>OV179169.1:11325608-12579839 GCA_921972225.1 Euplexia lucipara | reverse complement strand
CGCCATTTTCGCGCGCCATTTCAATTACGTCATTTACTATGATCCTATTACTATTACTAAGGGTGTTTTCGTTCTTCTAACCAATTCACCATGAAAAAAGCTCAAAAACCCGTTTACCAGTATTGCTTGTACCCGAATGCAATAAATATTATCAGATTGTGCTTTTACAAAACCACTTTCAGTAATTTTTCTTAAATGTTAAATAACCTCAGTATGAAGCTAAAATTACACTTGAACATTAAATTAGTTCACAACACACACGGCAATAATTATGTTTTCGAATAAAAAGTCCATTCTAGTACTTAATGTCATACTTACACATTGTATGTTTTGTAGACGTTGAGTTCTTGTCGTAGTATTTGAATTAGAAGAAATTCAAATTCTTGAAACGCATCATGGTGATGCGTTTCAAGAATTTGAATTTCTCGTGGTTATAACGAAAAATGACGTCAAATACTACTATATTATACTATAGGATATTTTTGTAATAAAAGAAGTTACCTGAGTGACAAAACTTTAAATGCTTTGTTATTTAAGAGATCACATTTTCAAGAAGAAAAGATTATATTCCGGACGAAAAAATATGGTTTGACTTTCACTTAACTGATAAGTTCCTAAATATTTTTTTTTTGTTTAAATATTGTGTTCATTTTGATAATTCCTTGAATCTAAGATAGTAAATGACAATTGTAAAAATTGTAGATACTCTATCTACAATATTTACCAAAAACATAGCCGATAAAAAAAAGTAGGAAAAATTCCGTAATTACGTAATTACGGAATTGAAGAAAAAAGTTGCGTAACTAGTTACGTAATTGACATTTCCGTAATTTTGGAAGCCCTACTCGGGAGTATACTCTTCCAAATAAAGAATTTTGAGAATCGGTCTACAAATGGGGGAGAAATCGCGTAACAAACACACAAAAAAAAAAAAGATACAGACGAATTGAGAACCTACTCCTTTTTTTGAAGTCGGTAAAAAAAATACCTTTAGTTAAGTTTAGGTGCTTAATTGTTAAGGCGACGATACATGCACCAAAGGTGGTTTTTTGACGGGCGATCGCGTTTGGTGCACCAGGATACCGGTTAAATGGGTAGGTATGTAACAAGTTATTAGCTAAGAATTAATTCTATCCAATTTGGAAATAAGTGAACCTCAAGTTAGCAGGTGTTTTTTTTTTGTTATGACGAATACATACACCAATAAGGTATTTTTCGTACCACTTGCTCAAAAAAGTGACATTCTATGCCACAAAAAGAAAGTTGTAAGAAAGTTGTACTGGATTTCATTCATCCCCTAGGGAGAGAATGTGATTTAAATTTGAAATACTTACCGAAATTTATTTACACCGTTGAGTTTGTATATAAAGCATTACACATCTTTTTGGAATACGCATTTATTACGCAGTTATGATTATTAATTAAATAAAATTACGAAAACCGACGAGGCCGTATTAAAAGCTGATTGCCTTTGCTTTTCCGACAAAAAAATATTAATCTAGGAATTTGCCGCGTTTTTGTTTTCTTCAAATATAACGGTAAAATTTTAATTTATTTTTATAAATAAGATAATATAATAAAAATACGTTTACTTTTAATTGTCATTATCTATATCTATACATATAATCTATACATATAATAAGACTGTAAAAAAACTGTGTCTGTACATTGAATATATTTAAAAAATAATAATTGAGGGGGGTTTAGAAACAGTAATAGAGCACGAATCCAAAAAAAAAAGTCTGTCTGTTTGTCTGTTTGTCTGTTTGTTTGCACACGCTAATCTTCGGAACTACTGGACGGATTAAAATGTTTTTTTTTTTGTTGTATAGATATTAAGTCTGGGCAACACATAGGCTTTAATTTATCTTGGAAACTGGAACACCTGATGCAGAACCGCAACAGACCAGCTAAACTATAGGAGATAAAAAAATGGTCCCATAGCAAAAATTGTTCCACGTGATGAGCATTTTTTTCTGAGAGAATAAATTTGAAGATCCGGAACACCTGATGAGGAACCGCAACAGACCAGCTAAACTATAGGAGATACAACAATGGTACCATAGCGAAAATTGTTCCACGTGATGAGCATTTTCTGCTGAGGGAATAAATTTGAAGATCCGGAACACCTGATGAGGAACCGCAACAGACCAGCTAAACTATAGGAGATACAACAATGGTACCATAGCAAAAATTGTTCCACGTGATGAGCATTTTCTGCTGAGAGAATAAATTTGAAGATCCGGAACACTTGATGAGGAACCGCAACAGACCAGCTAAACTATAGGAGATACAACAATGGTACCATAGCAAAAATTGTTCCACGTGATGAGCATTTTCTGCTGAGAGAATAAATTTGAAGATTCGGAACACCTGATGAGGAACCGCAACAGACCAGCTAAACTATAGGAGATACAACAATGGCACCATAGCGAAAATTGTTCCACGTGATGAGCATTTTCTGCTGAGAGAATAAATCTGAAGATCCGGAACACCTGTTGTGGAACTCCAAGAACCCAGCTACACCATAACTCAAATAGGAATGACGTCTTAGCAAAAGTTGTTCGGTCTGATAGGCATTTCCTGTTGACTTATAAAAATCGAAGATCAGAAACATTTGATATAGAAATTCAAACTATCACTAATTTAATTGCATAATTATAAAATAACGTAAGTAGGAGGTACTACGCGGTGAAGGCGGGAACAGTTCAGGACTGATTTTCGATGACGATGGTATATCTTTGAAAATTAGACTCTACTGGCTAAAACTTTTTATCGTATGCCTTCGGGCTTATGTTATTTGAGTGTTTAATTTCCTTTTCCATTTATCTTCGTTACACGGTAGCTTACCCGGTAACGCAGGGGAGCAGCCACTTAGATTTTAATTGATCAGGTATCATCACAATAAAACTATATGCCTAGAAAGAGGTCAAATTTTTCCCAATGTTCCAAAGGTGCTAAATGATTAAAGACCATAAGATCCCAACAATCTACCGAAGAGCGTTAGGAGAGAAAAAGTCCATTCTAGTACTTAATGTCATACTTACACATTGTATGTTTTGTAGACGTTGAGTTCTTGTCGTAGTATTTGACGTCATTTTTCGTTATAACCACGAGAAATTCAAATTCTTGAAACGCATCATGGTGATGCGTTTCAAGAATTTGAATTTCTCGTGCTTAATTCGCACTTTTATTTTTAATTTTAAATAATTATGACGCTATTAAAAAGTAAAATAATGATTTAGTACATATTTTCTGCCATTAAAGATTCGGAAAAAAAAATATTCGAACCATATTTAAATTACATGCATATTCCCTATTAAGCAATGAAACTACATTTTCATTTTAATTAAGAAAGTGAAGAGCATAGTAGTTCCCAGTGGTCGTAGGGACGCTAGGGACTCCCCGGCCCCACCTACGCGCCGAGTTGATAAATGTGAACTCAATTCTGTACGTCTCAAAACTATTTTTTGCAAGATTTGATGAACGATAAAATAAACTGCGGAGAATCCCCCGTTTGTATGTTTCGATGTACAGACGCCAGCACATCAAGTTACCCCAATGTGTCAAATTTTCCCAATTGAATATGAACCTTATTCTGTATGCCATAAAGTTGAATAACGATCAAAGACATTTGACACATTGGGGTAACTTGACGTGCTGGCGTCTGTACTTATATCGTATAGTGTATCCACATTATAACTTTAATATGGTACGTATCTTAATGCTTTTTTATTGGTTGACAATTTGATTGATTTATGATACCAATAATTACGTAAGTACGGAATTGACATCTTCAGTTACGGAATTGAAAATACTTTAAAAAGAGTTCGTAATTACGTAATTGCGTAATTACGTAATTACGTAATGGAAGCCCTACTCCCGAGGTGGTCCCATTTTAATTTGGTGAAGATCTGCTGCTGATCTTCGGAGATATACAATGGAACTCTTCAAAAATAGACGGCAAATCTGTCGTGATTGCTGGAATCGCTTGGATAATTTTATTGTTTATACAACATCACGACGTATCATCACGCCTGTATGCTCTGAGGGGTATGCAGATGTGTACAATATATCTAGATTTCGACAGTTAGATATGTTAAGTTTCATTTATTGGGGATAAGTGGATAACCCTATTACTATTGTTAACAAATAACAATATAAAAATAAATTCATGGCAAATATTTGTATCAGAACACTAAAAATGGAAAAATAAAAACCTTTTTTTAGTTCATTAATACATATATGTCTTCTAGCGGGCCAAATATTCAAATAATGTACATACATATTTATGTCATCGCGATCAAAATCATGACCCTCCATTTTGCTTCGCCGAAGTCGGGTAATAATAAAGGTTTCGTTTAAAATGTATCTTCTTGTGCGTTTTTTGTTAACCTTAACAATCACATCGCTTCCCGGCAAAAAAAGTGTCAGAATACAAAAATCACTGTTTCGAGAAAATGTAACTTTAATAGTTTTTTGTTCATGTAGACGTCAATAATTTAAAAACTATAATAGTCAGATTGCTGAAATTTGGTGTGTAAATAGCTTATTTATATGTTTATTATAGGGCTTTAAATTTAATAGCAAAAATGTATTTTTGTTTAACTAACTTTCAAGAAACTTTTAATTTGATGATTATTATGACTCTTTTTTCGATTAAAATTTCTGTAGTTTAAAAAATAATACACATTATAATGTATGTAATCAGCATTACTTTTATTATTAAAAGTCTTCAATATTAATTAAAAATAAAGAAAAAGTAACTAAATTATAAACTTCTCATTAAAATAAAATAAAAACATCAAAAACATAACTTCTTAGTTATAAATTACTAGTTTTGGCCTACTTAACAATCAGTCTTAATTAATTCACTCGTTGGTAGATAACAATATAAAAAAAAATCTTAGAACTAACATGACATTATTTTTCTTAAACATACGTCTAAATGCAATCATCATCATTACTTTTATTGGTTAACTGTCTTTAATTATAAAATTTAGGCACCTACAATAAGAAAAAATAACATTTAACATGTTTTTAAAATAAGAAAAAAAATCAAAACAAACTTTTTAATAGGTAACAATATTCTTTTTTACGTGTACTTACAATCGACTAAAAAAAACCTAAATTACTCACTTATGAGACTTATAAAAAGACTCATAAAAGGGGGAATATGATTATTTTGTAATAAATCCAATAGATCCTTCAGTTTATTTTCTTTGAGTTTCGGTTTAGAACAAACCTGTACAAAAAGGTTCTCTTATATCCTCAATAATACCTGGACTTGTACATTGCGTATGCATTATGTTTTACAACTAGAATCATATTAATTTAATTTATTTGTAAGTATAACGTTCAAAAGTGCCTGTTTTCAGGCCTAATGGAAATAAATGATTTGACTTTGACTTTTCGATTTTCAGTTTCGTGCTGCTTATTTTCTCATTTTTTCGAAGTAGACGTGTCGAGATCTAAAAAACAAAATAAATAAGTATCCGTAAGTGGCCGATTCCGAACTGTATTATGGTCAAACAAACAGCTGATAAAAATACATAGACAAAAGTAAAGTAATCAGCCTGTCTCACTGCAAGGCAAAGACCTCCATCATTAAATAAATGTCACCACTACAATGATAGGATCTGGAAAAATCCAGATCAAACCAGAGTAAATTTCGAAATACTTTTTGTCGGATCCGGGAATCGAACCCAAGATCATGGTCCGGTACATAAACCACAAGAACATCGGGGCGTTACATTAAATTTATTTATATTTGACTATAATATAAAACACTAACCTTGCATATTTTGTTCGTTAAATTTCTCGCTAGTCAGTTGCATTATCAATGCTGCCCGACTATTATTATTCATATTGATCCTAAAAAAATAAATAGTAAAAACTAGTACTATTAAATAAACAAAATACGCAACGTGGCATTAAGATTGAGTTCAATTTTATACAGAAAAAAAGACCAAACACAACATATAACTTGTGATTATTATAAAAGTTTACAACAAAAACGACATTACATGAGTTGCGTTTTTTATAAATTCCCTTAAATCGCGATTATAGATCAGAAACAGTAAAAAAAGAGACCCTTTACATGTTATGTCTGTTTTTTGTATGATTGGGCAATATTTACAATGCTTTTTCGTCAACAATACAGTCATAACACAGATTGTGCCGCCTTTTTAGTAACAATTCTAATATTTAAACTTAAAACTTACCGATAAAAAGTCACATCACACGTTAAAACACTTTTCTGGCGACAAAGTACACGTCTACTCCGTATTAACACAAATGTGACACTTTTCACGCCGGTGTTCGGAGCGAAACGGCTCCGTGAAAAAGAGAACTTAGTGCCATCTAGCGGTAACCATGCACAACATAATAACGACATTTTTTCACCCGGACAAATGAAATATGCGCTATTTAATGCTGTGAATATGTCATTTCGTACCTAATATGTGTTGTGACACTTTTCTTGCCGGGAAGCGACATGTTCTACGACTACGGAAGACATCGTGTGGGCATTTTTTATTAAATGTACTATTTACCTAATGTGTTTGTGTTCTCAACTGTACTGAGCCCCTGTCTTATTTATTTTGTACAACGATATATAGATCCCAAGCGGTTGTGTACTGTACTTTAACCGACCACAATGCTCAGCTCTATTGTATACACCGCTCTTAGGAGTTACGGGATGGGGTTAATAACTGGTACTCACCAGGTAGGTAGTAATAATTGGGTAGGAAAATAAAGTAATTTAATAATTAAATGCTATATTGGATACTTACATAGAATAACATAAAAGTACCTACACCGTAAATAATATTAATAACAAAATAAGAACAACATTAGGAATTGGTATTACCAATTAACATTTAACTCGGTAATGCTTCAAACCTTTGGTCTTTTTCCCGTTGACAAAGATGCGGACAAAGTTTTAAATGACCTGAATTTTTTAACTTTTCTTTTTACATAAACATATTACAACATATCATAATTATTTAAATAAATAATAAATAGTCATTAATTGCCGTGATCTTTTTAATTAATAATAATATCGTCTCTCACAATTATCTGCAGCCTGCTATTACTAATCATTTTTTTATCTTCCGAGGGATTTGCGAGAGTCTTTTCAATGATCCCATTTATCTGCAGGCATATCGTCTGGTTTATTTTCCGAGAGTTCTGCGGGAGGATCTTTCGGTTCACCTGAAGGCATAGCGTCTGGTTTATCTTCCGAGGGATCTGCGGGAGGATCTTTCGGTTCACCTGAAGGGATAGCGTCTGGTTTATCTTCCGAGGGATCTGCGGGAGGATGTTTCGGTTCACCTGAAGGCATATCGTCTGGTGTATTATCCAAGGGATCTGCGGGAGGATCTTTCGGTTCACCTGAAGGCATATTGTCTGGTTTGTCTTCCGAGGGATCTGCGGGAGGATCTTCCGGTTCACCTGAAGGCATAGCGTCTGGTTTATCTTCCGAGGGATCTACGGGAGGATCTTTCGGTTCACCTGAAGGCATATCGTCTGGTTTTTCTTCTGGAGAATCGTCTGGTTTATCTTCTGGTTCATCATCTGGTTTAACATCTGGTTTATCTTCTGGTTCATCATCTGGTTTCCCTTCTGGAGAATCGTCTGATTTAACTTCTGGTTCATCATCTGGTTTAACATCTGGTTTATCTTCTGGTTCATCATCTGGTTTCTCTTCTGGTGAATCGTCTGGTTTATCTTCTGGTTCATCATCTGGTTTCCCTTCTGGAGAATCGTCTGATTTAACTTCTGGTTCATCATCTGGTTTAACATCTGGTTTATCTTCTGGTTCATCATCTGGTTTCTCTTCTGGTGAATCGTCTGGTTTATCTTCTGGTTCTTCTTCTGGTTTATCTTCCGATGGCTCTTCAGGGGAGTCCTTAGGTTCATCTGCAGGGGGATCATCTTGTTTATCCTCTGGGGAATCGTCTTGTTTACCTTCTGGGGAATCATCTGATTTATCTTCTGGTTCATCATCTGATTTATCTGCAGGGGGATCATCTGGTTTATCTGCAGGAGGATCGTCTGGTTTATCTTCCAAAGTATTTTCAGGAGAATCTTCGGGGGAATCTTTTGGTCCATCTCCTGACGAGTCTGCAGAAGTATCAGTGGGAAGATAACCACCACAAAAAGAGCAATAACGGTCTTCAGCCTCTTTGGTTACATCTTCGTCAGATCCGATTGAATCAATGCCACCGCAAGAACAATCTTTGCTGTCCTCAGGACTGCTATCGATCGAAGCATTTTTATCCTTCACTGGTCCCTTGCAGCCCGGTTTGCCCTTGGGACCCAGAGGTTTGTTCTTAGAGGGCTCACAATCTTTCCAGGGAGGTGGCATTGCTGCGACGCACATGAGTTGCACCAGTAATAACGCTACGAAGACCTATAATAAAAGTATTTCAACATTAATACCTTCTTGGCTTCATTGCTAGATGGGTTACACTTTAAATAGGCTGTAACAGAATGAGCAAGACCATAACACTTTGAATGCTTGAATATGCCCGTCGGCACGCACAAACACAGGCTTAAGAACTACTGGCGTGACTATTAAAACTCGTCCCTGAGTCTGACCGATTAGCCTGAGAAGGCAATCTCAAGCACACAGATATGTTATGGAAAAATTATGGAATAGCTTTTGCCAACATAGGAAAGACCAGTGGAACACTCTTTGCTAGACCGTGTATCTTCTTCCTTTCGAGTTGTTGGTGAAACCTGGCGTCAGAGTTTTTAAGCCGCTTGGGCCTCTGACTTGGCTTCACATACCGTCGAGAAATATCGCGCTCAGACAAGTCGGTTTCCTCAAATCATATCAAAAATATTTATTTGCTAGAAAATTCGACATACAATAAGGAAAGATCTCACGACGTTAGTCTATGAACACACGAAATACAATATATCTAAAAACAAGAGAAAAGAAGGGTCTAGACACAGTGTAGGACATAGCAGAGAGGTAATAACTCACTGCATTTAAACCATTGGTTATATTCTGTATCATAGAGCTGTGACTTTGCACTGACTCTTCTGTTGTTACTAGGGTTTAGAGTGGAAAATACGGTTTAAAACATTTATTTCTCACAACACAACAGAACATTACATATTCACTTGGTACCTATTTATAATACATACCTTTAGTGCGCACGCCATTGCTGTTTAATGCCATAAACAGGTATCACGCGTATTTATAATAAAAGACACGAAGATACTCGTGCAACGGTAAAGGTAGTACTCACCTAAGTTACTATTGAGTGTTGCGCTTTATGTAAATGCGACGATTAATATACAGGGTGGAAACAAAACTGACAAACAAACAAACGATTGCGCCTTACAGTAGTCGCATAGGATTTATGTAATATCTGATAAGTTATCGTGGTCAATACCCAGCCATAAAATAGAATTATATTACGACGTAGAAGAACCAATTTCTCGCAAAATGGGTTGGCACCATCTCAGCCATCTCCACCGTGAACGCTCATTGGTCAAATAAAAAAAAGCGTGTTTCCCCAGTTACGTGTTACACATAACACATTTCCGTCCCTTTATTTATTTATTTAATTTGGCTCCTCAAAAATGAGTAAATACACTGTTACATTCATATAAAAAATATTTCAAACATAATTATAAGAGTCCCATCACTTATAAAAGAGCACTACTAAGAAGAAAGATGTTGCAATGTAAGTAACTCAGTTAACCGCTTGGCCTCGATAACAAGCCAATTTAGAAAATCTCTTATCAGATAGTGAGTCTAAGTTAGCCGCTGTAGAAATAGTCTGAACTTTGGTATCATTGGCCTGCTTTTAACAAGGGACTGAACGACGACTCAGCTGACAGAGCTATCTAAGTAGCTCCATAGGAAACGGTTGTTTTCTTTTAGAAGTATGAGAAACAGGGTGTAATGTTCCTCATCCCCCATAGAAAAGGGAGGATTCCCTCGCAGACGGGTGTTGTGTCTGGTAGGCTACTACTGCCCGACGGTTGTTGTCGGGAACTTGTATACATTCAAATTGCGCGGATAACTTGAACACGGCGATGTAGAAAGTATGGCGATGTAAGTAGTAGTCATTAGTTCGTATGTGGCGAGATAGATGGCGCGACATCATCATCGTCGAAGTCACTTCCTCTGTATGCGTCTAAAGTTTTGTCTCCACCCTTAATGCGCAACTTGTGTTTACGAAAAATATTTACAATTTTTACATGAATAGGTAAATCTGAACAAACGATTAAGATTTATGATACCGTATCCAATGGAATGGATGTAATAGACTGTTTGCGACGACTTGCACAATGGCAACAAACGTCAATAGAACATTTATCTAGCTAACTTTATTTCGCGACTTTTTTCAATATTTTACATGGATGATCAAGAGTTTGTGTATTGAAGACAGTTTGTACCTCTTTATAGTTTTTTATTATTTTTATTTAGTTGTCTAGTACCTACACAGCCTGCGAGTCTCCTTGCCTCGGTAGGTAAGCTGTTAGCATCGGTTGCCGGATCCTCGAAAGTCTGGCAACCAGTCTGAAGAAAGGGTGTGGTGATACCAAAGAGATTTAAAATAGTTACTGGGTTGTGGAGGACAGATAGGTAAGCCACTAAGTGATGTAGGTACACGCTGGCATTTCTCAAGCATAGTTAGGAAAGGTCAGCAGATAATAAGAAGAAACGAGTGCTACTACATTGTGGATCGATTGCCCCAGGCAAAAAATAAGGCACACGGGTGGTGTCACTCACAGAGCGCAATATTATTATATTTTATTTTGGATGTATAATAGTAGCTTCTCTATCATTTTGGGTTTTAGGGGCAGAAAGATATATCTAAGTTTAATTTTAATGAAATACTTAATATATTATATGTAATGTAATTATTAAAATAACAAACACAAGAACGTTTCAACTGAATATTATGCAGCAAACAAATCTCTTTGCAGTAAACAGACGTCGCGTCGCACGCATTTGCGATGACATGGCGTACCTAATATTCATGCGTCACAGGGGCACAGCTGCACAGCTGCGGCACAACTGCGACAATGTCAGCCATTGATTTCTTTACGACTCGATAACTTTCTATTACTTTGTTCTTTTAAATAGTTGATGTTATTGTTATAAAACATTATTACTTATCAAGTTGACGCCCGCCACCGCCATTAGCAAATAGTACAACGTACCTACATTATGATATTTATGCTGTAAGCTCAGACCAATAAAAAAGTACTTTTTATTGGTCTGAGGCTGTAAGTTCCTCTGCTTTCTTGTAGCCCTCGCTTAAGGCTCGGGCTGCGTATTTCCATATCCGTGTACATTAGGAGGCAGTACTGCCTTGAAACACGCACGGGTTTGTCGCGCTAACTGCCTTTACAAAATCGTGTTCAATTCAAGGCATAGCTGTCATCCCACCTTCAAAATGGGGAGGAGTACTTTGACGCCTGAGTGTTCCGATTTTGTTTTTTTTTTTTCTAGAAGGGGGTTTTCGTATTTTTTTTTTTTTTTACTATTTAATTTGTAGGTAGTTTAAGTGTACATAGGTATTTAATTTATTTTAATTAGTTTTATAATACAATAAATTACCTTCAAAATACGATTCAAATTGTTTTAGCGTGTCTTCGGAACAACGCAGTAGGCTCAATGCTTGGGCGACTTTGACTCGGTGGGAATGATTATAGTTTATCTCTTTTAGAACATTCAATCCCCGATTCATCAGTTGCGAAATTTTTTTGTTACTTTTATAAATTGTATCCCAATATTTGCTTTACAATTATAGTTTCTAGTCACACCTTTCTTTTCATCTTTGGTTTTGTTCCTTTCCGAAAGATGACATCGTACCTGTCTCAACATAATACAATTTGTTTGCGCTTCCTCCGAAAAAATTTCATTGAAATAACCACACTTTTTGTCGTAATCACCTTCACAAGATAAAGAGCATCGAATTTTACATTAGTAATTATCATTGTCTTCATCATATTCTAAGACCTCAAAATTGTGCACAATACTACAAAGTATATTCTTCAATAGTTCCATATTTAATCGAAAGCCTAAGCCTGTTCTAATGGAATAACTTGAGTTATATCTCGACAAACCTAAGAAGTACCATTTGACTTTAGCTTAGCATTTAGCTTTTTATTTATTTATCACCATCACAAGATAAGTTTGTTAATATTACACATTTATTTCATGCACAGTGTAAAAACAAACGAATGTTATGTGACTGGCGGAGTGGCGAGACGCGAGCGAAGTTATTTACGCTCGAACTTTATGGCTAAGTTCCATGCATCGCCTTGAACCCGTGTTTGGAAGAACAGATGGAGGTTCCAAACCCGTGCGCGATTGGAGAACATGTGCCTTGAATTAAACACGATTTTGTAAAGGCAGTTAGCGCGACAAACCCGTGCGTGTTTCAAGGTAGTACTGCCTCCTAATGTACACGGATATGGAAATACGCGCTCGGGCTAGCAATATCGCCTCGGCTCGGCTGTAATTATCAAAGCGCACGTATGCCATACGATGTTTGA
Source organism: Euplexia lucipara (assembly GCA_921972225.1). NCBI lineage: Eukaryota > Metazoa > Arthropoda > Insecta > Lepidoptera > Noctuidae > Euplexia > Euplexia lucipara. The sequence goes on along the minus strand of OV179169.1, from coordinate 12,567,305 downwards.
TAACATAGGTATTTGCGAGGAAATAAATAAAACTCCGACTGAAATTTTCAAATAAAAACAACACAGCGAAAAGAAAAAGCGCGCGAAATAATTTTTACTTGTTCGCCAAAGAGATTTAAAAGACTATGAATGTCTCTCTTGTTTGCAAACAGATGCGCGTGCATCAGCACTTTTTTTTTATTTCAAGTCATAGGCACCAAAAAAAGGCAGTATTGCTAATAAAGTACAAGTAAATTGTAATTTTTTAAATGTTGACCTCTTTTCTGACATAAAAAATTTAAAACTCTTTGCTAAGATTTTAAAAAAGTACCGTTCGCACAAGTCCGTAATGAGATACTTTGGTAAATTGAGAGACCCTTTACGAGCAAATGTGTGTTATAATTTATCAATATGTATTACTTTTTTATTGGTCTGAGTAGGTATTGTATATAGAATACATACCTACTCAGACCAATAAAAAAGACAGTAACAATAAGGATTTTTTAAAGTTTCACGGGTCAGATAGTTAAATTGCAAAGAAGTCAACATTATTAGAATGTGAATTGATTAATCAATTAAGTAAAGCGCAGTCCACGCTGAATAATATAGGTAGTCCTCCCCTACGATGATACTCCACAACACCACATCATCTGCTGTTTATCAATAATATTGACAAGAATGAGCAGACGTTTGTGGCTGTGGCTTCAGAGCACAAGGTTATATAAAAAATTGAAAAATTTCATAGCGTAATATTTACGGTCTTCCCATTATTGGGATAAAGTAAAACTTTTTTTTAATGCTGGTACACTAAAGAATGAGAACAGGAACAATTCTCGTAAATGTGATGAAATAAATAAAAAAAAAATCCATTTATTTAATTAAAATAAAAAATAGAATCTTTACAATCAAACTAAATACGGTTTTTCAAAAGATTGGTGTCTAAGTTTATTTAAACTTCAAAATATGGTCGCCATCCGCCATCTTTGTTCCCTTCCTTTTTGCTTCTGTCATTTCCGTGACTAGTGCGCATACTAGGTGAATAAATTTAATAAATGAATTTGTTCTGTAATAATAGTGAATTTAAACTAATATTGAGCTTGTGGTAACGTAAACGTTTGTGTTTCAGACATTCAACATGCAGAACGACGCCGGTGAATTCGTTGACTTGTACTGCCCGAGGAAGTGGTGAGTGGCAATGATTTGAGGTTATGTTACTGTGTTGTTGACCACATTGCGCTCAGTAAGAAATGTGAGAATCACATGCGGATGACTGGTGGCACAATATTTATTGTTTACACATAATGTGCTGTAATCGGTGTGATAATGTTCAATGTCTGGAAACACTGCGTACATGTTCAATACCCATCAACAAATACCATGGACCAGAATTTCTATTGATTCAAAGATTTTCTTGATTCTGAGTTTTCATATTGAGTTAATTTAAGACTGAAGTCTGACCTCAGCATCCTAGAGCTACACAAAAACAATATCAAATAAGAATTTACACATACTTAGTAGAAAACAACTTTGTCAAACTGTGAACCAGAAACTGTTCTTTGTCGTTCAAGTATCACTGTACTTTTTCAGCTCGGCCAGCAACCGTCTGATCCACGCTAAGGACCATGCCTCCGTGCAGCTGGTGATCGCAGACGTCGACCCCGCCACCGGACGTGCCGCTGAGTCTTCCAAGATGTACGTGGTGTGCGGTGCCATCAGACGTATGGGAGAGTCCGACGACTGCATTGTGAGGCTCACCAAGAAGGATGGCATTTTGACTAAGTAAGTTGTTAAATTCCATTCCATTCCATTGGTCCAAATGAAACTGGGCTGGACACATCTGCCGCATGTCAGACGATCAGTGGAACTCACGACCCAATGGGTTCCTTTACATGGCAAACGATATTGCGGTAGGCCCAAGCGAAGATGGCGAGACGAGCTGGACTCCTTCAATAAGGACTGGTCCCAAAAAGCCCTTGACAGAGAGAGGTGGAAGGAAAGTAGGTAGGCCTTTGCCCTGCAGTGGAAAAACAGGCTAGTAATAAATAATAATAATAAGTTGTTAAATTGTTTTGTCACTTTAAAACTATACTGTCCTTGCTAGACAGGCATCTATTAAACTTAATAGAATCAATATTACAGTACTTGTGCTTTGGGAGCTACAGTTATCATCTAGTTATGATCTCTACTAATAATTTAAACATTTGATTTTTTGTAGTGGATGAAGTTAAAAACTTCATTCTATTTTATTCATAACTAGCAGACGTCAGCCGCGTAGCTCCCGTTCCCGTGGGAATACAGGGATAAAAAGTAGCCTATGTCACCCGGGGATAGTGTAGCTTCACAACGGTGAAAGAATATTTCAAATTGGTCCAGTAGTTTCGGAGCCTATTCAATGCAAACAAACTAACAATCAAACCTTTCCTCTTTATAATATTAGTATAGATTACTTCACATTGGCTATATTTCATATTCAAGGGGTGTAAACTGTCGTGCTAAATGCATAGGCAGTATCTCAGGGAAAGGTAGTTTTGAGACTTACTTTACAGATTGAAGAACATTTTTTGTTTTTTTTTCATGTGTTTTAAATCAGATACGGGCAATTGGCTTAGTTCATTGAATGTAACTTTCTTAAAGCTATACAATGCCATAATAAACAGCTATACAATTTTTAAGTAACTTTGTGCTGTGTCTGCCTGATTCCTGCATGAAACAGATGTTTGTATGAGTTATAGGTAGTTGTTGTGAGTCAGGCTGTTTGTGTTGTTAGTAACCATTTGTGTCCCATCATCATGTGGGTATGAGTGTATGACACTCATTGTTGTATTGATAGCCGGGACCGGGACTGCTATGCCGGAGGTCGTGTGTTTGATTCCCACCCAGGACAAATGTTTTTGTGATGAGCACGATCATTTGTTCTGTGTCTGGGTGTAATTTATCTATAATAAAATTATGTATGCATTTAGAAATATATTAGTATGTTTATCAGCTGTAATCATCGAAAGTACTGAACCGGTATAACCATTCTTTTAGAAAGCAGTGAGTACTTTTGTATTGTCTACAAGTAACATAGGCTACCAATAAAAATATAATTGTGTTGAATTTCATTGTAACACCATCTTTTGTTTGTTTCAGGAACTACTGATGTCATTTAGTTGTGTAAGGAGCCTATTTTTAAGAAAAATAAAAAAAGTTTAAAAGTTCACTGTTTGTTTTTATTTTATAGTTTCTTATAGAGTTTTGTTTGTAAAAATATGACAACGGTCAAAGTGCTCTTGGGAGGGAGGGAGCACTTGCCGCACAAACTGAGACTGGTGCCACAAGTAGCCTGCCATCGCGTCGGCGTTGTCGCGGCGACGCGAGCACTGACGCTCGCCTGGTCGACATCTACAAACAAAAAGTTTTATTGTCATGAAAAGATAATCTAAAGGTGCTTCTACACGCACATGTAGCTGGAGCAAGTAAAGATGCGGGTTACAAGCGTGAGTAATATGCGCAAGATACTTGATCCAAGTTACTCGCTTGTACTTGTACATAATGCAAATAACTGGAGCAAGTAAAGATCTTAGGCTACTTGCGCAAGCAGTACGCACAAGTCATTTGCTCGTGGTCACGAGCTACATGCGCAAGTGACCCGCGCGTGAGGAATGTGCGGGTTAGTAGCATGGATAGCCCGCTTTGGTACATGCTCGAGTCGTTAGACCCGCACATGTTTTTAAAACAGTAAAGTTTACGATGCATGGTACAACCTGCGCAAGTGCCTCAATATGCGCAAGCTACTTGCACCGTGTAGAAGCGCCTTAACATCACGCCTGTAATCCCCGAAGAGTTAAGCAGAGTTGGTACCTGTAGTACGCTCACGCTAGTGTTGTAACATGATTCCTCTTGGTACTACTCGTAACAGTCGTAACGACTGTCGAAAGATTTACAAATAACAGTAGGGGTTAACGGCTTAACGTGCTTTCCAAAGCACGGAGGAGTTGTGTTAAGAAACGAATGGAAGTCCCATGTAAAAGAGGGCGTACGTATAGCCATCCAGCGAAGCGAACCAAGTTTTGTTTGGCGAAAAGAAAAGGTTACTGATGAGTGATGACGGGCAGTGATTATACTGGACTGGGTGCAATGGACGTTGTGACGCACGCGTGGACGAAATTTTAACATGCTTTACAGATGCTATTTTTACTAAAATCTAAACAACCCTTAATTATAAGTTACAGAAGTCTAACAGCTAGTCCACGATAACAAGGCCAAGAGAGCGCCTGATTACCATGATCATCAACACACATACATTAGACACATTGCTAGTAAACTTTGCTTAGGCGTTTATGTTTATATTCTCAACGCATAAATTGCAAACGAATTATCTTAGAAAGTTTCTATGATAAATCGCTAGCGATGCCCAAGTTTTCTAATAATTTTCGATGTCTAGTATAATTATGTGGCACGGCAGGCGATGTCAGGGTTTTAGAACCCCCACATTGCGGACGCCTGCCTTGGCCCGCAAATACGGACCCGTCGCTTGGGTGCCTGAATTAATTTTCGTAGCAATGGTACGTTAACTTAATAACGCACCTGTGTGACTGATGGCAATGTGTTTTTTAGTAGGCGCGCCGCGGATCTGTCAACTTACGACGCTGATTAGCAGCGCCACTGTGATGTACCGCTTCTTAACGACACCTCGGCTGTCGGTATTCTATTGTGCAACACCGCCCAGTGTCTGCCTCGGACTGCAAGCCCGCGCCACCCATTCGAACCGTAAGTTAAACGCGTGTGACGTATGTGTGTATAGGTGTGTGGATGCCTATATTAACTTTGCACACGTCCGTCACACTACCGGGTGCGAGTAGGGTGTGGAATCTTAGTCATGATAATATCTATTACCGTGTCTTAGTGAACGAGTAAGCAGCGTGTAGACTGGTGCGGCTTAGGTATTCGAGCGTCAACGATTGTTGTCGGGATCTTAAATACCTACGTTCAATCGCGGAGATAAGTTTAAGATCACGATGTAGGTTTTTAATTCGTATATTGCGAGATGGATGTCGCTGCATATTAGTAGATTTTTATTAGTTAGGCGCTACGTGGGGTAGAGCCGACCCTGCTCGTCCTGCTACCTATTACCACCTGTGCTGTGTAGCTGGCCACAAAGAAGACAATTATCAACGTACGCATGTAGAGGTAGTCTTTGAAGTGGACACTCGCTCACGGTCCGCCGGGCAGGCCGCCGCCGCAGCCAGGCTTGCCGCCGGGCGGCGGGCGGCAGATGGTCTTCCTCTTGCAGGCGTGCGACCCCACCACGCTCAGCGTCAGGCACAGCGCCCACCACCACAGTGACGCGGCCCACTCGTACCACTGACATGAAACACACTTAGAAGCTGTACGATTCACGGAAAGGCAAATAAAATTGAAAAAAATATCTTTCTCGAGTGTTGTTTATTTATCACTTGCTACAAAAATTGTGTCATTTGCGTAAACTGCCGGGGATGTCTCGACGGCAAGTGAAGCCAAGTTAGAGGCCCATGGGCGGCATGAAATCTCTCACACCAGGTTCGTCGGTAATCACACGAAAAGAAGACTCATGGACACAATTTTATTTTATTTAAAGCCTCTTTTAGACGTTTACATAATTTGTTTTATACATTTATTTGTTCCTATACCTATATAGTTTTATTTTTATTCTGTGTGCCCTTTGGCAAAGGCCTCCTCCAACCTCTTCCAATCTTCTCTCACCCGCGCCAGTCTAGTCCAGGTTTTTCCAGCTATTTTAGCCATGGACATAAAATGCTAACTAAATGCAAAAGAGTGACTCACCATAATACAATTCCTTTGTTCGTTCCGAGTTTGGAAGTAGTTTCCGTCGTAGTCCACATCTGCAGCTACCAGTACTTGGGCTTGCAACCGCCGGGGCAGCGCGGCGGCCGACACGCCTTCTTCTTACAGGCGAGAGCGCCAACCACCTGGAAACATGGATAGCAGGGTGAGCTACAACAGGCCAACAGGGGCGCAGTTAAATACAACATTGGTGAGTAGCGTGTCTTAATAAGGTGACCAGATAGTTTGCCGAAATTTATTTTCAAAGCTGCTAGAAGATCAGCGGCGCGGCGTAAGCTACAGTGGGGTTCAGGCGCACAGCAGGGATTCGCCTATATCTTTTCATTGCCAGTGACCAACTGGCATCCAGTTGCACACCGAACTTTGATGACAACTGAGACAATACAAAAATAAATGTAGGTACTGTAGGTAGGTACTTTAAGTGGTCTTCAAGTTACGGTGACATCAGACAAGGTACGGTGCGCTTCGCCCTAAATACACTGATGACTGAGCCAATACGAAAGTAGCTATCTACACTACACACTTCTACGTATCTATGCTAGCTACTTTACTTTACTTTACTTTAAACTAGCTGTTTGACAGTTTATCGTTGAACACTCAGCCCAGTGATCATCACTGTGAACTGCCAACGGATATATGCAATAGCCTCGCAGTATGAGTATCCAAAGAGATATCTTGACGGGCGACGAGGAAGCTAACCAAAATAATGTCACAAAAAATCACCGAAAGTGAACTCTGTCAACTAGACAAATAAAGGTACAGTTTCTCAAAACACCAAACTAATCTGGATTTTATTGAATATGAAGTTGACATTAGATGTATCCTTACGACCTTTTATCACCTATGTTCCAAATAAAGATTATTTGATTTGATTTGATTTTATATTTGACATTTTGTTATACACAGAAAACTTCACGATTGACTGTTACGGTCACACTAGTTCCGTTTGTTTGTTCCCTTGTGAACGTAAGTAGATCAAAACTTGATTCACATTGTGAAGAAGACTTTGCAGTAACTCGTATGTTCCATCAGTTCGGGAGCCCTACATATACAAACACTGTGCGACATGTGTAGAGCTTAAGATGTGCTCCAGGCAGGGGCCCGGACCGCGAGAGTCTAAAGGACCCGGGCCCGCACCAGAGCCCTCGCGGCTCACTCCTACCTGTATGAGGAGACAGAGCAGCCACCAGATGCCCGCGCGTGAATATTTCATATTTGTAAGGTTGTCGCAGTCGGCTGCGGTCAGCTCGCTACATCGTGTCGTTGCTTGCACTCATATTTTATTTCTTTATTTTCACTTGTAATTTTGATTGTGTCATGTCCGAAGTTTTCTTTTGTTCTGTTCTGTCAACTATTTGTTTTTTGGGGACGTGTGTTAGCGGCCAGAGAGCTCTGTGTCAGAGGACGCTGAGACTGAGGAGGATGGATCGGCCGAAGCACTGTGCATAGATGTGTGATGTGTTCATGTGTGTGGGCCGTAGACCTTGTACCTTAAGGGCTTAAATTTATAATAGGAAATCTAACCAGCCCTTAACTGAAATCTAATGGGAAGTGGCGACGCGCCCAATTAAAGAGATTTATGATAATAATATCTATTATAGACAGTGCAAAGAAATCACAAAGAAAAACTGTGATACCATAACTCAGTAACGCCATCTAGCATAATATAGCAATATTGAGAGCGACAGCGGAACGTAATAATTTAGACTTGTGTCCACTTGGACACAAGTATCAGATCATGAAAACGAGTACTTAAATTGCTTGAGGTGGTCAACCCAGGAAGGAATCTTTAGGCAAGGAAGGTTTTCGTGCTGAAAAACCATTTAAAAGTGAAACTAAGAATCCTTCCATTATTGTTCATCCCTGCTTATTTGAGGTTTTTATTGACATTGTCCTATTCCCTGATTTCCACCCGCTATCACGCCTTCACTATGATCCATACATAACCCTGCATGCACTTACACACACATACAAACACACACACACACACACACACACACACACACACAAACACACAGAGACACAAATGATAATGAAACTGGGTATCTCTTTTTTTCACCTTTTTTTCATAATTTTTTTCTATTTTTTTTCTTTTTTTTGGACATAAATTTTGTAATTACTGTTTACGGGCGAAGTCGCTGGTCTCTATATTACAGTTTACACTAGTTTAGGGGCCAGAGGGTTCAAACTGAATGTACCATGTTTTAAGTCAAATTATTATTATTTTTTTTATTGTAATTTTCAACTATCGTAATTGTAACATGCTTAATTGAACTTTCGTTACAAAATGTGCAATATAAGTAAAAAAAATAACTTCTGTCTAAAGCTATTGTAAATAGAGTATAGTATAATAAAATAAAAGCGGAGTCAGTTCTGAACTTTGATATATTACAACAACATAATTAAAACAAACACACATCAGCGGACGGCGGCGTCGGGGCAGCAGAAGATCTGCGCGGCGAGGTAGTGCGTGAGCGTGCGCCAGTAGCCGCGGCAGAGCGAGCAGAGCGAGAACTCGCGCGGCCGCTCGGCTCGAGCGCGCTGCGAGAGCTCCTCGTTTTCGAAGTGCTCGAAGCGCTCGAACCTCCGTGTGGAGCGCTCCATGCTGCGCGCACGCCGCGTCGTCGCCGACATCGCTTGCAAGCGTTTTGCTTGCGAGTATAACTGAATCATAAATTATAAAGTAGGTGGTGAGGCTTTCACGGCAGTAGCGGCATCACCATTCTCCTTAAAATTTGCGCTTTGCAGGAACCCGACCGGTATAAACGTGTAGGCCTACTTAATTATTTTCATTAGTGAAGAATTACTTTCACGCTGTACATAGCCAGAAGCCCGAAAATCTAACAACCAAAGGGGATTGTGTTACCCAGTGACTGGGTGGTGGAGGTCAGATAGGCAGTCGCAATTCAGCTGCATCCGGTTAAACTGGAAGCCGAACCCAAAATAGTTGGGAACAGGGTCGGCAGATGACGGTGACTTTCTCGCTGTCTCTTTAAATCACTGGTAAACGAAGCTGCTGAGCAGGTTACTGGTTCAAGATTGGGGAATGTTATTGTCGATGTGGGTTTTTGTGTCACGAAAGTAGCAGCACGAAATCTGGATTATGAGTCCTAAGTAGTCAAAGTAAAATTTTTATTTGCAGACTAAGTATGTCTAACTGTCGAAAGTGCGTGTACTACACTAGTGCGCCTAATACCTTCCCTATCAGCGAGTACAGTATTGGATTGGTATTGGTAGGACGAAGGGTCCGCTAATTCCAAGATGCGACGATGCGACGCGTGCATTTGGTATAAGGAGTCCGAACAAACCCTATCACTACACTGTTGCATATGTAGAGCATCGTATCGGTCAGTCAAGCGTCACTCACATGCACGGGGTCGTCGAGGTCGAACCCGCAGCGCGGGTCGCCGCCGCTGGAGGGCGTGGCGGCGCGGCTGTCGCACTGCACCACGCTGCCACCGTCAAGCACACGTTACGTTACTCACTACCTGACATCACTTCACATAAATATAAGCGCAGCTCTCGAACGAGCTCGTCTTGGGATCTTCTACCATCACACCAGACCTGTGTCTGCCGCCAAGCATCCATTTGCTGCGGTTTAAAGAGTCTTACGATGCATCTGCGGTCTGCGATGCCTTTGGTATTGCAAGTTTTATGCCTTTGGTTGGAGGTGTGAAAACCAGGGTGGCAGGTACCGTTCCAAGTGATTCTCCAAACAGATATCTAACTGACTTAGGCTCAGATACGCCAGTTGTGGAATTGTAGTTCATACGTAGCGGTATAGATGTCAATAAACGGCGACGCTGATGCTTCATGAGGTGCGCCCAGCATCGTCAGCTAGCCATACAACAATTTAAAAGGTACCTCTCAGTGGCGATGTTGTGCCGGCGCGGGGCGTCGCGCGGCTGTATGTCGAGCGCGCACGTGTTGGTGACTGCGCACAAACCCGCCACACGCGCGCCGCCCCCCGCCGCCCCGCACGTGCCACACGAACCGCACGCCCCGTATGTGGAGCCGCCGCGTGTCTGTGCCACACAAGCACACAATATGGAAGTCTACGTCCACACATAGATGTGGACGTAGACTCTTATGTTGTGTGTCAATATCTATATTGTCATCGAATATCCCAATCACTGTGGATGTATCAGACCAAAATTTTATAAGATGCAATCAAACTGCAAGTCGACGGCAGCTGTTATCGTTTTACGAACATTAACGGTAGTGATGGTTAAACGCGATAGGTGTGCCCCTTATTTCAATCGCTCCTACCCGCTTCCCTTCCAATTCCATGGCATGTTGTAATCGCCCATCATCAGTCAACCCAGCGTCAATAATTGGGCTATCAAATGTATATTCTATGTGTTAAAATATATTATAGTTACCGCGATCATGTTGTGGGTGGCGTGCGGGTCGCGCGGGTGCTCGGCGGCGTCCGGCTCGGTGGCCACCAGCTTGTCGGACACGGACACGGAGCCGGAGGACGCGGGCAGTCGGTGCGGAGGCGCGGGCGTGGCTGTGGGCGGGGCCGGAGGGGAACGCGCGCGCGCCGCGAACAGGCGGTTGAGCTCGTCCAGCTTGTTCATGATAATCTTGTAAGTCTTGCACTCCTCTGTCTGCGCGGAACATGGCTGTGTTGTAGAGCTTTCGGTTAGCAAGCAACCTCTCTGTGCAGGAGTTCGTCCGGGGAACTAGATGCTATCGGTGGTTCGTTAGATTTCGAGTTACCCGCATGACAGTCGGGATCAGACAGAGGGACAAAACGGTGTAGGATCGGCACCATAATATATATAATTATCTATGATCGGCACCAATGATGTTATAAATAAAAAGGTGTAGATACTAGATATTAGGTTACTTAAACAACATTCGATCTTTAAAACGGTATACTAACGCACGCACGCGTCCGTTGGGGCGCGACGCCACACTGAGGTGAAGTGTGGCTAGTCAGACACATTTTAACGTGTCACTTGCTGCGCGCGTATAACCTTTCTACACCTTTTTTACTTATAATATCATTGATCGGCGCCCCATAAATGATACAATAGTTTGTGTGTTAGACACTTTACTGCATGCGCGGGGATATTAAGAAAAGGCAATGCCCGTGGTGCTTTAGACTAGTACAGAACTTTGTCGTGGGCTACGTACGCCTGACCTTTGAAGAATTTGAATTTGGTTTGTATGAAAATGTAGGCGGGATATCCCGCATGGTTCACGCGACAAATCTTTACGGTCAACCGTCACTTCACACTCTGAGATATTTGAAGAGCCTTGCAGAGAGAGCAGTCACGTCGAGCAGGAGGTGGTTACCCGATGTTTGTCCTTGCGGCGCAGGTCCCGCGAGCTGCGGCTGCTGGAGCTGACGTCGCTGGAGTCGGAGAGGGAGCGGTCCGACCTGCGGCGGGGAGGGGGGCGCTCGGACAGGCGCTCGCACAGCTGAGCGACGCGAGCGATCTGCGCTTGCTGGTCCAGCAGCGCTCGCTCGCAGACCGCTCGGAACGCTCGCAGCGAATCGCTGGAGCCGGCGGCCGGGGTGCGGCCCGCGCGCACCCCGCTGTCGCCGCCGACCGCGCGTCTGTGGCGAGATGCCGTGGGTTTGTGGATACAAAAATGTTACAAACTATGAAGGGATCAACTAACAACTGTTGCTTTGGAAAGGAAGTATTAACATTTAAACGTGAGAAGTGCTATCTAGGTTTGGACGGTTTATATTGGTTTCTTGCAAAGTGAGCCGCGCTGATGCTGAGGTAACACGTAAGTAATAAGCTCGAAGCAGAGGGCAGTAGTAACCTGTGCGGGCGAGTCTTGCGCCGCGCGTAGCTCGTGTCGGAAAGACCGGAGTCATGCGAGAAGCGTTTGCCGTGCCGTGGGGGGCGGCTGCTGCTGGAGTCGCTGGGTGCCGTAAGCGGGGGCGGCGGGGAAGGGGGTGCGGCCGGCGAGGGAAGTGCGGCCACCGCGCCTAGCGATCCCAACTTCCGGTCCACACCTCCCGCGTCCACCACCAGCTTGTCACCGCTGTAACGTTACACAAAGAGAGCACAATAAGGCATGTTGGCTTGCTAAGTAATCCCACGTCGCGCTCATGCTCGCACTCGGTGTACGTGAAGCGTCGCTGGTTGCGTGCGTGCTCGTCGCATAGAGCCGACCTACTACAGGTCCGCAATTACTTAATTACAGTGCACGGTGCTACTTGCCATCGCAAGGAGTGGGTCCCGGTGCGGGGCGGACGCACGGCTCCGCGCATGAACTTGTCCAGGTCGATGATATCGGCGGGTGAGCCGCCGCCGCGGGACCACGAGCCCGACGACGAGCGCGCCGACATGCTCGCTTACAACTAGGTACCTGCAACACGCAGACATGCGGTACCTACCTACCAGGTAAACAATAAGTACGAAGCCCTACATAAATATCTAAATTACAATGGAAACATTATGAAACTGTACTAGCGATAGCGCTTTAGTTTTTATTTATGTTTTGAATTTCACAATATAATGCTGTGATAGGAGCCTTTTCGCCTCGCACAGGTCTTATTTTGTGTTTTTCAATTCATTATTAGGGTACTATGATCGTTAAATAAGCCTATTTTTGTTAATTTCGAATAGGTACCTATACTGATTTAAATAAAAAACCAGATGCAATGCGAAATTTTAACGCTTCCAATAGTAGGTAATTCCCATTATCATAAACTAACAATCAGATTTAATCTAACTAACAACCACACAATAATTTAGATTTGAATGCTCAGAAGGTAGTCCAGTTCCTTTAGGAAAGTGTCACTGAACCTACCTTTCGTACGTGAGTGCGCGCTAAAGGCGGCCACGCGCGCGCGGGCGAGGCGCGGGCAGACAGCGGGCGGTAAGCCCCGGGCGCGCGCGAAATTCCATGGACTGCATCAACACTGCACGTCCTCTCCACTCACTGACACTGACACCTGCCACTCTGACAGCTGTCATTACACCTGACCGCCAACGACTTTCCATGTTCGAATAAAAAAGAGAAACGAGGTTCTATTTGATTGTTGACAACTAGAACCTTTTTCAAGTTCTACCTATATCTAAGGGGTGCTTTTGCAGGGTGGGAAATCCTCGAGAGGTTTGTCCAAAGAGATTTAAGGTACTTGAATGTCTTTGGGTTTGTCAGACTCTTTCTGACTTAAAATCACCCCGCGGTGTTCGGTCTCACACCTGCGCCGGGGGTCACAGGAACAGAAGATACTTCCGCAACCCCTGACTGGTGCTGACATCTATAACTTAACAGGGTTGACCAAAGGTTAAGCTACGCTTGCCTAGGTTGGTCGTGGATGGGCCATAATTCATTAAGAATCAAGAGCGCTCCGTGCCTCTGAAAGCAGTTAAGCCGTTGGTCTCGGCTGTCATTAGTTACACAATACTCAATATCTTTATTGCTCTTTATTCTTAGGCGGAAGGGTGGTCGGTGGGTGGTGTAGATCGTTGGCTGTCGCTACGACTGGTCAGAACCTAGACAGCCTGACAAATAGTCTAACCAAGGCGTATCGCGTTAACCTAGAGTTGTAAAGGTCAGACAGGCAGTTGATCTATGTAAACGCTGGTATTCAGTTGCTGAGCTGCATCCGGCTGTACTGGAATCTGACCTGGACTTAGTTGGCAAAAGGCAGGCAGATGACCACCTACTTACTTATGCAGGTATGAGTGATTTCTGACTCATCGACTTCATAGACTCAACACAATTCAACACAAGTGATACTGACTGATAGGTGATACGGATCACCGCGCGGGATATTTGTTATATTTTTGCTGTTGCATGTTGTCGCATGGTGTAGGCGGTCGTCAGCTTTAGGCTTGACATCGTGCCAGTAATCCTGCGGGAGGTAAATAAAACCAAGTGTTTACGGCAAGTTAATTTATTACAATACAATTAATTGAGTACATTACATATTAATTTAATTAATTCAATTATTTCCAGCAAGCGCTCTGCACTGCCCTCAACGAACAGACAACACGTAGGTACATACATGTACCGCAGAAACTTTCAATGGTTGTGATACAACGGCACAATGATGTGCCCTTAGCAATTAACACTTTTGATTAATAAACTTAAAAATAATATTTAACATACTCTTTTCAGGGCTCTTTCAAGTTTTCCATATTCACAATTAACAGGCTATTTTCTGAAAACCGTCTCACATTATTTAATAATGCAGGGCCGTACAAATAATATTCATTTTAATTAATTCATTGTAAAACAAAACTATTACAAAATACACTGATTAAAGCAAAACACGCTTGCAACACCAATATGGCGTCGATTCAGTCGAGTGATGTCACATGTTTGTTTATGAACAATGGAGAGCAAATCGTATCCAGCGATGACGGATCTTTATACACAAGTGACGTAATAGTTGATTATTGCAATCAAAACAGTTTACGATCATATCGTGTCAGCCTCAAAACAAATAATTTTATTTTAAGGTTTTGGTGAAAATATTCAATATTGTTCACATGTTTATTGCACAATAATTCATCATTATTCATATAATAAAAAGCCTGTTGTTAATTTAACAATGTTTGGGTATAATATTATAAATAGTGCTTCCAAGGAAAATAATTTCGCTATGGGTAAAACAGTCATTAAAGTTTCAGCGTGTAAACACACATGGGTAATTTTAAACATAACATAATATCATTTCATACATACAGTACTCGATCGCTAGTCTAGCACACAAGAGTAGAACGAGACGCACTCGTATGAATGACAGAGACGACGAGGCACAAAAGCAAACAGTGGTGCCGATTCCCTTGTTCAAAAAGTAAATTAAATCAAATCTAATTTATTTATTAGCAGGTAAAACCGCGTGACGACTAGCAGTCGTCACGCGGTTTTACCTGCGTAGTTCCCATGCCCGTAGGAATACCAGGATAAAAAGTGTCACCCGAACGGTGAAAGATTTTTTTAAATCGGTGCAGGAGTTTCGGAGCCTATTCAATGCAAACAAACAGTCAAATCTTTCCTGTTTATAATATGAGTACAGATAATAGATATTTGACGTTTCAAACGCATCGATCGAAACATGGAGAAAATCAAGAAAACAAAAATTGACATTTCTAACTTGATTCTTATCTTTCACTGTCTATCTCTGTCCTTTTCTAATGCTGTAAGTTAGTAAGAGATGGAAATCCTCTAATTGTAGTTTAGTTTTAGAATAAGGGAATCGGCTCCACTATCGACAAATTTTACTCTGAATATGACATTCACATTATGTGTCCAATTTCATTTTATATACATATTTAGAGACGAAAGCTGCCCATTTCCATAGACCTCAGGGAAACCAAGGGAAAGAAAGAACCACAAATGCTCAATGAAATTAATTTGTTAAATAAAGCATTCGTTTGAAAATTAACATGATTGAGTTTAATGGTACAATGTATACAATGGTTCATTCATCATTGTGCAAGACGTCAGCACATCAAGCTACCCCAATGTGTCAAATTTCTTTAAAATATTTTCAACCTTATCACAAACAGAATAAGGTTCATG
The DNA here is from genome assembly GCA_921972225.1 of Euplexia lucipara. Taxonomy (NCBI): domain Eukaryota; kingdom Metazoa; phylum Arthropoda; class Insecta; order Lepidoptera; family Noctuidae; genus Euplexia; species Euplexia lucipara. The sequence goes on along the minus strand of OV179169.1, from coordinate 12,551,987 downwards.
TTCAGAAAAGACGACGGTTTGGAGTAGCTTGTTGCTAGCGTCTATACGACGTCGCCTAAATAAACCAACAAACATTAACTTTGGTTCTGTATAAATAAGTCAAAACTAATTTATATACATATACAAACATCAATTTCATTCAAACGTGATTTTTAGGCTTAATATTTACATGTTTATTCGTATTAAAATATTGAGCTGTATCGTCGCAACTGTGACATATCAACGGACATGATAGCTTACTACATAGTCTCTTGTCTTTCTCTATCAAGTCCATCCAAAAGTTGTCTGTAAGAGATCGCTTATAGCGATAATGCCACCATCCCATCTTTTGTGGGGGTAATAGCGAAATTACAGAGGAAGCGCACGCTACTTGATTTGACCAATGAGCGCGCACGCCTATTTGATTTGACCAGAGATTTGCTTGTTGGCGCAGAGATGGCTGTGACATGGTTGCGACCTGCATGAGATTGATCGTACTGTCATTTTATTTTATTTGTACGTTTTTAATGTGTATAAAGAGTGTTCTATACTATTCCCATCTTTCGTCACAGTCCCGGTATCTGGTCGGTTGATTCGTCACAAATGTGGGCGCAGCTCGAGTCGCGTCGGTACAAAAAGAAGTCGAAAGCTTTGATTATCCTACAGTATTGTTATTTTGTTAGTGTCGGACGAACGCCTCCTGGCCTGGGACACTACAGACTCGGTACACAAACAAACACACACACACACACCGCATACAAATGTACAGAGCAGGCAGAGAGAGAGTACACTCGAACGAGGTATCTGGTATGCAGACAGTAATACTATTCATTTTTCTACTAGACTGCGAGCTTATGGCATTAAGGGAAATGAATTTAAATTCGGCATCCTCAAAATAATTTAGAATAATGCATGCATGCGTGCATGTGTGTTTTATGTGCATGTTAATAGCTGACTGACTATCAAATAGCTTGTTCGAGTGTACGCTCATTGGCCGCAATGCGCTATGTGTGCGTGTGCGCATGTCGTATTGATTCCACAGAGGACACGTCACGTAAATTCATACAATTTTAAAATGGAAAATACTCATTTCGCACGTTACATTTATTTAGTTTTGAAGACTTTATTGTGTCTGCTGTATCTAAATCAGACCCTTTTACCAACTATGTTGGAGTTGGTTTCCAGTCTGAGCCGCATGCAGTTGAATGTTAGTATTTCATGGAATGACTGTCGATCTGACCTTAACAACCCAGTCACCAGGTAATAAAAACTGGTCAAAATACTTTAGAATAATTGAGTTTTGCATTCAAAAACAGTTCGCGTTTACATGACGCAGGAGTCTGTACGTGTCCACCGGGCGCTCCTACGGCGGCACACACACACTAGTCACTGCTTAACTTAGTTCAGTTCGTGTGCGTGTTGTCGGCCCGAGTGCGGCAGTACAGTGGCGCGCTGTGACTAGATGCGACGTGACGCGACGCGACGTGGCGTGACGCGACGTGACGCGACGCGACGTGGCGTGACGCGACGCGACGTCAGTGCGGGGGCGGCGCGGGCGGCGCCGCGCTGCGTCACTGAGCGTTGGCGAGCTCGTCCATGCGACATCTGCAAGTTGGGAACATATTTCCACATCTGTATATTGCACAAATGCAAATCAGCATATTGCTATTTTAGTAGTATAGGAATAGGGTTGTGAAGTTTCTCATCGCCCATAGAAAAGCTCGGCTCCTCCTCGCAGACGGGTTTTGTCTGGTGGGCTACAGCTACTGCCCCACGGTTGTTACCGGATCTTGTATGCGTTTAATCGCGCGGATAACTTTAACATCGCGATGTAGAATACGTTAGCTTTATGAAGTTCGTATATGTATAGCGAGCGAGAAGTCGCTACCTTATCAACCGGGTACAAATCAAAACTCCAGGCTGCTATTGAGCCATACTTAATGGAAATAGCCTAAAATACTTTGCCTCACTGCTGCAGCTAGTTACCTGACGGCCATCTCCGCGACCTCGAGGCTCGGGTAGTCCAGCTCCTTCACCAGGCACAGCACCGCAGACAGCAGGTTCGAGTTCTGGAAGAACGTAAGGTTTGTGTGAGGATTCGCAGCGGACTGTTGAAAACGGGATAGTTGTACAGGAGTAGATGAAGCAACTTTTGTAATCTTCTTCTTATCGTGTGGTTAATGACTAACCGGGTCTCAGAGTTTTATGCCGCCCATGGGCCTCTGACTTGGCATAATTTTTATTATTAGGAACAGTACCTAATAATAAAAATTATGCCGAGACGCAAGTACAATTGTTCAACACGAATGTCAGATTTGGATATCAAAGTGCAAACGTCATGAAATAGAGCGCGATGTGTGCAATCGTGGATTAGTGGCACGAAACCTTGTGTTGTGTCAATGCGGTAAAGTCTTCGAACATTTAACTCAGATTTATCGTCCAGTTCAGTCCAGATTCAGCTCAGAATAGTCTAAAAGTAGTACATACCCTAGCGACCGGCCTCCTGGTGAAGCCCCTGTGCTCGGCCATGACGGCGGAGGGGTATTCCTTGTCTCGCTCGCTCGCGTGCGCGGGCGTGTGTCGCGCGCTCGCTCGCTCGTCCCACGCCTCGCCGCTGCCGCGCTGCGACATGTGCCCGTACGACTCCGACCTGCCACAGTGCGCCGGGGATTGTACTCCAAAGAATAGACTAATATATGGTACTAGCAGACGTCACGCAGTTTCACCCGCGTAGTTTCCGTTCCCGTGGGAATACGGGGATAAAAAGTAGCCTATGTCCACCGGGAATAGTGTAGCTTTCCACCAGTACAATACTTTTTAAAATTGGATCATTCGTTCCGAAGATTACCCCCTATATACAAACTTACAAATTTTACCTCTTTATAATATTAGTATAGATATAGATAAAAACGTTTCGTTCGGTGACGAAGCCCCCTCTCCTCAACTATAATGCGCTTGCTCTAAGCAGTTTTCCATCCATTTGAAAAAGATTATCTCTCTGAGTATTTAAAGGCAACTCAGTTTGAACAAGAACTCCATCTAATCTTTGGCCCCGAAACTAATCGTATTATAATATACCAATACCTAGGCAGTATTATAGCGGTTTCATTGGTATAAAAAAATCAACCAAAACACTAACTATTGCAACGTCGTAGTAAATCGATTTTACAATAATAATATATACCCCGCAGGGCAGCTTGTGGCGAGCTGTTGGGTAGTAGCGACCCCACGGACCTGATCTCCCGGGAGAAGTCTGGGTCCTCATCTCTGGCTTGCCTCAATTGTGCCGGCTAGAGTGAACTCTGACGAGGAACGGAGCTCCCACCTCTGTCTTGCCTTAGTTGGCCGACTAGAGTGGAGATTCGCAAGCGCTAACGTGCTCGAAGGAAGGAAGCATTCAAGTAAGGTGCTGGTAGGTATCTTGACCGTACTTCCGGGATTTTCCTGATAGCCGTGGAATGCCGCTCTACTCCTTTAGCACCTCAGGATATGCTGCCCTCTTGTCACTTCGTTACTATGTGCTAGCGGCCATTTAAGAGAGCCCATTATTGAGTGTACAACCCCCTGTCATTTCATCCGTGTATGTAATAAATAACATTGGTGAGGCAGGGGCCATAATCGTTCATAGTTCTAGGTACCAGTCCATTTTAGCCACCCTAACCTATAGTCCAGTACTTTTTTTACCGTAGTCTGCAATAGTCTTACACCAATCGTAAGTTTTCCTTCGGTGCACTTGTGTAGTGCATACAGGGATTATCTAAGGTTGGTGTCTCTTTACTTTAAAGACGACAATGGGCACAGTGAAGCAGTTTAGCAAGGAGTACCTGTCGGGCCGCTCGTAGTAGGGCTCCTGGCAGGGCGGCGACGCCACGCCGCTGGCGGGCGCGGGGTAGCGGCACTCGCCGTTCGACGAATACGAGTACTCCTGTAATCACATTTATTTCTAATACTTAAAATCTAATATCAAACTACGTTTCCTATCGCTAGCTAATCGCTTAAAACAAACGACTTTTTTACTAGCATATGCTTTATTATTATCCTTTGACAACAAGTTCGTGAACCTGGAACAGTGTGCGGTACCTTGACGCTGTGCGTGGAGAGCGAGTGCCGCAGCGAGCCGGCGTCGGGCGAGCGCGCCTGCAACACAAACAACACCACTCAGACCACACATCCAACCACGTGAGACTACGTCCAACCACGTGAGACTACGTCCAACCACGTGAGACTACGTCCAACCACGTGAGACTTCGTCCAACCACGTGAGACTACGTCCAACCACGTGAGACTACGTCCAACCACGTGAGACTACGTCCAACTACGTCAGTCCACGTCCAACCACGTTAGACCACGTCCAAACACGCCAGACTACATCGTCGATGCCCAAGAAAAACTGTATGTTTATTTTTGTTATTTTTATTTGTTTTTATGATCCTTTTATAATATTAATTATTGTGTACCTCTTTGCCAAATATATGCTTTCTGAAAGTTAAACTTCTTTACACGTGCTCGACTTGGGAGTAAGCCGGTAAATGCGTGACGAGAAAGTTACGAAAAGTGTGATCGGTTAAGGCAAACGGAACTTGAGAGGGAGATATAAATTAGTGAAGAGAGAGAGAGGTGCGAACATATTTTCTTTCTCTCTTTCTCTCATAGTCAGTTACGTTGTGCGTATCCAAGAGAAAACAGTGCGCGCGTACATTTTCTTTAAAAAAGTTTTTACTTTAGTCGTGTGGTCTAAAGCGCACTCGTTTTTTTGCTATTGTGTAAAGTTGTTTGTTTAACAAGCAGTATGGGATCTCCGTCATCAGGCGCAAGCTGTCTTTTTATGTAAGGTACCTACAAGATATGATGAGTACTCACGTCGTAGTGCGAGCGTGTCATGTTGGTCATGGCGGGATGTTGGTACCGCTCGTCTGTGTCGGGCGACGAGCCGGCACCCGCGCGGCGCGCCGGCGACCCGGGGCACTGCGTGGGACCGTCAACACATTAATTCTGTATGTTACGGAGGCTAGCACATGAAGCTACCGCAATGTGTCAAAGTTCTTCATTTTCTTTTCTTTTATTACAAACACAATAAGGCTGAGTTGAGAAAATTTGGCAGTTTGGGGTAGTTTGATGTGCTGGCATCTGCTCTGTACCAGGAGCTTCCATTTACGAAAACCTTAACCCTCAGACCAATAAAAAAGTATAGACAGAGCATTGCGCTCCTAAAAGTGTGGCACGTAATATGAAGACGATTCGCAATATGAAGACGGCCGCTCGGTAGTCTGCCGCTAGCAAGCGAGAGCGCGTGACGTTATTTTGTTTTAATCATAACTACGAAATTATGCCGCCCCGCATCATAAACTGCTGCAAGAACAATTCCTGCTTCCAAAATAAAGCTTCTGGAACTATTTTTTACAAGAAAGTAACGTTTGTTTAAATAAAATCGTAAAAATATCAGAAATAATTTCTCGGAACACGCCATTGTGTCGGTGTTGCAAGTTAAGAACATTATTTTTTCCCAAAAAATAAGGAAAATCGTAATGTTTTACGTCCGTAAAACATTACGATTTTCCTTATTTTGGTAAAAAAAATGCTGTGAAGTGTCCACTTCACAGCATTTTTTTTTAATAATTTTACTATTGGACTCAATCAAATATAATCAAATAATAGTAAGTATGTTTGATACGATATTTTTAGGTTCCCAGCTCATAAAACGTGGAAAGAAAAATGAATTAAAACAATATGGGACAACAGAAAAATTAGTAGGATCATGACCAACGAAGTATGGAAATACGTCTCAAGTTGAAACAAAATAAGTCTTTTTTTTATTATAGACTACGCTTTATATACTATTATATAAAAGTATTCATTTTAACATAAATACCCGAGTTTTAAAGCAAACAAATATGGAGATAATCTACAAATTATGTCTATGCTACTCGCAACTCGTACATAAATATAAGGTTCCATCATGTTGCGAAACAAGAAAATTTACTCAAAAGTTATGACTCAAAACGTCAGACATAGGTATTATAAAAAGATGACACAACATAAGGGGCATTAATAATTTCACTTATTCAGAAAGTTAATTATTGTAATTAAACAAAAATATCTTTCATTTCATACAATCAAGATAAACACTATACCTACTACATAGTACATAATAATAAAACTTAACCAAAGTATCTCTCGCACTTGGGAGTCGCAGCGCAACGCTTGCAACATTTTTCTCTAGCACACATGCGCAAATCTGCGATGTCATACACCAAGTCACGCACACAACGCCAAAAGTAGTCCTCACTTTTTTAGTCGCGATTGTTCACGACGGCTCCGTCTATACTTTTTTATTGGTCTGAGCCTTAACCATAGTAGAACCACAGAACAGAAAAAGAGGTTAGAAATCGTAAGTAGGCAGGGTTTGCGAGCCAGTGGTATTTTGTGACAACTAGCACTTCGCACACGGATTGTTTCGTAGGTAATAAGTCAAGGGCTCGATCGGGTGAACTCGGGACCGTCGAGTGTACCCGAGCGAGAAACAGTCAGCTGCTCATCGCTTCTTCTTCTTATCGTGTGGTTAGTAACTAACCTTGTGTCAGAGTTTTAATGTCGCCCATGGGCCTCTGACTTGGCATCTCTGTGTTTAGATTAAGTGATTAAAAAAAACATCAGTAGTTCCATCATGGAACTGTTGATGGTACTAGTGGCAACGAAGCATTCAATTCATGCGTAATAATTGTCTTTATTCATTTAACGAATCTCTATTGAGGTCTTATAGTTCAAGCCTTTTGTGTTCGATATTATAATCAGAATGACGATATAATATACATACAAATAACCTAACCTAACTTACCATACCTATTCTATAGCGAACCTAACTACCGAACCTAACTACCTTACTGAAATGCATTGATTTTGAAAGATACAAAATACATCATTTTAAACTGAACTACTGCGCTGCGTGTCTCTATGTTACATACAATACTAGAATAGGTAGTAGGTAGTATATGAAGTAGTAGTAGTAGGAGGTACATACATAAAGAGTAGATACTACTTACTAATACAGGTGGGCATTTTTTTGATAGCTGTATTGACTTAAATCTGAGTGTCAGGAGAGGCAGGTTTGGTGGGTGAGATAGGATAACGTTTTGTGTGATGTTCGAAAGAAAGAAACATTTAATAATCAGATACATAACATGTCATCTATTCTATTCTATGGACAAATGTTAATCAGTGTGCGGGTAGGTACCACGAATAAACATAGTACCTACCTATATTCTGTTTATCGAACTTCTAACACCTTTAACTGTTCAGTGCTTAGAACTTTGTTACGCTGACAGACATCTGACAAAGTCAAAAATGATCAAGGTTTTCGTAAAGTGATGTTACTGACAGCATACCTGACACCATGGGTGCCTCTCTATTTTTGTGCGTAGTGTGGAAGAATACGGAGCAATGGCAAGCAGATATGCAGATAAGGCATATGCGTTTGTCGCAGCTAACTAGCGTTCGATCAACAGCCTTTTTACTAAAGAATAGCATTTAACTAGCGGCATAATTGATATTCAGCCGTAGCGACTGTTCCAACATTTAATAAACTGGCTGGCTAATGTTTGGGCCATTGGTTGTACTTGGCTGCGAAAGATACATCACGAACATAGGCGCGTGCTCCCGACTCACGAGTGCAGCTGTCAGGCTTAGGGTTACCATATCTCAGGATTTGCCTGAATATAACATCTAATGAGATTTCAGTATATATGTATAAGCTCCTAACAGAATTGCGAATTAAAATACAGTACACTTTTCAGTTGTCATTTGTTGCAAATTATTATCATTAACGTGACATGACTCTACGTGAATAACAATTTGTTCCACAGATTTGTGAATTATGTTTGTGACAAAATCTCAAGACTTTCCGTGGAAATCAGGCTATATGTCAGGATTTTTCAATTGACATCTGGTAACCTTTATCAAGTTTTACCCCGTCCCCCACTGTACAGTGAGAGGTCAGCGTATATTGGAACTGTATGTCTAGATGAGTCGCCGCGTACGCGTGCCTACGTTGGCTTGATACCGGCTACAACTAGCTAGTGCAGTGCGCTACTTAAAAACAACAGTGCATAACATAAATGAACAGAAAAATTGTAAATACAAGGGTATGCTAAGAGCGAGGATACATAAGTGAATAAATAGATAAATGCTTTTATAAGCACTAAGACAGCTAACTACAGATAGGCAATAGGCACGCTGTACAGACCTGTGCGGGCGCGTCGGCCGGCGCCTCGCCGCCCGCCTCCGAGCTGTCGCTGCCCTGACGCGCGGTACACATGCGTTAGTACACACACACACACAACACACATTTATAGTCACCAGAATAACGTGTTGCTGGGCAGTTTGTTCCGCCACTTCTTCTTTCAAGCAGAAACACTAGGAAGGGGGGAAGGGCGGAAGAAAAAAGGGACTGTCTTGTGAATTTTTTGACGTTCAAAGAGTTCTAATCCTAAGGCTAATTTAAATAAACAACTTTTGATTTTCATTAGATTAAAACATTATAACCCGCCAGTTTGAAATGAAATATGATCTATGTCTGTAAGTAAAGCTTTCAGGTAGGTAGGTACTTTTACATGACAATATTTTTAAAAGTATAATATACATTTCTAAAATCAATGATCCCTAAGAAATGCCGAAAGAAACTAACTCACGGGTCAATGTTTCGAAATCAAATCCAAGGCACGCATATCTGACTTTTCAGATTCATGTGCAATACGCACACGTATAATTATAATCTCGTTTCTAAATCTTTTTAAGTTCTTTAATTTATTTATGTTACATTTTGTCTGGCAGTTTGAGTTCTTTATGGGATCAACCCAAATGTTCTTTCTTTGGTATTGTTCGTCGGCACGTGGAGCTCCTCAAGTTCCGAGTTGAGCTCACGATTACTGACAAATGCTTGCACTGACTGATCTGGTCCCCTCATTCTGTGTGGTTCTTTCTTCAAAAGACCATCTCAGACACTAATCTGCATGGATCTTACATGATTTGACCAAGATAATGTCTGGACTTTAAAAGAGACTATGACCTCTGAGTTTCTTTCGGTGTTTCTTCTCAGAGTAGTCAAATAGTGAAATACCGATCCCATTTACTAAAAAAGGCGACGTGTAAAAGTGTTTGTAAAAACCTATTTACAAAATAAATATCATTTATCATTTATCATTTATCAATCAAGGAATATCACTTGTTTCAAAAACGGTGAAGGAAAACATCGTGAGGAAACCGGCATGCCTGAGAGATAGTTCTCGATGGCATGTGAAGCCAAGTAAACACCAGGTAAGTTACTTAACACACGGAAAGAAGAAAGTAGAAATGTACAGACGCCAGCACATCAAGTTACCCGTGTCAAATTTGTTTGATCGTTTTTCAACTTTATATCAAACAGAATAAGGGGCATATTCAATTGGGAACATTTGACACATTGGGGTAACTTGATGTGCTGGCTTCTGTACCTTTAGTACAGTTAACTAGTTCCCCCTTTTAAGGTGTTTTAAAATGTGAGGGGTTAACCAGTCATTCATATTACCACCACTAGTATACTTTAATGTAAGTACAAATAACATATTTCAAAAGCTACAAATCAATACAACAATCGGCGGTGTTACAATCGTCGGCGTTATCGCTAAAAGCGATATCTTACAGACAAGCTTTGGATGGACTTGATAGAGAAATCCGTGGTATACTATTTGCATAAACGTACAGACGCCAACACATCAACTTACCCGTGTGTCAAATTTGTTTGATCGTTATATCAACTCGAACCTTATTCTATCTATACTAATATTATAAAGAGGTAAAATTTGGAAGCTTGTAAGTTTGTATGTAGGGGGTAATCTTCGGAACTAATGAACCAATTTTAAAAATGATTGTACTGGTGGAAAGCTACACTATTCCCGGTGGACATAGGCTATCCGATACTTTTTATCCCCGTATTCCCACGGGAAAGGAAACTACGCGGGTGAAACTGCGTGACGTCTGCTAGTTTGTAATAAACTTGTAAAACTATCAAAATTAATTTGACACATTGGGGTAGCTTCATGTGCTGATCACTGTGTGTTTAAGTCCCACGATAAAACAGGCGAACCTTATTGCCTTGTGATGACTGGCATGGAAGCGAAGAACAAAATGTATTGTCTTACAAGATTATTCTGGTGATTAAAAATGAGCTGTGTGTTATAGTTAGGACGATATATTATCAAGCGATCACACAATATATTATGAGTATGTAAGGGCTCACAGAGACGGGCTGAAAACACGCACAATGTGTGCGTACCCTTACATACAATACAAAAGTAATAGTGAATGGAAAAGACATAGATGCACTGCTTAAATAGTAAATTATTTTACTACTTTTATTCAAAAACAAAAAGGATCGACGAGAGATTTCAACGCGGCTGGTGTTTAAAATCATGAGAATGAATTCATGGATAAGGACAAAATTAATATTATTCAATTTAAAAATAATGGAAATATTATGTTATTACAGTATTGCTGAGTTCCTCAATGACAAATTGTTATTTATTTAATTTTGGCATTGTATTATTTTATTATCTTTATTTCCAATAATTGTTTATAATTATGTGCAATTGATTGTTAATGTTTTGCTTATTATGATTATTACTAATGTGTTAGAGGTACACCTCTAAGGTAGATTTTTGAGGAACTAATCATTTATTAAGATCTCATGTAAAACGTACAACATTTTTTTACGGAAAATAATTTGTGCTTCAATATCTTTTCCATTCTGTATCTATACATATTTAGAGCACTTTTAAGTATATAATACAAGTTCGTACATATATGTAGGTATGTATAACCGTTAATTCATGTTGTTAACTGGTTGGTTTGTTAAGATACTTAAAACAAATCTTGTTAAATCAAACACAAAACAATTACGATCTGTGTAAAAAATATATCTTTTTATTTAAATATACAGGGTTACATATGTAAAACACCAACAACCTCGCAGGAGTAGATTACTAACATCATAAACAACAACATTTGAACTACGACTTTTTCGAAAACAGACAAAAAAATCGATTTTTCATACAAATAACCCTGTATATACTTAACCCTCAGGCACAAATGTCCCATTTTTGCCCTCAACTGGAGATAAACCCTGGCCAATTCCATATCTATATTAAAATGTATCTCGTACCTCATGCCGCGGCGGGTGTCGCGTGTAGTACTGCTCGGGCTCGCGCTCTGGACTCGACTCGCACGACCGCTGCCGGCGGTACTGCCCGTAGCTCTCTTGCTGGAAACACAAAGCAAAGTACGATCTTGGTAAAGCATAAAATGGATTTCAATGAAACTTAACAGTTAGTGCAGTTACGTAGCTTAAATACATCTATATAACAAATAGAGTACCTACATATTTGTAAAGTATTTAAAAAAATAAGCCAGAACAAAAACCATGTCTGATAAGATTCTGTGATCTGCGAGATATTTTGATCAGGACATATTGACCATCGGCGTTCGACAGTTAGTCCATACTAAAGAGAAAAGTATGGAACGATCACGAATGCATATTTTCGTACCGACGCGGCAAGTATTAGAGATAGGCCCATAAGCACAAACGGACTTTCGCAACTTTCTTAGAAGTTTTTTTTTGACACGGTTAAATATGCCGAGATACTGCCGAGATGTTGAATTGATGACCCATAGAGAAGTGTGGAAGGGGGGTGAACACGCTCACCTGCTGCGGATAGCCCTCGTCGTCGGAGTCGGGGATGTGCAGGCCGCGCCGCATCGCCTCCTGCACCTGGGCAATAACATACATTTCTGTAAATTGGCTTTCATAAACAATTTTACACGACATCATAAAGTAAGGTAGGTGTTTCACTATCTAACTACTCTGAGATAAAAAAAAACACCGAAAAAAACTCATACGTATACAGTCTCTTTAAAAGTCTAGACATTATCTTGGCCAGATCATGTGAGGACCATGCAGATTAGTGTCTGAAATAAGACCATAATGGGAAGCCCCAAAAACGCTTCTTTGAAGCTCCAGAACAACCGATGTTTAACTTTTTTTACGTTATCTCTTTTTTAAACAATCCAATTTTGAACTACGGATAAGTTTTTATAGTGCCTAAACAAAAAGTTAGTGTCCACAAGAACTTTAATACCAATTTGAAAACGTTTCGTAGCAATAGTGTCAGTCATTCTGAAAAGAACCTAATTTTTAGTGAGATAAAGTAGATAATTACTGATATTAGTTTACCTCGTCAGGCTGCACGGGCACGTTGTCTAACTTCTCCAGGTTGGGCAGGTTCCGTAGCACCGTCATTCTGTATCTGTGGACAAACAGAATGTTCACAGTATACTATCACGCCCGTATTCCCCTAAGGGAAAGGTAGAGATGATGCACTCATATTTTGCTGGTTAAGAGGTTAAGCTATCTCTTATGTTAGAGGTTGTGGTTCAAATTCATTTGTAATTGGCCATCTTTTAATTTATTGCTATTACTTATTGAAATGTATGTACTAACTGTATTATTTAAAAAAAAATTGTAGGTAATCGGAGTAAATAACAATGTGATTTTTTTCAGTTCAATTGTCATCATTAGAGAAGTTTTGCCCTGCAGTGGGACAGTAACAGGCTGGTATTGTTTTTTTATTTAGGATAAAATAATAACAATACCAATGCCAGCAAGACGACTAGTTACCACAAGCAGCACCCTTTCACGATCATAACGCAAAGATCGGCCGCGGCCCCCAATGGCATATAATATGAGGGAAGTTGGTAACTCGGCCGCCGACCCTACCGCAAGCAGTAACGTCCAAGGGATCCTGACGAGCTTGCTACCGGCTGTTTTTTGATGCCAAGGGTCTTCTGAATGGTCATAGTATAAAGTGAACTCACTGCGGGTGTGTGGTGCAGGGGTTCTCGTCGAGCCACAGGCTGGTGAGGTCGGGCAGGTGCCGCAGGTGGCGGATCTCGTTCAGGTCGTTGATCTCGTTTTTGCGCACGTACAGCTCGCGCAGGCGCCGGCAGCCCGCGAAGTCCCCCAGCGTCCGGATCTTGTTTATACTGGAACAGTCAAATTAAAGTTTTAAATTTATTATTGTAGTAAATAAAAAAGGAAGTGACCACAAGCACAAGTGGTGCCAGTGTGCCACCTAGTGCTATCAAATGTAACGACATTCTTGCTGTGTTCTCGCTCGAGCGACGCTCCCTGCCCTTTTACTTACTTACTTACATGTAATTCCACCAACACGTTGTCCCTTGGCTGGTTGCCAGACTTTCGGAGTTTTTATAGTAATAATAACCCCGCAGGGCAGCTCGTGGCGAGCTGTTGGGCTGTAGCGACCCCACGGACCCGATCTCCCGGAAGAAGTCTTGTTCCTCACCTCTGGGTTGCCTTTATTGGCCGGCTAGAGTGAGCACTGACGAGGAACGGAGCTCCCACCTCTTTCTTGCCTTAGTTGGCCGGCTAGAGTGGAGATTCGCAAGAGCAAACGTGCTCGGAGGAAGGAAGCATTCCAGTAAGGTGCTGCTAGGTATCTTGACCGTACTTCCGGGATTTCCGGGACTTTTTTTTTACTACTCGTAACGTTGTCAAAGATTGACTAATGATTGTACTCTGGTCAAGACCTTGTACAGTAAATAGGTTCACACAGGCAAAGTCGTGAGGCTCACACTTGTTGAAGCGCTTAGTTTCATATATTATTCCATAGATTTCAATTCTCAATCTGGGTTGTGGGCATGCGCACTGTGCTGATCCGCGCTTGAGCCTAACCTTGCGGCTCTTATTATTAAGCCACAATCGCCTAGTAACAAACGTCAGTAATAAATGTCTATTTTAATTTGTCAACCGGTCGTAACATAATATGTGCGTAACTCAATCTAAGCTTGGTTCTAAAAGAACGCACAACAGTTCCTAGTACAAGGCCGCAACGCAGTGGAACAAACGCACTAACAGATCCTGCAAACTAAGCCTTATTCATAAACCCTGCAAGCCAAAACAAACCTTAACAACCAAACAATAAAACTGAAAAGACGTTAGGTTTCAAATTTTGAAAGTGCAACCGTCGCGTCGTACTTGTCCGTGATTGGCCAACGTCCCAGGGCTCGCGCGTGATTGGGCAACGTTCGGCGCGCCACGCTCTGATTGGCTGCGTCCTTGCCTCAGCTGCGTGTAATGGCGGAAAATTGTTTGTTTTGACTTGTGATTACTGATGGATATTGTTCATTGTGCATTGTTTTAAACAATGAGGTGATAAGGTGACAGGTTATCACTGGTGCATGGAGCGCATTTCACTTATTGTCTCTGGAAAGTCCGGAAGTACAGCTTGGCAAAAAAGAGTAGAAAATAATGGAGGCGCCACTGTGCTCTTCGTATGGCAACCCGTGGCAACCGCATAGCGTACCAACCTAGTCTTGATACTTAGCTGCTTTTTAGACAAATTAATCTAATTATGTATTATTTTTTAAATCAGTAATTCATTGAACAAGGACGTGTTCTCGACACGCAATTGATTACTTACCTAAAAATAACAAATGGGGTAAATACTCCTGAGTTCACAACATTGTTTAGGAATTATAAAAAAAGAAAACATTACATTATCATAATTTCTATATTTTATTCTAGTAAATCTTCCTCTACATATTCTACCCCGAACACGTAGGCCGCAAACTCATCTGAGTCATGTTCGGGTTCAGAGGTGATGCTGCTATCATCTTCTAGATTTATTACTAATCGCTCCATTTCGTCGTTCATAGTATTTTTTTTCCAGTAATCCTTTTCTATTTTTATTACATGTTAGCACGAGTTCTTCCAATCCTCCTCGGTAATAGCTTGGGATGCACGTTTAGCTGCTTCCTGTAAAGACGAAATATTTCATTTATCCCTAACAATATTAAAAGTAAAACATTTTTAACACATACTGTTAATAAGCCGGATGTAGAAAATACCCTTTTGTTTGTCTCCTTCCAGCACGATTTTGCTTAGAACGATAACAGATTTCCCTGAATTAAGTAATAGATTTAGACTATGGCACGACAATTTCTTTTACTTTTCTAATGCAAACGCTAGAA
Source organism: Euplexia lucipara (assembly GCA_921972225.1). Lineage (NCBI taxonomy): Eukaryota > Metazoa > Arthropoda > Insecta > Lepidoptera > Noctuidae > Euplexia > Euplexia lucipara. The sequence continues at coordinate 12,536,933 of OV179169.1, read as the reverse complement.
CTAATAATTCTGTCCCTTGATATCGCACTTAAACTATAATTTACGTAGAAATTGAATTTTCATTCAGTTAAAAGTCAAGTTACCAAAGTATCAATTTATCTCAGCGCACTATACCAGAGTTATGCAGAAAAAATGTAAACATAACCTATGTGCTCGACATTTATTGTTTCAAATTTCTAGTTATTCCTTATGCAAGCAAATTAATAAAGCTTTATATTCATCAATTAACACTTAATTCAACTAAAATCAACAAAACAAACTCTTACATACCTGTCTTATCAGCGGTTCTTTGGTAAACATTGTGAAATTCAGAAAGAATAGTTTGGGCCTCATGTTCCGCCAGACATCGCCTGTACACCTTATAAATAACCTCCCTGCCAGCACTCCGAATCGTTTTATTCATTATTCTTCACTTTTTACGTTTATTAATCAACGTTTGGTGGTCGAAATTAAAATTTTACGAAATCGTGAACTTTGTTTATTATGAAATGTCATTATTTTGGAAATGTTGCCAACAGTCAAAAATTTAGTTCCGTTTCTACACTTTTTTGCCAAGCTGTACCTAATTACAAAACTAAAGTCAATTATTGTCTCGTTTGTCAAGTGGTCGCAAGCGCTACTGCTGATCATGAGGTCCCGGGTTCGATCCCCGGGTCAGACAATTTTTTTTTTAATTTTCCATTTGGAATTTCTCAGTAGCAGCCCGGATGGTCTGGTCTGGATTTGTGCCCGATTGCTGGCAATAGGCTCACCCTTCACAAGGGACGACATTTGTGGCCCAATGTGGGTCTACTACAGGTAGGTACATTTCAGCCTAACCCTTCGGGGATAGCAGGCGGGATGTTATGTTACCTATGTTTATTGTACATACATAAATATTTTGCCCCAACTGTATAAATTGACGACGCAAACTTGACTGTACCCAGACATTAAGGGCTTGTGCACAGTGCGTATGACGCACGTGACGCGTGACGCGTTGACGCGCGTTTTAGAAACGTGCGTCGACGGCGCGGGCGTGTTTTTGTCCTACAGAGCTAGAGCGAGAATTTACAATCTGCGACTGACTTGTGTGCGTATCACGTCTGTATCACACAAACGCGCGTCAACAGCGCGTTTAAAAAACGTGGTGTGCACGAGCCCTAAAAACGCTTTCGGGGCTGATTAGTGATTAACGACCGCACTGTATAAGTTTTTAAAGGTTTTTGTAAGTTTTTTTGATAGCATGGTTTACGCAGTAGTTATAAGACTGGCTGCTGCATTGCGTGTCGCGCGGTTGATTCCCGCATGAAACAAAAAAGGTTAAGTTCTATAGAAAGTCGTGTCTGTCATTCATGTCATCTATGAGCCAGTACACCAATTAAACCCGATTCTTTAAATAAAGCCATTCACTATAATTATTTCCAATTTCATCCTACCGACGCACGATGTCACAGCGCGCGCACGCACGCGTGACACGAACGTGCGTGTGCGCAACGCACGCATGGCTCTATACTACCGCGAATTGCTATAGGATCTACAGTGATATCTCTCAGAGAGAAACCATCATGTCCTACATAGTAACATAGCATGTACAGCATCAGGGCGACCATCGGCTAGTAGAGTTTAAAAAAAATAAGCGAAATGTGCCTGTCACCATGCGATATATCGCCTACCTCCTCCACGCGGACATAATGGTTTTTCGCGACAGAAAAAATCGTCTATACATATGTATACACCACTATTTTTTAATTAGTACAAAAAAAATGGGCTGTATCCGTACCTGTCACTGATCATATTTGCGTAATCAAAAGTAAAAAAACGATTTTCAATTTTTAAATATGCCACTATTTAGTTAAACTTAAATAACGAAAACAGCTGTTGAAGGCCGGGCACGCGAGCGAGATCACGCGAACGTGAGCGAGAGATGACGATAAATGAATACCACTAGGTATGTCATGAATAGCCTGTTACAATATTTCCATAAATTGGGTGACTTTTTGGGATATAAACAAATGCTAATAACTTTGCTGTTACTTTGCATAATAAAAAGTAAGACTAATTAATTCAAGACTTTTTTTTTCATTTTGAATAACTGTGACTCGGTAAAACAAAAAAACACAATATTGTCAATACGCGAATAAGGTTTCGTTTGCAGACCGTACTTTCTAAGTGACATCTAACAGATAAAGGTCATTGACGTTCCTATTTTTATTTGAAACGCATAGTACAGTTCAATCGCGCATCCGTCAATTTAGTTCGTACTTGCCGCGATAGAAATCGCTACTGATACATAGCATAGCACACACAACACGACCGATTGGCTTAAACTGCCAACGCCCAAAGTACACAAAGCTGAGTCCACAAACAGCTAGTAAAAGCGTCAGCAAATAAATATCAGTTGACAGGACGCAAAGTTGCAGGCAATAACGAGCTTTCAGACAATATTGGAAACGACCGGAGCGTAACTACGACAAGCAGACGGGTCGTGACCCCCGGCTGTTGCCTGTCCGGACAGGGGGAAGCTATTAGATGCGTTATTAAGACAATTTAATTTTAAACAGTTCGTTGACTGCCCCCTTGGTCGGAAGCGCGTCTTTTGAGTAATGTTTTGGGTTCGATCCTATGTCATGTCTGGATTCGCTCCGTGGCTACAGGCCCGCTCCCACCTCCGTAAAATACATGCAAGTGCAATCTATTTATGCTAACATAAGAAAGCTGATGACTTTCTTTCTGCACAATTTTCTCCGAAAATGAGTTTAATTATAATTTATTTTTGCAGTGATTTAATAAACGAATAATTCGAATACCTTACCTATTACCCGCCAAATTTTAATAGTCCAATTTTTGATAACGGTGTAGTAGTCAGACCTGGAAAAACTAACTGAAGGCTATACAAAAACCGTGAGGTAAGTAATGGAACCCGCGACCCGCAAGGCCGCAACCCAACAGTCAATTGGTAAGCCACTGCCCCTAGCCTCAACCACAACCGTACCGTCTAAATTGTATTTAATTTCCCGTTACGACCGTTAGGAGTTTAGGAGCGGGGCACAGCTTGTGTGTTACATTTTCAAACAAATCGTCACAATGACAAACCCTTTGTCAGCATTACATACAAACACAAGCACAATAAAACGATTAGAGAGCGCTCGCTTGGCGAACCAATTACGGCGTAAGTCGCAGACAGTAACGTGTAATAGGATAGTATCGCAAACGTCCGGACGGCAGACGGGTCATGACCCTCGCCGCTCACTCACACAATGCAGGTGAGGCCAGAAGGTTAACAATATTCTATTCTATTCGATTTAAATATTCTATTCTATTCGATTTAAATATTCTATTCTATTCTATTCTATACTAACATTATAAAGAGGTAATATTTGTGAGTTTGTGACGTTTTAGGTAATCTCTAGATCTAGTGAACCGATTTTGGGAATTCTTTTAACAATAGAAAGCTACATTATTTGTGTGTGTCGATGTCATAGGCTTTATTTTATTTTCAAAACTAAGAGGGTTACCCAGTAACTGAAATGTAGTGGCAATGTAATAATTTACGCTTTGGCTTAACGTGTTTTCCGAGGTACGGAGGAGATCTTGATATGGAATGAATGGTCACCCATCTACAGACCGACCTCGTCTTATTTCGAAACATGCACTGTTATTATTTAGCCACAAACGCCTCTTGACTAGACATGACATAATATTAATGACGTGTAATGTAAAGTAAAGATGTACGCAAAGGTAAAATAAAATTGACCTTGAGCTGGTCTTGCGTAGTATGGAGTTTTAATAGAGCACGAGGCCGGCTTATACTGGTTCCGGACACGTGGTACGTTACCAGGATGAAGGAATGACGGTAACAAATGAGCTCTCACGAGGGAGTGAAACTTCTGCTGATTACCTACTCGTGGCGCTGGTGTTAGCTAAGGGGTTACAGCGTTATGGGAGGCATTACTTACTGTTTACTTAGGAAATTAGTAACGTTACACATTTATAATGGATCGCTGATGTTATTGTTATACCATGTAGCGACATCTATATTGGCACGTGCGAACTTATCTTACGTATCCTACATCGCGATGTTAAAGTTATCCGTGCGATTGAACGTATAAAAGATCCCGACAACAACCGTCGGGCAGTAGTATTCCACCAGAAACAACACCCGTCTGCGAGGAGGAGACGAGCTTTTCTTTCTGTGAGGGATGAGGAAGTGTATGCCGGTGAAACGCGGTGTGGTCACCATGATGCTTGACAAATATTGAGTTGCATTTATGTCCCAGCCACAAATACTATTACTAATTTCTAACTTATTACACACACACTGCAGTGAAATCAGTGTAAACATAACCTAAGTATACCTCTTTTGATAATGTGCCAGTACATTAATCCACAAATGTTACTATCTCCGCGTGGAAGGGAGTCCTGGTGTCCTGAAATACAGGCCTTTAGCCTACTTAGGCACCAGTCTCCCACAATATTAAACTGTATTTATTGTGAATTGTTCTTAATCCATATTAAATGTACCTTTACACCTTTTAATGCGGTGAAAAATAAATGAATTAATCTTACATAAACTCACGGCTATTTTCCATGGGGGTAGGCAGAAACTACAGAGCGGCATTTGCTACGATTGTCACAAACTTTAGTTTCGAATACATTCATTCATGTTGTCATACACACACGCCGAGGTATACCATTCCGAAGAAAGAGACAGATTGGCCGAACATACGGCTAATACCAATTCCTCCTGTCACTTTGATATTTAAAATAGCTAGTAGCTACTGACCGCATGGCGTCGAGTGGTCTCGGTCACACATTCTTCCGTATTTGCTTCACGGCTGTATAAGAAAATCGCAATCGTAGTCTGGATATGCCATCCCTTTTAAATGGGAACATAGCTGGTGAAATGTGGGTGTACTACAGGCACACTTCTGCCTAGCTCTTTGGGGATACAGGCGTGATTTTAAACACATAGTATTATTTATAAAGCGATTCTGCACATAGCAAACTCAATGAATCGATTACCATATCGAATAAATCGACTGGCGCAATTAACGTATGACCGTCACATCGGTGCATGTCTCATCGGACACGACTCTCGAGTGAGTACGGAACTAATACCCGTGCTAATACTATCAGACAGACTGGATATGCCAGTAGAAGGGTGGTAAGCTAATTGTTTAACTTTTCTCTTTTAAAAAAAACATGATTTAGCTTCTCACACACAACATTCTCTAACCATTGTAGAATAGCTGTTTAAATTATACAAGCCTTTTTTTGCAGAGTAGAAAATCCTCATGGATGTCCTCCGCCCCGGGGAGGGCGGAGGGTTCTGTCCATAGAAATCTAAATAATAGGAGAAGTGGCATGGGGGCGTGTCGGTGTCTCCGCGACATGCTAAAATTGATCACGTCGTAAGTCGTCTGCGCGAACTTGTGTGCTTTCGACCGCGATTGTGACATTTTATAGCAATGCCGTGTTGTTCAGTGTTTTTTTGTAAAATCCGAAGCACAAATCAAAACTATGTAAATCACGGAATTTCTTATCACATGTAAGTACACGTATTTTACTATATTTGTCTATCTAATCATGCAAAACAACAAAACGTAATATATTTCTTGCTTTTACTATGTTATTTTTGTTTTCAAATATCACAGCGACTGTACTATTGTTGCAATAAATACATTGCTCCGTAACCACTACCTAAGTTTGTCGCTAAGTGGCTGGACGAGCAATGTAAAAATCACACAACGATACTTGAGCGGATGCATCGCGTAGTGCGGCCGCTGCTTCATGCGACGAAGTGATAGCGACCGTTGTTTTTGTGTGCCTAAGTTGTATGGTGCATGGTAAATACACGCTGTGTTTGACCGCATAAGGGCGCTTTCAATTTAGACGATTGGTGCCGGACTGCTGCAGTCCGGGTATCGTACTGCGCACGGGCGGTTATGATTTTTCATACAAAATGTCTCGACGCAAAGTCGTGCTACAGCAGTGCGGCGCACGTCCGTTGGCGGAACGGCAACAACCTGTCTCAGTCGTTGTTCGCTAGTGCTGTGAAGTGTCTCTTCGGCGGATATAGTATTTTTGAATTTAGTTTCTTGACGTTGTATTCCATTTTTAACAAAGTGATATAATTCATAGAAACATTCTCTAGACATTCTAAAATAGTTCAAAAAATCAGCTGAGCTTTCTTTTAATCTAGGGTAAAGTGTATAAAAATCACCAGTTTTATATTTTAAAGAAAACATTGGCGACGCCCTAGTACGGCGTCGTTTATGTTTCTGCCGAAGCAAGAGAACTAACAATAACACTTCCTCGTCAGAGTCCATGGCACCGACTAAAGTTGGGTTTCGATGGAAATCACTAAAATTCGATCGGACTGCTGCCGCGTATCTCTTCAAATAAGACGATTTACGTCGTACTGCTGTCGTCCGGCAGCAGTACGGCTCATGGTCGTAACAACCGTGCGGCAGCAGTCCGGCACCAACCGTCTAAATTGAAAGCGCCCTAAGGTTTGTAATTGATTGTGTAGTACGTTCTGTTTTAAGAAATTCGGGTGTGTGAGCGACTGCGTATCTATTGCTTTTACGGAACTGCATGTGTAGTAGTTGCCGTGTGGTAGGGGCAAAGTGGAGACACATGGTTCCGATACATTTTCGTCTAACGGGCATATCTCCTTCTTTATTATATCTATGGTTCTGTCAGACTCTTACTGACTAAAAACCACCCGGTGTTCCGTCTCACACCGGCGCCGGGGGTCACGGGAACAGAAGATTCTTCCGCAACCCCCGACTGATACAAGCTATAGCCTGCGGTTACACTCGCTTATAAGGGTGCGAGGCTGCGGAGATACAGAACAATATAATAACTAAATCGCATAAAATCTCCGCTCCACTCCTGTGGAATATCCTATCGGTAGAAATTTCTCCGTTTCACCGCAAAAGATGGTTATTCGATGAGGACTAAGAATTTAAATAAATATTCAAAGTTTATTTTTCACGGTCGCTAAATTAACTTTACCGATAGCGCCGACCTTGTGGACGTCATTTATCAAACCCCTACAATAGAAGACGTATCAATGACTGAATCAATAAAACTGTTAATGTCTTGACAGCGATGTATCGTTGTTTTTCTATTATGGACGCCTGAAGGACGCGCGAGTCGGCTGGCACCACCACACGACACTAACTGTCGGCTCACTGCCTCACAAGGACATGTTCAGAGATAGTGTGGACATAGAATTGGGATACGGGTTATTAACACTTTGACTGCCAGACTGCCAGACACAATAGAAATTCAACTGTTCTTGGCTCACCGGTGACCAGCGCGGCGTAGAAAGATTTAAGGTGGAAGCGCCAGGGAAATTCGCCCCCCAAATTCAAATTTTCTTGGGTTTATTGCAATTTGCAGGTTGTGTGTTGAACAAAATATGATTTGCGACTATTCAATTCTCCAGACAAGCTTTACTAAGAGTTAGACTACATACCTTAAATAGATTTGAGGTACACGATGACTGAAGCATGCATAACGGCTATCGGGACAGGTCAACTCAAAGCTGAATAAGTTCTTCCTTCAAAAAGCTTTTCCAGACTTTGCCGGTTTCGTTTAGATTAGCATGATAGATATGATAATACAATCTTATGTCTGAACTTTAAAAAAGACCATAACCCCAGAGTTCCTTTAGGTATTTTTTCTCAGAGATCAGTAAATTTGCTTAATTCAGTTCTTAAAACAATACGGTGCGCGTAGCAAGATTACCGTATAAATAAATGTTGACTATAGAAGAATCAACAACAGATTTTAGATGGATTTCTTCTGTCTTGAGCATGACGCTATCAAGAGTGAGGACAGGAAATATGTCGATTCTTCAGTCAACAAGAGCATACTGAGCATATTGAGCATGATTTCTACGACAAATGGCGGTAATGCTTCAACAATCTGCCACTTTCTAATCTTTATAATTAAATCCGTGACTAGAGTGATCATGCGCGCGGGTGCGTGTCGTACGTACCTGAGTGCTAGTACTTCCACGTTGGGCATCCTCCTCAGAAGACTGACGTCACCGAGCTCGGCGCCCCTGTAACAAAGAAATGACAAACATTAGTGCTATGAAACACGTCAGGAACGTTGGCTGACGCAACAGAGAACCAATCAGCTTCTCGGATGCGCCGGATCCGAAGGACCACCGCTGAGGTCCTACGGATGAGAGGAGCTAAGAGTAGAGGAGTCCACAGAGCTAAGGAGATTGACCTGTAGTGCTATTCTATAAAAATCATCTCGTGAAAATGTAGGTGAAGTGAACGGGAATTGGGCTGTCATTCCATATCAAGTCTAGGCATTGACAGTTCACTTCACCGACTTACTGAATCAACCGGCTGGTCTTGGTTTTAGTATTTTATGAATTTGTATGAGTACATGGTGGTAGCCCATCATTTATTTTGAAAACAGGCATCAAGGGTTTATGCTGAAAATCGACCAAATGCTAACATTTTAACCCTTTTTTGTACGCATTACTATTAGCTCACAATGTAGAACAAATTACAAATAAACTTGTAATTTGTTCTACATTATGAGGCCTGAAATAAACTTACACATTCAGTGTGGAGACTGAAATTCAAGACAATCCCCCCCACCACCACTCCCTATTGTTCGAGCTGGGAAGAAGTGGCGGAACAAATTCCCCAGGAACACATCTGTCTGATTCGTTTAAAGAACTCGAATCTATACAATATAATAAAAAGCTTATTGCTATATTGAAAAGAGCTGAAATAACTGAAACTAAACAATGAATCCTTTTAATAATTAGCAGTCAACATTAATGGAACAGTTATGTTAATTGCTCGCGCCTGTAAATCGTTTCACATAAATCTAGTTCGTACTAGTTCTGACGTGGCGAAGGCCAGTGTAGGCAAGGGTTACAATGACGTCACAGTTTGCATATTTTGGAAGGTGACCCCATTTTGAACACCTAAAAACGAGGAATAATCCGCACTAACTGGCGAAAGCCTAGAGAATACACATCGTCGCATCGTTAAATGTACCAGCGTTTCAACCGCCATGATTACCTTACCCTAAATGCTAAGGGAAGAGATATAATATTTAATGCAATATTCCAGCAATTCTCAGAATCTCTTATAGTACCAGAATCTGGAAATGGCTAAAATATTCCATTAAATACATTCTCTTTCCTTAACTTTTAGGGGAAGGTAAATGACGGCGGTTGAATCGCTAGTACATTTACCCCCGGACAACATGAGTTCATTCAGTCAATGATCCTGGACCGCCCAGCGTTGAATCTTTTCGTTGGGTTTTACTACTCCAATTTTTAATTTCCAATTTTTCCTAAAGTGTTTTTTGCTTAATCTGCATTTATCACGATTTCTATGTATAGACGCCAGCTCATCAAGCTAATTACCCGAACCTTACTCTGTTTGCAATAAAGTTGAAAAACTATCAAAGAAATTTGGTTATGTAGCTCGATGTGATGAACGAGATTTTAAATAAAGGAAGTGGCTTGTTAATTTGAATAAAATTTCATTGGAGTATCAGAATTTTTGCATAAGAAACGGCGCAACTTAGAGCAACGACATAGTATTGGACGTTGATTGGTTGATGTGAGCGTTACGCACTGACGCATGCACTGATTGGTTAACAGTGACATTCGAGTCATGTCTGACCAACCAGAATAAAGTTGTTATAAATTGACTATTGTGCCAGCAGAGAGCAATTTTATTTACTTTTAGAGACATAATACAAACAAATATTAAACTTAGTGGCGAAGTGACCATTCCTGTCGGCTTACTATTGGAGATTGGAGGCACGGGTCAACCGAAGGTTAAGCTACGCTTGCCAAGGTCAGTCTGTAGACGAATGAAAATTCATAACGCATTATCAAGACTCCTTCGTGCCTCAGAAAGCACGTCAAGCCGATGGTCCAGGCTGTCATTGATAGATCTTTGGCAGTCGTTACGGGTCTGAAGCCCGGAAGTCTGACAACCAGTTTAACCAAGTAGTAAAGAAAGAAAGACAGAAAGAAAGACAGAGAGAAAGAAAGAAAGAAAGAAAGAAAATACATTTATTAGCAACAGCACAGTAAAAAGACAATAACACAAAAAAGAGACAAAAAATGGCATGTCTCAGCTGCGCCAAAAAGCTTATTTCAGCGGTAATGCCAGACAGATGCCGAGATCCTGCCTGACGCTGATTTTCAAATGAACCTTTGGGACATGTGACTAGTAGGTACTTATCGTGTTAAAGAAACACCTATAACTTAAAACAAAATAAGTGAAAATGTTTACTTCAGCGCCATCTCGCGGGAAAATCGGTGACAGTAGATGGTATGTTTGACCTTAACAGAAACTTTCAAAAAACATGTTACCTTTTTAGTTTTTTTGCTTGACTACCAAACTGGTATGTACTCATTGATTAGTTATGACTCCGTGTGTTATGTATGTTATGTGATATTACATACTTATTATTGTTACGGAAGTAGGTACCTACTCGCGACACACACTACTTGCACACAAAGCAAGGTCGTGTGTTGTACTGTCGACCGTGTTTCTCTGCACTAAGGATGTTAAGTACTTGTGCCCAAAAATATCGATATAATGATTTTTTTATATGTTTTTCTTTTGATGTCTTTCGATATAATTTGCTTTATCTCTACGAAAAATAAATAAGTTTGAGGTGTATTTTTGTAATGTCTCAGTAACATATTTTTACTTAATGCATACAGTGAAAGTACCTATAGTACGGTAAGTACCTATTTACATTTTTATTTTGTTTGTTTCTCTGTTTGTTTGTGCGTGCGTTTATCTGAAAGGGCTGGACCAATTTTATTGTGGCAGAAATTTTCTGGCAGAGAGCTGGTGTCACAAGCAGTAACTAAGGCTATATTTAAAAAGAATCATTAGGGTTCCGATTCTCGGCAGACTCTGCGCTAGAAATATAATATTAAATAACTCGAACAGAAGAAACCCCGAGTAAGTAATAAGTTAGTTTAAAATAAACTAGCTGCCCCAGCAAACTTCGTTTCGCCTTAGAATCAATTTATTAGTCTTATTTAGTTTTTATTAGTTGACATCCTATTCTCAGACCTACTGTATATACACACAATTTTATACATCAAATATTCAAGACGACAACAAATAGATCCAAACCAATAATAACTACTAGGTACTACTTTTTATTTAGCGAGTCTCTACTGTGATCTTATTTTTAACCCCCGACGCGAAAAGAGGGGTGTTATAAGTTTCACCGCTATGTGTGTGTGTCTGTCTGTCTGTCTGCCTGAGGCACCGTAGCGCCCAAACGGGTGAACCGATTTAGATGCGTTTTTTTTATTTGAAAGCAGGGTTTCTTGCGATGGTTCTTAAAGAAGTAAAATTTCATGGCTCAACGATAGGAAAGGAAAGTACCTATTTATTTTTAACTTTTTAAATGTTTTTTGCAGTGGGGGTTTTTTTAATTTTTAATTACCTTTTGTGTTCGATAGAATTAAAATTACAACAAGTATATATATAACCTAACCTAACTTATTAAACCTATCATATAGCTAACCTAACTACCGAACCTAACTATACCTTACTGAAATGCATTGATTTAGAAAATACTAAATTCGTAATTTTAAACTGAACTAGGTACCTACGCACTGCGCTGCGAGCCTCTAGGTTATGTTATATTATAATTTATTTAGTTTTTCCAGTCTACTTTAAAATCCAAATAGTATAATATTATCATTTTGCAAACGAGGACTTTTCATGTTTTTTTATTAATTATGATCCTATTCCGGAAATCCGGACAAAGACAAAACCAAAAACACGAAATTCCTAAAAATTGGTCCAGCCGTTTTTGAGTTATAAATGGTGTAACAAAACCTACTTTGTTTCATAATATAGATATCATCACACACAAGGTTTTAATTTTTTTAAGTTTTATAGAACAAGGAGGTCACACGCAACTCGATGCTTTTTTTGATATCGATATGTGGATACTTACTACTAATACTATCAACAGTATCAATTCATTGCCATTCAATGCGCGTGCGCAGTGCGTGTTTCAGCGGGTGTCACGAGTGTCACGACTCATGCGCACGTGTGGGCTTATTTTTTTCCCATAATTTTGCTTACCAGCAATCAGCAGGGATCTTGGCTGGATCGTATGGAATAGTTTTTCAGGACGTTTTCTTACTAGAGTTTGAATCTTTAATTCTTTCTGGTTTGTTACGCTAACATAAAAATAACATCACGCCTGTATTCCTTGAATGGTTAGGCTGAGGTGTACATCCACATTTCGCGTGCTAAGTTAGGTTTTATGTAACACGGGATGAGCCTCAAATCGTCTAGATTTGAGGCTCATCCCGTGTTACATAAAACCTCTGTGGGCTTCTAATAAAGATTTTAATAGGAAATTTCTGATGTAATTATAACACTTTGCCCAACTCGGAAATCGAGCCCAGAACCCTATACTCAGCAGCAACACTTGCGAACACACTAGACTGTCCAGGCAGGTTAAGTAGATCGATCGGACGGAATATATATACTAATATTTATAGAGTTTTTCAATTAATTTGATAGTTTATTACAAACAGAATAAAGTTCATGTTCCCTTGGGAAAATTTGATAGATTGGGGTAGCTTGATGTGTTGGCCTCTGTGTGAAAGTAAGTTCTCTATTTAGATCTCTGCCGGGCCAACGCTCCGGTGGCAAATAAATACTAACACAACAAACACAGAAAGTCCAGTCCATACCTATATAATATTTATGTAACTACTACTTAAAAAAACCTGTTAGTATACCCTATCAAACAAAAAAAAAAAAAAATATATACAACCGAATTGAGAACCTCCTCTTTTTTTGAAGTCGGCTAAAAACTAGCAGACGTCACGCGGTTTCATCCACGTACATCCCGTTCCCGTGGGAATACAGGGATAAAAAGTACCCAATGTCACTCGGGGACATTACAGCTTTCCAACGGTGAAAGAATTTTTCGTATCGGTCCAGTAGGTCCGGAGCCTATTCGATGCAAACAAACAAACAATCAAACTATCAAACTTTTCCTCTTTATTATATTAGTATAGAAAAGTTTAATACATCAATTAATGCAACAAGTAATGCCATCTATTGACAATATTGTGTACTATGTATTTAATCACTCAATCTGTATTAATACCCCACTTCAGGAGGAGGTTCTCAATTCGCTCTTTTTTTTAACTTTAGCCATGAAATTTTACGTAACGTCGGGGTACCGTTAAAATAAGTACCTACATACCTACAAGTACTAGGAACATTCCTTACTTAGGCGGTACCCCGACGTGAAGTAAAATTTCTTGCCAAAAGTGTTATTTTAAACTTTTTAAATGTTTTACTTTTTGCGGTGGGGGTTTTTTAAATTTTTAATTTTTATGTATGTTGTATACATACACCGATTATTATGACCGACATTTATGATCCGATTTACGTGATTCTTTTTTAGTTCGATGCAGAATAGTTGTTTTTTGGTCTCATAAAAAATAGCATAGTTTGACCTGGGAGTTTTCATTTTAGGAACATTTTTGTTCATGAATTTTTCTTTTTGATTTCATCGAAATCTGTTTATTTGTTTGAATGTAATATAAAAATTAAATTAAAAAATTAAAAAACCCCCACCGCAATAAAGTAAACATTCAAAAAGTTAAAAATAACACTTTAGCCATGAAATTTTACTTCACGTCGGGGTACCGCTTAAGTAAGGAATGTTCCTAGTACTTGTAGGTATGTAGTACTTATTTTAACGGTACCCCGACGTTACGTAATATTTCATGGCTAAAGTGTTTTACTTTTTTGCGGTGGGGGTTTTTTATTTTTTTTTATATTTATTTGTCTTGGGTGGGAATGGAATTCACGAGCTGCGGCTTAGCAATCAGTGCTACTAACTACCAGACCACAGGCCAGGTCTGTATTCCTGCAATTAGCGCATGCGCTTGCATTAGCGTATCATCCAGTTATTATACTAAGTGGTATTTCTGCAGTAGGTAACGTTAGCGTGAGGGTGAGTGCACTGTGATGACATTACAGCTGCTTATAGCGGCGCGTACGCATCGCTCGCGATAACGTAACGTTGCGACACACATGCCGAGCGTGCTTTGTGAGTTTATAATACACTTGTGATACACATGCACGATAATAATAATAATAAATAATAATATTCCACAACTTTTCACACAGCGCCATTTAGTCGTAAGCTAAGCTTGAGAGCTTGTGTTATGGGTACTAAACAGCTGATAAACATACTTATATATTTCTAAATACATACGTCATACATAAATAAATATGCACTAACTAACCAAATAAGACTATGAAGTCAGAAGAAATCCCATATACGTTTTGTAAGATAACAATATGCTTGTAATTCTGGCAACATGCGACAGAATATGATTTAACCTCAGAATAAGGACGTAACATGTGTCTGAAAACGTTACAAAACCCAAAACAGACCACCCTGAAATCGCGAAATAGTAGTGCCATACATTTATGTTTACAACTGCCGATTTACGTTACTCGACCAAAATGTTGGAACACCTGGTTTTTTTCGCGATATCAAAAGGCCAATATTCCCGTAATTAAACACGTTCAAAATCTAGTTGCAAACTTATTCTGGTCAAAATCAATGTCAAAATCTTGATAGCTTGGAACTGAGGTTAGAATGCGACCGTTACGCTTAAAAATTCAGGAATCGGTATTGACCCTCAGTAAAAGTTGTTTATGATGACGAGTACAACAACAACTATTCCAATATTGTTTAGTTGGATGTCATACGCGTCCAATTTAACAATGTTATCAGGATGCTGTTGAGACTACCCCGTGTCTTCAACGTGTCGCAGTCGCATTCTTCAATGTGCGCGGAGGTCCGAACAGACAGTTTTCACGCCATTATTCACAAGGAAACCGCTTCAGTTCTGAAGTAGTACTTAGTGTAGGAATAGCCTTCTGAGATCTGTGATGAAGGGCTTATAATACCAGCCTGGTACTGTCCCACTCCAAGGTTCTTTCTTTGGTACTGTTCGTCAGCACGAGGAGCTCCTCAAGTTCCGAGTTGAGCTTACGATTAATGACAAATGCTTGCACTGACTGATCTGGTCCCCTCATATCTGTATGGTTCTTTCCTCAAAAGACCATCTCAGACAATAATCTGCATGGATCTTACATGATTTGACCAAGATAATGTCTGGACTTTAAAAGAGACTATGACCTCTGAGTTTCTTTCGATGTTTCTTCTCAGAGTAGTAGTTAGTGAAACAGAGTGAAACTCCGATTTCATCTACCAGTTAAAAAATGACGTGAAAAGTGTTTGTGAAAACCTATTAAAAGCTTCTTCTTACGCAAAGAAGGCTACACCACGCTTGCTCAAGGCGGAATAGCGATTCCCACTGCGATTCACACGACAGACACAACACCCGTCTGCGAGGAGGATCCGACCTCTTATATGGTGGATGAGGAACTTTACATCATGTTCCTCATACCTCTAAAACCTCTGTTTCTCTGTTGGCTTTACACTGTCGTTTAGAACCGCATGGTCATCTCGTGCGCTGGCGCAGATGGGTCGATGTACAGTTGCGGAAGCGCGGGGTCATCGCCGAGAGAAAGCGAAACGCTCCGTGAATGGCTTACGGTGATCTACGAGTATGTGCGGTGGACTTGGTGTATGCGCAGGCGCCGCGCCGGGTTCGTTTACTACGGATTTATTGAACGTTGTTTTTTGTTTGATGGTTATGCGCACGCCATTAGATTTCGTATAGTGTTAAGACCCATGTTATAGGAGCCCATTGCCATCAATTAAACTTACCTTTATACTCTGGGCTGCTACTGAAAAATATCCAATACCTACCTAATACTTTGCCTGACTCGGGAATCGAACTCAAGATTTGAATGTGTTAGTAGCGCATGTGACCACTAGAGTTACGAGGCAGTCGACAAAGTAATGAACCAAACCAATTTTTAAACACCACTCTGTTGATTGAATGAACGAAGGTCAACTACACAAGTGGAATGCAGTAAATGACTCATCCTAGGAATTCAATAATAATCATTATAAGTAATATCCGTCTAAAAACTGACTGATTAATCTAGTATTTGTAGTTGCTGGGGAGTTTGTTCCGTCACTTCTTCTT
The DNA here is from genome assembly GCA_921972225.1 of Euplexia lucipara. Classification (NCBI taxonomy): domain Eukaryota; kingdom Metazoa; phylum Arthropoda; class Insecta; order Lepidoptera; family Noctuidae; genus Euplexia; species Euplexia lucipara. The sequence continues at coordinate 12,520,807 of OV179169.1, read as the reverse complement.
CCCAGCAAAAGCACTAAGAAATGGCCTAGGGTGGGCGTTTTAGGGACTGTCTTAACTAATTTTTGACGTTCAAAAAGAGCTGACCCTTGATTTTGAATAGTCTGTTAGACGTGAACTCCTAGGTTTGATTCCAGGGTTGGGAAAAATGTTAACGGGGTTTTCCACTTGGTCTTTGCTGGCAGATGCTGGATGCGGCAAACTGAAGACTGCGCACTGTGGTGCTCATTAAACCTTTCAATCGTGTCAATTAGAGACACAATAGAAAGACAATGACAGCGCGGACACCGCGCGGTGTCCTCTTGGGGTTTAATGAATTAAGGGAGGTCTATGTCCTGCAGTGGACTACTGTGAGCTGATGATGACGATGTCTAGACCCCTGCAGCCTTTGGGGTCGCGTAACATCAGTAGACACGGTAGTAGCTTCGCCCCACCAACGCTTTTCTACAAAACTCCAAACTCCGATCTCATTACTTACACTTGAGGTTGTCACAACTTCATCAGCCCCTAATACCACCTTTTCCAAACCGCTCAAAAGAAACTTCCATTTCCGTCGTAAAACTATAAAACAGCTACAAATCTACGAGCTGGTACGTCAGTACAGTCGAGGGCATGCCATAGTAACATTTAGACATAGTACAGCGAATTGTAGTACATACTGTACTGTTATTTATTTTGACTGGCCTGTTGGTCTAGTAGTTAGTGGCCCTGACTGCTATGCCGGAGGTCGTGGATACGATTCACACCCAGAACACTTCGTTTGTGTGATGAGCACGACCATTTGTTTTGTGTCTGGGTGCAATTATCTATAATATGTATGTATTTATTTAGAGCTCACCGATAAGGTCTATGTATGTCCTTCTAGAGTGTCGTGACGGCCCACGAGGTTGTGGTTCAAACCCGGCAAGTACCACTTTCTAAGTTTATCTTAGACATCATTGACGTCGGTGATGGAAAACGTTAATATAAGTCTGATATCGGCAATCCGCCTTGAGCAAGCGTGGTGGTCAAAGCTCGTGCCTTCTCTGTATGAGAAGAGGCCTTTGCCCTGGAGTGGAACAGTATTAGGCTGGTGTTATTGTTATGCCCTTCTAGGGCATCCCCTTACATCTACTTATAAATACCTTTCGTTAGTCACTATCATTCATCCTAACTACGTGACAAAACCATCTAATAATACTCTCTTCCATATTTTTTATTCTGTTTTCTTTAGTGTTTTTGTTGTAAAAATAAAGACTAAAAGGTTTTCATATTTCAAGGGTTATGATGACGTGTTGGTAACTGTACTATTTCAAATTACTACAAATCACAGTTCATTCCCCTTTGGTGGCGAGTCGTGACATCGCGACAACCCTAGTTACAGTTGCATTGTAATTTGGACCTTATTCTTCACTACACAAAATGTAGAATTGTATACAGAGGATAATTTCCTAGAAAAGTTGTAATAAAGACTGTATAGTTATTGAAATAAGGTATAAAATCAAGTGTAAGTAAAGTTAAAGCTTATACAAAGCGTGATGATTAAGGGTTCCATGAAGCTAACCGCTATTGTGATTGAGTCAGAGTGAATGGAGCGCTGAAGGATGGCAACACTCAATTGTGAATAAAACAATTATTATAAAATCACGCCTCCTTCTCACGGAATCCTCGAAGGTACATTACTGGCAGTAATATTTACGTCCAAAGATATTTGGTTAAACTGGTTGTTAGAATTTTGGGTTTTTGAATACCCGTAAGGACTGTCTGTCAAAGACAGACGGGACTAATGACTTAACGTGCTTTCTGAAGCACGTAGGAGCTTTTGATATGTAACGGATGGTCATGGTCACCCATCCACGGGCCGACCTCGTCAAGCGTAGCTTAACCTTCGATCTGCCCGTGTTTGTTAACGCACTCACGGAAAAGTTCTTACTGTGGGGCAACGTCCTAAAAAAAAGTCTATAAATTCTCCAATGATGACGTCACTACGTCTGTTATCAGATCAATAAGGATTCGTTTCCTGATTGGAAGATGTCCAAAAGTCTCCGTTTCAATAACTTACGCTTCAGTTGACCTAGTTTTGTTACACGGACATTGCTTCAATTGCTGACCAAAGCATCTGATATTTTGAGGAATTCAAAACCAAGGTTTCACAAAAAAAAGGAATTCGTTTTCTTTAAAGTTTCTACATAAGCGAGGGGCAACGGTTTAAGTCAAAATGGGTTGCCAGACTTTCGGGATTCTGACTACCCGTAATGATTGTCAAAGATCTTCAGATTCTTTAGAAAGGTCAGGTGACAGGTGCGTAGGTAGTACTCGCAACCGGCGTGTTTGTATGACAACATGTATGAATGTAAACGAAGCAAAAGAAGTATGTAAGAATCGTAGCATATGGCGCTCTGTAGTTTTTGCCTAACCCCGTGGAAAAAAGGCGTGAGTTTATGTATGTATGTATGTATATAAGCAATAAGCATGATGTACATCACGCCTACAGCAGACACTACCGACTACATAGGACAGGCGAACGATTAACGATTAGCATTTCGACGTTTAGTTCCGGACACGTCGCCGTTGCACGATACTTGCGCAAGAGTTTGTTGCAAGACGTTGAATAATTAGGAATTGGTGATGGTAGCTTGCTGGTGTAGTAGCATTGGTTTCTGGTCGGCAGACTAATTGTCAGATGAGTGGATGACACGGTAAAAAAAAACTTATATCTATCTAAATAAACACAGCTCCATAGCTTTATATTTCTGGGTTTAACCCTCAAATGCATGCTATGTTGTAACATAGCTAAATAAATGATTTATTCTTATTTAAAATGAAGAAGCAGTGAAGACCTAATAGTAGTTTGATAAGTAATACATAGTTTGTTTTTTATTTAATAAAATATTATCTAGAATAGGCTTCCTCTTTCCGAAACTCACTTATTTTGCTGTGCCCGACAGGGTCCATGTTATGATCAAATTTTAAGTTTTGCCACCTTAGAATACATGTGGAATGCAATAAAAGTATTGAGTATTGACTATAGCATCAATTCCTTCAGGATCCAGTTGGGGCTGGCACAATGTCAAAGACAAGTGGAGAGTCCTACCTTCAGGCTCCAGGTAAGCATCTCCACTTGTCTGTGACATAGTTCGTAGATGCTTCACGGACCACGGTTAACTTTATAGGTATTTCCTACCGCAATGTTTGGGTGATGAGATGAGAGAGACAAATGAAAATGTCTTTTTTTTTGTTTTAGAACGCGTCCATATCATCCCGAACTTAGCTCAATATTATTCGCTCGGTCACATATTTTCGTGGGGTTGTTATAATAATGTAGGTCACTTGGACAGGGGCTTGTGGGTACAGTCAAGCTCAAAAATATACTTTTGTATTAAAGTCAAAAGAGATTTTCTGCCAAAGTAATTCTTATTAGAAATTGTGAAATTATCTATTTATTTACTTGGGATCCAATAGAGCATAACATAACATCACGCTTGTACCTATTCCCCAACAGAAGTCTAGATACTTATTATAGTAGTAGTACACCCATAATTTGTGTTAATCCCATGTAATAGGGGACTTATTTAATTGGCATCAACTGGGCACAAATCCAGATCCACCGGGTTGCAGCAGCAACCGGCGAAAGTGTTATCTGGAAATTACTCGATCGGAAATCAATCCCAGAACTTTATGCTTAGCAGTCTGTAGTGCCAATAGATGAACGAGACAGTTACGTCAAAACATGCGCTAGGACGAGGACATGCGGGCACCGATTTGATATAATTCTCTAGAATGATGCCGGATCGGTTGGCGCACTGGCTAAGCGATAGGCTGCTGCGTATCGTGTCGCGGGCTCGATCCCCGCTCGGAACAAAGTATATTATTGTTTAGGTAGTGGTTCCGGGTCTGGTTGTTTGTGTATGTGAGTTTGAATGTTTGTAAACGCACCCACGACACAGGATATATTCCTAGTGTGACGGAAATGTGCTCTAAAAAGAAAAGAAAAAATAGCGGCTATATTTTTGCCCTCGACTGTACTTTGGTCGCATAAAATATGTCGACAACACCTCGGAACTCCGAACACACCTAGATATCGATCCGAATATTAGCTTCACTTCACTAAAGAAACGCGTATAGCCAATGTTCAATGGCTTACGGGAAAAGTCATCTGCCTGGCTTATCCCAATTATGCTGGTGTCGGCTTCCAATCTGCGAACGAGCGAGTGCAGGCCGACCTCCACAACCCAGGCAGTGACTGGAGAACGATACCACGCAGAGGCAAATCAATATCGGATTAATATATTAGTTCGTCTTGGCAAAAGGCTCACCCCCTATGCCATGGCACTTAGACATAACTGGCGATGTGAGGCCGTGGCTAACCATTCGGCGATAACTAGCGTAATTATATGTGCTATGTTATAAAATTTTGTTATAGGGAATAAAAGAGAAACGCCTTTACCGTAAAGCGGGGTGGATAGATACTCAAGGGTAAATAGAAACAAACCCTTGAGGAGGGTTTTTACGCTAGTTTTAATATTGTTTGATGCTAACAACGTGTCGTAACTACTTAATTATTTAAAATCATTACAGTCCTCGTATGTAACAAACAACTTTTAACTTGAATATCCTCCTCAAGTTTTGTTTCTATTCACCCTTGAGTTTCTATCCACCCCGTTTTTAATGTAGGTACCTAAGATCTACTCGTTTCTTTTTGGTTTGAAGACGCTAAATCTCTGAAACTATACTTAACAGTCGGATTTCGAAGCTTGATTTCTAGCCTCTACCTCTATTATTTTAATTAACTATTTTTTAAATGACAAGATTGAAATAGAAAGATTGTCAGACAGGTGTAAGCGTGTGACTGACAGAGACAATGCTTCCTAAAACCAAACTATTACTAAAAACGCGATGCGGTCAATTAACGTTTGTAACTACCAATTATAAATGATGTAAGTACTGCGTATCAATAACTAATGAAACATTCATAAATCAGCCATAGTCGGACGTACAGCTACTGTTGACCGGCTCGGCCGTGTCACCTCGGGACATGGAGGATGATGTCAATGGAGTCAGTGGGCCGACAATACAAAGTGTTAAAAGGCGGGCGATTTGGTAGAGTGTCGTTTTTTATTTTCACGTTTAATAAGCACTGAAACTAAGTCTAATTGGTTTAGAATGCAAACACTAGATACGTTAGTTGTTTTGTTGTTTAGCGATCTAAATAAATATCTGAACAAAGATTTGTGTATTTCAAGGTTTTTTTCTTTAAACTAGCCTTTTCTGTCGTGAGGATAGATCATGGGTAACATCGCGTTACATTAGAAATACACAGATATGATACAAATGTGGTTCCCTAGACGACAGTTGGCAGATCACAGACAGTTCCTTCATATAAAGCTTTGCTATTATCTACTACTACAAAAATAAACTATTGACAACTGACAAGTCGGAAAATAGAGATACACTATGAAGCGGTGAAGGGCGGGCGTTTTGAGGGACTGTCTTTGTAAGTTTTGACGTTTTTAAAGTACCGTGGCTATCACAAATGGCCTTTTGGGATATTGGGATAAGGGCAGGAAACAATGTTATTGTGACTACTATAAGATCGCTGTTTGTCCACTAGTAACATTCCATGTGCTATCGCCTCCGTGGCGGCCCATTAGCGCCGGCTCGCGTGTGGCACGCACGTAATAATATATCTATTGTTTATTACCTAATGTCTGACAAACATATACATATCAGACTTGTCCACTTTCAGGCGAAACGCGGTACTTACATAAACGGTTTGATTTATGCTTGTCTTGGCTGGTTTTCTGAATGAACTGGTACATTCAATCAATGTTGTAAGAATGAAGGCTGTTGTCTCTAGGAATTACTCTTTAGATGATGCATCAAGCTAAGTTTCTTCTCGTTTGAAGAATACAGAAGACATAGCATAGGTTTAAAGAATTTCTTCAGTTTCTTCATAAGGACATTATTCACTAAAAATCATCATCTCCAAACTGTGAAGATTGTGGCGTCTGTGAGGATCTACATCATTTATTGCTGGAATGTGTCCGTTTTGAGTCTGGGAGAACATGTCTAGCAAATGCCTTTGAATTAAACAGACTGGATATTGGCATATTTTATGTGGTTCTTAGTCAACCCAATTCTAAGGTAGCAAAGTGTAGGTATGTTTGAATTAATGGCATCGAAATAAATCTGTATGTTTATATTCTTTAGTATAAGCTATTTGTAGTCAGTTATCGTTAAGGTATGATGGGATTGGTATGCACAATGTGTAAAATACCTTATAATAAATAAAAAAAAAGAATACAGAAGACATATCATAAGTTTAAAGAGTTTCTTCAGTTTTTTCATAAGGACATTACCCTGACTGCTATGCCGGAGGTCGTAGGTTCGATTCCCAGTATTCCCAAGACAAATGTTTGTGTGATGAGCACGATCATTTGTTCTGTGTCTGGGTTTAATTTATCTATAATATGTATGTATTTAGAAGTAGGTATTTAATTATGTTTATTAGCTGTTTAGTTCCCATAACACAAGCTCTTAGCTTAGCTTGGGACTAGATGGCGTTGTGTGAAAAGTTGTGGAATATTTATTTATTTACATTTATTTATCTTAGTTTAAACTTAGTTTTAGCATTGGGTGAAGTTCGTAGTGTTTTTATTAAGTTCGATAAAACCGAAATGTATGGAATTCAGTATTTAGAAAGCCTAAGACAGTTCCTTGAGTTTCGGAATTATCTAACTTCATTATCCTACTAATAATGCGAAAGTTTGTGAGGATGAATGGATGGATGTTTGTTACTCTTTCACGTAAAAACTACTGAATGGATTTTAATAAAATTTGGTATGGAGTTAACTGACACCCTGGATTAACACATAGGCTACTTTTTATTCTTGTATTCCCACGAGAACGAGACCTACGCGGGTGAAACCGCGGGACGTCTGCTAGTAGTTAATAAGAAAGGCTAGCTATAGTTTAGGGCGACTAAGGTAAGGTAAGTAGGTATTTAAGGCAAATGTAATTGGAAACGGACGGGGACGCTCTAGAAAGACACTCAGACCTTAGTGGTGACGTTCTTCAGAAAGGTCAGGTGCGTAGTTCTAGCAACCGGCGTGTGTGTATGGTAACATGTATGTATGTAAACGAAGGAAAAGAAGAATCTTAACATAATGGCGCTCTGTATGTTCTCTCTACTTCCATGGGATAAAGGCGTGACTTTATGTATAGTATGTATGTATGTTATAGTTCATGAAAATATGGTATAGGCCTCCAGGACTCGTGTGAGCCGCACCACTCAATGAGACTATTCCAATGCAAGCTATTACATTAGCAATAAACAAAACACATACAAATAGCGTGCAGCACGCACAGAGTCACCGTGCACCGCGCCCAATGCACAAGCACACGGGCTGTGCACGCACGCTCGTGCATGACAACATGCGGAATTAGACAGCGTTGTATATGGATATTGAAAGTTATTAAAATAATAATAGAATAGGTAAAATTAAATAAATATTTAATAATGTTCACCATTAAATTACCTGTTACGAGCTAGATTACATAGGGCGTTATATTGAAAGGCCTTAAAATGATCGCTAATGTGATCTCTTTCCAACAACTTATTAAATACCTACATTGAGCCGTGATAGCCCAGTGTTGTAACCGGCAGACTACTAAGTCAAAGGTCCCGAGTTCGAACCCAAGGCACGAACCTCTGACTATTCGAAATTCATGTGCGTATTGTAAAATTATAATAATATTAATTTATTTAAGACTCACAGCGTTAGTAACAAATTAACAATACACTTACAATCTACGTTAGTAACATACGAAGACAAAACAGATTAAGGTTGTGAATTCATTGCTGCAAGGTTACAAGCCCAGCCGAAACCTTACAGCAATGGTTCACAAACACGCAATCAAGCCTGCTAGAGCCTATCATAGACAGGATGCTGTTGGCGCTGCGCCGTACCCTACGGACTAAGGATGCGCACCGCGCGCCGCATCACCGTGTTGCCACAATCCACGCGTGCCTCAGCAAACATCCCTGACGCGCTGCAGTAACGGGGCAACCCCATCAGCACCCTGTATGCGTTATTTTATTGGACGCGAAGGGCGCTGTATGACTTTACCACACTATCACTTGCATCAAAAACGGTGAAGGAAAACATCGTGAGGAAACCGGCATGCCTGAGAGATAGTTCTCGACGACATGTGATGCCTAGTCAGAGGACCATAAGCGGATGAAAAACTCTGACCATGTTAGTCACTAACCTCTAAAAAGTCAACTTTACCACACGATAAAGCTTCTCCTTATCGTATGGTAAAGTTGAAAACTATCAAAATAATTAGACGCATAGGGGTTGCTTGATGTAAAGGCATCTACACAACATCACGTACGTATACGTTCCTAGAAGGATAAGATAGAGATGTAGGTGAACCTTATATTTATGGTGGGTACACCAATGGTTCACTAAATAGATATTATGATCAATTCCCACGAATAAGAGAGCGAGCTTATTGCCATCAACCGCCACTACTGCTACAAATCTATCTTCTAATATTATACACCTCTAATTTTTATTTAGTACAAATACTCAAAGGGCTTATTCTAGACGGTCTTCTCATTATATTTGTAAAGTATCAATATTAAATATTCATAAACAGCAAAGTTATTAGCGTTTGTTTATATCCCAAAAAGTCACCCAATTTATGGAAATATTGTACAGGCTATTTTATTCATGACATAGTAGTATTCATTAATCGTCATCTCTCGCTCACGTTCGCGTAATCTCGCTCAAGCATGCCCTGCCTCCAACAGCTGTTTTCATTATTTAAGTTTAACTAAATAGTGGCATATTTAAAAATTGAACTTCTTTTTTTTACTTTTGATTACGCAAATATGATCAGTAACAGGGACGGATACAGCCCATTTTTTTATACTACTTAATTAAAAAATAGGGGTGTAATACTCTTGTGTCACAGTGTTTGTTACAAAACTCCTCCGAAACGGCTTGTCCGATTTTTATGAAATTTTGCGTGTACATTTAGTAGGTCCGAGAATAGGGCGCGAACTATTAAAAGCTAAATAAAACTAGTTAATTGATTCTAAGGAACGGAGATTGCTGCGGGGTCTAGTAAATCATATAAGTTCGCCAGTCCGCCTTGAGCAAGCGTGGTGATCAATGCCCATGCTTTCTCTGTATGAGAAGAGGCCTTTGCCCTGCAGTGGAGTGTTACCAGGCTGGTGTATAATGAAGTAGTGCCAGGGCCAGTCCGCAGTGGCGGCGAGGCAGTGACCCGCTACACTTGGCACTGGGCCCGACCCACTTCTCCGCGCTAACTAACTACGAAACTTGGACTATTTCTTAGTAATTCATGGAAATAGGTATGTGTCGGTGTGTTGTGTGCTTTTGTTACGTTAAGAAGTTCGTTCGTTTTTACCCGATTTACAAAAAGAAGTTCTCAATTCAGTTGTATTTTTAACACTTGAATAAGGTTATATTTTCTCTTTCCGTGGGAGTATTAATGAATCATTTATATAATTATATATAATCTAAGTAGGTACTTCGATTATTACTATTACTGGTCGAAGTCTAAGTATGTATACTTTCGTCACTAACTACTACTTCTAACACCACGGATTTCGTCTAATACTTATTGTGAAGAAAATACGAAAAGATCGGAGCTTTTGTGTGTTTATATGTAAGAATTAAATTCAAAATCTGTTTAACAGATTTTAATAATTTTTAAACCATTAGAAAGCTATATTATCACCGATTAACATCAGTTATAATTTATTTTCAATGTATGTTATATTATGTATTACAGGAAACACTTCTATGGGCCTTTATTTTAAAACAAGCCGCCATCGGAACCAGCTCTCGACATGGTCACCGATAGTTATCTCACCGACATAATCACCGATAACAATCATCTCGCTCGAGCGAGTACTAATCTGCCGTCACTGGTCGGCGAACAATCGAATGATCGAGTTACTAACTTGATGTTGTATCGATTTCTAAAGTAAGCTTCAGCTGGTCGGCCAGCTGGCCGCATCCCTGACTGGAAGACGGCTTCAACATAATGGGCAAAGGCAAGCAGAAGATGGTGGTGATGCGTTCGAACGTAGCTTCACCTTCGAACGACCCGTGACACCAGTGTATAACCTCCTAGCTTTTTAAGCTTAAGGTATTGTGTTGGACATTTCTTCTTCTGGAAGTACGAGAGTCACCATCTGCCAGCTTTTTCCCAACTATGTTAAGAATTAGAATTATATGTATAAGTATAAGAATTGTTTATTTGCATAACATATATTACAGTTTAAGTGAAGCCCTAACTCCCGAGCTAAATAAATAATATCTGTATTTCAGGAGTCAGTTTCTTCTTCCTAATTACATGGTGCTTATAACTGTATGCAATAATTATTAAAAGCAACTAAAACTTTACAACTCGAAAAAATAAAAAATATAACAAAATTAATTTATATTTGATAAAGAAAAAAATTAAAAATGAATAAATGTTTAGAATTTGAATATAGTTTGATTTGAATTACAACAATGTACTGAATAAGTTAAAATTATAATAATTGATATTAAATAAATAATTTCAATACCTAAGTTAGTTACGACTTGATACAAACAACACAAAGAAAAGAACCAAGACAATTACAAACAAAGTGCATGTGAGTGAGTGTGAAACTGTAAGTGTGTAAGTGGTGTGTTGAATGTGTGTTGTGTTAGTAGGAGTGTGTGAGGGAGAGGGGATGTGTAGGGTCATGTGTCGAACAATGAAACACTAAAAATTCATAGTCTCATACAACTTTTGTTTCTACAGATGTAACTCTAATTTTTTACAGGTATGTAGGAAATTTAATTGGGTACAGATGTCGTTTATAATTTTTTTTAAATTTAATTGTAATCAATCAGCAAAAAATAAAAACGTTGGATTCTGCTTCTATTTTAACTGGATGCTGCTGATTACTACTGTTTTTAACCCCCGACGCAAAAAGAGGGGTGTTATAAGTTTCACCGCTGTGTGTGTGTCTGTCTGTCTGTCTGTCTGTCTGTCTGTCTGTCTGTCTGTCTGTCTGTCTGTCTGTCTGTCTGTGGCACCGTAGCGCCCAAACGGGTGAACCGATTTAGATGCGGTTTTTTTTATTTGAAAGCAGAGTTTCTTGCGATGGTTCTTAGACATAATTCATCAAAATCGGCTCAGCCGTTTCAAGGTTATCAGCTCTTTTGTGTTAGCTACTATTGCTATTTTAGACGTCTATGGGTATTAACTTTACTTACTTACATATGTGTGTCTTAAAATTTCAAAGACCCATGTGTGTAATATTAATAAGCAACATTATGGTGTATTTGGTCTGATGCAGCCAGGATATCTAGCAGACTAATACACTCTTGGGAAAATAACAGCAGATATGTCGTGTTTGGATTCATTTTTAACCCCCGACACAAAAAGAGGGGTGTTATAAGTTTCACCGCTATGTGTGTGTGTCTGTCTGTCTGTCTGTCTGTCTGTCTGTCTGTCTGTCTGTCTGTCTGTGGCACCGTAGCGCCCAAACGGGTGAACCGATTTAGATGCGGTTTTTTTTATTTGAAAGCAGAGTTTCTTGCGATGGTTCTTAGACATGGTTTATTAAAATCGGTTCAGCCGTTTCAAGGTTATCAGCTCTTTTGTGTTAGCTGCCTTTGCTATTTTAGACGTCTATAGGTATTAACTTTACTTACAAACATATGTGTGTCTTAAAATTTCAAACACCGATGTGTGTAATATTAACAAGCAACATTATGGTGTATTTGATGCAGCCAGGATATTTAGCAGACTAATACACTCTTGGGAAAATAACAGCAGATATGTCGTGTTTGGATTCATTTTAACCTGCATTTGATTCTGCACACAATGCACTGATGGCAACTGGATGAGCTGATGCTGCAGCCAGGCTATCCAGCACACCAGTAGGTAGACTCTTGATAAAATAATAGCAGATATGTCGTGTTTTGATTCATTTCAACCAGCATTTGATTCTAAACACAATGCACTGATAGCAACAGGGTGAGCTGATGCTGCAGCCAGGCTATCCAGCACACCAGTAGGTAGACTCTTGACAAAACAATAGCAGATGCGTCGTGTTTGGATTCATTTCAACCAGCATTTGATTCTAAACACAATGCACTGATAGCAATAGGATGAGCTGATGCTGCAGCCAGGCTATCCAGCACACCAGTAGGTAGACTCTTGACAAAATAATAGCAGATATATCGTGTTTGGATTCGTTTTTAACCAGCATTTGACTCTACATACAATGCACTAAAAAAATCTCATAACTGTAAACTCTATTAAACAAAATTAATGCGTTTAAAAATTTTGAAATAAAAATTAAATTAAAAATTTAAAAAACCCCCATCGCAAAAAAGTAAAACATTTAAAAAGTCAAAAATAACACTTTAGCCATGAAATTTTACGTAACGTCGGGGTACCGTTAAAATGAGTACCTACATACCTACAAGTACTAGGAACATTCCTTACATAAGCGGTACCACGACGTGAAGTAAAATTTCATGGCTAAAGTGTTATTTTTGACTTTTTAAATGTTTTACTTTTTTGCGATGGGGGTTTTTTAAATTTTTAATTTAATTTTTTACATGGAGTGACTGCCACAACCTAGGTGTCACTGGGTAATACCACAGTCTAAAAACATACAGTCCTCCGACGAAGCTGTCTAGACAGGGCAATCGTGGGGGGTGTGAGGGGCGAGACGCGGAAAAGCCGCTCCCGCACTGTGAACAAACCGATGTTCGTAGTGCGGGAGGTATTATTCAAGTCTAATGCGTGTAGAAGTTGTCGGCATTTTTCCAGAGATCTAAGGCGTCGTACTATTGTATTAATATTTATACTGTGGTAATACGATACCCCTTGATAAGGCTGACAGTCAGACTTTCGGGCGAAATGTCACGGGTGGTCAGAAACTACCCGCAACATTTACAATGACAGCTGGCACCAGTGGATTAACGGACTTATGTTTTATGCATGTTATGAATGTTGACCCATCCACGGAATGACAAGCCTAGCTTCACCTCCAATGGATCTGTGCGGCTAGTTTTATATACCTACCCCCTTCACTCTCAAGATTTAGGTGCATTTGTATTACTATTCACAATATTTCCATTTGTTGCGAAGCTTTGCCTTATAAGTAAGTTGCGCACTACGACACGAGGATGACTCAACACAACTCAACATTGAGCTCCTTATACGATACGACTACTTGATACAGCTCGTAAATAACGTTTATACGACATTCACACAACTCCAAATGTATGTAATAAGAGTGTTGCCACTGTGTAGGTAACTCCAGTATACCAATTTGAGACATTTCGTCTGTAATGTATAATACAAGAGATAGTTAATTTCTAAAAATAAATTGTATTCATTGAATTATTTATAAGTAGTAAAATAATATTAATAAACCGATCAAGTGCGAGTCGAATTCGCACTAAAGTTCAGTATCACTTCGTGCAAAAAACGTCGGAAAATAAAACATTTTTTACGCATTTTTTAACTGTTGAACATTCATATAATTTTAATTAATTGTTAGTACATCGGCAATAGAACAACACACTAGTTTTTAAAATTTCAACTACAAATTACTTATGGTTTATGCGATACAGCCCTCTGACAGACAGACAATTAATTGGATCCCGTCAACGCATCGCATCGGCACTCCTCCAGGTACAGAACCGTAAAAATATTATACTGATGCGAATTCAATACCCTTCTTGTCATACTAAACTTAATTTAGGCTATTTTCGTCTTTTTCTCTGTTATGCAATAAGAAAAGGACGAACATATGCCAGACCTGTCAGTTTGAGTTAAACTTAAGTTTTCTTATCGACTTTAGTTGACAATTGACATCCAGTAAAGGAACCATCCTTTACTGGACGTGTTTGCTTCGCGCTCGACTTGGCGGGGACACTGCTGTGCCCCCAGATTTCGCAAATGCAAGGTGAACTTCAAAGAAAAAACTAATTTGACTTCTCTAACTTAGTTCATATCTGTCACCGTCTATCTCTGTTCTTTTCTAAAGAACTGTAAATCAGAAAGAGATGTCAATTACCTAACTTTAGTTAAGTTTTAGAACAAGTTCGTAGAATGTTCACAATTTCAATTCATAACATCTCACTTCAATACACCACCACACGCTACTACTATGCTTAGATGGTGCTAGCATGTCATTCGGTTTGTTTTTGATGCATAATTGTCTGGTTAATAAATTGTAAATCCGTAATTGGCTGTCATTTTAATTTTATCAATAGATGAAATTTTGTAAAAAAAACTGTGGATTTTGTGAATTAATAAATGTATCAGTCTTATTAAGTTAGTTCGTAACCTTGACCGTTGGTAGCACACCGCGGTGACCAAACAAATAATGCCGGTATCTAATTGGCCGAGTTCTAGGTAGTTATTGCTCATATCTGCATTCGTAATAGGGTAGCGTGGTCGCGTGGGTAGCAGCCAGGGTTGCCACACCAGAAAACAATAAAAGACTCGGACATAGGTTTAAAGAAGACATTATTTTTTGTCCGAGGAATAGGGTCACAAATTGTGGTGTATAGTAATATAACATAATATATTGATATAATATTTGTATTACAACGGTATAGTTAATTAGGAATGGTCTTACTTCATATTAGACTTGTCCGGCAAAAGCCAGCCACCTGGCAACCCTAGCAGCAACCCTGAACATAACCAACAAACAAACAGCAGTTATTGATTCGTTGCATTACCATATTTCCATCGTTCTAAACCCTTGTTTCGTGAACACGCGTGTACTTCCCGAAAAAGGGTGGGCAGAGTGGGCAGTACACCCATATTCCCCTACTTTGGAGAGTCTCAGCACGAGCCTAGGTCTCACGAACAGACATAAATAAACTTAGGTAGGTACGCCTCTTTCCCATCGTGGTAGCCAGAAATTATTGAACAAAACCTTCAATTCTTAACATACTGTTCATAGTATACGTTCATACACAAACACCGGTTGCAAACTTGCGAGTACTACGCACCTGACCTTTCTGAAGAACCTCACCAGCAAGCTTTGAGTATGTCCTTCTAGGGCATCCACTCCCGGCGTTTACACTTACATCTACTACACTATGAGACTCATAGAATCCAAAATCACTGCCTAACATGGATATCGAACCCAAGACCCCACGCTTAACAGTCATCATGCGGATGCCAGGTTACGCTCAGAAGCGCTCCGTTTCTGGATTTACGATAATTTCTTGACTGCTTACGTTTCAAATGAACATAAAAAAAAAACCTTTACCAGTACCTACTGAAGCATGCAATTGAACAATATTATACAAAAGTACTATTTCCATAAAAACTATGCACCCTTCGGTTAAACTGAATTCGATAAATCTTTTTTATTTAAAGGATTTAAGGGAATGGAGTCGGTGCTTTGAAAATAAATACTGTATTAACGATGGATAATTTGAATCAACTACAGTTAAACACGAGAGGAACAAAGGAACTAGTATGCCATTCGAAGTTATAATCCTTACTTATACCTGTAAGGAGGAAGTTAAATGAAACACGAGTAAGGAGTAGTAAAGCTTTACTTAATCTTGATACCTAATTTAATCAGTGTGAATTAAGTCACACCCTTACCTATAAGTACCAGGAAGGCAGACATTACAGAGTATCACCAGTCACAAGCTTTATATTCAATCATTCGATCTTTAAGATCTAAAGTCGAAGAAAAAAACTCAAAAATATTTATTGTACTCACCGCATTGCATTTCTATACCTTTTAAATAACCTATGTGACTCGGGGCAATGCAAGGAATCTAACGATACCCCATACATGTAAATCAGTTAGGTAATTTAGAAGTTATAGTGGAATAAAGAAACTCACACTTATGCATGAACCCTGAAAACATAACACTCCTTTTTTGAGCAGTCGTGTAATAAACGCGGAGTAAAGTTACTACTAGTAGTACGAGTATGCTCTCTGGATCTACCATACATATTTTAAGGATTAAGTTTAGAGGAACTTTAATCCGTGTTTATTCATGAGGGCGTGTCGGTATGAAAATTTACGAAGTACGCCACGAGTCGGCCGAGCGGCGGCGACTCGTGGCGTTTTCATATTTTGAATCTTACCGCTCGCCGCGGCTCACTACGGCAAGATCGTGAACGGGCCGTTACTCCTAATCCTTCGTTAACGTTCATCAACACTCCTGTCCTGACCTTTCTGACGAACATCACCAAACAAACCAGCCTAGGAACAATGCACCAGCTCCTATGCTAGCCTAGTACTTCTTCTTAACATTACGAGTACCTCCTAGTATCGATTCTCCCGGACCTTGCATCCGTATACTCCGTAGACGTGTGACCCTCGATACTATGATGTCTCTGGTAACACATCTCTTTCACTCCCACTTTAAGACGTGTGTATGATAGGGATAGAGCACTGTGCAGTCGAGATGCGGTGGAGTAATGAGCCGTGGAGACGTTTACGTAATACAGTCTAGTGCAGAAGTATCAATCTTTAAACGTTAGATAATAAGAAACAGGTGAAACTGAGGAGAGGAAGTAAGCATTACCCTGCTTCGAGGACAGTCGGGTAAATAGTCAAAACATCATCGCTGCCTATAGACAATTATAACGAAATTCTATTGCTTTATAATAATCGAAAACTTGATCTGCTCAACAAAGGAAAGGCGGGATGAATGTTGCTGAACTGGCCATCCACCCAGTTTAACCAAGGGGTATCGTGTTACCCAGTCACTGGGTTGTGGAGGTCAGATAGGCAGACGCTCCATAAAAAATACTGGCACTCTCCCGCATTCGGTTAAACTAGAAGCCGACTCAAACATAGTTAGTAAAGGCAGGCAGATTATGATGATAATGATTTTAAGGTAGATGTGCCATTATTTTTGCAATTTGTCGTTAAGCATTTGCGACCGTAAGTTACACGTACGAGTATTATGTATTTACAGAATTATAATCATTTAAATCATCGTAACAACCCCATAAGTTACAATAATGCCATTAAATGATTATTTATTTATTTATTTGACCAAGATAATGTCTGGACTTTAAAAGGGACTATGACCTCTGAGTTTCTTTCGGTGTTTCTTCTCAAAGTAGTCAAATAGTGAAATACCGATCTCATTTACTAAAAAAGGCGACGTGTAAAAGTGTTTGTAAAAACCTATTTACAAAAATAAATATCATTTATTTAATGAAAAAGTCATTTAATAGGACTCTAAATTAACTCAGAGGGAAGTATTGGTGATTTAAATTTTTATAACTCTAATAAACCAAATTTGTTACGGACGCATATTTTAATTCACATGCAACCTGACACTGGACGGCAAAAAAAAACTCAAAATTTGTACTTGGCAGGCTACTCTAGTACATCCACTTTAACACATCGCCTTTGGGTGAAGTTGGACTACTGCACTTCCATGTACAGTGAGTACACGGTGTGCATTTGACATTGACATCGAAGGGCGACTATAAGATGTGATACAATATGTGAACACAAGACAATCAGACAGTCAAGAGGCGGAACCGATCAGCCGACCTTACAATATAAAAATGTCATATAGAACACGTTCTGGTAAATCACGACGTCACGCGTGACGTGACTTGTGAATATTCAGATTAGTTGTATGGGCGAGTTATATTGAGGACTGAGGTATTACGTTGGCCTTAGTTCTGGAGAATCATCCTATTGGTACCGAGGTCCAAGATGAGCAGTATACCGCAAACTATTAAAAAAACAATTTAATAGTTTCACCGTCCCAATTTCTTAGCAAACCATACAAAACCATTTTCAATTGTACAAAAAAACTGAAATGTAGTTTCGTCTACATGTCATGAAAGGTTTTTAAGGTACTCAGTATTTAGTCCATTTTTCCCAAAGAGGTTTAAGAATTTTCCTATCAGAGTCCGAGAATCGAGAAAACTTAAAAAAGTTTTATGTAACTTTATGTGGACATAATGATGCATTAATATAGTTAACGCAGGGGTTTCTTTGAATTTCTATAAAATTGATTTTGCAGGGAGTGAAAGCAAAAGCCTGGCCCAGCATTCCGCCACCAGGACCTCGTGAACCTCTGCGACCGACGCAACTCCATATTTTGTCGCTGCATCGGTCGCTCGCCACGCGCCCACGGTTCCTCGCGCCACCGGTACAGAGACGCGAGTACTTTCTCCTCCAGGTCCCAGGGCCGGGACTTGGCGAGTACTCCAGCAACCTCAAATAGAAGATTGTGTCAAATCCCCTGATGAAGCTGACGGCCAACGCTCTCTGCGGTTACTGCAGAACTGCTATATTGCCGGCCGTCAAGTCAATCTGATCCCATAGATTTAATCTACCGCGTATTTATTAGTTTAAAAGTAAAAGTGACATTTAAGAAAAGGTACACAATGCAGCAATGGTATGGTCTTCGTTCGTGTTCGGAACAGAGCGATACTGCTTGGTGTCAAAACTAAATTGGGATTGCTTCCACGCAATTTTCCAATATTATATGAAGCAGACATGTAGCCCAGTCGTGCCCAAATGCTTTTATTTGGGTAGTCGTTAATATTTAATGTTGACCGTCATTTGTTTCGATAATAAAGGCTGTCATAAAAAGTAATGTTTCCTTTGCCTCGGGTTCCAATGACCCTACTCAATAATAATCTTTAATTCACTGTCAGGCAACCTCTAACCCGCTGACTCCCAGTCAAGCAGGTTTATAATAAAAATCAAAACACTTTTAGAAACTCAGTCAAAACGTCAGTAATACAAAAGACTGTCGTCCCACACAAGGCCTGCTCTTTACCACTTCCTAGTATGTGTGCTAGTGGCGAAACAAACTACCCACCCAGCAACACGTCTGTGATTCGTTTGAAGAACTTGCAAGAACTCTAGTTTCTGTGGCTTTGGTGATTTTGTTTTATTCAATCAAGGCCACGAACTTCCGAACCTAGAGTTATTTTACACCTTTTAGTGTTTTTAGGATTTCGTACCGTAAAAGGTAAAAAGGAACCCTCTTAAGATCACTCTCTTGTCCCTCTGTCCGTCTGCCTGTCTATCTCTGTCCACCGATTTTCTCAGGAACGGATGGATCTAGTAAGTTGAAATTTAAACTAGATACTAAGGTTTAATAGTCCCTATTAGTAGTATAGAAATCAAGGTCCTGATTCAACAAGATAAAAAGATATGGGCGAATTTAGATTTTCGCGAAAACTTGGAAGTATTATGTAACAAAATTTATAACTTTTGTATTTTTCGGAATTTTCCCTTTACTTGCTATTATTTCTGCGTTATTTTCTGACAGACAAAACATATTTTATCAGACTCTCTCATGCTGTCTATTGTCAAATAAAAGTCGCTTTTTCATGTGAAAGAAATCACCTTAAATGGGAGCATCCAACACTAGACATTACTCACAGGACATCGTGGGCTTGCCTCCATGCAACACGACACGTAATGCTTCATACAAAATAATGACTCAATACAACACTCATTGTTAACGTGTATCTGCAATAATATTACACTTTACAACCTTTAATATAAGGTGCAATATCCCTCGGCATAACAAATCGACGGGTTTATTAGCGATACGCAAAATGCACCGATTAGTCGATGTTGTACATAAGGTACATGTTAGGTTTATCTAAGTAGGTCCATAAGGCATATAAGGCAGGGCCGTATTTGTGTGCACACACTGTTGGGCGTTAAGCTGATATCAGACGCTTCACTCGAATGAATAGTCTTAGGGCCGACGCTGTCCCAAACGAAGTGCAATAAAGCAAATAAAGACGAAAATAATCATCTTTTGCATAGCAGTTAGATATCGTGTTACACAGTTACTGGGTTGTGGAGGTACCAGTGTTTTACATAAAGCGCCTGCCTGTCCGACGATAGGCAGGCGCTTTATGTAAAACACTGGTAGCTGCATCCGGTTAAACTGGAAGCCGAACCGAACAACAATGTTTCTACAAATAAATGTCTTGTATTGATTAGGGTGTAGCGACATCTATCTCGCCACATACGAACTATCCTACATCGCGCTATTAAAGTTATCCGCGCAGTTTGAACGTATACAAGTTCCCGACAACAACCGTCGTCGGGCAGTAGTTAGCCCACCAGACACAACACCCGTCTGGTCGGAGGATCCTCCCTTTTCAATGGTGGATGAGGAACTTTACACCCTGTTCCTCATACCGCCAAAAGGGTATCTATCTACTCTTGCGCTATCCCATCTTCCTTCCTATCCTACTAGCTCTTGATGCTGTGCTGGCGCATTTGCTGCGGACAACCTCAAGCCGCGGAATTATGTAAGAACCTAGTTGGGAAATAGATTTTCGAGCCGTTTGGGGTTGAAAGTCTAAGGGACGTGGGATGCAAGTGCTGATAGCTTGTATGACACTTCGCGTGACCCAAGGGCTGGTTTTTACTTTGGTCGAAGGATAAGCATTGCCATATAAGTGAGCGTGAAAGCGTGTGAAAGTTGTGTGTAATTCTGTGTGTTTAACTAATGTAATTGGCTAATGGCCGTTTTATGTTAAATAAAATAAATAAAAACTTGAGAGGTGTCAAGGGACACCCGGATGGAACGAAGTTCCCTTCGATTGATTAGTGAACTATTCAATCTTCTCTCTTTCCCCCTCCCCCTCCATCTTCCTCCTCCCGTTCCCCTACCTCCCTCTCTCCCTCCCTCTCTCCCTCCCTCCCTCCCCCAACCCTCCCCATATCCCCCTCTCCCTCTCCCTGCGAACATGCGAACATGCGACGCCGCACAGCTTACAATAGCTTACTATAGCAAAAAGTGTCGTGACAACTTTTCGTAAGAATTTTTTCCGTCTAGCCCCCTTTCACAACGCGCGATAAGGAACTTCGTTCCAAAAAGTGGCAATGTCTTTTGGGTGACAGCGATGCGAATGAGGTAGGTATTATATTATTAGAGGTTATTAGGTTTTATTTGCTTTTTCGACAGTTAAATTCATAATCGGTACCATATCAGCTTCAAGAAATAATTACTAATGATCACAAAATGTCATGTCCAAACAGATAAGCATAGACGTAGATACTAGACAGATAGCGAGTCCGGTGATAACAGAGATAACTAATACTTCTACTAGACAAGCCCAAAAAAATAACACCTCCACTGAAATCCGCGAAGGGTTAGGCAGAGGTGTACCTAGGGAATGCAATCTCGTCTCGCCGAGATCCCGATCTCGCGAGATCCCGGCCATATTTTACGAGATTGGATCTCGTCAAATTTCGTACGAGATCTCGCGAGATAACGAGATCGACAAATGCAGCGTGACGATGTGTATTTCATAGCGCGGCTGCGGCCGCGCCTGGCGCATCTGACAGACGACTTCTGATTTTGCATGCAAAATCAGAAGTCGTCTGTCAGATGATACTCTCGACATGATGTGATTTTTGAGAAGCCATTTTCAGACAAACTAAGTTGCCTTTCCGTACCTTGATAACTTCATCTGACTTCTACTTTAAACTTCTTTTATTTGATTAATACGATCTCACAATATTTATTTAAGAACTTGTGAAGTTAAGTTTTTGTTTTGTTGTATTTATTTGCCATAAGTAATGTTCCTATTACTCTTAATTATTGAAACTAAAGTAATAATTTACAAAAGACTAAATATAGATAATTATTGTTATGTTACCAATATTGTAAGAATTTGAACTGATTAGCTACAGTAGGTATAATAATTATAGACATAAACAAATGTTATTAGAGTTAGAGACAAAATAATAAGTACTCTGTTGATTTTTAAAATAAAACTTACATTATTTTTATAACTAAGCAACGCAGTTTCTCTTTAATTACATATCATGTCAATTACTAATTCTTAAAACAAGTTTTTGCATATGTTTTAATTGCGATTCTCCCAATCTCGCGAGATCCCGTAATTTGCGAGATCTCGCGAGACTGGGTTTTGAGTCTCGCGAGATCTCGCTAGGCGGAAATCTCGTACGAGATTGCATTCCCTAGGTGTACCTGCCAATAAAAAATCTATATTGACTGGCCTGTTGGTCTTGTAGTTAGTGACCCTGAGTGCTATGCCGGAGGTCGTGGGTTCGATTCCCACCCACGACAAATGTGTGTGTGATGAGCACGATGATTTGTTCTGTGTCTGGGTGTAATTTATCTATAATATGTATGTATTTAGAAATATATAAATATGTTTATGAGCTGTTTAGTACCCATAACACAGGCTCTCAAGCTTAACTTGGGACTAAATGGCGCTGTGTTAAAAAGTTGTGGAATGTTTATTATTATTTATTTATTTATATTATACCCGTTTTTACGGTGATCATGCTACGCGTGCCGATTGTCTTCTGAGTATAGGAGGAGGCCTTAGGTAGGACAGTAACAGTCTCGTATTATTTATAACTATATATATACCACAATTTTATTTAGAAAGGGATGTCTTATTAACGTCGACTATTCAAATGCGTCACAGTAAGTCAGGTTGGGTAACAAAAGCTCAGTTCGCACCGAGGTCGCCGGCGCCGGCCGCCACCCACAGCTTGCCATACATGGAGCTGCGCACACGCACCGCCCTTGACGACGAGACGAACAACTTGCTGCCTTGCGCATTGTCACGATGACGTCACGGGATCCTGATTCACCATACTTGAGGATTGTAATGAAGACAGGTTGCACAAAGAATATAAAAGAATGGAATATTTATTTGCCAGAAACAGAGGAGCATTGTGTATGAAGAAGGACAGGCCACAAAACCATCCGTCGAGGATTTAAAAAAGCTTTTTCTCAGTCTAGGAGATTTATAGTACAACTTATGAAGGATTGGTACCTGATTGATGGCAATAGGCTCGCCCCTTATCACTTACATGGGACTTAAACATAACTGCCGAAATGTAGGTGTACTTAGTACACCTCCTGCGTGTGTGTGACTGTCTGTATGTCTGTCTGTGGCACCGTAGCACTTAAACGGGTGAACCGATTTAGATGCGGTTCGGACAAGCAGTTTAACCAAGGGGTATCGTCCTACCCAGTAACTGGGTGATCAGCTGCATCCGGTTAAACCGACTGGAAGCGGATCCACAACTGGAAAAAGGCAGGCAGATGATGAGATGGCAATAGTCTCACTCCCCCTTAAAGATTTAAAGTAGGTAAACATGTGAAGCTTCTTTGGGAATAAAATTGCAGGCGTGATGTTAGTATGTTACACCAAGATCTGACATTTGTGTCACGTATGTACTATGTTGCGAGTGGTCGTATATCACGCGACAGGCGATACAAATCATGATACACGTCGCACCGAGGCGATGTCGCACGCACATATTATGACTTGTCAACTTCCATTTATTACTCTCTATCTACAATTCTACAAATAGCATCTGGGACCAAAGGCCTAACGTTTCTTTTATGGTCTAAAAATGATTGAATGGAACTTTTGACGATTGACGGGAAGAATAAATGACTCTCGGCTTCGTTAAACGTCTTTTGACTCTCAATGTTATTTAATTTACCTACTAACTTTTACTTTCTAAAATCATTCTCAAAATGTAAAAGCGTGTGCTGTTATTTTCTTAAACCTGTTCTTCTGACATTAGTAAATACCAACATCAAGTAATGACCAAGCAGAAATCTAATGGTTTAGCGGAGGTTTTAGAAGATGTGCCTACTTACTTAACAATATTCTGTAGTTAAAAATTCGTCGAAAAGATATTACTTAGGTATATTAGTTAGCGTAGCGTCCCTATCGAAATAAATATCGATGTTGTACATTCGATATACATATAGAAATCGATACTTTTTGCGATATTTAATATGCCAAAACGATAAGTACGAGTAAGTATATTATTAAGAATTATGGTGACCGGATTTGGTTTGATGTACAGACGCCAGCACCTCAAGTTACCCCAATGCGTCAAATTTTCCCAATTAAATATGAACCTTATTCTGTTTATCATAAAGTTGAAAAACGATCAAAGAAATCTGACACATTGGGGTAACTTGACGTGCTGGCGTCTGTACCTTCACCCTACATTTGCGGTTTCCTTTGTCTGGCATCTTTCACAGCAAACAGATTTAAGATACCTACTATATGTAGAAGGACATGCGAAGAAATGTCATAGTAAAACTGTGATCCCAAGTCCCAGTAACATCTAGAATAATATTGCAATGTAGGAGCGGCAGCGGAGCGTACTGAACTAGACTCTACGACTTGTGTCCACTAGGACACACGGTATTATATATTACCAGCCTGTTACTGTCCCACTGCAGGGCAAAGCTTCTCATACAGAGAAGGCTCGAGCAGTAATCACCACGCTTGCTCAAGGCGGATTGGCGATTTCGAACTTATATTAACTATAAATTACTATAAGTCCAGGTTTCCTCACGATGTTTTCCTTCACCGATGTCAATGATGTCTAAGAAAAACTTAGAAAGTACCTACATATGAATTGAAAAAGTCACATAGGTACCTACTTGCCCGGATTTGAACCACAACCTCTTGCATGAGGCGTCTTAACCTTTGGGCCATCACGACCCAACACACAAGACACAACGATCAGGACACAAGTATCAGATGAAAATTTTGTTCGTGTTGTCATGTCTTAGATAGTGAGTATTGAATGTCTTTAATTCACACAATCAATCCAACACAACACCGAGTAATAATGAGAAATAAAATAATCCTAGAAAATTATGCGCTCGCGCAACGCAGTCGTAAGAAGGTGAGTGTGGTGTCGCGCGCCAAGGTCGCGTCGTCCGCCTCGACAAGTCAACGACAGATAACAACTGATATCTAGAGCTTGAGGTCTAGTGGTTACTACTGAGAATGAGATCTATCATCTAGGGTTAAATTTCCACTTGTTTAAGGTCCCTTACCTTAAACAGGTGCCACGGTGGCCGTTGAAAGCAATAGGTTTGCCCCCTATTACCCGGGATTTAAAGTTTAAACATAACTGGCGAATCGTGGGCCGTGGGTCGCCCCACATAGGAAACCGAGATGTTCACAAAAGGTTTAGAGTATACTTTGGTCACAGAATGTACATAATAGTACTACCACAGTCTAAAAACATACAGTCGTCCGACGAAGCCGTCTAGACAGGGCAATCGTGCGGGGTGTGAGGGGCGAGACGCGGGAAAGCCGCTCCCGCACAGCGAACAAAACGATGTTCGTAGTGCGGGAGGTATTATTCAAGTCTAACGCGTGTAGAAGTTGTCGGCATTTTTCCAGAGATCAAAGGCGTCGTCCTACTGTATTAATATTTATACTGCGGTACTATTTTGGTATTAACCGTTTTAGACTCATCAAGGGTTATTTTGCTTAATCTTTCCAAAAATACAAGCGTTCAAATATGTAAAAAATGTATGAACGTTAACGACGCAAAAATCATAGCACCTAATTGCGGTCTTTAGTTTCTGCCTACCTCCATGAGAAAAAAGGATGAGTTTATGTATGAATGTGTGTACATTATGTTATTCAAGAGCTCAAACTACAAAATTCAGATGAAACAAGTAAAAGTTTGCAACACTACATAAACATAAAATTTCACTGAATCCTTTCTAACGAATCAACATTAAAATAATACAGAAAACAAAATGTATTTAAAATAAAAGTATTATTATGTTACTTGAAAGTCAAAATCACAGCTGTGTGCGATAATCAACTGTAGTGCAGGTGGCATAAAGAGTAAAATGGCGTGGTTGTGTGTACATAGTTACGGCACGCGCGGAATCCGGCGCCTGCGCTTGAGTCACGCGCATGAATCAAATACTCTAATTAGATTAGTTGTCTCCACTGGGTAGGCGACATAATATGTGTGGAAACATGGCAGCTAGGACTATCATCATAGTCTGCCTGCCTTTTCCACAACTTTGTCAACTTCACGCAACGCTATTTAGTCCCAAGCTAAGCTTGACAGCTTGTGTTATGGGTACTAAACAGCTGATAAACATACTTATGTATTTCTAAATACATACATATTCTAGACAAATTACACCCAGACACAGAACAAATGATCGTGCGCATCACACAAACATTTGTCCTGGGTGGGAATCGAACCCACGACTTCCGGCATAGCAGTTAGGGTCACTAACTACTAGACCAACAGGCCAGTTTCCCAAGTATGTTGGGATCGGCTTCCAGTTTTACCGGATGGAGCTGAACCAATGATTTACCTGGAGCGACTGCCTGTCTCCACAACCTAGTTACTGGGTAACACGGCTGAGCAAACCTAACTTTCCTTTTTCAGCGAAGAAAATGCCTAACGCATACCACTCTGTCCGGGGAGACGACGTGGTTATATGGGGCTTGCATGCACCCACTAAAAACTTCGCCTGTGCACCTGCTTTCGCCTTGATGGCTGAGAGAGCTGCTACGCATGACATTCGCGACCCATCCAGATTCCAGCGGAGCCCAATTCTGGGCTTCTGCTTCATTGCTCGCCTCCGTGCTCTCTCCTCCTTCAGCGATTTCTCTGGACCGCACTGGGACGGGACATCACCACAACTCTAGAGACCGTGCAGTGTGGACGTCTCTATACGTAGGATCTATCGTCCATTGGCCCCTCTTATGGCAGCATCAAGTCAGCATTTCGCCGCGTTTATCTGTTTCCATTAGAAGCAGTAGTGTTGCCTAGTACCTATCTCTACCTGACCTCCTCAACTTACTTAATACGGCTAACGGCACCCATTTGTAACGTAGGTCTAAGTGGTAATATTTTCGAGTTCCGACTTCCAAGAAAATCTTTATGGGCGAAACCAGGATGACAGTGGCAACGAGACCATACAACTCGATTCCTATCAGCTTCCCTTTGGAGGTTCGGAAGAGCAACTTTACCGTTATTGATTAATTGCAGCCAGACTTATTATTCGCAGTATTGGCTATAGGTCTTCTTCTTATCGTGTAGTTAGTATCTAGTGATGCCGCCCATGGGCCTCTGACTAGGGCATCACATGCTATCGACAAACATCCCTCAGGTATGGCCGGTTTCCTCACGATGTTTTCCTTCACCGTTTTGAAGCAAGTGATGATTATTGAATACGCACATGAATCCGAAAAGTCAGTGTACACCAAAGACTTTGACTGATCTGAACAGTTATTAGTCACTGATTCCTCGTCAATAGCGCTGACTAAAAGTCTGAATCTGGTCTGCGGTCTGCTACTGAGAAATTCCAAATCACTCGTGTATTGTATACTTATTAAGGCCTTAAGATTATCCTTTAAAGACGTCCGCGTTGTCTACGTCACTTATCTCATGCCCGTATTTAACCAACCTTCCTACTCTCTGCAACCAAGTTTTGGAATTAACGTTGATGACGCAATCGGTTTCTTCGTTTCTAAATTTCTAAACCAATATTTTTGTATTTGCGTAGAATAAGTATTATACCGTATTTATTAGATTTGAGGAGAGTATGTGCTCAATTTACATATCTATAGAATGGAAAATACAGTTCCTGTTTAATATGTTATTTATTTGTAAGTACACAAACTATCGTTGGATAATGATGATTCATAGGTAAACTATGTTGCAACCCTCGATTCTGCGACTGTTATTGGCACATGGATCTAGGGGACTCGGAAGAGTTTCCAACAGTGCCTCTGCATATTCAAAAAATGTATTGATTCAATTTCTTTTGATATACCAAAACTTTTTTTACGGATCTGAACAATGGCCTTTTAAGCCAGGTGTTTTTTTTTAATAATATCTAGAATGGGCTTGTGGTTATTTACGTTAATAAAATAGTTCCGGCTGTCACATGTAGATATTAGACATTCGCTACAAGTAGTCAGAACCTCGAAAGCCTGACAGTTAGAAGGTCAGATAGGAAGTCACTCCATGTAAAAACTAATATCGATACATCGAATGAAAATCTAGTTTTCTGAAGCCTACATGGATTTAGATATCAACTGTCATAACTATATGACAGTGAATGAGTGACAGAGAGGACGCTCTTGAGAGGGCGGAGCTTGTGGCTAAATAATAACAGCCTCAAGGGTCGATCGAAGGTTAAGCTACGCCTGACGAGGTTGATTCGTGGATGGGTGACCATTACATATCAAGACTCCTCCGTGCCTCAGAGAACATGTAAAGCCGTTGGTCCCGGTTGTCATTAGTAGATCTATGAGAGTCGTTACAGATAGTCAGAAGCCTGAAAGTCTGACAACCAGTTTAACAAGGGGTATCGTGTTACCCAGTGACTGGGTTGTGGAGGTCAGACAGGCAGTCGCCGCAGTCGCCATGTAATACACTGGTATTCAGCTGCATGTGGTTAAACTGGAAGCCGACCCCAACATAGTTGGGAAAAGGCTGATGAAGACAGAGAGGTCGCTCTATACAAAGCCGAACTTATTCAAACTCAGAGTGCTATATTGTTGGCCAGGAACTGTAGGTAAGTCATGTCGTAATCGTGAAAGTAAATATCTTAAGAGTAATCTTGTTCCGAGGTACTATGCGACTTATGTAGGTAAGAGATAGAATTATGTACAGTCAGTATATTATGTAAGCGCTCTTAATGAGGACTGCTAATTGATTTAATGACTCTGGTGGCAGAACGGTGTTGAAGTTTAGTATTTAGTGTTATTTACTTACACTATCTTCTATTTATGTAAGATAGCATTGCATTGTAATCAGTGGTCGGCAAGTTAAGTTTGGTCCGCAAGAGATTTGAAATTACTTACATAACTTAAATCAAACATTTTAAATCAAGTCTTTATACAAACTTGGCTGAGAATCAGCACTTTTTGAACGTCAACAAGACATAAGACATTCCCCCAAAATGCCCCACCCTTTACCACTTCCTAGTGTTTTTGCTGAGGAGAAGAAGTGGCGGAATAAAATCCCCAGCAACACATCTGTCTGATTCGTTTGAAGAACTTGAATCTATGCAATGAAATGATCAATAAATAGCATTAAGGTTTATACACTTTGCATGCACTTAATAATAACACCAGCCTTTCACTGGGCAAGGGCCTCTTCTCCTGCGGAGAAGGCTCGAATTTTGATTACCACGTTTGTTCAAGACGGATTTGTGAGTTCAAAACTTCAAATATGTGTGCAAAGTACAAACAAAGAAAAACTGAATTACACTGACATACCTATTCAAGAATTGAACACTGCGAAATCTTCCACATTTTACATTAATAAACTAAAAAGCTTTTTTACCGCAGTCGCGATTAGTCAGGCACTCAGGCAGTAGTGGGAAACACTCATCTTTCACTCATTCAAGATTCTAGATCAAATTAATAGTAGGTAGGTACATTATAAGTTATTAAACGGCAATACATTGAGGGCACTATGTTTTGCGCCTAGCGCGTACAAAAGTAGTAATTTAATAGATCTGTTCTTCATTCTGCGAAAGCGACATTATGAAAAAGAGAGATTTTATGACCTGCATGCGTAGCATGAACACATTGACACCGAAGAAACGGCCTTTGTCTACAGACGAATCGGCAAAGTGACAGATTATATAGACAGGAACCTCAATCTGTCAAATTTCTTTCAATAAACCTGCCTGCGTAGCATGAACACTTAATTTCTTTTCTTCCGAGACACGACAAAGACCGTTTCTTCGGTGATCATGCTACGCGTGCAGTAGACATTTTGCGAAAGAAACGTTTGGCGGTGTTCACTTAATTTCGTATATATATGTATAAAACTAATCTCGTATCTGTGGGCTCTCTCGACCCACGTGTGTGCGCGTGAGTCACCCTGCGCCCGCGCCGCGCTACGCTGTGTCGGCAAGACAATGCATGCAGTATTGCACACATTGGACTACATTATGTCACACTTAGTTATTATGTTTATGTAATTTTGTGTTGACTTGACACAAGGTGAGCCGCGTAATTTCTATACAATGCTCATTTTCGCTAACACTGAGCAACGCATACAATACAATATGAATGTCTCAATCAACATGACAATATCACCCCTATAATTAAATAATCTTTTTTGGATTAGTTAGACGTGTACATCAATTTTTTGTCGTCCTATGTAATTGTCCGCCTATTGCCTAATGCCTGCCATCGGACACAGATGGGGCTGCTACAGAGAAATAGGTACCAAAAACCAATTCTATTATGTCTAAATAAGCGCCTAAAGCAGTACTAACTTTTCGGATTCATGATAATTATCACTTGCTTCAAAAACGGTGAAGGAAAACATCGTGAGGAAACCGGCATGCCTGAGAGATATTTCTCGACGGCATGTGATGCCAAGTCAAAGGCCCATTGGGTCACGTAAACTCTTACACCAGGTTAAATAAAATAAATAAATAAATGTTTCACAACTTTTTCACACAACGCCATATCTAGTCCCAAGCTAAGCTTAGAGCTTGTGTTATGGGTCCTAAAAAGCTGATAAACATACTTATATGTTTTTAGATACATACATATTATAGATAAATTACACCCAGACACAGACCAAATGATCGTGCTCATCACACAAACATTTGTCCTGGGTGGGAATCGAACCCACGAACTCCGGCATAGCAGTCATGGACACTAACTACTAGACCAACAGGCCAGCCAAAGCACACAAAAAGAAGAATAATTTGTTACTTCGAATTACTTTGAACCATATTAGTTTTTGACATATTTTTAACCGACTTCAAAAAAAGGAGGAGGTTCTATGTTCGTGTGTATGTATTTTTTTTTTTATGTATGTTACCTGATTTCTCCGCCATTTGTGGACCGATTCTCGAAATTCTTTTTTTGTTTGAAAGAGTAGACTCCTGAGGTGGTCCTATTTTAATTTGGTGAAGATTTGGTGCTGATCTTCGGAGATACACTACGGAACTCTTCAAAAATAGACGGCAAATCTATCGTGATTGCTGGAATCGCTTGGATGTTTATTGTTTATACAACATCATGACGTATCATCAAGCCTGTATGCTCAGAGGGGTAGGCAGATGTGTTTAATATACCTAGATTTCGACAGTTAGGTATGTTAAGTTTCATTTATTAGGGTTAGGTGGATAACCCTATTATAATGACATGTATTGTTAACAATTAACAATATAAAATGAAATCATGGCAAATGTTTGTATGGAAACAACTAAAAATGGAAAAATAAAAAACTTTTTTACAAAAAATAAAACCGACTTCAAAAATAACACTAAACGGTATAAAATAACTCTAAATTTGGAAGTCGGTGGCCCATCAAGTATAAGACTTAAAAGTACCAAAGCCACAGACTTCCTAATTTAGAGTTATTTTATACCGTTTAGTGTTATTTTTGAAGTCGGTTTTTAAAACCCTTGATTTTGATTAGGTACTCGTACCACCCGATGGTTTTAGAAGAAAAAAAAATCGAATACCACAATACGGCATTCCAAATCCGCCATTTTACTTTGTCATTTATTTGAATTTAGCCAGTGCAAGACAAATCTGAAGACGTCCAAATCCGTTCATTCGTTTAGGAGTTAAAGAGGCAAGAAAGAACATACAGGTCAAACACATTACCCTCCTTTAGGGCTTCTCCGCAGTCGGGTAAAAAATAAAACTCACTTTCGTATTTTATAATGTTAGTTAGGCTTAGGATTGCGCAGACTGACGCAATCTATTATACGACACACTTGTTCAAGGACGAACAGTTACAGTATTCAAGTTATGGAGTCAAGTGTGAAATGTTTACGAAGAAACTTTTCTCAGTATTATTTAGAATTCTTTATGTAATAGTTTGGGAAATAGACTGACTGTCTGTACATGTGAAGGAACAGTAGCACAAACTCTCAACTTAGTTTGGTTCCCCAACTTTAGTAATTCTTTTACAATCTAGACATCTACATATAAAAGATATGTCACGTATTTTTAACTAGCCGGTGCCCGCGACTAGGGAATGCAATCTCGTCTCGCCGAGATCTCGATCTCGCGAGATCCCGGCCATATTTTACGAGATTGTATCTCGTCAAATTTCGTACGAGATCTCGCGAGATAACGAGATCGACAAATGCAGCGTGACGACGTGTATTTCATAGCGCGGCTGCGCGCGAACTGAATCCTGGCCGTTGCCTAAATATAGATAATTATTGTTTTGTTACCAAAATTGTAAGAATTTGAACTGATTAGCTACAGTAGGTATAATAGCGAAGGGTGGGCTTTTTGGGGGACTGTCTTCTGTAATTTCGACGTTCAAAAAGTGCTGATCCTCAGCCTAATTTGAATAAATGACTTTTGATTTGATTTTGATTTTAATAATTATAGACATTAACAAATGTTATTAGAGTTAGAGACAAAATAATAAGTACTCTGTTGATTTTTTAAATAAAACTTACATTATATTTATAACTAAGCAACGCAGTTTCTATTTAATTACATAATTATCATGTCAATTACTAGTTCTTAAAACAAGCATTTGCATATGTTTTAATTGCGATTCTTCCAATCTCGCGAGATCCCGTAATTTGCGAGATCTCGCGAGACTCAAAACCCAGTCTCGCGAGATCTCGCTAGGCGGAAATCTCGTACGAGATTGCATTCCCTACCCGCGACTACGTCTGAGCAGGATTAGCATGTCAGACTAGCTCGCAGAATGCAGAATGTTTTACTACTTACTTTACACTTTATCAGTGTATTTTGGACAATTCATTCAATATACGTACCTATAAGCTGTATTGTTAAGTTTCATTAAAATCTATTCAGAAGTTTTTGCGTGAAAGAGTAACAAAAATCCAGACAAACTTTCGCATTTATAATATTAGTAGGATAGTAGGATAAATAAGGTGCCAATAAACAGATCTAAAACAATAATAATTACGACTACAAATTTTTATTTAGCGAGTTTCTAATTGTGTTAGAGAATTAGAATAACAACATAATATATATGATACATAGGTATGTATATAACCTAACCGAACCTACCATACCTAGCCTATAGCGAACCTAACTACCTAACCTAACTACCTTACTGAAATGCATTGATTTTGAAAGTCACAAAATACATAATTTTAAAGTGAACTATTGCGCTGCGTGTCTCTATGTTACATGTACAATACTATTATACATATATAATATAGTAGGTAGTAGTATTAGAGAAATAGTGGTAGTAGGACGTAATAATTGAACTCCATTAGTACATCATCCATACATGAAGTACCTACTTACTACGTAAGTAAGTCCTGATTGCTTTTCCCCTGCGGTCAGGCAGGAACTATGCCATTATGTACCTACAACCTTCACGCGACGCGTGTGTTATAATTTACTTGATTAGGCACTCTTGCCTCTGCCCACGATATAAGTCTACAGAATTAAATGTTTACATAGGTACAAAAAAAATCTTAGAATAAAACCCAGTGTAGCTATGTCTACTTAACTGTGTTAAAAATTCATAGATCTGTGTTTTGTGTACATTTGTCAGTGTATAGTGTTTGGCAGAGAAAATCTAATACTGCGGCGTCGCTGGGTGAGGGCTAAGGGACTTGCGGAAGTATTGTCCGTTCCCGGGACTCCCGGCGCAGGTGTGTAACTAAACATGAGGGTGTTTTTTAGGGAATACTCATTCTTATTTAGCTCCATTAAGTAATTATTATTATTAAACTTTTGTCCTAATAAAACATTAGTTTTGTATAGGTAAGATGCGTAAGCGTACGTTCAGCTGAGCGAGCAGTCGCGTACGCATCTAATAGGTACAAAACTGTTTTCTGGCTTGAGCTGAAATAGACAAAGCAATCGTCTTTCTCACACACACCCACCGGTGTCTTTCTAAACCTTGATATCGTGTCATATTAGACAGACGCGTTTTATTCCCATCCGTGCAAAAACAGATGTTCCGGTTCACGGGCGTGACAAGTAAATGAACATACTGTATCGCTTCCCACGTTTGCGACGCGTCGGAAACTGCCTGCTAATGTTTTGCTTCGTTATTTGAACTGTTGAAAAAATAAGTTAGGTATTGCATCGATGACGTGCCGCTTGGGTAGGGACGCCGATAAAATCGTTTTAAGAAATGCGCAAAACCATCATCTCATCTAGTGGTCAGTTCGTGAGATAGATCATCCACAGCCCGACTTCACCCACTGCGAAGTTATTTATGTACAGACGCCAGCACATCAAGTTACCCCAATGTGTCAAATTTTCCCTATCGAATATGAACCTTATTCTGTTTGACATAAAGTTGAAAAACGATCAAAGAAATTTGACACATTGGGGTAACTTGACGTGCTGGCGTCTGTACATGTATTATATATATATATATACTCTTAAGTAACAAGATCTATCATTCAGGAAGCTGCTAACCACAGACAGGTAAGATAATCCTCCTTACATATCAGTGGGCAGGAAGTGACACATTACATAACAGATACAAGTTGATTGTCTATGTATAGTCATTAGTGTCTCATTTGAGAAGATCACAATAACATCTCATGATAAAAACTGAGTCAATCAGAGTGCATAGATAAGTATATCTGTATGTTTGATAAACACAGATATTTGTTCATTCAGTTTTATTATCAAAAAAATCGATAGCGTCCTTGGTGTAGTAGCCAGAGAGGGGACGGCTGAAAATAGGTCCTGGGTTCGTTATCTGAGTCATTTTTATCAGGGTTTTCGCTGAGCAGCTTGGACTCTGGATTTATGTCACAGTGACAGATCACCCTCTTCTCTATTAGGTAGGTACATGAGGTTTTAATGAAGATATGTGAGGCAGTGTGCCATTTCAAAGTAAAAACAAAATCCATTTATTGAAATAAGGCTAAATATCAATACTTTTTCCACATTAAAATTTTTAAACACTTCCTAGTGTTTTTGCTAGGGAGATGTCTGAACAAACTCCTTACTAACACATCATTAAATCACTAGCATTGTGCACCCCATAGGTATGTGAGTCAAACAAAGCCAACAACCCAACATTCATTAGGTTAACCCTTCATGTGTTTTTTAATTCATTAAACCCCAAGCAGACACCGGCATCCGCGCTGTCATTGTCTATCTATTGTGTCTCTAATTGACATGATTTAAGGATAAAAAGAAGCAGCTACACACTTAGTAATTAATTACAATCTAGCCTACAAGACTAATAAGCAATTTAAATCTAACCTATTTTTATATGTGACTAGCAGACGTCAGGCAGTTTCACCCGCGTAGTTTCCGTTCCCGTGGGAATACGGGGTTAAAAAGTAGCCTATGTCGACCGGGAATAGCGTAGCTTTCCACCAGTATAATAATTTTTAAAATTGTACCATTAGTTCCGAAGATTACCCCCTACATACAAACTTACAAATTTTACCTCTTTATAATATTATTAGTATAGAAGTATAGATCAGATATTTGTTGACATTGACACGGCTCAACAGTAATTTTTCATTAATTTTTATCAGACATTTTGTGTAGTCATGATTAATTAGTTAATTTATCATTATTTGTACACCATCAAGTGATAGAACATAGAGATCACGATTTACTTGACTATAACACCTATTGTAAATTTATTGAGGTAATGATATGATAAGGGATCTATGTAGAGCATGGTTTCATTGAACATCATGTTTTATTGATAAGGCTAATGATTAATACATGCCTGGGAAGTTTATAAGAAAAGGTCGTATTTTTGTTCAAATATAACCTTAGTTAAGTAAGTTAGTACCGTTAAATTAGATTTTTTTAAAGTGTGTTAATCCATTAGAATGTTATACCATCAGATTTTAAAGGCTTTTTTTTCTCTGGAGTTAATCAATCATTTTTAGTACATTTTTGGATATTCTTAAGTAGGTAATTTAATGTGTTTTTAAGACATCACCTTGGAGTAATCAGTAAATAACTTACTTCCAGATTCTTATCACAGTTGAGCAACTATGCAAATAAACTTCTCAAATAAGATTCTAACCAGAAAGCCTCTTTAATAGAAATTTATATATAATAAAATATGGCTCGTCTTGGTGAGGGCACACTCGTGCCCCCAGATTTGCTTGTAGAATATGTTTAGTAAGTAGGTAATGAGAAATGATAACATGTCACTTGTTAATAGAATAATGGTGTTACTGATTATAGAATTAAACAAACACACTTCTTAAAGGTATGCCATAATCATTTGTGATCTTTAAACATCAGTTTTTATAACTACAAGTAGGTATTCATAATGCAGGTTTATCTAAAGGCCAAACCATGATGGACCAGTCATGCTAACTGTTAGACCATAAATAAGTTTCAAGTAAGTATTCAAACTCTTTTCTCAAACAATGTAAATGTTGAACTACAACCAAGTAATATTCTTGTAAACATAATGAATAGTTTTCTCACAGTTAATTCTCATACGCTGGTTCATTAACTTTTGTAATTAAAATGATAAATAGAACTTACTAACATGCTTTACAGACATGTTACATTCATAAAAGTGAAAGACCAAGGCAATGAGTGTTCAGCCAGCTATAATGAAATTATGATAAAACCTAAGACCATGAACTGTAGCACATTAACGCAAACAAATACGTTAGCGTTCCGCCTCCGTGCACCTGCACTGCCTGCGATTTCACATTACGACAAACCACAGCGAGCGGACGCCGAGACTAGGCCGTTGAAGATTTTAATTTACGAACGTTCTTTGTCCGCGGCTACTCGTTGACTCGTCCAGCGTGAATGATTACGAACCCTGAGTCATGTGGTACTTACCAGCAGTTCAGCTTCTTTATCGCGCTGAGGTCCGACTGTTTGGATCGCGCGATCACCATTTCTTCAGTGAGACGAGCCATTGTTAATCACTACACTGACACTGGTGTTTACATACAAATCTGGTAGAAAAACTAACACTAAGCCTTCTATTTACGGTGGGGTTTGCGCGGAGTTCATTGCGGCGAAACACGCGACGGCAACACGCCCCGAGCGCGTACAAATAACTGAAAAACAATGCGAGCGAGCGATCTCGCACGATGTTTCCGCTCACTTGACGTTGGCGGTTGAGTTAATTATTGTGTACGTTTCCACTGACTCACGATAAAGCAGAGCGAGCTGTGCGACTGTTTGACTTTGAAGGCGAACAAAACAGCTGATTATAAACTTACGAGAGGTAACGGGGTTGTATTACATTAAGAATCTCATTATAAAATGTTCTAGAAGTATTAACACAACGTCGAATTTAAATAAAATAATAATTAAAAAAAAATAATAAAGCAATGACTGTAAAAAAAAAACTAAAACAAACTCTTGTCTGACAATTTCATTTTGACAATGACAGAGTGACTGATCAATGGAAACGCATCCGTCACCATTTGAATGTTGCCAAATTCGAAACAAAAAAGAGCCATAAATGTAACATTCTGAAGACTTTACACTCGGTCGTTTATCGATTTATCAATTAATTAATTATTTTAGAACTTCCACTCGGTAACTGTATTATATTAATTTCCAGCTTTTTTTATTTACTCTCCAGTCCAATCTGTTATTATTTGGCAGTAATGCCAGTAATGCGTAAGCTGTAGACGTCATTTTGACAGTGACGTTTGAACGTCTACCGAGCTTGGATGGAGTTGCGAATACTTGCGAATCAGAATGTTGTGATTTTTATTTTCCCCAAAAAGTTATCAAGCTTCAGGCAAAAAATGGATTCTAACGATATATTAGACGACAAGGATAGCGGGCCGGAAGTTCAGATCAACTTCCCAAGCTCCGTGATGAGCCGCATTGAGGAAATGATGGGAGGAACCGAGCAATTTGATAGTGCGGAAGTGAGTTGGACATTTCTCCAAATAAACCTTATTGTTCGTTTATTTTCTGCTTTCATTTGGATCTAAATTTAATTTGGAAGTACTATTCATGATGGCAACCGACTTAGTAACGATGATAATCTGTTTAAGGGCGCCGTTTTGAGTGTGGCAAGAGGAGTGTTTTTCACGTCTTTTATTTTCAGTTTCAGTAGGAATTCGCTATTTTATTGTGATTCTTGTAATCTTTTTCAGTTTGATGCGGTTGCCTACATCAACCGAGTGTTTCCTACCGAGCAGTCTCTCTCAGGAGTGGAGAGTGCGGCGGCTCGCTGTGAGTTTCACCTCGCAGGCGTTGAGCATGACATCCGGCGGCTTGTGCGGGCGCAGGCCGAGCAGAGGGACGCGGGACAGAAGGCGCTGGTAGACGCACAGAGGTGTATTGGTGAACTTGCATTACAGGTACACTATTGAATCTAGTTCTTAAGGCCAGTGTTTTAGCCATTCAGTGTTTTAGCAACAGTGTTTGCCGTGTGGTTGGGTTTAGTCTGATTAATGTATACAAAGTATTGTAAACCTGCCCATTCTTCTCCATGCAAAGCTACCTTTTCAATTCAATTTATTTAATTCAGATAAATTACAAAACAAAATATTATAAGTTATCCATATTTTTGGGGGTTGGTTCTTTTGAAAGGGGAATTTAGAATCATTTTCACATTTTTTTACTTTTGAGTATATCATTCAATAGTAGATTGTTTATCTAGGGAGCAAACAACTATTTTTAAGGCGAGAGTGTTTTTTTTAATCCAGAGCGGAGCGAAGGATTCTAGAGTAGAATCCCGAGCGGAGCGAGGGATTCTTAACTAGAATCCTGAGCGCAGCAAGGGATTAAAAGTATGCCACTCGAGCTTAAAATAGTGTTGCTCCCGAGGTGGACACTCTACTTTTTATCACCCTCTATGAGAAAATAAGTAAGTGCAACTTATGAACAAGAATTTATTTACGTACATACAATTCAGAACCATAAGATATAAACACATTTTCCGAAAAAGATTTTGCTCTTCTTGCATTTTTCCAAAGGATGAAATTGTTGTATGCTTTGACATATTGTTCACGGGATTTGGTAGGTAACTTTCCATCACATTTTTAGCATCCGATACAATATTCTCTGGAGTCAATATAATACTTTCACTTGAGGAAGACGCACTCATTTTTTATAATTCTAAAATCTGAATATGAATCAACTACGAACGAAAGCAGAATGCATTTAATTATTAATTTCGCGCGTTGTTTATTCTTCATCAACTTTTTTTTTAAATTTGGCGCGCTTGCAGTTTTTCAGCCAGTCACAAATTCAATACATTGTTCCCGCATGGTTTGTGATTCACCTCTTTGCTGATTGAAACATTTACTAACAATATCCACATTCCAAATTCAAATCAATTTTGGTCCCTAGGGATTAATGAGCTATTTTGGTCCCTGTTTACAAGGAATAAACTAGCTCTTTTTGAATAGATGTGATAAAAAAGTGCTTTTTGACATTATTGTTGCTGATTGTTTTGACATTATTAGTAATTATTATCAATATTCTCCAAATGTGTGGGCCTACTAACATTAGTGCTTATGTTTTGTACTCATTACTAATAAATTGGATTGTATAATCTTTTTAATGAATGATTATTGTTATTATTATTTTAACCCTTTAACCGCTTGTGTCACGAAATTATGTTATGACACATGTTTTTGTGCCCCTACCGCGCGTGTCTTACTTCTGCGACACAGAACATTATGACTTTTTCGTTTTATTTTCAAAATACTGACTGTTTAGTATAACGAAAACCATTATCGCATTGAGATATATTACATTTATGTAACAAAAACTAAAAATCGATACAACAATTGTTTCTCCATAATTATTATTTTATTGATTTGTAGCAATTTTGGCCCGGCGCTGGGGGCACGGCAACAAATTTTTAGCCAAGCGCTTAAAGAGTTAATGATCTAATTGAAATAAATTATTTGATTTAGATTTTTGACACTGTCTTTACTATGCCTAACCAAAGTTATCATTATGAATTCCATTGTATTGTAATGAAACAAATGATCTTTAATTTTATTCTGTCTCACATTACTAATTTAACTCTCAAGTTTGTCCTATAATATTGAGCCTAGCTATGCAGGAAACAATCTTAGACTAAAAATGTATTTTCACTGAATTTTTAAATAATAACAAAAAATATTGAATTATAATATTTATGTCAAAAAAGGCTATCAGGTTTTGCCTTGCGCAAAAACCTTAAACAACCATAACTAAAACACTATCTACTTGATCAATAATTAATAGTCACCAATCCCTCGCACTCTGGCTGCGCTTAATGATCTCTTGGATTCCAATCCAACAAGCGATCTGTTTGCGGATGGATGGACGAAGATTTTATTGGTATGTCAGAAGTACTGTGAGAATAATTTATGAAAGTGTTGTTAACCGTCCTTTATTTATGTTTTCCTCTTATACTTTTAAATTTTACGTTGTTTATTTTGTATATTTTAAAACGTGTTATAATTGTCTCTTTTAGTTTTAATTTTATATGTTACTGTAATTGGTTAAACACAACGTTTGACATTAAATAAATAAATAAAATAGTCTGTTTTATTTACCACTAACCAATTTTGTAACCTAACATCACTGTTTAGGTTGCAGACATAAACAAGAAAGCCGAACGCAGTGAGAGCATGGTCCGGGAGATAACGTCGGAGATCAAACAGCTGGACTGTGCCAAGTCCAACCTCACGGCCGCCATCACCGCACTGAACCACCTGCACATGCTGGTGGGAGGCGTGGACACCCTCAGGAACATGACGCAGAGCCGGCAGTACAAGGAGATTGTGTTGCCCATGCAGGCTATCATGGAGGTAGGGTTTCTTTGATTTTGACTGTTATATACATACTGCTTGCACTGACTGATCTGGTGCCTTCATATCTGTGTGGTTCTTTCCTCAAAAGACCATTACAGACACCTGCATGGTTCTTACATGATCTGACCAAGATAATGTCTGGACTTTAAAAGATACTGTCTTTTCGGAGTAGTCAATTAAGGAAAGAATTTCTCAGTAACACCCTGGAGTCTGGATATGTGCCCGATTGATGGCAATAGGCTCGCCCCCATTTTATGGCACTAGTAGGTACCTAACATAACTAGTGAAATGTGGGTTTACACAGAGGACACCTCCTCCCCCCCCCCCCCCTCTTTAGGGTAGACCGTAGAGTTACCCTTCGGGGATTACAGGCGTGATGTTATAATATATAATAGATCCAACAAAAAAACTTTTTTACAAAAAATAAAACCGACTTCAAAAATAACACTAAACGGTGTAAAATAACTCTAAATTAGGAAGTCTGTGGCTTTGGTACTTTTGTCTTATTCTTGATGGGCCACCGACTTCCGAATTTAGAGTTATTTTACACCGTTTAGTGTTATTTTTGAAGTTGGTTTTATTTTTTGTAAAAAAGTTTTTTATTTTTCCATTTTTAGTTGTTCCCATACAAACATTTGCCATGAATTCAATTTATATTATTAATTGTTAACAATACATGTCATTATAATAGGGTTATCCACCTAACCCTAATAAATAAAACTTAACATACCTAACTGTCGAAATCTAGGTATATTGAACACATCTGCCTACCCCTCTGAGCATACAGGCTTGATGATACGTCATGATGTTGTATAAACAATACACATCCAAGCGATTCCAGTAATCACGATAGATTTGCCGTCTATTTTTGAAGAGTTCCGTTGTATATCTCCGAAGATCAGCACCAGATCTTCACCAAATTAAAATGGGACAACC
The DNA here is from genome assembly GCA_921972225.1 of Euplexia lucipara. Lineage (NCBI taxonomy): Eukaryota > Metazoa > Arthropoda > Insecta > Lepidoptera > Noctuidae > Euplexia > Euplexia lucipara. The sequence goes on along the minus strand of OV179169.1, from coordinate 12,479,336 downwards.
TCAGGAGTATAATCTTTCAAACAAAAAAAGAATTTTGAGGATCGGTCCACAAATGGCGGAGAAATCAGGTAACATACATAAAAACAAAAAAAATACATACACACGAACAAAACCGACTTCAAAAAAAGGAGGAGGTTCTACCTCCTCCTTTTTTTGAAGTCGGTTAACAATAATAACTACTACTATTATTTAGCGAGTCACTAATGTGCTCTTTATTAAACCTTTTGTGTTAGGTAGAATTCGACTGACAACATATATATGTATAACCTAACCTAACTTACCATACCTATCCTATAGCGAACCTAACTACCGAACCTAACTACCTTACTGAAATGCATTGATTTAAAAATATACAAAATACATAAACTGAACTACTGCGCTGCGTGTCTCTATGTTACATACAATACTAGAGTAGGTAGTAGTATTTGAAGTAGTAGTAGTAGTAGAAGGTAATAAATTTAACTCGAATAGTAGGTATATCAAAGTCCTCATTTGTTGGTCCTCGCCCAGGATCTTTTGTAATATAAAATGTATATTACTGTAAGCTATGGTATTAAACATATAAGTTAGTATGTTATAAATGATAATGAGAGCAACAAAACTAATTTAGAATACATTTTGACAAATATTGCTAATATTTTACTTGATTTTTGTGTCTGTTGTACAGTCCATCGGCATCTTGTTGGTCTAGTCTAGGTCATGCGGTTCACCCGCGTAGTTCCAGTTCTCGTGGGAATAAAAGTAACCTATGCCACTCGGGGATAGTGTAGCTTCCCAACTGTGAAAAAGTTTTAGAAATTAGTCCAGTAGTTTTTAAGTTCATTTGTTAAGTACATACAAAAAAACTTTTTTGCAAAAAATCAAACCGACTTAAAACAACACTAACCGGTGTAAAATAACTCTAAATTAGGAAGTCTGTGGCTTTGGTGGTTTTGTCTTATTCATGATGGGCCACCGACTTCCGAATTTAGAGTTATATTACACCGGTTAGTGTTTTTTTAAGTCTGTTTTATTTTTTGCAAAAAAGTTTTTATTTTTCCATGTTTAGTTGTTCCCAAACAAATATTTGCCATGAATTTATTTTATATTGTTTGTTAACAATACTTATCTTCCTATCCCTATCAAATGAAACTTAACATACCTAACAGTCGAAATTTAGGTATATAGTACACACCTGCGTACCCCTCAGAGCATACAGGCGTGATAATACGTCCTGATGTTGCATAAACAATAAACATCCAAGCGATTCCAGCAATCACAACAGATTTGCCGTCTATTTTTGAACAGTTCCATTCTATATATCCGAAGATCAGCACCAGATCTTAACCAAAGTCAAATGGGACCACCTCAGGAGTATACTCTTTCAAATAAAAAAAGAATTTTGAGAATCGGTCCATAAATGGCGGAGAAATAAAAAAAAAACATAAAAAAAAAGAAAATACATACACACGAACATAGAACCTCCTCCTTTTTTTGAAGTCGGTTAAAAATACAATTTTCTCTTTATATCTCTTTATAATGTCTAGGCACGCGGGAGCGTTTCAAGCCAAGTTCAAGCTAACAGAACTGGTGAGCAGCACCGTGTTTATTTTTTTAGTACAGAGTGGTAATGGTTACGGTGTATCAGTTCGGTGTCCACGACTCCACATCTCAGCTGTAACGGTAGATGTATGTTAATCTATGTATGTTTAATAATGAATGACAGATTGAGGAATGATGTGATAAAGCAATGTTGTGGTTTAAATAAATAGAATAGAATAGAATACTCTTTATTGTACACCATAAAAACTTACAAATTATAACTTTAAGGATACATAGGGTGTTACAATGGGCGGCCTTATCGCTAAAAGCGATCTCTTACAGACAACCTTTAAATAAGTATGTGGTAACAAAAATTGAAAAGAGTATGCTTAGATGGTTTGGTCACGTTGAAAGAATTAATGAAAGGCGACTAACGATAGGTATTTACAAGGCAGATGTAAGTGAGAACACCGGGAGGGGACGCCCTAGAAGGACACACATAGACCTTACTGGTGAGTTTCTTCAGAAACGTCAGGTGCGTAGTACTCGCAACCGGCGTGTGTGTATGACAACATGTATGAATGGAAACGAAGCAAAAGAAGTATGTAAGAATCGTAGCATATGACGCTCTGTAGTTTCTGCCTACCCCAATGGGAAAAAGGCGTAAGTATATGTATGTTAATCTATGTATGAATACGCTAAGTGAAATATTTGGATTCCTTTTTAAGAAAATTGCGCGCAATAAAGAGTGTGACATTTGGCATAGTGAAAGTTAATGTGGAGGAGAAAAGCAGATATGTAATATTGTTATACATTTATGTTAAAAATATATGAAGTAAACATAACATAACGTCACGCCTGTAATCCACGAAGGGCTAGGCAGAGGAGTATCTGGTAGTACACCCACATTTCGCCAGTTGTGTTTAAGTCCCATGTAATAGGGGGCGAGCCTATTGCCATCAATCAGGCACAAATCCAGACTCCGGGCTGCTACTGAGAAATTCCAGATAGAAAAACTAAATAACACTTTGCCCGACCCGGGGATCGAACCCGGGACCTCATGCTCAGCAGTAGCGCTTGCGACCACTACACCAACGAGGCAGTCGAAAATAAAATAAAATATTCATTGTTTACGTAAATTTTAGACATAGAAATTCTGCCAACATCAAGTTTATAATGTTTTAGTGATCAACCTTTTGGAAACAAACAAATATGACATTGACGTAAGTACACGGAAATTCAAAGCAAAGTTGTAATTTCCTATTAAACATAAATATACTGTCGAATTTCGACCACTAGACTATCACTAGTAAAAAATAAATAAATAATTTGAGGACAAATAGGATTCTATGTACATCAAGTTACCCCAACGTGTCAAATTTCTTTGATCGTTTTTCAACTTTATGACAAACAGAATAAGGTTCATATTCAATTGGGAAATTTGACACATTAACTTGATGTGCTGGCGTCTGTACCTATAACATTGATTCCAGGTCCTACAACACTTTGAATGCTACCGTGAGATCAGAGAGCTGTCCACCCTCCGGGACCAGGTGACTTCCATCAGAGAACAACTGGCTACACAGATACTGGCGGACTTCAAAGAAGCTTTTACTGGTGAGTCTCACTGTTATGAGAACTGTGGTAATAAAATAATTTACATCAAAGACATTCAATACCTTAATACTTACTATATGTTGACGGGACATCACAAACAAAATTTTCATCCGGTACTTGTGTCCAACATAGTCCGGTCAATTTAGACATCTAAGGTTACAAAAATTCCCACTTGGCTGAATATTGGTAGGATTGTTCAATACACTATTATAAAGGAAATGTAAAGGGAGTAGGAAATGTAAAGTATATAAAGGGAGTGTCCTACATTAAATTCATACACTTGTATAGTCTGGTCAAATTAGACTAAAAAATAGGGGTGAAGTTACATTAATTCCCACTTGGCTGAATATTGGTAGGATTGTTCAATACACTATTACAAAGGAAATGTGAAAAGTCCTCATCGATCCGGCACATGCAAAAAAATTTACTCGGGGTCAAAGGTCACAAAAACGGGTTTTTCGTGATTTTCAGCAAAATGGTAAGTTTTATCATAAAATTAGCTCAGATAAAAGGCATTAAGTCCGCCTTTGTACAGTTTATTTTACTAGTGCATAAAGTTTTAATAAATAAATAAATAAATAAAAATTGTAGATCAGATGACGTGACGTGACGTGTGCATAATTATTATGACAATTACAACTCTTTCAACTTTTTGAATCGTTATATCTCAAAAACGGTGGCTCTTAGGAAAAAAAGTATTTTGACATTTTTTATAGATTATTATCTGATCTACAATTTTTATCTGAGCTAATTTTATGATAAAACTTATCATTTTGCTGAAAATCGCGAAATACCCGTTTTTGTAACCTTTGACCCCGAGTAATTTTTTTTGCACGTGCCGGATTGATGAGGACTTTTCACATTTCCTTTATAATAGTGTAATGAACAATCCTACCAATATTCAGCCAAGTGGGAATTAATGTAACCTCACCCCTATTTTTTAGTCTAATTTGACCGGACTATACAAGTCTATGAATTTAATTTAATACGCTCCGCTGCCACTCTCAATATCGCTATATTATGCTAGATGGCGTTACTGAGACATGGGATCGCAGTTTTTCTATGACATTTCTTTGTACTTCCTCTCTATAGAATTTAAATCCTCTTTGATTTATACAAAGTAAAGCACGTGACATCGGTGAAGGAAAACATCGTAAGAAAACCCGGATTAAATAGTCAAATTCAAATAATTGATTTCAATTAGACTCAAAAAAGGCAAGGTTTTGAATGTCAGACTTACAAATTAACTAAATTAAAAGAATGTTTCTAGTTGCGGTGTCAGTATAACTAACATAAGTTAGAAATTGCCAATCCGCGTTGAGCAAGCGTGGTGGTCAATGCTCGAGCCTTCTGTGTATGAGAAGAGGCCTTTGGCCTGCAGTGAGACAGTAACGGGCTAACATTATTTATTTTTAATAATTTAAATCGCCTATACGGGTTCGATCACTGTAAGTTGTAACATAACAGTACCTACCTACCTAGGAGGAGAGCACTGTTGTAGGAAAAGATTAGAGGGAATAAATAAGAATTTATTAATACCAAGCCTACCTAGTGGAGCTAGGGTAAAGAAGAGAGGAAAACTGATGAATGAAAGATGAAAGATGAAATGAAGAAGAGGAGGCCCTCTCTCAGCAGTAGTTGTAGCTGAGGGGCATCAGGCTTCGGTCTTCAGTAGAGGAGGCGGAGGCCGTCAAAGGTGTCCCTCTCTGCTGTAGAGTAGTCGAGGGACGTCAGGCTTCCGTCTTCAGCAGCGGAGGAGGAGGCCGTCAGGAGAAGGAGTCCGTCAGAGGAGGAATCCGTCAGAGATGGTCCTCTCGGCTCTAGTAATGGCCGAGGGACGTCAGGCTTGAGTCTTCAGCAGCGGAGGAGGAGGCCGTCAGAGGTGGTCCTCTCGGCTCTAGTAATGGCCGAGGGACGTTAGGCTTCAGACTTCTGCATAGGAGGCGGAGGACGTCAGCTTAGAGGGCCGGAGGACAGAGAGGCCATAAGTTTTAGACACGCAGCTAATATAAGTGACTTGCTAAGCCTTTCAGATCCAAACGAAGACTCCAAATTCCACCTGGCTCCAAGGTAAATGGACAGAATGACAGATGATTGAATTTTGAAAGGTTTTAGAACACAATACAAAGCAAAGTAAAAGAAAAATAATGAGGTCGATGTGGTTTACATATACGACCTACAACTAGCTCCAGACAAATTAAAAATAAAACTAGACCTGTCACTAGCTGACATAATATTACGAATGTAAACAAACATAATTTATAGAAAAACTTAAATAATAAATATGATAATATAAGACAAAAAGGTATGCTTTGCCTCCAAGTAATGCATGTAGCTACCTAGGGAGGGTGAATGCTTTAAAATTTCAGGTTAAACAATGTACAAAAATGTAAGTAAAATCACAATGTAAAGACAACATTACAAAGTCGCCGCCGTGATCACCTAGCACTGCTTTCTATTATTATTAACCTTACGCTGATACGATACTCCACCCACAATAAAGTCCAGGCCAAAGTATTTAATAGTGCGGTTCTCGGTGATATAACTGGTAATACGTAAAATATTTAGAAGATCAAAAACGTACCCTTTAGGGCTGACACTATTTGTATAAACATCAAAAATTTATAAAATTTTACCATTTTCCTTTCAATCGTGTCAATGAGAGACACAAAAGAAAGACAATGACAGCGCGGACACCGGTTTCCTCTTGGAGTTAAATGAATTAAATTAGGTATGTCTTATTTATTTATTACTTCAAGCACAATAATGTACAGAGGCGGACTTAATGCCATAGGCATTCCCTACCCCTATCCTTTCCTATTTCCTTGTCTTACCTACAAACCCAACAAATAAAACCCAACCCAATAAAAAAAAACCCTACGTTCATATAAATAGAGTATACATTCTAGCTGGCAGTAAGAGCAACGTGTCGCACCGCACGTTGTCGGAGGCGTGCGGCGTGGTGGACATCCTGGAGCCGAAGGTCAAGGCTGAACTGCTGAAGTGGTTTATCAACATGCAGCTGCAGGTAAGAGCCCCATCTAGAATTTTTCAGTAGCGGCCCAGAGTCTGTGTTGTACCCGATTGATGGCAAAAGGCCCCTATTACATGTAACTTAAACATAACTGGCGAAATGTGGGTGTACTACCAGGTTCACCTCTGCCTAGCCCTTCGGAGATTACAGGCGTGATGTTATAATAATATTCCACAACTTTCTCACAACGTTATCTAGTCCCAAGCTAGGCAGAGCTTGTGTTATGGGTACTAAACAACCGATAAACTTCCATATACATACATATTATAGATACATTACACCCAAGACACAGAACAAATTGTCGTGCTCATCACATGTTTGTGTTTATTGTGGTTATTTATTTTGTCCTGGGTGGGAATCGAATCCATTACCCCCGAAATAGCAGTCAGCTTCACTAACTACTAGACCAACAGGCCAGTTATGTGTGTGCTAATTATACAATACAGATGAATCTAAAAATCCTTGGGTGCTTAACCATTTGTAATGCTTACTCCCCCAGGAATACCAGCACCTGTTCTCATCAGAGCAGGAGTCCGCGTGGATCTCGCACGTGGAGCGTCGCTACGCGTGGCTCAAGAGGCACCTCCTCACGTTCGAGGACTCCACCGCTACGCTGTTCCCTCCGCCCTGGAGGCTCAGCGAGAGGGTCACGCAGCAGTTCTGCAAGGTAAGCATACATATCTGCTTAACTAGCTCCAAACTATGTCGGGTAGAAGTTAATAAAATGTTGCATGCCTAATGGCAGAATGTTATAGGATACCAATCATATTGTAACACAAAATTGTATTGATTACCTACATTCTATTCAAATAAATTGAATTGATTGAGATTAATTCTATTGAAGGTCGTGCGATGGTGCCATGCGACCTTCAATAAGACATTCCGTAGGATCAGTATGTTAGAACGTACGGGCGTACGTTCATTTTCGTCGGACGGACGCACCATCGCCCGAGCGATGGCAATAGGACGGCGCCTAAGAGTACTAGATGACTGTTAAACATACTTATATTTATAAATGCATACATAATTACACCCAGACACAAAAGAAATGATAGTCCTCATCACACAACCATTTGTCTTAGGTGGAATTCGTATCCACGACCTCCGGCACAGCAGTCAGTGTCACTAACTACCAGCCCAACAGGCTAGTCAGTCATCTATCTATGTTTTTAACACTGCTGTGCATTACCTGACAATTAATGAAAGAACAATGAGCTGAAGAAGGGTCAGGCAACGTCGCCCACTGACTTTAACACTGTTATCAGATAACGCGCTCAGAGCTCAGCAGCCTGATGGCGTCGCGTCGCAACGAGGTGGACGTCAAGCTGCTGCTCTACGCCATACAGAAAACTTACAACTTCGAACTGCTGCTGCACAAGAGATTTACTGGTAGGTAACGAACAGCGCCACCTACCGGGTCATATTGTGAAGATAAACCATCTAAACCCACTCAACCACGCTCAAAACAATATGTTACTCTAATCAGTACAGCTGTTCAGGAGTTGAATGAGCGTGAACATGTATAAACAATGACTAATCGCAAGATTGCACTGCGAGCTTGCAACCACCATTAATGATGCTTTACGATCCAAAATGTACAGACGCCAGCACATTCAACCTACTACAATCTGTTAAATTTCTTTAATAAATTTTCAGCTTTATTGCTAAAGCATAAGGTTCAAAATTAATTGGGGAAATTTGACAGTTTCAAGAACACGCTCTGAATCTTACAGTATAGTCGAGGTCGTATGCTGCCCTAAAGCTTGATCTTTCAGCATACGTACTATGCGTTTCAAATGAGAATAAGATCTTTATCTTTATCGACTTTCCGCCATGTTGTGACGTCTAACCTGTCAATTCGAATAAATTGGGTAAGATCAGCAAAACAAGGTATTTTTTAACCGACTTTCAAAAAAGGAGGAGGTTCTATGTTCGTGTGTATGTATTTTTTTTTTTTTTTTTTTATGTATGTTACCTGATTACTCCCCCATTTGTGGACCGATTTCTTTTTTTGTTTGAAAGAGTATACTCCTGAGGTGGTCCCATTTTAATTTGGTGAAGATCTGGTGCTGATCTTCGGAGATATACAACGGAACTCTTCAAATTTTTGAAGTCGGTTTTATTTTTTGCAAAAAAGTTTTTATCAAATATAATTTGTTTACGAACATGAACGAATAATTTTATAAATTGTGCCGTTTCTCGCTCTCAAAGTATTTGTCTATATTGGAGATAATCTCTCGAGCCGTCCCATGCAAAACAGCGCGTTTACGCACTTTCGAGCAGTCAGCGATACAAAAACAAATAACAACAAAAAACCGCGTAACAAACAGAATTAATAAATAAAACGTAAACACTCTACAAGACTAATTAATTTAAGACGTTTTTTCATTTTGAATAACTGGGACTCAGTAAAACAAAAAAATAAAACATTATTGATACGCGAACCGGACTTTTCAAGCGACATATTTTGACAGATAGAGGTCATTGACGTTCCTATAGAGAATAGGAACGTCAATGACCTCTATCCTCTATCTTAAATTAATTAGTCTTGTGAAGTGCTTATGTTTTATTTATTAATTCTGTTTGTTACACAGTTGTTTATTGTTGTTGATGATATTTGTTTTTGTTTTATCTCCCTGACTGCTCGAAAATGTGTGAACGAGGCGCTATTTTGCATGGGACGGCTCGAGAGATTATTTCCAACTCCAATGTAAACAAATACTTTGAGAGTACAATTTAGAAAATTATTCGTTCGTAATTCGTAAATAAATTATATTTGGAAAAAACCTTGTTTTGCTGATCTTACCCAATTTATTCGAATCGACAGCTATGATATCACAACTTAGCGCAAAGTTATTCCTATTCTCATTTGAAACGCATAGTACGTGAGTGTGGACAAAAGAAAGAAACGAAGAAAAATATGTTTTTTGAAACTACATAGAAAGTTAACAAGTTCCCATTCTATGAAATAAAAACATTACTGATATTGCTGGTACATTATGTGGTGTACAGGTACAGACCTGAGCGCGGAGCCGGCCGATGTGAGTGTTGAGAAGCCGGCCTTCGACACAGACAGTAAAGATGTGAGTTGAAGCTTGTATACATTGTTTATTTAAAATTGTTGCAAAATTTGACTGTATTTTAGGTACACATGGCTACACATCAAGCTATACATTTCAAGATTACGCTGACCTCGCATTGTACGAAAATCCTATACAATGCGGGATCAGCTTATACTGGGTATGCATAATTTGATGTGTAGCCGTGTGTACACCCCAACTGTTATATTAGAACATCAAAATAACTTTTACCAAAGACAAAGAACAGAGAAATACGTTAAAATACAAAAATGCTCACTGAAAATCTAACTATAGTTCGTTCGCGTTAAGAATGCAGTGAGTCATCAGTGTAACTGAAAGGTAAAGGTGTATTCACAGTAGTGTTAAATTCAAACAAATTATATTTTAAAAGATTAAGTTTAATGTCGTGATGGCCCAGAGGTTAAGGCGCCTACCTCTCATGCATGAGGTTGTGCTTCAAATCCGTTGTCATAAAAACTGTTGTCTCGGACACACCGCATGCAGCTGCCGTTTTTTGTAGCTGCCCAAAGTCACATCTAAAAAAACACTTTAAAATACTTAAAAACATTGTAAATTACTTTTCTTACCCCACTATGAATTAACGAGTTATTTTTACGAGTTGGAGATGAATTCATTTTATTAAATTTATAAAAATCAGTTAACATTAACACAAATGACAAGACGTCGAAGCAATGCCTTCAACTGTCATTGTGAACTTGACTTTGTAATTTGAAAAGATTTGATTGGTTAGGGGGCGGGGCTAGGCCGACGGAAAATGATGACTCACTGCATTCTTAACGCGAACGTACTATAGATATTTTTTTATATTCTTTTGGTGTTTCTTCTCAGAGTAGTCTGATAGTGAAACGCCGACCTCACCTAGCTAAAAAATGACGTGTAAAAGTGTTAAAAGTGTAAAACTAAAGTTATTTTAATGACATTCAGGTCGTACTAAAATACATAAGTACAGACGCCGCACATCAAGTTACCCCAATGTGTCAAATTTTCTCAATTGAATATGAACCTTATTCTGTTTGACATAAAGTTGAAAAACGATCAAAGAAATTTGACAAATTGGGGTAACTTGATGTGCTGGTGTCTGTACATTACTGACAAAAACTCTCCCTAGCAAATATCATTAGTCATTAGTCATTTATTCATTAACAATAAATTGTATCTGAATTGACATTCTGACGTTTTTTGTGTGGGTTACGTGAGGCCTGGCACTGTTTGGTCCCTCGAGTTGGATAAGACGTTGTGTTACCTCTGACAGGCCTCCGCATCAGACCTGAGCATGGAAGTGTCCAGCCCGACCGGCTCGGCTTGGATCGGCCTCATCGGCGCGTGCTTCGAGCCCTACCTCTCGCTGTACGTCAGCTCGTTGGACACCAACTTGGCTGAGCTCATGGACCGGTTCGTTCAGGTAAGTCATTTTTTGATCTGGGGTGTTAAGTACTCTTATTCATATAACATAACGTCACGCCTGTAATCCCCGAAGGGCTAGGCAGAGGTGTACCTGGTAGTACACCCACATTTCGCCAGTTGTGTTTAAATCCCATGTAATAGGGGGCGAGCCTATTGCCATCAATCGGGCACAAATCCAGACTCCGGGCTGCTACTGAGAAATCCCAGATGGGAAAGCTCAATAACACTTTGCCCGACCCGGGGATCGAACCCGGGACCTCATGCTCAGCAGTAGCGCTTGCGACCACTAGACCAACGAGGCAGTCTTATTCATATATTATTCATTTAATTGCATCCCATAATCAATCAATCAAAACGTTTATTTCGGACAAAAACAATCCATACTTTTTTAGTAGGTAGGGTAGGGTATGTATATAACTATGTTACAAAGAATGGAAGCTAAGGTACAGTTCAAGACCCTGTAGGGGCTCAACAACATTGAAGCATAACAAATTCTAATTATAATAACCCCCTCACCCTCTTAGTTTTGATAATAACATACAGCCTGTGACACTCACAAATAACGTGGCTTTCTATTGGTAAAATAAAATTTCTTCAGTAGATCCTGTTGGAAATTGAGAACGCAACCTCATTTGTGTACTGGCTGGTTAAACTGTTTGTTTATTAAATAGTATATTGTGTCCTGTCAATTCTGTTGTACGAAACAATATAGACGCGTTTTGCATTTTTCAATGGTTCTAGTTTTATTTTCCAATAATAATTCAACAGATCCAGAGATTACGCCCTAAAACCTCACAAAGTTTACCTCTATAAAATATTAGTATAGATAGTCAAATAATTTATATCATACATAATGTACACGTAGATGTTCCCTCCCCTGGGCCATGAGGAGGGGTCTATTTGGCTCTAACTAACTAAAACCAACCTCGGTGTTCCCATCCTACATTTGAATTGATCACAACACAACAATAGACTCTATATGGCTCCAAAAATATTTACTTAATAAAATTACAAAGGACATTGAACAATTGAATACATCTTTATTTAGGACAAAGTTGAAAAAAATGTTACCATAGCATAATTGACTTCTAACATACAATTTAATGTTTTATAATGATTAAAGTTTAATGGCCATATGAAAACCCATAATATTTGTTCTCCTACCGTAGTATACCATGTAGCACATGTTCACACCACCATTGCTTGCATCTACATATTTGTATTGTAATCTACAAATAATGTGAGTATCTTCACTCATGATCGCCATGAGAGGTCACAGGCTCCATAGGAACTAAGACGTCTTTAGTCCATGTCTGATTAATACCACAGGACGCCAAGAGCTCGTCGGCGTCGGGGGGCGGGGGCGCGGGGGGCGCGGGGGCCGGGGGCGCGGGGGGCGCGGTGATCGCGTCGTGCGCGGATCTGTTCCTGTTCTACAAGAAGTGCCTCGTGCAGTGCGCGCGCCTCACTACCGGCGAGCCCATGCTGGGTGAGTAGTCTATGATCTGTGTTTCACTGCGATCAAACGGCGTTCACATGCAGGTCGCACGACGGTAACACGACGTTCACACGACAGTCGCACGAAGGTCGTATGACGTTCACCATATTAAGGAACGCGATGTGAAACTATAATGTTGGAGTCAGGTGACAGTTTCGTGCATTTGTTTTATTAACTGACGAAAGAAAGAAGAAGGATCTCAATTCGACACGTATTTTTGTTGTGTTTCACCATGCATAACTTATTACAGTGTGGTCAGATTTTGATGCTTTTTTTTATTGGACAGGGGATATCTCACAATTAATCCCTTTTGAGTACAAGGTTTCGTACGTCTTAAGGCTTATATTTTTTGTCCTTTTGAGGTTCGGCACGGAAGGACGGACGGAGGTACTTCATTGACTGCATTATTCTTCTTACTTCTTCATCCAGTCTAACCTGTTGTCAGAGTTTTTATGCCGCCCATAAGACAATGGCGGATTCCCTTAAACCTTGTTTGAAAATTTGTCTAAGGTTTTAATAAAAACATCCTTCCACCCCACAGAGTTAGCTGGCGTGTTCCAGAAGTACCTGCGTCTATACGCGTCGTCCGTGCTGCAGGCGTGCTTGCCTCGGCCAGCGCAAGGCGTGCCCAGCCTCGTCACCAACCTGCACACGCTGCTTAGGGACGACAACAGCGACAATAGATACACAAGGTATGTTGTTGTTGTTGTATTATTGTTGTTGATATTGTACACGTTTGCGTGCAGAAATCAATTATGTGTCATGTACATAAAAAAGGAACGGACCCAGTATTGAACCTTGAAGAACGCCCATTATCATTTCAGACTCTATTGAGTTTCTGCCGTTAACCTGAATTTTTACCTGTCGGGCTTTCAAGTAAGACCTTATTAAATAAAGAGCTGTATTCTTTATCCCATAGTGATCCAGTTTTAACGGACGTGTCTCATGGTTGAAGCTATCGAAAGCCTTGGAAAGGTCGCAAAAAATACCCGTTACAAATGTTCTTGATTAGAGTGACACTGCATTGCACATGTTACAGGTACACAAAGCAGGAAATATCGAAGATCACCAGCGTGATAACAACGGCAGAGTATTGTTTAGAGACCACCATTCACTTGGAACAGAAACTCAAGGAGAAGGTATTCCTTCAATAAAGTTATAATTTATTTTCCTTTTTTCATTAATGTTGAGTTTAAGCTGACCATGAAAATGTTATCATATCAGGTGTCCCCCGGCCTAGCAGACAAGATAGACATGACTCCAGAACAAGACTTGTTCCACAAGATCATTAGCAACTGCATCCAGCTGCTGGTTCAGGACCTAGAGCTGGCGTGCGAGCCAGCTCTGCAGGCCATGACCAAGATATCCTGGCTTCACTTCGACAACGTCGGCGACCAGAGCTCTTACGTCACACAAATCATCATGTACCTGAAGAATACGGTTCCAAACCTTAGAGACAATCTATCGTCTTCACGTAAATATTTCACCCAATTCTGCATACGTTTCGCCAATTCCTTCATACCGAAATTCATTCAGAACATTTATAAGTGTAAGCCTATTTCGACTGTCGGATCTGAGCAGTTGCTTTTGGACACGCATATGTTAAAAACGGCGTTGTTGGAGCTGCCCTCGATAGGATCGGAGGTGCGGCGGCCTGCGCCTGCGACGTATACAAAGGTCGTCATTAAATTGATGACGAAAGCGGAAATGATACTGAAACTGGTGATGGCGCCTTTGGATGGGAACTTGGAGGGGTTCGTGGGGCAGTTCGTGCAGTTGTTGCCGGAGTGTACGGTGGCAGAGTTCCACAAAGTTCTGGACATGAAGGGGGCGAAGCTGTCGAAAGCTCAGCAAAGTTCTCTAGACGCCCTATTTAGGGAAACTTGTAAGAATGTTAATAGTGAGGCTGGAAAGTGAGGGGAATTGTTAGCAGGAGATGTACTTACTTAAGATTGCTGAGTTTCTGACGCAGAGGAGTTAGTAAATGGAATAATAGTAGGTTTTTACCTGCGATTTTTTTTTTTCGAAAAATCGTAGCAAACTTTGAATTTTGAAAGTCAGCGAATGAAATGAAATCAACATGCCTAGTAATCTTAGAAGAGATATAAAGGTCTAAATGTGATTGTAGTTAGTTTAGTTGTTATCTTATAGTTATGTACTTAGTATCATTTACTAATTTTACTCTGTATACTATATAAAAATCACAAAGAAAATAAGTATGAAAATTCAATATTATATTTTGTCCATCAGGTAGATAATAAAAAATATAGACATGTGTTTGTTGCTTTTGAAGTTAATGATAAAATACTTGGATAAAGCGCATTCAAGATAAGAAGACGTGACGTCACACGTTTTCTACTTAGACGTGACGTCACGGAATAGTTCGACTTAATTGTATCGACGTTATATTTTGTATTATTATAAATGATGGACTAAAAACTAAAATTAGATGATGATGATTAAGATGTAGTAACAAAAATTGAAAAGAGTATGCTTAGATGATTTGCTCACGTTGAAAGGATGGATGAAAGGCGACTAACGAAAGGTATTTACAAGGCAGATGTAAGTGGGAACGCCGGGAGGGGACGCCCTAGAAGGACGTACATAGACCTTATTTCTTCAGAAAAGTCAGGTGCGTAGTACTCGCAACCGGCGTGTGTGTATGACAACATGTATGAATGTAAACGAAGCAAAAGAAGTATGTAAGAATCGTAGCATATTATTATGGCGCTCTGTAGTATCTGCCTACCCCCATGGGAAAAAGGCGTATGTATGTAAAAACTAAAATGAAGTCATCTAGCCTATTATGAATTAAATTTTTTATACAAATAAAATAAGATGGTCTAGTAAACAAAGGTTTTTTCAAAGTGCTGATAGTTAATTTACTATTAAAAGTTTAACAATAACGCACTCAGAGATGACACATGACATGACATGCGTGTATGATCACATGTATGAATGAAGCAAATGGAAGATGTAAGAATCGTAACTGGAGGAGATCTGTAGTTACTGCCTACCCCTATGGGAAATAGGCGTGAGTTTATGTATGTGACGCAACTGTAATTGACTTGTAATATCAGTTTCAAGTTTTTTTTATAGACACCGGTCTACGTGGGAAAGTTGTTTTTTTCCAATGCCCAGTTCATGGCAATAGGTTTGCCACCTATTACATGGGACTGAAGACAAAACTGGTGAAATATTGGTGTCTTACTCGCCCTACTCTACTGGGGATACTGGCGTGATGATATCTTAATGCTGGTCAACTAAAGTTAAAGGTTTTATTGTTTTTAATCAAACAACAAAAAACAAACGTCGCAAAAGAACCTCGATTTATAGTTAACTAGACTAGCCTTCCAGCGGTTTCACCCGCGTAGGTTCCGTTCCCGTGGGAATACAGGGACAAAAAGTAGCCTATGTGTTAATCCAGGGTGTCGGCTAACTCTATATCAAATTTTATTAAAATACATTCAGTAGTTTTGACGTGAAAGAGTAACAAACATCCATCCATCCATACTCACAAACATTCACATTTATAATATTAGTCGGATATGTAGGTCTGCAATCGCCAATCCGCCTTGAGCAAGCGTGGTGATCAATGCTCGAGCCTTCTCTGTATGAGAAGAGGCCTTTGCCCTGCAGTGAGACAGTTACAGGCTGGTATTATTTTTTATTGTCGTCTCTGAGTGCAATAGTATAGTCTGTACACAGCTACACATCAAGCTGTAAATTTCCAGTTTACGATGACCTCACATTGTACGGAAATCATATACAACGAACGAGATCAGCTTATACTGGAAATGTACAGCTTGATGTGTAGTCGAGTAAACGCTTTTTGAGGTTATTTTGTGGTGCTTAGATGGGTGATATGACCGAAAATAAATTCTAGTTATGTTTTCAAGTATATTCGGTCCAATCATTCTACTTTACAATGTTTTGATTAGTTTAAATATACCTATGGTTACAGTTTGCGGTAGTGGCACATCGGGATTTAGGAAGACTGGCTTTTTATGGCATTGTCTCTCTCACTCATAGTGTCGGTCTCTTTCTCTTACTCTCGAATGTGTCGTATACAGAGTGAAAGGGACAGATCGGACCTACTCGTGATCCCGATGCGATAAGTTTTCGTTGGCTTTTTGCGTAATCAGAAGAAATATAAAGTTTCCTTTAACTTTAATTAAACTATCAATTATTTTTAAAAATCTTATTAATTTAAATATAAATTATGTATAAATCAGTAATAATCAGTTAATTATAAATGTGTCATGTAGTAGTGACGCATGGCGTCCTGGACTCATTTTGTCAAAACGAGCGAAATTTTTCATCTGAATATTCAGATGCAAAATTTTATCAGATTGTGTGTTAAAGTCCCTTCAGCGTTGTGTATTAGGTCCTGGATTCTGTATTATGTTTTATTGTGGACCATATTGAATGTGTTGTATGTTTGTGTATTTATAATAACTTATGTGATTATGTCGACATTCCACTAATATAATATGTTTTTTGTTTTTCAATGTGCAATAACGATATGAAATAACTAAATAAATACACATTTTTTATGAACTGTACCAGTCTGTTTTTTTATTTGTTTGGTTTTTTTTTTGTTTTGTTCCTATTCTCATGTTTCGCCTGATGATAATTAATTATGAAGGAATGGAAGAATATTCACAAATTACTAAATTTGTGAATATTTTTAGACTGTTTTACAATTCAATTTAGTGTCATTATTTTGAAACTAGATGTCGCTAACTCTAACTGTACTTATGTCTTTTCTGACTGGTCCCTGCATGGTCCCTGAGAAGAATTTCCAAAACCAAACTGTCTTTTAATTAGAATCCAAACATTATATTATATTCAGATACTACGTAACCCTAAGGACAGATTCTCCAGACATCTTGAAGCTCGACTCTATTTTTGAGAGCTCAACTTCCCGTCGCATGAAGCTGCCAGATCTTCAGGAATTTAATGTAAATCAGGTTAAAAGTACTCAAAATCACGCCAATAAGTAAGTACATCGCATGTAGGTAGTTTATGTATTCTATCTAACATGCACACTGATTGAGTACTGGTTCGCATTGATAAATGTAACAGTCGATAAGGTTTATGCAAATATTGAAGTAAGGTTTACCTTGGTTTGCACTTGGTTTGCACTTAGGCTACGAGTTTCTTTGTTAAGTAAGTAATACGTAATTATTTTTCTACTTAAATAAATAACGAAGTACGCTTATAACCACATCTTGGCCGCCGCACTGTGGTCTGAAAATCGAGCTCAATACTCCTAGAAAAAAAAATGCTCGTACCGCTTTTCTCTGCATCACCTGAAGGTTTCCTGGTAGAAAATGCCTATGTCATTATGTTCGCCTCTGTACATTAGTGTGCTCGATGTATTAAATAAAATAATGAATACATAGAAACTTGTGGTCAGGGATTTCAACATAAAAAAATGTAATGTCTTGTACAGTCGAGTTCATTAATATATTGGCCCTTTCAGGCTTCAAAAATATATGACCGTCAAAAAAAAACATAACATTGTGACAACTAAAGCATCATTAAATTGTGGTCAAGATTTAGATTCATTAATATGTGACTGGTTTTTCTCAGTAACATGTATACAGCCAAAAGCACATTATTATATGAACAACATTAAGATCATATTATCTGAACATTGTAGGATTCACAATTATGTATGCACACATCAAAGACATTCAATAAACTATAAATCTCTTTGGCACACATAAATACAATAATATCTAAACAAGTAAATGTAATTCAAATTCAACCTTATTACTTACGTTATAAAGATAATTTTACTCTGAATGATGAATCTTAAAATTGCATGGTCAAGGAGCTTGCTACATCATTTATCACTGGCTAGATTAACTTCAAATGATGTTAAATGTTTTTCTAATAAAATTATAACTGACGCACATGTCATTCAACGATTGAAAGACACTCATTTAAAAAACAAACGCAAACGCGCTTAAAACAATGGAAACTACTGTCATTTCTGTAACAATGTAAACTAGATCTTATTTGTTCGAGCAAATAATTGACTTTCCCATGCATGTAGAGATAATTAGGAAGCTTTTCCTGCTCAGATATTATAAAAGCCAATACTATATTTTTGAAAAGGGTGATCACATATTTTTGCCTAATGCACAGCATATATTATTGAACCGTTCATGTACACATATTATTGAACTGTTCATGATCACATATTATTGCACAATGCACAGCATATATTATTGAACGGTTCACATGAGGACATATTTTTGATCTATAGGTTTTATAGAATTTATTGAGCTTTCCAACGCTCACAATATTTTGAATCCTTGACAGTGCCAATATATTAATGAACTCGACTGTACCTCGCTATTTATATTACTAAGGTATGGATGGTATTATTAGTAGCTCCATGTGTGATAAAAAAAGTTTGAGTTTTTTTTTGTGTATAGGAAAAAAACTTTTTGAAATTGAATGGAACTGATGGGCTGACTGATGCTCACATTAAAAATCGACAGCGACATCTATCTTGCCACACACGAACTAACGACTGAAATACTACATCGCGATGTGAAAGTTATCCGCGCGATTGAATATACAAGATCCCGACAACAACCGTCAGGCAGTAGCACACATTAACCCGTCTGCGAGGAGGAGCCGAGCTTTTCTACGGGGATAAGGAACTTTACACCGAGCTGCTCATACCTTTAAACTAGGTATCTAAAATAACATCAAAATGACAAAATTTGTTTACGGGGGCGACTTGTAAGATTACACCTGTTTTGGTGCTGCAGAAGTGCAGACCAGCTTAAGCGTAGGTCATTGATATGCGTAGGTAAAACGAATTTAGTTAGGAACCTTTGTGAACTAAATAGTTAGTGATAGTGGATATGAAATATGAATTTAAAATATTTGGTTTAAATAACAACAATTAAATGATTTAATTTAATATTAAATTACTTTATTTTCTACGCGTAGTATGATTATTTAGCCTTTATCTTGTTACATTTTGAGTTACATGCAAATTGCAAACAAATAGCTCGATAAGCACATTACGATATTTAAAGCTAAAATACTACGCTTGTAAATAAATTGTTAAATAAAACTAATTGCCTTTTAAAACTAGAATCTCATGAAGTCGTTACACGCCCCAATAAAAACGAAAAATAAAAACTAAACAGCTTCCTATCCTGATTAGGCTGAATAGCATGTTTACGGTTGCCTTTCCGGTTTTAAAAAGTTAAACTGTAAACAAACATGGTTGAAACGAAACGTCAAAATCAGTCGGTCGCCGATAGCGGCGCGATGTGGTGTCGCGGAATTTAATAAATAACCGAAAATGGTGTATTTTCCGATTCGAAAGTGCTACCAAGCGACCAAGTTAATGATATTGGTTGTTTTGGTGGTGGCTATCTTCACCTTGTTCGAGCAATGGCGAGGCGGGAAGAGGAATACGAAAGCGGAATTCTCGGATCCTCTCGAAGCTGAATACGAGAAGGAGATATTAGAAGACGAGTCGAGGATAATCCCAGGGTTGGGAGAAGGAGGTGCTGCTGCACACCTCATCGGTGAGGAGAAGAAGCTTGGTGAGGAATCGGAGAAAAAGCTGGCAATCAACGTGTATCTCAGCGACAGGATACCTTACAACAGAACTTTAAAAGGTAACACAAAAACAATTAAATACGATTTAATTAGGAATTATTATATAAAAAAGTCTGCAAAATCTTAGTCGGTAAATATACTTGAATTATCGCTGGTATCTGTATATAAATTTAGTCATTGTAGTTGGTCAGTTATTAGTGAAAGTACGGCTGTTCTAACTCACTAATATAGTCGAGCAGCCACGCTCTATATGTACTCGTAATCTCTAATAATTCAGCACTTGCTGGACTAGCAAACAATCGTAATGTTATCAAGTAATATCTCAACAAGTTTCAATTTAATACCCCACTTGATTAACAAGCCAATAATGATACAACTGTGATAGTATCCTACTATATGAATATTGGACAGTATAATGTTAAATTAATTTAATTTAATGGAAGTCCTATGTAAAGGATCTGCAAGTTGAAACTTTTAAAAACATTTAATTCCAAAGAATGTAGGCACCAGCTATGCAACTGTTAAAATATAAAATTGTAAGGTTTTACAATGTGTATTGCAGAAATCAGTTGATACTTAATTTGACTAAAGTTCTGTCAATATTTATAAGCACTGTATGGCTTAGTATTATGCTATTATGAATTAAATGGTAGTCAAAGGATGCAATTACCTCTTGAAAATATATTCAACCAGTCGGCAGTTAACAAAATGTGTACCAATTTGTTTTATTATGAAAATACCTTTCGGAAGGGGCAATTGGAATAAATTTTAATTTAATTTAATGCTTGTTTGAAATCAAAATTCCTTTAATCAAATTATTAGCATTAGAATCAGTACTTTTTTAATGTCATAAGTACATATTATAAGCAGTCTTCCAAAAAGCCCACACTTCTTCCTAGTGCCCTAGTGTTCAGCCTAGGTAGAAAAAGGTGATATAACAAACTCCCCAGCAATATGTGTGTCTGATAAGTTGGAAGAACTTGAATGTATCCAGTACCTATAATTTGTTAATGTTATAAATCAATAATTTTAGTTATAATAATTGAAGAAATGCCTTGAACTTGAAATTTTACATTCCAGTGACTGGGCCTTAACAGCCACTATCCCATTTTTTGTTGGGATCTTGATGTGTGATGGATAGTCAAGTCACCCATCTGCAGATTGACCATGACAAGCATAGCTTTACCCCGGTCAACCCATACATCTATTACTATCTAGCTCATTTAAAATATTAAAGAAACACAATTCAGCTGAATCATTAAAAATCACCACTAAACAGAGAGTGTAGTTAATTAGCACTATCAGCGTACAAAGATTTAATTAGCGTTTTAAATTATAATGCACCATTTAATAACTTGATAACAGGTGGCCGAGGGAATACAAACATACTTAAATACTTCTTTAAATCAGTTCCTGTGGACTGAAGAGCATAAATATTTAGAAAATGTCTTTTATTATTATATCCAAAGACATTCTATAAAGTACAAGCTTAGGAATTTATCTCTAAATCCAGTTCAAAATTTTGAACAACTTGCCTAAAGTTGTTCAAAACTTTGAACTGGATTTGCGATCAACAAAAATGATCTGAGTAAAATGTTGCTTTGACAGATTTCATATAGTACTAGCAGACGTCACGCAGTTTCAACCGCGTAGTTCCCGTTCCCGTGGGAATACGGGGATAAAAAGTAGCCTTAGATGTTACTCAGTGCGAATGTAGCTTGCCAATGGTAAAATAATGTTTGAAATCGGCACAGGTGTTTGTGAGTTTATTCATTACAAACAGACACAAAAATAAAAAAAAATCCTCTGTATTATAATAGTGTAGATTCGATATCCGTGGTGTAGATAGATAGTCCAGTCAGCCATTACTGGTTCCGTTTGGTCGTCCTACATCCCTCTCCTGCTCAATTAAAAAAAATGCTAACCTTACTTGAGCGAACCTAACCTGATGTTAGATCGCCATACTTATCCTTTAGATCAGTTAGCGGACTATTAAAAATCGGCTATTAAATAAGACATTATATAGTTTAATTTGTAATAATACTTTTAGGCACATTTCGATAACTTTAAAAATAGGACATTTTATTTTGTGCGGTGCGGGACTGCAATCGAAGATTAAATAAAATTAATGTTTTATAAATTAAATTAATTAATTAAGTACTTGAATTAAGTTTGTTTTTTTAAATTATTAATGTTTGTTGCGGAAGAAAACCAGCCAAAAACGCTAAAAAGATTATTCTCTTGTAGGTATTAATTTTTTTCAATCAGGCGCGGCTCCAGGCCTAAAAAAAGGCTGCGGTTACGGTCACAGCCACTCAAAAATTCGTCAAACGCGAGTCCGATTAAGTATTCCCTACGAAAATGTTTTAGCGTCACCAGATTAAGGCACTTAGTTGTCCTGTACATGAACGCATCCACAAATTATTTGTATATTTAAAATGTAGCAGAATTTTTACATGGGGGTGTTACGAATTACGATCATCCTAACTGTATTTCGCAATATTCTGAAAGCCGGAATTAACACGATTTATATCGACACACCAATTTAACATTTAAATGAAAGTGCGATCACGAGCTAACAGTAACTAAAATGAATGTAAGCAAGCGAAGCAATCTCGAAATATTTAGCTCACCACCTCAGAAGGTTTGGTGAAGGGCGCCTCTACGGACTTGGTGTCCTGGGCGACAGCCGACAGGGATTGACCTGGAATCCGACTTTGAAATTAGTGACCAAATTTTCCGTTAGAAAAAATAAGAATGACTACATAATATACATACATATAACATATAACCTAACCTAACTTACCATACCTATCCTATAGCGAACCTAACTACCGAACCTAACTACCTTACTGAAATGCATTGATTTCGAAAGATATAAAATACATAATTTTTAACTGAAGTACTGCGCTGCATGTCTCTATTTTACATTACATACAATACTAGAGTAGGTAGTAGTGTTGGATGTTGTAGTAGTAGGAGGTAATAATTCAGCTCGATTGGTATATCATCCATACGTAAAGTACCTACTACTTGAGCTGGCCTCTTGATCTAGTGGTTAGTGAGTGGCCCTGACTGCTATGCCGGAGGTCGTGGGTTCGGTTCCCACCCAAGACAAATATAGGTATGTAAGTTGAGCGCGATCGTTTGTCCTGTCTGACCTCAATAAGGGTTGTGAACATGCCAGTTTTGAAAATAAAATATCGCCCACGACACTCACAATGGGCTATTTGACAAAATTTTAGTTTTTAGTCCCTCATCTAGATAACAAGAAAATATTCGACACGTATTTGTTCCTTTTTTCACATACTTAATCAAAAAGTAACGGCGATACATCGAGTCAAAATGTCTCGTGACGTCACTAGCCAGTGCAGTTTATACTAGACAATGACGTTACAAGCCCCCGCTCCGCAACTTTGATGCGCTTAATCTAAGCAGTTATCCATACATTTGAAAAAGAAAAAAAAAAAGAAAAATAGCCCATTAACTTACCTTTCTACAGGTAAAAGAATGATTCAAATCGGTTCAGTAAATCCAAACATTACCCCCTACAACTTTACCAGCTCGCTGACATATAGACAGACGGACCGACAGTCGAGGGTTAATAATAGGGTTCCTCTTAGGTACAGAACCATTTTTACCACTAATTAAAGGTGCTGTCAATGTTACGTCAGGTGCGATACGTACTGTCTGAAGGAAGGGCAAGAGTTCACATAGGAAAGTCACAGTTACAGATAATTAAATTTAATTAGCAATTAGTACAATGTAAGTTTGCACAACTGGCGCTGATGACAATGTTAACGGGACACATGTCATGTCTATAGGTAAGTATTGTATTGTTTGGCTGAGTTTCCTTCCATGGTAATTATACCTCGTTTTTTTTATGAGTAACGAGGTAGGTACCTACCAACAATATTGACTGAGGTGTTAACTTTAACCTATACTGTGTTCTTATTTTACTTTAGAACAAAAGTACACAAATGTGTGCTTTTGGAAAAATAACTTTACGTTAAACTCGTAACGGTTCAGTTTGCGCTACCACTTCAGCAATTTTTATGAGTTTTTCATCAGTGTACAGTCATTCTGAAATTGACTTAATTTATAGCTGTTATCTGTTTAAGTGGAATAAAATCAATCTTTTGATAATCATTTGAATTCAGCAAACGTAAAGTTAGTCACCGATTTTGAGCTTGCTCACAGTGAGCCCCAATGTAAAGTAAACGCGTGTATAAATCATTTAGCCCTTTAAAAAATGTTTTATGAAGTCGGATGATATTTTTTTTTTTTGTTCATGTAGACTTTTTTACCTTTTATTTTGTTATTAAAACATTATGTTCCAGTACCTCCTTTGTATAAGTCCCTGTATAATTTGTATGCCCTTGACATGCAAATAGTACCTAATGCTGTCTTTTAATACGTTAACTGTGTCTATAAAAAAAATCGATTACCCTTATAATTAGTCATTAGTTGATTATGTACAAATCAATTTATTCTAAGTAATAATATGTCTATCACACCTTTGCCTTGTTGAAGCAGCGTGTATCGTGGACTTGTGGACGGCTAATTTAAAAAAAAACATAATTATATATATTGCTTAGATATTGTATCCTTGTTTATGGTAAAAAAAAAAACTTAACGTTCCGTCCATTGTCTATCATTATGACTGAAGTGTCAGTTCAAATTAATTTATCATACAGTTCGAATGCCTGCTTACGAGTATATTGTTAAAAAAATCAATAAAAAAGCTGAACGAGTCAAAATGTATAAAAAGGTACTGTCTACAATGTTTTACTGGAGTTTCTTTGCATAATTGAAGCCATTTTAACTAATTAACAGTTCTTTTTTTTTTAATGTTCTACTACCCACATTTGGATAAAAATAAAATAATTTCTTTCGTTTTTTCTATTCAAACGGATTTTGTCCACGGAAGATTTAACAAAGTATCTGATTGTAGAAAGGTTTCTTCCGTCTTGCGCAAGTGTTAAGAGTAAAGAGAAGAAACGTGTCGACTATTCAGTCGACAAGAGTCTAAAATGTTTTAACATATTTAATTTTAACGATAATCAGCAGACATGTTTCTACGAGTACAATTTGTTACTTTGTCGACTCAACAACACGTGTTGTTGAGAATTCCTGACAAATATAGCAACCTGACGGTCAGTGAGTCGTCATAGGGGCGGCATTTTACATACTAATTTATGAAGTTAATAGAGGTACTAAAACACAGCATAGAAACAGTTAGTGAGGGTACCGACCACGCGGCGTGTACTGCATCGTATTGTATTGTGTTAAATGCCTTTTCCCAACTATGTTGGGGTCGACAGCCAGTTTAACCAGATGCAGCTGAATACCAGTGTTTTACGTGGAGCGACTAATTATCAGATCTCCACAGCCCAGTTACTGTGTAACATGACATCCCTTGGTTAATCTGGTTGTGACTGTTGTGAGACTACCCGTTAGGGCCAATTTATACTAGCACAGAGTCGAAGCGCATCGAAGCGTCAATCCAAAACTGAACATAACAAATTCAACCTTAACTCTACAGTGTAACGCACACTATACTTCGCAAGAATGCGCGCGCACCAATCAGCGTTGTTCACGCGCAGACGCGCGTATTCCTAAGAATGCGGCGTCTTTTTTAAAATCCCAGAAGTAATGTGTAGTCCGCCTTTGTACAGTTTATTTTACTAGTGCATAAAGTTTTAATAAATAAATAAATAAATGTGTGCGTTACGCTGTGAAGTTAAGGTTGAATTTGTTATGTTCAGTTTTGGATAGACGCTTCGATGCGCTTCGACTCTGCGCTAGTATAAATTGACCCATACGACAAATGACAGCCGGGAAGCCGTTGGGGCTTCACATGCTTTTCGAGGCACGGAGGAGTCTTGATGAGTAAAGTCGGTCACAAGGATATATTATTATAAGTAAAAAGGTGTAGATAGGTTACCTACACCACATTCGATCTTCGAAAACGGCACACTAACGCACGCACGCGTCCGTTGACGGCGCGACGCGACACTGCAGTCAAGCAAGTGTGGGCTAGTTAGCCACATTTTAACGTGTCACTAGCTGAGCGCTTATAACCTGTTTACTTATAATATCATTGGTTGGTCATCAGCCCTCGGCCCGACATCATCAAGCGCCCTTCATGTTGTGTTAATAACTAAAATTCCTTATTTCGCAGATTTCCGCAACCCTGCGTGCAAGCGTATTGTGTACGACGCAGAACTACCGTCAGCGTCCGTTATTCTGATATTCCACAATGAGCCTTATTCCGTGGTGGTAAGGACTATTTGGAGCGTCGTGAACAGCGCCAGAAGAGACCAGCCCTGGTACCAGCATGCCAACTTTGTGGACAGACACACTGGCAGAGTCACCAGTGCGGGTGAGTTTGAACCTTTTTTTGCTGTTAATAGAGATTAATTTCAGATATAAATGATGATATAATTTCTGTTAGTTCATTTTTCTAAACACTGAAAGAAACTCTGGAGGTCACAGTCTCTAAAGTTGTGACTGGCCTGTTGGTCTAGTTTAGTTAGTGACCCTGACTGCTATGCCGGAGGGCGTGTTTTCAATTCCCACCCAAAGCAAATGTTCGTGTGAGGAGCACGATAATTTGTTCTGTGTCTGGATGTAATTTATCTATTATACATATGTATTTAGAAATATATAAGAATGTTTATCAGTTGTCTAGTACTCATAGCATAAGCTCTGCTTAGCTTGGGATGGATGGCGGTGTGTGAAAATAGTGGAACATTTATTTATTTCATTTTTTTACAGGCTATCCGGGCCAGGACCCGAAGTCCCAGTTCGTATACCTCAAAGAGATCATCCTGGTGGACGACAACTCGACGATGCCCGAGCTGAAGGGCAAGCTAAGCCACTACGTGCGCACGCGCCTGCCGCCCAACCTCATAAAGATATTGCGTCTGCCTGACCGGTAAGTGAATGTAGTGTAGTGGGGGAAAGAGGGTTGAAAGAAAAACTAATAATTTCTGAATCAATTGTCATCATTTTCATATATTTTTAAGTTTAAGAACTGTCAAGAATAAAAAAAAGTTTTGTTTCTCCCAATTAGATCGATAAATGGCTCACCACTTCAGCAGGGCAGTGAATTGCCTCTTGATCTGTCTCGTGGTCGAAAGAGCTGCTGCTGAGTATGAGGTCCTGGGTTCGGTACCCAGGCCGTGCGAAATGTTTTTTTGTTTTTTTTTTCCAGTAGCAGCCTGTAGATTAGATTTGTGTTGTGGCTGATTGATGGCTATAGACTCGTCCTCTATTACATGGGACTGAAACATAACTGACGAAGTGCGGCTGTAGCCTCTGCCTAGACGTTCAGGGAATGTAGTCGTGATGATACGTAAAAAACATAAATTACGCGAGTTGCTTCAATAAGTGCACTTCAGTATAACGTAGGCCGTATGGCCATAAAAAAAGTTGAATCCAATATGAGTTGAAAACATAATTATTGCATTTCGATAACATTATTCGAATAACTTTTTTATTGCCATACGACCTAATTATTCAAATATGGCTTCAAATTGAAAAACGGATCGGTCGATCAATATTAAAAGTTATTTATTTAAATTAGGTCATTTACACATATACATACCTACGTATAGGTATTACCTCACATATTCACATTTTAAAACACAACACAATCGAGAAATCGAACCGAACTCAGTTCAATTCAATTCATAAATCTATACATATAATAAGACTGTAAAAAAACTGTGTCTGTACATTGAATATATTTAAAAAATAATAATTGAGGGGGGTTTAGAAACAGTAATAGAGCACGAATCCAAAAAAAAAAGTCTGTCTGTTTGTCTGTTTGTCTGTTTGTCTGTTTGTCTGTTTGTCTGTTTGTTTGCACACGCTAATCTTCGGAACTACTGGACGGATTTGAATGATCTTTTTTTTGTTGTATAGATATCAAGTCTGGGCTGCATATAGGCTATAATTTATCTTGGAAACTTGAACACCTGATGCAGAACCGCAACAGACCAGCTAAACTATAGGAGATACAAAAATGGTACCATAGCAAAAATTGTTCCACGTGATGAGCATTTTTTGCTGAGAGAATAAATTTGAAGATCCGGAACACCTGATGCAGAACCGCAACAGACCAGCTAAACTATAGGAGATACAAAAATGGTACCATAGCAAAAATTGTTCCACGTGATGAGCATTTTTTGCTGAGAAAATAAATTTGAAGATCCGGAACACCTGATGCAGAACCGCAACAGACCAGCTAAACTATAGGAGATACAAAAATGGTACCATAGCAAAAATTGTTCCACGTGATGAGCATTTTTTGCTGAGAAAATAAATTTGAAGATCCGGAACACCTGATGCAGAACCGCAACAGACCAGCTAAACTATAGAAGATACAAAAATGGTACCATAGCAAAAATTGTTCCACGTGATGAGCATTTTCTGCTGAGAGAATAAATTTGAAGATCCGGTACACCTGATGTGGAACTTCAAGAGCCCAGCTACACTGTAACATATATTGGAATGACGTCTTAGCAAGAGTTGTTCAGCCTTATGAGCACTCGCTGTTGACGTATAAAAACCGAAGATCTGGAACACCTGTGTGGAACTCCAAGAGCCCAGCTACACTATAACTCACATAGGAATGACGTCTTAGCAAAAGTTGTTCGGTCTGATAGGCATTTCCTGTTGACTTATAAAAATCGAAAATCAGAAACATTTGATATAAAAATTAAAGCTATCACTAATTTCATTGCATAATTATAAAATAACATAAGTACCTCCACGCGGTGAAGGCGGGAACAGTTCAGGACTGATTTTCGATGATGATGGTATATCGTTGAAAATTAGACTCTACTGGCTAAAATTCCCATTTTTTTATCGTATAAATATGCATTCGGGCTTATGTTATTTGAGTGTTTAATTTCCTTTTCCATTTATCTTTGTTACACGGTAGCCTACCCGGTAACGCAGGGGAGCAGCCACTTAGATTTTAATTGATCAGGTATCATCACAATAAAACTATAACAGGCATGGTTATAGTTAGTTAGAGAAAGAGGTCAAATCTTTCCCAATGTTCCAAAGGTGCTAAATAATTGAATATCATAAGATCCCAACAATCTACCGAAGAGCGTTAGGAGAGACTTGATGCTGTTCGAGATCATGAGGCTGCAACTCGCTCCGTGGAAACTTCTTGGGATCGCAAGCACGCCTGCATTCTCATCGTATTTACGCATCTACATCCAGGTCGCTAGACACCAGTGAAGAATATGTGCACGACTGACCGCTGATCGTGAACATCATGCACTGTCTCGCGAGTTGGAGGCGTTCACGGAAAAAGCATGACGCTTGAGTTTTCAGCGTATATACGCATCGACTCTAGAGATAAGTGGAGAAGGAGATGCGCGACTGACCGCTGATCGTGAACGTCACGCAATATATTGGCTATAATTTATTTTGGAAAATGGAACTAAATTAAAAGAGATATAAAAATGGTGTTTTCTGCTGTGAGACTAAATTTCAAGATCTGGAGCACCTGTAGGGGAACTCCAAAGTCCAGAGACAATATAACATATACATAATAGAAATGGCGTCTTAGCAAAAGTTGTTAAGTCTGATGGCATTTCCTGTTGACCAACAAAAATAAAAAATCTGGAACGTCTTGAATCGTCTCGCGCATCCCATTGATTTTCCGTCCCCGGGCTTTTAGAATTCGACATCAGACGTTTCAAAACTTCGATTTTGACGACCCCGTTGTCGCTGGCATAAGCAACAGGATCCGCGTACGAAGTCGCGGGCAGAAGCTAGTAAACAATAAGTATTATTTCAGAGTTTGATAATAATGCATGAATGCAATTACGAAGAAACATAAAAATTTTGATGAAGCATTATATCATACCTACCTTTCAAAAATTTCGGTAGTTGTAAAAAAAAATATTCAACTTTATTTTATTTTTTATTTTACTTATTGAGACATTTAACAGTTACCTACACAGGTAAATACTACTACATACGCAAAATACGCGCTTTGACGTGGAGTTGCGGATACCAGCCCGGAATCTTTATCTTTATCTTTAAAGTACTTATAACAGGTTGTATTAAAAAACTAAGTAAACGTGTTAACCTCACCAATGTCCGCTAACCATTATTTGGTTAGGAAATAGTTAAAAGCGTGCGTTAATTTTACAGAAAGTTATGTAAGTACGAGAAAAAGAATACGAGGTAATATAATAGATACGAGGTTGTAGTTCAAATCCGGGCAAGTACCAATGTGGCTTTTTCATATACTTTCTAAGTTTATCTTAGACATCATTGACATCGGTGAAGGAAAACATCGTGAGGAAACCTGGACTAATAGTCTGTTAATATAAGTTTGAAATCGCCAATCCGCCTTGAGCAAGCGTGGTGATCAATGCTCGAGCCTTCTCTGTATGAGAAGAGGCCTTTGCCCTGCAGTGTGACAGTAAGAGGCTGGTATTATTATTATTGTTATTTTACTTTAAAGAATGAAGAAAGGTAGTGATAGCATGACGGGTGGCAGGATAGAATGGAAGAAAAAAACGTGTTGCGCCGACCCCAAATAACACGGGACAAAGATGATGAGCTACTTTTAAGAAGCCATCCATTTGAATTTAAAGGGCGTGAGCGCGAAAATATGTTTTTAAATTTATGACACTTAAGAAATTCTATAAGTACCTATGTTTTTTTTTCTAATTCAAAATGCTTACGATAAAGGATTTTCCAGTTGTATTTTTAGATTTTCGGTTTTATTGCTACTAGTATTTAGTATTCATTAATCCACTCAATTAAAGTAATTAATACTAAATTCCTTTTTACTTTACATTCAGTAATAAAAACAGTCAAGGGCAAACCATTTAAACACTAACTTCAAAATGAACGCGATCTTTTTGAAAAGTTCTGGCTACATGCCAAAAATCATACGTTAAAAATAAAACTATTCCAATAGACAGATCATAGATGATCAGATATTTTTTTGTCCTTAATTGCACAGGAAACTTAATGACTAGAGTATTATGTTTGAATGGAGTCAGCGAAGTGTGGACGATGGTGAACTGACGCTCGCGTGACCATCGGCACAAACATGAATGTATAACGAACATAACACTATTAGAGTTTGGAGAAATATTATACTACGTTACTTACTACAAGAGCGTAACAGACTGAACAATCCTTAAAATAGGAGCGAGCCTTACAGTAATCGCTCTTGATACACGTCATAAGCGATTACTAAAAGGATCGCTGTTCACACCTGATATACAGGGTGTAAAAAGACCGATTACATAGCCGATAACTACACATTCTGTATATTTAATTAAGTAACTTAAATAACCAAAAAATATTTCTGGAAAAATACTTTTCTTTTCCATCTCTAAAAAGAGATGCTTTTTATTGCGCGCAATGAAAAGCGCGACAACACAACGCAACTTTCCCCGGTTTCCTGTTACACATATCCGTCCCTTTTTACGAAAATACTCCCACAAAAAATATCAAGCTACCGAGAGCTACGCATAAAAAAATACAACTATTGTAAGTGCAATGATAAAATCATCTACGAGTACATATACTGTCAAGGGGCTATATCCTTTTACTGTGTCCAGTCATTCGCGTTTCACTAAAACGTCCTACAACACCCAGGATAGGTTTGACCCAAGCCAGGATGGCGGGCGCCCGTTATGCTGTCGGCGACGTCTTGATCTTCTTGGATTCTCACTGTGAAGCATTAGAAGACTGGCTCCGTCCCCTTCTCCATCGAATCAAAGAAGACAAGAAACATGTCGTAACGCCACTCATAGATGTCTTAGAAAAGGCAGACTTTTTGTATCAACCTGGACACATTAGCGAATTCGAGGTGATTTGGGACAATTGCGGTGCATGAGATCTTTTACAAGCATTATTTAGCGGCGTCGACCTGCGGCTATTCCCATACTTGTATCTATGGAGTTTCTTGCCTGTTCCTGTTCCAGAAAACTAGGCTTTGGAACAGCCAACTAACTTAAATTTTCTTAATAACGTCATTGATTTGGGACTGTACGTTGATAAGAAATCTCCTGCATCTCATTTTGTTGCCAGAAGTGTCACGCGTTGTTCAGCGTCCATTGACAATTATAGCTAGAATTAACAAAACCAATCACAGTAGAAAAGTCGCAATGGAAAGTATAATAAAACAAAGTGGATTTTGAACATTATGCTTGTGTTGAAGTTGATAGTATCGTAGTTTTTGGGGACAATCATGTTGTTTAGTTATCAGATGTCAGTTACAGCACACAAGTATCGTAAGCGAAATGTAGTGAGTATTTTGATACAATTAACTGTAGCATTCGTTGAACAAATTCATTTCATTGATGACTTAAATAATTTCGTCTTTATTTATTCCTTCTATTTTCTGTTAACCTTCCAATTTCCTAATATTCTTGGCTTCATTTTTCTATCTATAATATTAATTTAATGTTCTTTTGACGTGACAACGTCTTATAAATTGGTTTGCCGGGTGACACTTCAAGAAACTGCGTTACGCTCCGCTCACGTTATGCGCTCACAATAAGAGCGAGTGAGAGGCACGCGTCCCTTCCACTCGGGCATGGTTAGCCCGCCTAAGAGCGAGAGAGACAGACATAAAAAGTGAAAGGCACGCGTCCCTTCCACTTGAGCACAGTTGTTACTATTATTTCATCCTTCTTCCTACTATACGAATGAATATTCACATTAAAATTATTTTACCACTCAAAGTCGTTGTCACGTAAAACTTTCGCCCGTATACCGACTTTACAGGCAACCAATTTTTTTAATAACAATTTTCGTTCTAAAGCAGAATGAGTTAGGATTACTCATTATGCAAGACGTCTCTTTTAAAGTCGGTTCTAAAGTAGTATAAACTATATTGTCACCATTACGTTTAGTTCAATATCCTCATGGGAAGTATAGAATCTAAGATTGCCTACGCTAGGAGTGGCTCGGTACCGCTTATCAAGTCTAATTTTTTAAGTTCCATTATTCACTTACATTGTCTCTAAACTAAAATTGTCTTGTGCCGCGCAATGCTCATAACTCTAAACCTCAAAATAAGATTCGTTTTACATCCCAACCTAGCTAAAGGAGTATTTAGCATTCAACGACCTGAAGAAAAGTGAACAATGCTATTTATCAGCAATTATGTTTATAGTGTACTGTCGGGCGTATAAACAAAACTGCATTAGAACATGCTTTGCTGGAGAATTTGTAAACTATGTTATCGCCGAATTCAAATGGAAATGTGTATTTGGTTTCTTGCATTAAATTCTGCCCTTCTGTAATATGATCTGTCTGCCTTATCCAACTATGTTGGGTCCGGCTTTCAGTCTTACTGGAGGCAGATGAATACCAATGTTTCACATGGCGACTTTATATCTGACTTCCACAACCCTACCGTTTTTTTTTTTTTTGGAAAATCCTCATGGATGTCCCCCGCCCGGGGAGGCGGAGGGGTCTGTCAGACTCTTACTGACTAAAAACCACCCCGTGTTCCGAGTGAGGTGTTGGACTCCCCTCGCGACGTCTAAGAGGGTACCCCCTAATTAAACTGGCAGGATTTCGGCACTCTGACTATTTGGACTGTCAAAGATTTACAGAAGCACAGATGAGTCTTGATATGTAATGAATGGTAACTCATCCACAGATCGGCCTCGAAAAGTATTGCTTAACCTTCGGTCGCCCCTCGCTCTATTGTTACTTGAGACTTCAAGTGAACTGGCGAAATGTTCGTGTACATCTTTGCAGATTCCATTAGGGAATGCACGCACGTCAATATGTTCGTTATTTTCTTTCTAACTACTGCATTCATTATCTGTAACACTTTATTTGTTATTCGTTTTAACACCTTTTATGACTTCGCTGTAAAATCGACATGACCTGTCATATTAATGACAATGAGATGCAATTCGTGACCTTTTCTCTTGATTATGTACGTCATCATGTTTAAAACACATGTTTTAAATTATTCAAAAATTATGTGAAGCTAATTACGAAACTGTTGTTTCTACTAACTACTTAATTAGCTCAGCTCCTCGTAAATAATAAAAGCCGACGACCAAGTTGCAACTGGAGCTCTGGAGGGTTCAAAACATGTTCTGAAATAAGCTGTGGCTCGAAGTCCCTTTTAGCCAGTATAGATATAATTTCGCAATATAATTTAGATTTAACAATTAATAGGGATTTTAATAAAGCAAATACAAATTATTTTGCTTCATAGCAGCTTGGCCTTCTCCAAACATTTCTACTTATCGCTACTTTTAACTGTTGGCATCCAATGTGGACCAGCTACCTTTATTTGCGTGTTCGTATTATCGTACGTTATTCACGAGAACCACTCCATGGTTATACCCTGTGTGTACCATTTACCTTCTAGACTAAACGTACCACATGACCTAAACATCAACACTCACAATCACACTCTTAGTTTTTGTACTTCAATCCAGAATAGCTTGGCATAATCTAATGTTCATAAACTCGTCCACCCAGGATAGGGCTCATCCGTGCTCGCCTGGAAGGCATCAAGGTCGCCCTCAGTGACGTCATAGTAATTCTGGACATGCACTGCGAAACCTTACGTGACTGGTTGAGGCCGCTTCTACAACGCATTAAGAACAAGACAGACGCCGTCGTCATACCAGACATTGACACTATTGAGAATAGCGACTTTAAGTTCGAAGATACTAGTGAAAATGATGAGGTAGCTGCAAAGCTAAAGTATATTACACCCGGCCGGACCGCAGCGCTTCGCATTCCAATACTGAACAATACGAAGCGCCCCGTAATGTACGGTTCATTTAAAATGTTCGAAAATAATGCAGGAGGGTTTGCTATTGCCATGCGGTGCGGCTCGACATACTGTGCGTCTTTAGGCGGTGTGCCTGGTTCTGTTGTAATTCTACGTGCTGAGACTATAACCGATGTAATGAGGAAGTGACCGATGAAAATGACAGCTGTCAAATTAATGAAGTATTCCCGATTGATCACCAATTTTTAGACCACCTGTACTAGCACCATTCAATATAGGTAATACTTTGGTGCTAAATGCATAGGTCCCTAAAAATAATAATCATTTTCTCAGTCGGGAATACATCAAATTAATTTTACTGACGTAAGTGGTCTGTGTATTTTTGTCATAGTCTCCATAGTGTAAATGTGTCTATAATAGTCAACTCAATCTGAAATAGAAACATTGTCTACTATATTCAATTTTATTCGGTATGTTCACGAGAACACTTTCTTGTTAATGAAGTCGTTATCGTAACTAATTGTTTCGTTTCTAGATAATCTTGGAAAAATATTAATCTTCCTATGTACAGTATTATTAGTTATTGTCTTGATTCCTTATTCTTATAGAACTCGACAATTTTAGAGCATTCGTCTAGATCTTATATGTACCTAGTTTACTAGCCCACGGTTGGGCTCCCATAGTTCTTTTGCTTTCGATCCGACAAATATCACGTCCATCCAATGCTCCGTTTGATATTTGAAATAAGGAGGAACTCAAATCAAAATACACAGTTTCATAATTGTTATTGTGGTAAGTAGGTGCGATCAATGCTATTTTTCCAGTCTACAATCCTAAAACAGCATTGATCTCAAAACAGAACCTTGTGGGACTCGACAGTACGATCATTCTTATTCTTATTAGAAGGTTTAATCATTCTATCACACCGAATAAAGTCAAGGCTTCTTGATGTCCTAAAAATTTAATTACTTCCCATGAGAATATCAATAAATCTGTGATACTTAGAACAGGGCTGATCCGCGCTCGACTGGAAGGCGCCAAGCTTGCCAACGGTGAAGTCCTGGCCTTCCTCGACTCGCACTCGGAGGCTGACGCTGATTGGCTTAGACCACTGCTCCATCGAATAAAGCACAGACATACTGCTGTTGTCGTCCCAAACATTGATCCAATTGACCATAACACCTTTGCATACGGAATTGCTTCTGCCAGCAATGAGGTAGACAAAATTTTGTGTGTACCTTATGCTTGGTGCTTATAAAGTTGAAAGTCTAATGCCGTGATCACTTCAATGTCAAAATAAGAGCACCTTTCTGTAAATCTAGTCCCTTTGCTATGCTGTGTTTCTTTGTGTCTAATAATATCAACCATTTCTGCTCTTTGTTTGTATGACCGCATTGGTCACGGAATAAAACCTTGTAGGACCCCAAGAAAAAACTCTGATTACTCATTTAATTCCAATGGCTATCTTATGCATACTATGTGAAGTCGATTACGCCTATTAACTGCAAAACCAAAGATCCTTTCTTTTTTTAAATTTAACTGAACAAAGTAATTATGTCTTTGTTTTATAAATCATAGATCAAGTCATGATCAAATAAATCAAACTCTGTTTTAAAATCAAAACAATTAGACCTATACTCGTTTTAAAATCAAAACAATTAGACCTATACTCATTATCGCAAAAAAAAAACAATGTGAGTATCGCGTGTCGATCAGTGCAGAATACGAAATAGGTACCTTTTTAAATGTTTCTATAAGAGGCTACTTATGCGCCATAAACATAATTAGTTAAACAAAGTAGTAAAGTATCTATAGTAAACTGTTACTCCTACAAAACTACCTACCGAGTTGTTCTATCAGAACAGGGCTGATCCGAGCTCGGCTGGAAGGCTCCAAAGTTGCCGTTGGTGACGTCCTAGTCTTCCTCGACTCTCACACGGAGGCCGTCATTGATTGGATGAGGCCTCTCCTCCAGCGAGTTCAAGACAAAAGAGATGCTGTGGTCGTCCCAACAATTGATGTTATATCCCAAGAAAACTTCTTATTTGCTTTGAGCTTTGAAAGCGACGAGGTAGAGATAGGTGTTTATTTAAATGTTATGCCTATTGTTACTAAGTTGAAACTTCAACGTGGACATTTTCGTTATGTGCTCATTTTGATTAAATTGTTTGTCTGTCAGTCTTAATAATAATTATTGTCCTTCTTTATACTTTAATCTATGCGGAAGACAAGTCTTTTAACAAACATACGTGCAGTCTGGTCTGGAAGCTCTTGAACTTAATCTTGAACGTTTTCAATATTCATAAAAAGTGAAGGTATACATAATATTTCTCTGACTTTAGAAGCGTTACACTTTTGACGTAAAATGATGAATACTTAAGTACTTAATATTTTGAATAATACACTTGAGAGCAATAAAATCGCACACCCCTTGTAATTTGGTTTATTACTGATTGTTTTCTAAAATCGAAAGATATTGAGTAAAAATCATTAGACAAAATTAAAGCATACAAGCTTAGCTTTACAAAAACATAAAATTAAAATCATTGACCTTCACGTAACTTACAAAAACCGACCGTACACCGAATTCCCCAAATTCACGCGTTTGCGTTGTCACTACTTGCACCCTTAGCCGCAGGTATAAAAAGGTCAGTTTATTGGAATTTTTATTCAGTTGCATACCGAAGGTCAACGTGATAACATCTCTACTGGAAGCATACGGATTTACTGGAAAAATATGGATACCACGCCCGCAGAAGCCGCTCAAGTTATTGCCTTGCTCGAAGCAGGCCATAACCAAAGTGAAGTTGCTCGACGGCCAAATTTGAGCCGCTACTCTGTTCGTCGTGTATACCAGAGGTTCCAAGAGACCGGTGGCTACATTCGGCGACCAGGATCTGGCCGGCGACGCACAACATCAGAGCGTGATGACCGCTTTCTTGTGACAAGGTCTTTGAGAAATCGGCAACTGAACGCGGTTCAACTGGGACAACAGCTTCGAGAAGTTCGCAATGTCAGTATAAGTCGGTGGACAGTTCGAAGAAGACTAGGTGAAGCAGGAATGACTTCACATCGCCCAGCAAATGGTCCCAAATTGACCACAGCTCACCGACAAGCCCGGCTACAATTTGCTAGGGAACATTTAAATTGGACGTATGACCAATGGCGGGCTGTTATGTTCTCTGATGAGTGCAGAATGACTTTACATGGTCATGATGGACGCTCTAGGGTCTACAGAAGGTCATCAGAGCGATTTTCACAATGCTGCATAAGCGAACGTGTGGCTTTTGGAGGTGGATCGTGTATGTTTTGGGGTGGCATAATGTTGGACACTAAAACTGACATTGTATTCATCACTACGGCGAATACCGGCCCGAGATCGAGAAGTTTGACGGCTGCACGATACGTCGAAGAAGTGCTCGAAGAACATGTGAGGCCGCTTGCGTGGCTTATGGGAGAAGATTTTCTCTTAATGCACGACAACGCCAGACCGCATGTCGCTAGAACAGTTTGCGACTACATGGAAGATGTTGGAATCACCGCGATGGAGTGGCCAGCTCGTAGTCCTGATCTCAATCCGATTGAGCATGTCTGGGATGAGCTAAAAAGAAGAGTTCGAGCAAGAAGCCCTGCTCCTACGCGCCTCCAAGAGCTTCAACTTGCCATTGAAGAGGAGTGGAACGCCATACCACAAGATTTCATGGTGAAATTAATACGGTCCATGAAAAACCGATTAAGAGCTGT
Organism: Euplexia lucipara; assembly: GCA_921972225.1. Classification (NCBI taxonomy): domain Eukaryota; kingdom Metazoa; phylum Arthropoda; class Insecta; order Lepidoptera; family Noctuidae; genus Euplexia; species Euplexia lucipara. Next base: position 12,441,045 of record OV179169.1, on the reverse strand, counting down.
AATCAAGGCTAGGGGAGGGAATACACCTTATTAAAAAACAATTTGATCAAGCATTTTGAGTTTTATTTTTATTCTTTGTTAAGCTAAATTGGGTAATTTTATCCGTATGTTGGGTTTTGTGCCCTAAAACTCCCTATGGGTACTTTTTTTACACTGTATTTGATATCATTAGAAAGGTACTGAAGTAAACATTCAAATAGTGTAAGTTTTATTTTAATATGTATTCACATTTATGAAAAAAACTGCTTTAACAACAAAAAGTCAACGTGTGCGATTTTATTGCTCTCAAGTGTAATTACAAATAAGATTTAGTAACATACTCTAAGGCCACTCTCATAAATGTCATGTTCCGCCGATTTTACCTAAACATCATACTGAAACTGTTGTCTCTTATTCCCGTATCCCTGTTGGCATGACACTGATACCATTGACATGTGTCGTCACTACAGCGTGGGGCTCACACGAGCGCGGCTGGCGGGCTCGCGGTACGCCGTGGGTGATGTGGTCGTGTACCTAGACTCGCACTGTGAGGCCCAGCCCGACTGGCTGCGTCCGCTCCTACAAACCATCAAGGACGACCCTCACGCCGTAGCGGTTCCCATCATTGACGTCGTCGAGGCCAGCAATTTCTACTACAGCGTGCTCGACCCCAGCATGTTTCAGGTTAATTTTACAGGGTGTTGTGGCAAATATTGGTATGTTCAGGCACTTTCATGTCGCAGTTTATTTAAGTCTGCAACAACTTAGAAAATTACGCTGTAATTTCTTTGGTAGGTTAATGCGTATAACTATACTTAAAATCAATTAGCTATGCCTCATGGCAATCACAATACTTAGTTAATTGTAAGTGAACGTTAATGTAAATGACTTGAAAGGGATAGACGCTTTCATCTGTGGTCTAACCGCAAGGAATCCAATTCATAATATGACAAGAATGTATTATTTTTGTTTACAGTTATAAACCTATATTAGTCTAAAGTTTTGTTTGTAAATACAGAGCACCGGTGACAACGAATTTAGATCCCTTAAAGCCCCTTAAAGTTATTATTTGTAAGTTTTTATGGTGTACAATAAAGAGTATTCTATTCTATCCCTAAGTTTTATCGAAATTCGGGATTAAAACTTACAGCCGCTGCTTTGTTAATTTATTTGTCTAACACGATCGCAAAGTTACCGCGTAAAGATAATTGAAATGATTGGTTTCAAACTTTTGTTTTATTGCTTTAATCGTTTGCCATCGGTGATGCTAATTAATTATGCTTGCCACATATTTTCGTTTACGGAAATGTTTGCCACCAACGTCTCATTGCCACATATTTGCCACACACCCGGTAGTCCAATGTTTGCCTTGCTACATCCGTGGTCGCGCGCTACGATTGTTATGCACGCGTGTCGATTACCTGCACTTTGCGCTGATTTATCAACATCAACAAATTCTTTTCGTTTCTGGCTTTTATTTAACGACAGGAGCTTTCCTTAAGCTTTGACACTTTGAATGATATCTTGGGAACTGATTCAATCTTCTGGTTTTCATATTTTAAAAGCAGTCGGTAGTTTCGGGATAAGTAATTGATATTTGCTTGGAAAGTCTTAGCAAGACCTTGTTACTTAATACTGAATGCGTGCGATATCCAATCGATTGTCGATTCAATTCCACCTATGTTCAATTTCAATGCGTTTTCTTGGCTGATACTTACAATACCAGTGAAATTATCATTCTCCAGTAACTGGGTAACACAATACCCTTTGGTAAAGCTGCTTGTCTGACTTACAGGTTCCCGTAACGGCTGTCAAAGATCCACAAATGAAAGCTTAGTTCTTGTTGATAGCTATAATAAATAAAAAAAAAACCTGTAAATGTTTAACTCGGGCCTCCTCATAGCATAAAGGACACTTTCTTTTACGTTCACTTCTCAGACATGTCTTAAATTGTTGGTTCGCTTAAACACGCCGTTAGCTCACGATGTTTTTAGAAACAATGCCACTGCTTCACTGCTCATAATATCCTCATCGTTGTTGTGTGTTTTGCTCGACAATAGTTTCAATGGCACGCGTCTAGCGCGGCGCAGCACGGCTTCATCTAGGTTCACATTTAGGTCTTAACTCTTTACATTTTTATCTTGCTTATGGTGAATATGTTTTCTTAAAAAATTAAGGCTTGACTTTGACTTAAAGAAATTGACACTGACATTGACATTACGATTGATATAGACGTTGATATATATTTTGATATAGACGTTGATAGAAGTTGATACAGACGTTGATATAGACGTTGATAGATGTTGATATATACGTTGATATAGACGTTGGTAGATGTTGATACAGACGTCGATTTAGACGTTGATATAGACCTTGATACAGACGTTGATATAGACGTTGAAATAGACGTTGATATAGACGTTGAAATAGACCTTGATACAGACGTTGATATAGACGTTGAAATAGACGTTGATATAGACCTTGATACAGACCTTGATACAGACGTTGATATAGACGTTGATATAAACGTTGATATAGACGTTGATATAGACGTTGATATAGACGTTGATATAGACGTTGATATAGATGTTGATATAGACGTTGATATAGACGTTGATATAGACGTTGATATAGATGTTGATATAGACGTTGATATAGACGTTGATATAGACGTTGATATAAACGTTGATATAGACGTTGATATAGACGTTGATATAGATGTTGATATAGACGTTGATATAGACGTTGATATTGACGTTGATATAGATGTTGATATAGACGTTGATATAGACGTTGATATAGATGTTGATATAGACGTTGATATAGACGTTGATATTGACGTTTAGGGGGGTTTAGGCCACATTCCGGTTTTAAGCGGTTTAATTCCAACGACATGATTGCCATTCAGCTCTTGTCCTATTCGTCTGATGTAACATTGTTTTCTTTCAAGAATCGTTTCAATTGTATCCATCATAAAATCGAGCAATTACTCAGTCTCAATCAATATTTTAATAAAACTTAATCATTTGTTACATCTCTGTGACTGCTTCTTTGGACTTTTGCTACTGCTGATGACCCTGTTGTCCTGTTGGGGCTTACCTACTGTTATTAGGTTATTCCATCTTGAATTTCGAAGCAACCCGGAGGCATGGGCTTGTGCCCAGTTGAAGGCATGAGGCTCGCCCTCTATTACAATGGGAGACATACATAACTGTCAAAATCTAGATATACCTTCTACAGATCCTGCTACTATTCTGCTTAACCGTTTTTCGAAAACCGTGTGATTTTATTATGTTTATCGGGCTCTTCTAAAACTTTCATTTCCTCTTCATAATCCAAGGTTGGATCGATGCCATAATTTCTATTATGTTTTTAATTATGATAAGCATTGATGACTGTGTTTATATGAATGTTTTTCATTTTCGTGTACAAGTATTTTATTAATTGTTTCTATGTTGTACATTTACGTATGCGTGCGTGTGTGTGTGTGTGGTTTCTTGGGAACACAGTTTAGTATATTAATGTGTTACTCACATAGGGGCTTTGTGTTTTTTTCTTTTTGCGGGTTTTTAGATGTGTACCTACATTCCCAATTGAATAAAGCAGTAGCTATAATTAATTAAACTGTAGAAATGAAGTGAGCGTGTGTAGATAGGTAAGCAGGTACGAGTAAGAAAGGAAAGTCCGAAGTACACAAGAAGAAGAATGAAAGTTTATTGTACAGTAGAAACAGGTTACAGTTCGTACACACACACAAGAGTTCCACTGAGAAGAAGGAGTGGTAGAAATAGAGGACAGATAGCACAGAAGATAAGCCAAAGCACAATTGATATTTCGCGCGGCGAAGCTATGATTTGCAAACTTAACAACGGTCGCGATAAGCTCAGTCAATGTACTGCCGGGCTCGCGCCGCCGATGGATCGCGCTTGCGTGAGCGCAACACACTATCGTGCTGTCCCGCTCGCGCAACCGGTCCGTGTGACGTAGCAAACCCGCTGGCCGATGGAACAATAGACGCGTCATAGCTACGCCCCGGCCGGTAACCGATAAGTAATTATCTACTAGATAAAATTATGATTATGTCTGTTTGTATATTGAAGTTTTTATGTTAAGTTATTAGTTTAATATAATAGTTTCACTTTGTTCCTTTGTTGTTTACTTGATTTTATATAATACTAGATATTAAGATTTTTGTAAATATGTATATAAATTATTATTGTTTTATTTCTGGCAATTACATAATTTATACTTGTGTGATAATTTAAGGTAGGTCACTACATCACCCCCTTCCAAAGACCGTCAAGGGCGATAATAGTCGGGAAATCTAACGCGACGTCCTGACCGCGTCGTTCTGACGACGTCATCGTCAGCCGAAGGCAAATCTCGGTTATCCGCGTTGGGTGTATGGTGATGAGTGTTAGGGTGGAGTGGTGACTGTGGTGTGTTGTGGTGCATGGTGGTGGTATGTGGTGAGTATGAAGTGTTACCAGGGTCACGCAGTATGAAGGCCGGCTTAATGCGGTCTATCGATACGGTAACCTGTTTACCGTTTACCATTAATTTGAACACCTTGTCGCCTCTCTCTATGACCTTATGAGGACCAGAATACGCCGGTTTCAGACCACCAGCGGTGCAGTCCCTAAGGAACACGTGCGTTGAAGAGGATAAATCCTTGTGAATAAACGTTTTGAAGCTGCTGTTGTGCCTGGCCGCTGGTGCTGGTTGCAGGTTCCGAACAATACTCCGAAGCCTTGACAGGTAGTCTGTCATGTCCATGGTTTCATCAGCCTGAGGGTCAAAAAATTCGCATGGAAGGCGCATAGGCTGGCCGTAAACTAACTCAGCGGCAGAAGCCTGTGCGTCTTCTTTGTACGCGCTGCGCACGCCTAACAGGACTAGTGGAAGGGATTCCACCCAATTTTCATTTGCGTGGCAGGTGATCGCAGCCTTAAGTTGACGGTGGAATCTTTCCACCAATCCGTTGCAGGCCGGATGGTATGCTGTTGTTCTGCGATGTTGGAACCCAGCGATGGCAGACAAACATTTAAAGAGTGCCGATTCGAACTGCCTACCTCTATCAGTTACTATATCCGATGGGCAGCCGAAACGAGCAATCCAACCACTGAGTAATGCCTTTGCTACTGTTTCCGCCGTTATGTCTGCTAACGGTATTGCCTCTGGCCATCGCGTGAAGCGATCTACGGCTGTGAGACAATAGCGAAAGCCTTGGTGCATTGGCAAAGGTCCCACAAGGTCGATGTGGATGAATGCGAACCTTGATTTGGGTAATTTGAAAGCTCCTACTGGAGCAAAGACGTGCCGCGTGGTCTTCGAGCGCTGGCAAGCCAGACAAGAACGAACCCACTCTCGGCAGTCTTTTCTAATACCGGGCCACACATATCGATCAGCAGCTAGTTTTGCTGATGCCTTGGTGCCTGGATGACTCAAGGAGTGCAGGCTAAGGAAAATGGCCCTGCGCAACTCCTTGGGCACAAATGGTCTTGGTGTTGGGGTGCTGACGTCACAGTATAGGTGCGTCTGCGATCCTGGTACGCTAACTTGCTGCAGGCGAAGTGCATTATCTCCGCTCAGCAGTTGCTTTAGCTCTTGGTCCTCCTGTTGAGCTGCTGCGATCCTTTCAGCGGGCACAGGTTGAGTAATCTCCTCTACGCGTGAAAGGGTATCTGCCACGACATTATTTTTCCCAGATATGTGCCTGATGTCCGTTGTGAACTGGGCTATGAGATCCAGGTGACGAAACTGTCGTGGGGAACAGTTCTCTTTGCGAGAGTGGAAGGCGAATGTGAGTGGCTTGTGGTCTGTGTAAATCACAAAGTCACGAGCCTCCACCATATGCCGAAAATACTTCACACTCTCGTAAATGGCGAGTAGCTCGCGGTCGTAAGGTGAGTACTTAACCTGTGCCGAGCTGAGTTTCCGCGAAAAGAAAGCCAGAGGCTCCCAAGTGTCCGCGTGTAGCTGCTGTAAGACCGCGCCTAAGGCTTTATCAGACGCATCCGTGACCAACGCCAACTTTGCGTTGCAGTCAGGATGAGCCAAGAGTGCTGCCTGGCAAAGGCTGTTCTTGCAGTTCTGGAAAGCCTCGTGCTCCTCGGGTGTGAAGTTGACTGGATGTGAACCTTTTACCGATCCAGTAAGCAGAGCGTTTAGGGGTGCTTGGAAGCTAGCCGCGCCTGGAATGAACCTACGGTAAAAATTTAGCATTCCTAGAAATCTACGCAGCTCTTTCACGGTCTTCGGCGCTGGAAAATTCTGCACTGCCTCGACCTTGGACGGTAAAGGTCTTGTACCCTTAACTGAGATGTGGTAGCCCAAAAAGTCTAGTTCTGGTACTCCAAAGATGCACTTAGAGCTGTTGATGACCATCCCGTAGTCTCGAAGCCTGGAAAAAAGATCGCGCAGGTGGTGCTCGTGGGTCTTCTGGTCTTTCGAGAAAACCAAGAAGTCATCCAGGTATGCGTATGTGAAGTCCAAACCCCTGAGCATTTCATCCACGAAGCGCTGAAACGACTGTCCGGCATTTCGTAAACCGAACGTCATGTACGGGAATTCGAAAAGACCGAACGGCGTTGTGATCGCAGTCTTCGGGATGTCATCTGGATGCACTGGAATCTGATTATAAGCTTTAACCAGGTCAATTTTTGAAAACACGGTACATCCAGACAGGCTATGAGCGAAGTCCTGGATGTGCCGGATAGGGTATTGGTCGGGAACGGTCCTTGAGTTCAGCATCCTGTAGTCGCCACAGGGGCGCCAACCGTCGTCTTTTTTAGGTGCTAGGTGGAGAGGTGACGACCACGGTGACTCTGATAAGCGACAGGTGCCACATTGTAACATTGCCTCAAATTCCTCCCTAGCTATTTTTAATTTGTCGGGGGCCAGTCTGCGTGGTGAACAAGATACTGGCGGCCCTGGTGTAGTGCGGATGTGATGTTGTGTATTGTGTTTCGGAGTGCGGTGTATACCCTGTGGGCGGGTGATGTCTGGAAATTCGCGTAGTATGTGAATGTATGCGGAATCACCGAGACTTACTTTTACCGAAGAGACGGCGTCAGAACGACGGACAGGCGACGCCGGGGTGAAGAGCGTAGTATGATTGTCGATGAGGCGTTGGTTCCTGCAATCAACAACCAAGTTATAAAAAGATAAAAAATCCACGCCTATTATCGCCTTTGTAACATCAGCGACAATAAATCGCCAAGCAAAGTCACGGCGCAACCCTAGGTTCAGAGATACATTAATGAACCCATAAGTACCTATCGTTGTTCCGTTTGCCGCGCTTAGTTGATAATTAGTTTTTGCTTGTGGTCGTGATAGTGCCGATCGGGGGTAGACACAGAGGTCGCTGCCGGTGTCGACCAAAAACTGCACCTTCGACCTTTGATCGGTGACAAATAAGCGACCAGCACTCGGACAATCATCGGTCGCCATTATTGATTGCCCCGCGCATTTCCCGATGTAGGGTAGTCACACGGCTTCACGCACTTCCTGGCCTGTTCTCCAAAATTCTGGTGGTACCAGCACTGGGGGAACTTTCTGTAGCTGGACTGCGACCGGTTGGAGCTGGAACGATGGCGCGTGCGACTACGGGACCGCCCGCTTGGGCGCGACAGTCGCTCCACCTTCTCCGCCAGCTTCTCCATCTGCTTGGTCAGTGCAGCGATCTCGGAGTACACACTGTTACCTGGACTACTCGACGAGGCTGCTGTTGCGATGGCAGATGTTGATGCCACCTGGGTTCCGACGACGTCGTGGATCCGGTCCGCGAGTTCAGCCAGCTCACCCAGATCCGGCCTGGACTGGGAAGCTATTATTGCCTGAGTGCTGGAGGGTAGGCGGCTCGTCCAAATTGTCCTCAGGAACTCCTCTGGTACACCTGGTCCGGCGAGCTGGAGGAGGTGTCGGTAAAACTGGGATGGTTTCCGGTCGCCTAGCTCCTCGTGCATGAGAAGTTGTTTAATTTTCTTCTCACGTGTCGCTGACAGTCGTTTTACGAGCTCGCTCTTCAGCTTTTCGTATTTTCCAGTGGGTGGAGGGTACTCGATAATATCTTCGACCTCGCAGGCATACTGCGCTTCCAAGTTGCCGATAATGTAGTGGAATTTGGTTTCGTCAGTCTTAATGTTCGCTAACATGAACTGCGCTTCCATTTGGTTGAACCATAATCCCGGCTTCTCTGGGTAAAAAGGCGGTACGCGCACACCCACACGAAAACTTTCCGCTGCGGCTTCGCTGACATTTTGATGGCTGCTGGCTTTTTCTGTCGACATCGTGTTCTTCAACGGGGTCACCAATGTAGAAATGAAGTGAGCGTGTGTAGATAGGTAAGCAGGTACGAGTAAGAAAGGAAAGTCCGAAGTACACAAGAAGAAGAATGAAAGTTTATTGTACAGTAGAAACAGGTTACAGTTCGTACACACACACAAGAGTTCCACTGAGAAGAAGGAGTGGTAGAAATAGAGGACAGATAGCACAGAAGATAAGCCAAAGCACAATTGATATTTCGCGCGGCGAAGCTATGATTTGCAAACTTAACAACGGTCGCGATAAGCTCAGTCAATGTACTGCCGGGCTCGCGCCGCCGATGGATCGCGCTTGCGTGAGCGCAACACACTATCGTGCTGTCCCGCTCGCGCAACCGGTCCGTGTGACGTAGCAAACCCGCTGGCCGATGGAACAATAGACGCGTCATAGCTACGCCCCGGCCGGTAACCGATAAGTAATTATCTACTAGATAAAATTATGATTATGTCTGTTTGTATATTGAAGTTTTTATGTTAAGTTATTAGTTTAATATAATAGTTTCACTTTGTTCCTTTGTTGTTTACTTGATTTTATATAATACTAGATATTAAGATTTTTGTAAATATGTATATAAATTATTATTGTTTTATTTCTGGCAATTACATAATTTATACTTGTGTGATAATTTAAGGTAGGTCACTACAAAACAATTATGTAATTTATAAGCTCTTGATAACCACTTTATTACATACTTGTACATACGACACAATTCCAACTATACAATTCCAATATACTCTGACCTCGGATTGTTTGCAAATCCTATACAATAAGAGATCAGCTTATACTTGAAATGTATAGCTTGTGTGGGTGAGTATTTCTAAACAGACTGAAATAAAATAATGGCCGGAGTAATGTAAATACTATGCTCATCGACGTATCTATAATAGAATTCAAATATTTTCTTATGTAAGTGTGTATGTCAGTGAACACCAATTAAACGGCTTGGTTGGGACCTAATTTAATATACCTATTTATTTGTATGTAAGCCGGTAGGGGGCCTGTTCAAATAGAACAATGTCTGTTTGGTCCGCGGCTAGCCTCAAATAAAATTACCAAATCATTGCAACACGTCATAAACTATCTCATCAATCTTTTTAATTACATCAACGATATTGCGGATTTTTATTCGCCTGAAAAAGGAAGATACATCAACGTCTTCTTTCTCTTTCTTCAGAAAGTACATCTATTTCTTTAGCACGCAGAAACGGCCTGATCGTTAACCTATAGTTAGATTCGTCTAGACACCCCGAGTGTCTAGACGAAATCGACGAATCTAACTATAGGCTAAATCTAACTATATCTGACATGGTCTTGCGTAAAAATATATGACTCGAAAATACGATTCCAATACAATTCTTACATGGCAACATTTTAAGCAGTCTTGCTGCAGTTAGTTGCTGCACCAAATCTGAGATTAAACTATATCTACTCTCCATCTTGTTACCGAGCAGCTCGTGGTAGAACAGGTTTTTGAGTAGTAGCTTATCCGGGGCAGTACCATCACCACATGCTACCTCCGCTGATAAGATTTGTTGAGCTTATGTCCACAAGGACTCTTCTTCTTTCCGTGAAGGTAGTGACTAACCTGCAGGGCAATGGCGTATCTCCGTTGGCAGTTCATAGTGATGATCACTGGACAAAGTGTTCAACGATCAACTGTCAAACAGCTAGTTCCGTATTGGCTATCATCAGTGTGTATCTAGGATGACAACATGCGCACACTCGGAGATGTTGCGAAGCGCGCCGTACCCTGTCTAATATAGTTCACCGTAACTTGAAGTCCACAGACGCCAGCACATCAAGTTACCCCAACGTGTAAAATTTCTTTGCTCGTTTTTCAACGTTATGTCAAACAGAATAAGCTTCATATTCAATTGGGAAAATTTGACGCATTGGAGTAACTTGATGTGCTGGCGTCTGTACAATACCAATTTTTTTGTTAATTCTCAGTTGTTATCAAAATTTAGCGTGTAGTTGGACGCCAGTTAGTCACTGGAAATTTTATGCCACTCATGGGCTTATGAATTGGCATCATATGCCGTCGAAAACTACCCCCCCAGGCATGCCGGTTTCCTCGTAATGTTTTCTTGTGATGATTTTACAATGCGCAAATGAATCCAAAAAGTCACGAGTTGAGTGGCTCGGGTTTGAACTCGAGATTTATGACTTGGCATTCCGCCGGTCATTCACCTGGCTATAACTGCCGTGCTGATGACTGACCAAAATGGCCGTCTCCTTCATCGTCCAGTTACGTCTTTCAGGCAGGGACTGATGCTAGCTCGGTTGAAGGGCGCACGCGCTGCTAGGGGCGACGTACTCATCTTCCTGGACGCTCACTGCGAAGGTGGCGCGGACTGGATGCGGCCGCTGCTGGAACGCGTCAAGCACAAGAAGGACTCTGTTCTCACACCCATCATTGACATCATCGACCAGAGCACGTTAGAATTTGTTGCTCCAGACACGTACCAGGTCCAGAGACGACATAATACATATAAAAGTGCCGATAATGATACTAAAAACGTCATATATATATGTCGTGCTTGATGAGATGAAGATAATATCTAATAAGAATAATGTGCTTGTGGAAACAGGAGAATGCTGTAATATTAACTAATGGTGATGAGAAGTAACCAATAACTCAAATAACGAATGATACAATGAAGATTTAAATAATGTGGATGTAGAAGTTAAAAATACTGAAGCTACACTACCTAATGCTTGCAAGAATAATGTACCTAATACTGTCTGTTTGTCGGTTAAATGTAAATATTACGATTGTCTGCAGTGGTTGATAGTCCGTCACAATAAATAACTGTCGATAGTTATTGTCAGTTTTAGACAGCTGTTGACAGTCATTGATAAGTTTAGACAGTCATTAACAAGTTCAGACAATCATTGACAAGTTTAGACAGTCATTGACAAATCCAGACAGTCATTGACAAGTATAGACAGTCATTGACAAGTTCAGACAATCATTGAGAAGTTTAGACAATCATTGACCTTTTTTATAGATAATTATAGACAGACATTGACTATTTTCGACAGTCGTTGACAGTTTTGACATTCGTTGACAGTTTTTGACATTTGTTGACAGTCGTGTCTACCAGTTGTCATGAGATGTTTAAGACTACCTTTGTGTGGTTGCCTCGTCAACTTCAAAGTATTGTCAGCAACAAAATGATAGTTTAACTATTTTGTTGTTCAGTTTCGCATTTAACCAACAAACAATGCATGTTCAATAAAATAACTAGGTGGAGGTTTATAGTAAACTTACTAATTTATTTAAAAAAAAACTTTCAAATTAAGGTAAAAAACAGCTAAAAGCTGCTGCTTTTGCTGAAAAGAATAATTGGCGCTACAAACTACCCAGTAAGACATCTGTCTTAGAACGAGAAGATGCTGTACTATACAGTACCGACTAATTAACATTACAAAACATTAAGAAAAAACAGCGAGCTTTACACTAGTCGCATATGATGTGTAACATAACATCTGACATGTTATCGTGGTAGATACGCCGCTATAAAATACGCTACGCTATAATAGTACGACGTGACCAAACCTCACGCAAAATGCGATGGCAGTTGGCACCATCTCGAAGCGTGCTCACTGGTCAAATCAAATAGCGCTCGCTTCCTCAGTTTTCTGTAAAATATCCAGCACTGAGAGGAAAGATGTAATATATTTCCTCTACTTAATAATCAATTAAAGATTCGGTCCGTTGTTGCTATAAAGTAACATTTACCTGAAAGCTTCTGACTTTTTAAGCTCTTAAAACTCCCACATTCCGTACCTACGACACACCAGATGCGTTTTCATAAATGTGGTGCCGCCTTAACACATACCTACAAACGTGTAAAACACACGAGGTGTGTTAAAAATCTTTTATGGTTCCATACTTTTGAGGAACGTGATATGTATGCACTTCTAAAGATTTACGTTAATCCGGTCAACTGCAAACCTATCTATCGAAACTTGTAGCTTCAATAGATGGAAAACTAGAAGATATGGATGAACTATCTTTGATTAGACTTTATTGTTATAAATAGTTCAGAACATTAACACGCTTGAGTTGGGAATGTAGCCACAGTCGGGTAATGTAGCAAGTATATGTACCTACTAACGTTTGTAAATAACTAACAACCAACTAACGTAAATAAATAATTCACGCCTCATCATCACTTATTTTGTGTCTACAATCCAAGAATGAAAAGGTTAAGCATTTTTTTTTCCTAGGTTACCTATCCCAGAATCGAAATTTATTTATACTAGCGTTTGTCCAGCGTAGGCGTTAGTGTTGGACGTATGCGCAGCGCTGACGCCGAGACAGTGCAGCGCACGCGTCGTGTTCTCGCGGCGTCTGTGCTGGGTTCCATGAAAACGCGAATAATATACATAATGCGTTCATCGAACGCGTACGCTGGACAAACGCTAGCGCGAAGGCGCTCTTATTCAAATTAGGCTGAGAATTCGCACTTTTAGAACGTCAAAATTACATAAGACAGTCCCCAAAATGCTCGCCCTTCGCCTTATTTGAACTGACAGGAAAAAATGACAAATAGGTGCATAACCTTTTCATTCCTCTATTGTACATTCATTATAACTTCTGTTGACATAACTTACCAATTCTTCCCATGTTGTGGCACGACATGGCAGAAATATCTGTCAGTGAGCTAGTGGCTGACAGGATGCGAGTGTAGTATGTATATGTAAATTGCTAAGTTATGTCAAGTAATCACTAAGTAATAAGTTAAGATTCATTACTTTGTAATATTTAAAAAGAAAGTTACAGGTCCCTTTCTTATAAAAGTGCATTGAAAAGTAAAGTTTCCTCCATAAAGGCGTAACTAGAACTGTCTGCAATTCTTCAAGTGTTTTATTTTTTTACTACACAACATGTGTGTCCGATGGTCATTGATGTTATCATTTTGAGGTACATTATTCTCAAAATTCCTGATAAATATTTTATGTGCTTAAAAATACATACGGCTTTATTTAGTCTTTTTTAAATTTTGTATGAGCATCAAATATTTGTTGTTAATACAAAATTAAGACTTAATACAGTTGATGAAGGTTGTTATTATTTAACATAAGTTTCTACATACTAGTGACATCCGCTGGAAAGTTGCTTTCATTTTATTTTTATTCCGTGTGTACTTCAATCATCCTAGTTACGCCTTTTTACCGCTAGAGGCGCTGATGTCGCTCTGTGCTACTGTGCTCTGTGCACTTCAATCTCTTTCGTCCGATATTTCGTGGAAAACTAACGTATGCTCTTGCGCAGGTGGGTGGGTTTTCCTTCATGGGACACTTCACTTGGACGGATGTGCCTGAAAGAGAGAAGAAGAGACGAGGCTCCGATATAGCGCCTACTTGGCAAGTATTCATGAACATTTTTTACTGAATTATATTTCGGCAATCAATATATAAATTCATTTAAATCAAACTGGCTCCGACTCGCTGCTTTTTAAATAATTATTTATTTGTCCATGTCCAGCCAGGGAGTATTGTCTTGTAGAGGGGTGTACTGGGTGACTCAGTTACTGAGTTGTAGAGGTCAGATAGGCAGTCACCTAATGTAAAATATTCAGCTGCGCGACCATTCTCATCACCGCACCAACTGCATATTAGGTCTTAAGTTCCAAACTTGAGTGGGGAAAACTGACGACATAATGAGTGGTCCAGTGGCTATGAGATTGAATGATGTGCTTCGTGTCGCGGGCTCGATTCTTGAACGGAACTAATATTCGTATAGCCGACATGCTATTGCTCCGGATGAACGGACCTTAATGTTTGTGAGTCAAATGCACACTAGGAAGTGGTGAAAGGTGGCAATTTAAAGGAACTGTCTTATGTAAATTTTGAATGCCAAAAATTGCTGATCTTATTCTAAGAGCCTAATTTGAATAGATGACTTTTTATTTTAATTTACTGACCCACATCACAAAAAAAAATCCTAGTATAAAAAATACTATGTTGAGATCGGTTTCATAAAATACAGGCAGTAAATGGCGGGAGTTAACGAGCTGGTCCTCAGCCTAACTTACTAGCCTGAGCTGAATAAATTACTTTTTTATTCGATTTGACAAATGCTATAATAATAATAATAAAATCATTAATCACCAGGCCACGACGGTCTTAGCATTGAGCACCTGCAGTATGCTGGATCTCATTTACCGCGGGTTCTCGCTATGTTCTTCTCCCTGTGTATTTCACATTCTTATTTGCCAATGGACCTAATGAAGACTGTTGTCGTACCGATAGTCAAAAACAGAACAGGAGATATAGCTGATATAGGTAATTCGGTATGTAAAGTATTCTTCAGGTATTTTTTTTATATTTTTATTTCGTAAAATATTTAATTTTAAGCCACTAATTTGAAGCTTTTTTTTTTCCAAGTAATAGTTTTTTTTAAATTAAATTTTAAAGTATTATTCGTGATGACGTCATTTCGTAGACCGAATAGCTTTAAGTCTTTGCCACGTTTCAGTACATACAAAAAACACTAATAGATAACTTCAAACTTGACATTGTCAACAGTAGACACTAGACTAGAGATGGGTTTATGCCCTGGCAAATTGGGCGCATAAAATAAACGCCCGATAAATGCCCGTAAACGCCAAATAAATTCCTTTTGACTGGGCAAAAACTTTTAAAACAATTTCTTCTAATTTGAGTTTATAATAAAATTAATTTTCAAAAACATATTGGATATAGCTAATATTTTGCAATAATCTTAGGAAATTGGTTCTAAACCTGTAGAAATTGCTTTGTTATGAATGATTTCTTGGTTGTGTTGGTCATGTAACTAATCACATAAGTTATTTTTGAACTCGAGGATGATAATTATAGCATCAGTAAAGTTTATATGCCCTTCAAAAATGTAATATTTTCAAAATTGCTATTACTTTACAACAACTATTCTGGAAACTTCTAATGTAGAAAGTTTTAAGACTGCAAAAGAACATTGAATTACACTAGTTCTTAAACCAATATTTATACTACACTGCACATAATTATGCTGGGCCCAAAAGCTGAAGCACATTATCGTGTCCATAATGATTTATGGTGTTGTGCCTGTTTCTTTCGGTGTTTCTTCTCCGCGTAGTCACATAGTGAAACACCGACCTCACCTTCTAGTTATTTAAAAAAAAAATAACATGTAAGTGTATTTATGAACCAATTTACAGAAATAATTATCATTTATTTAATAGGATATTAGAATGTAGCCTGAAAAGAGCGTTACACATAGAATAAAGATTTGTGCGGTCATGGGTTTTTTTTTGTAGAACTGTTAAACTTTCCATAACTTACATACGTGTAAATCTAACCGTTTTGTCAGCGTACGCCAGAATAGCTCGTAAATAGCAGATTTTTTTCCAACTTCCTTGACTCTTACGTATCGTCATGTTTTGGAAACTTCACACACTAACTTTATAAATTATAGCCTATGTGCTATTTTGATATAGCTATATTATTGTAAAGTTTCAGTACAATCAATTCAGAAGTCTTCGTGAAAGAGTAACAAACATCCATACATACATCCATCCTTGCTTACAAACTTTCGCGTTTATAATATTAGTAAGGGTAAAAATAATTTAATTTAATTTTGAATTTACAAAATACGGACAAACAATTTCATTTTAAGTTAATTTCCTGCTTTATTTTTACGAAATAAAGTTATTTGTTAAGCATTTATTTGAGCGTAAACTCGTTTATGCCCAAAATGCCAAGTTTATGCCCAATCTGTCCATACATGTTTTTGCCGTCGACCCATCTCTACACTTGACAGATACGATTTTCAGACTAACATATAGATGGGCAATCCACCCAACCGGGTTTAAACTCAGGTGGGTTTTAACCCGGTGTTTTGGGATAAACACCCGATTTCCACCCAAATTTCGGGTGTAAATGATTTTTATATATAAATGACATTTAGTTTTTAATTAATATTCTTTTACTGAATTATAAATAATTAGGTGAAATAAAATAATGCAAGAAATTTTTTTTTGTGCTAATCAAAAACAGATGGCCTACTTAACAATCAATCACTATCGGACTCTCCATTATCATTGTTACAGACGACAAAATGTAAAGGCTGTCTGGCTTCCCCTGACGTTGAAGGTGTAGGTTCGTTGTAGTCATCCAATATTATCGGGTCTATAGAACTCTCAATTCCGGTTTCATTTTCATCATAGCTCTCATTAAGTTGGTCTATAAAATTCTCTTTTATGTTTTCATTTTCTTCACCTAACTGAATGTTCAAACAAATCGAGCCATTACCGCCGACTTATCGTAAGCGACATTTTTACCTAAACTGCATTTTTCATTGCAAACAACATTTTAAACTACAACGGACCATGTCTCGTCGACATTTTTGCCAAAATAATTAAGAAACTTAAGTTATAGCAAACGCTAATTTTATCGTTAGCACCACGGTTTTCTATTTTTTAGAGTATCCGACATTACCAATATTATCGTAAGTTGCGTAATAATCTGAGAATGGCAACGTAAGCGACCTACTTGTTATCTTATGTGTGACCGAGTTGTGAGTAAATCACTGTACAAAAAACAAGTAGTTATTTTCTTCTTTGTCCTAGCCCTTTCCCATTAATAAAAAAAAAAAAAAAAAAAAAATAATAATAATAATAAATCAACTTACAAATGATGAACATGACAACTAACACGCTTACGCTCGAGTCTTCAACGCTTATTACACACTACAACATAAAATAAGCTATTCAAAAGTTGAAATAGTAGAAAGGAGATGTTTCTTTTTCGGCCATCAGATGTACGTATGGCGAAAAAAAAGGAAAAAATACCATGAATTGGGGAAAAATAGTATCTGGTGAATTAGAGTCTGATTTGTTGTGTACAAAAAATAATAGTTTTTCAATGATTGCCATGTTTTATTCAACATGGCGTCTCGTTTGCTTGCATACTTCATTCGTTCTGAAATCATGTCTTATCAAATCCATTAAACATAAAAAATAATTAAAAAATGTGTGTATTCTTGTACGGTTAAAAATAAATTACTATTATTCTCTTGTACATATTTTGGGTAAATATAATTAAGTGTGATGATTTCATCGTTTCAAAAATCTTTAGTCTCCATTTTTGAACTGTGTTTCTGAACGAATTAAAAAAACAGCTTGACTTCAAACTCATTTATGTCACTTGTCAAGTTGTCAGTGACAATTTCGTTCGACTCGATTTGATTTTGGATTTTGGCTTTCGTGGTTTTCAGTGTTATTTTGCATTTTCTCAATTTTATACTAATACAACAACTTCGGTTTTGTGATATCTGCTAATTCTTGGATTGACTTTGGCTTTGTTTAGCGGTACTCGAACTCAGAAATCTGCGATTTGGATTCGTCTGCCCATATTGGAAATCTTGTTTTTACTTACATTGAAGGTAAATTATTGAAAAATATTTGTAAATCAGTTGGATTAAGTTGGAAACACAAGGTTTATCTCATTGTTTTTTGCAGATCCTTTGGCTTGTTGGAAAATGGCTTGTGTGAAGTGCAATAAAGGGATACTCAGTGATGAAGTCATTATATTGCAGCAGATTTAGGTCCAGAGCTTTTGTTTAATTTTTTAACAAGATATGGCTCAAGCAAACAGTTTCAAACATGTGCGACTCAACATGTAATAGGTATCACTGGGTTTCATGTTGGAACTTATATTAAATGTAAAAACAAATGTTAAATACAAACACATGAATGCAATAAAGATTTTGAGTTTGAGTTTTATCCTTTCAACTGTCAAATGACTATAAACAGTTCTTAATATATTAACTAGGTATTATGAACTTGTTTTCAGAGTATATATAAGTATGTTTTCAGATTGCTCCTGAATAATCTTCTTGAGAGTACTCATAGTAGTACTAAAGTAACGCTGGATAATGGAATAGGACCCATCAGTGAAACATATGAATCAAATGTATTGTGTCTGTGTCATAATGTATGTGGTGCCTGATCTTTAATCTCAAGAAGGTTGCATAATTTAACGAGTGGCCTCAGAGAGATGCAATATCTAATTTAATTGCCCCAAGACAGGTACCTATTATTTGCAAACAGTTCACTTTTGCTTTTTTTTGGCTTTTACAACAATTTATAGTATCACTAACATCATGATAATAATTTCAGATACCAGATGGTGCCATTGTTTGCCATTGATGTGTGGTGAGTGCCTGCAGGCTGGTAGATGTATCTACCAGATCTCTTTCTCTCTCAGAGAAGATCACACAGTATTCCTAATGGTCCTGAGAGAGATGAAATGACAGCCCGGATAACTCCACAACAGGTCTGTTACCTACTGTATATATGCGTTATGTATGATTTTTATGTATGTTAAGATTACACTTACAATTCTCCTGCAATAGACTGATTCATGCGATAAGAAAGTAATGATTGTCAATTGTATGGGAAAAATACATAATAAAACTATGAAAATGTTTTATCAAGCTTGGTAAAAATCCTAACAAATGTATTATTTTTAGATACTCTCTGGAGGCAGAGTATGTTATTCATGCTGGGTATCTGCTAGAAGAAATGTACAGCGTGCTGCCAATCTTCACCTTAATAGTAGGAATGTTTGTGTTGTATGTTCAACATCAACATTGAGACGTCGCACACATTTGTTCCTGAATGCTCCAGAAAGAGATGTCATTTCTAGAAGAATATAACCTAGACAGGTGTGTAAAATAGTTAACTGTAAATCTATGTAGTATGTGGTTTTTATCTGTAAATGACTTGTAAGAATCCCTTATCAATAAAATACTATGACTACTATGTATTGATCTGTGTTGTTTTTACAGGTCAGTTATCGTTCATTGGTGTGCAATGTTTGTTGGACTTGGGCTAGAAGTGCTGTTTGTTTAGAATATGAACCACCTATCACTGAAGCTGACTCTAATCCAAACTAACCTCCACAGGTTTTGCCCATTACATATAATTAAACTCATACAAAACAGTTGGTATATGAGGAGCTTGTGGCTAAATTATAACAGCCGCATGGGTCGATCGAAGGTTAAGCTACGCTTGACGAGGTCGGTCCGTGGATGGGTGACCATTTATTACATACCAAGACTCCTCCGTGCCTCGGAAAGCACGTTAAGCCGTTGGTCCCGGCTGTCATTTGTAGATCTTTGACAGTCGTTACTTGTAGTCAGAAGCCCGAAAGTCTGACAACCAGTTTAACCAAGGGGTATCATGTTACCCAGTTACTGGGTTGTGGAGGTCAGACAGGCAGTCGCTCCATGTAAAACACTGGTATTCAGCTGCATCCGGTTAAACTGGAAGCCGACCCCAACATAGTTGGGAAAAGGCTAGGCAGATGATGACAAAACAGTTGGTATATCTAGTTTGAGTTGTTTTGTACCAGGTTGTACAAACCTAGAACGACACATAGTGCCTGTGTACTTGATGATGTATCAGTAAGAGAAGAAGAATAAAGTTTTAAATCCTGATTTGTTCTTTTATTTCTTTTTTTTTTGGAGAGTCCCTACACTCCTTCTGTAGTTCACCAAAGGTTTAACATCCCTCAGATAGCATGTTAAGCCTAATGGCTTATTTTTTTATCTCCATCGTCATTTGAAGATATTTGACAGTTGTTATGGATAGATAAAAGTCAGTAGGTAAATCTGATACCAATATTTACAAATACCCAGTTACCGCGCTCTTTATATTCTGCGGCATCCAGCTTAACTGGAAGCCGACCCAAAAAGCAATGACCCTTTCTCCAATGGTTTTGGGGTCGGCCGGTACCTTGTTCTCCAATTATGTACCTACTTACATTTTTAATTTCAATCTTACTAGTACCATACCAATCTATTCAATAATTACAGCATCATTATAGCATATTCTGTATAATATTAGACAAATGAGACCGGTTAGCTGAAGAAAATGTATTGAAATAAACGCATCCAGCAGGGATTGAACACAGTAGGTTTTAATTTTTATATGATAAGCCAATACTCCCTAAAGGCTTTAGTGAACCACTTTTGTCTAATATTTTTTATGAAAGATCACAGTAATTATGATCTTAGACTAATAATGATTTATTTGTTCGATGAACAAAAAATAAACTATTATATTATAGGTTAAGTAAACGTCATCTCTACAACCTGTCATGGATGGCTGTCAATAACCCTTAGGACAAACGTCAAACTTTTTCAATTTTAATTTTGTACATAAAAACCGTATGATATTATGTAAAAAAATTAACTTTATTCTGTTCAGGGGTAAGTTTCGCAGCTTCGCTGATGGCGTACATGTTATGGCCGGAGGCCCATACAAAAATGAAACATGTCCTTTCGTTTTTATCTCGTACCATTTTATTTTATGTTGCCTACAAAAAAATAAAATGAATGAAAATCACTTTTAAAACATATTTTTTAACATCACTAATTTAATTTCATCAAATCAAATATACACCCAATTTTCTGGGTGTTTATGGGTGCTTGCGGGAGTTTATCGGGTTTTAATCAAAGCACCGGGTTTAGACCCGGTGGATTGCCCATCTGTAGACTAACAACAGTTTTTTTTTTTAATTTATCTTGAAACACACGAAGGAAGTAGTCTGTTCAGGCTACTTTATGACGTCATATAGAGGTCAAATGAAAGTCAAATGGTTACAAGTATTATTGTGAAAATAATCACAATCTTGTGATATAGAGAGCTAAAAATAGAAAAATAAGGCTTAAGACCCTAAAATCTCCAAATGGTTTTGGAATCAGCGTAGGTTAATTTTTACTTTACATACCGAATTACAGGCCAATATCGCTGGCTGCTATTATTGCGAAGGTTCTGGATCGTTTGATGGACAATCACCTCGAAAAGCACCTACATCTGCATGACGGACAATTTGGTTTCCGTAAAGGTCTGTCCACAGAAAGTGCCATTTTAACCCTAAAGCACACCGTACGTTACTATATCGATAGAAAGACACCAGTCTACGCATGTTTTCTGGACCTATCGAGGGCTTTCGATTTGGTGGCTTATGATGTGCTGTGGAGGAAACTTCGTAACACTAGCATGCCTGAAGAGCTATGTTCTGTCTTTGAATATTGGTATGACAATCAGATCAATTATGTTAAATGGGCAGGAGAGTTATCGGATGCATATGGTCTAGTGTGTGGTGTGAGGCAGGGGGGAATAACCTCTCCCAAGCTTTTCAATTTATATGTGAACGAGCTGATAGGTGGCCTCAACAGCATGCAGGTCGGCTGTTCCATCGACGGTATTTTTGTTAACAATTTAAGTTATGCAGACGACATGGTGCTGCTGGCGCCATCTATCAGTGCACTTAGAAAGTTGCTTAAGTATTGTGAGACTTATGCTTTGACTCATGGTTTGAGCTATAATGTCAAAAAAAGTGAATTTATGTTGTTTTCTAAACATGGTCTAGGGCCTGAAACTGTACCACCCGTGATGTTGAATGATGTTGCTCTTAACAGAGTTAATAGTTTTAAATACCTGGGTCATGTGGTGAGCGCTGATCTTAAGGATGACGCTGACATAGATAGGGAGCGCAGGGCGTTGACGGTGAGGGCGAATATGTTGGTCAGAAGATTTGCGGCTTGCTCGAAGCAAGTAAAGGTCACACTTTTTAAGGCATACTGCCAAAACTTCTATGGTAGCAGCTTATGGACAACATATTCGCAAAAAACCCTTAACACCTTGCGTGTCCAATATAATAACGCCTTTAGAATGCTATTGCGGCTCCCACGTTTTTGCAGCGCATCTGGGATGTTTATGGAGGCTCGGACAGATGGGTTCTCAGCCATTTTGCGCAAGAACGTCGCCTCCTTATTAGGCAGGGTTCGTGCTAGCGGCAATGGTATTCTAGCGGTTATTGGTGATAAGTTTGACTGCCCTATTCTGAGACATCAAATTAGAATACTTACAGAATAGGGTTGGTAATTTTAAAATCAATTATTCTCATTTTTATTTGGATTTATTTTGTGGAATTTTAATTTTAATTTTGAGTCTACTAACAATTAGTTGATAAGTTTTTACTAACAATTGGGCCAATGTAGTCTGTATAAATAAAAATTATTATTATTATTATTATTATTATTATTAAAACCCGTTGCTATTCGTCCCAATAAACTCATTCGCTATAGTATGTGTTGCGTAGGTAGTTGTTGAACGAAATTGTTCACCTGCAGGTCGCCGACCATGGCGGGCGGTCTGTTCGCGATCAGCCGCTCGTACTTCTGGGAGCTCGGCGCCTACGACGAGCAGATGGGCGGCTGGGGCGGCGAGAACCTCGAGATGAGCTTCAGGATCTGGCAGTGTTAGTGTGCACTTTAACTGAGATGTGCGAGGAGCGCAGCGAGGGATGCGTTTGTTAAGCACGGCCGTACATTGGCGGCACGGTATGGCAGGGGATTTTAGTAAGCGCAAAAGATTTGAGATCTTATTTAATCGTGCTTAGCCTCTACATTTCGTGATACCGCGGCATGCTAGACCGTGCCGAAGCATGCCGATTATGCCGAAGCAGGCACATTTCATTGATACGTCACAACGTATCAATGAATGTGAGTCTTAAAAGTGTTACATAGGATTCTAAATCATTTGTATTATAAAAATCCCTTGCCACGCCATGCCGCCAGTGGGCGCCGGGCCTTAAGGACCAATAGAATCACTTAATTTACTATTTTATTTCGCCTCGCTCATCGTAGCTCCAGTGAAAACTGCTTAGCGGGGCGAGGTTATCGCTCGCGACTTCGCCCGAGTGCATTTTGTTACTTTAACATCCCCTTCCCTTCACCTTTTCTTAGTTTTGAAAATAAAATATAGTCTATGACACTCACAAATTATGTCGCTTACTATTGGTAAAAATATTCTAAATCTGTTCAGTATTTAGATCCAGAGATTACTTTCTACAACCTCGCTTTCTTTATAATATTAGTGTAGATGTAAGTTTGAGTTAGTAGTGAATGTGATGAAGTATCCTCATCCCTGTGCTGGTGCGCTGTGCTTGCAGGCGGCGGCACGCTGGAGACCATCCCGTGCTCGCGCGTGGGGCACGTGTTCCGCAGCTTCCACCCCTTCGGCATGCCGGCGCACATGGACACGCACGGTAAGGAAATCAATATTCCGCAACTTTCACACAGATCCCAATCTAAGCTGAGCTTGTGTTATGGGTACTGTACAGCTGATAAATATACTTATATGTTTTTTTTTTAAATAAGTACATACAAATCCTACTAATATTATAAACGCGAAAGTTTGTGAGGATGGATGGATGGATGGATGTTTGTTACTCTTTCACGTAAAAAGTACTGAATGGATTTTAATTAAATTTGGCAAGGAGTTAGCTGACACCCTGAGTTAACACAGGCTACTTTTTATCCCTGTATTCCCATGGGATCGAACCCATGCGTGTGAAACCGCGGGACGTCTGCTAGTTATAGATAAATTACACCCAGACACAGACAAATGATCGTGCTAATCACACAAACATTTGTCCTGGGTGGGAATCGAACCCACGACCTCTGTCATAGCAGTCAGGGGCACTAACTACTAGACCAACAGGCTCGTCAAATAAAAAGGAAAGAAAGAAAGAAAAGCATTTATTTGGAACACGCATAGGTAATGCTCGTATTTAACACTAGCAGACGTCACGCGATTTCACCCACATAGTTCCCGTTACCGTGGGAATACAGGGATAAAAAGTAGCCTATGTCACTCGAGAATAGTAGGTATAGCTTCCCAACGGTGAAAGAATTTTTCAAATCGCTCCAGTACATTCGGAGCAAACAAACAAATAAACATTTAAATATTTCGTATAGATGATATTACTAGATGTAGCGACATCTATCTCGCCACATACGAACTAACGACTGACATCCTACATCGCGGTATCAAAGTTATCCGCGCAGTTTGAACCTGTACAAGTTCCCCACTACTGCAACCGTCGGGCAGTAGTTAGCCCACCAGACACTACACCCGTCTGATTGGAGGATCCTCCCTTTACAATGGTGGATGAGGAACTTTACACCCTGTTCCTCATACCTCCAAACTAGATTATAAAAAAACCCAAATGTTCTTACTTTAGCATTGTTCGTCAGCACGTGGAGCTCCTCAAGTACCGAGTTGAATTACGAGTTCTGACAAATGCTTGCAGTGACTGCACACTTTATCATTTGCCGCCTTGATGTCGGTTATCGCGCCCAGCTCCTAAAATGGCTTATTTTTTTCTGAGACCTTCAACAAATATCATTGTTTTAACCAATGTAAACGAACACTTGAAAAATAATAAACACCAAAACCTATTTAAAATATGTAGAGACAATATAAACGTTCAAAAATGCCCTATAATTTCCCAAGTCAAATATATGGTTTGACTTTTACTTTGACTTTCGGAGTGCGTATTGTTTTGTTGTCAGGTATCAACACGGCGCGCATGGCCGAAGTGTGGATGGACGAGTACGCCGAGCTGTTCTACTTGCACCGCCCTGATCTGAGGGTAAGAGGCTACAATACATTATATTTGTGTACAATGTACCAAGAATAAAACCAACTAGACACTAATATAGATTAAAAGTATTTCATAATAAGTATTTCGTATATGTAAGATTGTGTCTTACATAAACGAAACTTGCTCCTACAGTGTGATAGAGACTCGCCCGATCACACATTTCGTAACGCTCTCGTTTCGCAACCACCAGCTACACCCCAAGTCAAGCGTGCGTAAAGAAGTAATACTTCAAAAATGACGAGTAAAAGTGTTTTTAAAAAACTTAACTGCCTGTTCCAGAATAACCCAAAGATAGGCGACGTGACGCACCGCAAGATTCTGCGCGAGAAGCTTAAGTGTAAGAGCTTCCAGTGGTACCTCGACAATATCTACAAGGAGAAGTTCGTGCCCGTGCGCGACGTGTACGGCTACGGCAGGTGAGGACTCACACGCTAATATAATAACAGTGAATATTCATTAAGCCAAAGAAACACAAATCGTAACATAATTTTTAGACATGTACTTTATCAACACAAGTGGTGTGTACATTCAGTTGATTTTAGAGTGACGTGACGCACCCTACGTGTGATAAATCTTTACTGCTTAAAAATTAGTTTTAATTGAAATTGTATTTAACGTCACTATGATTATCAATTACTAACTCTTATTATTTTTAATCGATATGTTGAGACATATCGATTAATCTGGAATCTGTTAATCTGTGAATCTGAATCTCAGGAATCTGTTTTTAAAGCGACTTAATCGAACAAAGTAGATATATTATACAAAGTATTTTTATAGCTGTCAAATACAACTTCTTAAGATGCTACGAATATAAAGCCTCAGGATCTAGCCCGTTTGACCGTAGCCAATTGCTGCGGCGAAGTCCACCGCCGACACCAACTGCACGAGACAAGCCCATAGCAACTCCACCAGCTCCTCCACCAGCTCCCGCGGAATATGAGTTACCTTCTGAAGTTCTACCCACGTCGGAAATTAAGAGATGGATGAGCACAATAGACTCCATCTTGTGTGAAGTGTGTACTATAGTAGCGGAGGGCAAAATGAACTCCGAACAGAAGATCCGTGTGACTAATTTATGCCGTAAGGTGACTAGTGGGACATCTGAGATGGCTGTCCTGTATCAGTCTCTGACACACAAAACTATACAGGCGTACACTACTATTGAACACCTACAAGAAAAGCAGGGCGTTGCGAAATCACTCCAGCAATTCAAAGAGGTCGTAGAAAGTAAAATGAAGCCCGCAGAAACAACTTCCTACGCAAATATGGTCAAGAAGGGCTCCGACAACTACATCCGCCCTGCAAATTTAAGCTCTGTTGCTATTTACCATAGCGATAAATCCAAAACCAGCGACGACACGAAGTCCCTTGTCCAGAAAATCATCTCTCCCGAGGAACTCAAACTTCATGTTCGTGGCGTGCGAAAAGTGAGAAACGGAGGGGTCATCATCAGCACGGACAAGAGGGAAGACATAGAAAAATTACGGAAGTCGGAGAAACTAATTGCGTCAGGCCTTACCATTGAAGAACCAACAAAGCGCCGTCCTAGGGTTGCAGTTATTGGTGTCCCCGTAGCCCTAACTGAACAGGAGGTATTTGATTGTATTTTCGAGCAAAACCTCTCTGAGAAACTGCCGAACACAACCCGTGACTCCTTCTTAGCTACAGTAAAACTAAGCCATAAATCCGGTAAGAAAAATCTGAGCACCTGTAATTACATTCTAGAATTACCAGCTAACATCAGGAGGTTTCTTATTGAACAAGGGCGAATTTTCATCGATTGGTCGTCCTGCCCCGTGAGAGATTTCACGATAGTCACTAGGTGCTTCAACTGTCAGCAATTCGGACATGCAGCTAAGTATTGCCGAGAAACGAGCGCAACCTGTAACCACTGCGGGGAGGCTGGTCATTCCTTTAAGGACTGCAGCAATAAAAATGCTCCCCCCAAATGTGCGACGTGCAATCGCTTCAAGCGCAAAAGTGTTTATAATATTTAAAAAAAAAAAAAAAAAAAAAAGTGACCACAACACTGGTGATCCTAGTTGCCCGGCACGCAAGTTCGCAGAGGAAAACTATATTAATTCTATAGACTATGAAGGCGCCTAAGAGCGCTACAGTTTTCGTATCTTTTTAAGCACGCTAGCGGGAGTTTATTTTTATTTTTAATTTTATTTTTATATTTTAAATAGTTACTACTTATATAATTATGATCGATAATTTGCTTTGTGACCTAGATAGCTTTTCTGTATCTGAAACTACTATCTGCAATGTTGCAGACTGTAAACATTTTATTCCGGCTGTGGATAAAACACTAACTGTGCTTACCCAAAATATTCGTAGCATAAACAAAAACATGAACGGTTTTGAAGTGTTGTTACAGAATCTTGGCATAAGCTGTGATGTAATTGTCCTGACAGAATGTTGGTTGTCCAATCAGACGCTCAGTTTACCACCCCTGGATGGGTATTCTTCCCATAAAACCAATCGACAACTCAATCAAAATGATGGCGTAGTAGTTTATATCAAGAAAAATCTGAAAGCAACAGTAGAGGAACCGATAATTCAGGATAGTAATTGCTTGATCATTGAAATTAGCCCCGATGTAGTAATAATGGCTGTTTACAGACCTCCTTCTCAAGATATTGACCGATTTTTAGACTCTCTTGACACTCTTCTAAAAAAGTTGTGTAATTTCAAAAACATTATACTAATAGGTGACATAAATATTAACATTGTTTCTAGTAAACTCGATAATCATGCACATAATTACCTAAACATTTGCTCATATCACGGACTATTGCCAGCTTATCATTACCCCACGCATCAAAGTGGATCATGCTTAGATCATATAATTTTGAAAACAAAAAAACCAACCAAAACATTCATTACTAATTCTTTGCTAACTGATCATAATGCAATTTTACTAACATTACAAATATCATTACCTAGGAAAAAATGCATGCGCAGCTATACCAAAGTCAATATGGCAAAACTTGAAACCGACATACGCAGCATAAATTTTGACCTAGTTTACAACTCATGCGACGCGAATACTTCCCTAAACTACTTTATAGGCTCACTACAACATGTAATAATTAAAAACACTTTCACTACAAAAATGCCTAGGAAATATAGTAATGTCAAACCCTGGATTACACCGGGTCTCGTCCGTTGCATAAGGCATAGAGACAAATTGCACTTAAAATCGAAACTAACACCTGAGAACGAGGTACTTAGCATAACGTACAAAAGGTATAGGAACTTTTGTAATAACCTACTGAAGAAAATAAAAATCCAACATGATAAATATGAGCTGCAATCAGCAGGAAATAATAGTAAACTAGTCTGGAAATATATAAGAACAAATACTCTTAGTGCAAAAAACTCAGAACCTCCACTTGATTTGCTATCAACAGATATTTGCCCATATAAAGCAGCTGATAAAGTTAATAATTTTTTTGTCAACGTTGGTAAAAACTTGGCTGACAAAACACCTAGAACTAGAATTCTCTCTTGCCAAAACCAGACTACTGAAACTATAAATCCAGTTAATTCTTTTGTATTATTAGACACCGATATTGATGAAGTTTTGCGAATGATTTCCGGATTAAAAGATGACTGTGCTGTCGGGTGGGATGATATACCAAATAGGATCCTTAAGAAATTTAAATACCTACTAGCTCAACCACTAACTCATATCTTTCAGCTATGTCTGACGAATGGAGTTTTTCCTAGCCTACTTAAAAAAGCATTGGTCACTCCTGTTTTCAAATCTGGTGACAAGTTTTGCGTTAATAACTACAGACCCATTTCTGTATTAACAGGCCTCTCCAAAATTTTGGAAAGAATTATAAATAATAGGTTAATAAAATATCTTGAAGACAACAAATTACTTTCAGATAGTCAATTTGGTTTTAGACCAAAAAAAGCAACCTGCCAAGCAGTACACAAATTGACTGATTATATTACTAAAAATCTGGATAATAGCTTACATTGCTTGGGAATTTTCCTGGACCTAGCCAAGGCTTTCGACACTATTTCTTGCTCTAAACTATTGCACAAGCTTGAATCAATTGGGATAAGAGGAACACAACTCCTACTTTTTTCTGATTATCTCAGAAATCGTTATCAGTGTGTAAAACTCGGTCAGTTTAAAAGTTCAGAACTTAAAAACAGCTGTTACGGCATTCCACAAGGAAGTATTTTGGGACCTACGTTGTTTTTAATATACATAAATGAACTTTGCAGCCTGAAATTACCAAATGGTATCATAATGTCATACGCAGATGACACAGCCCTATTGTTCTCGGCTAAATCTAGAGAGGAGGTCTATAAATATGCTCAGAGTGGTTTTAATTATGTATCAAATTGGCTTTGCATGAATCTACTAACATTAAATGCAGATAAAACCAAACATATTTTATTTAGAATGAAAAACACTAATATACCACTAACTAACCTTACCATTTATGCTCATAACTGTACGACAGACGCTGACGCTGTTTGTTCGTGCCCTACTCTAGATAAAGTCGACCATATGAAATATTTAGGTGTTACAATTGACACAAATCTAAATTTCCGTAAACATATTGATTTGCAATGTACTCGAGTTCGTAAATTAATATACATTTTTAAGAACTTACGTCACATTGCTGACTTTAAATTAATTAAACAGGTATATTTAGCTCTGTGCCAATCTGTACTTACATACTGCATAACTTCATGGGGTGGTGCTGCAAAGTCGATTTTATTACCTCTGGAACGCGCTCAAAGAGCAATTCTAAAGGTAGCCACTTTTAGGCCTTTCAGATTTCCTACACACCAGCTGTACATGGCATGTGGGGTGCAAACAGTACGCCAATTATTTATACTGCACATCATGCTACATCAGCACGCTGAACTCGCTTATAAACCTTCTGACAAGAGAAGGAAAGATTTGGTTTGCATAAAGCCACAAACTAGGCATGCTTTTGTAAACCGGTTCTATGTCTATTTAGGACCCCATTTATATAATAAGTTAAATAGGATACTTAATATATATAGTGCCACTTGCAAACATTTTAGTCTGAAGATATGCGAATATTTGGGTAAGCTTGATTACACAGACACAGAAAAACTTCTAGAAGTGCTTCAATAATTAGGTAGATATTAAATTGGTAATTTTTAATTAGTATTTAGTAATATATGTAGGATAGTAGTATTTCAATAATCAATTAACTATGTACAAATAATCAGCTTGATCGTTTAGTCTTGGGATGGCCTGAAACACAGGTTTTTATTAACCTAGCTCAGGCAGGTCGCCACACAAGTTATAATGTTAGTACCAAACCAATGACCTTTCATAGGTAACAACATGTGTTAATTAAATTTAACTACTTTGTTTATAAGTATTTAAGCTAATATGTTAAAGAACTTGGTTCTACTAAGTATTTATAAGTTTGTAAATGTTTTACTTTGTAAAAGGACGTAATAAATTTATTATTATTATTATTATTATTATAATTGAAAGTAACTTAAATCTTTATTCAATAAAAATATTGGTAAAATTTAGTACACATAAAGGACGTATGAAATGCGTACGCGTCCGTTAAAATGTACGGACGCGTACGCACCTCATACGTTACTTACACAATACTGGTGTTTTCTAAGGACACTAGCAGACGTCCCGCGGTTTCACCCGCGTAGTTCCTGTTCCCGTAGGAATACAGGGATAAAAAGTAGCCTATGTGATAATCCAGGGTCTCGGCTAACTCCATACCAAATTTTATTAAAATCCATTCAGTAGTTTTTACGTGAAAGAGTAGCAAACATCCTCACCAACTTTCGTGTTTATAATATTAGTAGGATAGGATAGTAGGTTATACAGCAGCATTTATCATGCTCCCGACATCAGTATCTGCAACGTTTAGAGAAAAGTGGCAAGTGCCGAGGGGCAGTCGAGTTACTGGAACATAAGATATTGCTGCCCTAGCATTTCTTGAAATAGTGTCTATGTTCAAAAATGTTATGATGTTGAAATTCTGTATTACGTTACATTCGTGTTTTGAATCCAAAAAAACGTAGTATCACGTTCTGTTCGCTACTATTTTAGTAGAAATGCCCATTTCTGGCCGTGTTTTTCCCGTCTATGTAATAACTACTAAAAATATACTAATTTAGTTATTTAAATATTGTTACCAATTTGTAATAAGTGCTAAATTTAAAGTATCTAAAGTCGATTTTTATGTGACACTCAATTGTTTATTGTATTTTGATATTTCATTTCGGTGGTCAGTACTTTCAAAGTAGGGATAGGAATTCTCAGTAAAAAATGTACAGATGCCAGCACATCAAGTACACACACCCCTATGTGTCAAATTTCTTTGATCGTTTTCCAACTTTATGTCAAACAGATTAAGGTTCATATTCAATTGGGAAAATTTAACACATTGGGGTAACTTGATGTGCTGTCGTCTGTACTATGGGAAAAACAGCCGTTGTTTCTTAATCTGTGATGTCAATCCTTAGGGTTTCTGCCATTTATGCATCACTTGCCGAAGGTTTGTTCAGAAAATAGGCATATCCCTTTCGTCCAGTTTAAAAGTATTTAGCGCACAATTAATATATTATATTTATTAATATATATATATATTATTTCACCCGCGTAGTTTCCGTTCCCGTGGGAATACGGGGCTAAAAAGTAGCCTATGTCCACCGGGAATAGTGTAGCTTTCCACCAGTACAATAATTTTTAAAATTGGATCATTAGTTCCGAAGATTACCCCCTACATACAAACTTACAAACTTACAAATTTTACCTCTTTATAATATTAGTATAGATAAGCTGAATTGAGCTAAATAAGTATAGCAGTGTGTAGATCCAGTATGTTGGAGTTATGGAGTGACCGTTGAAAGTGTTTCAGGAATAATAGCAACTACTGTTTAAGGTGGTAACGATTTCAAGGATGGTTACCCATCCCTGTACAAAAATAATTCTCGTTGCACCTTCCATTATCCAGTTTCGTATGGAGGAAAAATCCCCGTTTTCTCTTTTAAGATACCTTTTTAACAGATTCAAAAAAAGGAGGAGGTTCTTAATTCCGTTGTATATTCTTTTTGGGTACATCCGAAGAAACTAAAAATTTCAAAATAAAAACTTAAAAAAAAACCGACTTTATTAAAAAAAACCATAACATGTTTAACTCTTGTTTCGGAAGTCTGTGACTTTGGTGGTTTTGTTTCATTCATCATTGGCGATAAAGTTTTATAGAATACTCTTCTCATTCTCTCCCTCTCTTTATAATGAGTTACGAATAAGTAGCATCAATTGTCATCCAGGTTCAAGAATGAAGAGACGTCGATGTGCCTGGACACGCTGCAGCGCGAGCACGACGCGGCCGTGCTGGGCGCCTACCCGTGCCACGCCGAGCTGCAGGCCACGCAGTACTTCTCCCTCTCGCTGGCCGGCGAGCTGCGCGACGAGTTCAACTGCGCCTCCGTGCAGCCTTCCAGGTCACCATTTAAATTAATTAATTGATCATGTCAACTATACTCCAATTACAATAGCAATAAAAAAAAAATTGACAGAAATTGATAAAGGTTATTTTTAACACACTTTGTAACGAAAGTACAATAAGCATGCATTTTTACAAATTATGATAGACGCCGCTTTATAATAATGAATTTTAATGCGGCTGTCGCTTAATTGTAACCATATCAACTACTTATTTTAAGAAATTATGTCTATTTTATTTAGTTACATCATTCATAACACACTATTCATTGACTATTGCATAATCAGATATTAAATAAAAAACCGTTTAATTCATTTCTTCTTCTTTTTGTGTAGTTAATCAAAATCTTGTTTATTCTTTTCTATTATAAATATGCCCTTCAAACAAGTATCACATCACACATACGGTTTAAAAATAATTATAACTCATTTAAAATAAGGCTAAAATAAGAATGGACCTAGTGTTGACCCTTGAGGTACACCTAACTATACTGGTAGCCCTTTTGATTTCGGACCATTAACAACTACGCATTGGTACTGTTTACGTAAATATAAGTTAATTACGTAAATAACTTAGTTTTGTAACACTGCAATGACTTAGATTAAGAAAAAGCGTGTCATGGAGTACGGAATCAAAGGCTTTTGAGGGATCACAGAAAACTGTAATTGCATTTTTCAATATATACCTGTATTTTAGAAGAGCATCAGTGGTCGAAAGAATCTTTGTAAAGCCATATTTTGATTGAATGTATGTGGGATAAGTGTCAGAAACATTTATTCTAGGAAATAGGCCTAAAGTTCCTCATCCACCATCGAAAGGGCATCCTCCGACCTAAGGGCTGTTGTGTATGGTAGGCTACTGATCGGTAGTTGTTCTCAGTTTCTTGTAAGCGTAAGTGTTCAGGTAACTTTAATATACCGCGATCTAGGAGAGGTCAGTTCGATGTCGCTACAGACCAGTAATGAGACCATTATGCTCAGGATCTCACCGGAGGACCTGTCCACGGAGACGTCGAAGGTGGTGGTGATGACGACGTGCCACGGCAACGGGCGCGAACAGAAGTGGCGCCGCCTCAGCACGGGACAGCTGCAGCACGTGACGTCACACCTGTGCCTCGCCGCGCCGCGCGACATCGGCGACGTGCACGCCGCGCCCTGCCGCCCCGCTGCACTCGACCAGCTGTGGACCATCGACTACACTGAGGATAACAACTTCCATGCTAGTCCGTGCAGCTCCTTTTACTTAACTAAGCACGGGACAGCTGCAGCACGTGACGTCACACCTGTGCCTCGCCGCGCCGCGCGACATCGGCGACGTGCACGCCGCGCCCTGCCGCCCCGCTGCACTCGACCAGCTGTGGACCATCGACTACACTGAGGATAACAACTTCCATGCTAGTACGTGCAGCTCCTTTAACTTAACTAAGCACGGGACAGCTGCAGCACGTGACGTCACACCTGTGCCTCGCCGCGCCGCGCGACATCGGCGACGTGCACGCCGCGCCCTGCCGCCCCGCTGCACTCGACCAGCTGTGGACCATCGACTACACTGAGGATAACAACTTCCATGCTAGTACGTGCAGCTCCTTTAACTTAACTAAGCACGGGACAGCTGCAGCACGTGACGTCACACCTGTGCCTCGCCGCGCCGCGCGACATCGGCGACGTGCACGCCGCGCCCTGCCGCCCCGCTGCACTCGACCAGCTGTGGACCATCGACTACACTGAGGATAACAACTTCCATGCTAGTACGTGCAGCTCCTTTAACTTAACTAAGCACGGGACAGCTGCAGCACGTGACGTCACACCTGTGCCTCGCCGCGCCGCGCGACATCGGCGACGTGCACGCCGCGCCCTGCCGCCCCGCTGCACTCGACCAGCTGTGGACCATCGACTACACTGAGGATAACAACTTCCATGCTAGTACGTGCAGCTCCTTTAACTTAACTAAGCACGGGACAGCTGCAGCACGTGACGTCACACCTGTGCCTCGCCGCGCCGCGCGACATCGGCGACGTGCACGCCGCGCCCTGCCGCCCCGCTGCACTCGACCAGCTGTGGACCATCGACTACACTGAGGATAACAACTTCCATGCTAGTACGTGCAGCTCCTTTAACTTAACTAAGCACGGGACAGCTGCAGCACGTGACGTCACACCTGTGCCTCGCCGCGCCGCGCGACATCGGCGACGTGCACGCCGCGCCCTGCCGCCCCGCTGCACTCGACCAGCTGTGGACCATCGACTACACTGAGGATAACAACTTCCATGCTAGTACGTGCAGCTCCTTTAACTTAACTAAGCACGGGACAGCTGCAGCACGTGACGTCACACCTGTGCCTCGCCGCGCCGCGCGACATCGGCGACGTGCACGCCGCGCCCTGCCGCCCCGCTGCACTCGACCAGCTGTGGACCATCGACTACACTGAGGATAACAACTTCCATGCTAGTACGTGCAGCTCCTTTAACTTAACTAAGCACGGGACAGCTGCAGCACGTGACGTCACACCTGTGCCTCGCCGCGCCGCGCGACATCGGCGACGTGCACGCCGCGCCCTGCCGCCCCGCTGCACTCGACCAGCTGTGGACCATCGACTACACTGAGGATAACAACTTCCATGCTAGTACGTGCAGCTCCTTTAACTTAACTAAGCACGGGACAGCTGCAGCACGTGACGTCACACCTGTGCCTCGCCGCGCCGCGCGACATCGGCGACGTGCACGCCGCGCCCTGCCGCCCCGCTGCACTCGACCAGCTGTGGACCATCGACTACACTGAGGATAACAACTTCCATGCTAGTACGTGCAGCTCCTTTAATTTAACTAATTGCAGCTAAGCACGAGACAGTTGCAACATGTGACGTCACACCTGTGCCTCGCCGCACGCGATTAGCGATAGACTACATCGAGAACTCTAGTATTTGATTGTCACACTGAGTTTTATAATTTATTTTAAGGTTTTGTGACGTATGCAAATGGAAACAGGTGTTAGGATAGATAGTGTCCTCAAATGGAGCACAAACCAAAAATCTATTAGTGAGTTCCTAGTACTTGCGGCTTAAAGGAAAGCACCTCGCCTCGGTCAATTCAACCCTGTATGTTCTACGATTTCGGTATTCTTTCCCGTTACGAAGCCCTATCGTAATTCTATTTGCTAACTGCTGTCATTTATAGCTTGCTTCTTACAGTCTCCTCCGAGTTTTGGTATCTTGGTTCTTTCGTGCAAAGTGACGGAGAAAAAGTCAAAGTAGATAGAAAAAAAATAGATAAAAAATAAACCGGACCGAAAATAGATCAGACTGCCAACACAAGGTAGATAAAATGGCATCAGGTAACTCCATCACCTTGCGACTCCTCGGAGAAGAAAAAAATCTGCTTAACTGTATATTTATGCTCACGTATCTCAATATAATGTATGGAACGGCTCATTTTATTTTTCTTAACTTCAAGGTTCGTCCTGCAGTAAAAGATTTTCATAATGATGAGCACAAACAACTCATTTCATACTTAAAATAAGGTTGTAAATCCTATGTTCGTGAGGTAATAGTGCCTCCTTATCGACAGGTGCATTAAGATTAGGCGCAGAACAAGAGCAGCGGCTGAACAGACTCCGAGGACAACGGTATGTTACATTTACTAATATGACATCACTAGCACTTTGACTTCACTCGCGTGAGTTTTGTTTTCTTCAAACGTTCACATGTCCCAACCCCTTCGTAGTTTTTCTAATTGAAAATAAAATATAGCCGATGTTTATCAGTGATAATTTAATATAGCTAATGGTGAAGGAATTTTTAAGATTGGTTCAGCCGTTTCTGTGTTAAATCCCTACAAGAAGCAACTTAGCGATTTTTTTTTCTGATCACTCCAGTTACGTACCGTTAAATGATTTATGTTATATGTTGTTCCACATAAGTTGTGAAGTACACATGTGTCTACTTTGGGAAGTACAGGTGTGTGTAATAAGTTGATTAAACGTTGTGGTGCGCAGGCGCATCTCCCGCTCGCTGCTGTCGTACGACGAGCGCGACGACGCGGCCGCGGACTCGCACAACGCGACGGACCGGCGACACACGCACAAGGTACGTTCACCCATCATCAGTTTGTTTCCAACTACAGGCCCATTTCCATTCTGTCAACTTTTGCGAAAGTCTTCGAGTCCCTTATCTGTCCTTTTATCCAAAATCAACTAAAATTGTATTTAAGTAACGAGCATCATGGTTTTATTCAGTCCAGATCGACTAATACGAATCTTATATTGTTTACTGAACTTATAACGCAAGCTATAGATTCAGGCTACCAAGCCAATGTCATCTACACGGATTTTAGTAAGGCCTTTGATAAAGTCTCACACAAAATACTGATTCATAAATTGAGAGCGTACGGTATCACTGGGTCTATGCTTTTGTGGTTGAGCTCATATCTTGTGAATAGGTCTTTTTTTGTGGTGATCAATGGATTTCAATCTAGTTCGCGTGCTATCTCCTCTGGCGTACCACAAGGATCTCATTTGGGTCCTGTCTTATTTATTTTTTTTATTAATGATATCCTAAGTTGTTTCTGGCACTCAAATGCTTTCATGTATGCTGACGACTTAAAATTTGTCAAAATTGTTAAATCCCAAGAAGATGCCTCCAGTTTACAGAGTGATCTGAATAGACTCGTGCAATGGTGTGAATTTAATGCAATGCACCTAAACGCTACTAAATGTTACCATGCAAAATTTACTAGAAAACATAAAATAATAGAAAGAGATTACGTCATTGAAGGTGCTACAATTAATGAAGTAGAAGTTATAAAAGACCTTGGTGTTACTTTTGACAGAAAATTAACGTTTATTCCGCATATGGATTGTTCGGGGTTGGGTTAAGATAGAGATAAAAGAGAGATAAGAGATGAAAGTCAGTTTAAGATTATTAAATTCACTATATTGTCTGCTTTCACAAATATGAGATTAAGTTTAATTACACTAGGATGAATGGTGATCGATATGGGATTTTGAGTCACGCGCACGGTATGTCGGCTAATTACGTACTGAACTATTGCGGTGTAAGTGCAATAATATAAATGATGGAAACATACTGAGCGGGTGGCGCAATAATGATGACCCAGGTAAACGTGCTGTACGGTGATTGACCCGTACATGGATACTATAATTAAAAAGTCTTCTAAAATGCTAGGATTTGTTATGATAAACTCCAGACAGTTTGGGACCAAGACCAAAATTATGCTTTATAACAGCTTGATTCGGAGCTCATTGGAATATTGCAGCGTAATCTGGCGACCTCACTATGCTATACACTCATTGCGTATAGAGCGTATTCAAAAACGCTTTTTATGGCACCTGGCATTCTCCAGCGGAGTTGCTAAAAATAGGCGTTCTTACAATGACAGGCTGAGCTACTTTGATATGATAACGCTGGATAAACGCCGTCGACTGTTAGACGCAATGTTTGTGTGCAAAGTGATGGCTCGAAAATTTGACTGCACCCAGATCCTGAGCCTTTCTCACATCCGTGCCCCCTCAAGAATTCCTCGTAGGCCAATTACACCACTCTGCCCACCACAGAGAAGAACTATTTTAGGCACCAATTCACCTGTAGCGAGATTATGTAAGGTTGTAAACGATTGCAGCAACCAAATTGATCTGCACTTTGACTCCTTAACCAAATTGAAGACCAGTTTCCTTAATTTTCTTACGTAGTGTAAGTAACTTACTTTGTATTAAACATTTAGTTAAGTAATTTATTTTGGATACTTTTCTTTTTCTGTTAGTTGGGTTGGTACTTGTTTGTTTTTTTTATTCAGCCCTGTACAACTCTTATGCATGCAGAGTTTACCTCTAAGTGATTGTTGCACTATTATAAGACTTTTTGTACATGTTACCTTTATGATGTTATTAGTGTAAACAATCGTTGGTGAACCTATTGATAAATAAATAAATAAAAATCAGCTGACGTCACTTCGTCTGTGTAACTACTTACTAAGGCGAAAGCGTTACCAATCTTGCCCTTCTAACTAAACTTAATTTATGCCAATTTTATCTTTTTTCGTTTCACCAAAAATTATACTCACTACTCAGCTGCCAGTTAGTATGAAATTCAGCCATTTTTGAAGTTTTTCAAATGAAATTCAGTATTAGGGTTCTTCACTGAAAGTCAAGAAACACGTATATTTTTTTTTTCAAAAAAAGGGGTAAAAAGGGGGGTGCAAAGTTAGCATGAAACTTTGCCGTTTTTGAAGTTATTCAAATAAAATTCGGTATGAAGTTCCTCACACGTATAAAATAATTTATCAAAAATCATCCCCTAATGGGGTAAAAGGAGTGGTGCAAAGTTAGTGTATATACATATAACCTAACCTAACTTACCATACCTATCTTATAGCGAACCTAACTAACTAACCTAACTGCCTTACTGAAATGCATTGATTTAGAAAAATATAAAATACATCATTTTAAACTGAACTAATACTGCGCTGCGTGTCTCTATGTTACATACAATACCAGAGTAGGTAGTAGTATTTGAAGTAGTAGTAGGAGGTAATAATTTAACTAGATTGGTATAAATATGAGATCATCCGTACATAAAGTACTACTTTGACTGGCCTGTTGATCGAGTGATTAGTGATCCTGACTGCTATGCCAGAGATCGAGGGTTCGATTCCCACACTAAGACAAATGTTTTGTATGATGAGCACGATCATTTGTTCTGTCTGACCACAATAAGGTTGTGGGCATACCCACCCACAGCGCCCACAACGGTAGATCCGCAAAATCAAAATCAAAATCAAAATCAAAAGTCATTTATTCAAATTAGGCTGAGGATCAGCACTTCTTGAACGTCGAAATTACATAAGACAGTCCCCCAAAAAGCCCAACCTTCGCCACTTCCTAGTGTTTTTGCTGGGAAGAAGAAGTGGCGGAACAAACTCCCCAGCAACACATCTGTCTGATAAGTTAGAAGAACTTCAATTTACACAGTACAATTAGTTATAATTACAAAATAATTAAAATAAGTTATTCACTACATGTTAGCTAGCACACTCAACATACAGAATACCAGTAATATATAGCTACCGACAATAAAACTAACTTAACTCAAGCAAAAGCAACTGACTAATAAGAATCCTCCAGGTAAAAAGGGTGCGCTTTTGTCATGGTCATCAAAGTCAAAGTCAAAGTAATTTATTTGTATAACATAGGTAAAAAGTATATGACTTGGTGACAATATCAAATTCTATGTGCAACACTATGTTTCACCTTGCAAGGTATACAAATTTTAACATTGGTTAAGTATCTTAACACTGTAACAAATTAGTAGTAAGTAAGTACCTACTTTTTTACACATTCTCATTTTGAATTTCTTTTTTTTTGCGTTATTATGGACCAATCAATTTGTCTTCTAAATATTCCTTAATCGAGTAGTATGCTTTTTTAAGTAGAAACTGTGAAAGCATTTTTTAGAATTTACTTAAATTATCTAATTCTTTTAAAATTCTAGGTAGCTTATTAAAAATTTTGGGAGCCATACCTAGAAAACTTTTTGAATACAGGGCAGTTTTATGTGGCTTAACACGAAGTGTGTTGCCATGACGTTTATTGTTGACTAATACAAATAGTTTTATGTGTTTCCTAACAAACAAAGCTACTTCAAATATGTATAGACATGGAAAGGTCAGTACGCGAAGCTCAGTGAAATATGGCCGGCAACTGTCTGTAACCTGTAGCTGGCATACTGCTCGTAAACATTTCTTTTGTGCTTTAAATCATCATCTGTCTGTCTATCTGTTCGCGATAAACTCAAAAATGACTAGGCCGATGCTGTTTTCATCTTTTTTTTTTTTTTTTTTTTTTTTTTTTTTTTTTTTTTTTTTTTTTTTTTTTTTTTTTTTTTTTAGTAAGAATCGTGCAATCAGTCTTCTGACTATGAGCAGATGAGTTGTAGGATCATTGACGGGTGGAGATATTCCTCATTAGGAACATCTACCATACTAATACTAGCTCAGTCATTGCTGCTGAGCGCCAGGGTTCTTCGTCTCTTGAGACGGTTTATATAGTCCGGTAGGGTGAGTTGGACAGCTAGCAGGTTGGGATGATTTTCCAGTCTAGTCTTATACTTCTGAGCGTATGCTTTTATTTCTTCTTTGACCGTAGGTATGCCCAGGTGCTCATGTACCTCGGCGTTCCTTATAAACCAAGGCGAGTCGCTTATTTGTTTGAGGATGCAGTTTTGTGTCCTTTGAATTTTCATTTTGTTTGAGTCACATGTAGCTCCCCACAATTGAATTCCATAAGTCCACACGGGTTTTATGACTGAATTATAGATAAGGAGTTTGTTGTCAATGGACAATTTTGAGTTTCTGCCCAGTAACCAGTACAGCCTCTTGTATTTAATGTTGATCTCACGTCGTTTTGTTTCAATGTGTTTTTGCCACGTCAATCTACGATCTAAGTGGAGTCCGAGGTATTTAACTGTGTCACTCTGAGGCAGCTCCGTTCCTCCTAGGTTTACTGGGGGGCATGTCTTTCTTCGCAATGTGAATGTCACTTGTACTGACTTGTTGGTATTCGCCCTAATTCTCCACCTATCGAACCAGTCGCTTATTTCGTCTAGGCTTCGCTGTAGCTTTAACGTGGCTTCTTCGGGTTCATTACTCGAAGCTAAGACTGCCGTATCATCTGCATAGGTTGCAATAGTGACTTCAGGTGTGCGCGGCAGATCGGAAGTAAATATGGTGTACAACACCGGGCCAAGGACAGAGCCCTGAGGTACCCCTGCAAGTATATCATGGAAGCCTGATGTGCAATCCATCTCTTTCACTTGAAATATTCTATTGGTGATATAAGACTCCATAATTCCATAGAACGTATGAGGCAGAAGTGACTTAATCTTGCATAAGAGGCCTTTGTGCCATACCCGATCGAACGCCTGTTGGACGTCCAGGAAAGCAGACGAGCAATACTCTTTTAGCTCGAGCCTATTGCTAATGAATTTACACACTCTGTGAGTTTGTTCGACAGTGCCGTGTTGTGCTCTAAACCCGAATTGATGATCAGGAGTTACGGAATTTTCATTCATAGCTATCGAAAGCCGCCGTAGTAGCACTTTCTCCAGTACTTTGGAGACGATCGGGAGAAGGCTTATAGGCCGGTAAGATGAGACTTCATGCGGTGGCTTCCCAGGCTTATGAACCATAATCACCTGAGAGACCTTCCAGAGCGCAGGAAAATATCCAATACTGATAATCCGGTTGAATAGGGTTGTCAGGTAAGTTATAGCCTTACGTGGTAGTTCTGAGAGGATCTTACTGTCGATGAGGTCGAAACCTGGTGCCTTACCGTTCTCCATTCCTTGGATAGTTCTTTGTACCTCCCTTGGTGTCACTGCTTTCAAGGGCAACTGCAATTGGAAGTCTTGCTGGAGAATATCATCTATATCTGCCTCGTCTGATCCAGGAGTGGCTTCATTTGGTGTAAATACTTTCGCCAGATGGTCGGCAAATGCATTTGCTTTTTCTAGTTTCGATCTAGCCCACTTGTTTCCATCTAGACGTATAGGCGGTTTGGGGTTTGTGGGTTGATTCTGATTATTGCATGCCTTCCAGAGGGAGTAATCGGTGTCTTTAGTAGCTGTTAGCGACATCAGGTTTTCCTCAATAGTAGCATCTAGATTTTCTTTTATAGCCTGTTTAAGGTGTTTAGTATACTTATTTAGTGTTGTTTTGTCATCAGGATGTCGACTATTGTGCCACACTCTACGTAGTCTTCTCTTCTCCAGAATCATATCGTGAATTTCGCGGGGCACATGGAGCTGTCTGGTGTTTTTCTGAGTCACTCCTTCAGTACTCCTCCAGCAAGCCTCCTGCACCACTCTCGTAAATGCCAAGACTGCATTATCTATTTCCCCCTCACCCTTCATAGATGTCCGTAACTGTAGGGAGTCCTCAACGAGAGCACGAAATATTTGCCAATCTGTTCTTTTGTTGTATAGTTTCGGTTTCCGTTGACACTCCAGAATATTGGTACTAATAGTTAGTACCACTGGGATGTGAGCTGAAGAGCCATCGAGAACGCCATCAATGTGATAGAAAAGTCGTGAGAGGCCCTTCATTAGGAAGAAGTCCAGGACATCAGGTAATCTACCAGGGTCGCTTGGCCAGTGAGTAGGCTCGGGGGTGGAGATTGTTGTTAGGTGATTTTTATCAACGCATTTTTTAAGTTCTCTGCCACGCGTGGTGATCAATCTCGACCCCCAGTGCAGATGCTTGGAATTCCAATCTCCACCTGCTATGAAGCGTGGACCGAGACTATTAATGTATGTGGTGAAGTGTTCCTCTGTTATAGCGTGCTTTGGAGGACAATAAGCCGAAGAGATGCAAAAATTCCCATTTACATCCTGGATATTCACTGAGGTAGCTTGAATGAATTCCGATCGAAATTCTGGGAGTTCGTAATGTTCAATGGAGGATCTAATTAAAATAGCTGTACCTTCATGTGCAGTGCCATCTGGATGATTTGTGGAATACACATTATAGTTTTGTACGTGTATTTGGCTGTTGGATGTAAAATGCGCCTCAGAAATAAGCAAGACATCCAGATTATGCATTTTTAGCAGGACTTCAGCTTCATTTTTCTTAGATGATAAGCCATCTATGTTCCAAGTAGCTATCTTGAGTTTTTTCATTTTTGTGATAATTTGTTAACTAGTGTCGTCAAGAGCCCTAAAATGGTGCTCATTTGTTGTAGGATTGTATCAATTTTTTGTGATTGTTTTATAAATATTTCCTCAATTCTGTTATTCAGTGATTGTTGGCTGGCATCTGGTTCAGATTGTTGGTTTGTATCTCCGACTGAGCGGTTGCTTTTTTCATCTATAGATAGAGTAGTTCTCAAGGAAGTTTTAGTTCATATAATAACATTTTTTTAAGTTGGAGATAAAAAATAAGCCTTCTGGGAGCTGGGCGCGATAACCGACATCCATGCGGGCGAAGCCGCGGACATCAGCTATTAATTAATAAATATTAAAAAAATATTTCAGTCGGCTTGAGACTGATATTAGAACGCTGGCAAAATAGACAATATCAGTTCAGTTGCCAAATAACTGACCAAAAAAAAAAGGAACACAGCGCGCCGAAAATATCAAAAGTAACCTTTTCATCTATCTGTGTCTCGAAGGGTTGTCATTTGTTGAATTTTCTCCCCATAATTTGCGGAATAATATTTTATGTGGAAGCTAATATTGTATGTATTTAAGATAATGTAGATCATAGTATTGTACCAAAAAAAGAAAGTTCTCTCTCAAAGTAAGAAATCTTAATAAGTTTACTTAATCGAATGTGTAAAAAGGTAGTGTTATAAGTCCCATTGAACACGGGGATGTCCATTTTTGGAGCTGACTTTTCACGGTGCTTCACTGCCCACATCTTTTTGTTGAT
This sequence comes from Euplexia lucipara, assembly GCA_921972225.1. Taxonomy (NCBI): domain Eukaryota; kingdom Metazoa; phylum Arthropoda; class Insecta; order Lepidoptera; family Noctuidae; genus Euplexia; species Euplexia lucipara. The sequence goes on along the minus strand of OV179169.1, from coordinate 12,397,317 downwards.
ATCGTTTGTAAGCTCACTGTACTTTTCCTCGTGCCTGCAGAATTCGCTTTGGTACGTAATATTGTCGTCACCGTTCTCACCTTCAATTTCCCAGTGGAGCTTGTCGATCTCACCCCACCGGCTATCCAGTGATTTTAGAGCGTTCTCGAATTGCCATTGATTTTCGAATTTGTCTACGTCAATATTACTTACGGTTCTCATGAACGCTTTGAAATTGATATTTTGCTTCTTTATTAACCCGCTCAGCTTGCTGGAGTCTGTATCCTTATAAAGGAAAGTCTCTCGCTGCGAGGGCTCCTCATGACGAGAACCCGACATACCTGGTTGTGGCTGCGCCGCCCCGCCTTCCTGTCCACGATGGTCGGGGCCTAGTTGTGGTCTAGCCCGGTTACCTGGTAATGGTTGAACCTGTTCCGCTATGGTTCTACGAGGACTTTCATCTCTCAGCTGCGTCGCGCCTAGCTGCCCCATGGTTTGGTCAATAATTTCCCTAATTTTTAAATAAACTTCCTTGGCTGTTTCGAAACAACCCTTTTTAAAGTAAATATGGTCGTAATTTGCAAACTCGCATATTTTCTTATGGTTTTCTTGATAATCGTGCCAGTATGCTTCTAACATACTAGACTTGCGCTTGTAATTATCGATGGTTTTCCTCTCGGATCCATCTTTCTTTAGGTTGGTTAAAAACTTGTTCAGGATTTCATAGAGTTCAGTTTGGTTTATGAACAGAGAATCGGAATCCATGGTTTAAGTTAATTTGAATATATTTGGAAGTGGTGAATATAAATAAATGGTTTGATCTGACCTTATTGCTCCAACCAACCGCTTCTGCAATCTCTGGTTCTTCAAATTGCAGCGATCTTCGGGTTCGAGTGGCACTGTTTCACTTGGTAGTTACTGGTAAATAAATGCTCGAAGGACCATGTAAAAAGGTAGTGCTTCGCGCTATGGTGACTCAGCTTTGCTTTGCCTTTTGGAAAAGGAGTTTTTCCAAAAGGCAAAGTTGTCATTCCATGTATTTCTTCGTAGAAGTTGCACCGCAAACGTCACAGCCACAAGCGCTCCCGCGCCGGCAAGAAGCGCACCAAGAACAAGTTCATCCTGAAGCTGCTGCGCACGCTCATGAACGGCACCGACGAGCACCTGGAGGTGGACGTGCACTGCGCGCACCGCCAGCTGCTGCCCAACAACTCCTTCGTGCGCGACCTCGTCACCATACTCAACGATAAGAACATTAAGGTCAGTGTGTCGCCGTACACGCAAACACGCACGTAAACGCATACGCACACGTACACGTAAACTTGTACGTACACTCACACGCATAAGAACACGTTCACGCAAACACGCACGTAGACGCACACACACGCATTCGTACACGCGTGCGTTTGTTGGTCTTTTTTACTAATAATTTTGTTGTTGCCCACTTTTTGCTTTTTCATAATTTTCTTATAGTTTTCTACTGCTCTCCTGGAAGTTTGAAACGCTCTTGTGAATAGAATCTATGATCTTAACAAACTTAGTATCTATATCAGACCTTTTGAACTCCCTCCCCCCAACTGTTAGTTGCCAATGTAAAAAAAGAATGTCGGTGCCTACTATTATTATTACTGTGCTAGCTAACATGTAGCAAATCATTTAATTTAAATGGTTATGTTTACCAATATTTTGTAAACTCATGTTCTTCTAACATAACAGACAGATGTGTTTCTGAGGAGTTTGAGCCGCCACGTCTTCCCATTAAAAACACTAGGAAGTGGAGAAAGGCGGGCTTTTTGAGGGACTGTCTTATATATAGCTTTTGATGTTTAAAAACTGCAGGTCCTCAGTCCAATTTTTAACTTCAGGTGATCAACAACGGTCGCGTGTTTGAGCGCAACAAGGTCACAGAACTGGACAGCAAAAAGCAGCGCGTGCTCAACAAGATGGACATCGAGTCCGCGCGGGAACAACGGCTCGCGCCGGATCAGCATCCCGCGCCGGACCAGCATCCCGCGCCGGACCAGCAGACCGCTGCCGGCAGGGAGCGGGTGAGTTGTGCTGTCATTCATTCCACACTAATGCTACATTGCTACAACAGTGACAATTCACTTTACTCATGTTTTCACGGGACTTGTTAATTGAATCTACCGGCTATAGATGATTGGTGGGATGTTTTCGGTAGCATTATACTAAGCCAATAAGAATTTAATTAAAAATTATATAAAAATCGCGGGTTTGATAGAATTACTCGTACTATTTAACACTAGCAGACGTCCCGCGGTTTCACCCGCGTTGTTCCCGTTCCTGAGGGAAAACAGGCATAAAAAGTAGCCTATGTCACCCGGGGATAGTGTAGCTTCCCAGCGGTGAAAGAAATTCCAAATCGGTCCAATAGTTTCGGAGCCTATTCAATGCAAACAAACAATCAAACATTTCCTCTTTACATATTTTTAGTATTAATATAGATTTAGAAGTAAAATAAAACTCAAAAATTTGAAATTAGGCATCGGTGTCCATCATTTATTAGAATCAAAAGACAATGCCAAAAATTTTATGAACCTGTGCCCCAGGCTGTACATAAATGAAATCTATGTAATTTAATAGTAAAGATCTTCTACAACAAAAGTAGAAAAGGCGCATATTGCTCAGCAGTCGTGGACAAAAGTTATAAAGGTTTAAAGAAACCGTTTTTGTACCTACCGGCTAAAGTGTTTTTATGTTTATTGTAAACATTAAGCTAGAAACATGTTTAGATATCTGTTCCAGGCATTAATATACACAGTGTATTCGTTATAAAGCACTGGGAGGGCATTATTTTTCAAAGTAAATCTATTATGGTTAGTACTTGGTTAGTATCATTTGTAGACAGAATATTTTGTGACATGATGACATTTGACGTTTGATCGAAGACTTGAGTGTTGCCAAAATAAAAGTAAAATAATGTTACATATGAATGCTCAGATTACTTTAAACTATTAATCTAACAATATTACAGTTCGATTTATGGATATGAAAACATAAAACACTAATAATAATGTATTACGTTTTAAGTTGCGCTAACTTACAAATATTTAACATTTTAGGCCAGGTATGTGTTAAGATTTTCCCTGTTTTGCGCTTTGTTAATATTATTTCACTTGAAAGTAGAGGGTACTTTCAAGTGAAATAAAAAGAAAGATACTTTTTATTGTAAGTTTTTTTCCACGTCTGGTATGGAATGTTCGTTATTTTCTAAAATTCGTATCTTATTTTATTATAAGTATTTGTAATACAATGATCTCTGTACACTTTGGGGCACAAATTGGCATTCTCCTTTTAAAAAGAACAAACCATTATAAATAATGAAAATTTTCCTAACATTTAAGTGGAAAGACCACGTATTATTTACTTAGTTTTCGCCGTTTTACGAGTACGTTAACGAATATTCTTCCTACAGCCATCAAACCGACACATCAATAAAAAGAAGAAACGCATCATGTCATCACCAGCTGTGAGTAGCGACGCGGGCCCGCACTCCGGGGGCCACAGGGGCCAGCCGCAGTACGAGGGGCCCGGGGGCCACAGGGGCCAGCCGCAGTACGAGGGGCCCGGGGGCCACAGGGGCCAGCCGCAGTACGAGGGGCCCGGGGGCCGCGGGGACCCGGACAGCAATAAGATTATCATTGAGGACTTTGTGGAGGTGAAGGGAGCCAGGAGTACGCCGCAGCCTGGACAGGAGAACCAGGTTGGTAACGTACACATAGCTACACATCAAGCTATACATCTCCAGGATAAGCTGATCTCGCATTATATACAGGGTGTAAAAAGACCGATCACATTGCCAATAACCACACATTCTGTACATATAATTAAGTAATTTTAACCAAAAAATAATGCTGGGAAAATACTTTTTTTTTTCATCTTTAAAAAAGAGATTCTTTTTATTGAGCGCATTGCATAGCGCGACAACGCAACGCAACTTTCGATCGAACGACCAGCTGAGCGCCACTCGTTGATCCGACCGGCCCGCTTGTTTAGTATCCATTGCATTTTTGTAACTTCAAATGCGTAATTAGTTTTGCAAAATCGATAATTTTGATAATGTTTGTCCGAAAGAAAGTTTACTAATGACACTTGGAATACAATTTTGAAAAAACGATAGAATTATTTGCACTTTGTCCTTCAATATCTCCAAAATCAGTGAATTCCCAGGTATGTTCTAGAAGAAAAATACTATCCCAGTGAGGGGTAGAATATGTAGTTTTCGTTTACGTTATAGTCTAAGATCCCGCTATAGAAAGACCTTCACCGAGCTGGTTATTTAATGAAACGTATTTTATATTTAATTAAACATGCCAATAAATATATTCTATATGGGTTGCCTATCAAATTTCAGTCCAGGATATGATTTATTAATAATTAAAAATTTAAAAAACCCCCACCGCAAAAAAGTAAAACATTTAAAAAGTTAAAAATAACACTTTAGCCATGAAATTTTACTTCACGTCAGGGTACCGCTTAAGTAAGGAATGTTCCTAGTACTTGTAGGTATGTAGGTAGGTACTTATTTTAACGGTACCCCGACGTTACGTAAAATTTCATGGCTAAAGTGTTATTTTTAACTTTTTAAATGTTTTACTTTTTTGCGGTGGGGGTTTTTTAAATTTTTAATTTAATTTTTATTTTATAATTTTTAAACGCATTAATTTTGTTTTATAGTGTTTACAGTTATGAGAATTTTTCAATGCATTGTATGCTGGTTAAAACGAATCCAAACACGACATAATTATCTGCTATTATTTTGTCAAGAGTCTACCTACTGGTGTGCTGCATAGCCTGGCTGCAGCATCAGCTCATCCTGTTGCCATCAGGGCATTGTGTGCAGAATCAAATGCTGGTTGTAATGAATCCAAACACGACATATCTGCTATTATTTTGTCAAGAGTCTACCTACTGGTGTTCTGGATAGCCTGGCTGCAGCATCAGCTCACCCAGTTGCCATCAGTGCACTGTGTGCAGAATCAAATGCAGGTTAAAATGAATCCAAACACGACATATCTGCTGTTATTTTCCCAAGAGTGTATTAGTCTGCTAGATATCCTGGCTGCATCAGACCAAATACACCATAATGTTGCTTATTAATATTACACACATGGGTGTTTGAAATTTTAAGACACACATGTTTGTAAGTAAAGTTAATACCCATAGACGTCTAAAATAGCAACGGTAGCTAACACAAAAGACCTGATAACCTTGAAACGGCTAAACCGATTATGATGAATTATGTCTAAGAACCATCGCAAGAAACCCTGCTTTCAAATAAAAAAAACCGCATCTAAATCGGTTCACCCGTTTGGGCGCTACGGTGCCACAGACAGACAGACAGACAGACAGACAGACAGACAGACAGACAGACAGACAGACAGACACACACACATAGCGGTGAAACTTATAACACCCCTCTTTTTGCGTCGGGGGTTAAAAAAACATTTTTTTTTAAACTTTCCACCGGTTTGTTTATTAGACAAATTGTATACCAATCGAAAGTATGGACCCCATAGAATATGCAAATGTTAGGTTGCCTATTTTTTTCCGGTCACAACTCTCGGGTAGCCAGGTATAAACAGGTAAATCGATACTAGCATTTTGCACCGGTATGTTTATTGAATAAAAATGATATGAAAATAAAGATTATTTTATTCTGAATACGGTGGTATAAGGTTGCCTGCGAAAAATCAGTCCCGAATCCCGGTTGTCGAATTTTAAAAAGTCAAATATTGCTGCGAGCGAATACGTGCGACTGAGAGGTCCGATATGTTCAACAAACGCAACAGAAATACATTTAATTTTTGATCGCTACTTATCACCGTCAATCAAAGATTCTGAACGTGAAAGCAGAAAAGAAGTCGATATTTTTTTTTTGTTTGTTTTATGCCTATGGCATTAAGTCCGCCTTTGTACATTAGTGTGCTTGAAGTATTAAATAAATAAATAATAAATATTCCTTACAAAATTTCTGGACCTCAACAAACTAGACCAAAAATTTTTTTGCAAAGACTTAAAAACTTTCGTTTTAAAGAAGCTTTGGTGCGGTTTCTGGCTGATTATTGGGAAAATGACCATTTGGTAACAATAATCTAAAACAAAAAAATCTTTTTAACCGTCGACCATCAGTGCTACTGTTATCAAGTACAGGGAAATTCTGTAAAAAAAACTGAAGAAAGTAATTATGAATGTAATCACGAAGAGGCAGATACAAGGATTATTTTTCATGCTTCTAAAGCGGAACCAGGCTCAAGAATTTTAATTAAAGCCTCTGATACTGACGTTTTGATTATTTTGTTAGGAAATATACACAAACTTATCGAATCAGAAATTTGGCTTGCCACTTCAGCAACTAGAAAGACAAATAATCAAACTGTGGATTGCATTAATTGCACTGATTTAGCGGTGGAGTTAGGAATCAAATTATGTCAAAGTCTTCCCGCCTTCCATGCGTTTACAGGTTGCGATTACACGGCAGCATTTTATAATATAGGAAAAGTAAAACCTTTTCAGCTATTTTCGAAAAATGAAAAATATCAAACAGTTTTTGCATCATTAACAGATGCTGCTGATATTTTCATTGATGCAAAAATGAAGACCGTTCAAGAATTTACGGCCAGTATACAGGGTGTCTCATTCAAATGGGTCAGTATAGGAAAGTCTGAAACTATAAGACATACGAAGATTTGTTCTGAGGAACCATGTCATCGATTTTAATAAAAAGAGAAACTGCATTCATACATTTTAAAAAACATCCGTACTCCGTTCGGGAATCGAACCCGGTTATTTTGAAAAAAAAACCTACACTATTTCTATTTAGATATCGATTGTGTAGGTCTTAAGCAGTAAATGTCTGTATGAGAAGTGATGTCTAAAATGAATAAAATGCATTGTTTCCACATACTTTAATTTACTTTAGTAGGTGCTCGAAGTGACCACCGCCTTTTCAATACCGCCTCTGGACTATTTCTATTTCTATTATAGACTATTTCTCAGTCGCATGTGTTCACTCGCAGCAATATTTGACTTTTTAAAATTCGACAACCGGGATTCGGGACAGATTTTTCGCAGGCAACCTTATACCACCGTATTCAGAATAAAATAATCTTTATTTTCATATCATTTTTATTCAATAAACATACCGGTGCAAAATGCTAGTATCGATTTACCTGTTTATACCTGGCTACCTGAGAGTTTTGACCGGAAAAAAATAGGCAACCTAACGTTTGCATATTCTATGGGGTCCATACTTTCGATTGGTATACAATTTGTCTAATAAACAAACCGGTGGAAAGTTTAAAAAAAAATGTTTTTTTAATTATTAATAAATCATATCCTGGACTGAAATTTGATAGGCAACCCATATAGAATATATTTATTGGCATGTTTAATTAAATATAAAATACATTTCATTAAATAACCAGCTCGGTGAAGGTCTTTCTATAGCGGGATCCTATACTATTAGGGGTCTTTTTACACCCTGTATTGTTAGGTTTATTTCTTGATAATGAATTTTATTATTTATTTTAATCATATAATAATAGTTAAAACGTGTTAGTATCTAAATAAAATATTAGAATCCCATATGACGTCACATCCGATGGCAGTTGATAAATGCGGGTAGTTGGTAGAACGGGGGAACGAATGGAGATGGTAGGCGAGCTGAGTCAGTTGTGGCATTCTGGCGGTGACGATCAAGCAAGACGGTTGTATTTGCGAAAGTGATTTTCGAGAATAGTTTATTGTGAATTTTGGAGAATAAAGTATCAATTTATAAAATGTAACCTGTGTGTTACTTTGATAACCAGGAGTGTATACTATACTATGATTTCCGTACAATGCGAGGTCAGTTTAAACTAGAAATGTATAGCTTGATTTGTAGCCGATTGTACATCAGTGTTATCATCAGCTTGCCTTTTCCTATCTATGTTGGGGTCGGCTTTCAGTCTTAGTCGGGTCTGCATAGACTGAAAGCCGAGCCCAACACAGTTGGCAAAAAGGCTGACCGACTTAGTGCCAAATATTCTATTCTATTCTATTTTTTGTTATGGCAAACAAAGTCGATGTCGACTATTCTGCCAATGTCTAAAGTGAATTGAAAAGCAAGTGTGTAAAAAAAAAAATACTAGGCACTAATAACTTCAATTGATATGGTTGAACTCGATGTAGATCTTCATGGGTTAGTATGGGACTGAAACAAACATAAAATACAGGTACATTAATATTATAGTTGTTAGAACATTTAATATAAATTATACCACATTCAGACACACAGCTCAATGGCAGCAACTCACAATTTAATATTATTGTGACGGATAAAAACTATCAACGCCACAAGCAGTTCTGGGGAGGAATATGTTAAGAGGGAGGGAAAGTTAATTGGAAGAAGAATCTTAAATTTGGGGAGACGTTTATATAGATCTAAAGTTGGGACGTTATTTGAGCATTCGAAAAATATATGGTCCAACGTACCCTCCGCCAACCCGCACTCGCAGAGAGACGAGTCACGAACGCGGATTTTTTGTAAAAAAACAGGGGAACAACAAAAACCTAAACGAATTCTACAGAGGGTAGATATGATGGGTTTGGATACTTTTTTGAATTTGAAGAACCAGGGTTTTGGTTTTATGGTTGGTTCTACTGCGTAAAAAAAACTGCCCCTCTTCCTACTAGACAGATTCCACTGTGCCTGCCAAGAATACTGGAGTTTCACTTTAGGAATGGACAATAGATCATAACCCTGATAAGCATTGTGTTTGAGATCTGCCGTTACCGATGAACAAGCATCTTTAGCCAAAATATCAACACATTCATTACCCTTGATGCAACAGTGACTAGGTATCCAAACTAACTGAACATCTTTTTGGTTGTTAGTGCAAGACAACAAACTTTTTTTGATTTTTTAAATGAGGGGATTGTGCAGTTTACTTTTAAAAGGATTATGGATTAAAGCTTGTAGGCAACTAAGGGAATCAGTAAAAATAACAGCTTGGTTAATGTTTTGATGTGATTCAATAAAGAGGCAAGCTTCCAAAATAGCCACACATTCACCGGTAAATATAAAAGCCTCCTTGGGACATTTAAATTGTAAAATGATTCTAGATGATTGATAATAAACTGCAGCGCCAGTGTGGTTAAGATCTGGAAATTTCGAAGCATCCGTAAAAAACTGCTGAAAACCATTCCATCGTTCACCCACCACCGCATTGAAAGTCGAGTTAGCTAATAGGGATTTTTTGGAAATACCGATATCAAAACAATTTTCGGCGTGAAACATAAAACATTATAAGCAAAATCAAAAAGAGGTAGTCTGGGATACTGAACTACTGGGCATACTAATTTTTTTATATATCTAAAGGCTATCAGAGTTAGGGGAATTTCTTTATTTTTCCAATAATTTGAGGTTCTACTTAGAGCATCTAATTCGTTCAATTTAACTATAAGGGGATGAGAAGATCGACATATTAATCTGGACAGAAAACGGGAAGCGAGATATTGCCGTCTCAGAGCCAGTGCCAAATATTAGTATCAAACAATAATTTAAGCCTTTGATGGATCCGCATACCCAACAAACAAACTAAGCTTATAAAATTAAGTCTATAGGGTCTAAACTCTTATACTTGTTATAAAAGAGCATTTATTATGTTAATGTTCCTTATAGTGGCATATTATTAGAAGATTTAGCCAATATTACCTTTATTCTTATAATTTGGCTAGGTAAACGGTAATATATCCAATTAATACGGCTACAATAAGGGTTCCAAATGTATTTTTCTTATAGAGGCTAGTTACATTGCATTTTAGCCATATAATATTCAAAGTCATATAAAAGCTTTTAATATGGTCAATTATTCTTAGAAAAGTAATGCACAAGCTAACTATGATGCTTTTTAACTCATAGGAGCATCTGATAAGACGTCTATCCAACAAATGAATTCTAACAATGTTTAGGATCTTTACAAGGATGAAAGCAATCCGTATTCCCTTATACAGTGATTATAAAGATATTATTCTGTACATGGTAACATAAAAATGTTTTACATGACTAGATTCGCCATTTTGAAAGTACAGCAGATTGTGTGAATTTATTACGGAGTGGAATTCACATTTTAAAAACGGATTCAAAAGACTGGAAGTAGTTTAAAAGGAGCGGTGGTTACAGAAGAAAAGCAAAAAAAGTTTACGAAAACATGGTTGGGAGCGTTACACCCATCAGCTCTACTCCTATGATGCTACAAAATGACCAAGCCGGTACCAACGAATCGGCCAGTGGTTCCGCAGAGGATTATTTTATAGAAAATGAGAATGAAAAGGAAACCAATGAGGAAGAATATAATTGTAGCGATAGTGATACTGACATTTTTAAATGAAGAGTTGCAGAATATTGATATTCGAAGTGACATCAGAGAATGGGCGGTGAAATTCAACATTTCCCATATCGCTTTAAGTGGCTTATTAAAAATATTACATCATGTAATGCCAAACAAAATGCCATTGGATGCGCGTACATTGCTCAAAACAAATAAAGTAGAAATATGCATGATTGAAATTGATGCTGGACATTATTGGCATAATGGATAACTTACACAATAACAAAAACCCTTCCAAAACTATAAAGTGCCCAAGAAAATAACCTAGAATTTAAATATCGATGGTTTACCGATACATAAAAGTTCGAATCATCAACTCATTAAATGTAAATGATTAAATGTAGATTACAGGTACACCTCTGCCTAGCCCTTCGGGGATTACAGGCGTGACGTAATGTATGTTGTTATGTATAATTCGGTATTGTATTTTACACCATTGTAAAATAAAACAACTAATTTGAAAGTCACGTATTTTTATTAAAGTTATCATTTTTATAGGATATCATGCAGCCGTATCAAAATACAGAGGAAGAGTGGCTCTCAAATCGGGCATTGTATAAAGGAAGGCTAATTTTTTATTTCTTGGTTTATGGACTGACCTCAATGCTCACTCAGTTAGCCCGCGAAACAGTTGGTGGGTTCATAATAGAAATCGCTGTTTAAACATAACCTGTAAATGATGCCTAATTTGGGAGCTATCTCTTGGTTTTTTACTATCAAAACTAGTTTTTAAACCTTACCTTTGACAGGACTTCAATCATCAGTCTTTTTAACAACAATTTAAAAATAAAAAATATATATTTATTTGCAATGTATAATGATTTTATACAGTTTACAGTAAAAAAAATGCAGAAAAAAACGTAAAATTTAAGAAAAAGCCGACGAAAAATTTCAACGCAGGGTGGTTCCAAATCATGTACTGAATCCATGGTAAGCGGTTGCGCGTCGAAGTCCCTGCCACCCTGTATATATAATTATATTCTTTATTGTGTACTTACAATTATAATTATACGTATTACAAACTTAAAATTAGTGCACAAAAGCAAGCTTATCCCTATAAAGAGATCTCTTCCAGCCAACCCAACCATAGTGAAAACAGAAATATTATACATATGGGAACAAGACTAGCTAGGTACAGGATTTCGTTCGTGAGAAAGGAACCCTGACAGTATGTAAAATGGCGATAGCATAAGCAACAAATGTGGCCATTATAAAGCCTTCAGTCTCATAGACTCCTTGTAGACGTTGTGCGAATCGTTTTGCTCTCATAATAGCATTATTTATAACCTGACTAAATATTTTATAACGTTTGTAGCACAAAAACAGCTTAAATTCAAGGGCGGGTTGACACTATAACACACAGCTTACCACATTTTATCATGCATTTGAATTCCCATACACTTTTCACTATAAATGAGCACATAAATCAGGTAAATAAACTACATAAAATAATAACTTACCGTTCACTTGTCAATAAAATGGTTGACGTTTCTCTTCATTCGCCAAACTATTGCGAAAATGTAAAATAATCACTAAAAAACACTTATTGCAGAACCACAAACAGATGACTATAAGGGCCTACGGCTTTATAAGAGCCTTTGATTTGCCACAATGAGTTTAATTCCCTTGTACCGGACCATAATAAAACACGTATAAGGGTGATCGCCCGTATTAACACTTTCTATATGTTTCTTTCAAGTGTGTTGGCTTTTTAGGAGCTTTTTTCTTGCCATTATAAGATTAATTTCCTTATTACTTGTCATAATATAACACGTTTAAGGAAAAAAAGTGGACAATAAAGCAACTATAAGGGGGGTATAAGGTTATTGTCTTTATAATTTGTGCCCAAACGCACCCTTATTAGCGATAATGCGGCTCCTATAAGAATATAATTTTTGGCAATATATGCCATTACAAGAGCAATTTTTGTTTGTTGGGTAATGATGTCGGGTATTTGTTAAAAAAAAAATGACGCATATGTTTCTTTTAATTAGACATTCCTTTTATGAACATTATTTTCGATATTTTCTGAGAAAAAAAAAAACAGTAAGAAGTGTTCTCGTTTGTCCCGCAGCCCGTGCGCAAGCGCAAGCACCGGCACCGCGCGCCGCAGTACGCGCGCGACATGTTGCACGCGCAGCACAAGCTGGGGGACGACACCGAGTGAGTAGCATTCATTTTTCATTTGCACGACACATTGCACGAAGCGTGACGATTTTAATATAATAAAGTCACCAGTGACAGTCAAAATACCTGCCCCTGTGCTAGTTCCGCTTCGTGTAAAGTTTATATCCTACATCATCCCGTCTGACTTTTTGTCTTGTCAAATACACACACATGCACGCGCACAAACACACACATACACGTCACAATATCTCACCCATATGTAAAACGTACGTACGGTTATGTAACAGGTCTGCACCACGCGACTCGCGAGAATCTATAGTCCAACACAAAGATGGCGGCCACGTGTATGACCACATGTATGGCGGCAACACAGATGGCAGCCACACAGATGGAGGCAATTTAGATGACAGCTACGAAAACAGCGTGGACTCGTCTGAGAATTTGTTGGAAGATAGTATGGACCGCTCGTCTGGCCGCGAGGACTGGACTGTTGGTAAGTTACATTAAGAATCCTGATAATATAAAAAAAATGGTTTACTTAAAATTTGCCGCCATAAAATAAAATGACAGTACGACGTGGTACCAACCTCACGCAAAATGGGTTGACGCCAGATCACCGTCACCGTCCGCGCTCATTGGTCAAATCAAATAGCGTGCGCTTTCCCTGTAACACATCTCCGTCCCTTGCACATCAATAAATATCATTCATCATTTAGGTGAGACGCGGCTTCGGAGCAGTTTTCGTCGCAACTACAACAACTCTCACTCCGGCGAGAAGTTCGTCGACACGCAACGACCTCTCGCGGGTCCCGCTCCTGACGCTCGGAGACTGCAGCCCGCACAGCGCACGCGGCCGAGTGACTCGTCCGGCGAGCGAGGACCTCGCGGGAAGGAGAATCATATTGAAAATACCGTAGACGAAGTAAGTAGATGTTATTTGAGTTTGTCGAAGCAGTTGTCGCCACAAATCCTCGATTGCATGCCAATAACAAGTGTGAAATTAGTGGAGGGGAGGGGGAGGGGAGGGGTTTTGGGAGGGGTGTGGGAGAATGGGAGGGAGGGGGAGGAGAGGAATGGGGAAGGGGAGAGGGGGAGGATAGGAATGGGGAGGGGGAGAGGAGCGGAGTTGATAAAAAATGCTATGCAATAGCTTTACCGCGGCAGTCTCCGAGTGCCACACGTATTTTTATTTATTATAAAAGACCACACAGGCATACACGTACATACCACTGATTTCTGACCTCTTAACCATGTGCCTTCGCAGCTACATGCGCACTCGTCGGGCGAGGTGGCGCCCGTCAAGGTCGTGATGAGAAGCAACCTCACCTTCAACCTCGGAGACGAGTTCTTCGCGTGGAAGAGCAAAGACACCAGTGACCTCGTGTAAGTAACTCTTCAAAAACTAAAGCTCAAATCTTTATTGCAGTCTATAATACATGTTGTCGGTGCATGAATACCAAAAATATATTTAGTTAATCAGTTCAGAGTCCGTCAGTTAGATCTTTTTGTTATTTAATATGTGCAATTTAGTTTTTAGCTGTTAAATTGTGCGCATCCCAAATGAATATATTTTCTTTCTTTCTTAGATAAGTATTTTTTTGCTTTTTCAAATTGATGGTAAACTACTTTATTTTGTGACCGTCAGGATGAGTGGACCAAACGAAATATGTCCTTGAGAACTATTTAATACCTATTTGCTACCTTTGCGAAATATATTAAGGAAATAGAATGTCCAGCTATTCTGACGTCAGGATGGCTGGCCACCTCCAAGCTCGCGTAGTTTTAGAGTTGTATTAACCGCGTTGTTAATGTCAATATTTACTACATATGTTTTACACAACTTAACGTTAAAGCTTTCATAACTTTTAATTTTAAAGTTCTGAAGAATGTTTTGCCAATGCTAACAAGAACTTCCCTCTGTTTCAGTAACCAATTCCTGGGCGAGCTGGCGATCCCCACGCCGCAGAGTACAAACGAGACATCCGCCCAGCACTACAGCGCACCGGACGAGCACTCCCCCCCATCTCATCCCTCACAGCAGTCGCACTCGAACCAGCACAGCAACTCGCACTCGGACAGTTCGTCCGACAGTAGTGGAGACTGAACTTTAACCTAATCCATCGTCATAATCGGCCTCCCTTCTCCCAACTATGTTAGGGTCGGCTTTTCCAGTCTTACATGGAGCAACTGCCTATTTGATCTCTTGATTATATTGAACCAATCCAAATTATAGTAAAATAAAACAAGTTTGTGCTTTAAAACAAGTTGGTTCAGACGAAAATGAACTCTATTTTCTTATGATAAAGTTCAATTTTGAAATTGCAGACTGACATTATGTAAACAGTTGGGTATACACCGTGACATTTTAATAGTCTTACAAAGGTAGTCCACTCAAAGTATTCGTACTCCTAGAAAAGTCTTAGTTTTAATTAAGATAATATTGAACTCTGCTTCTTAACGCAAAGACGCCGCTCTTAACAGGGTGTTCCAAACTACACCGCGCGTCATTCTCATTGAAGTAAATTTTTAATAATTTAAAGTACTAAAATATATTTTATTTTTTATGTAAGTAGATAGATATATAAAAAAATGGGTGCCGTTATAAGAAGACTAAAATGCCACAGTGTATATGAGAAAACATATAATATTTGAAATTACATAGGTGTGCTCTTCAAATAATATATTTTTGTAATTAGATACGGAAGGTTAAATAAAAGATTGAAGAAAACTACAGATATGAGGGTCTCACACGACGGGTTTTTTATCGCGCTGACTACGCGCGTTCTTAACGCGTATTAGTAGATGGTTCACGTTTACATGTATAGTAACAGATCAACCAGCTTGAACCGTTTTGAGCGTACTGATTACGTTATACGCGCGTTATCAGCCCTTTAAAAAAACGTCATGTGCAAAGGCCCAGCGGGGCTATTGCGTGTCTCCGTTGACAGTTCACAGTGATGATAACTGGGCAAACTGTTCAACGATTAACTGTCAAACAGCTAGTTCCGTATTGGCTATCATCAGTGTGTATCTAGGATGACGTCACGCGCACTCGCAGAGATGTGACGAAGCGCACAATACCCCGTCTGATAGTCACCGTAACTTGAAGTCCACTTATAGGGCAATAGCTATTTTTTTGTAAATTCTCATTTGTCATCAAAGTTAAGCGTGCAACTGGGTGCAACTTTTAGTCACTGGCAATGAAAAGATTTCCAATAGTCCTGCTGATTGGTATCGATATATTTTAATGTTAATAAAATAATAATATTGTATGCGGTTCCTAAGCCCAGAAACAATCGGTTCCATTCCGATGTTTCATAATAATAAATAGAAAACTAGCATTTATTTAAATGTCAAGAATCCGTCCACTGTTGATGTTGACAGCATTTATTTTAATTATTTTTATAAATTTAGAGACGCTAGAACTAGTAATATAAGACATTTGTAAACGCCAAATCTAATGATAATGTTACGTTAGTCAAAATTAACTTGATATAGTGATGAATTGTTGAATCGGCGCGTCGTGCAATAGTATTCCTCATGATGAAAGCCTCGTGAAAGCTGAAAAATCCCATAGTAGACATCAGCTTGGGTCTTACCACCTCGCTAGGCCTAACGCAATCTTTTATTATTTTACAAAAAGTTTGTTTTTTTTATAATTAAATGTTGGCAACACTTTTTCTCAACATTCTTTACTGAGAGTACGAGTAAGTAAATGTTGGCAACATTAAATCGTTAATCTCTTGGCCGCCACAACAAAAAAAAACAAAATCATGCCCCCGGCGCCAAGTTACGAATTAATCCTTTAAATTCGTCACGTAATTGTGACGCGTGGCGTCCTGGGTAAATTTTGGTTTGTCATCTATACATGACTGTGGCGGTAGTAAGTAACGTGAGTAAATCTATCAATTGCCATTTCATTAGCTTTGTTTCGTCTCATTCGTCCCTTTCCATTTCTTCAATTATTTTTTTATTTTTCGCGTTTACATAATATTATAGTATTTTTAATTAATGACATAACAATACAACATCCTCTACGGTAAGAACTATTAACAATTCCGTATTCTGTTAAATTTGAAAGATCCCGGCGACTTGTTAGATATATGTATAGGGGCCCAAAGCTATCAAGCTACCCCAAATTATCGAATATCTTCGATAGTAATAAGACTTCATTTTCAAATTTTCAATTTTTTTTAGTCTAGGAAAGCTGTAAACTAGAAGGGGTTAAATAATATTCATTTACGAAGACCTCGCATTCTGTAAATTCCATCAGATAAACCACGGACACACTTAAGATAAATAACTTGCAAAAAAGTACCCATACTTCAAACATGCAACTTATATACTTATTTTGTGTGGATTGGCAAAAAAATATTTTAACAATTAATTGTGATTGGATAACAATCAAATTACTTGAAATTAGATTACTATGTGTGAAATGCTTTTGTAAGTACCGGTTATTTGCATAAAGCAACACAGGCCCTCGGCTAGTTCCGCCGCTCTAAGGTTATTTGCTCTTTACAAAAAATATTCGCAACCTAATAATAAATACCTATTTATAAGTAAGTACGGGGCCAAATTATTGTATAATATGATGTGGTGTTAGTAATAGTGGAAAGTGTTGTAAATTGTTAAGTATCGATTAAGTTATTACTAGAAATGTTCCCATTACAATCTATGATATTTATTTATTTAACCATAATGTATCTATTATATCTAATAATCAATTGGAAACCTCTATAAATAGTTAAGACAGATTATTGCATCGCCTGCATCGGTGTTCCCAAGTTCACATGACCCCATCTATTTAAATAAAGTCATTATTTGAAAAAAAAAAACATTCTTCAACAAGCTACCATTTCGGTATCTTCACCGGGAATCTATTTATCCGAAAATTTAAAAATAAACACTTTATATTTTATTACACTAATCTACAGGATGTTAAAAGACCATTAAAGTAAACAAAAACTACATATTGATCCCCATCACTAGGATAGGTTTTTTTCTTCTAAAAGATACCAGGGAATTCACTGCTTCTGGATATTTTGTAGGTCAAAGTAAAATATTTTTATTTTCAAAATTATCGATTTTCATAACAAATTACGCATTTGAAATCACTAAAATGGAAGGAATACTAAACACAAGCGAGCGGTCGGTTCAATGTAAAACGCGAGCGGTCGCGGCCGGCCGTACGCTCATCTGATCGCAAGTTCCGCACTTTTCATTGCGCGCAAAATAAACGTCTCTTTTTAAAGATGATAAAAGAAGTATTTTCCAAGCAATATTTTTTGGTCAAGTTACTTAATTATGTACAGAATGTGTTATTATCGGCTATGTGATCGGTCTTTTTTTACATCCTGTATTATGATTTGTAACAACTGATGTGTTATCGTGGTAAATAAGTCGCCATGAAATATGTACTACGTGACCAGCCTCACTTCAAACTGAGTTGGCATCATCTCCACAACCGGACGAGCTCATTGGTCAAATCAAATACCGCGCGCTTCCATGGTTTGCTGTTACACATTTACGTCCCTTTTCACGAAATCACTCCCACAAAAATATTCAGCAACCAAGAAGAAAGATGTTACACGTCTTTTTCCCAATTGAACATGAACCTTATTGTGTTTAGAATAAAGTTGAAAACCTATCAAAGAAATTTGACACATTGTGGTAGGTTGATGTGCTGTACGTTTAATAGACATGATACAATAATTGTTATATAAGTACTAAGAATTGAGAATTGAATAACTGTGCGAAAGATTTTTAATAAAAAGATGTTTGTCTCTGAAATATTATATTGGATGCCTTTCTAAACTATTTTTCAGATAACCATTTTTTTTGTCTAATATGTATAAAACATTCGCTAACGATATATAATGTATTCTATAGTTGTCTAATTTTTTAATTCACAGCGCTTAGGCGATTATCCATTGCCACGCATCTAGCTGCATGTTGCGTGTCTGTGATGTGAATGAACGCGCGTAGATCATGCGTTTTCTGTGTGTTAGACTGTGCGTGTTTTCTATACAAACGGAGATACTTACAAGCGACGTTAAAACACGCAATTACGCGCCACGCTGCTTAGTGAGTGGCAGTGTGTTAATCGCCCTCAGAATTAAAAAGTTATTAGTAAATGGTTTTCATACATGTTTGTATAGTATTTTGTAAGTAATAAATACAAATGATTGTTTCTCTCTCAGTGTTTAATTCAATTACAAGGGGACACATGGTTTACAGTTAGGACACATAGCGTTCGACGCTTTATTCATACAAAATAAGGAAGACGACGCGCCGCGAACAGCAATAGTGAAGCCACGTAACCGTGCTCCTGCAAATAAAATACACTCACGTACCCACATTAAGTAAGAGGGTTGCCATAATATGATTATGTATTTTCTCCATTCGATTAAACTTTAATAAGATTTCTTACATGGAGATAAATGTTTCTGTTGTCTTTTGAAATGTCTCGACGTTATCTTACTTGAACTGACTTGTACAACATTACCTTTGGCATAAAATATTATTCCCCAAGTTATAGCTGGGGAAAGTTCAACGAATGGCAACCCTTCGAGACAGACATAGATAAAAAGGTGGCTTCACTTTTATGTTCGTGGCGCGCTGTCTTTTTTCTCTTTGATACAAAAAGAGAGAAGTACGGATCGACGTACGTATCCTTTTGCATCGACGTGGCGAGCACGCTTCGACGGCAGACTGAAACAAAACGCGATCGTTCGTCGACGGCCTCCGTAAGCGGTGGATCGGCATAATGCGACGGTACTAGCATTATTTATACTTTTCTTTCTTGAACGTTAACGTTTTGTAGTTTGTAAAATAAAGTATAACTAGTCTTTGTTACTCGGCGATAATACAGCTTTCTTGTGGTGAAAGATTTCTTCCAATTGGTTGTGTAGTTCTTGAGTTAATCCTTACAATACAAACTTATTTCTTATTATATTAGTACAGATGTATTACTATATTTATTTATTTAAAATTAAATAATAGACGTTTATTTAGTATTTTGCATTCACTCCAGTTGTTTGCCTTTTCTCAAACCTTATTATAAAGTTTAATTAGTCTTGAAGATGTTATCATTGCCGTTACTTCGAATTCTGAAAACAAAGAGAATAATATTATAAGTATTAAAAAATCTAGAGAAACTGAATATTCTTCAATAAAACATCACTCCTGTGATCTCCGAAGGGCTGGGCAGAGGTGTACCTGGTAGGACACCCACATTAATTCGGCTGTTATGTTTAAGTCCGGTGTAATAGGAGGCGATATTCTTCGAGTCAATTAAAAATGCTATTTATTTTTAAACTAGGCTATATAAACACATTAAGGTGCAGCGGGGCAATCTCGACTGGTAAAACCTAAACCACAACTTTGAAGGTATAAAAATATTAGATGATATAGTTTTATTAAAAATGTAATGTATTGACGCTCCAGAGTCATTATCTGTGTATTATTTTTACAAACTCATATTGAAAAATATTCAATAGATAGGCTTAAAAATGTGTTTTTGTCAAAAAAGGCAAAAATAGTTGTAATTCCCCCTCCGTGGGGTTATTTCAACTATTAATTATAATTTCTCTTCTAGAGCTCTTAGCTTGATGTTAGTGAGATGCAGAGTTTTTTTATAAGGATAGTAATCTAAATTGAATCTTGTCATTTATGCAGCTAGGCTCATTTTTGAATAAAAACACGTTAAAGGTTTAGGCGGGGTATTTTCGACTGCTCGCCATACTTTAGTGATGGGAACGTAATAAAAAATAAGTCGATAGATACACCAATAAATAATTTTGGTCTGCTATCTACTAAAGGTACTATATCTACTCACTAATCATAAATCAAAACTTCATTTTAAGAAAGGAATATGTATTTAAAATAGAACCAGAGCACCCCTCGTCCTAAATCTACAATCGGTCATATAAACGTTACGCAATTTTATAATTTAGGACCAAGATTCATCTGATTCATTAATAATCTAACAAATATAAAAATTGCTTGCTGCAATTCTGCCATTGTGTATGACTTGTCCGTTGTTTTTTTATAGTGGCGAACCATCTGCAATAAATTAATAAAGTACTTAGTAAGAAATTGAAAAATCCCTCGAAATGCATCGATTTGAATCGTGTTGCGATCCTGCGAATAGAAAGATTACAATAATATAGCTACAAGTTAAATATTTGTAAAGTATTTACATCGACAAAACATATCGAAACATGCACATCACTAGTGTTTGTTCATTTCCATATAAAATCTGGTGGGGCAATTCCAACTGCAAAAAAGTTGAAATTAGCCGCCATTACAATCCAGGTGGGGTTATTCAAACTCACACCAAAATGCTGTTAAAACGCAAGTTACAACAGAAAAAAATAGCTAAAAACATGAAATAGGCTTTAATTAAATGTCTTACCTTTGAAAATCTTCGAAAAACACATTAATTACCACTTTTTTTCGCAAAAATGTGAGACACTAATTTGCACGTGCAAACAAGAAAAAGAGAAGAAAACAAAATGGCCGTGCCGATCACACAGTATTGGGTCTAGCAGTGCCATCTATTTAGAAACTATGAAGTTGCTTTTGAGCTATCCGGTCATAGATGGCACTTATTCAAATGAAGTAAAATGTAGAAGTTATTAAGATTAGTTGAAATTTCCCGCTGTCGAGATTGCCCCGCTGCACCTTATTTGTTATTATTAAAAAAAAAACACGAACTGTTGCCCACAACTTCATCGGTATACTTATTTTTCGAAAATAAAAACCCAAATTACTCCTTAAAACATTAACAGTAAAAATACCGCCAAACTCGATTCAAGCGTTTCGGGGTGTACCTCAAACAAACAGACCGACAGACAAAGAGATTTAAAAGACTATAGAGCGGGCATGTCAAGGAAATGTCATAGAAAAACTTTGATCCCATGTCTCAGTAACGCCATCTAGAATAATATATGAATATTGGAGCGGCAGCGGAGCGTACTAAAAAAAACTCATAGACTTGTGTCCGGCAGGACACACTTTTTCGGACGAAAATTTTGTTTGTGATGTCCGGTCTATAGGTATTGAATGTCTTTGCCGACAGACAAACATTTCAGAAAACTATCTTTTGTTACAGCAACAAATAATTATGAACTTTCATAATTACGCATTTAATAAAGTAAACAAAATGATAATTTGACATTGCAAATGGACAGTTAAATTTTTATAGTAGGATAACTGAACAATTCTTTATTTTCGTGTGGCTCAGATTTCTTGTGCTGCCCACGAACTTGGCTTCACCATTTCACATGCCTTTGAAAAATATATCTCGACTTGTATCGACTTACGCTAGATATTAATAATCTATCTCGGTTGCTATCTTGATCCCGATCTTTGTCTGTAACCAATCAACGACCGAATTCGCCTATCCGAGTCTTAAAGATGTCCAATCAGAAGCAGCCGTCAAAAACAAAGGATCTGGATTGAGATAGAATATTAATATCGGGCGTTACCCTGGCTATGGTAAGTATTGTACAGACGCCAGGACATCAACCTACCTATAATACCACCTATGTTGTTCGCAAATTAAAAAATAATTTCCCCAATCAATTTTGAACCTTATACTTTAGCAATAAAGTTGAAAATGATTGATTGTAATAGGTTGATTTTTGGCGCCAGTACCTATGTCTTTGACTACACATAAATAAACAAATGCAAAACTTACTTGGTTTTTTTATTTTTCCTGTTTGTTCGCACGCGGCCATCGCGATTAACAAAAACAATATTATCATGAGTAACTTCATAATGGTAATTTTACAAGCGCGTCTATTCAACAATAAGATGTTCCTTACAATGAGGAATGGAAGTTTTGCGTATCGTATCTGCAGCGCAGTGATTCATTACTTTGCACTTCGTGCTTAATGCCTACATATTAGGGATGTCATAAGTTTCAAAAGTATCGATATTTACAAAGTCAAAATAAAGTCATTTCAGTCAAGACTTACAATAAAATATGTTTATTAACTGACTTCAAAAAAAGGAGGGATTAATTATTAATTCAGTTGTTTTTTTAGAGTTATAGCATTTATTCCGTCATTTATGGATTTATCAACATTTTTATTTTGTTTGATAGGGTATAGGTACTACCAGATTGGTCCCATTTAAATTTCATCGAAATCGGTTTAGTAGTTTGGTTGTAATATTAAAAGAAATGGAAAATATTAAATAATCTACATACAGAGAAAAAAATGCAAAATAATAACATTTGTTTTGGAAGTCGGACAAAACCACCAAAGCCACAGATTACAAACGTTTTAGAATTTAAAGTTAGTTGACACGCATGTTGTAAAAAAAAAAATTGTGAGAGAACTGAAGTATGAACTAAGCCTAGGCCTTTGCATCACAAATAGAAATAGTTATATGAAATAAAATGATATTTATTTCTGATAGATCTTCCCAAATACTTTTGCATGCCTTTTTTTTAAACTCAATTCCACTAAATGGCATTTCCAAAGTGACTGATCCCTGAGAAGAAATGTTGAAAGAAACCCAGGGGTCATGGTCTCTTAAAGTCCAGACATAAGATTGTATTTATGTATTATGCGAGTCGCACGATGCAGGGCAGAGTCTGGAAAAACCTTTTGAAGAAAGAATCAATTCAGCTTTGAGTTGAGCTGTTCCGACAGACAGCATGCACGCTTCAGTCATCGTGTAGCTCAAACCTATTTCAGGGAACACGACTGGCTCGCTTCTCTGATAGATTATGAAAATGGTTCTATTCCTTTCTTAATTTTAGTTTTGTATGGAAAAGAATGAACATGAAACTCCAGTTTTGCTTGGGAAAAAAGCGTGGGTGTATTTATTTATGCACCAAATATACATACGTCGTGAATATTTGTGTTTTGTTTTACTGATCTGGTCTCATCATATCTGTATGATTACTTCCTCAAAAAACCTTTTCAGACACTAATCTGCACGGTTCTTATATGTATAATACGTACGTAGAGCTCCTCAAGTTCCGAGTTGAGCTCTGGATAACTGACAAATGCTTGCACTGACTGATCTGGTCCACTCATATCTGCGTGGTTCTTTCCTCAAAAGTCCATTATCAGACACAAATCTGCATGGTTCTTACATAATGTAACCAAATGTGTCATGTGTCTGGACTTTAAAGAGACAGTGACCTCTGAGTTTCTTTCGGTATTTCTTCTCAGAGTAGTCAAAATGACTACCCAAATCTAACTAGTAGTCAAAATGACTACCCAAATCTAACTAGTAGTCAAAATGACTACCCAAATCTAAACTAGTAGTCAAAATGACTACCCAAATCTAACTAGTAGTCAAAATGACTACCCAAATCTAACTAGTAGTCAAAATGACTACCCAAATCTAACTAGTAGTCAAAATGACTACCCAAATCTAACTAGTAGTCAAAATGACTACCCAAATCTAACTAGTAGTCAAAATGACTACCCAAATCTAACTAGTAGTCAAAATGACTACCCAAATCTAACTAGTAGTCAAAATGACTACCCAAATCTAACTAGTAGTCAAAATGACTACCCAAATCTAACTAGTAGTCAAAATGACTACCCAAATCTCACTATCTATCTCTATCTCCAAATTTTGATTATTCTTTTTAATGTACACACTTTGTATTAAAATTAAATGATCTCGTGAACCAGGGATTCCTCTCTCCTACCTTTTTGCTGTGCCCTACAGGGTCCATAATAATCTCATTTATATACTTACCACCTAAGAATACATATGAAAATCAATAAAGATATTGAGTTCTGACGTCTACAAGAGTTTGTTCGTATGGTTGTTACTTGGAGAATGATGTGATGTATTTTAATGTTTTTTTTTTTATTTATTTATTATTTTATTTTTTACTTTTTTATTTGACTGTTTACTTAGTTGTTTCCTTTAACTGGTTTGACATCTTGGATTTGAAATATTTTTGTAATGTATTTTTTAATAATTGATTAATATGTATATGACTTGTAAGAATCCCTTATCAATAAAATACTATGACTATGACTATGAACCTATTTACTGAAATAAGTATATTTAAACGTAGCTTTATCATTGATCGGTCCATCACACATCGAGCGAACTGGTATTTAATAGTCAACAGTGCATCCCTAATCATAACATATACGGGGCTTTACCGGTGACCCGCAGATGAACTGCAAACATATACCTATTGTATGTTTTAAGAAATATAGACCTTAGTGTAAAGACTTAACATCGTTTTTGAATTACTTATCAGTTTTATTGTTATCACTTGGTTTGCAACAACATTTAATAAAGATATATTATGTTTATTAAACTGTTTATTCTTAAAACTTTGGCACAAATGAATTCTCCTGTTAAGAGCGGCCAACCCGTCTATCTTTTCATACAAACGCTCGTACGTGATTATGGCGTTTTAACGGATCTTTCTTTGAAACATTCGAACTTATAGGTATCTTGTGCACTGTATCTAAGTTTCTATTAAAACGCGAAATCAAAATTTGATGAAACAAATTCAGTACAAGCCTTCAAAAATCAGCTTTTTTGCACAAATTTATATGAAATTTGGGCGTTTATAATGTACTCAATAATTGTAACTGGAAAGAAATATTTGCATAGAAACCTTGCTAATGTAATGGAGTTTCTAAATGTAAAACTTTTTTTTCATAATCTTGTAAGGCTTACGAAAAAACATGATTTCTTGGAACAAGTTTTATGAAATTTCTGCACACTATTTTTCTTTCACTGTTATCGCGTTCTCTCTCACTTGCTTGCGGAATGGCTCGCTACCGACGAAACAACAAACTTTTTGGCCATGCTCGCGTTGACGTTCGTCGAACGGGGAAGACAATCTTGTTTTTTTTTTTATATTTCAAAAAAAATAAGTACAAGAGAAAGGCCATGTCATGCTGTAAGTATGTTGAACAAAATGTGATTTGGAATCGTAACAAGTGTGTATTTACAATAATATAATCATTTAAATAAGGCAACCCTATAGGTTCATATTTTAATAATCGATTGACTGTTCATTCAATGACTATTTCATGAAAATTTCATTTAATGGTAATACATTAACTTAGACTTATACAGCAGGCCAGCCATATTACAAACTAGCAGACGTCCCGTGGTTTCACCCGCGTATTTCCCGTTCCCGTGGGAATCTCGGGATAAAAAGTAGCATATCCATATTTTAATCAACATGTAACTTGACATTGAACGGCAAATTGCAAAAGAACAACAAAACGTCAGTATTATTCCTTTACTTACACTCATAGTCGGTAAGGTCTGCCCATGCCAATACCGATGATTCTGCGAGTCTGCTGCAGCCGTCCGCGCCCGCGTCCGGTGTCCGGCGCCACGTGCGAGCCGGACAGCAGGCAGTCCGGCGGCCGGAGCGGGTCCGTGTCGCGGGTCGGGTATTCCTCGAAGGGGACCAGGTGTTGTGAGTGTAAGCGGGTGGACTGCAGAGGGAAGTTAAATTTTGAGTGTTGTCAACATAGGAGTCGTTGGTCGTCGTTGTGTGTATGTGGGGTGTGTATATGTTGTGAAAGTGTATTGTGTGTTTGTGGTGTATGTAAGGTGAGTGTGTATGTGTGTGTGTGGGGTGAGTGCGTATGTGTATGTGTGGAGTGTGTAAGTATGTGTGTGTGTGGGGTGAGTGCGTATGTGCGTCTGTTGGATGTGTAAGTAAGTGTTTCTGTTGGGTGTGTAAGTATGTGTGTCTGTGGGGTGTGTAAGTACGTGTGTCTGTGGGGTGTGTAAGTATGTGTGTCTGTGGGGTGTGTAAGTATGCGTGTCTGTGGGGTGTGTTTGTGTGTCTGTGTAGTGTTTGTGAGTGTGTGGTGTGTAGCTGAGCGTTACCAGTGCGTCCCTCAGCGCCTGTTCCCGCAGCAGCAGTGCGAGCGCGGCGCGGTGCCTCTGCAGGGCGCGCGCTAGTTGTCTCACAGTCAGCCCACTCAGAGTGTCACTGCACGTGCACGGGCAATCTATACACAACAACATTATTCGTACGGAAATCATATACAATGCGAGAACAGTTTATACTGGAAATGCATAGCTTGATGTGTAGCCGTGTGTACAAGATCACTTTTAGTTATTAGGTACTAACATTGGCTAAGTAAGATTGTTACCAACACATACCAACACAATGGACCTCATTTGTAGTCTAAATTAAAAATAAATACTATCGGCGATAAAAATCACAAGACGCGGCGTGCGACCGTGCGTGTGTAATAGCTCACAAACAATAAATTATTAATATTCCACTATATTCACACAACGCCATCTAGTCCCAAGCTAAGCGGAGCTTGTCTTATAGATACTAAACAACTGATAAACCTAAATACATACATATTATAGACTAGCTTCTGCCCGCGACGTCGTACGCGGATCCTTTTGCTTATGCCAGCGACAACGGGGTCGTCAAAATCGAAGATCTGAAACATCTGATGTCGAATTCTATAAGCCCGGGGACGGGAAAACAATGGGATGCGCGAGACGATTCAAGATGTTCCAAATTTTTTATTCTTGTTGGTCAACAGGAAATGCCATCAGACTTAACAACTTTTGCTAAGACGCCATTTCTATTATGTATATGTTATATTGTCTCTGGGCTTTGGAGTTCCCCTACAGGTGCTCCAGATCTTCAAATTTAGTCTCACAGCAGAAAACACTCTTCACGTGGAATAGTTTTTGCAATGGCACCATTTTTATATCTCTTTTACTTTAGGTGTTCCATTTTCCAAAATAAATTATAGCCTATAATATGTTGCATGACGTTCACGATCAGCGGTCAGTCGCGCATCTCCTTCCCCCACTTATCTCTAGAGTCGATGCGTATATACGCTGAAAACTCAAGCGTCATGCTTTTTCCGTGAACGTCTCCAACTCGCGAGACAGTGCATGATGTTCACGATCAGCGGTCAGTCGCGCACATATTCTTCACTGGTCTCTAGAGACCTGGATGTAGATGCGTAAATACGCTGAGAATGCAGGCGTGCTTCGCGATCCCAAGAAGTTTCCACGGAGCGAGTTGCAGCCTCATGTTCTCGAACAGCATCAAGTCTCTCCTAACGCTCTTCGGTAGATTGTTGGGATCTTATGGTCTTTTATCATTTAGCACTTTTGGAACATTGGGAAAAATTTGACCTCTTTCTAGGCATGGTTATAGTTTTATTGTGATGATACCTGATCAATTAAAATCTAAGTGGCTGCTCCCCTGCGTTACCGGGTAAGCTACCGTGTAACGAAGATAAATGGAAAAGGAAATTAAACACTCAAATAACATAAGCCCGAAGGCATACGATAAAAAAATGGGAGTTTTAGCCAGTAGAGTCTAATTTTCAACGATATACCATCGTCATCGAAAATCAGTCCTGAACTGTTCCCGCCTTCACCGCGTAGTACCTCCTACTTATGTTATTTTATAATTATGCAATGAAATTAGTGATAGTTTTAATTTCTATATCAAATGTTTCTGATCTTCGATTTTTATAAGTCAACAGGAAATGCCTATCAGACCGAACAACTTTTGCTAAGACGTCATTCCTCTTTGAGTTATGGTGAGCTGGGCTCTTGGAGTTCCACAACAAGTGTTCCAGATCTTCGATTTTTATACGTCAACAGCGAGTGCTCATAAGGCTGAACAACTCTTGCTAAGACGTCATTCCAATATATGTTATAGTGTAGCTGGGCTCTTGAAGTTCCACATCAGGTGTTCCGGATCTTCAAATTTATTTTCTCAGCAGAAAATGCTCATAACGTGGAACAATTTTTGCTATGGTACCATTTTTGTATCTCCTATAGTTTAGATGGTCTGTTGCGGTTCTGCATCAGGTGTTCCGGATCTTCAAATTTATTCTCTCAGCAGAAAATGCTCATAACGTGGAACAATTTTTGCTATGGTAGCATTTTTGTATCTCCTATAGTTTAGATGGTCTGTTGCGGTTCTGCATCAGGTGTTCCGGATCTTCAAATTTATTCTCTCAGCAGAAAATGCTCATCACGTGGAACAATTTTTGCTATGGGACCATTTTTGTATCGCCTATAGTTTAGCTGGTCTGTTGCGGTTCTGCATCAGGTGTTCCAGTTTCCAAGATAAATTATAGCCTATGTGTTGACCAGACTTAATATCTATACAACAAAAAAAAATCATTCAAATCCGTCCAGTTGTTCCGAAGATTAGCGTGTGCAAACAAACAGACAAACAGACAAACAGACAAACAGACAGACTTTTTTTTTTGGATTCGTGCTCTATTACTGTTTTAAACCCCCCTCAATTATTATTTTTTAAATATATTCAATGTACAGACACAGTTTTTTTACAGTCTTATTATATGTATAGATAAATTACACCCACAATAATACACAAGGGCTATAACATGAGTATGAATATGAAGTGTTATAATAAAAAAATATATTTTAGATATATACATACTTTTAATGAGATAAAATGGATCAAAAACAATAACAACTACTACTACTACTATTTATTTACCGAGTCTCTATTGTGTTTTTTAAACCTTTTGTATTAGATAGAATAAGAATGACAACATATATACATATACCCTAACCTAACTTACCATACCTACCCTATAGCGAACCTAACTACCGAACCTAACTACCTTACTGAAATGCATTGATTTTAAAAGTTACAAAAAACATAATTTTAAACTGAACTACTGCGCTGCGTGTCTCTATGTTACAAGCAATACTAGAGTAAGTAGCCAGTTTGTAATGTGTCCATAAAAATATTATCTATCGTTTATTTCTTATTAATAATGAATAACATATGAGGGTATATATTTCTTCAACATACAATACTAGAGTACGTAGTAGTATTTGAAGTAGTAGTAGTAGGAGGTAAAAAATTCCGTACATAAATAAAAAAATAAAATAAATATTCCACAACTTTTTACACAACGCCATTTAGTCCCAAGTTAAGCTTGAGAGCTTGTGTTATGGGAGCTAAACAGCTGATAAACATACTTATATATTTCTAAATACATACATATTATAGATAAATTACACACAGAACAAATGATCGTGCTGATCACACAAACATTTGTCCTGGGTGGGAATCGAACCCACGACCTCCGGCATAGCAGTCAGGGTAACTAACTACTAGACCAACAGGACTGTCAAACATAAAGTTACACACAAAGACATAAAGTACTGTTGATCTAATGGTTAGTTGTCCCGACTGCTACGCCGGAGGTTGTCACGACGACGGTCATTTGTTCTTTCTGACCTTAATTAAGGTTGTGGGCATGCCCACAGTGCCCACAACGGTGGATACGCATAATGCCACTTTCGCAGAATGTTGCAAAAAACGTGAGCGTAACCGCCGTCGTCGCCCTCTAATAAATGGGACTTAACACAACTGGCGAAATATCGGTGTACTACGGGTTCAATCAAAAACCAAATAAAAAGTCAAGTTTAGTTAATAATTGTACGGTCACCTTTTGTGATGCTAAGTTCTATCTCCGAGGAGTGCGGCACGCCGTGTGCGCCGCGCACGAACTGCGCGCTCTCGTCCAGCGCCTGCGACACAATATAGGGTGATTGGTAATTAGTGACCGAAACTTAAACACGTGATTGTATTCATGATTTCAATTAACTTTCCCAAATAAACTTTTTTTTATACACATTAAAATAACAAAAACGCTGTTTGAAATTCCCGCTCGCGCCTGTGATCGATCAGCTGATAGTCGGACCTCGGGAAGGGCAAAATCTACTAGTAGTAGCGTCACGCGCTCCCCCGCCACCCCCACCGCTCCCATTGTGCAGTACTGAGTTACTGACGTAATTGAATTAATTGAAAGTTAATGAATATAAAAAAAAAGTTTATTTGGGAAAGTTATTCGTCTTCATGAGTACAATCACGTGTTTAAGTATCGGTCACTAATTACCAGACATATAGCGTGAATACGTCTCTTTCATTAACATTTAGGGGAAGGTTAAACGCTCGAAAATTCAACCGACTATTATAGAAATATAAATTATCTCCTTACATCTTTACTAGCTGCCTAAGAATCAATTAATTAGTCTTATTTAGTTCTTATTAGTTTACATCTCATTCTCATCAAAGATGACAAATGTCTTCGCAGTCCATTTTCAGGTGACAATTTGACATTTGAGACGTGTTAAGCGTTAAGAGGGAAGTCTGCGAGCGTGGGAACTAATTTTTGAACGCATACATTGACATTTTCCACTTACACAGTAGCAACGCGCTACACACCTTACACACATATTAACACTTGCCCAGAAACAAACGACAAACAGGACGGCACGACGGGAAAATTATTTTTCCAATGCGTGTTCGAAATAAAAGAGCTAATAATTATGTGTCAGTAAACAAGCAATGTAATAACAATTGACTTATTGCATTGCGATGCTCGCTTGCTTATGATATTGTTTGGTAGCCACGAAAGGGTGGGGTCACAGTGTTCAACAGAGATTCACAATTTAATTGATAAATTATTATTTCTTTTGTAGTTGTGTTGTTTAATGTAAATAATAACTTAGAAATTTAGAATTTTATTTTATTATAATAATACTATCATTGATTGTTTAAACTGTTATAAGTACATGCATACTAAATATAGTTCATTGATATTTTGTGGTAAATATATGAATGGCGTAAGGGAACAAAAGGACTAATTCAAAAACAACAAATAATTGTATTTCTATACCTTACATTTAAATATTATAAATGCAAAAGTAACTTTGCATGTCTTTCTGTCTGTCTTGCTTTTACGCCAAAACTACTGCACCGGTAAAACTGAAATTTGGGACACAGATAGTCTAAAACCTGAGAAAAGACACAGGCTACTTTTTTATTCGCGAAAAGGCTTGTAAGGGATAGAAAAGGGGGATGAAAGGATGTATGAAAGTATTATCATTTTTAAAGCTAAAAGCATGCAATTTAAATTTTGGGCAGTTGATTACATATAAATAAGTATGGCATTAAAAATTTGTAAAAATGTTATCCTTATGGGTGTAAAATAAATATAAGGAATAATAGGTATATTATATGAAGGAATTCGATATTTTTTCTAGAACGATAAATCTTTTGCGTTTGGCTATTGATTCAAATAGATACCTATAATTAAATTTTGCAACAATTTGATCGTTAAGGGAGTAGATAAACGAACAAAACGTGTCAAACGTTGAAAGAGATGTTGTCGATTTCTCAGTGGACAATATCATGGACTCTGAACAAGTTACAGCATACCCATAGAGTATTTTCAGACTCTCTACTCAAGAGGCTAAAAGTTGGTGTTCCAGTCCTGTACGTCAGAAATCTTGACGCGCCAGTGCAACGGTACACAACTACAAATTACACATATGAGGAACAACATTATAAAGGCTACAATCATGGCTGGAATGGCAAAAGGAGAAAACGTCTTGATTACCCGTATTCCAATAATTCCGTCAGATTTGCCATTTCAATTTAAAGAGTCCCTGCACGGTAAAACAAACAAAAGTAATTTAAAATGTACTTTAAACATAGGCTCATATTTTATTATTCCTACTACTTTAATATTTTTAAGGTCTTTGCAGTGCAACACTGCCAAAAGGTCTTAATTCATTAAACCCCAAGCGTTTGCGCTGTTATTGTCTTTCAATCGTGTCTCTAATCGTCACGATTGAAAGGTTAAAGTATTTATACGTACAATGAGTATTATTCTTCAAACATACTTTTACACGCGGACGTAATCGTGGGCACATAGCAATGCTCACGCTATAGCCTGAAACAATAATTTTGTTTAAAAACATAGTATCATATAATATCACACTTGTATTCCCCGAAGAATTAGACAGTGGTGTATACCCATAATTCACCAGTTATATTTTAAGTCTTACGTAATAGGGAGTGATCTTATTGCCATCAACTTGGTACAAATCCTTACTCCGGGTTGCTACTGAGATTTTTTTTCCGATAACACTTTATCCAACCCAGGAATTGAACTCAGGACCTCATGCTCTAAAAGTAGTGCTAGCATTTTACCCATTAACATTAAACTAAACGGTTAGTTTTAGTAGCTATTCATTTATTTTTAATGACAATAACATACTCTCACAGTTTCATTTTGGCTTTTAGTTGGACGCAAACTAAAAATAAACATGTAATTATTAAGGAACAGTCTGTGTGTTTTAAACATGTCACCGATATGAATATATATATATATATATATAAGTAAATATATATATATATATTTACTTTATACAATGGAAATGACGCTTACTGCTTTGAAATAACAACGTAATACTCTATTAATAAAAAAAAACATCTTTGATTTTTAAATGGTTGCCATTTTCGTAATTACGGGTTATGCACCCGGAAAAACTATTACGAAAAGAAAGTGTTGTCCACCATCCTGGAGGTAACTGGTCGAATGAGCTTGATTCCAAAAGGTTATTAAATAATAACCCACGTTTTATCATCGGCAAAATACCTTAAATAAAAGAAACGTACTAATTTTTTAAATTTTCCTTTATTTTTTTTCGATTTGTCGGGAATTTTCCTTCTGTTTGCCCATTTTATAAAAGATGATGTAGTATTTAAATTATGGAAATTTTATTTATCCATCAATTATTATCACACCTTTGGTTTGGGCTTTAACCCAGTTATTCTATTTCATGTGTGAATGTTAAATTTATCAATAAAATATCAATGAATAAACATTAAAAAAAGAACTAATGCGTTCTCTCAAAAAAAACGGAATCAAAGTTGTTACTTAAAACTCCTCTTAAATTATTTTATTTATTTATATAAATATCTAAAAGCAAATTTATTTCTGTACTTCCATTCCAGCAACTAGTGCGAAAATTAGCAGATACAACGTGTAACTTGCACCCCACCCTATTACTCGTGTGGATGTATGAGTTGACGTTTATCGAGCTCGGAGCGGACTACAAACTGACGTGCTCTCACCTTTGTTTCCAGGGTGGCACTGATTTGTTTTCAGACGCATGTTCGAATATAAAACAAAATTTGAAACGGGTGACGCTCCATACTAGAATGTATGGCAAACGGAAAATATTTTGCGCAAAAATATTAAGAATGTTAAGACGTAAATTAATAGAGTATGATTTTATTTTATTAGAAATTAAAAAGGGTGAACCTAATAATCATACACTTGAGTCATGAATTAACGAAAAATATCTATAAACATGGCTTTACATTTTAAGAAAACGTGCAAATAGTAAGTGCCGATTTCGATGTAAATATGAAATATTGACATTGTTTTTAGCAGACATTTTAGGATAATTTAAAAAATATCACACGGTGTCACTGGTGATACATCCAATAAGTATCTTATTTAATTTTTTGATAATATTTGGTGTGTTAGATGTTTAGATACCTTGCAAACCGTAACCCTTTTTTTGGCACTTTGCAAGGACTGTCCCCTTAAGCTACAAATAAAGAAGTTAACGCAACATGATTCTATGGCTGAAAAGAAATTACTGAGGCAGCTAAGTTGTAAATAAATATGTGAGGTTCTTAAAAATAACAACTACGACGACGTTTGCGTATGTGTAAGAACTTCGTTTAATTATTATAGAAATAAAGCTAAAGCATTTTAAATTACCTTTTAATGAATCTTAGTACAATAAATATGAAGACACACAAGTTTTTGTTTTAATATTATTTATAAGAATATTATTACTATGGCAACGATTGCCATAGAGGATTAGTCTTCTAAAGAATAAGAAAGTATGTATAAGTAGAACATACTTCCGTCTTGCCGTCTATTTTTGAAGAGTTCCATTGTATATCTCCGAAGATCAGCACCAGATCTTCACCAAATTAAAATGGGACCACCTCGGGAGTGTACTCTTTCAAATAAAAAATAAGAATTTTGAGAATCGGTCCCCAAATGGGGGAGAAATCGCGTAAGCAACACACAAAAAAAAACATACCGTCGAATTGAGAACCTCCTCCTTTTTTTGAAGTCGGTTAAAAATACATGATTATTATTAATTCTAAGTTCAAAATCAAAATCAAAAGTCATTTATTCAAATTAGGCTGAGGATCAGCACTTTTTGAACGTCGAAATTACAGAAGACAGTCCCCCAAAAAGCCCACCCTTCGCCACTTCCTAGTGTTTTTGCTGGGAAGAAGAAGTGGCGGAACAAACTCCCCAGCAACAGTTACAGTACATACCTCAATATCATCATAAGTGGATGCATAGTCTTCCTGCTGGACTGGGTATCCATGACCCTGTAGCCACTCCTCAGTGGTAAGCAGTATTTGTGCAGGAGTTGGATCCTGCAGCTGCAGGTCCAAGGGATCCACTGCGGGTCCCAGCTGACATTCGGATGCTGGAGCAAAAATTATCAATATATAACCATGTCACAATAAACAAACTACAAATATCTATCTAATTTAAGAACTTATTTTTATGTACCTACATTCTCAGCAAATAAAGGCTTATTCTATTCTATTCTATTCTATATTTTCATAGTAACAGTTTTAATTAAATATTATATTATATGTATTAATTATTAAATGATCTCCCAATAGATACCTATTTATATTCTATATTATAATTTCTCAGTAGCAGCCCGGAGTCTGGATGTGTGCCCGATTGATGGCAATAAGCTCGCCCCCCTATTACATGGGACTTAAACATAACTGGCGAAATGTGGGTGTACTACCAGGTACACTTCTGCCTAGCTCTTCCGGGATTACAGGCGTGATGGTATGTTTGTTTTGTTTGTATTATAATTTGTATAAATTAGTCTATCTTAGAAATTACCTACCTACTGTGTAGTAATTATAATTTACAAGTGCTTCCTCTCTCCTAACTCACTTATTTTGCTGTGCCCGACAGGGTCCATGTGATCTAAATTTAAGTTTTATCACCGAAGTACTACATGTGGAATGCAATAAAGTATTGAGTATTGAGTAAAATAGTCGGTCATTGTGAAAACCAATTTACAGGTCCATAATTTATTAAGTGAGAAAATATCATAATGTAATAATAATAATCTGTATTCAGTTATTAAATGGGTAAATATAAATTAAATCTAAGAAATAATATAGGTATTACAAAGTATAATGCCTGTACTAGGTTAAAACCTGTATCACGACATAAAATCTTACAGTACTATTAAGACACCTGATTTCGTTACAATATTTAACAGAATTAATAATAGTTACATAGATAATGAGTTATGCTACAATTTACTTATATAGATAATTTTACACTTAGTTACACGAATTTGATTGAGTCAGCAGTGTTATCAATAAGGTTCAAAAACAAAAAAAAAACATACAGTCGAATTCAGAACCTCCTCCTTTTTTGAAGTCGGTTAAAAATTGCATAAATCACCTTCAAGGCTACATTTAATATACACAATAAACAATAATAATTTATTTAAATCAAGTAACAAGACTAGTGTTAGTAACAATTAATTTACAAACCATGACAAACATGTGCGCATATACTACGGTACTATAACCAATCTACCATCATAATAATGTAATGTAATAATTTATTTATTTTTTTTTATTTGAGAAATTTACAGCTATAGTAAAGTATAGTTACAATCCAAGTAAGTATAGTTTATCAACTCCATTGCTTATTTTTTAGTACAGACGGCTACATATCAAGTTATACATTTCCAATTCCACACTACCTCACTACTTACACCCACACCACACTACCTTACTACTTACACTCACACTCGTACTTACTCACACCTCACTCACACACTCACTCGTGACACACACATCACACATGCTTTTTTTTAATCTATAATTTTATTTTTAGTTTTGCATGTTTACATTTCTACATATCGATTGCAATATAAATGATAAGTGGAAGAGCGGAGACTCCTAAGACAAGCAATCCCTTGCTTAAAAGGTGATCTCCAATTATTTGTATCTCTAAGCCCATTGTAATCGAAATAAACATTTTTATTTTATTTATTTATTTATTTTTATTAATTTACGCAGACCTCGCATTGAAAGCAAATCCTGTAAAATGCGAGATCAGCTTATACTGGAAATGTATAAATATAAATAAATAAATATTCCACAACTTTTCACGCAACGCCATTTAGTCCCAAGTTACGCTTGAGAGCTTGTGTTATGGGTACTAAACAGCTGATAAACATACTTATATATTTCTAAATACATACATATTATAGATAAATTACACCCAGACACGGAACAAATGATCGTGCTCATCACACAAACATTTGTCCTGGGTGGGAATCGAACCCACGACCTTCGGTACAGCAGTCAGGGTCACTAACTACTAGACCAACAGGCCAGTCGTATAACTTGATGTGTAGCCGTGTGTACCATAAACCTATCTCAGTATATTATTTTTATTCTACTGTGTATCATCCTCACATATAACCTGATGAATGTATACAAAGTATTGTAAATCCTATTTTAAAAGTTAAAGTATGGAGTTTCTTGGCCATTCTTCTCCATACAAATCATCAAATCCATACGAATCATTTTTATAAATAAAAAAATAAATATTTCTCAACATTTCACACAACGCCATCTAGTCCCAAGCTAATCAGAGCTTGTGTTATGGGTACTAAACAACTGATACACATATTTTTATATTTCTAAATATCTACATAAACACACATATTATATTTATGTTAACTTAAGTTTGACGTTCTAAAATGTCTTAAAACGGACTAATTGAAATAAATAATAATAAGAAATAAACATATATTCCACAACTTTTCACACAACGCCATTTAGTCCCAAGTTAAGCTTGAGAGCTTGTGTTATGAGTACTAAACAGCTGATAAACCTATATAAGTAGGTTCTAAATATGGGTATTTCAAAATACATACACATTATAGATAAATTACACCCAGACCAGAACAAATGATCGCGCTCATCACACAAACATTTGTCCTGGGTGGGAATCGAACCCACGACCTCTGGCATAGCAGTCAGGGTCACTAACTACTAGACCAACTGGCCAGTCAAAAAAATGGTTTGGCTTTGACTTACGTTAGTAACATAAAAGGACAAAAACGGACATGGGTTGTGACATAATTGCTGCAAGGTCCAGCCGAAACCTTGCCTATGGTTCACAAACACGCAATCAAGTCTGGTCGCTATCATAGACGGATGCTGTTGGCGGTTTAGAGGTATGATAGCTTCAATCTCGATTATTGTCCACAATATTTTTTTAATAAACAGTAACTTTGTAACAGACGGGAGAGTAAGTTGACTTCTGAGCCGGGTCAACTAGCATTAATTATCCAAAATTTAAACTAATATGAGGCTATTACTAACAAAATGTTACTTAGTACGTACCTGGCGTCCAAAGGTCGTGTTGATGGCACTGGTGACACGCCAGCTCCTCTAGCGAGCCCTCGGCCTTCGCGAAGCACCCCGCTCCTATAACAAAATGTAACATAGTTACGTACCTGGTGTCCAGAGGTCGTGTTGATAGAAGAGTCCATCGCTTTGGTCACACGCGAGCTCCTCCGGCGTGCCCTCGGCCTCCGCCCCGCACCACTCCTATAAAAAAATGTTACATAGTTACGTACCTGGCGTCCAGAGGTCGTGTTGATTGAAGAGTCCATCGCACTGGTGACACGCCAGCTTCTCCGGCGTGCTCTCGGCTTCCACCCCGCACCATTCCTATAGCAAAATGTTCCATAGTTACGTACCTGGCGTCCATAGGTCGTGTTGATTGAAGAGTCCATCGCACTGGTCACACGCGAGCTCCTCCGGCGTGCCCTCGGCCTCCTTTCCGCACCACTCCTTTAACAAGTCGAATTGGGTGGATTTTAAGGCAATTTACCTACATCAGGCACCAGTCTCTCACAAAGTTAGTGCTGCGTTCGTTGACATAAAGTATTTGCTGTAAGTTCAGAGGCCAGCGCATCAAGCTAACAGCAACCTTAATGTGTCCAATTTCTTTGATAGTTTTTCAACTTTATTGCAAACAGCAACAGGTTCATGTTCAATTGGGAAGTTTTGCCAGTTTGCGGTAGCTTGAAGTGCTGGCGACTGTACTTACAGCAAACATTTTATGAATAGAATAGAATATTTATTTGCTTAAAACATGGTATACAAGGGTGTTAAATACAAATTGAGGCACAAGCACATGCTTGTCAGCTAGGATTAAACATAGCATGCAAAATTTTAAACACAAGTTAGGACAAAACATCAACATTTTTGTTTTTTAAATCATCAACATTTTTTATCGTCAAATTCTTTTAAACTATAAAAACTACACTCGTGTAACCACTTATGAAACTTAATTTGAAATAATTTTAAATTTAAAGCTTTGAAATGCCTAGGTATTTTATTATAAATGCGCACACACATTGCCAAGCAGTTACTATTGTATTTAGATAGTCTAGGCAAATCATTTAACACTAGTTTATATGGATCTCGTCGGTTCCGAGGATTGACATTATTTGCAGTCTTAAAAAGATGCTTACGTTATGTGAACGAACGCAGAGCTAACTTTGCATAAATTGTATAGAGAGAATAAACGTTTTATATTATTATAATTACACATAAAATAAACTAAACATTTTGACCTTAGTGCCGTCATCTAGCAGGAAAATGGGCGATAGCGGATCATATGTTTAACTTTTTTTTGTTAGCCTGTTCTGCAGTCCCACTCCTGGGCAAAGGCCTCCCTCCATATTTCGCGCTTTCGCACTTCATCTTTCGAGATTTTTAATAACTTGTCTAGTTCGACCCGCCATGCGCCATCTCCCTCGTGGCCTGCGATTTATGATTATTATACTGTGTGAAAAGAAGCCTGTACTCTGCATTTTCAGGCGTGTATTAAATGAGTTTCCAACACTGACAAAATATAATAAAAGCTGTTTAGCCATGCGTGTTCGAATATATATTATATGACATTTTGATTTTAGACTATTTCAAGTTAAACTACACAAATGGTTAGTTATTAATATTTTTTACAGAGCAAAAGATTTTTTGTACAAGAGACGTTTTGCAATGTAACAAATATTTGCATGATGTTGGCGACTGGCTAGGATACCACCTTTTTTAAGAACAATATGTATTTTTGAATGGTTGTTCCATTTTTTTGGTGACTTTTTCTTATGTTGTCAAGTGTCAGTGTTCCATTGCCTTGTGCATAGTTTGTTCTGGTATTAAATGGTCATAACATACTAACAGTGTTTCTACTATCTCCAACCCATCCTAAATAAATACAGTCCACATTGCTCATCAACACATGCTGTGACTAATATTATACCAAACTTTGTATGCATACTTATTGTTTATTTTTACCAACTTTTATACCATGTTTTGAGCAAATAAATATTATTCTTAGTGTTATTCTTGGGACAGTGCTGTGCTGTGCTGTGTGCAGTGCTGGTATTATTATTATTTAGTAGTTATTGGCTACATGAGTTGGGTTGCCTTTACCTGCTGAGCATCCGACCAGAGGGCCTCAACTTTGTCCTCACCCCAGACCTTGTCTTCACGCCAAGCCTTGTCTTCGCTCCAGGGTTGTTCGGGCCAGGAGTAGGGGCGGTACAGACTGTTGGGGGCTGGTAGCTGTGGAGGCTCGGCATCCGGAGACTGAGGCTCTGGGTCGTCATCTGAAGGAAGGAGTAAGGCAGTCAATGTCAGCAATGAAACAGGAGGCTTACCCGGTTTGGGGCCAATATTAAAACTATTAATATTTTTCTGAGATCAGGTTAGATAATTATAATCTAGCATTGCATCTTAACCAACTTACAAAAAAGGAGGAGGTTCTCAATTCGGTTGTAGGTTTATGGACCATTTTCAATAAATCCATACATCTTTTTTGTTTGACAGTGTATGCTCCCCGTCCCCCGTGTGGTCCCATTGGAATGTCATTGATATCGGTACAGTAGTTTGGTTACAATGTTGAAAATGTTAATGTTGAGTGGTCGAAAGGTTCTCGAGTGAAGCCACGTATCGGCAAGCGCAGCGTAGGACGTCCACCCACAAGGTGGACAGACGACCTCATTAAGGCCGCGGGAACGCGAGGGGATGTTATAGAAAGAAAACGCGGGCGCAGTCGCGAGCGAAGTACTAAGTAGTAGACTACACATGTACAAGGGGAAAATAGGACAAATCAAAACCACTTCAGAAGTACGTGTGTCAACTCTATCTTTCTTAGAATGGAGGTTAACGAGGTAAGACAGGAAATAATGTCTTTGTCCAACACTAGGTCGGAGGGCTATGATGAGATCAATACAAAAATCCTCAAAGCCTGCTGCAACGAACTGACTGGTATTCTGACTCATTTAATAAACATG
Organism: Euplexia lucipara; assembly: GCA_921972225.1. Lineage (NCBI taxonomy): Eukaryota > Metazoa > Arthropoda > Insecta > Lepidoptera > Noctuidae > Euplexia > Euplexia lucipara. The sequence continues at coordinate 12,356,548 of OV179169.1, read as the reverse complement.
TCATTTTCACAAGGCACCTTTCCTGAAAAATTAAAAATGTCTTTAATAAAGCCCTTATTCAAAAAGGGAGATAAATGTGACATCAACAATTACCGACCAATAACTCTTATACCAATATTGTCTAAAATTTTTGAAAAATGTATGTTTAAAAGGTTAACTGACTTTTGCAATAAATTTGATATAATAAGTGACCAGCAGTTTGGATTCCAAAAAAACAAGTCCACGTCGTTAGCTATTTTTTCCCTCATGCAAGCTATACTTTCAAATATTAATAATAATTATATAACTACAGGCCTCTTTTTTGATCTATCGAAAGCTTTCGATCTGGTGTCACATGACATTTTGCTACTAAAATTGGAAGCTGTTGGTATTAGAGGACCGGCACTTCAGTGGCTGTCGTCCTATTTAAGCAACAGAAAACAATGTGTCATCGTCAATAAAAAAAATGAAAATAATGTTATTCTACCTTATTCATCGGAATATAAACATAATAAATATGGCGTTCCACAGGGAAGTGTGCTGGGCCCAATATTATTCCTCATTTACATAAATGACATCATAAAAATAACCAACCATAAATGCGTATTATTTGCTGACGATATTTCTATTATAGTGACATCTAATCATCATCATCTGCCTAGCCTTTTCCCAACTATGTTGGGGTCGGCTTCCAGTTTAACCGGATGCAGCTGAATACCAGTGTTTTACATGGAGCGACTGCCTGTCTGACCTCCACAACCCAGTAACTGGGTAACATGATACCCCTTGGTTAAACTGGTTGTCAGACTTTCGAGCTTCTGACTACAAGTAACGACTGTCAAAGATCTACAAATGACAGCCGGGACCAACGGCTTAACGTGCTTTCCGAGGCACGGAGGAGTCTTGGTATGTAATAAATGGTCACCCATCCACGGAACGACCTCGTCAAGCGTAGCTTAACCTTCGATCGACCCATGCGGCTGTTATAATTTAGCCACAAGCTCCTCATCATAGTGACATCTAATAAAAAACTAAATACCATTCCAGAACATGAACTTGAAATTAATAATACAATTGACAAATTATTGCATTGGCTTGACATTAACCATTTGATGATAAATTTAGACAAATCTGTTTACATCCAATTTAATCGATCAAATAATTCCAAAAATGACATTAAACTCAACATTAATAAAATCAATGAAGTAACGCGTACCAGATTTTTAGGTGTAATAATAGATAAAGACATTAACTGGAAAGAGCACATAGACAATGTAAGCACTAAAATTAATAAATTCGTTTATGCATTAAAACAAGTTAGAAATGTAACAAATATAAAAACTGCTGTAATGCCACGCGTACGTCGAATCGTTGTTACGGTATGGACTAATAATGTGGGGTAATAGCACTGACTTCCAAAGAGCATTCATCGCTCAAAAAAAGTGCATGAGAGCAATTTGTGGACTTAAACCTGACGACTCATGTAGACCAATATTTAAAAAACTTGGTTTGTTACCGTTACCATCGCTTTACATTTACGAAATATGTGTGTTTGTTACGAAAAATAAGCAACTATTTAAGACTGCAAATGATGTCAATCCTCGGAACCGACGAGATCCATATAAACTAGTGCTAAATGATTTGCCTAGACTATCTAAATATAATAGTAACTGCTTGGCAATGTGTGTGCGGATTTATAATAAAATACCTAGGCATTTCAAAGCTTTAAATTTAAAATTATTTCAACTAAAGTTTCATAAGTGGTTACACGAGTGTAGTTTTTATAGTTTAAAAGAATTTGAAGATAAAAAATGTTGATGTTTTAAAAAAACAAAAATGTTGATGTTATGTCCTAACTTATGTTTAAAATTTTGCATGCTATGTTTTATCCTAGCTGAACATGCTTGTGCCTCAATTTGTATTTAACACCCTTGTATACCATGTTTTACGCAAATAAATATTTTATTATTATTATTATTATTTATTACACACCGAGTTCCTCGTGCAAGAATGCTTTGTTGTGTGCGGAGTCCTGGTCCACATCCAGCTCTGGAAACTCCTCGCCAACATTGTATGTCTTGTTCAGCTTACTGCAACAAACAAAAAAATTACATACATACATAAACTCACGCCCATGGAGGTAGGCAGAAACTACAGAGCGCAATCTGCTACGATTCTTGCATACTTCTTTTGGTTCGTTTACATTCATACATGTTACCAAAAAGGTCTGTGTAGGTATATCCTTCTAGGACGTCGTAGACACCCGGCATTTTCACTTACTTCTGCCTTATTCGAAAAAGATACCTAATTATTATTCTTCAAATTTTCTCGGAACTAGAGTCCCGGATTTTAGGAAGGCGTACGAGAGGCCGAAACCAACTCGCAGAGGCACATCGTCGCTTTTAATAAAATGAAGCACGTAATTATTACAATTGTTATTTGCTTTAAGTATTGATTTTTCACACCTATTTTTTACTTTTTTTAAATATTACATTTATAAAAAAAATCTTTCAAAAATAATAACACTTTCTTAAGGCTTATTGCCAAAGTTTGTACACGAGCAATTAAGTATACCTACTAAGAGATCGCTAAACGTCCTGCAAGCCCAATACCGACTGTTTCTACGCATTATTAAGAAAACTACTTAAATAAATAAATATTCCACAACATTCACACAACGCCATCTAGTCCCAAGCAGAGCTTGTGTTATGGGTGCTAAACTACTGTTTAACATACTTTTATATATTTCTGAATACATACATTTTATAGATAAATTACCTACACCCAGACACAGAACAAACGATCATGCTCATCACACAAACATTCGTTTTGAGTGGAAAATGAACCCATTGAGGAGAGTGAGATACAGTCAAAACCTCATCCTGACAACTATACAGGGTGTCTCATTCAAATCGGTCAGTATGGGAAAGTCTGAAACTATAAGACATACAAGGATCTGTTCTGAGGAACCATGTCATCGATTTTAATAACAAGAAAAACTGCATTCATACATTTTAAAAAAACATTTTAAAAACAGACACCCTGTATAGCTGATAGCGTCGGCTCTCCGACTGTACACCAGTTAGAGCGGAGGTTAATTGGTACTAAACTAACACAGCAATAAGTATTATTTATGTTTTGTTCCTAACAATCTATGGATTCTTGCGTCTAAATTAAAGCTAAGTATTTGTTTATTAAAAAATAGTAGCCAACCAGTATCGGGAACAGGGTCCAAGCTACAGGCGGTCAAGGCTCAAGGGATAGGAATCGCCTAACTATGCGAGCCGTGTCCAGAAGAACTGCTTTCTGAATCAAGCCCTTGATTCAGCTAACAAACGAGAACCTCCTTAGATATTGGTCGAAGCTTTTGGCTACTATCTATCTCGCTACATACGAACTAATGACTGATATCCTAAATCGCGGTATTAAAGTTATCTGCGTGATTTGAACGTATACAAGTTCCCGACAACAACCGTCGGGCAGTAGTTAGCCCCCCAGACACAACACCCGTCTGGTCGCAGGATCCTCCCTTTACAATGGTGGATGAGGAACTTTACACCCTGTTCTTCATACCGCCAAACTGGTGACCCCGAGTATGAACGTCAACGTCATCCATCGTGACATCATCATCACTTCCTCAAGCATTCGAGCAGCGTTGCACCCAACCAGCCAGCATCTACGGCTTCTACGGGTATCCTGATCACCAGCATGCAGCAGACGCGCTTACCTGGTCATCACCCACAGTCACCTTAAGCTACCTTGGCACAGCACACTGCACTTCAGCCGGTCAGCAAGCAGAGACGCATTTCTCTCCTGGTCGACGCAGCAGCCAGCCACATATGCATCATATGCATCATTACCCCGACTCACTGGGGCATCACCGGAGACAGTTCCGACTCACTGAGAACAATGCGGCATCGGGTTCCGACTCACTGGAACACCTCACTGGCCTGGTAAGCTACTCGAGACTCAACCAGCTATCGGCAGTAATGTAGCGACATCTATCTCGCCACATACGAACTAATGAATCCTACATCGCGGTATTAAAGTTATCCGTGCAATTGTAACGCAAGTTCCCGACAACAATCGTCGGGCAGTAGTAGCCCATCTGGCGGGCTGCTGACTACTCGTAACGACTGCCAAAGATCCATAAATGACTGACGGGTGCAAATGGCTTAACGTGCTTTCCGAGACACGGAGGAGTCTTGATATGTAATAAATGGTCACCCATCCACGGACCAACCTTATCAAACGTAGCTTAACTTTGGATTGACCCGTGAGGCTATTATTATTTAGCCGCATGCTTCTCATAGGTAAAGAACGCCAGTACATAAAGTTAAATTCAAATTCAAATCCTTTATTTGGAATATGGGTGGGTATACAGGTGTTAAAATTAAGATATATCGCCATACTCAGGCTCAAGCCATGAATAAATTACAAATTAATCAATTAACCACAGTAAAAAGTAAATAAATAAGGCCACGAAAAACAATACCAAATGTCAAAAATGTCAATGTGAGAGAATGTCAAGCTTACAATACAATATAATATTACAATTAAAATAGAAACTTAAAAAAATAATAAATTAATACCCCAATAAGTAGTTACCCCAATGTGTCAAATTTTCCCAATTGAAAATGAACCTTATTCTGTTTGACATAAAGTTGAAAAACGATCAAAGATATTTGACACATTGGGGTATCTTGATGTGCTGGCATCTGTACTATAAAATATTAGACTTCAGAATATTGTACATACTGGCTTCAATTGTTTCAATATTCAAAACCATAATAGTCTGACAACCAGTTTTTAGTTTAAAATCTACATTTACAAAGTATCTAATAAATGAATTTAGATTGTGTGTGCCGTGAGAATGACCAAGAGTAACAATAGCTTGAATGACATATAATTATTCAAATAATTTAACCTTTACACTCAGAGAGGGTTATAAGTCTAGCAATTTTAAACTGGTTTTAAATGTTGCTTTTAAGTGTTCTACAAACATTGTCTCCACAGTAGGTACTTATTTGATCATTGGATGCAACATTATTGTATATTATAAACCTACTTATTTTAACATTTTAAGCGCTTGGCTAAATATTAGTTGTCGTGCCCCTAGCGCCGGGCCAAAATTGCTACAAATCAATAAAATAATACCTACACTACAGTAAATAAGGAGAAACAATTGTTGTTTCGATTTTTAGTTTTTGTTACATAACATTTCAATTCGATAATGGTTTTAGTTGTACCACACAGTCAATATTTTGAAAATTAACGAAAAAATCACGCATGTTCTCTGTCACAGAAATACGACACGCGCGGTAGGGTCACGGAAATATGTGTCGCATATAGGCAGAAACTACAGAGAGACATCTGCTACAATTCCAACTACTGTTGTAGGAACTTCTACTGTTTACTTTCATACATACATTATAGTCATATACTTAACTGACCTTTCCGAAGAACCTCACCTATAAGGTAATAATAAAAGTCATTAATATCTTCAAAGGTACTCACTCTTTTAAATTTACCTTTTAACCGCTTGTGTCGCATATAGGGTGACTGGTAATTAGTGACCGATACTTAAACACATCATGGTGTGTATTCATGATTTCAATAAACTTTTCCATAGAAACTTTTTTTACACACAATAACTTATAACACAATAAAATAACAAAAACGCTGTTTGAAATTCCCGCGCGCGCGCCTGTGTTAGGTACGAATCAGCACGATCTTTCAGCTGATAATCTGACCTCGGGAAGGTCAAAATCCGCTCCCGTTGTGCAATATCTGTCGCAATTGAATTAATTGAAAGTTAATGAGTATAAAAAGAAGTTTCTTTGGGAAAGTTATTCGTATTCATGAGTACAATCACGTGTTTAAGTATCGGTAACTAATTACCAGTCACCCTATATGCGACACAAGCGGTTAAAAGGTAAATTTAAAAGAGTGAGTACCTTTGAAGATATTAATGACTTTTATTATTACCTTATAGGTGAGGTTCTTCAGAAAGGTAAGTTAAGTATATGACTATACAATGTATGAATGTAAACAGTAGAAGTTCCTACAACAGTAGTTGGAATTGTAGCAGATGTCTCTCTGTAGTTTCTGCCTACCCTCATGGGAAGAAGGCGAGAGTTTATTGCCCATTGGCTCCCAATGAAAATACCTTTTGGTAGGAGGAAAGTGGAACCGTTTTAGTATTTTATATTGCTTTTAATTGGATTGAAGTAAATGATTTGATTTGGATCGTCTTCAAAGTCTTGTCCTTAGATTGACCTGTGCGGCTGGTATTATTTATCTAAAGGCCCAACATTTGACTTTGACCAACAAAGAAAGAAATAAAGGGTACTTAATAAAAAAACTGAGCCCTGAAGTCTAGAATGGGATTGAGACCAATAATTACCTATATTTTATTATTTGTTATTATTTTATTTAATACATTCTTAATTTCATTAGACTGTCTGTTCTAAGCCTTCTCTTCTTTAAAATCAAATAAATAAATAAATAAAATTCTTTTATTTATCTGCGATGATGTCTGATCACCACAGTCCACAGGTTAGTTACTCATATTGCTACTTATAAACTATGACAGACAGACAAGACAGTAAACAAAATCTGAGTTGAAAAATCAAGTAAGTATGAAACAAGTTCCTAAGAATCAATTCAAAAACAAAATTTATTTCTTGAAATTATGATCAGAATCAGCACTGTTTTAAAGTAAAAAAATACTATATAACAGTCCCCCAAAACATCCGCCCTTCACCACTTCCTAGTGTTTGCTGAAGTGGTGCAACAAACATGTGCATGTGCCTATTAATATTGACTTTATTAATGATGTGAAAGTTTACACAATTCTAGAAGTTAAATGTGTGTTAAAAACTGTCAATAATTAAAGGACTGCATCATTCATCATTATTTAGAAGGTAAGTACACCAACAATTTATTTACTAGATACTTACATACAACAAAATAAAGAAAACACAAATGTTTAACTTTAAAAAGTGAATTTGTCACGGTTCACTTGAGTACACAGCCCTTACATCAAAGACAAATAAAATGGAATTAGGATATCTCCTTATTAATGAATGGATGCATCAGTCTATGCATATTCATATCCATATTTTTCTGTTACCTACACAATGTAAAAGAAGTTGTTTTCAAAAACAATGATGAAACAATGATTCTAATTCTGATTCTTCTGATTCAAAAGGATTACATAAAGCTAAAAGCCAATCTAATATGTACCTTTATTAAGTTAAGCTATAACAAGGAATAAGGTCAAGAGCTTGAGACTGGTGTCAAATTACCTATGTTAAAAAGGTGATGGGGATAATTTATTTTGTCTGCAGTGTTAGTCTAACGTCAACTGTGTGGCATTGAGCCCCCAAAAAAGTAAAATAAGAGCTTAGAACCAGCAATTTCCGACTTTTTAAGAAAACCCAAGCTTGTTCCTCCTCATGAGCTTTCGGACAGATTCATACTCGAAATGATCGTAGAATAAAACGTTTTCTTTTCCGTTTATTTGAGGAAAATTCATAACAATTAAACTGAAACTAACTTTGTTTTTGAAGACGGCGGCAGTTCTTTCTTGACATCCTCGTATAGCTTCCATTTTTTTTTCTTTTTGTAAAATTCTAATCTATAAATGGCGACTAATTGGGTGTCCGTCGCCTTGTAACTTGATGCCATTTCGATAAGATGAAACCAAACTTTAACAAACACTTCACTTACTACAGTAAGAACCAATTTGAGTTTATATTTATTTAAAAAATCCAGACTCGCACGACTCGCGTTTCTCAGAAATTTTCAAGCAAACAAATAAGTTTCTCCTGTTTATGATAGATTTCGTAGGTAGTTACAAAACATTTGATTTGAAAATGTTATTGCCGCCATTTTGACAGAACTCCTTGCTTGACAGTGACAATGACAACTGACTGATATTTTTTTATTAAGCTGGTACCAGACGCAGCTAATTGTTATTTGAACACTAGTTTGGCGCGGGTTTTTTGGGTACTCTAACTTTTAATCACATATTATTATTTACACTTTGCTAAATGTAAATCGGTGTCAGTTGTTCGAGCTCCGAAACAGCTAGCGAAATGTAGCGAAAACTTAATATAATCATTAACAAAATGTTGTCCTACCTACATTTGTGGTTTGGAGTACATACCTGGAAAAATACTAAAATAAAGGTCTTGTTGTTAAATGCAAGATGGACTTATTCTTGGATACTAAGTTGTGGTCAACTGGAATCATGTTCAGTTAGGGTTCATGAAATATCGAAAATAGTGACAGTAATTTTATTACTACGAGTAGGTACTTATTAAATAACTATTAGGCTTACGAATTACTACGAGTCTTTGGCTAAATTTTATATTATTATTAATATTACTGAAGAGTGAGTATAGTATAAACACTGGGGTTCACGACGACGGTAAAATAACATGCGAGTCCATGTTCCATTTTGTTGGTAACCTACCTATAATACGAAATGCTATCGCAAATTCGCAACATGACCTCAACGGCATGCGTAATTCAATAACTTAATGATATTGATAACGTGTGTACCAGGAAAACTGACTCGCTATGCCTATGAAGCTATCTTTAGCGCGAAGATAGCACACGTGCTGAAGTGCCACCTATCAACATGTAAAAAACCACTTTAAACATTGGGTTCTGGGCAGTCATAACACTGACAAACCCCGTGCAAATCATTATCATCATCATTTCAGTCGAAAGACGTCCACTATGCTGCTGGACATAGGGCCGCCACAACGACCGGTCCATCCCCAGGTCGTCGGTCCACTTTGTGGGAGGCCTTCCAATGCGGCGTCTTTCTGTGCGCGGTCGCCACTCCAGAAATTTGCGGCCCCATCGACCATGTTGTGAGTGTGACCAATGTGTGTGTTGACCAATGTGCTCTACCCACTACCACTAGCGATTCTACGGGCTACGTCGTGGTCGGTAACTTTGGTTCTCTTGCGGATATCGTAATTTCTGATCCGATCACGTAAGGTAGGTACCTCCGAGCGTAGCCCTCTCCATTGTCCTTTGAGTGACATTAAGCCTTCTAATGAGGCACATTGTACTACCACACTTAAATATAACTACACCGTGCCAATTTACTACCTACTACAATTAAATATAATACAGCACAACCTAATGACTTTTCCCCACTACCTAATGTTGGAATCGACCGACCGCGACTTCCAGTCTATTATGAGCCAGATGAATACCAGTGTCTAACACGGAGCGTCTGCCTATCTGACCTCGACCACCCAGTGACTGGATATGACGATGCCCCTAAATAAAATTAAACTGGTTGTCAGACGTTCGTGGTTCTGCTGACTCGTAAGAACGGTTAAACAATGGCTAAACGTACTTTCCGAGGCATGGAGGAGTAATTAATGGTCACCCATCATGGACCGACGTTGGCAACTTCCAATGGACACGTGCGGCTGTAATTATTAAGCCTCACCCCCCACATACCAAGAATACTAACACCAAGACTGGTGGCGAGAGAAAACAGTTTTATGGACGGTTGAAAACCCATCATTTGTAAGTAATTGATTGGTTTGGTGTTTCTTGGACTAGAACCACAGTATAAATATTAATACAGTAGGACGACGCCTTTGATCTCAGGAAAAATGCCGACAACTTCTTCACGCGTTAGACTTGAATAATACCTCCCGCACTACGAACATCGGTTTGTTCGCAGTGCGGGAGCGGCTTTCCCGCGTCTCGCCCTTCACACCCCGCACGATTGCCCTGTATAGACAGCTTCGTCGGACGACTGTATGTTTTTAGACTGTGCTAGAACTGTGTCAGAGCAGCCGATCGATCCAGTAAAAGTAACCCCATGTAAACTTGAGTAAAGCCAAACACATTCAATACGTAGGTACCTACTATAGAAGGAACACAAACAAAATTTTCATCCGTTACTTGTGTCCTAGTGGACACAAGTCTATGAGTCTATTTTAGTACGCTCCGCTGCCGCTCCAATATTACTATATTATGCTAGATGGCGTTACTGAGACATGGGATCGCAGTTTTTCTATTACATTTCTTCGCTTGTCCTCTCATAATTATCTTAAATCTCTTTGAGTAAAGCTAACTGTCAATGCTTAACATTAGTCTGGAATACACACTATTAGCACAGTCTAAAACATACAGTCGTCCGACGAAGCCGTCTAGACAGGGCAATCGTGCGGGGTGTGAGGGGCGAGACGCGGGAAAGCCGCTCCCGCACTGCGAACAAAACTATGTTCGTAGTGCGGGAGGTATTATTCAAGTCTAAGTTCTAACGCGTGTAGAAGTTGTTGGCATTTTTCCAGAGATCAAAAGCGTCGTCCTACTGTATTAATATTTATACTGTGCTATTAGTTACTAATAAATAAGCAGGTAAATTGAAAACCGCAACTGATATAGTCCTTTCAACATTTAATAATCAGTAAATAACAAAATTAGTTTTTAATCCATTAGAAAATTCAACATAATTAAACTATGACATAGGAACCTTATTGTAGATGTAGATTATAATAACTATTATAAATACTATAAGAAAATAAATTTGATGTTGAAGTTGTAAATCATTTATTTTTCAAGTGACAAGGCGGGGCCATCCTGGGATAGCATATTTTAATAACGTACCTACAGTGTGACACTGAAAGATAAATTGCAAAAAACACAGGAAAATCTGAATTTCGCGGGTTACCCTAGTGCTTCCACCTTAAAAAAGGCCATGTCCACAATAGAATGTCAGCCTCATCATAATATTCTAAACTAAATCTAAAAATATAATTTACATTAATTGCTAAACAAATCAGTTAGGTACTCAGATAAACCATGTTTGTACAGTACATAACTACATACAACATAAATAAATAAATAAATATTCCACAACTTTTCACACAACGCCATTTAATAAAATAAAATAAAATAAAATTTATTCAAGTGTAAGGTAAAGTAAAGAAATTTACATTAATTCCATTGGATGAAAAACTAAATCTAACCGTAATATGGATCTGCCTGCATTTAGTCCCAAGTTAAGCTTGAGAGCTTGTGTTATGGGTACTAAACAGCTTATATATTTCTAAATACATACATATTATAGATAAATTACACCCAGACACAGAACAAATGATCGTGCTCATCACACAAACAACCAATAACCAACTACATGCAACCTGACCCAGAACGGCAAACTGCAAAAAACACAAAAAAAATAATAATTTCGTGGGCAACTCTGGCACATTCACCATAAGAATAAAATAATCATTAAAACGCCATTTTAAACCATATTCAATATAAAAAAACCTTTCGGCTACCTTAATTATTCAAGGTGGATGTGCCAAAGTAGCCCGCGAAATTCAAATTGCCAGGGGTCCACGTAGCGTAGGTCGACTACCGTTTTCGACAAGTGTCTTTGGGTCGTCGAAGGTTGTGCAGTTTAAGCATTGCCTACACCGAGGAAACTGTCACCTTCGGCGAGCGACTACAGCAAACCAGAGATCTACTTTTCAAGCTGTTTTATTCCTTGAGCGGAACTTGAGTGGCAGCCCAAATTTGAGTCCCTGCACTACGCTGGACTTAGGGTCTACCACAGGATGCCTGACGGTCTCCGGACCTGGCTCCACTGTGAAAATGGACAGCACGGCCGCTAGTCCTGCTAGGGACTGCATAATGCCAAGACGTTCACCTGTAAAAAATAACAGGTATCTTATATCAGTGCACAAAAAGTAACAGGTTTCTTTCTTGCTGTCAGTTGACAGTAAAAATAGCGACATCTATGGTGCCATAAAAGAAATAAAACTGGCTTAACAAACGTAACGCGACGTAATTGATTCTATTTTAAATATCGCATCTGTTAACTCAATAAGTAAGGTTATCCGCAACATTAAGGTGTCTCTTTCGTAATCGTCGTTGGGATCACGTTGTCCACCCGACAGATACGGCACCCGTTTTATCGCAAGATCTTCACTTTTATACTATACGGAGGATGAAGCACTTTTTATACCCCAAACTATCTGAAGTTAGACTATTCTTTACTTTAACACAAAGAAGTTTGGGCCAGTTATCAGTGAATATTCAAGGGGCTTTTAATTTAATTAGTAGTTCGGGCGAAGCTTAACGCATGATACTAGTAACCGATGTTAGTTAATAACTCACCTATGCAAGCTCTGGGTCCAGCACCGAACGGTAAATATAAATATTTATTGCTGTTGTCATATGCTTCGGGATCAAATCTCTCTGGTCTGAACTCGTCAGGCTTCGGAAAATACTTCGGGTCATTGTGGAGCGACTGCAGCGGAATCATTACTCGGATGTTCTCATCTATGGTTATATTTAATTCTGGGAAGGTGAACGGTCTTGTACACTGTCTGTAAAGAAAGCCGAGAGAAGGGAACATTCGCAAACCTTCTTTGAACACCAACTCCAAGTATTTCATCTCTTTGATCGAGTCATACGACAGCTTCCCATCGTGTTTGGCTAAAACACGGTCGACTTCCTCCTGCGCCTTCTTCTGAACATCCTGATTATATGCTAGCTGGTGGAGAGTGTAGCTGGTGGCTGACGAGGACGTCTCGAAGCCGGCTGCGAAGAAGACAAACACCTGGGCGCCTATCAGACTATCGTTGAACTCCAAAGTTACAGTCTCAGGCGTTCCGTCAGGATTGTTCTTCTCAATCGATTCGCCTACTATCACTCCCTTCTCTTTACACTCCAACATCAAATCTAAGAAGTCGCCTCTCCCGCTAGGTTTATAGTTCCTCTTCCTTAGTATCTCCCCGACAAGCTCATTGATTTCTTTCTCCACACGAGTCCAAATCTTCAAGTTCTGAAACATTTCAGGGAACATCTCCTTTGCGATTATTTTACATATTTCCCAAAGTCTTAATTTGAAAATATGGATGCCAAGCTGTCTGAAAGCTGAATTTTCGTCGTTCAGCGTATTGGTATCCAGACCGAAGCCGCAGGCTCCTATGAAGTCTGTAGTATACCTCGCCATCAACTCTCTTGCGTCTATGGACTTGCCCTCAGCCGCCACGGTCAGTGCGCGGGTCTTCAATCTTTCGGCTCTTTCAACTATTAAAGGAAACATAGCCTTCAACTTTCCAGTAGTGAAAGCTGGTGTCATTCTCTGTCTCAACAGCTTCCAGAGGTCACCTTCAGCGAAGAACAGGTTTTGCATCAAAGGCTCAAACACAGTCTTGTTCGGAGTGAAACCTCGTTCGAAAAAATGCGCAAAGTCAGTGGTTAAAATTCTCTTTACGATTTCAGGATCTCGTATCAGTAATTCTGGCCGCGACGAACGATAGAAGCCGACCACTTTCTCGTTGGGATACCGCCAGTACAATTCATCACCTAATTGTGTCATACTGGCTTTTAACGTAAGTCCTTTTAAATTGTTTCCGAAGAGAGGGAGCGGTTTATCGCATTTCACACCTCTTTCCTCCCAGTATTTAAAACTCCTGGTACCGTAGAAGTACAGGGAGATCAACAGAACCACTACAATAGCCAGGGTAATCATGTTGCTGGAGTTAGATAAGACTCAGGCCACAGCAATCTGTAAGATAAGAATGAGCATGGATCAGTAACCATAGCGTAGTTTTAGCCATTTAATTCCGATGCAAACCAGTTTAGGTTCCTAAACTGAATCGCTAAGATTCATAACATGAAGTGCCTATATCTGAGTGGCGTTTGATTCGCTCATGGAGGAATGAAAGAACGATATTTTTGTCGGTGGTCCGCGGTGTGAGAAAGAGATGACGCTATTCAGTCGTTGAGCAGTCGTTGCATAAGTTTGACTCTTTTACTCGAACCAATGTGTTGCGTTCTGAAACCTACTAGTTATTATTTTAGCGGTTTCTTTTTGTGTATAAATTACAACAAATATATTATAAAATTGCACTTTTGAGCCATACATGGTATACCATTGATTCTATGTTTACTACTGATTAAAGTAAAAGTAATTTATATAATACTAGCAGACGTCACGCAGTTTCACCCGCGTAGTTTCCGTTCCCGTGGGAATTAGGGGATAAAAAGTAGCCTTTGTCCACCGGGAATAGTGTAGCTTTCCACCAGTACAATAATTTTTAAAATTGGATCATTAGTTCCGAAGATTACCCCCTACATACAAACTTACAAACTTACAAATTTTACCTCTTTATAATATTAGTATAGATTTATATAAATCTTACCAACGATAGTGTTTTCTACAGAATTGGCTTTCTTCATTTTCGACCAATCAGGTACAGACGCCAGCACATCAAGTTACCCCAATGTGTCAAATTTTCCCAATTGAATATGAACCTTATTCTGTTTGACGTAAAGTGGAAAAACGATCAAAGAAATTTGACACATTGGGGTAACTTGCCGCGCTGGCGTCTGTACATTGACGCATTAACACTGAAAAAACCGCTTGTTGAAACGTTTCATTTGAGATTAGGGTGAAGGTATCGTGCAAATTTCACGACATGAGATGTCGTGAAATTTGCTTTCAAATTCACGGCACTTCTTAAGGCGGGTGCGCCAGGGTATCCCGCGAAATTAAAATGTTCTTATGTTCCTTAAAAAAACAAGATAATTTTAATTTCGCGGGCAACTCTGGCACATTCCCCTTAAGAATAAAATGATCATTAAAACTCCATTTTAAACCAAATTCAAAATAAAAATACCTCAAATCGTTATGATAAGTATAGGTACTTATTTTATAAAATGATGATGTTTATTTACCCCAATTGACCATTGTTTTAGAAAAATATAATTACCTACTAAGTACCTAGTTATATTATATTCTGTAATTTTATTTACAAAAAAAAACAACCGACTTCAAAAAAACACTAACCGGTGTACAATAACTCTAAATTAGGTAGTTTGTGTCTTTGGTGTTTTTTTGTCATGACATGATTGGCCACCGACTTCCGAATTTAGAGTTATTTTACACCGGTTAGTGTTTTTTTAAGTCGGTTGTATTTTTTGTAAAACACATTTTTATTTTAACATTTTTAGTTTTTTATTTTTATGTACTTAGATCATTCATTATTTTCCATTTCTTTTAATATTACAAGATAATCAAACAAATTAACAGATATCGGTGAAATCAAAAAGTAAAAATTAATAAACAAAAATGTTCATAAAATGAAAACTTGAGCCAAACATTACTTTAATAAGTATGTTAAATTTTTATGGGACCAAGAGGCAACTATTCTGCATCGAACTAAAAAAGAATCGAACCCACGACCTCCGGCATAGCTGTCAGGGTCACTAACTACTAGACCAACAGGCCAGTCAAAAGTACCTACTAGCATTCACCATCAAAATCTGAGTAAGTAGGTACAAAGATAATATACTATTATCTGAGCTCGTATTAAAATGTCAGTTGTTATCTCTAATATACAATTTTACTTATACAATTCTCGTGTCAGTGTTGGTTACAAAACTCGGAAATGCATGACTGTTCTCTATGAAATTTTGTTTGTAGTTATATTCAGTAGCTCTGAGAATGGGATTTAAACTAGGTATGTTTTTTTTGGGAAACACAAAAGCGTAACGTTGTTTTATATATAAACAACTAAGGAATATGTTATTGTATGTCTGATGGTAAGCAAACTTGCACTGTATTTCTTGTTAAAGTCAATCATAATATTAGACTTATTTTACGAGGTAGGTACACCAAGAGTGACCAAGACCCATTGGTACCTACTTTAGTTAAAAAAAAAAACTTAATCCGATGGCCTGAGCCGGTTTTAGTTCGGTGCAAAATAAATATTGTGGGTGTTACTTACAAGTTAATGTTACATGGTTACAACTATTTAATAATTACTGTTCCGGTGTTATTCTCCTATTTTAAACTAAGCATTGTAAATCCAATAAGTTCTGTTTATCAGCAAGACATGCAATTTAATTTAAGTACCCCAAAAAAATATGTACTTACCGACAAAAACTGTCATAAGCTAACTATTTGTTGACTTAATTATGAATTATCACACGTAACACGACTGTTCGCGACGCTACTCGTGCGCAGACTGGCAGACTAGATCGCTAGACTTAGATTGGTGGCTCAACTCGTCTTAACTACAAGTATCATCGGCTCTCAGTCTAATTGGATGCATCTGAATACCAGTTTGTTTACTTACAGTTCATAGTGGTGATCACTGTGTTTAACGATGAACTGTCAAACAGCTAGTTTTGTAATGGTTATCATCAGTGTGTATCTAGGATGACGTCATGCGCTCTCACAGAGATGTGACGAAGCCCACAGCACGCCGTCTGATAGTCACCATAACTTGAAGTCCGCCTAATTCTCAGTTGTCTTAAAAGTTTGGTGCGCAACTGCACGCTAGTTGTTACTGGCAAGAGATAGCCTTGCAAGTAGGATGTCGCTCCATGTAAAACAAACTGGTATTCAGCTGCATCCAATTAGACTTAAAAAACCAAAAATTATGAACATCTTTTGATCATTTTTTTTTTTATTACTGATAGGCGCGCGTTTGACCACTACCTACCTATCTCACCTGATGGTAAGCGATGATGTGGTCGACGATGAAGCACGCTTGCTTAGAAGCAACCTGTTCACTCTTGACTTGAAGACCCCTAGGTTGTAGCTTGGAGCGACATCCCACACTCAGGGGTATGGACCTTCTTTTCATGGCCAGTGACTAATAATAAAAATAGGTAATAATAACTTTATTTCGGACCAAATAATCCATTAATCTCCGCACAAACTGCTATACAATCCGAGAGCCAAAGCTCTCAGCTACTTACAGTTTTCTGGATGCTGTTTTGACTGCCCCGCCGCGCTCTCCTCAGTATCGACGCTGTTTTTTTGCGCATAATCGCGTAGAAATCGTCAGTACGGGATTGCGCAAAGATCTCCGACGCGCTACAGTAACGTGGCAGTCTCAACAACATCCTGAAAGCATTGTTATATTGGACGCGCAGGGCATCCAGCGACCTCTTCGTATAATTGACCCATAGACTGCCCGTGTACAGACCCTGGCAATAAGCCTTGAAAAGTGTTACTTTTACAAGGTCCGTACACCGCGCAAATCTATGGGACAACATATTACTCCGGACCGCTAGAGCCCTCTACATCGTCCCTGAGGTCGGCGGCAAGAAAATGCCCTTGGTATTTAAAAGTAGTCACCCTATTTATTGGTGACCCGTTCACGAGCAATTCGGGCTTATTCCCAACGGCCCCCACTAAAACTGCCACCACTGGTGGTCGTTGGGATAAAATTTTACTTTTGTTCCCAACCGCCACCACTGGGGGCGGTTGGGAACAAATAAATAAATAAAACTTGAATTATTTTTTTGAATTTATTATTGTAGTAATTATTTGGTATGCAACTCATATAATTTAAGACATGATAAAATACGTACTTCATTATCCTTTCCTGTTCAAGTGGCGACTCGTATCAATGGTTTTAGGGGACAATACGAATAATGGGAACGTCATAGTAACAATTACGCTAAGTGCGGTTCTAATAACATTATGCTGTGATTTACAACTGCAAACTCAAACCTTAACCCCGAGTACTTTGCTTTTGTTATACCAATCGGTTATCCATTTTTGTGGTCTTATTTTGTAGAAGTAGAACAAAAGAAATTTGAAATGTTGGACCCAGGTGTTTTATTACCTCTTCTAATGCTTGCCGACTAATTGTTTATTCCTAAATATATTCATAATACATAAATATTTACAACTAAGAATATATGTAAATAATAGAACTAATGCAGTTATACATATCGAGCTGTTTGCCGGGCATCCTGTCAGATTTCGGTGGAGCAAGTACTTCTTCAGGGAATATACACACATCAAAAGTGTCTAGGGATCAACATATATTTTTGCAATAACTTTTCTCCTGATTGATATTAATTAAAATTTTCTTTAAGGATTCATCAAATAAAGTGTTTTCGTTTGTCACAGTAACGATAAACCAAGTCACCTTTGCATTAATAAAGAAATTTGCCATTTTCCTAATAAAGGGATTTTTGACATTTGAACCACTAACATTAAAGTTCGAAAAAAAAGACTGAAATAACAGTTTTCTTTAAAATTTTATTGGGTAACTTAAACAATTAATAATCCGTGTTTTTACCGCGAACACTAACAACACAAGTACATCGGTTTGGCATACTCAAAATGAGTTCATCCAAATCACGCTGTGGAATGGCCGCCCATGTTCGTTGCAACAACAAAAAAAGGTCTTCTTGCGACTGGATACCCTCCATATTCGGCAGAACTCTTCTCTGCAGCATATCCCATGCATGCTCAATCGAGTTCAAGTCTGGCGACTAAGCAGGCCAGGGCAGGACATTGATGTTAGCTGCGGCGAGAGTCTGTCTTACAACTCTTGCGGTGTGCGGTCGTGCATTATCATGCATTAACTGAAATAAGGGACCGATTTGCACTTGTAGAGGAACGATGACGTCTGATACAATCGTCTCAGCATAAATTTGAGCGTTGAGGTTGCTGAAATCAACTCAGTTCTTCCGCCGATCCAAATACCCGCCCATACCATGATGGTTCCACCACTATAAGGATGGACTTCCTGGCAGGATTTTAATCGCTGTTGGCGTCCAGGGGTTCTCCAGTGTCGTATACGTCTTGTATCCGGTCTCATACCAAAACGAGACTCATCAGAAAAGCACACGAAACGCCATTGTTCTTCTGCCCAATTTCTGTGTTCCAGAGCCCATTGATATCGAATCCTACGATTGTGCATTGCTATAGGCGGTACCCGTAGCGGTCTTCGGGAATGAAGGTTCACTTCATGCAAGCGGTTTCTGACTGTTTGGTCGCTAATCAAGTTCCCTGAAGAGTGATGAAGCCTCACGGCTAACATCATGGCGGTTATTGTTGGAGCTCTTCGAGTTAAGATTTGAATGTATCGGTCTTGTCTCCGTGTGGTGCACGGTATCGCTGCACCACACGGAGACAAGACCGATTCATTCATTCATTCCTCCATGGCGCTCAGCCACGGTACCAGTGCTTCGGTAACGTGTCCAAAGTCGACTGAGAACACTCTGACTTGTATTCAGAGCTAAAGCCACAGTACGTTGCCGGGAACCAGCTTCTATTATTCCCACGGCTCTGAGCATTTCTTCCCTGCTTAAATGACGTCGCCGCTCCATAATAACGTTGGTTTTAATCAGTAGTAGGGAAACAGTAGCACTAATAATGTCTTCAATGCGTTGTATGTTTTTATAGGGAAAATATTGACAGCTGATTTTCATCTTTTACTCGAATTTGATTCACAGTTCCTGATTCAAATTATGAAATGCACCAAAAAGGATCCATATAAATTTATAAAATCATAAATTTATTACAAAGCCACATCTCAATCTCAAGAAATCCGCATAAAAATGCTTGATCCCTAGACACTTTTGATGTGTGTACATTTGAATTTTATTCAAAGAAATGGTGGTGTTGTTTTACTTCATGCTTGGCATATATTACTAAGCGCAAGCATAAAAGTGGGCTTATTATGTGGGAGTGTGTGGCAAGAAAGAAAAATAATTGCAAAGGAGTCATCAAAATCAAAGTAAGAACCCTACCACCCCTGTATAGCTTGGTACCAGAAAAATTAATAGGTGGAACAGCTATTTCCAAGCCGCCATGAAGATCACCAGACTAGTATTACCATCAGCTAAACTCAAAGGTTGCTACACACATTATGAAAAAAGCATATGGGACAAAGCCCGCGAATTCAACTTGATCGCTGGGGATATACAAAAGCGCCGAGAAGTAGCTTTAACAGCAGCTTTGTTCTAACTCCCACCAATGATGGCAGTTTGGTCGTGGTCGATGAAAATAAAATTAAAAGTTTTATTAAGTCTCATCGACCGCCACTGGGGGCGGTTGGTAACAAATATAAAATTTTGTTCCGACGACCACCAGTGGTGGCAGTTTTAGTGGTGGCCGTTGGGAGTAAGCCATTATTTATTTATTTGTTCCCAACCGCCCCCAGTGGTGGCGGTTGGGAACAAAAGTAAAATTTTATCCCAACGACCACCAGTGGTGGCAGTTTTAGTGGGGGCCGTTGGGAATAAGCCGCAATTCGGGTCCTTCTGCACGCGACGTTTGCCGCCGACCTCAAATACCAGTATTCACTTTTTTTAACTATACAGGCGTCCAGTTGCACTCCGAACTTTGATGACAACTGATGAACTGAGAGATTACAAAAAAAAACTTTTTTACAAAAAAAACAACCGACTTCTTAAAGTTTTTTTTTAAGAAGTCGGTTGTTTTTTTTGTAAAAAAATATATTTGTAATCAATAAACAAACAAAATAATACTTATGATCTATATAATCACTTTGACGAAATGCTTGAAACTTACAGTAATTATAGGTAAGTACATAATACTTTAAAAAAATCTTAATGTAACAAAATGTTCAGCCTAATTAAAGTCTGATACTTACGAATAGTTTTTTTTTATATAATAAAATAATAATAATAATAAAACGCAAATACCTGCTACTAAACCTGCCTACACTTATATAATAAAATAATAATAATAATAAAACGCAAATACCTGCTACTAAACCTGCCTACACAAGTTCTTAACACAGGAAATGTAGTCCAACAGACATGGTTTTTAAGACTTTTAAGTCGGTGCAAACTGCAAGTCTACCAGATAGAAAATTTACAAAATCCTGACTAAAGTTCTGAGATGTATAGCAAACGTAATTCAAAACTCTGAGGAAAGAACAGTTACACACGCAGTCATACAAAGTGAATGATGTTGATTGTAACTGTTAAATAAAAAAAAAAGAACTGGAGGACTGTATTACCTACATTGAGAAATCCTGAAATTTTTAAAATCCGGCCGCAATAGTGTTTTAAAGCGTTTAAATCTCAGGACAAATCCTATGGTCCTATAGGAATATCAATAATTTTAATTAAAAACTTACAAAGATTAACTTAAAAGATTTTCCAAGGGGCACCCTTGTCGCTAAAAGCGACTTACAAAAGTTTACATACAAACCTTGGATGATCTCAATAGAGAAGAAGAAAATAATACATATATAAATACAGGTTAGAAAACCATACACTACATCATTCTGGACCCCACAACGCTGAAATTTTCGTCGGGTTTTTCTAATTTCCAAGTATCACCTGATGTTCTTTTAACTTTAAACTGTGTTAAATCGTAATTTCTGTCCAAACGAATGTCATTTCAAAGAAATGTAACGATTTATTTCGTTTATAAGGAACAATGTCATAGGTATAGATGGGTATGATGCCATTTAAGGGTTCTTTCTTTACAGTATGATGCCATTTAAGGGTTCTTTCTTTACAGTTTTATCAAAATATAAATCAGAAAAATCATAAAAATTAGCCGACGGAACATTTCAATGCTTGGGGTTTAGAAACATGTAGGTACAGATCTCATGTTATCAGTAGGTATGTCTGACAGTCTCCCTTTTAACCTGTATGGGGATACACGACGTAAGTATGTAGTTAATGGTGTAGGTACTTCACTTAACCTATCGCGGGAAGATTTTTACAGAGTAAACCGACTGGACACTTTCCCTGTTTACAACATTATCACTTCACATGAATATTACCTTCTAACACCATATTACAAACTAGTCAGTCAGTCATCTGTTATAACATTAGTACTTTCTAAGCTATTTCACTCCTGTGTCCTTTTGCGGAACATGAGCGGTAGTCCAGCTATGATTGCCTGCACTATGCTGGACAGAGGGTCAACCACGGGATGCCTGACGGTCTCCGGAGCTGGCTCCACTGTGAAAATGGACAGCACAGCCGCTAGTCCTGCTAAGGATTGCATTATGCCGAGACGTTCACCTGTAAATACAGTAACAGGTATTTTAAGGACCAAAGTGTGCAAAATGTAACAGGTTTTTTTTCTATTCTGATTTTTGAGACAGCAACGTGCTTGCTTGTTGATCCATGTAACATGACTATATTTTAAATTAATTGGGTACTAGGTTACCTATTGTTGGTAAATTTTAAAGGTGAAAATTTATAAATCCGGATTTTGAGAACGATTACTGTAGGTAAATACCTAGCTAACAAAAAACAGATCACTCACCGATACAAGCTCTCGGTCCAGCACCGAACGGTAAGTAGAAATATTTGTTGCTGTTGTCATATGCTTCGGGATCAAACCTCTCTGGTCTAAACTCGTCAGGCTTCGGGAAGTACTTCGGGTCATTGTGGAGCGACTGCAGCGGAATCATTACTCGGATGTTCTCATCTATGGTTACATTTAACTCTGGGAAGGTAAATGGTCTTGTACACTGTCGGGAAAGAAAGCCGACAGAAGGGAACATTCGCAAACCTTCTTTGAACACCATCTCTAAGTATTTCATCTCTTTGATCGAGTCATACGACAGCTTTCCGTCGTGTTTGGCTAAAACGCGGTCGACTTCCTCCTGCGCCTTCTTCTGAACATTCTGGTTATATGCCAGCTGGTGGAGAGTGTAGCTGGTGGCAGACGAGGACGTCTCGAAGCCGGCTGCGAAGAAGACAAACACTTGGGCGCCTATCAGACCATCGTTGAACTCCAAAGTTACAGTCTCAGGCGTTCCGTCAGGATTCTTCTTCTCAATCGACTCGCCTACTATCACACCCTTCTCTTTACACTCCAACATCAAATCTATGAAATCACCTCTCCCGCTAGGTTTATAGTTCCTCTTCCTTAGTATCTCCCCGACAAGCTCGTTGATTTCTTTCTCCACACGAGTCCAAATCTTTAAGTTTTTAAATAATACAGGGAACATCTCTTTTGCGATAGCAAAAACTATTTCTCGGGGTGGTATTTTAAAGATATTGATGCCAAGCTGTCTGAAAGCTGAGTTTTCGTCGTTTAGCGTATTGGTATCTAGACCGAAGCCGCAGGCTCCTATGAAGTCAGTAGTATACCTCGCCATTAACTCTCTTGCGTCTATGGACTTGCCTTCAGCCGCCATGGTTAGCGCGCGAGTCTTCATTCTTTCTGCTCTTTCAACTATTAAAGGAAACATAGCCTTTAGCTTTCCAGTAGTGAAAGCAGGTGTCATTCTCTGTCTCAGCAGTTTCCAGAGGTCACCTTCAGCGAAGAACAGGTTCTGCATCAAAGGCTCAACCACAGTCTTGTTCGGAGTGAAACCTCGTTCGAAAAAATGCGCAAAGTCAGTGGTCAAAATTCTCTTTACGATTTCAGGATCTCGTATCAGTAATTCTGGCCGCCACGAACGGTAGAACCCGACCATTTTCTCGTTGGGATACCGCCAGTACAACTCATCACCTATTTGTGTCATACTAGCTTTGAACAAAAACCCCTTTAAATTGTTTCCGAAGACAGGGAGCGGTTTATCGCATTTAACACCTCTTTCCTCCCAGTATTTAAAATTCCTGGTACTGTAAAAGTACAGAGAGATCAAGAGAACCACTACTATGGCTAGTGCAATCATGCTGCTGGGCTTAGGTAATACTGAGTGATATTTAAATTGTTCGTCGATTAATAATCCAGATTTTTACAAAGTGTGCAGCAATCTGTAAAATAAGAGTTAGTATTGATCAGATGTTTTATATTAATTTTACTTACTTACATAGATGTATCTACCTGTTTTAAAAACACTTAATACCTAGATAGAAATAAAAAATCAACTAGGTACACTAGAAATTAAAACTATACATAGAAGTGACGAAGTGTCTACAACTCGGTTTCTATCGGCTTCCCTTTGGAGGTTCGGAAGAACAACAATGGCGGCTAGACTCTAGCACTGCCAAATATACCTACTTTATGTATTTACATTAAAGGTATATATTTACATAAGGTGGTAGGTAGATTGATGAGAGAGAGACAGCAGAATACTGATTATGAACACTATTTTTTTATTTTGTCCGCTTCCCAATTATGAAAATTGCCACTGATAAATAAAATAATATAAAATAAAATAAAATTCATTTATTTCAGATAACTAGATCCATACAGTCTGATTTGAAATTAAAACAAAGTAAATAAAATAAAATTGGGTAACTTATCATCATAAATAACAAATAATAAAATATCATTCACTGATACATAGGGACTAGAAATAAGAAATAAAAAACTTGTAACTAAATTATCTACAAAATGACGTCAATAAAAAAAGCCAGGCCTTGGCTCTTAATCTTACTAAATAAATTACTTATTCGGTGTTGCTTGACTTTATGGTGTTAAGTAAACTTCAGACACAATATCCATGTTCCTACTTTTTTGTATTAAGTATTTTAAATGACTGCAAACTTCTAAACGGCGGCGGCGTAACCGATTTCAAGCCATGATTCATGACAAAAAACAAATATTTTTTTAATTAAATCAAATTAAAATTTTTGTCAAAGATCTCGTATCGTTATGTCGCGCTTAATTGCATGAGACAGCAGGAAGGCTCGGTAGTTGGTATTTTACATCCACGTACGCTTAATCTCGAACCTCGTGACAAAAAGTCTCTGCAAGAACTAAATCGCCGCAGAGAAATTCGTCACATTAAAAAAAATAGTAGATATTAACCAAGGGGATAAAGCAGTTTCTTCTGTCGCGGCTGATGATTGAAATCTCGAGCGTAACGAAGGACGTCGAGGTTTACTCCCGAGCGTAGCAAGGGTGTTAAAAGGGTGTGTTGGGGTCACCCCTGAGTGTAGCGAGGGATTTAAGTTCACCCAAGACTAAGACAGTTCGTTCGTTATGTTCGCTTTTTGTGACATAGTGGCTGAATGCGTTGTTTTTTTGCGGGATATTAATTTAATATCCTAAATCGAAAAGTTTTCTTTTCGACACTTGTGCGTTTGTATAATCGCCGTTTTACTCTAATAAAAAACAAATTACTAATGAACAAAACACGCACACCTTACACGGTTACCGTACAAAATATTGATCTACAAATGACAACCGAGAACTGAACGTGCTTTCCGAAACACTTGATGTAATGAATGTTTACCCATTCACGCAGTGCGGCTTTTATAATTTAGCCACAAGCCAAATTGAGCTTAATCTTATGGTCTAAACCCGGTTAAATTCGATATAAGTAAAGCAACTATTGTATGTGGGCAAAGACAGTACAATGTTACAAATATTGGGTACCTGATCCGGTGTTATTCTCCTATTTTCAATTGCGTAAGTAAGGAGTAGGTATTTATGCCTATTACTTTAAGAAAGTAAGTCCACTTAATTAACTCTAGACATACAATAGTATTACTTTAAAATACACATAAAAATCAGAACTCACCGAATAAAAGCGCATTAGCACAAGAAACACGACTATTAGCGACGCAACTCGTGCGCAGACTGGAGGAATTAAAAGTTAAAACATTGACTGTGTGTGATACTATAACAACGTTACGAATTTACGATATAAATAGAATTTTCCAAAGAAGATTAATTAAGCCCGATTGCGGTTATCTCATTTATTGAAGAGTAGGTATGATAAGTAATTGTCTTATCTATTCTATATATACATAAAATCGTAGGAAAGTCAAAACGGTTCATTGAATACTTTTTAAAAAGAATACTTGGGGCGTGATCTTTAATCGATATCGAAGCCATAAATATAGTTTTTAGAATTTTTGTCTGTTTGTCTGTATGTATGTCCGGTGTAAACTCAAAAAGTAGGTACCTACCTCATGTATTTATTTCTTTGTATGAATAAATTACTAAGAGGTCGGGTCAACAAATAGGCTACATATTATCACACTATTACCTACGGGGGAGGAGCTGTGAATCTTTATTCTTCTTACGCATTCTGTGTGTGTAATCTAAGGATGCATAGGTATATATGTAAATGTTGTTTTTGAGTAAGCCATGCTATTATCTAGCTTTACACTATAAAAACTACGCTATTTAAGTAACTTCGGCAGAGAAACGTAGTTTGAATGTTAGTAGTATAATAAAGACAATTATGAAACAGCGCCATCTATTGAGATTTCATAAAAATCAAATCAAGTTACATGTTAACACTTTTTGGAAATTAAAATTTGATTATGTTGGCGAGGTTAGTAACTACTAACCTCGCTAACATAATCAAATTTTAAGAAGAAAAAACCCATCAACCCATCAACCATCTATGAATTTTAAGAATAACTAACTAGTTATTCTTAAAATTCATAGATGGTAATGTGTATTTTCTTCATAAAAGTTGTAGGTAGGTAAGTATACTTAGTTCGTTATGACAAATTCAGGTTCGAACAAAACCCTCAAAATCTTGAGCAAAGTTGACGAAGACAATTAAAAAAATGCGGTGTTAAGTATTACAAAAGAGTTTCAGAAAATCCGCAGGAACGAACATTTGATGGGTGGTGTTACAGTTCAGTACAGTGGCGATTTCCGGCAAACGCTTCCCGTGGTGACGCGGGAATCGACGGCTGACGAGGTGCATTCAGAATGCTTCGTTGAAACGATCGACGACGATGCTTCGTTGTGGTCACGAGTGCGTACGCTGCGCTTGACCAGAGCTCGCCTCGGCGGCAATGCATGTGCTCAAGAATTCTCCGATATCCTTCCAAGTCTTGGCGAAGGCACTCTACCAGAAGAGAGAGGTGGAGTCTCTCGGTAGAGTGGTATCCAGCTTAGAAGAACTCATTCGCCGTGTGTACGGGGACATCAGTCGTATACCACACCAGCACTTCTTGGGTGTGTGCGAGCGGGCCATTTTGACGCCAAAATGATCAGGCTACAGCAATTAATAAATGCATTCTCTCGGAAATTGAGGGGAATGTAGTGGTCACCTCGATAAACACCGTCGTCGAGCAAGATGACGCCACACATTATCCCGAGGAATTTCTGAACTCCCTGTCAGCAAGTGGACTTCCCAGCGCATACCATTAAGCTGGAGGTCGGTGTCCCAATCATGCTACTTCCGTAGCTATCTCCTCCGAAGTTGCGTAACGGGACCCACCTTAAAGTCATCTCGCTCCATAGACACACCATTGAGGCCGAAATTCTTACAGGTTGGGACGTCGGCGAGACAGTATTTATACCTTGCATTCCCCTTATACCTCATAACTTCCCGTTCCAGTTCAAGTGCGTACAGTTCCCCGTGAGTGTTTGCTTCGCGATGACCATCAATTAGTCGCAGGGGCAGACACTGAGAGCTGGGTGTTGACCTCAGGACGAGTTGCTTCTCACACGGGCTACTGACAACTGTACGTCGCTTGCTCCCGCGTCACCAGTCCTGACTCCCTTTACATTTTGGGTCCTGGCAGCATTAATACCAACGTAATTTATATGGAAGTGTTGTAAGGCATGATACCTTTGTACGTATTTTTACTCTTTTGTGTCCCAGTATGTATGTATGTATTCCTGCATTATTTTCTTTATTTCCTTCAGTCACATCTTATGACTGAACTCAGCAGGATTCCCATACAACTTATATTATACCTAATGCTATTTTAAAATTGTTGTTTACATATAATGCTATAGCGACACTGGCATCTTAGGTATTTTTGGTCCTGTTAGAGCCTTCACGAAGACGACGTCGCGGGCACCAGCTAGTCAACCATAAATCAATTAATCAACCCACGTTGATAATGTCGCAAAACGAATACATAAGTTTTTATTTGCGTAAAAAAAATTTAGGAACATAACAAATGTCCAAAGGGCAATTACATTACATCATATCGTGCGTATGTTGAATCAGTTTTACGATATAGATTAATACCTAATGTGATGCAATAGCATTGATCTAATGCTCAAAATAGTGCGTTTGTTGCACAAAAAAAATGCATTCGAGCAATCTACGGGCTTCAATCCGATGACTCTTGTCGACCGGTTTTTCAGAAACTTGGTTACCGCTACCGTCTCTTTATATACCTACTTATATGAGATATGTATGTTTGTGTGGAAGAATAAGGAACTAGGTATTTACAAATGTGAACGAAGTACATCCTCGGATCCGGCGCGGATCCTCAGATCCGCTCCGGATCCGAGGAACTGGCATATGAATTATGTTTCAATCATCCTTTTTTTTATTATTATCATACATAAGTTAATTCGACAAAGTCACGATGATTAATGTAAAACACCCTTACGTGAAAGAAAAGTGACGTTAGAAAGAAGATTCGTCGTACTGGTGACAATTTTTGAACTAATTAGGTAATAAAAATAATATTAATAATACTTAATAATACAATTCCACGACTATCCACACAACGCCATCTAGTCCCAAGCTAAGCAGAGCTTGTGTTACGGGTACTAAACAACTGATAATTTAATTATGATTGATGATATCTCCGAAACTATGCATTTTTGGACCATCTATTCTAGGACTTTTAGTATTAGTTTTACCTACAGAATATAACCCTAGAGTTATGGGATATAAAAAAAACACCTTGTAGAATGACATTTTAATTATACCTATGTGGAGTCATTTAATCAACCAATTATTCTATGATAAGATAAGAACTCCACATGTAGGTACACCAACAAGCCGGCTTGGAGTTTTAAATGAAACGAAACTGCAGGTGCTTATGCTATATAAAATAATATTTATTTATTAATTTAACGGTTTCTTAGATTGTGGTGAGAAACAAATCTTTTCTCTTTATTTATTCACTTTAAAGAGCAGTTCGTAGTCATCTCTACTTACTTAACTGCCATGCACACTTCTCACCCATACCTACATAATGATCGTTCCCTCTTGGTCGACTGTACCTGTTCCAAATAACAAAGAATCGACAATATTAAATACTGGAACTGATATTAATTTTGAAAAATACTAAACTAAGTAATAAGCTAGAAATAGGACTCCATTAAATATTTGGTTTCTTCGTAATATAATATTGTGACGGCCCTGAAGGCAGAGGTTAAGGCACCAACCTCATATGTACGAGGTTGAGGGTCCAGATCCGGGCAAGTGACCTTTATTACCATACCATATTGTCAAGATGATCGTTTATTTTCTATGAAGACTACCTATCTTTATTTTATTTATAAATAAATCATTCATTCTATCTTTGGGTTTTTATACACCGGTTAAAGACCGGTTTAATTATTGTGTTCCGACAGATGAGACTACTTTTATGAATGTGAATTACGCTATTAGTTGCAACGTTTGCATCATACATACTTTTATTTTTTGTAATATTGTTGTTTTTTTATTTTTGTGTTTAGTTTTTTGTGCTGTGTTTAGTTTTGTTTTTACCTGTATATACATATATATATATTTTAAATTGTTTTACTATTATTAAGTGTGTTTTTGTTATTTTGTATGTTTGTCAACCATAAAGGTTTTTTTTTTTATATTTTTTAGATTTGTGTTTAGTTTTAGTTTTTTTTTTTGAAATGTACAACAACTTAGGTTAGTTTACCTGTCATGTTGTACATGTATATTTAAATAAATAAATAAATAAATCATAATGCGAGCGGGTCTATTTGCCTAATTGTATTAAAAGCGACAATGGGCTTCTGCGAGTTGGCTTCGACCCTCGTCTTACAAAAATGTTCTCCAAGATCATCAGATGATCTTTGTTCTTTTTTTTTGTTTTTACGTGCCATTTTTTTTTGTGTTTGATTATTTTTTATTTGATTCCAACACTTTAAATTTGTCCCTAGTATTAAGATGTAGATTTTTCGGTTTGTTACTTTACCGAGTACTTAATAATTTTAACTTTGTATTCAGTACCTTTAAGTGTGCCCTATTATTAACAGCTAAGCTAAGTATTTTGTTTGGTAATCTGTGGATAACGCCGTGAGTTGTGTATTTGTTAACTCTATTATTTTAGTTTTCAATCATGTGTAATATTTTTAATATACCTGCTGCTGTTTGTTGTCCATAATAAAATAAAATAAAATAAGATTCCAAGAACAATAAAAAAACATACAAATATTTCAAAACTTGTCCAAAACTAAGCAGAGCTTGTGCCATGAGTTCCTACTAGACAACTGATATACACACTAATATTGTAGAGACTCAGTACCTGTCATACATATATATTGTAAAAGAAAACCATTACCTTTTACCTATAAACCAGAAAACCTTTACCAACAATGCTATTACCTTCACCACTGAACCAATTACCACATAATATGTGTATCAGACTGCTATTCCGAATAAAATAGTCACCAACTTAAACTACCTACCTTACCTTGAGTTAATGATAATAAAAATTATTAATCCTTCCTACACTACTTGACTGGCCTGTTGGTCTAGTAGTTAGTAACCCTGACTGCTATGCCGGAGGTCGTGGGTACGATTCCCACCCAGGACAAATGGTTGTGTGTTGTGCACGATCATTTGTTCTGTGTCTGGGTGTAATTTATACATCCTGGCTCTAAACTACCTCCCTGCCAATTTTCAGCTAAATCGGTTCAGCCGTTCTTGAGTTATAAGTGAAGTAACTAACACGACTTTCTTTTATATATATAGATATGTATGTATTTAGAAATACATATATAAGTATGTTTATCAGCTGTTTAGTACCCATAACAAAAGATGGGAGGGGCGTGGGAGGTGTGGGGGAATGGGAGGGAGGGGTAGGAGAGGAATGGGGAAGGGGAGAGGGGGAGGAGAGGAATGGGGAGAGGGGGAGGAGAGAAATGGGGAGGGGGAGAGGAGAGGAGTTGATAAAAAATGCTATGCAATAGCTTTACCGCGGCAGTCTCCGAGTGCCACACGTATTTTTTTTTCACTATTTTACGCACAACGCCATCTAGTCCCAAACTAAGCAAAGCTTGTGCTAGATAACTGATCAGCATGCTTAGGTACTTTTTCTTTAAAATAAACTACACCCTGACACAAAACAAATGATCGTGCTCATCACGCTAACATTCGAACCCACAAACTCTGGCATAGCAGTCAGAGCCACTAACCACTAGAACAGGCCAGGTAAATCAAAATAAACACCCACTAGTTTCTTCGTTTGCAAAAATATATTTGTAATCAGTAAACAAACAAAATAATACTTATAATCTAATCACTTTGACAAAATGCGTACAGTAATATTATAGGTACTTATTAATACTTTAAAAAAATCTTAATATAACAAGATGTCCAGCCTAAACAAATTCTGACACAGTTACTATGTACTTAGTTTTTAGATATAAGAAATGCATAAAACGCAAATACCGCAAAACTTACCTATGTTCTTTTACACAGGAAATGAAGTCCCACCAACTAAGTATAGTGGTGGAATATTATCAAAATTCTGGCAAATGGCCTGATTTCCATAGAAAAGTCTTGGGTTTAAATGGCTATGATCCCCTTTGTTATAGTTTTAAGCAAGAATAATATCTCAGAAATCCTACAATTTTGAAAAAACATTTCAATGCTGTAGGTTTCAGAATCATTGCCATACCAGCGTCAGACAGCTGCATCTGTCTAGCATTACCACTGAAATGAGCCTATTGGCGCAGCCGTGAGACATGCTATTTATTTTTTACTATTTTTTTTTGTTATTTTCATGTTTTAACCGTGTGTGCATGTTTTTACCTGTTGCCAATAAATAATATTTCTTTCTTTCTTTCTTTCCATACAACGTGGCAATGCTGCCAGTCTTCTAGGTGTTTCCCAGATGACAGCGATGGAAAAGGGTACGTAATTTGACGCCTGAGTGTTCCGTTTTTGTACTCCTTCATTTGTTTTTTTTTGTACATATTTAATTGATTTGATGATTTGAAATGATTTGCAAGTACCACTTGAACAGAATTCATTTTATACGACGGTCGGTATTTATGTACAGACGCCTGCACATCATGAACCTTATTCTGTTTGACATAAAGTTGAAAAACGATCAAAGAAATTTGACACATTGGGGTAACTTGATGTGCTGGCGTCTGTACGACGGTCCACCTTCACCCTGTATGTAGATGTATGAAATTATTAGTTACTTCACATAACGGCTGGACACTTTCCCTGTTTACAACATTATCATAGATAATACACTTCCCATGAACATTACCTTTGAACATGACCTGGCTTGTACATAACAGCCTGGTGTGTAAGAAATTTGTAACATTCGTACTTTCTAAGCTATTTTACTCCCGTTTCCTTTTGCGGAACATGAGCGGTAGCCCATCTCTGATTGCCTGCACTACACTGGACAGAGGGTCTACCACAGGATGCCTGACGGTCTCCGGAGCTGGTTCCACTGTGAAAATGGAAAGCACAGCCGCAAGTCCTGCTAAGGACTGCATAATGCCGAGCCGCTCACCTGAAAATAAAGTAACAGGTATTTTTAGGACCAAAGTGTGGAAAAAGTAACAGGTTTTTGTTTGTTTTGATTTTATGACAGCTACGTGCTATTTTGTTGATCGATGTAACCTGACTATATTTTAAATTAATTGGGTATTAGGTTTAGTGTGGTTACTGTCGGTTAACTTTCAAAGGGGGCATTATTATATCCGGATTTTGAGAATGATTTATGTAGGAATTCTTGTAAATTAACAATAAATAATAAAAAACAGATCACTTACCGATACAAGCTCTGGGTCCAGCACCGAACGGTAAATAGAAATATTTGTTACTGTTGTCATATGCTTCGGGATCAAACCTCTCTGGTCTAAACTCTTCTGGGTTTGGAAAATACTTCGGGTCATTGTGGAGCGACTGTAGCGGAATCATTACTCGGATGTTCTCATCTATGGTTACATTTAACTCTGGGATGGTGAACGGTCTTGTACACTGTCGGAAAAGGAAACCGAGAGAAGGGAACATTCGCAAACCTTCTTTGAACACCAACTCCAAGTATTTCATATCTTTGATCGAGTCATATGACAGCTTCCCGTCGTGTTTGGCTAAAACGCGGTCGACTTCCTCCTGCGCCTTCTTCTGAACATCCTGGTTATATGCTAGCTGGTGGAGAGTGTAGCTGGTGGCTGACGAGGACGTCTCGAAGCCGGCTGCGAAGAAGACAAACACTTGGGCACCTATCAGACCATCGTTGAACTCCAAAGTTACAGCCTCAGGCGTTCCGTCAGGATTCTTCTTCTCAATCGACTCGCCTACTATCACACCCTTCTCTTTACACTCCAACATCAAATCTAAGAAGTCTCCTCTCCCGCTAGGTTTATGGTTCCGCTTCCTTAGAATTTCCCCGACAAGCTCGTTGATTTCTTTCTCCACACGAGTCCAAATCTTTAAGTTTTGAAATAATTCAGGGAACATTTCTTTTGCGATAGCAATAACTATTTCACGGGGTCGTATTTTAAAGATATTGATACCAAGCTGTCTGAAAGCCGAGTTTTCATCGTTCAGCGTATTGGTATCCAGACCGAAGCCGCAGGCTCCTATGAAGTCAGTAGTATACCTCGCCATTAACTCTCTTGCGTCTATGGACTTGCCCTCAGCTGCCACGGTCAGCGCACGAGTCTTCATTCTTTCTGCTCTTTCAACAATTAACGGAAACATAGCCTTCAGCTTTCCAGTAGTGAAAGCTGGTGTCATTCTCTGTCTCAAAAGTTTCCAGAGGTCACCTTCAGCGAAGAACAGGTTTTGCATCAAAGGCTCAAACACAGTCTTGTTCGGAGTGAAACCTCGTTCGAAAAAATGCGCAAAGTCAGTGGTCAAAATTCTCTTTACGATCTCAGGATCTCGTATCAGTAATTCTGGCCGCGACGCACGGTAGAACCCGACTAATTTCTCGTTGGGATACCGCCAGTACAACTCATCACCTAATTGTGTCATACTGGCTTTGAACATAAATCCCTTTAAATTGTTTCCGAAGAGAGGGAGCGGTCTATCGCATTTCACACCTCTTTCCTCCCAGTATTTAAAATTCCTGGTACCGTAGAAGTACAGGGAGATCAAGAGAACCGCTACTATGGCCAGGGCAATCATGTTGCTGGAGTTAAGTAATACTGAGTAGAGTAATTAAATTGTTTGTCGATTAATGATCCAGATGTTACAGAGTGCACAGCAATCTGTAAAATAAGAATTAGAATCGATCAAATGTTTTATAATAATTTCACTTACATAGATATTTACAACTGTTTTAAAAACACTTAACTATACACACTAGAAAAAAAAAAAACTCTTGGCTAAATTATCTCTACAAAATGGCGTCAGTCAAAAAAGCCAGCCCTTGGCTCATAATTTTTAAGTTAACTTCAGATACATCACACACAATGTTCCTACGTTATTGTATTAGGTCTTTTACATGACTGCTCAAAAAAGAGATGGTATGGTTTCAGGGTTTATGTACCTATGTTTGTGACAATCTTTATTTCACCACAACTTTTAAACGGCGGGCGCAACCGATTTTAAGCCATGATTCATGACCTAAACCAAATTAATATTTTTTTGCTCTTGATTTTTTGGCAAAGACCTAGTTTATGTCGCGCTTAATTGCATGAGACAGCAGAAAGTCTTGGTAATTATGTGTTTAACATCCACGTAAACTTAACCTCGAGCCTTATGACAAAAAGTCTTTGCAAGAACTAAATCGCCGGCGCGGTATTATTTTTATAAATCAAAAAGTTTTATTTCGTGACACTTGTGCGTTTGTATAATTGCCGTTTTACTCGAATAAAAACGAATACTTAATAAACAAAACACGCCCACCTTACACGGTTACCGTAAAAAATATTGATCTACAAATGACAACCGAGAACAACGGCTGAATGTGCTTTTCGGGGCACTTGGTATGTAGGTAATGAATGGTTACCCATCCACGGACAGACCTGTGCGGCTATTACTATTAGCCAAAAGCCACAAGCCAAATTGAGCTTAATCTTATGGTCTAAACCCGGTTAAATTCGGTATAAAGCAACTATTTTGTGTGTGGGCAAAGACAGCACAATGTTACAAATGTTGGGTAGGTTCTGATCCAGTGTTATTCTCTAAAATCCAGTAAAGTAAGTTTACTTTATTAACTAGACAAGCAATAATATTAATATACAATGCATAAAAATAAAAATATAAATAAGAACTCACCGAAAAAAGAGCAAACTAGGTACTAATTGAATTAGTTACGCATGAGCGCACGAAACACGACTGTTAACGACGCAACTCGTGCGCAGACTGGCAGACTTGTAAACATTGACTGTGTGATACAATAACAACGTTACGATATAAATAGAACTTGCCAAACAAGATTAGTTAAGCCCGATTGCGGTTATCTCATGTATTGAAGAGTACGTTAGGTAATAGTCTTATCAACCATTAATGAATGTCATGATCACCAGGTAAATTGTGGCCCAGTAAAAATGGAAGTCAAACCATTAATTTTAGTTAAAATATAAACATCTGGTTATTTTAATATAAAACGCATGAAAGAAATGCAGTTAGTTACTTCATTGGAAATGTAGGTAGGTACCAACCAGATTTAGTGCCTGACAAGATTGTGAAGATCAGATGCCTGCCCATCTGACCCCCACAACCTTGTAGTAGGATATGTATAGGTAATAAGACCAGCCGGAAATTGTGGAAGAATCGTACAATACAAAGAGTGGGCTTTTTGGAGGACTGTCTTTGGTAATTTTGACGTAAAAAAATTACTTATCTTTAGCCTAATTTATATTTAAATAAATTACTTGTGATTTTGATTCTATCCCCTAACCCCGAGCGCAGGTGTGTGACAGAATACCAGGATTGTTTCTTTTCAGTTAGAGTCTGACAGATTGGTGTACTAAAGCCTTTTCTTTGTACGATTCAAAAGATCGTACGAATTTAAACTACTTAATAGCAAGTTTTCGTGCTGGGGCCAAGGCTATCTCCATTCATAGTATAATAATAGCGCAGGGCGTCATCACAACATTCATAATACACTTATTAAAAACGCGGCCGAAGCGATTTAGTATTTTTTTTAATCAGCGCGTTTAGACCCGTGAAAGAAACTTTACATATCCTGTGACAATCGGCAATAGCGTAGCTTTCTGTCACTAAAACGAATTAATATAATCAGGTGTTCAGTTTCGTAGATTATCCCCATAATAAACTTACAAACAAACGATACCTATCTACCTCTTTATTATTAGTGTTAATAGAAGCAATCAAGATACTCGTAGTTCATAACTATATTAGTGTATTAATATAATAATGATATTATTCAGAGGAACGCGCGAACTTTTTGGCCGGCTCATTATTGGTATAGAGGACCTTATCCCTATGTAGTACTCAGAGCAAACATACGCGTGGACTTAATTTGCGTTTTAAATTATGTAAGGTATTAGAATGATGATTATCAATACAGCCTTATCTTACGTGAACTGCATCCTGGTTCGTAATCTACAAACAATTCGAGTGCTTGAGCTGTTAATGATAAACTATGTTTATTTTTGGAAACATACTAGGTAGGTACCTAGTTTGTTTGAGAGATTGGATCAAACGCTGTTAAAAGCAACAATTAAATACTTGGAGGCAGGACTAGAGTTTTGAAAGGGGTGATATCTGTTTATTATAAAATTTACACCATTTTGGTAAAATTTAGTGTAAAAAAATAAACAAATGACAAATAAAGGATTGATAAAATACTTAATTATAATAACACTTTCGTAATATTACTTTTTAGCAATACCTGTTATTTTTTAACAGTTTACACTTGGTTATTATACCTGTTATTTTCAACCCGTTCACATTATTAAAACTACACTAATGAAAGAGTGGAGAGAATAAGGATTGTGGTGGTAAAGATAGTTGTAGTGTTGAATGTGGAGGGTTCGAAGGTCATAAGAGGAAAGGAAGGAAGATCGAAGAAAAGATGGATGGGTTGTATGAAAGATGTTTGGCTAGAAAGGTGGCCACGGCGACACATCACACGCTTAACACCTATTATCTGAGATTTCTAAAATCCGACCTCAATACTGTTATGAGCTTAAGTATATTATTCTGTAATCTAAGGACAAATCTTGAGATATGGTAACCATAGTCGTGAGCGAAATGTTAGTTCGTGTAAATACATAATATGAAAACCGTGTGAAAATAAATTTCAGGCGCACTCAACTTGTACCTACTACCATTTTTAAGTACCTAGTCGACGTAAATAAAATTATCATGTACCTACTTATTGTCGTTATAATATAAACTGCGCAGTCATTCAAAATAGAACACATCCTGTTCGATAAGATTTATTATGTACTAGCTTCTGCCCGCGACTTCGTACGCGGATCCTGTTGCTTATGCCAGCGACAACGGGGTCGTCAAAATCGAAGATCTGAAACGTCTGATGTCGAATTCTAAAAGCCCGGGGACGGGAAATCAACGGGATGCGCGAGACGATTCAAGACGTTCCAGATTTTTTATTTTTGTTGGTCAACAGGAAATGCCATCAGACTTAACAACTTTTGTTAAGACGCCATTTCTATTTTGTATATGTTATATAGCTTCTGCCCGCGACTTCGTACGCGGATCCTGTTGCTTATGCCAGCGACAACGGGGTCGTCAAAATCGAAGATCTGAAACATCTGATGTCGAATTCTATAAGCCCGGGGACGGGAAATCAATGGGATGCGCGAGACGATTCAAGATGTTCCAGATTTTTATTTTTGTTGGTCAACAGGAAACGCCATCAGACTTAACAACTTTTGCTAAGACGCCATTTCTATTATGTATATGTTATATTGTCTCTGGGCTTTGGAGATCCCCTACAGGTGCTCCAGATCTTCAAATTTAGTCTCACAGCAGAAAACACTCTTCACGTGGAATAGTTTTTGCAATGGCACCATTTTTATATCTCTTTTACTTTAGGTCATCATAATAAGTTGCGTGACGTTCACGATCAGCGGTCAGTCGCGCATCTCCTTCCCCCACTTATCTCTAGAGTCGATGCGTATATACGCTGAAAACTCAAGCGTCATGCTTTTTCCGTGAACGTCTCCACCTCGCGAGACAGTGCATGATGTTCACGATCAGCGGTCAGTCGCGCACATATTCTTCACTGGTCTCTAGAGACCTGGATGTAGATGCGTAAATATGCTGAGAATGCAGGCGTGCTTCGCGATCCCAAGAAGTTTCCACGGAGCGAGTTGCAGCATCATGTTCTCGAACAGCATCAAGTCTCTCCTAACGCTCTTCGGTAGATTGTTGGGATCTTATGGTCTTTAATCATTTAGCACCTTTGGAACATTGGGAAAAAATTGACCTCTTTCTAGGCATGGTTATAGTTTTATTGTGATGATACCTGATCAATTAAAATCTAAGTGGCTGCTCCCCTGCGTTACCGGGTAAGCTACCGTGTAACGAAGATAAATGGAAAAGGAAATTAAACACTCAAATAACATAAGCCCGAAGGCATACGATAAAAAAATGGGAGTTTTAGCCAGTAGAGTCTAATTTTCAACGATATACCATCGTCATCGAAAATCAGTCCTGAACTGTTCCCGCCTTCACCGCGTAGTACCTCCTACTTATGTTATTTTATAATTATGCAATGAAATTAGTGATAGTTTTAATTTCTATATCAAATGTTTCTGATCTTCGATTTTTATAAGTCAACAGGAAATGCCTATCAGACCGAACAACTTTTGCTAAGATGTCATTCCTATGTGAGTTATGGTGTAGCTGGGCTCTTGGAGTTCCACAACAGGTGTTCCAGATCTTCGATTTTTATACGTCAACAGCGAGTACTCATAAGGCTGAACAACTCTTGCTAAGACGTCATTCCAATATATGTTATAGTGTAGCTGGGCTCTTGAAGTTCCACATCAGGTGTTCCGGATCTTCAAATTTATTCTCTCAGCAGAAAATGATCATAACGTGGAACAATTTTTGCTATGGTACCATTTTTGTATCTCCTATAGTTTAGCTGGTCTGTTGCGGTTCTGCATCAGGTGTTCCGGATCTTCAAATTTATTCTCTCAACAGAAAATGCTCATCACGTGGAACAATTTTTGCTATGGGGCCATTTTTGTATCGCCTATAGTTTAGCTGGTCTGTTGCGGTTCTGCATCAGGTTTTCCAGATCTTCAAATTTATTCTCTCAGCAGAAAATGCTCATCACGTGGAACAATTTTTGCTATGAGACCATTTTTGTATCGCCTATAGTTTAGCTGGTCTGTTGCGGTTCTGCATCAGGTGTTCCAGTTTCCAAGATAAATTATAGCCTATGTGTTGACCAGACTTAATATCTATACAAAAAAAAAAAAATCATTCAAATCCGTCCAGTAGTTCCGAAGATTAGCGTGTGCAAACAAACAGACAAACAGACAAACAGACTTTTTTTTTTGGATTCTTGCTCTATTACTGTTTCTAAACCCCCCTCAATTATTATTTTTTAAATATATTCAATGTACAGACTTATTATATTTTTTTACAGTCTTATTATATGTATAGATTAACTTCAACACGGATGTTTTTATTTTTGAGATAGGTAGTATTGAACATGAACCTTATTTTGTTTCAAATTAAGTTGACAAGGACAAATAAGACATCCTGTTAAACTGCTGCATTCGGTTGAAAAAAGGCTAGGCATAATAATTATTGCAGCGAAAATACCTAAAATATGCCATAGCTTAAAAAAGCCAGAGTAATTAGCGACGATCACTTGTCTCGGTGAGGTTAGGGCAGTTTCATCACAATCAATAAAAAAACATAATATAATCTCAAAAAATAATCTTTACTCCTTATACAACCATTTTTTACACGTTCACTCATTCACGGCGAGACGAAACCAACACATATCATAGAAAAATAACAAATTTGCGGAAAATAATTAAAATAATAAAAAAAAACATCGAGGAACAGAAAACAGTATAAATATTATTATGTACAGATATTTGAGTATCTCGCACTCATATTGGTAAAAAACTAATAATACACTAGTTTCATGTTATTGCAGATTTTTCGAGACACATTTCGAGTTTCGGCGAAATCTTTTCCGAGTATCGGTGAAATCTTTTCAGAGTATCGGTGAAATTTTTTCCGAGTTTCGGCGAATACATTCCGTGTTTCGGCGAAATCTTTTTCGAGCATTGACGAAATTATGAGATCATTACTACAACATTATAAATGTAATAGGTAGGTAATACAACAAAATTGTTTTTTCTACGTGTTTTTACGTTACGAATCATGTTGATTTAGTTTTTTCGACTTATTAAAATCTGATATGTCTGGTTGGTCTTTTAGTTTACAGACTGAAGCGAAAA
Organism: Euplexia lucipara; assembly: GCA_921972225.1. NCBI lineage: Eukaryota > Metazoa > Arthropoda > Insecta > Lepidoptera > Noctuidae > Euplexia > Euplexia lucipara. The sequence continues at coordinate 12,316,551 of OV179169.1, read as the reverse complement.
ATACTGCTTTGAAATTAACATTTTTTCCACAATCAAGTATAGATAGATGACAAACCAAAATATGCCCAGCACGCCACGCGTCAAGACTACGTGGCGAATTCAAAGGATTCGTCCGTACGTTGGCATTGAAAGCATGTTTTCGCAAATTGACAAGCTCGCGTTACTGCTAATTGGTTATTGGTTGAATGAATAATAATCAACAGCCAATCGCATCACTTTAATTGTATTTAATTTGTGACACGTTGTTAACGAAATGTGGCCGGTAAAAGGTTTACATCCAGTTTCTAGAACAAAAATCAATGTTGTATTAAATGGCATGACGCTGGTGTATGAATATCAAAATTCTATAGTCCATCAGTTAGAAAAAAAAGTGTTTTTTCTTTCAAGTTTATGATAAACTAGCCGTTTTATTGGTAAGCTAGACTTACTTGAGTAAAAATATTGTATGTCGAAATACGACTGAATCCTGCTACACAGGGTATCCTAGTGCGGGATCCAGTGTCACAATAGGGAATATGCATGTAATTCAAATCTGGTTCGAATATTTTTTTTCCGAATCTTTAATGGCAGAAAATATGAACTAAAGCATTATTTTACTTTTTAATAGCGTCTTAATTATTTAAAATTAAAAATGAAAGTGCGAATTAAGCGCGGAAAATTCAAATTTGTGAAACGCATCACCATTGATTATAACGAAAAGTGACGTCAAATACTACGACAACAACTCAACTTCTACAAAACATACAATGTGTAAGTATGACATTAAGTATTGGAATGGACTTTTTATTGGAAAACATAATTATTGCCGTGTGTCTTGTGAACTAATTTAATGTTCAAGTGTAATTTTAGCTTCATGTGAGGTTATAAAATATTAAAAAAAAATGACTGAAAGTGGTTTTGTAAAAGCACAATCTGGTAATGTTTATTGCATTTGGGTACAAGCAATACCGGTAAACTGGTTTTTGAGCGTTTTTCATAGTGAAATGGTTAGAAGAACGAAAACACCCAAAGTAATAGTAATAGGATCATAGTAAATGACGCAGTCGAAATGGCGCGCGAAAATGGCGGCGTTTAAACAGCTCAATTTTTTTCTGTTTTTTAAATATTTTTTAAAGCTATAATACTGCATTTTTAAATATGTTTATATTTTTTTACTATGTTATAACGTTGTAAACAGTGAATTAAAAATATAAAAAAAAAATACATGCATATACCCTATTATCTTTGTAACACTGTATGTAAACCAATAAACTTTATTATTATTATTACTTAAATTACGCGCATTCAAATTAGGTTGAGAGAGCTTGTGACGTCATAAATCAGTATAAACTGTATCTATTCATAAACTTCATGCGACATTTTTACTCAATGTATCGCCGTTTTTTTATTACATGAGAAAAGAAAAATATGTGGCTAATATTTTCTTGTAAACAAGATGAGGGACTAAAAACTACAATATTGTCATCTAGAGTCATGTAGCCTATTAATCTAATTGGCTGTCAACAACCAATCAGATTACAGGAGTTCTTGGCAATTAGTTAGCTAATTTCTGTATTGATTTTCGTTATAGAAACTGAATGTTAGACTTGGCTAATATAAACGACTTAATAATACTTAGTACAACAGTGTCGACTAAATCTTTATGCTATTAAAATAAAGATATTGAGTATTGGAAGAAAAGGAAATAAATAGCGTCAGATAAAAGTAACTAAACAAATAATGGAAATAAATCTATAGTTCTTTGTCGATAACGCCATCTATCGGTGGTGAGCGGCAATATCATGAAACTAGTAGCGACATCTAGTGACCCCTGCTAACGACTCCTTAGAAGAATTTCTTTGCTTGCGCTTCTTTTCTTTCTCTGTAAACAAAAAAAAACGTTTAATTAGACTTGGTACTTATATAGGTTAAGCTCCTCTTGCACAGGTCGAGCGGTGGATGAGTACTTAAGTAACCAGCCATTTCACACATCATAAAAATCAAAATCAAAAGTCATTTATTCAAATTAGGCTGAGGATCAGCACTTTTTGAACGTCGAAATTACATAAGACAGTCCCGCAAAAAGCCCACCCTTCGCCACTTCCTAGTGTTTTTGCTGGGAAGAAGAAGTGGCGGAACAAACTCCCCAGCAACACATCTGTCTGATAAGTTAGAAGAACTTGAATTTACACAGTACAATTAGTTATAATACAATTAGTCATATGATGAAATGAACTTTAAGACGCGTACGCGTCCGTTGAGCCAAGCGGACGCGTACGCCATCTACTCACTAACTAAGCAGAGCTTGTGCTATGAGTGCTAGACGACTGATAAACATACTTATATATTAAGATAGCTGCCCCCGCAAACTATTTTTTTAAAACACATATATAGATAAATTACACCCAGACACAGAACAAATGATCATGCTGATCACACAAACATTTGTCTTGGGTGGGAATCGAACACATGACCTCTGGCATAGCAAAGCCACTAGCCACAAGACGTACAGGCCTGTCTAAGTACAGAGGCCATCACATCAAGCTACCCCAATGCGTCAAATATCTCTGATATTTTTTCAACTTTATTACAAACAGAGTAAGATTCAAGTTCAATTGGGAAAATTTGACAGTTTGAGGTAGCTTGATGTGCTGTATCCGGTGAGATTGGTGACTGTTGGGAAGAGGGTTCGGCAGATGATGGGTGGGCACTTACTTGTACATGGCGTAGACCAGCATCAGCGCTAGTTGCATGGCTATCACAATGAGCAAGCCTGTGAAGCTGACGCAGCTCACTTCAGGGCACGCGGGCAGGTTCAACGCTTGTGGAGTAGGGTTTGTGGCTAGCCTGAAAAGCATTACAAATAAGTCAGACCTGGAAGTTAGCCTGTAATTAAACATTTTAGACCCACATAGTGCATTTGTTTGAACAATAAACAAAAACTAATTCAAATATTTGAATGTAGTTCCTCCAGACGCCGATAGAGGCGTTGTTTCCTTTTGATACGCCATCTTGTAACATACAATGCTTTAGCAATACACGGTTGTTAATTTATTCTATTTTTGGTGTATTTATTTCATTTCCTCAACTTTGATTTGATTTCATTTATTTATTCACAAGATCTCTTTAAGAAGAAAAGAGCTCTTTTATCTATACTAATATTATAAAGAGGTAAAATTTGTAAGTTTGTATGTAGGGGGTAATCTTCGGAACTAATGATCCAATTTTAAAAATTATTGTACTGGTGGAAAGCTACACTATTCCCGGTGGACATAGGCATACTTTTTATCCCCGTATTCCCACGGGAACGGAAACTACGAGGGTGAAACTACGTGACGTCTGCTATAAAAAATAAATTCAAATCAATGTATTTATTGAAAAGTATAGGTATACATTATAGTTCCTCACACAGTAAAACTTTAAGAGCGCTATGTTTTGCCTCTAGGGTGTACAAAAATTAGTACTACATGTCGTGCAATACAACTAATGCAAGAAACAAAGTATCTCATATATTTTACTTAAGGCAGATGTGCAAGAGTAGCCCACGAAATTAGATTTTAGATTAAAATTATTAACACTATATACAACACCCTTCTGCGAGGAGAATCCGAGCTTTTCTATTGGTGATGAGAAACTTTACACCCTGTTCCTCAATTCCTCATACCTCTAGTAATCTAAGTTTTTGAAATAAAATTTCTTTACGCACCTTTAACTTAGGGAGCAAACTGGCTAATGCGTGGCGAGAGCGTTACGAAAAGTGTGATCGAGTGAGGTGAACGGAAGTTGAGAGGGAGATATCAGTTAGTGAAGATATAAACAGAGTTACGTTTCGTATATGTACACACGCCAGCACATCAAGTTACCCCAAAACGTCAAATTTTTCCAATTGAATATGAACCTTATTCAGTTTGACATAAAGTTGAAAAACGATCAAAGAAATTTGACACATTGGGGTAACTTGATGTGCTGGCGTCTGTACACAGTAAAAGCAAGAGAGAGCTGTGCGCGCGCACATTTTCTTTAGGGCGGATATGAAGGGTAGCCCGCGAAATAAAAAAAATCTTGTGTTTTTAGCAATATGCGGTTCAGAGTTTTTTTGAAGACTGCTGTACATACCTTTGCGCTACTCCAGTGACGGTCGCCTTGACCTGCTGCAGACTGTCTCTCATCTCGTTGAGGAACTGCGGGTTGACCCCGACCCCCGCCGCCCCGCCCGCCCCCCCCGCCCCGCCCGCCGCCGCCAGGCTGTCCGACTTGCGCGACACGTCGATAATGAACCCTCTGTTGATGGAGATAAGGTTGAACGTTAAACATGAGAAATTAAAATTATAACAATAAAATAATAATATTAGTATTAGTGTACATATTTATATTTTCATAATCTGTTTATATAAAAGGAAAAGCTGACTGACTGACACATCAACGCAGGGCCTAAACTAGGTATAAGGGTTAGAAACTAAAAAAAATATAATAAAAGGTCCACTCCTTTTATAATGTAGGGGAGCTGTGATTTTTCAAAGTTATTTCGATAAAACGTAATACATATTTGGATTATAAGTTTTGGATTATAAAATGCCCAAGGCATAAAATCCGTTGTAAACATTTTTTGTTCTTGAAGTACCTATTAAATATAATAAATCCCACCAAAACATTTTATGTAAAGTGTTGCCAAGACGACCACATAAGGTTTGCCTTGTGAAAAAGATATCAGATCTCATGTAAAGCTAGCTTCTGAATCTACACGGCCTAACCTACCGACCCTAATAACATAGATTACATAACATACATTACAATTTCAGTTTCCTAGCACTTCAGGAAGTAGCCAAACATTTTGATTATGATTATCAGTGTGTCAGTGTGTAAGTGTGTCACTGACAAAATCGGTGTATTTTAGATATCAATAAAATCTAAAGTATTAGAGATATTCAATTGAGACTTTGAATGTTTAATTAGTCTATTATGGAAATCATATCCTGAAAATATGAACTTTCTGGTACATCGGAAAACAACTCTATGAGGGTTCCAAAAAACGACGAAACACTTCGAGAAAAGGTAGGTAGTGCCCTTGCACTTCGCTTGGCTTGTCTTGGCGGGGGCACTACCGTGCCCCAAAATAAATAAGAGAGTAAAAGAGGCTTAAAAATTTCGTATCGTATATATACATATAACCTAACCTAACTTACCATACCTAGCCTATACCGAACCTAACTACCTAACCTAACTACCTTACTGAAAAGCATTGATTTTGAAAGATCAAAATTCATAATTTTAAACTGTTATACTGCGCTGCGTGTCTCTATGTTACATACAATACTAGAATAGGTAGTAGTATTTGAAGTAGTAGTAGTAGGAGGTAATAATTGAACTCGATTGAAGTAACGTCTGTCGCTTTCTGTGAGACCTTTTACACGTCGGTATAATAATGTTCAGGCCGCTGTCGGGGCTGACGCGGTGCTGCGCGTGCGCAGGCCGACGGGACTCCTCAATGATAGCGCACTGTATAAGCTTACACGCGAAGGAAAGCGCCTGACATATTTGTATATTTAATTTATTGTGCTTTTACTTACACTAGGCTAAGAACATTGTTACTAACAAATTATGGAAGCAATTCTGAAGTATTTATTTATTATTATTATTATTATCTACACACACACACACACATCCACACACACACTCATATACATATAAGTTTTTAAATGCCCTATTCTAGGTTTCTCTTGCATTTTTTATTTTATTTACATGTTCATTCTTAGTTAATAACTGGCTATGTAAAATGTTTGCACTTAGATATAGATGAGTAAGGTCTTTTCCACGCTTGCATCGTGGCTGTCTGTCTGTTCGCGATAAACTCAAAAATGTCTACGCGGATGCTGTTTTTACCTATGCATAGTGGTTCTCAAAAAATCGTCTATCGTAATTGTTACATGCTTAATTGTACTTACGTTACAAAGCCACCCAAACCTTTTTTAACTTCTGCTATTGTAAATGGATAGATTATCATAATATGTAGTATTATTATTATTACTATAATATACTTACTTAAGTTCGGCAATAGTGTTGATCATGATTTGGTTGTTGGCAACCAGCGCGTCCCAGTCGTGGCGGCCAATGGGCAATGTTGGCATCTGCAATCATAACATACGTATTCAAATTATAGAATATATTTTATTGTAAGTGATATTTTATTTCTATGAATTTGGTGTTTACAAACACACTTTTACACGACAAACGATATGATTGATGATATGTTATATGTATAATTCACAAAGATATTATGTAATTTGTGTTATAGATAGATAATAATAACGCTATTTATTTTTGTTTTTATTTTATTTAGTTTAATATAAGGTTTGTTTTTGTTATCTCTGTAATAGTTTATTAGAATTAAGGCATAGAGTTTAATATGGTGTAGGTGTCGCTAGATTTTATAATACCTTGTTAACGCACATTACCATTACAGGTTATTAAGGACCCAATGGTCCTAAATAACCTGTAATGTTAACTTGTGTGTGTAATAAAAATAATAAATAAATAAATGTTCAAGACTAATCATTCTTAGACAACATGTCTTAGAAAATTTTGTATTATTTTTAGTTTTATACTAACAATTTGCTCGCGTTTACCTTCGCGTGTATTTCGTACTTTAACATAAATAAATATTCCACACTTTTCACACAACGCCATCTAGTCCCAAGCTAAGCAGAGCTTGTGTTATGGGTACTAAACAACTGACAAACATACTTTAGGAGGTATGAGGAACAGGGTGTAAAGTTCCTCATCCACCATTGTAAAGGGAAGATCCTGCGACCAGACGGGTGTTGTGTCTGGTGGGCTAACTACTGCCCGACGGTTGTTGTCGGGAACTTGTATACGTTCAAACTGCGCGGATAACTTTAATAGCGCGATGTAGGTAGGATAGTTCGTATGTGGCGAGATAGATGTCGCTACATACTTATTTAGGTATTTCTGAATACATCTATATTTTAGATAAATTACACCCAGACACAGAACAAAATGATTGTGCTCATCACACAAACATCTGTCCTGGGTGGAAATCGAACCTACGACCTCCAGCATAGCTGTCAGTCACCAACTACTAGACCAATAGGCCAGTGTGACATAAACAATGAGTCGTAGTATAGTGCGTTACCTGTGCGGGCGGCGCGGCGCCGGGCTGGATGGGCTGGCCCTGCGTGTGGCCGTACACCGCCGTCAGCATCGACAGCGAGTTCATCTGCTTGCCGATCACCTGGGGGGGACCGTGACATTACTATCTACTTCTAACGCAACACATACTGCTCCTGCAGGGCGATTGCGTATCTCCGTTGACTGTACGAAGTGTTCAACGACTAACTGTCAAACAGCTAGTTTCGTATTGGCTATCATCAGTGTGTATCTAGTGATGACGTCATGCGCACTCGCAGAGATGTGACGAAGCGCACAGTCCCCCGTCTGATAGTCACCGTAACTTGAAGTCCACTTATTATTCAGCACTTATTTTATTTAATTACTATTATGTACAGACGCCAGCACGTCAAGTTACCCCAATGTGTCAAATTTCTTTGATCGTTTTTCAACTTTATGTCAGACAGAATAAAGTTTATATTCAATTGGGAAATTTTACACATTGGGGTAACTTGATGTGCTGGCGTCTGTACACACCTAAAAAAACAGTAAAACAATTATAAGACATCAAAAAACTCATCCGCATCGCTGTCAACGGGAACAGTGCCCAGAAGACTAGCTGCATTGCCTTCATCATAAATCACTTGGACAGAAATAAATTCATGTATCGGTAAAACGGGGTGGATATAAACTCAAAGGTGAATTAAAAAAGATATAGAAATAAAAAAGTATAACTTAAAAATAAACAGACACATATTTTAGTCTTTTCACTAATGTATTATTTATTTATTTGTTTATTATATTATGTTACGTTCACGTTGTAGGTCACGTTGAAAGGATGTATGAAAGGCGACTAACGAAAGGTATTTACAAGGCAGATGTAAGTGGGAACGCCGGGAGGGGACGCCCTAGAAGGACATACATATACCTTATTGGTGAGGTTCTTCAGAAAGGTCAGGTGCGTAGTACTCGCAACCGGCGTGTGTGTATGACAACATGTATGAATGTAAACGAAGCAAAAGAAGTATGCAAGAATCGTAGCATATGGCGCTCTGTAGTTTCTGCCTACCCCCATGGGAAAAAGGCGTGAGATTATGTATGTATGTATATTATATTTTTATTATTATGTATTGCTTAATAGTGTCTTTATAATTTAATTGCAGTATGTCATCATAATTTATTAAACTAAATTTAAAACTAGTTTGTTGGTTTGTTTCTATTCACCCTTGAGTTTCAACCCACCCCATTTTACGGTACTGTACTAGTATAATATAATTTGTCATATGTATGGAGTTAACAAATGTTCCTTACCTCATCAACTTTCTTATTCATATCCCTCAAGATGTCATGTATCTGCGTCTGTCCCTGGAAGATCTGTCGCAGCTCGCGCTGTGCGTCCGACTCGAACCAGTCGTCGAACTCGCCGTCTTTGTCGCGCACCTGCCAGCAAACGGGGAGTCAGTGGGTGCGAGGGAGATGGCAGTATGCTTCGTGGTAGATAGATAAATTACACCCAGACACAACATTTTTTTTGTGATAAATATAATGGGACTAGTCTTGATCTCAATCTTGTTCTGAGGACAGAGATGAGGTCGATGATGGAACGAGCTTACCCAAAATAAGCCTATTAATTCGCGACTTAAGGGGCCGTGCATAAAATTCGCTCGCTGGAGTTTAGGTAACATCATTGCGATGCAATATTTGTGTGTACGGTTCACGAACACACGCGTAAAGCTCGAGCGTAGTGATCGTTTTAACTGTTTTAATATTTTAAATCATTTTGAGTTTCTAAGTAAATTAAGACGGTTGAGAAATAAATCTCCGGAATTTTTGTGTATACATATTTGTTTACTATGTTGGTACACATGTTAAAGTACAGAAGTTAAAAAATAGTACGAATGCTACTTTTAAAATTTCTTAAAAGTGATTCAAACAATAGAAAAAAAAAATAGTCTTGAAATTTCCGGAAAGTAACGACATTGAATTTTTTTTTCCGTATGTTGTAGTAAAAATTAAAAAAGTGGTTCCCTCACGTGCAAGTAGACTATAGACTGGTGTCGGTAAGATTTTTTAATTTTCGAAATCTATTGTAGTTTCTTGTAACTAAATGATCAAACGTCAGTCTCGCGTCATTTTTGGGAAAACATGTGGGTGAATTTTAGTGATTTTCCATGAATACGTAATTTATTTCCAAAATTTAAGTCCTCAACATGCAAAGCAAAGAAATCGTCTTTTCAAATCACAAATAGGATTGTATAAATTCTTCTTCTCTTTCTCACAAATAATGATTACAGTTGATCAAAATCAGTCGATTTCAGGCACGGCCCCTTAAACAGATTGGGATCACATGAACTTGGGAACACCGGTGCAGGCCGGGAATTCCACTCCTTGGCTGTGCGCATAATAAAGGAACAGGCAAAGCGCTTCGAACAGATGTGTGGAACATCTACAAGGAATGGGTGATAACCTGCAGAACGTCTGGTTATTGGTAAATGGTTGTGCACATCACACAAACATTTGTCTTGGATAATGGTCCCAACCCCTAGACCAACAGGCCAGTCAAATCTAAATGGTACACTGACCTCATCGGGATGCTCTTTCCTGTAATCTTCTTTCTGCTGTTCCAGTTTCTTCTGGTACTCCTGGTACTCCAGCGACAGCTTCTGTTGTTCATCTTGGCTCATCTGCTGACCTCCTGTAAGCAAGGGATGAAGAGATAAGAAGGATATTTACTTCTACATCCTCATAACATCACGCCTATAATCCCCGAAGAGCTAGGCAGAGGTGTAGTACACCTATATTTCGCCGTTATGTAGGTAAAGGTTAATTCAATGGGGGACGAGCTTATTGCCATCAATCGGACAAAAATCCAGACTCCAGGCTGCTACTGAGAAATTCCAGATGGAAAAAACTCAATAACACTTTGCCCGACCCGGGGATCGAACCTGGGACCCCATGCACAGCTGTAGCACTTGCGACCACTAAATCAACGAGGCGACGCTACTAATATTATTAAGACCATTTCGGGTAAAATATTTTATTTTAATAAGAACTTGAATATATCTTTATCTTTTATGATTACCTCAATTAATTTTGAAAATTCTTCTACCAATAAAAAGTCACACAAAGTTGTATATAATAATGAGTCTAGTGACCCGGTGTTCAGTCTGTTATATCTATACTAATATATTGTATATAGAGGAGTGATTTGGTTTTTTTTTGTATGTAAGTAACAAATAAACTTAAAAACTACTAGACCAAATTGAAAAAAAAAATCACCCTTGGGAAGTTACACTACTTTTATATCCCTGTATTCCCACGGGTACGAGAAACTACACGGGTGAAATCACGTGACGTCCAAGCTCCAATTTAATCGGTTTTTGCAGGTTCTGCGGGTGAAAAGTACCAGGCTAGCATAACAAGGAGGAGTTCTCACCGCTCTGCTGCTGCTGCGTGTGCAGCGACGTGGTGAGCAGGTGTATGACGTCATGGTCGTCGGCCAGCCCGCCCGTGGCCGCCGACAGGCCGAGGAACCCGCCGCGAGGCAGCACCACGTTCTCCGCGCGGAAGCACAGCTCGTAGTCCGCTTCGTTGTTTGTCATGCCTGTGAATAACAATCCTCATTGTGTAAACTCTTGATTGTCACGTGAAGAAATAAACAAAAAAGTGCACCCGACGCCAAGCTACAAGTTTATTTATTTATTTTATAACACATTTGCTCGTAAAGGGTCTCTTATTTCACCAATTTCAGTATCGTAATGTATCTCATTACGCACATGTGCGTTATGGTAATGTTAAACGCACGGTTTAACAAGATGTTCCGTCTCAAACGAACGGTACTTTTTTAAATCTTAGCAAAGAGTTTTTATGTCAAAAAAGTGGTCAATATTTTATGAATAAAATTAACTCTGGGAGACAAAATATAAAAAAAAAAACATTTAATTCGTTAATTTAATTACGATGACAATAAATTACAACCATTTGTAATAAAAACAAAAAAAAAAAACTTTATTAGTAATACTGGCTGTTTTCGTGCCTTTGCCTTAAAATTAAAAAGCGCTGTAGCGCGTTCATCTTCAATTTGTGAACAAGTAAAAATTATTACGCGCGCTTTTTCTTTTCGCTGTATTGTTTTTGTTTTATTTATTTCCTCGCAAATATGTTATAAGTCGTCGTATGACATACGTGCGCTTTGATAATTACAGTTACAGCCTCTGCTTTCTTGTAGCCCTCGCCTCATGGCTCGGGCTAGTAATATCGCCTTGGCTGTAATTTGCGGTAAGTTACCGCACTTATATCATATTGTACAGACGCCAGCACATCAAGTTACCCCAATGTGACAAATTTTCCCAATTGAATATGAACCTTATTTTGTTCGCCGTAAAGTTGAAAAACGATCCAAGAAATTTGACACATTGGGGTAACTTGATGTGCTGGCGTCTGTATTATAATACTTCAAGCGCACTAATGTACGAATTCTTTCTTACATTTCTTTTTTTTTATTTTATACAATCAAATGATGTAATGTTTTTCAACTCTATTACAAACAGAATAAGATTCATGTTCAATTTGAAAAATTGTGCTTAATATTTGCGATAATACTAGTACCTATATTGTAAAATTATACCCAGAAGGTAGATTAGTGAAACTGAGCAAATTTTATTGTCCAATCATGAAAGTATTGTCATGTTTAATAACAAATTTATTTAAAGTTTACTAACAATTGTATGGTATTTAAATGCTGAAATAAACTGATTTTAGTTTTATTATAACGTCATGAACAGATTATTAATCCTTGCATTGGCGCAGAGACTATTTAGGATTAATATTCTTACACAAAATGTTGAACTGTAGAACAGATTGTCCATCTCTGTTGTCTCAGGTTAAAATAAAAGTTCCAAGATCTTCAGCTAGGCTAGTAAATTATATTCCTTTCGCCACTAAATGCACTCGAAATAAGTATGGCAGTAATGCACCTCTCACCTATATTCTCAGAAAATGTAATGACATATATAATAAACATGACATAGATATACTTTCAGGTAAATTTAATGTATTTAAAAGAGCCATTTATAGCATATCAAGTTTTTAGAGTACATTTTTTTATGTTTGTAGTTTCTGTGTTTTTCGTTGCCTGGTATGTTTACCTTTATTCATTTTTGTGAATAACCTTGCTAGTTGTAGTTAGTTTCAAATATTTGCTTGAGCAGTGTCTAAAAATAATGTTGAGCCTACCTGTAATTTAAGAGCATACATACATTAACTGTTACTTGTATTATTTCTAAGATTGTCTGTATGTGTCTTAGTTGGTAAGCCTTTATAAATAAATAAAATAAAATAAAATTAGACTTACCATTGTGGAAGTATACAGTGAGAGTGTTGAGGTAGTACTCGATGCGCGCGCGCGTCGGGAACGGCTTGTTGCGGAAGTCTCGCAAACAGCCCGAGAGGAGCTGCTGGGCGCCGTCACTGGAACAAACACGAGCTTTTGTTATAGATATTTTAAATGATAAATTATGTTCATTTCTGTAAATACAGAAATGAACATAATTTATCATTTAAAATATCTTGTTAAAAAACTTTTCTTGTAAAATGACTTGTTACTAAAGTGTTCGAACCTAAATAGGTACGAATACTTTAGTAAGAGCGAGGCCCCATTAGTGCGTTGTGCTGCGTTGCGTCGTCGCAGCGTCGTCGCTGCGTCGTTTTCCATATATTTTTTATGACATGCCCCATTAGACCGTTGCGTCGTCGCGCGCGACGTTTCAACGGATCGACGGACAAGAGATGAAGCGGGCGGGAGGGTAAAGCGTTGCGTTGTGTAGCATAAATTAGTCGATTCACTAAAACCGACTAATTCTAAATAGTACTCACCAAACTAAATTATCGGTACAACCCTAAATGTTCTGATATGTCACAATGGAGGGAGAACGTCACTCAGGACCTCCTATAAAAACGGCTGCACGCATAGGCTCTGTCTTTTTTACATCAAGCGAGCAGCCTACTAATAGATAAGTCCCCAGTTATTGGGTAAGTGAACTCCGCCATTGTGTTCTTTTGCTGCTAAATTTATGTCCCGGCAAGCCATAACTATTTGTAATCTCTGTGTCTATTTAACATGGCTGCCGGCAATGTATTCTGTATCTAATATTAATTAGCACCTAGCTATTCACTATGCACATGTATTCTAATTGGTTATATGTTTCTCCGCATGGCGTGCATCCTATTCTATTCTCTACAAACTAAATCATGCTCATCCATGCTGTATCATAAACCGGCGACGCTAGTCGACGGTCAATGAGAACCGCGTGGCGATGTGACGCCACGCCTTGCCTCTAGTCTGTCAGCCTATTCACCTATCATCTAATCACTGTAAACCACTGCGATGTGTGAGTACCCATCTTCCATCTTCTTCACTGCCTTGAGCTTGCCGCATCTAACGCATGGCTGGGACACGCACATCGTAGGGGCTTACAGGAACATCTTGAAGCTCAAGCGCCCCCCCCTTGGCGCTGTTTCAGGGTTCCTGGCGCTGGCTAAACCACTATCGCTGCTTCGCCCACGCTGCACTGCTCTGCTGCTTAACGGTGCTCCCGCGTGCCTAGCCACGCGGTGAGAAACACTCACCTGCACGGCCGCCCTACCGCGAGCTACCTTAAGCCGCGGCCGTGTAGTCAGTGGCCTGCCGCTGCTACCTGCTGGCCGTCTGCGCTGCCGCTGCCAGCCACCACCAACGCTGCCTAGGGCTGGTTGCCCTGAGCCCGCTGCCACCTGGTCGACCGCCCTGCCGCGCGTCCCTACCGACGCGTGAGGCCGCCTACCCGGCCTACCTACCGTGCGTGGCGATCGTCGTCTTCTGGTCGCTCAGGGCAGTACCGTATTACCTACCTTCAGTGACAGTGCGTGATCTTAGAGACACTAGAACCCTAGACCCTAGAAACTTATGTATGTGTAGTGATTCAATAAATGTAGAACTAAGTCTTCCGTGTCTCATTTAACTACCAAGAAATCCACTACGCTACAGTGGCGCCCACTCGGTAGTCTCTAAGGATCTCGCACTGGTCTCTTTCTCCTACGCTCAGCATCGTTGTGGTATTTACTAATAATTTTGTGAGAAAAATAATCTAAAATTTTTTTATCACCTACCTACAACAATAATAAAATTGTAAAATCTTATAATAAGCTAACTATAAGCCATCGCGTTGCTGAATGTACCTACTCTATTAATTGGTGTGTTGTGTATTGTGTTGTCATCCTCTCACTGTGGCCAAGACACCTTTAGCCATCAGTAGATCGGTCTTATGAGTCTGTCTGCACAGAAATCCTGGTTCTTAGTTTAATTTAACCTTGTCAACAAAAGAACACAATGTCTTCTCATAAGATTAACTTCATTCATCTAAGAAAGGCAGAGTTAGAGTATTAGGTGACAATCAGAGGTGGCGACAAGGGGACAGACATAGAATTTAGGAAGCAAATAAGCAAGCTAGTTAGTCATTATGAAAGTGATGACATTTTGCTCTCCGGGATAGATGAGAAGGATGATCTGAATTGTGTGAGTCAGACATTAACCGATTTCAGTAACTATCTAACAACGGTGAACTCTGATCGCTCTCTTAGTGTAGCACAGTCAAACAGGAATCATATTTACTACTGTCTAGCTAGGATTACACCAACCACACAAGACACAACTAAGCTTAAAAACCAACTTGAGTCACGCTTCACTACCTAAGACACACAGTACAAGGCCCTTCAGACAAAATTCAATACCCCTACGATGGATAACTCTGCCAGTAAACAGCAAGCAGAGACAAGTCCACCCGTAGGCCTAGCTAACTAGTGTTTGATCCATACAGGGTCAAACGATGCCAAGGGTAAAAAAATACTACGACATCTATCAACAACCAGTCGTAGAAGGTCTACTTGTACCTTAGATTAGTCCTAAACTAGTCAATGGCGTGCAGGAAAATCTGCATCCGCCAACTACCTACACTAACTATAATATAGTAATTGCTATTAATGTGGCATACAACACGTCCACAGAGGTTTACCTAATTGCTTCTGGGCTGCATGGTTGTAAGTTACATACCTTAAATTCTGTACCTACTAGCTACACACACACACTCGCTCACTTACTGCTGTCACACTCTTCACTGTGCTTATTAAATGTGTAAGCATCTTTCTGTTAAAACGGCGTTGCCATAGAGGGTATTGTGGATCCCAAGGGATGATTATTTATTTTTTAGCAGAATATGCTCTATGGTACACTACCCTTACTTTTGTGTTGTTATTATCATGTTCCAACAAAAACATCTTAAAGACAGTGCCTACACATAGGTGACTGCAATCGCACCTTTCTGTTAAAACGGCGTTGCCATAGTGGGTATTGTGGATCCCAAGGGATGATTATTTATATTGTAGCAGAATATGCCCTATGGTACACTACCCTTATTTTTGTGTTGTTATTATCATGTTCCAACAAGAACATCTTAAAGACAGTGCCTACACATAGGTGACTGCAATCATACTAAACGTTCTATGTGCATATTACACATGTAAGCATCTTCTGTTGCTTAAAACACTCACTGCCATAGCACTGCATGCTGTGGTCACTAAGGAGTGTACTTATTTTTATTAGATAGCAGAGTAGGTCATTAGGAACTACTATAAAACATTTGTGTTGTTTGTGTTACTGTAAACACTAACAAGTCTGCACTTTCATGAAGAATAACTGCAAAATTGAAATAGCAGACATTGTCCTACCCTATAATATGATAACTTAAAACTTAATTAGTTACAACTAGAAATTAAAACTTAAAATAGTAAACTATAACTATAGTATTCAAACACTAGGCTCTAAACCAGTGTCTAAAACATTCATGACCAAGTTCATGGATATTCTCACAACTGTTGGCCTAAGCCACAGTTGGACCTCATCTCGGCCTACCCCGTTGATAGAGGACTACTAAAAGTGTTAATGGCTCTAAACCATAGCACCCTTTTCCCCATACCAATGGCCCTACACCATTGGTACCCTAACAGCTGTTGACAAAGTCACAGTTGGACCTCATCTCGGCCTACCCCGTTGATAGAGGACTATTAATAATTGTGCTAATGGCCCTACACCATAGCACCTAATTTTATCATGGCTAACCATTGATAAAATACAACTGTTAATCAGTTGGATCTTCTACCGCCTACCCGGTAGCAAGACACTAACACTTCTGGCTCTAAACCAGGTGTTTTCTAACTATGAGCGGATTGCAACTCAATAAACAAGCCTAAACAGCTACCTAAATACATATCTAACCTATCAAAAATCTAATACTAGCTGTAATCTAAACACTGGTTACAACTGCGTACTCACTATAAATCTATAAAGTCCTATATACAAACTGACTTCACTAAATAAATGCTAATTGATTGTTGAGATACACATACTGTAAACCTCTCATAAATGTCACGTAATCCTTACACATAATTAAAAACTAAACTTTAGTCCATAACGTTAACGACTTCTACAACTTCTGTAACTTAACATTTAATTCATAACCAAGCATGTTAAACAAATAAATTTAACCTATAATGCTGAGATGTCTTAACTAACCTAACTTTACAAGTGTCCAGTGTGACCATCTCATAAATGGCGAATCTGCCACAAACTGGGCTAAAATCTGCCAAAATCTGCCACACTAGGCGCCAAAAATGCCAAAAAAATGCCATCACGCAAAAAGGAAAAAATCCTAACGAATTAAATGAAATTTCTGTAATAACAATAATATTAAAGAATTTTCTTAAGCACTACATCTTTTTGACCATGTTTTTAGTTGGTTTAAAGTAGGTAAGAAGCCAGTCTCCGTGTCCTTAATAAACTCGGCAGACATAATAACGCTTTCGCGAAATTTGCTGTTTGGATAATTTGTAGCACCATTCGAGTTCAAGATTTTTCCAAATGGTCCCGGTAGCGGTGCTACTTCTACCTGATTGTAACATTATCTTGTATTCTTCTATCAAATTTAATTTATCGAAGTTAACTTTAATGAGTAAGTACACAGTTAAGTCAGAAAGGTTTGCATTCTTTGAAGTAATAATTGGATTCCAGGTTTCATACTTACTACGGATAAGTGATCGATTTCAGTGCTGACATTAACTGCTAAATACCTACATCTGTATCAGGGGCAAAGAGATCACAGTGGAGTTCGGATGAATTGAAAGTGGATCTTTGTTTTAAAATAACAACTTAAAAGACACAATACACTTCTGAAATGTCTTTATATGCTGTTTAAATACATAATGTCATTGGAATATAGTGTTAAAATTGTTGACTTTTGAATTTGTCATATACCAAGACATAAAAATACAGTTTATAATTTAATTATAAGTATATTAATTTAAAATTATATTACATAATGTGATTTTAGTCGAAATCTTTAAAATCTGCCGAAATCTGCCACTTTTGTAAATCGTCAACATAATATGCCACGGACAAAATTTAGGAGCAAAATCTGCCAAAATGGCAGAAATCTGCCACAAATGGTCACACTGCAAGTGTCATCGACTTATAAAATTTTATTCAACTTTGACGTTTGACACTTCTTTGACTTTGACACTTAACTATTAGCCTTTCTGCTTGTCATTGTTTTATCGTTCAGAAATTTTAAACCCTACATTAAGGACTCAGACTAAAAATTATATAACAATAAAATGTGTCATAGACATAGAACATAGACAAAACATAAATCAATTTAACATAGACATGGAACTTAAACTTAGCATGGACACTTAAGATTTTAAAACTTTAACAATTTTTTTTAAATGCAAGTTAACTTAAAATAAACTAGATACTTGCGGTTTTTTTTAAACTAATACTATTTAAATTGCATTTTTATTTTTTTTTCTTGATATCATTCATTGACAATGAAGACTACATCTTCATGTTCGGATTACACACTTAGACATGGTCCAGCACTCACTTGACAGTGTTTGTACTATAACTACTACACTTCATAATAGTGTTCAGCAATCAATGGTGATCTTTAATTTTCGTTTCTAAATTTAACAGAACCTACATTATACACATTACCCTGCCATTTAACACCTCAGCGACCTGACCCCCAAGGAGATACACTTGCACTATCTTGTTGTTTTTCCGACTGACTGTCTTGAGTTAAGCTACTCTAAATTAGTTTACCTCTTGTGTGTTTAGTAAGTCACTGACTTAGGACTACATTCAAGTCAGTGACGGACTTTGAATGATGGATGTTTGACGATGAATAATTGATGATGGGATGGAAGCACGCGGATGAGATGTATGTACGTACAGGTAGTCAGTCTAAGTGGTTTAGGCCTTCTAGCGGATTTACCCTAGGGAAAATCCTTTCTTTGCAGGCGGGGTACTGTAGCATAAATTAGTCGATTCACTAAAACCGACTAATTCTAAATAGTACTCACCAAACTAAATTATCGGTACAACCCTAAATGTTCTGATATGTCACAATGGAGGGAGAACGTCACTCAGGACCTCCTATAAAAACGGCTGCACGCATAGGCTCTGTCTTTTTTACATCAAGCGAGCAGCCTACTAATAGATAAGTCCCCAGTTATTGGGTAAGTGAACTCCGCCATTGTGTTCTTTTGCTGCTAAATTTATGTCCCGGCAAGCCATAACTATTTGTAATCTCTGTGTCTATTTAACATGGCTGCCGGCAATGTATTCTGTATCTAATATTAATTAGCACCTAGCTATTCACTATGCACATGTATTCTAATTGGTTATATGTTTCTCCGCATGGCGTGCATCCTATTCTATTCTCTACAAACTAAATCATGCTCATCCATGCTGTATCATAAACCGGCGACGCTAGTCGACGGTCAATGAGAACCGCGTGGCGATGTGACGCCACGCCTTGCCTCTAGTCTGTCAGCCTATTCACCTATCATCTAATCACTGTAAACCACTGCGATGTGTGAGTACCCATCTTCCATCTTCTTCACTGCCTTGAGCTTGCCGCATCTAACGCATGGCTGGGACACGCACATCGTAGGGGCTTACAGGAACATCTTGAAGCTCAAGCGCCCCCCCCTTGGCGCTGTTTCAGGGTTCCTGGCGCTGGCTAAACCACTATCGCTGCTTCGCCCACGCTGCACTGCTCTGCTGCTTAACGGTGCTCCCGCGTGCCTAGCCACGCGGTGAGAAACACTCACCTGCACGGCCGCCCTACCGCGAGCTACCTTAAGCCGCGGCCGTGTAGTCAGTGGCCTGCCGCTGCTACCTGCTGGCCGTCTGCGCTGCCGCTGCCAGCCACCACCAACGCTGCCTAGGGCTGGTTGCCCTGAGCCCGCTGCCACCTGGTCGACCGCCCTGCCGCGCGTCCCTACCGACGCGTGAGGCCGCCTACCCGGCCTACCTACCGTGCGTGGCGATCGTCGTCTTCTGGTCGCTCAGGGCAGTACCGTATTACCTACCTTCAGTGACAGTGCGTGATCTTAGAGACACTAGAACCCTAGACCCTAGAAACTTATGTATGTGTAGTGATTCAATAAATGTAGAACTAAGTCTTCCGTGTCTCATTTAACTACCAAGAAATCCACTACGCTACAGTTGTCGGAGCTCCGCTGCGACGACGGACAGTGATCCACTGCTAGAGGAGGAAGCTAGACGAGCGTAACATTTTTTTATCTTACGATGAGTAGGCAGGATATTAATATAGATTTTCTCATATCCTTGGTCCAAGAAAGACACATTATATGGGAAAATTACACGAACATTACGGCGTGCATACCCTCTTGCGTTGCGTTGGCGCAGGGTCAACGCAACACAGGTGTGGCATACAATGCGTTCCGAAGCGACGACGCGACGCAACGTAGCGCAACGCACTAATGGGGCCTCGCCCTAACAAGTCATTTATAGCTAGAAGGTGAGGTCGGTGTTTTACTATCTCAGAAGAAACACCGAAAGAAACTCAGAGGTCAAGTCTCTTTTAAAGTCCAGACATTATGCAGCCCGTGGGCCTCTGACTGGCATCTCACTTCACATGCTGTCGAGAAATATCATCAGTTTTCTCACCATGTTTTTCTTCACCGTTTTTGAAAAAGTGATAATTATTATCTGATTAATAGAATATAATACAAAACTTTTCATTGTACAGTCAACTTTTGGATGAACTTGATAGTGAAGGAGAAAATATATGCTGGTAGTTTGTAGTTTACTATTTACATAATTATATGTACCACACATAAATATTTGAATGTAATATATAAAATTCTCGTGTTGTTATATTATTGTGTTCACACTGTTTGTAGCAAGACTCTTCCGAAACGGCTCAACCGATTCTTATGAAATTTTGTGTGTATATAGGGTGACTGGTAATTAGTGTCCGATATTTAAACACGTGATTGTATTCATGATTTCAATAAACTTTCCCAAAGAAGCTTTATTAATTAACTATCACTATAACTTATAACACAATAAAATAACAAAAACGCTGTTTGCTTTGATCGAGCACAGTAGGCACGAATCGGCACGATCTATCAGCTGATAGTCTGACCTCGGGAAGGGCAAAATCTACTAGTAGTAGTAGCGTCACACGCTCCTCCGCCACCCCCATCGCTCCCGTTGTGCAGTCCTGACGTAATCGAATTAATTGAAAGTTAATAAGTATAAAAAAAAGTTTCTTTGGGAAAGTTATTCGCTTTCATGAGTACAATCATGTGTTTAAGTATCGGTCACTAATTATTAGTCACCCTATATTCAATAGAACGGAGAACAGGACGTAAAGTAATAAAAACTAATAAATAGATTCTAAGGAGAAATAAGCTTTGCTGGGCCAGCTAGTTTAGTTAACATAAAATTATCATAATCCATCATATTTTTGTATCTGTGCCAAAACCATAAGCACATGGTACCAACCTCTTATGATCGAAGACCTTGGTGCCATCGTTGACGACGGCCATGATGTAGGGATTGTTGTGCTTGTTGTCGTTGTCGAAGGAGTCGAAGATCACCGCCAGACCGTTCCACCTGTCTGACGAGCCAAACACCTCGCCTGTGTAGTCACCGCGCTGGGTCGTGTACCAGAACGCCTGGGGGACGAGCAAATGGCTTTTTAGGGATTATATTACGAACTTTAAGTTAAAATTGACCTGTCTTTTGAGTGAATTCGCTAGGACACCGTTATGTATATTATGTAATTGAATAGATCAATCTATATATATAAAAATGAATCCCTATTTCCCTTGTACGGAATCACACACGAACGGCTGGACCAATTTCACTTTTTTTTTTTATGTTTGTTTAATTTTAGTATTTTCATTATTAGCGATATTTTTATTTGTATGATAATTGTAAATATTATTAATAAGTTAGTATTTATATAAGTATATTGCTAAGGACGGTGAAAACCTGTAAGGATATAGTTGCAAGGGAGGTTGATAAATAAATATTCTATCTCTTGTAAAGGGCAGACTGCCTATTGTAGGCCTGTAGCCATTGGGCCGCAAACACTAAGCACTCGGCGTATTTAAAACGCGCAGACGACGAGCGTTTTTAGGTGCCATAGATGGTATACGTACAGTAGAGGCGTGTTTCTCGACTTTAGGGTCTTTACATACCACGTTTTATTTTAGCCCGTCTTTGATAAGCGCGTTCTCAACGCGTATTTGCAGATAGTTAACATATGTATCATTTAAACAGACCGATCGGCTTGCGTTTGCTGAGCATATAGTGATTACGACTACTTTACTCCGAACTTGGAGTCCTCTCGGTACGAAAACTATTTATTAAACTACAAATCATGACACAACACAAAGTAAAACCGCACTTTTCAAAAAGGCGACGAGTAGATATAGTTTATAACATACCCAGATATAGAACATCTTTCGCACAAAAATTTCAAAATTATCTCGGCCCTAGCCTGTACAACAGAATAAGTAAAGATCTAGAATTAAAGAACCTTGATACCCAAACATGCAAAAACACCATGGATAAATACTTGAAAACACTAGACTACAATAGCACCGAAAATCTACTAAAAAATCGTTTTTAAAGGGCATATTAATAAAAGAGCACACATATTTGCACACATACCGAGACATACAAAAATACACAAAACAAAGCATATCCACATAAACATAATTATACACATACCTATACCCAAACACCAAAATATAAACATATAGAACTGTATTTAATTGTAACTTAGTTAATATAACTGTAACTGTACTGTGAATTTGTTGCATAAAAAGTATGAAATGAATCTGCTTAACCATGTGTCTTAAATTGTAACTGGAACCTTGTGGTAATCTGTTGTTCTATGGTTGAGGAAGGCTATCCACTCGTGATACAGTTTTACACTAGTACGAGGGGATAGGGCGAATCAGTCCAAAGACAACCAAACTGTTTGTTCACAATATACAAGTACTGTTCACATTCTTCAACTGTTGAGCAGCCCAAATTTTATTGTTAAATTTAGTTTGAACAATTTTATTCAATTCTGTGTTTGTTTTATCATTTCGGTGTTTATTATTAAGTTAATCTGTATGGTTGTCTCTTGTTCATAAATAAAAAAATATTATTTATTATAATCGACAGTAACGTAGGTACGCATATAAAATAAAACCTCAATAATTTGTTTCGATATTGAGATAGATTAATGATAGCACTAGTTTAAACCTTAGTGGTTTTTGGTTGCTATTTAAACTAAGACAGATTATAAGATTCTTTTGTACGTTTTACGCGCGTCATTATAATAGCACGTTAAAAAAAGTCGTGCTAAAACCCGAAGGCCATAGGATAGGTCAGTTCAGTTCGTAAGTGGCGTTGTAGATTTCTTTCAAGACTTACCAATCCATCAGCACCTATCCTGCCTCTTCCAGTGACCTTGAACATCACATCGATCTCCCACCAGTCGAAGTTGAGCGGCTGCTTGGTCCAGATCGCTCCCTTCTGACTGCGGAGTGAAGGTGCTAGGCGGACGCTCTCGCCCGATGCTATCGCGTCTAAAGAGTAAAGAGAAGGTTGGGTTATTAATAATAAATCCTTCTTTATTAACATACCATGACCTTTGTTTGATTGATTTAGTGTTTTTGTGTGACAATTAGTGCTTAAAAGGGCACTTCGAACACTATAGTACGTACTTGATTGTAAAAGAAAAGTAAATGATTATTATTATCATTACTTACATATTTCTAATACATACGTATCATAAACAAATTACACCCAGACACAGAAATGATCGTGCTCATAACACAAACATTTGTCTTGGGTGGGAATCGAACCCACGAATAGACCAACAAGCCAGTCGATAGAAACATTACAATATTGTTTTGTAATAGATACAGGAAGTCTACTACAAAACGTACAACGATTAGATAAAAAACCTAATATAATATTACACATTTAAAAACCGTTCAGTTAACTAACATTAATCTTTATTACGCTTTATCATTATTTATTGAACATATGTACGAAGATATATTAAATTTCGATAACGTATAACATTAAACTACTGGTTTTAAAAAGCGGACATTACCTAAAATACTGCCTGAGTTTATAAAATTATGCTATTTACCAAAGACTATCTATAAACGGGACTTCACGCACAAAATGTTCATCTGATACTTGTGCCCTAGTGTATACAAGTCTATGAGTTTAATTTAGTACGCACCGCTATGTGACTCAGGTTGGCTGGACAAAATAATCTTCAAAATAGCTCGCATTTAACTAGGTCAATAGGGCACTTTATGTGACGGCTAAACACCCTTATTTCAGAATTTGTGACGCTACAGAATCTTGTATCCAGCCAACTTGAAAACCACTTTTCGCTGGTCTCTTAATCTCGGTAACTTGACGACTTTTTGCATATCAACGGGCGTCACATTAATTTGTGACAGGCATAGAGCTAAAAGTTTTGTGATACGCACAGTGGTTTAGTAGAAAAATGCAAAAATCTGGGTCCAGCCAGCTTGAATTTACGTAGAAAACTTTTGGCTGGCACTTCCGAATCTCAATAATGGGAGCGTTTTTTAATGTGGTTCCTTCACTAACATTTGGTGACGCGATATTGGTTGCAATTTTACAGCTACACTAAAACTTCTGCTAACACGTCACCGACCGTCATTGCTTCTTGTTGGCTGATAAATACATTGTTATTAATTTAATCTAAATCCGGAGCATTTAACTGATAACATTATTGACAAATTTTATATTTACAGTTCAATGGTTAAGCTTACTTAACCATTGAATTGTCAATATAGTGTGACTGGTAATTAGTGACCGATACTTGAAAACGAGATTGTATTCATGATTTCAATAAACTTTCCCAAAGAAATTTTTTTTTTACACAAAAACTTAAAACAAAATAAAATAACAAAAACGCCGTTTGAAATTCGCGCCCCTGTGATCGATCACAGTAGGCACGAATCGGCATGATCTATGCTGATAGATCATGCCGATAAACTACGCTGATATTCTGACTTCGGGAAGGGCAAAATCTACTAGTAGTAGTAGCGTCACACGCTCCCCCGCCACCTCACCGCTCCCGTTGTGCAGTACTGACGTAATTGAATTAATTGAAAGTTAATGAGTATAAAAAAAGTTTCTTTGGGAAAGTTATTCGTATTCATGAGTACAATCACGTGTTTAAGTATCGGTCACTAATTACCAGTTACCCTAAATAATATTTGTGACCATTTGTTTTTGTGTGAGTGTGTGTGTGTGTGTGTGTGTGTGTGTGTGTGTGTGTTTTGTGTTTGTCACCTTAGTGAGGTAATAAGATTCACTAGGTTGATAAAATTGACGTTTTTCTGGCAAACAATACTAGGTATATTCAAAATCAAAATTCAATTACTATAACTGCCTCTATGCTCTATGGTCGCAAGCGCTACTGCTAAGCATGAGGTCCCGGATTCGATCCCCGGGTCGGGCAAAGCGTTGGTGAGTTTTTCCATTAGGAATTTCTCAGTATAAGCCCGGAGTCTGGATTTGTGCCCGATTGATGGCAATAGGCTCGCCCCTTACCTATTATTTATTTATTAAAACTTTATGCACAAGTAAAAAAAACTGTGCAAAGGCGGACTTAATACCTATGCTATTACATGGGACTTTTAACTTAACTGGCTAAACGTGGGTGTACTATAGGTACACCTCTGCCTACCCCTTCGGGGATAAAAGTCGTGATGTTATGTTTTGTTTGGTTATGGTTATGATTCAAATTAGGCTAATAAATCAAAACCTTATTGAAAAAAATGACACTAAAACAGTCCCCTAAATGGCCCGCCATTAACCACTTCCTTTTGTTTGTATTTTAAATTCCATAACAAATATAGATACATTATTATTTATTAATTAAATAACCAAGTTTACAAAAATCTGTACTCATACTATGCCCCACAAAACCCTTTTCACGGTTTGTCTGTGGGAACCCGTGGTGGGAACGGAACTCTGAATTTAAGATCACAAATAAAAATACATGACACAATATGTACAATCTTAAATATATTTGCATACATACATACACTCAAAAACATAACTCTCCTTCTGGTGGGTTCGGGTAAAAAGTGCTTAAGTGTAATTTTTCTTATTACAGCTAATGTTTCCTGATAATAAACGTGTTTAAAAGTCGATAATACAGTGCGTATGTACACGAAGTAGCCGGTTTGACACGCTTCTGTTCTATTGAAAAGCGTATCGGCGAACATTGAATGTTTATGAATAATTATGAAATGCTACCATCATTGATATTTATAATTAGTACGAATAGGTATTTGTCACGATTGCAGATTTAACCTTTATGTACGTGCCTTTTTTGAAGTACATACAACTGACTTACACACCCTTGACTTGGGAAGAAAACTGGAGAATGACGAGAGCGTTACGAAAAGTGTGATTACGCGAGGCGAACGGAAGGAGATATAAGTTAATGAAACTTTTACTTCAGTCGTGTGGTCTAGAGCGCACTTGTTTTTTTAAACATTGCAACATTAAGGAATTTCATTTCTCCTGTATCGTGGGTCTACAAACATTTAAACTCCCATACACGAACAGTCAGACCAGGAACAACTACTTGTGAGCCATACAAATATTGAATTGAATCTGCGATACTCAGCGCAGCAGTTCGTCCCTTAATCACTGTGCCAACCGAGCCGTCAATTGCATAGACTGTCCTGGTAAAAAGTTAGTGCTTTCTCTGTATGAGAAGAGGCATATGCCGTGCAGTGCAGTGGGACACAAGCTGGTGTTATTATTATTTTATGGAGCGTGTCATTGTCAACTGCTTGCCTTTTCCCAACTAAGTTGGGTCAGCTTCCTGTTTAACCGGACGCCACTGAATATTATATTCAAAATCAAAATCCAGATTTCGATTTTTTTTTCGACATTTTTACTGATATGTAGAATTTATGAAGTTAAGGTCGGTAGGTTAGGCCGTGTAGATTCAGAAGCTTGGCTCTACATGAGATCTGATATCTTTTTCACAGGGCAAACCTTGTGTGGTCGTCTTGGCAACATTTTACATGAAATGTTTTGGTGGGATGTGTTTGTACTTTGTACCCATGTGGTTAGTTGGACTGGTTAGACTTTCAAATTTCTGACAACTCACAATAATCGTCAAAGATACGCCAGGACCAAGGGTTTAATTATGCTTTTCTAGGCGTCGTGAGTTGCAATGTCCGGTCACCCATCCACGGTCTGACCTCGGCAAGAGTAGCTTAACCTGAGTAATGTTATCATTATCCTAAAAAAAATCCCTAGATAACATAAATAACTGTTATCTTTTTTGTAGCTTCATAAAATATTCCCTTCACATATTGATAAGCTTGCATTTATCAATGTGTTCTAAGTTATTAGGTAATATTATATTGCTGAAAACTTATTGACACCTGTTTTTTATCCCACAATACAAGTTGCTTGTGGCTAAACAATAATAGCATCATGGGTACGTCTAAGTTTAAGCACCATTACATATCAAGACTCCTCCGTACCTCGGAAAGCTCGTAAAACTGTTGGTCCTGATTTGAATAACAGACTCAAGTGTTTTTTTTTTTTAAACCATAATAGGTTACATAGAACGTAAACATAACTGGAGAATAATGGGTGTATTATAGCATACAGCTCTGCCTGGCCCTTTGAGGAAAAAGTGTGATGTTGTATTTTAAGTATTGTATAACAAATAATATAATAATAATAATACCAGCCTGTTACTGTCCCACTGCAGGGCAAAGGCCTCTTCTCATAAAGAGAAGGCTTGAGCATTGATCACCACACTTGCTCAAGGTGGATTGGCGATTTCAAACTTATATTAACTATAAGTCCAGGTTTCCTCACAATGTTTTCCTTCACCGATGTCAATGATGTCTAAGATTAACTTAGAAAGTACATATGAATTGAAAAAGTCACATTGGTACTTGCCCAGATTTGAACCACAGCCTCGTGCATGAGAGGTAGGCGCCTTAACCAATGCGCCATCACAACACTAAGTATATAACATTAAAGGAAATTAGCACAGGTATTTGTACCTACACTATGCAGCGATGAAGTGTCTGTATAACTTAATTCCTATTGGATTCCTTTTGGGAGTTTGTAAGAGCAATTGTATTACTTTGAATAATGGCATCCAATCTTTTATTGCCAAATATACCATAGGTTTTTACAACAAAGTTATACAGAGTGGAACATAAACTGATGACTTCAAGAGAAATTAGATAGTGATACCAATATTAAGTTTTTTTTGTCAGCTTCCCTCTTTAGCAAGGTTATTTAAGATACTTCACAGATACATGCAAAAAAATGTCACACAAAAATTGTGATCCCATTTTTCGTTTACCGCATCTAGAATAATATGGCAATATTGGAACAATATGCAAAAATTGAAAAGAGTATGCTTAGATGGTTTGGTCATGTTGAAAGGATGAATGTAAGGCGACTAACGAAAGGTATAAGTGGAAACGCCTGGAGGGGACGTCCTAGAAGGACACACATGGCACCTTATTGGTGAGGTTCTTCAGAAAGGTCAGGTGCGGAGCACTTGCAACCGACGTTTGTGTATGACAACATGTATGAATGTAAACGAAGCAAAAGAAATATATAAGAATCATAGCATATAGCATGTCATGTACATGATTGTAGTTTCTTAGTATGGATATGTGTTTAGACTGTGAGGGTACTTGTTTCTCTTGTTGACATATAAGATGAACTAAGTTGGGGGTAGGTTTGAATCTACACATTGTGTCAGGCTACCTAGCTGAATAAACATGCAGTTACCTAATTTCGTGTTTTAATGATATCTTTGGACATAATAGTGGCGACGACGGAGTAAAATAAGTGAAAATGGATCGTAAATGTGTGAAGTTTAGTGAGTTCAACCCACATACGGACAATTGGGACATTTACATAGACAGACTTAAGTTTTGTTTCGAGGCGAACGGAATCGTGATAGACAATGTAAAACGGGCAAATTTCTTTACTGTGTGTGGTTCGCAAGTGTTTGAAACTTTATTAGCACTAAGTACACCACGAAAAGCCACCGAAGTGACGTTCAATGAGATCATAGAAATTCTAACCAAACATTACAGTCCGAAACCGAATGAGATATCCATTTCATACAAATTCTATAAACGTGATCAAAATCGTGGTGAATCGGCTGCCGAATACATAGCTCAACTTCGGAAAATCAGCGCTAGTTGCAATTTTACTGATTTGGAGCGCATGCTACGTGACAGACTTGTGTGTGGAATGAGGGACGATAGATTGCAGTACGAGCTACTTAAAAGGGATAATTTAACATATCACAATGTAGTCGATGCTATGTTGTCATCTGAAAGTGCGGGTATCGACGTGCGCATGATGCGCGCCGCGGAAAGCGCCAGCTGCAGCGCCACGCAACCGCCGACACACGCCGCGCCGGCCGCGACGCCGCCGCCGGAGCCCATGGATATAAACGCGTTGCGCCCGCGGCCCGCGCCGCGCGCCGCTGTGCCGCGCCCTGCCCCGCGACCCGCGCTTCGTCTTTGCTACCGCTGTGGAGATCGACACGATGGCGAGTGTCGGTTCATTAACGTTACGTGTCGATATTGTAATAAAAAAGGACATATCGAAAAAGTGTGTATTTCTAAAAAGAACGCTAATAAAATGAACTTTACGGAGGGGGATGCAGACGCGAATTTAAACGGCATATATGTCGTCCAATGTACGACTCGAGTAGCGCCATTTGTCATTCGTGTGCTGCTGGCGGGTGAGCCCGTCACACTGCAGGTGGACACGGGTGCCTGCTACACTCTGGTGAACGAGCACACATGGCGCCTGCTGCGGCCGCGCCTGCCGCCACCGCGCAGGCTGGACGCGGCGCCGCTGGCTCTGCGCACCTGGACCAACGCGCCCGTGCACCTGCTTGGCCAGACAGTGCTGCCTGTGCGCTATAAGGACATTGAGTATCATCTTCCGTTACTAGTGGCTAAGGGTAATGGACCGAATCTCTTGGGAAGAGACTGGCTTATGCATCTAGGCATTACTATGAATATTAATTTCGTATCAAACGGAGATTATACTGAACTGGAGAAAATAATCACAAAACATGGTGATGTATTTAAGGATGGTCTCGGTACGTACCGTGGAGATCCAGTGGCAATACATTTAAAACCGGGCGCCACCCCGAAATTCCTAAAAGCTCGTCCTGTTCCTTACGCTATTAAGGACAGAATGGGGAACGAAATCGACCGTCTCGTATCCGAGGGCGTGCTTCAGCCAGTAGCGTACTCTGAGTGGGCCACGCCGGTAGTGCCGGTTGTCAAAAAATCAGGCGAGATTAGGCTATGTGGTGACTACCGTTGTACAGTCAATCAAGCAACGGAATCGGACACCTACCCCATGCCTACGGCGAATGAAGTATTTGCAGCTGTAGCAGGCGGAAAATTCTACACAACATTGGACTTGGATCGTGCTTACACTCAAGTGACTATCAACGACGAAACATCTAAACTTTTAACTCTCAACACCTGCAAAGGATTGTATACCGTACATAGACTTGCATTTGGTGTGAAGGCCTGTCCCGGTATTTTCCAGAGGCTGATGACAGCGTTACTAGCGGGCATCGGAGGAGTCGCAGTGCTGATTGATGACATCATAATCGCGGGACGTACGATGCCAGAGATGCTGCAGCGCTTAGACATGGTCCTGCAGCGCATAAAAGAAGCGGGATTACGCCTTAACAAAAATAAATGTAAGTTCGCTAAAGAGAGAGTCGAATTTTTGGGATTCATCATCGATGCTGATGGCATTCATCCGTCGCCGAGCAAGGTCGAATCGATAATGAACACACCGGAGCCCCAGAACGTTCAAGAATTACAAGCGTTCCTCGGGTTGTACAATTTTTACGAAAGGTTTATAACACACAAAGCTACCATACTTGAACCTTTGCATCGTCTGCTAGACAAAACGCAAATATGGCGCTGGACCGAACGGGAACAACATGCTTTCAACACTGCCAAACAGGCCCTGACTTTTGATATGACTTTAGTGCATTACGATTTAAATAAACCTCTGATTCTGACATGCGACAGCTCAGAATATGGCGTCGGAGCCGTGTTATCACACGTGATGGAAGATGGCAAAGAAAGTCCCGTGGCCATGAGTTCCCGAACATTAAGCTCCACCGAAAGGCGCTATTCGCAATTAGACAAAGAGGCAACGGCGATTTTGTTTGGGATACAGAAATTCCAGAACTACTTGGCAGGAAGATCATTCACTGTAGTCACAGATCATAAGCCTTTGCTGGGTATATTCAACCCAAGAAAACCGACACCTAACATACTGTCACCCCGTTTGACAAGAATAGCAATCGCGCTCACCTCACACGATTATGATATCCGTTACAAGCCTGGAAGACAGATAGGCAGTGCAGACAATTTGAGTAGATGGCCACAACCAGTTCCGGAGCGACCTGAAACAGAACTGAGTGAAATACTACTGATGGCTGAAAAACCTGAAGATTTCCCATTCGATGCAGAGCGCATTGCGACTGAAACACTAAAAGACAAAACGCTATCAAAGATAGTGCATTACGTTCAAAGGGGATGGCCGGCCAAGGTTAAGGAGGTGGATCTGCATACTTACTGGCTACATCGCACCGAACTGTCCTTGCAAGACGGCTGTCTGTTGCTGGGTAACCGCGTAGTTGTGCCTCCGCCTCTGCGCGCGGCCACTTTACGGGCATTACACAAGACACACAATGGAATCGTACAAACGAAAGCGCTGGCAAGAAGCTACATTTGGTGGCCACACTTAAATGAAGACATAGAAGCACTCGTCGGCCAATGCAACAAGTGTCTTGAACACCGGCACATGCCTATCCGATCTCAACATGAGTGGATCACGCCCACCAGACCATGGTCTAGAATACACGTCGACTTCGCCGGGCCTTTTCGAAACAAGAACTTTTTAATCATCGTCGATGCGTACTCAAGATGGCCCGAGGTGTTTATAGTAAACAATATGACCAGTGCGACAGTAATCCGATACCTTCGGGTGGTATTTGCGACTCACGGTTTATGTGAGATATTAGTTTCTGACAATGGGGCAGCTTTTGTGTCCGAAGAAATGAAACAATTCCTTGACTCAAATAAAATAAGGCACATCACGACAGCACCGTATCACCCTGCCACCAATGGTTTAGCAGAGCGGATGGTCCAGACGGTGAAAGACAAGATACGGAAAATGGATGACATGGCTTGG
This sequence comes from Euplexia lucipara, assembly GCA_921972225.1. Taxonomy (NCBI): domain Eukaryota; kingdom Metazoa; phylum Arthropoda; class Insecta; order Lepidoptera; family Noctuidae; genus Euplexia; species Euplexia lucipara. The sequence continues at coordinate 12,284,729 of OV179169.1, read as the reverse complement.
GATATAAAAATTCCAAATTTGCTATTAAGCCTCCGCTCGACACCGTGTGCTGGAACTCAAAAGAGTCCTGCTGAACTCCTGATGAATCGAAAACTGCGCACTCTACTGGACACGATACACCCCGACTATATACAAAGAAAAAAGACCGAACAGCAAGTTTTTGACAATAATAAAAGGCAAAACAGAGAATCTGAAGTTGGCTGTAGAATTAGATACAGAAATTACAGCAACGGTCCGAAGTGGTTGCCGGGCCGAATAGTAGATAAAACTGGTCCATCCAGTTACAAAGTGCAGACGGATGATGGTCTCGTTATCAACAGACATATTGATCAACTTATCAAAGTTGCATCACAGGTAGAGAGCCCACAAAACGAGAGGAGAGAGATAAGTGAGGAAGCTCGGGACCAAATCAGCGAAGAACCTGAACAGATGATAGAAATTCCCAGTGAAGAGTCTTGGGCTGATATACTAGGAATACCTAGATAATGGCAGAAATAAAAGTTATAATTAAACTGATTCTGTAAAAATAATTAAAATTGTATAAGTTATATGATTTTGTTCTAATTTGTAGAATGTTATATTTCTTATTCCATTGTTCTTATTCTTCATGTAAATGTTAATTTCTAATGTACTATTTTGTGTGTTTACTTGGGGGAAAGGTATGTCATGTACATGATTGTAGTTTCTTAGTATGGATATGTGTTTAGACTGTGAGGGTACTTGTTTCTCTTGTTGACATATAAGATGAACTAAGTTGGGGGTAGGTTTGAATCTACACATTGTGTCAGGCTACCTAGCTGAATAAACATGCAGTTACCTAATTTCGTGTTTTAATGATATCTTTGGACATAATATAGCACTCTGTAGTTTCTGCCTACCCCTAATGAGAAAAAGTTTATGTATGTATTGGAGCGATTTATAGATTTGTGTCCACATCTAGGACACAAGTGTTGAATGAAAATTTTGTTTGTAATATCCCGTATTCATATTCAATACTTACTATAAAGTATTGGATGTCTTCTTTCTTAAGAAAATAGACCCCTTGCCGCAGCTGTGATGTCTAGCATCATATTATTATACTTATTGTTTGTAATTGTGTGCAATGTCCCCATTCTCTTGTATTAATGTATTGCAAACAAAAGCTCAAGACTGAACATATATTTTCTATCAATTCAAATGGATGGTTAAACCTTTGGTAGAAAGATAATGGCGTTATGATACAAGTTCGTTGAGAAGGTCTGTGAGACAGGCAGTATTATTTTTTTTAGATCACAATGCGTTAATTTCATTTTGAATTTTTTGTTTTTTTTTTTCATATTAGTTAAATGAAAAGTAAGAGTCAATACCTATGTGATTGATGGCGTAGCTTGAAGTAATTACAATAATGAGATAATAGTAATCTTCAGCCAAGCCTACACTAAATCACTGACACGTTTTACATAGAAAGTGTAAAAAATCAGAGAAAGAAAGAAATTATTTTTTCTACATTCTTTGATAAAAACGTGTCAATGAAACAATCCGTTTTAATTAATTGATACAAAGATTAACGAACTAGTCATAATAACAATCAGGGGTGTTTCATTTAATAATATCATAAATTATTTAAGGTTTTTAAACCGTGTCGACTGCTTTCGTGGAACCAAAAAACATGATCTCGGCAACTATTTCAAATCTCTTTCCAACACATCAATAAATGTATCGCGTTGTCTCTTTCACACTTGACAGATTTCACTGACGTGTCGCTGTCAAATCGTATGGACCGAAACAACAAACGATTTTAGCTTTAAATTCTATATTTATAACTTAACATGAATATTTATGAACATAGAAACGTGGCTAAGTAGTCTGTAGGTATATTTAATGCAACGAAAACCAAATTAACTGTGGTAGATAGTAAGAAATTAGGTTATACTTACTGCCTCCGTACTCCCAGAATGGAACAGATCCATCTTTTTGCGCTAAGTACGGTGGCTTGAACGAATATTTGTATTCGAACCGTCTGTGTACGGACTGGGTATTAACGCACACCAAAATGCATAATATCACACTGCACAATACTAAATTTAATTTAATCGACGACATTTCGACGTCTTATGCCTAACAGCAACCGTACTCGCTCACGTCAAGACTCAAAAAAATTGTTGATGGCGATAATATTCGACCGTGATTCGTCAGCTGAAATGAGTTCGGAAACAGCTGCCAAATACGAATAAGTATACAGATCTGAAACATGAGCAAAATATTCATAATGTTCTAATTGTAGATTGCTTATTGATTGAATATTAAAAATTATGGAGTAGAATGTTTAAATGGTAGATAGCCATTACAGAAACATTATTTTTAATAAAGATAAAGTAAAGTACTAATACTGAATGTCGTTTGTATGTGTTGTTGTATTGTTTTGTATGCATGTTCTTTTATAATGCAATAAACGAGTGATTATTCTATTTTGTTATTAATAACAAAATAGAATAATCACTCTCTTTTATTTACCTAATAATAGGTAAATAAAATAAGTAAGAATCAACATAATCGATATAGGTATTATGGCACTGTGTATCCAAATCAAAACCTGAAGAAAATTAAACTTTAACGATTGGAAAATATCTGAAGGACCGCGTGAATGTCAACTGTCAAGTTTGTCAAAAGTCAAGTCAGTCAACTACTCAACCAAATGTCAAGATAAGAAAAGTACGATGAATGAAATGTCGACTGACGACTCTGTGCAAATATTATTTTGTCATTTTCGATTAATTTGGAAAGTAGTTCAATGAATTACAAATTTAGAGAATATTTTGACGACATAATAAATGTGGGTATAAAGTTTAATTTATAATTGTCGTGTGTTTTATCTAGAAAGCACGCTTAGAATCATTTATAAACAAACTTATCGTTATGTTATGATTTCATTACGCTCCATATTTCTGTAAATATTCTGATAAGATGACATTATTTTATACGTAGAGCTTGTTCAATACATATTTGTATACAAGAACTGGCGTAATTCATATTTTATAATATAATCTAGTTCGTATTCATAGCTGTCACACGTAGGTACGTAACAGATATTTATTAGATTGTGTTTCAAGGTCTAGCTACTGACCTTTCAAATGGAGATATTTATTTATTTACCCTCGCCTTGAAAACGCCGCAAGTACAGCAATAACAATATAGGAGCACAATTTATTAAAAGAATAAAAATATCATCTGTTTCTTTACAATTTTTCATTTTTTTTTGTTGCTGTATCTGTGGCATCACAGCGGGTCCTATCAGAATAGCAGTGCTGCTGTACCTACTCAATTTATGTTTTTTTTTAATACTGTTGGTTTCTTTGTTTTAAAATGATGTTCCTGTGCATCCAAATAAATGATTTTCTTTCTTTATTTTTTACATCATTCTATCCTGTGTCATCAATATAAATTTGATTAAAGATAAAAATTACTAAATCATTGTAGGAATCCAGGTAACCGCAATAACCAGATGCCTACCAACTGACTTGACCATCATGGCATCAATTGATGAAGAAAATATAATATACCCACTTGGACTGGCCTGTTGGTCTAGTAGTTAGTGGCTCTGAGTGCTATGCCAGAGGTTGTGGGTTCGATTCCCACCTAGGACAAATGTTTGTGAGATGAGCACAATCATATGTTCTGTGTCTGGGTATAAATTTTATCCACAATATGTATTATTTAGAAATTTATAAGTATGTTTATCAGCCATTTAGTACCCATAACACAAGCACGGGCTAGCTTGGGACTAGATGGCGTTATGACAGTTGTGGAATACATAAAACATACATATCGTCACACCAGTAATCCCCGAAGGGCTAGGCAGAGGTGTACCTGGTAGTACACCCACATTTCGCCATTATGTTTAAGTCCCATGTAATAGGGGGCGAGCCTATTGCCATCCATCGGGCACAAATCCAGACTCCGGGCTGCTACTGAGAAATCCCAGATAGAAAAACTCAATAACACTTTGCCCGACCCGGGGATCGAACCCGGGACCTCATGATCAGCAGTAGCGCTTGCGACCACTAGACCAACGAGGCAGTCTAAAGGTGGAGTTGTGGAATATTTATTTATTACTTACTTTCGAATTCCAGAATCATGACCGAAGAACCGTTCTACCGTCGCCATGTCTCTCGCCAGCATCTGGAAGTCCTGGCACAGTACATGGAGCGCTACCCTCCGCTAGCCCTCGCCAGTGCCCGCTCCAGGGAGGGACACATACAGTCTAAGCGGATGTGGGAGAAGATATCCAGGACTCTAAATAGGATTGATGGGGTTACGAAGAGTGGCCGGAATTGGGCTAGAGTGAGTGTTGCCAGTGCCTTGAGAATATCTTGTAATTGTAGTAATAGTATTATTTGACTGTGGAGGCTTGTAATTAGCAATTTAGTTAGATTTATTGTTCTTATATTGATGTTGAGTCTGTAAAGAAGCCTTCCGACAATAAATAAAAAAAATTTAAGCGTAGTTTTGTGACATACCCCTGTCTAACCTAACCCTTTAAATAAATATAAGTGAGGTAAGTTATAAACACTGGCATGCACAGTCAACTGAAAACCAATGGTAACAGTTTGATGTAAAAAAAACTTTATGTTATGGTAAGAAGACTGGTTTTTGTAAACTGCAACTACCTCCATGTTTATTTTCTGAAAATTAAATGTTATTATTAAAATAACACAACTTTCACACAATGCCATCTAGTCTCCAAATAAGCAGAGCTTGTGCTATGAGTACTAGATAATTGAAAAAACATTTATTTAATTTATTTATTTCCAAAACACTTAGCCTAATTCACATTTGGTTTTAGCCATACAGCGATACATTTATAATTTTTTTGTAACATCTTATATATTTCTAAAAACATACAATAGGTTATAGATATCATTTATTTTATACATTCTTTGTACACAGTACTGGATCGATCTCAAATTCAAGATTCGCCGGAAATATGCAGTGATACAGAAATGTCAATCTGAAGGCACCCACTGCACGATCCACCTGAGCCCTCTAGAGGAGAGGATCGTCAAGATCCTGACTGATGAGGAGGGGAACCTGCTGCCCACAGCGTCTGTCTATCATCAGATGAAGAGTTACCATCCCTTACATTATCCATTGAAGGGGACCGGGGTGAGTTACTTTTTGAGGTCCTGTAAATGAAGCCTTTTTACTCTTAACATCTCTTGTCTGACCGTCCGTTAGTGGTCTGTAGCATGAACTGTAACAGGTAGCCGAGAGCATAAATGATCAAAGAATGCGTATTTCTATCGCTGCTTGTAATTATTAATAATTAGAATAAAATGTAATTATGAATTAAAGAGATTTTTGGCAGTAGGTACTACTATATTTCCAAGTTTTTCATGATTTTATTTTAACTTTAAACTATAAAATTGTGACTTGTGTTCAAAATAATGAGAATGAGAGATGAAAGCAGTCCCTTGTTTACTTTTTAATGCAAAATCTGATTTGGTTGGATACAAATGATGATTGTTTCATGGCGCTTTGCAATTTTAAGCGAAAATAACTTCAGAAAAAAAGTAAAAATAAGGCAAAAACGAACAAAATTATGTACGGCACTCTTGGAGTCGGGATGTTCGTCGATGCCCCTTCCAGGATGTTCATTTCTTGCTCTAGTACATACAGTAACAAGCTAACAAAATAAAACCATAATTATTTATGTTTACAGAACACCCGTCTTCTAAAGCAAATATCAGACAACGACTCAAAAATCGACGACAGCGGAGGCTTAGACTCGGCCGACGACCAATCACAGGACTACCTCACATCTTCACCAATCACAGAGCACATAGTCCTGCCCCCTTCTGACATAAAACCAATCATAACGTCTCTGAGGCATGACGTCACGGACCCCATACAGATTACAACAGATGAAAAGAAAACGGTTGACGATTTGAAAAGAGAACTGGCAGAATTCGAATTGAGAAAGCAAAAGGAATTATTTGAAATGGAGAAACAGTTTATGAGAGAGAAGCATGAAATTGAAATGTCTATTTTGAGGGTTAAAAAGCAATTATTGGTAAAAGAATTGAAGAAGTCATAACATGCTGGACTATTGGCTTTTCATGGCCAGTGACACTGGCGTCCAGTTACAACTGGGATATTACAAGAAATTGGTATTGCACTTCAAGTGGACTTCAAGTTAAGGTGACTATCAGACGTGGTACTGGGCGCTTCGTCACATCTCTGCGAGTGCGCATGACGTCATCACTAGATACACAGTGATAGCGACATCTATCTCGCCACATACGAACTAATGATCGAAATCCTACATCGCGGTATTAGAGTTATCCGCGCGCTTTCAACGTTTACAAGTTCCCGACTACAACCGTCGCGCGTCGGGCAGTAGTTAGCCCACCAGACACAACACCCGTCTGGTCGGAGGATCCTCCCTTTCCTATGGTGGATGAGGAACTTTACACCCTGTTCCTCATACCTCCAAAGACAGTTAATCATTGAACACGTTGTACAGTGATCATTACTATGGTCGCTTCCAGTCTTAACGGATGCATCTGAATACCAGTGTTTTACATGGAGCGACTGCCTGTCTGACCTCCACAATCCAGTAACTGGGTAACACGGTACCCCTTGACAAGACTGTTGGTCATACTTACGGGCTTCCGACTACCCGTAAAGACTGTCAAGGATCTACTAACCGCCAAGTTATAGTCCTCGAGTTCGAACCCAAGGCACGTCTAACTTTTCGGATTCATGTGCGTATTAGATTATCACTTGCTTCAAAAACGGTGAAGGAAAACATCGTGAGGAAACCGGCATGCCTGAGAGATGTTTCTCGACGGCATGTGATGCCAAATCAGAGGAGCATGGTCGAATAAACTCTGGCACCAGTTTAGTCTTTAAACAAACGATAAGAAGAATTGGATCTTCAAGGAAGGCGATGTCCATTTGTCTTCTATGTGCAGTTGACGTTTGAAATAATGAGGTTTGAGTAAATTGTTACCATTTTCCGCTTTTAAAGAGTGCTTTCAAACATTGATTATATTTCGAACAGGCCAAAGACATTCAATGCATACTATTGACTGGACTTAATAAACAAAATTTTGTTCTTGCCGCTCCTATATTCATATATTATTCTAGATGGCGTTATTATCCCATCATTATTCCCATGTCTCATGGAATCAAAGTATTTTTATGACATTTCCTTGAAACGCCCGCTCTACAGTATTTTAAATCTCTTTCGAACAGGCCAAATAGGTGTTGTATTTTTTACCGATCTGAACTCTAGCCTTTTGAGCCATAACGATTATAATCCGATAGATGCAAACATATGTTTTTTTTTTTACTTTTTCAGAGCTTGTTTTTTAGATAACTTTAAGTACATCGAAGTATCATATTGGTAGGTAGAGAGCCTAGCACATCAAGCTACCCCAATGTGAAACATTTCTTCGTTAGTTTTTCAACTTTAAAACAAACAGAATAAGGTTCATTTTCAATTGGGAGAATTTGACCGTTTGGGGTAACTTGTTGTGATGGCGCCTTTACCTATCTGTCGCCATAAACAATATTAATAAATTTTAATTTGACCTCCGTTGGTCTAGTGGTCGCAAGTGCTATTGCTGAGCATGCGGTCCCGGGTTCGATCACCGAGTCAGGCATAGTGTTTTTCCATCTGGAATTATTCAGTAGCAGCCCGGTGTCTGGATTTATGCCCGATTGATGGCAACAGGGCTGCCCCTTATTACGTGGATCTTAAACAAAACTGGGGAAATGTGGGTGTAATACACGCTTGTACATCTCTGCCTTTCCCTTGAGGGATTACGGGCGTGATGTTATGGGTTTTTTTTTAATTAATTTATAATTTACGGCAATCCTTTATTTCGTACTTAATAATGGTGGATTTTGTAGATAATGTTGTGTAGATATACCTATCTATCTCAAAATTGTGTATACAAAATAAAAGTGATGAAAGATAGTCATAGTTATGTAAGTGTAAATAAAGATTTTATTTTGACAAGTTATAGAAATACGACTTATTATTGACTTTACCTACCCAGTTATAGAAGTCCTTCAAGAGTCTAGAGTCTGGAGTTGTGCCCAGTTGATGGTAAAAGGCTCTCCCTAAGATATGGTCTTTGTTAGCAAAATATGGGTGTCAAAATCAAAGTCTGCCTCGTTGGTCTAGTGGTCGCAAGCGCTACTGCTGAGCATGAGGTCCCGGGTTCGATCCCCAGGTCGGCAGTGTTATTGAGTTTTACTATCTGGAATTTCCCAGTAGCAGCCTGGAGTCTGGATTTGTGCCCGATTGATGGCAATAGGCTCGTATTACATGGGACTTAAATATAACTGGCGAAATGTGGGTGTACCTACTACTAGGTACACCTCTGCCTAGCCCTTCGGGGACGTTATGTTATACAGGCGTTATGTGTGTTAAAAATCAAAGTCACTTATTCAAATGAAGCTGAGGGTTAGTCCTTTTACGTTTTTCACATTCACGGAACAGCGGTGTACGTTTACGCCTAGTAAAATATTGTTAGCAACAAGCTGCTGATCGATGTAATGTGGAGTTTGACAACGGTAAGGCAATAGGCCGCAACAAAAATATTCAATACTAATAATACTATACACGGAATATCACGAACAAAATCTTCATCCGATGCTTGTGTCTTAGTGGATACAAGTCTAGACAAGACTTTAGTTTGGTACGCTCCGCAGCCGCTCCAATATTGATAAAATTATTCTAGATGCGTTACTGAGAATTAGGATTATATGACATTTCTTCGCATGTCTCTATGGTATCATAAATCTCTTTGGGCCGCTACTACAATAACATTCAAAATTAAAAGTAAAAGAAAATAAAAACAAGGATTCGTCCCTTAGATCAATAATAGTACTAGATTCCCGATAAGCGCTTCAAAAACGGCCCGAAAAATAAGAGCACAAATACTGTTGTGCTCTTATTTCTAATTAGTATGGTCCAATCATAGCCAACGTTAAGACGTCAAAATGCCGCAGTGCGCGTCGAAAAATTGTGTAAATAATCACCGTAACACCAAATTTTCGGAAGGAATATTTTTTTTTCGGTGAGTTTATATCAATATGTATTTATCATAAAATAAAAACTGAATTAAATAGTAAATAAAGACTTTTAGCAAAAATATTATGATTGTTCGACCAATGTTTGCTACAACGCGCCAACTATTGTAACAAACATCGACTATTCTGGAAAAGGGAATGCATGGAGTAGTATTGTTATTTTATGTTTCTTTGTTTTAATGAAATTTTTGTTTGTAAATTTCCTAGCGACACATTTCGCTGTGCAGAATGGGTATCTATTGTCGCGAAAGAAAGAGGAGAAGAATTATTCAAGCGGTCCCCCGACACAACGATGCTTGGATTAAAATATTACTTTATCTTTTTCTTATCTTTTATTAAACGTAAAGGGTCAATACATATTATTTTGTTACTTTTTACAGGATACTTTTGCGTTGGAGGATTGTTTTTTTTTTTTTTGCTGTTTAATTTTTATTATCATTAAGTAACTATTAATATATCCGGAAATACTAACATAATTATGTCGATTGGTTAGAACATCAGTTCCAAAATTACAGGTACATTCATTAATGATTCACAATCGAAACGTTTTACAAAATGATACCTACTTTCTAAACGAAAATGCTTGATTTGCTACTAAAAATGTAAAAATCGGTACGTGTGTACCTACATTTCTTGAAGAATTCCTTCAATTCTTCAAGGTTCCCTCATGAAAATGACAGAGTACTGAGGTAAAAAACACTAAAAAACAAACATAAAAAAATAAATTAATTGGTCAAACAATCATTATATTTGCTAAAAGACTTCAAAAGTAGTAGTTAGTAGTTAAAAGTAGCCTATGTGTTAATCCAGGATATAAGCTACCTACATACTAAATTTCATCCAAATCTGTTCCGCCGTTTGAGCTTGAAGAAGTAACAAACATACAAACACACACACACACACTCAGAAACTTTTGCCTTTATAATATTAGTGTGGAAACTTCTAAATCGCATACAAAAGTAGGCGGATTCATTTTTTTTGCGGGTTGATTATAATGAGCCAACCCGCAGACAATTAATAGCAATGTCCTAATTAAATAGCTATTGTACTAATTTAGCCCTACTACTTTTTTAAGATGGGTCAAATGTAATTATTTGCTACCATATAAAACAAACCTTCGCTCGCAATATAAATTATTATTCTGCAACTCTATCTTTCAATTTTTACTGTGTTCTGAGCATTGAAATGTCATACCAAGAACAACGTCTAGTTCCAAAATAGAGTAAAGACGAAATTGTGAACAAAACGTTTTTAACCGTATTTACTAGGCTTTAAGTTTCATTTTAGAATAAATATTTTTGTACTTATTATAAACATGGCTTTTATTTTTAAGTGACATTTTAAATTTATTCCTTTTACTTTTCTACGATGACAGAAGGACTTAGGCATAAATATTTTGCAATTGTAATTAAACTTTATGCTTGAGTGTCAAGGTTTATAATAAACTGAACTTGATAATTTTATAAAACTTTTTTCAATATTTCGTAGTAAGAAATGTAATTGTTTATGTGTGTGTAAACGTGGACACTTTAGCGACGTATTTTTGTTCCTGATCCTGTATCTAGTGCTATTATTGATCGAAGATTCGTCCACACCACACACTACATCAACACCACGTCCCGTTTACAGTAATTGTGGATTTTCCTACGATAAAAAAAAAAAACGTAGGTACCAATCTTAATATTTTATTTAAGTATCATCATAAACTTTAGTTCTCAAGTAGGTATAATTTTCCGATTATTTCCAACCAGTCACACGGTGGGGGAATGATGTGATAAAGCAACATTGTGGTTTAAAAGAAGATATAGTAACAGGGAACGCCGGGAGGGGACGCCCTAGAAGGACATACCTACATAGACCTTATTGGTGAGGTTCTTCAGAAAGGTCAGGTGCGTGCGTAGTACTCGCAACCGGCGTGTGTGTATGACAACATGTATGAATGTAAAAGAAGTATGTAAGAATCGTAGCATATGGAGCTTTGTAAGTTTCTGCCTACCTCCATGTGGAAAAGTCGTGTTTAGTATGTATGTATGTACCTATGTATGAATCACACGGCGGTATACGTGTTACAGTGTGACTCGTGAAGTCGTTGGGAACAATCGAACTTTTCACTCCTTTAGTTTTTCTTTTCAAAAGGATAGTAAGGGTGGTCCAACCACTTCAGTTGCGGTATAGTCCTGTAGTTTTTGTCGAATGTTTTCAGTACATCTTTCTCTTGTTGAGTCAGACTGAAGTCAAAAACATCTATATTTTGTTCTAAGCGGGATTTCGTTAAAGATTTCGGTATTGGGATCACTCCTAACTCGACCTGAAAAAAATAAATAATATGTCGTCAAATACAGGCGGAGAAGTGTAGACTAGAATGACATGAGATACCTAGTCCCCCAAAATGCCCGCTCTTCACCGTTTCGAACGTGAAGGAAAACATTGTGAGCATTAGTGAGCACATAGGAACTGGCCATGTCTGAGGGATATTTGTTGAAAAAATTGATGATGTGAAGCCAAGTTAGCAGCCCATTATGGGCGACATAAAAACTCCGACACCGGGGTCGAGTCTGCTATTGCAATCGTGTTCAATGACCGGTCAATGATCGATTTTTGATGTATAACTGTCAAACTTATGACACATTTCCCATACAAAAACTGTCAAAGTCTGTCAAATATTCGATCAATGACCGGTCATTGAGACACGAATGCAATAGCAGACTCGAGCCCTAGATTTGGCACTAACTTAACCACACGATAAGATGAAGAACCTTCTTAATTTAATTACAGTAAAACTGGGTGGATAGAAACTCAAGGGTGAATATAGAAACAACACTTTGAGGGAGATAGTCACGTAAGTACCTATACTCCACCCGAGTAGGTTGTTAACTATAAAAGTAAACAATCTTGACAAGTCTTTTTACATAAACGCTTATTAATTAAATACAACTACTGTTTAAACAAATTGTTTAATTGATCTTGTAATCGTTTTTGTTGTTTCTAAATTTGTTTTCAGCTGCATTTTATTTTTATACTGTGTTATTAACTAAAAATACATGTCAAAATTGTTTACCTACCTTTTGTTAACTACCTAATCGGATGGAGTACAACAAGTTGTTTGTATAAGTAAGTTAAAAGTTGAAAGTTACATACGAGCGCTCTAATGCTTATCAATAATCGAGATAAATAGTTTCGACACCTTGTTAGTATCAAATAATATTAAACTCAAAAATCCTCCTCAACAAAGTTTTGATTCTATTCACCCTTGAGTTTCTATCCGCCCCGTTGTACCGATGTTGTAAGTTTTTTTTTAAATTATTGATAATAGGCTTGCGTTTGACCACTGTCTCACCTGATGGAAAGCGATGATCTGGTCGATGATATAGCAGGAGGAACTTGCCTAGAAGTAACCTATTTACTCACACTGTTCATTCACCTACACTGTTAGTTTCAGAAAAAATGACCAGTATTTTATCAGCCTCTTAGCAAAGCTACCACCTATTATCATTTCCACTTTTACACTTACCAGATATCTCAAAGACACTTGCGGCACAGTCTTGTTGTATTTGTTGGCGATCTCCAAAAGCGCGCGGTCATCAACCCGCGGGGCCGGCGCGTCGGGCTTCGCTTTGCTGTAAAACAACGAGCCGAAGGGAGTGTAGCCCATCACGCGGATGTCCTGGCGGGCGCAGTAAGCAAGCAGATCTGGCTGTTGTAGGTTCAGGTTGATCTGTTGAAGAGATAAAAAAGGATTTGTTTTTGTCAGAAAACTATTTTTATATTATGCTATTCCTAAATTTGAACAACTTTACGTATGGGACCAACTCAGAAATAAGAAAAAAAGACGTGTGGCACTCGGAGACTGCATAGCATTTTTTACCAACTCCTCTCCTCTCCCCCTCCCTCTACCCTCCCTCTCCCCCTCCCTCTCCCTCCCCCTCCCTATCCATTACTTACCCTCTCCCCCTCCCTCTCACCATATCCCAAGTACCCCCCTCTCCCTCTCACGCCCCTCCCCTCACCACTCCCTCCCCCTCCCTATCCATTCCCTCCCCTCTCCCCCTCCCTCTCACCATCTCCCCTGTCCCTCCCTCTCCCCCTCACCTCCCACGATCCTCCCCTCCCCCCTCCCTCCCCCCGCCCTCCCCCTCTCCCCCTCCTTCTCACCATCTCCCCTCTATCTGGATTTTCTGGATTCGGTCTCCACGCTCAAGGCCCGCGATAGAAGCTATGCAATAGCTTAAAAACACAGCTGTTATACATACGGTACCTATACATCATCATTTGCCCACCTTTTCTCAACTATTTAATTATATTGGGGTCGGTTTCCAGTTTAACCGGATGCATCTGAATACCAGTGTTCCACATGGAGTGACTGCCTGTCTGACCTCCACAACCCAGTTACTGGGAAACACGATACCCCTTGGAGAAAGTTACAACCCGTAACGACTGTCAATTGTCAAAGCTCAACAAATGACAACCGGGACCAACGCGCAACGGTTGGTGCTTTCTGAGGCACTGATGTGTCTTGTTGAAATGTATCGAATAGGTAGTCAGTCACCCATCCTCGGACCAACCTTGCGAAGCGTAGCTTTACCTTCGATCGACCCGTGAAGCCGTCATCATGGTAGGCCAGTTCAATGTCAAAGAGCTACCACAAACTTACTTCGATTTGCTGAACCGTCGGTTTCTCCAGCCCCAATTCCAGAAGCCTGTCGATCTGCTGCTGGTTGAAGTTGGAGACTCCGATGGACTTGGCCAGACCCTGGGTCTTGGCTTCCATCATCCCGCGCCAGGTGTCCGCGTAGTCAGTGTAATCGTATGTGCCGTTGTTCTGGAAGTTATAGTTTTATTCTTGTTAGGGATCTATCTAATAGGGGTGGTAAATGATTGAAAGGGTTAGGTAAAGGTGTACCTGGTAGTACACCCACATTTCGCCAGTTATGTTTAAGTCCCATGTAATAGGTAGCGATCCTATTGCCATCAATCGGGCACAAATCCAGACTGAGAAATTCCAGATGGAAAATTTGTCTGTCTTGGGGATCGAACCCGGGACCTGATGCTCAGCAGATGCGCTTGCGAAACGAGGCAGTAAATTATTAAATGATATATATTTCTGTAATAGGTCCATATAGACACTTTTACACGACATTTTCTAGCTAGAAGGAGAGGTCGGCGGCGCGTTTCACTATCTAGCTACTGTGAGAAGTAACACCGAAAGAAACTCAAAGGTCACAGTCTCTTTTAAAGTCCAGACATTATCTTGTCAGATAGTTTGGTAAGTTCCCACAAGTTAGACTGATGTCAAATCAGGAGGGAACAAAAGCTATAAAAACTCGGTGGAACTTTTTATTAGGCATCTGGCATTGTAATCCCTACGTTGATAGTTCTGACTCTGACCACCAAATGAGAATATTGAGAACAATCGAGTGTCTTATGCAATCGACTATTGATACTTTAGTATGTTTACTCATCATAAACTGATAAAAGCCATATATTTTAGTATTACACCGAAGCGCGTACCTACATCGAAGGACTGGAACAACTTGCCTGCTGCGGTCTTCCCGTCCGATTATAATTTAGGTGTGCAGGCTAGAGTGAATAGGCTCTTAATAAACTAGTTCGCTTCACATCATTGATTGTATCACTGCTTACCATCAGGTGGGTTGCAGTAAAGCACTAGTTTGTAATATTAAAAAAAGGATTTACTAAGTACATAATATCTGAGAAAAACGTAACCAGAATTGGACATTTCTCGCCTGTAGGGATGGCGCGTACCATATCTGTTCTCAAAGCAGTTCTGGTCTTCTCAAATATACTTACGAACTGCCCAACAGGCCAGTGGACTAGGTACAGGTCGACGTATTCCAGTCCTAGGCTGCGTAGTGAGGTGCGCAGAGCGGGCACTACTGCATCTTTGGCGTGTTCACTGTTCCATAGCTGTAAGTGTAGAAAGAAACAGGGTCAAATTGTTTGACAGCTGCAATTAATATCCGTTAGTTTAACGACTTGGCGATCTCACTTGTTATACAAGATGTTTAATAAGCCAGTGACTTCAATGCACAATGGCTCGACAACTTTAAAAAAAGTGGTGATTTTTACGGAATAGCGCTGCTGCTGTTATGGCAGCTGCCACACAGACCGAAATTACAAGATGGGTTTTTTTTTCGCATATCGTGGCATTGTGCTGAGATAGGGGCTTTTTTGGCCTTGCACAGGCCTTTTTGTTATTTAATATGTTAGGTTAAATTTTTGCTGTTAAATGAGTATCCCAAATAAATATATCTTCTTTCTTTCTTTCTTCACTCCTAAGAAGATTGTACCAACCTTAGTAGTAATAAACAATTCCTCCCTCTTGACTCCTTCTCCGATCTTCTTGGCTAGAGCTCTTCCCACCTGGTCTTCTATCCTGTAGGCGAAGGCGGTGTCGATGTGCCGGTACCCAGCGTCTATGGCCCAGGAGACGGCCTGTTCCATTTCGTTGACTCCGGGCTCCAAGCGACCATGTTAGAGGAAACAGTCAAATTATTTGCCTATTACGTAAGGTGTCGGACGAAGCGATCTTGAATTTTGAGGATATTTACACGGAAACTAATAATTGCTAAAGTTGTTTGGAATTAAATCTGAGCGAACCTAACCTTTTTTTTTACTTTTGGTTCGTTGTGGAAAATCGTCATGGATGTCCTCCGCCCCGGGGAGGACGAAGGGGTCTGTCAGACTCTTACTGACTAAAAACCACGTCGGTGTTCCGTCTCACACCCTTCGCCACTTCCTAGTGCTTTAGCTGAGAAGAAGTGTCGGAAAAAACTCCCCAGCAACACTTCTGTCTGATAAGTTAAATGAACTTGAACTTGCGATATTTTGTATCCAAGAAAAAGCAAATGAGGATTAGGTAAGTAGGTACATTACACGAAGGCTAAGAGATTTAAAATACTATAATATGGAGCGGACACGCGAGGAAATGTTATAGAAAAACTTTGATCCCATGTCACAGTAACGCCATCTAGAATAATATGGAGCGGCAGCGGAGCGTACTTACTGAAAATATCTTAAAGACTTGTGTTCAGCAGGACACAAGTTTCGGATTAAAATTTTGTTCGTGATGTCCGGTCTATGGGTATTGAATGTCTTTCCATGTATTATTCATAAAACATCGTGAGGAAACCGGCACACCTCTGAGAGTTTCTCGATGGCATGTGAAGCCAACTCAGAGGCCCATGGGCGGCATAAACTCTGACACGAAGTTAGTCACTAACCACATGATAAGAAAAATATTCGCTTTTTAAGAAAACATCGTAATGCTTTAGAAAAACATCGTAATGCTTTAGGAAAACATCGTAACGCTTTAGGAAAACATCGTAATGCTTTAGAAAAACATCGTAATGCTTTAGGAAAACATCGTAATGCTTTAGGCAAACATCGTTATGCTTTCGGAAAACATCGTAATGCTTTACGAAAACATCTAATGCTTTAGGCTCGTTCATGATGCGATATGGGCACCATAGGGGTCCTAGATTAAAGCCTTCTGGTCACACTTTTTCTTTTTTTGTTTCTATTATTTATTATTGTGTCAATAGCATGCATACCTGTTATTTGCATGGTTGCTGTAATGCCGTTTTGCTATGTATTTTTACATGAATATTGTCAGTAACTGTGCTTATAATAAAAAAAGTGTCGACAGTGTTCTAGTCTCTTGAAATAAATACCTTTGTGTTGTTTCCCAGCCAAGTCCCGAGAGCCAGCGCGGGGATGTCTCTACCATCGTGAAGCTTCAGCGTCGGCACTGTCGCTGTTGTCAGCTGAAACAGGTTTATTGTTATCAAAGACCTTTTCATTCAATACTTGTGTCCGATTAGTCTAGTTAAGTACGCACTGGTTATAAAATTGTTAAGGAACTTAGGCTAGATGGCGTCATGCGTCACTAAAACGTGTGATCGCAACTGTTTTTCTATGACATTCCAGATTGTAACAAATTACCTAAGTATAATGATTTATTATCTTAAAAGCAGGGTTATTGCTACCGCCATATTAGCTGTATCGATGATACGGGGCCCCAAGATTACAGGGGCCCCGGCATCATCATCTTTCCTTCTTCGCCTTTTCGCTTTAAATTTTAACCCTGGGGTCGTATAGGTAGATACACACGGGCTGACACGGGTGCGTTTCACATCGCATTTGATCCGATTACTTACTACCCCAATAATGATAAATGGCATTTGTCTATAAGTTTTAAATAAAATGGGTACAGCAGTAGCTGTACATAGGGCTTAGTTTATTAGATGTGTCATTCTTAAATTATCCGTTGGTATAAAAATCAACTTGCGATCTTTTTTGAGATACCGCATTAGAGCTTAGCACGCTAGATAAGGAACATTAAAAAATCAACCAACAAAGTTGGCTAAACAGGTCAGCGTTTAATGTATACGGCAAACAATTTTAGACACAAATAAAACACGAAACCCCAAACCGCTAACTTAATCAAACTCGTTTGAACTAAGTTCTCAAGTTCACAGCCACGCAAAAAAAAAAATTAAGACACAATAAAAGCTTTAACTTACCGAAATAGAAGCGTAAATTAACACAAAAACACAACTGTAAGGCCCCATGGCTGTTATATAATTAACAAATTACTTGGAATTATCACAAATACTTGTCTAAGTATAAGATAAAAGGTAGGGTTGTTTGACCTGTTGATAATATACAAGTCGTCCGCGCGACGTTCACGGCGCACATAATAAGTGAACGTTTGCAAGCTAAGTTAAGAGAGGGGATATTGATCAAGATTCAAGTCATTATTATGTAGGTCCATACCTTTAGAGGTAAGCACCTACGATTGCTGATTCCTAGCAACAAATTTTAAGCATTCTGTAAGGTAATGGTAGAAGCGGAATTAGGTATATATTTAAAACGTGTAGCGAAAACTTCGGATCTTTAAAATAATGCCTATTTTTCATAGTTAGAAAGCAATAGAAAGAAAAGCATTTATTTGGACGCACAGGAACACATTTAAAACAAACAATCAAAACAAAGAGCATGGAGTGGGATGGAGGGATGGTGGAGGGACGGGATGGGGGATGTTAAAGTACAATAATGGCACAGTATAAATATTAATACAGTAGGACGACGCCTTTGGTCTCTGGAAAAATGCCGACAACTTCTACACGCGTTAGACTTGAATAATACCTCCCGCACTACGAACATCGTTTTGTTCGCAGTGCGGGAGCGGCTTTCCCGCGTCTCGCCCCACACACCCCGCACGATTGCCCTGTCTAGACAGCTTCGTCGGACGACTGTATGTTTTTAGACTGTGATAATGGTGTGGTAGTTACTTATAAATGTGGTGGTACAACATCCTCATGGATGTCGGAAGGCAGGGAGGGCGGAGGGGTCTGTCAGACTCTTACTGACCTGTGCCGGGGGTTACGGTATAGAAGATACATCCAGGACCTCCGACTGGTGCTGGCCCTGCGGGCCTCGCCTAGTCAGCGAGGGGAGTGAGGTTCAAACTCCCCTCGCAACGTCTAACGGGGCGCGCGTGAAACACGACGCGCCGCCACCTTGGGTCCATGAACGTAGGGGGCGGCGGACGTCCCCGAATCCGTCGCCCTTGAACTTGGGCGTTGTCCACCCACCGCCTGCGCCCGGTGCGTCTGCTGCGGGCCGGGTGAGTGGAAGTAATCTCCCTCTCCCTTTCCGCAGCCTCTCTTTTTGCCAGAAACGGTCGTCTTGCAGAAGGACACCACCCGTCCCAGCCTAGGACTCATCGCAGCCGACCACCGCCTCGACCACGGCCGGCAGCGACAAGTCACTGCCTACTCCAGGGAGGGCACGGCGCAGCTCCTCCCTAGCGGCACACTCTGTCAGCGTCTCCTCGTGTCCTCCCGACTGTCGACTCAGTGGTGACTTGGTGACACCGGGCGTCCGGCTCCCTGATTATGCGACACAGGTACTTCCCGATGCAACCGTGCCACGTAAGCACCTGCGTCACCCGAAACGACATGGAGCCGCGCCTCTTCCCAAGCCTAGCGCCTAGCGCTCGAGCACCAGCCGGACCGCTTCGATAGTGACGGGGCCCGGCGGTAGGGCGCGAAAACCGGTCCCGCCATTCCGCCACCTGGACCTCGCGAAGCTGCGCCCGACACAACTCCATGTGTCGCTGCATCGGTCGCTCGCCACGCACCCGTGCTTACTCGCACCACCGGTACAGTGACGCGAGTACTTTCGCCTCCAGCAGGCCTACCATCAACTTTTAGGTAGCCAATCAATTCCGATGCAAACCAGTTTAGGTTCCTAAACTGATTCGCTAATATTCATACCATGAAGTGCCTATAACTAGTGGCGTTTGATTCGCTCATGGAGGAATGAAAGAACGAAATTTGTCTGTGGTCCGCGGTGTGAGAAAGAGATTACGCTAGACAATTGTTGCTTATTGTTGCATAAGTTTGTCTCTTTTACTCCAACCTATGCGTTGCGTTCCGAAACCTAGTAGTTATGATTTTAGCGGTTTTATTTGTGTATAAAATTTCAACAAATATATTTTAAAATTGCGCTTATGAGTCAAATTATATACCATTAAGCCCAATTTTACTACTCATTAATGTAATAGTAAATTAAATAATTCTTTAAAATAAAAATTAAAGGTTTGCTTAGTGTCGTCGTAAAAGTAAAATGATTATGACGAGTTTAGAACGCAACACACGCGTTTTGAAATCTATACAAACTTTTTTGATAGAACCCAAGGAGTTCTTATTAGGTAGGTAGTATTCAAAAGAGTTTTTAGTTTTTAACGTTTAACTTGGATAAAGTAATTAGTAATACGAATAATGGCGTACATTTTACATTGTTACGTAAGAAACACATATTTAACTGAAATACCTTGAATTTGGTACGTATATTTCTACATTTTTTCAAAGTTTATAACAAAACGATTCAGTTTACGCCACGAAACTAGAAACTTTTTTTGGATCGCTATTTTTGACACTATGCGAACCAATTTAGGTTCGAAAAATGAACGAACTAAAACAGTTTGCGATTCAAGTGCCGACTTGATTTGGCGTCAACCTAAACCGGATCGTTTTAATGACGTCGTGGTATGAAATTGCAAAGCAGTTCATTTTAGGTCGTCAATTGAATCGTAATAATAGTTCATAGTAAGCCTACAGATCCCAGGGCGGGAATCCGGCCAGTACTCCAGCCTCCTCGTAGGAGATCGTGCGATAACCCCTGATGACTCTAACGGCCATCGCTCTCTGCGGTCTTTGCAGGACTGCGATGCTGCCGGCCGTCAGGCCAGCCGCCCAGAACCTGAGCGAACGTAATCTGGGCGAACCTATAACCTAGCGAGCAGAAAAAAATGATATGCAGGAACTTTTTTGAGGTCGTCAACGGAGCATGTGACGATACCATATTGTCTATACTAATATTAAAAGAAGAAAATTTTGATTGTTTGTTTGGCTCCGAACCTACGGGACCGGTTTGAAAAATTCTTTCTCCGTTGAGAAGCTACGCTATCCCCGCGTGACATAGGCTACATTAATCCCTGTATTCCCACGGGAACGGGAGCTACGCGGGTGAAACTGCGTGACGTCTGCTAGTTATTTATAAAACCATGAAATTAATAACAACCTAAGCTCGTACCTTTAGGTAATTTTAACAAATTGTGGTGTCAAAGGCCGCTGGTCACTACCAGGGACACACTAACGTAATGGTTGGCGCAGAGGCTGAACGAATGGCTGCTGCGTCACGTGTCTCGGGTTCGATTCCTGCACGAAACTAATATTTATGTAGCTAAAAGCATGTTCTAGTAAAAGGGCCATTGGCTTTTCATTGGCAGTGATTAACTGGCATCCAGTTGCGCGCCGAGCTTTGGTAACAACTGCAGGTATTGCACTTTAAGTGGACTTCAAGTTACGGTGACTATCAGACGGTGTCTGCGCTTCGTCCGTCACATCTCTGCGAGTGCGCATGACGTCATCCTAGATACACACTGATAGCCAATAAAAAACTAGCCTTGAGACTGGCTCATGCCCCATACGTGCTTTACATAGGTCAAAGCTAGAGAAATATGGGTCTACTACACATAGTACCTCCACCTCTCTGACCTTCCCCTTTGGATTAAATTGTGTTGTGTGTCTGTATCAAATTTGCTAATGGAAAATTCCTAAGTCCATCGACCTTTATCAATCCAAAAAACTATACCAATACCAACTAGTTTTTGTTTGTACCTACTCTGTGACTGGCCACAATTATTCAGTGCTAATAGTTTTTAATAATACCGATCTGGCAACAGGTTTGGTATTTGTACTAGAGTCGATGGGTCCTCGACATTCAACCTATGTGTATGTAATGTAAAATTGAAGTATTTATTTACAGTACAATTCTTAACTTTATACACTAGATATGAAAACAAAATCTAAAAACTAAAGCCCCGTATTCATGGTAAACATTTGTTTAGCAACAAAGTTGAATCAACGTGTTGCGGAGTTGCTGTCAACATGTTGCTAGCAACACTGTGTGTTGCAAAGTTGTTCAATTTTGTTGCTAAACAAATGTTTACCATGAATACGGGGCAAAACTCTTCCATGGAAACAACGACATACCGTCCGTCTCGACTTACCAAATTGAAGTAGAAATAATCGCTGCTTTTTGTAATTTAAAACGTTGCCTACTGGGATTTGTACAAACATTTCAACTCACATACAAACAGCCAAACCCGCAGGGCTATTTCGTATCTCCGTTGACAGTTCATTGCGACGATTACTGGGCTAAGTGTTCAACGATCAACTGTCAAAAAGCTAGTTTCGTATTGGCTATCATCAGTGTGTATCTAGGATGACACTATGCGCACTCGCCGAGATTTCATGAAGCGCACCGTACCCCGTACAAGAAAAGTGGTCTTTGGCGAGCGTGGCTTAACCTTCGATCAACCTTTGTAGCTGTTACCTATTATATAAGCAAAAATATGCAGTTTTTATATACAGGTATTTTTAATTAGTTGTTGAGTTGTAGTTGCACAGACTCAAAAGCAGTCAGTGCATTTCTAAAAAAGGCGTGAGAATTGTCTACTATCCATTGTTTAGACATAAATTAATTACTAGCACTCGGCATTAAAACTGTCCGGCAAGAAATCGTCCTAAGCAGCCAGATATACCAGGAGAAACTCACAACACACGTGAACGAACTTGCCCAGAATCTGAGCGGAACTGGAGGACTCCAACATACTCCATCTCAAATCTCATCAACAGATTTAAATGAGACGAAGAGAGAGTTGGCTGGATTGAAAATTTCCAACATAAAAGGGCTCTCGTTGACTATTTAATACTTACAGATGTTTATCAATCACATTATTGGCTTATTGTTTTAAAAAAAAACTAGCACTATGCTCGTGACTGCGTCCGCTTGCATTTCGTAATTTAACATCCCTCTTTCTTCCTGTCTTTCTATTAGTAGGTACAGACGCCAGCACAGCAAGTTACCCTAATGTGTCAAATTTTCGCAATTGAATATGAACCTTATCATGTTTGACATAAAGTTGAAAAACGGTCAAAGAAATTTGACACATGGAGGTAACTTGATGTGCTGGCGTCTGTACAAGAATTTTGAAAGAAAGAAAGAATGAAAATACTCAATTTAAATAACATAAAAATAACATTGAAAGATAATCAGAATCAAAAATAAAGTAAATTAAGATTAAATTATAACCAAAAACTTAAATAAATTACTTCCCATCAAAATTAAAGTAAAAATAAGTACATAATTTAATTGCTTAGTAAATGAAAAAAAAATTAAAATAAATGAAAAAGCGTTTATTTTTGTTTTTATAACTGTTACAATAAAAAAAATACCTCTGCCGAACTGTAAAGCAGTTTGTTGGCAGATGCAGCTCCCGTATTACATTTATACGTACCTATAAATAACAAAAGTACCCAACTTTTCCATCAAAAACATAAAAAATAAAAAAAAAACAAAAATTAACAAATTAGACACAGGAATTGTATGCATTAAAAGACACCCATATCGGAGGAGGGATCCTACCTATCTGCTACAGAATTACTGTAACATACTTATTTTAAGTCAGTCCACACACATCCAGTGGTTTACCTACTAACACTAGGGCAAGTGCCCTTCTGTGAAGCACTGGATGTGTGTGGACTGACTTATAATAAGTACTTATGTTACAGTAATTCTGTAGCAGATAGGTAGGTAGGCTCTAAAGGGAAGTTTGTTCCCCAAAATCCCTAGATTTTGGGGAACAAACTTCCCAGTATATCCAAAAATATCTCTCTGGGATGTCGGATGCCTCACGCTATTGTCCTTTACCATTTTTGAAGCAAGTGTAGGTGTGTGTGTGTATTTAAAAAATCAATAAAGCATTATTAACAATGAACTGTGTTTTCAATAAAGAACCATTTATAATGACCCATAGACGCCCATAGTACAATCTAAAACTACACAAGTCTAGGTTCAACATATTTCGGTCTTGGCTACACCCATTCGTAATGACCTATGTTTTTATGTGATTTCGACAGAGGTTTGGGTCAATAATGATTGGTCTTTAATTATGTACTCTTAGAAAACCGGTTTCTCGTAGTTATTGTGTTATGTGTTGCAGATAAAGTGTGGTGGTCATAGATTATTTTCGTAGAAGTGGCAGTTGGTTTTATCAGTCATTTGTAGATTTTTGACAGTCGTTACGAGTAGCCAGCGGCTATTCTCATAAGAGAGTGATCTTCTTATTTCATGCCTTTCATTTACATAAACACACACAGACTGGCGTTTGTCCAGCATAGGCGTTCGATGAACGTATTCAGAACGTGAACGCGTTGTCGCGATATTTACAGCAAGGCCCCATTAGTGCGTTGCGTCGCGTCGTCGCAACGGAACAACGATTTATTCTATATGGATCCTTCTACCAAGGATAAGTCATAGATATAATATATTATTTAGATTTCTATGATATAAGTAAATCTATATCAATATCCTGCTCTCTCACGGTACGATAAAAAATGTCGTTACTACGTCTAGCTTCCTCCTCTAGCAGTGGATCACTCACTGTGCGTGTGCGTCGTCGCAGCGGAGCTCCGACAACGCAGCGCATCACCCTCCCTCCCGCCCGCTTCGTCTCTTGTCCGTCGATCCGTTGCAACGTCGCGCGTGACGACGCAACGGTCTAATGGGGCATGTCATAAAAAATATATGGAGAATTACGCAGCGACGACGCTGCGTCGATGCAACGCAGCGCAACGCACTTATGGGTCCTCGCCCTTAATTGGCAGCGTTCAATTGAGAGGGGAACGCATGTGCGGCGCTGCCACCTACGCTGGACAAACGCCAGTTTGAAGGCGGGCTTAGATCTTAGAATAATAACGGCTATTTGTTTGAAGTGACATTTTACGAACATTCTATTTTTGAGCAGTGGTACGTATAGGTGATTCTACCTACTGCCACATCTACCACTCCTGGCAGGATGTATACTAAGGTCTATGATACAAATACACAAGTCCTGCTTGTAATCGCTCAGTGTCGCTGCGGCTGCCGGTCCCATCATCATGAGTCTACTGAAGTTCAGCTCAATCCTAGTGTTAGTTGTATGCTCGGTAAGTTAAATATTGAATTAGTTATTTTAGCAACTAATACCATAAGTTCAAGTAATTATAACCATGCTAATTAACTACTTATATTTTGAAGGAAACGAATTAGATTAAAATCATTTTTGTAATGTGACATTGCACAATGCGTCGCGTCGAATAGGTACAGACGCCAGCACATCAAGTTACCCCAATGTGTCAAAGTTTGATCGTTTTTCTTCAACTTTATGACATACACAATAAGGTTCATATTCAATTGGGAAAATTTGACACATTGGGGTAGGTAACTTTATGTGCTGGCGTCTGTACTATGAAAATACTACTTACTACATATGTAGTAACATAACGCGTGTGAAAAGCGAAATTTAGTAATGTATTAAACTTAAAATAAATAGTTTATTTTCCCTAAGAGGCCCTATCTGTGAACCAAGGTATCTGGAACAGTGGTTTCTTAGAACATAGTAAAGTTTACGGCAAGAAGTGCTGTCTATGATCAGAGATCTCTGTTAACAGTGCGTTCTAAACTAACTAATTTATCTATCTACAGACAATGTTTTCTGTTAAAAAGCTTTTCGGCGAAATGTGCTGCCTCGGAATAGAGATTTCTATTAGCTGTGCTTTCTGTATGTAGTCATGTCGAACGAGCGACGTGTTGCTATCTTAGGTTCCAAGCTCGTTATAAACAACCTGCGATTCAGTAAAACTTTTACATAACATCATAACGTCACGCCTGTAATCCCTGCAGTTAGCCAGAGTGTAACTGCAGATTACCAACATTTCCCCGGGCCCGGGCAGTAGCAGCCCGAAGTCTGGATTTGTGCCCGATTGGTGGCAATAGGCTCGCCCCCTATTACATGGGACTTAAACACATCTGGCGAAATGTTGAAGTGGGTGTGAAAACTTTTAAGAGCCGATTGTTCAATGGTCATAATTGAAGTCAAAGTTAGAGATCTTTATTGTGAGACAGTGCTTACAGAGTGGTTATAGTTAGGTACTGAGGAATAGTGCAGAATCCATATTTAAGTAGTGTTAGTATCCTACAGGGTGTTTGGTGCATCGTGTGCCAAATTGAAATGGCCGACTGAAGGGGTCATCTACTAGCCTTTCAGACCCCTTAACAGTTAACACCCCTCATGCCCTGTGGATTTTTTTTATCGACTTTTTATTGTTTTACTAAAATACGACCCAAATTTTACATACAAATACAAATTTAAAAAAAAATATAAGGCGCAGACTCTGAATTTAAATCTTCAAAACCATTCCAAGCCGTTCCGGAGATTAGTTAAAACAGACAGATTGTCAACTTTCCACTACAGACCTCCGAAATTAGAGTTATTTTATAATTAAAATAATTCGACAAAGTCACGATGATTAATGTAAAACACCCTTACGTGAAAGAAAAGTGACGTTAGAAAGAAGATTCGTCGTACTGGTGACAATTTTTGAACTAGTTAAGTAGGTAATAAAAATAATAATAATACTTAATAATAATATTCCACGACTATTCACACAACGCCATCTAGTCCTAAGCTAAGGCAGAGCTTGTGTTAAACAACTGATAATTTAATTATGTTATGATGGATGATATCTCCGAAACTATGCATTTTTGGACCATCTATTCTAGGAGTTTTAGTATTATTTTTACCTACAGAATAATATAACCCTACAGTTAAGGGATATAAAAAAAAAACATCTTGTATATGTTCCTTTTAAGGAAGTGATTTGTCTGCATAGTAAACATGCAGTGGTCCTTGAAGGAATCTTCCGATTGCAAGACTAGTCATTTAATTTGTTCATGACATGCAATCTGTATAAAAATAACTTATTAAGTAGGTGCCTATCCAGCATGCATTCTGTAAAAGGATGGGCTGATTAACTAGCGAAAATGTGGGTTTACTTTAAACCTATAGGTACTTCTGCCTACTTCGCCTCGACTCCCTCGTCGTCTAATGGTCGTAAGCACTACTGCTGAGCTTGAGGTCCCAGGTTGGGTCCCCGGGTTGGGTCCCCGATTCGGGCAAAATGTTATAGAGTTTTTCCTTCTGGAATCTCTTAGTAGCAGCTCCGCGGAGTCTGGATTTGTGCCCGATTGATGGCAATAGGCTCGCCCTCTATTTCATGGGCCTTAAACATTTAAAAAAACTGCCATTAAACCACTGTGTAAGTACTCCTACGTTTTACTAATATGCGAACACATAAAACAAATTAAACTAAAAAAATTGACATCAATCAATTCAACGCCATCTAGCGGGAAAATAGACGACAGTAGGTCATGTGTTTCACAATAATAATTAATAAAAATAAAAACGTGCAGATTTTATAAAAAGGAATACCTAGTTAGGTACCTACTCACTTATTTTCATTAAAAGCAACTGGAAAAACAGGTTAAAGATTTTTTAGTATAGAAGAGAAAAAAAAAACACTTCATTGGTTATTACTTCTGTGTTGTCGTAAGTGCGTTTACAAACATTACAACTTACATACACAAACAGCCACACCCGGGAAAACTAACTGTATGTGAAACAATAATCTGTTCTGTGCGGGAATCGAACCATCGACACAGCATGCTTAGCCACTGTACCAACTGTGCCGTCAATTATTATTTCACATTTTTTGCTTTCGTTTCGCAAACAATGTGGCTTTGTATTAGCAACAGATAATTGCAAATCAGTTCTGTAGATATAGAGATTACAACGTCACGAACTCACAAATATTACCTCTTTATTTTTTTTATTTTTTTTCTTCCTTACGGCAACTGAGCCGATGTCGACTATTCTGTTACCTCTTTTTATAAATGTATGTGAATTTAATTTACTGTCAATGTCATCCTGAAATCTCTTTAATAGTTTTGTACATCTGTCAAACTGTACCTACATAAATAAACATGTAAGTAAATAAAGAAAAGATATGTCTAAAATACCTCAAAAACTAAAACGGTACCGAAAAAAAAATGTGACAAGTTTGAAATACTAATACTTATACCTAATGCCAAGCCTACCAAATCGTACTGTTGAAGAATTTGAGAGAGACTACAAAAGGACGAATAAGATCCTTCGTCCAAACCCCGATTGGGAAGAAGATCTACTGCAGACGGTGGTAGTCACTCCGGAGATCAGAGAGAGGGTTCGAGGTTACACGCAGTTCAAACAGAAAAAGCCTAGGATTCAGTGCTGCTGCCAGGTTCTCCCTTAGTAAACTTATCCTAGTAGATCAAAGAGATTCAATACTTACTACGACGGAATCACGAACAAAATTTTCATCCGATACCCTACTTGTGTCTTGGCGGACACAACTCTTAGTTTAGTTTGGTACGTTTCGCTGCGGCAAGCTGGAGACAGGACGCTGTGACCCTTATTAGGGGAGGCCTATATCAAGCAGTGGATTACTGTGGGCTGATGATGATGATGATGATAAAAAATGCGACGTAATTAGAGCCCCACTGTCGCAGTGAAGCAAGATAACATCGCGCGCTGGGTTGTCAACAGCTATTTCAGTAACGCATTGGATTGTTTACAGGAAGCAGTGACCAAGCCTGGCGTGGCTCCTCTGATTGAGCTGAATGATGGCAACAAAATCCCCAGCTTTGGCCTCGGAACTTGGCTGGGAATGGCAAAATCGGTAAGTTTGGAAAAGCGCCATCTATTGGCTAGTAGCTGTACTGTTTGTGTTCAACCTTTACTTAATACTTCCGTTGTTCAACGTTGCTTGCAGTTGGCGCTTAATATGATTGTATTTATTTTTTAATCGACTTCAAACAAGGAGAAGGTTCTCAATTCGGTTGTATTTTTTTTGTCTTGTGCCTTTTTTTAAGATGAATTAATCTTAACCTTATACCCGCTCTTAAGCTCAATATATTAATTAAGCTCAGTGATCAAGACCATAAAATATTACTTATTCGCTCTGAACATGACGAAAGCTCAAACTATATGTAACATTATAAGTAAGTACAGCGCCCTTCGCATCCAATACAATAACGCATACAGGGTGCTGATGGGGTTGCCCCGCGCGATGCGCGTCCTTGGTCCGTAGGTTACGGGGCAGCACCAACAGCATCCTGTCTATGATAGTGAGCATGCTTGATTGTGCGCCTGGCCCTGTCACCTTACAGCAATGATGTCACAACCTGTTTTTGTTTTTGCAGGTGGAAGTGTACCACTAACGTAGTTTGTAAGTACCTACATAGTTACTAACTATGAAAGTATTGTATTCATATCAACAGGGTGGCCTGGTACCTGTAGAAGATGACTCTGTTCAGAAAGCGGTGGAAGTAGCCATCGATGCGGGTTACAGGCACATCGATACAGCAGCCATATACAGCACGGAGACACAGGTATACACTCTACAGTCTTCTTCTTTGTTTATTTATTTATTAATAACATAACATAACATAACGTCAAGCCTGTAATCCCCGAAGGACTAGGCAGAGGCGTACCTGGTAGTACACCCACATTTCGCCAGTTATGTTTAAGTCCCATGTAAAAGGGGGCGAGCCTATTAATATATATATAAAGCACACTGATAATTATACAGGGGCAGACTTAATGCCATAGGCATTTTCTATCAGTCAACCTTGATGCAGTAAAAAACAGTAGTACCTAGACAGGTGCAATTTTAAGGGACAAAAATGCAAAATAATACTACTAGGTACATATTTTTAGTATTTAAATATTAACGTGCAAATTATAGAAATATTGTAAACACCTTTAATTTTTAATTAGTATTAATACTTAAAGGGCTTATTCTAGACGGTATTCTCATTATATTTGTAAAGTATCAATAAAAAATATTCATAAACACCTGAAATGTCGCCTGCTCAATGCTTTTGCTCGATATTTTATGGACGACGAGACTCCTGTGCGAGTTCAACCCAAGAGTTTTTAAAACTTCAATAACATTACAACACTTTGTTTCCAGGTTGGGATGGCTATAAAAAATAAGATAGCAGATGGCTGCGTGGCGAGAGAAGATCTATTTATTACTACTAAGGTAAATATACCCATCACTAGTTACTTATTCCCAATTAAGACTTAGCTTGTAGCGCACCACGTAAAACACTTGATATTCAGTTTCGTCCGGTAAGACCCCGAAGTCGACTCCGAAAGTTAATTTAGTTGGGGAAAGGTAAGCAGATAATGGTGATGGCATAGTTTGTAGCGGTGCGACAACAATAGCATTATTGTACAATAGACCAGAGGGAGGCAAAGGCCTTCCTTCAAGAGAATGGGATGGGCAAACGCCCATTCCATGCTTTTATTTAATGAGCATGGAATGGGTGTTTGCCCATCCCAAACTTTTTTTTGGTTTACGGTTCTTATTCTCAAATTTAAGAAAATTTAAATCAAATCAAATCATTTATTTGTAATAATGGGTTAAAAACAATACTTTATGTTCATTTCATGGGCACTGATCAGCCACTTGGGCATACAAATTAAGCATGATAATTTTCCACCATTCCTGAATACCTGAAGGTTTGTTTAATTCGCGTGAATAAAATTTTAGACAAAAGTTTAATGTTTCAACGTTATTTCCAGCTATGGAACACTCGTCACGCAAAAGAAGCAGTAGTCCCGGCACTGAAGGAGTCACTCGCTCGGTTGGACCTCAAATACGTGGACCTCTATTTGATACACTTTCCAATAGCACAGTTTGTAAGTACGAATATTATAACCAATTTGTTACCATTCTTTATTACATATACTTACATAAGAATACGCAGCCAACATGTTGGAAGACGCCCTGAAATTATTTGAATAGATTATTGACATTAATTAAGATGGGCTTGTGGCTAAATAATAAGAGCCGAACGAGTCGATTGAAGGTCAAGCTACACTTGACGAGGTCGATTTGTGGACAGGAGATCATTCATTATATAAAGAGAACCCCTCCTAAGTGCTTTGAAAAGCAAGTGAAGCCGTTGATCCTGGCTGAAAATTGTAGATCTTCTTTTTGAGTCCCGGACTCTTCGAGATGTGTGAATAATAGAATTTCGTTATTCACATATTTCGTATTTTGTTTCCTCAGGCGTTTCTTCAGAAAGGTCGGTTGGGAGTATTACGCACCTAACCGTCCTGAAGAACCTCACTATTAAGGTCTGTCTATATATAAAAAAGGGTTATCGTATCACCCAATATCTGGGTTGTGGAAATCAGACAGCTGATCCATGTATGTTACACTGGTATCTAACTGCATCTGCTTACAATAGAAGCCGACACCGATGTAGTTGGGAACAGCTTGGACAGATGAGATGGATAAATTAACATTAAATAATCAAACAAATTCCAAAGAATAATATGCAATCAATCTATGGGCTTTTTGCTCTGTTTGCCATCCAATTTCTGGTTACCTTTACCTGTTCCCTTAATCTCTAATAAAAACATAATCTTCTTTCAAATGCAGGACAATGACACCTTCTCCGACACAGACTACGTGGAGACCTGGCAGGGTATGATGGAGGCTCAGGCCCTCGGGCTCGCGAAGTCCATCGGCGTCTCCAACTTCAACGTCACCCAGCTCGACAGACTCATCAGTATGAGCAAAGTTAAGCCTGCTGCTTTGCAGATCGAGGTAGGTGATTTTAATTTTGTTAGACTGGAAGACCTGCCAGACAAACAGCTTGATGCACTTGAGTCTATTGTGAAACGAGCCAAGAAGATCATCGGCAATGATGCACTCGTCGAGTCAAAACTCCAAAGTCTTGAGCATCGACGCCGAGTAGCTAGCCTGTCGGTTTTCTATCGTTTACTTTCCAGTGTGCATTCTGAGTGTGCATCGGAATGGTACGATTTAATTCCACGAAGCCTTTTCCATCATCTGACCACTAGACGTACGGCACTGCGCCACCGCGCACAGCTAAGGAGTGGAATTGCCGTAGTCGGTATTTCCTGATTAGGAGTACCTATTTAAGTCAATTAGTGAATACGTTACTTATAGGTTCTAGGTAAGCGTAGTAATAATAATAGTAATAATAGTTAGTTAGCGTGCTTTACTATCGACTACATCATCGCTTACCATCAAGTGACATAGTAATCAAAAGCAAAAAATACGTTGACCTGCCGCCTACTATATAGGGCCCAAGATGAGAAGAAATGTATCAATACTTCAGTTGACAATAGTCTACAATTCCAAGCCTTTTTTCTTGGTTCTATAATCGCCAGTAATGTTTCTACTATCTGTTGTTGTTATTTCCAAAAGGTCGGTCAATATGTTGACTATGGCTAACTTCAGGGTGTAGGTTTTTTGTGACGGTGCGCGCGCGCATCTTTAAAATTTTCTCTCATTATTTTTTCCTAACGCGCCAAAAGAAGTATAACTTCAAAAATAGTACATGAAAATAATTATTTTCCATTCCAGGTGAACTTTAATCTGCAGCAAGCTGAACTAATTAAGTTGTGCAAAACGCACAACATAGCTGTCATTGGTTACACGCCCTTCGGTTCCATCTTCCACAACAAAGCAGCTAAGGATGCTCCTCCTCCCAGGACTGATGAGCAAGCCCTGCTGAGGATAGCTGACAGGCACCACAAGACCATTCCGCAAGTGAACCTGAGATATCTTGTAAGTAAAACAAAGAAATTTCAGATAAGCACTATAGACAATATAGACATGCGAAGAAATATCATAGACAAAACTGTGATCCCATGTCCCCAATAAGGCCATCTAAAATAATATCAATATTAGAGGATCGATTAATTATTGGTAGACCACGCGGTTTCCATACACGAGGCTGTCATGTCAGTTCAAATCTGGGTACGGAATCAATTTGATAGTGCTTTCTCTGATAATCATAGAAAGCACATTTTAATAGTATAGAAGCAGACGTTACCTGCGTAGTTCCCGTTGCCATGGGAATACAGGGATAAAACGTAGCCTATGTTACTCAGGGTGAATGTAGCTTTCCAATGATGAAAGAGTTTGAAATCGGCACAGTAGTTTTTGAGTTTATTCATTACAAACATACACACAAAAATACATTTTTTTCACATTAATGTGGTAGTGTAGATTTCACACCTAGGTTTGAACTTACAACCAGGTCCGGGTCAGGCGAAAGCCGACGCCACTAAGTACGTAATCGCTGCTTGATACTTAAAGCGTGGAATAGCCGTCCCTTTATGAGCATAAGTAGTGAAATTAACTTAAGTAACTAGCGAACTAAATTATGTGTATAACTTTTTATATAAAATCCTTTTAAACTCATATATTGCGCGCGCGAAGGTCATTGTGATTTAACAGAAACATTTAAAAGCTGAACATTTATCCACGGCTCTAGTAGAATGTATTTGAAAACATTTTTTAATTATATTGCATTTATTTCAAAAGGGGAAAAGGTAAAAACAAACAGTTATTGAACAGTGCCATCTGTCTTTACAGAGTCACATTTACCCCGTAACGAAGGGATAGAGATATTTTTGAATTCAGTCAGCATTGATGTGAATAAGTTCACAGGAAAGGCGCTAGGGGACTTCGACCTTAGGCTTTAATGTATGATCCTAAGTTACGAAGAAATTAAATTTAAAGTTGTTAATCTGACCGACCATTGATATTGGCACCCATTTAGATCTTCATTCTTTTGTCGTCGGAGTCGACAACCAAGGCATTTGTCATAATATTCAACTTGGCTCTCATTTCACATTTAAGTTTTTGATGGGATATCATGACCTGGTCCGAAATACCTATTATACTATAAGAAACGATCTTCCACTATATAAGCCCGCTAAATAAAAATAATAATAGTAAATCTCAGTTAAATACATACGACAGTAATAAATACGAAAGTAGACTATTCGTAGTTTTAAGTCGGCAAAAGTACTAATATCGATTGATTCATTTTGTTCACATGAAGACCTTATAAAATCTACATGAAGACTGGCTGTCATCAATGGGCTATTTGACATTTTTTTTTTGTTTTTAGTCCCTCATCTAGATTACAAGGAAATATTCGACACATATATTTTTCTTTTTTCACGAAAACAAAAAATAATAGCGATACATCGAGTCAAAATGACGCATGAGGTCACTATTATAGCCAGTACAGTTTATACTAGATAATGACGTTACAAGCCCCCTCTCCTCAACTTTAATGCGCATAATCTAAGTAGTTTTCCTTCAATTTGAAAAAGAAAAAAAAATGTGCCGAATAAAAATAAAATTTTCTTGTAACCCAGTACAGATGAGGGACTGTTAACTAAAATTTTGTGAAATAACCCAATTTGATTGCTGATTGCTGTCCTGCTCGCTAGTTCTATAGCTTGAACTTGGCTTGACACGCTACCGCGTGTCTAGATGTGCCAGAAGATAATCTATGGCTTTTTAGGTGTCAGCAGACAACGTCGGCAGATAATGTGGTAGCATGTGCCATATTTGTACCAAGTGCTTATTTAGTGTAATACTTTGTTTGCCACTCCCGCCGCGGTCAACGGTGAGCCGCGAACAATTGAATTTTTATTGTGTCTGGTACTCTGGCAGTCAACATTCTTATTAATTAATAGAATTCACAAACAACCTAACTGTACACCAACTTGCAAAATAATTATTCATAAGTGAGCAATATTTAGTACGTCTACTCGACAACAGATGGCACTAATACATATTTTATTTACAGGTCGAACTAGGAGTAATTCCGATCCCGAAATCGGTGACACAGAAACGCATCGAAGCCAACATTGAAGTCTTCGACTTCCAACTGAACCAAGAGGAGAGAGATGTAATGAAGTCGTACGATAAGAACTATAGGACTATAGCCGTCACCATGTGGAAAGACTCGCCGTATTACCCTTTTGAAAAATAAAATAAAATTTCTGAACATAGATACCTACCTAGTCTTATGGTTTTTTTTCTCGGATTTATTTTCTGTCGATTTAGTGATAAATGATGATAAATTATATTTATTTCTATAAATAGGTTTTGCAAACACTTTTAATTATGTGTGTTTAACTAGAAGGTGTAATATACATATGTATAACCTAACCTAACTTACCATACCTACTCTATAGCGAACCTAACTAGCGAACCTAACTACCTTACTGAGATGCATTGATTTTAAAAGATACAAAATACCTACTTTATTTTAAACTGAAGTACTGCCCTACGTGCCTCTATGCCACATACAGTATCTACTTGACTATACCTACCTAGTAGTATTTAAAATAGTACCTAGTAGTAGGAGTTAATAATTTAACTCAGGCATTATCTTGGTCAGATCATCAGTCAGTAGTAAAATAAAAACTGATGGTCTGGTAATATGCTGATTTGGCGATCAGCAATAACAAGCCCAGTAGGTAAGTAAGTAACTTCAAAACGATATGCAACTGGTCGTTCCTGTAAAAATCTCCCAGTAAAAGCCAGCGTCAAGTTTAACTACTTAAGAATCTGTATTTATAAATATCGGACGACGGCCTCCGTCTTCAATTACATTTTCATGTGGATTTTTTTACAGAATAGCACTGCAGCAGTCAAAACACTAGTGTAAAGAGCTATTTGTCTATGCTGATGGCACCGGTGATCATCAGTCTTTTCTTAATATTTCGGGGTCGTGGATATCTTTCCATACTTGCAAAAAGTCCTTGCCTACCCTAGCTCTAGCCCCAGCAACCCTAATCTAGGATTACAAAATAATTAAATAAACAGTCATTAAAAAAAAAAAATCTTAAACCTAAATCAGCTCAGGTATAGTTCCAAATTCAAACCGAAGATTATGTAACCATTTTAAAAAGTGGTTAGTTTATTATATTAGCGCTTTAAGCAGCATTATAATCTTTTTTTGTCGGTTAATATTTTTATTTTGAGTGAATGATTCCATTTTACTGAGTCGCCATATTGTTTGTTTATTTCGTCTTGTGAATTTGCGCTTGCAGATATTTTTGATTTTACCGATGTAATTAATAGTTTAAATGGCTTAATTATATTCCCTGTCAAAGTTGTTTTTCTGGTGTTTGTGCGTGTACCTACAGAAAATGGAAGTAGGTAAGTGTTTTCTAAACCATCTTGCGGTAAAACAAAACAAGTGATCGCGAAAGTTCGTTGTACCTACTCCAGATCTTGAATGATGCGAACAAAAGGTAAATGATAAAACTATTAGTCTATCGTATATAATACAAAGCAATATGATTCGTAATAGGTACCTAATTGGTTTGCGACACAGCCTGTTAAAATGCACATTAAGTACCTACTAGTAAATTTAATGTGATGCCCGGTACTTATTTATTACTAGCTTCTGCCCGCGACTTCGTACGCGGATCCTGTTGCTTATGCCAGCGACAACGGGGTCGTCAAAATCGAAGATCTGAAACATCTGATGTCGAATTCTATAAGCCCGGGGACGGGAAATCAATGGGATGCGCGAGACGATTCAAGATGTTCCAGATTTTTTATTTTTGTTGGTCAACAGGAAATGCCATCAGACTTAACAACTTTTGCTAAGACGCCATTTCTATTATGTATATGTTATATTGTCTCTGGGCTTTGGAGTTCCCCTACAGGTGCTCCAGATCTTCAAATTTAGTCTCACAGCAGAAAACACTCTTCACGTGGAATAGTTTTTGCAATGGCACCATTTTTATATCTCTTTTACTTTAGGTGTTCCATTTTCCAAAATAAATTATACCCTATATGTTGCGTGACGTTCACGATCAGCGGTCAGTCGCGCATCTCCTTCCCCCACTTATCTCTAGAGTCGATGCGTATATACGCTGAAAACTCAAGCGTTATGCTTTTTCCGTGAACGTCTCCAACTCGCGAGACAGTGCATGATGTTCACGATCAGCAGTCAGTCGCGCACATATTCTTCACTGGTGTCTAGAGACCTGGATACCTGGTAGATGCGTAAATACGCTGAGAATGCAGGCGTGCTTCGCGATCCCAAGAAGTTTCCACGGAGCGAGTTGCAGCCTCATGTTCTCGAACAGCATCAAATCTCTCCTAACGCTCTTCGGTAGATTGTTGGGATCTTATGGTCTTTAATCATTTAGCACCTTTGGAACATTGGGAAAAATTTGACCTCTTTCTAGGCATGGTTATAGATTTATTGTGATGATACCTGATCAATTAAAATCTAAGTGGCTGCTCCCCTGCGTTACCGGGTAAGCTACCGTGTAACGAAGATAAATGGAAAAGGAAATTAAACACTCAAATAACATAAGCCCGAAGGCATACGATAAAAAAATGGGAGTTTTAGCCAGTAGAGTCTAATTTTCAACGATATACCATCGTCATCGAAAATCAGTCCTGAACTGTTCCCGCCTTCACCGCGTAGTACCTCCTACTTATGTTATTTTATAATTATGCAATGAAATTAGTGATAGTTTTAATTTCTATATCAAATGTTTCTGATCTTCGATTTTTATAAGTCAACAGGAAATGCCTATCAGACCGAACAACTTTTGCTAAGACGTCATTCCTATTTGAGTTATGGTGTAGCTGGGCTCTTGGAGTTCCACAACAGGTGTTCCAGATCTTCGATTTTTATACGTCAACAGCGAGTGCTCATAAGGCTGAACAACTCTTGCTAAGACGTCATTCCAATATATGTTATAGTGTAGCTGGGCTCTTGAAGTTCCACATCAGGTGTTCCGGATCTTCAAATTTATTCTCTCAGCAGAAAATGCTCATAACGTGGAACAAGTTTTGCTATGGTACCATTTTTGTATCTCCTATAGTTTAGATGGTCTGTTGCGGTTCTGCATCAGGTGTTCCGGATCTTCAAATTTATTCTCTCAGCAGAAAATGCTCATAACGTGGAACAAGTTTTGCTATGGTACCATTTTTGTATCTCCTATAGTTTAGATGGTCTGTTGCGGTTCTGCATCAGGTGTTCCGGATCTTCAAATTTATTCTCTCAGCAGAAAATGCTCATAACGTGGAACAATTTTTGCTATGGTACCATTTTTGTATCTCCTATAGTTTAGCTGGTCTGTTGTGGTTCTGCATCAGGTGTTCCGGATCTTCAAATTTATTCTCTCAGCAAAAAATGCTCATCACGTGGAACAATTTTTGCTATGGGGCCATTTTTGTATCGCCTATAGTTTAGCTGGTCTGTTGCGGTTCTGCATCAGGTGTTCCGGATCTTCAAATTTATTCTCTCAGCAGAAAATGCTCATCACGTGGGACAATTTTTGCTATGGGACCATTTTTGCATCGCCTATAGTTTAGCTGGTCTGTTGCGGTTCTGCATCAGGTGTTCCAGTTTCCAAGATAAATTATAGCCTATGTGTTGACCAGACTTAATATCTATACAACAAAAAAAAAATCATTCAAATCCGTCTAGTAGTTCCGAAGATTAGCGTGTGCAAACACACAGACAAACAGACAGACAAACAGACAAACAGACAAACAGACAGACTTTTTTTTTTGGATTCGTGTTCTATTACTGTTTCTAAACCCCCCTCAATTATTATTTTTTAAATATATTCAATGTACAGACACAGTTTTTTTACAGTCTTATTATATGTATAGATTATATGTATTAGATGATATATTTTACACCAAATGATTACAGCTGATTACAGTTTGATGATTTATTATATGAGAAAGAATAATATTAGGTGAAAACCTAATATTATTCTTTCTCATTTATTAAATCTAACCATCTCATTTATTTTATCTTTTATCCGTAACTTAGCGAAAGCTAAGTTATGAGAATTAGCAGTGTTATCATAAAATACTTATCACCGTAATAAAAACTGTATATAAGTACCTAGGTTGATCCTCGTATACAAGTTTTGTGAGGGCAGGCGGGGACAGATTAACGGAGTAATTTTTCGCGACCTTCGACTACGTAAACTGTCTAAGTAGTGGTATTTAGCGTACCTAAATAGTTAGGTAAACAAATGAAATTGTCGTAAAATTACTTACCTACATCATTAGTCAATTTATTTATTTTTTTACCTTATAAAATTTCTGCCCGCCCTGTGAAAAAAGCCTATGCACGCCACTGATCATCACCTGTCTAATAATAGTACGTTCGCGTTAAGAATGCAGTAAAGTCATCATTATCCGTCGGCCTAGCCCCGACCCCTAACCAATCAAATCTTTTCAAATTCATTTATAAAAAATAATTAAACTTAATCTTTTAGAATATAATTTGTTTGAATTTAACACCACTGTGGAATACACCTTTATCTTGCAGTTGCACTGCATTCTTACTGCATTCTCAAAGACATTCAATACCTACAGACCGGACATCGCGAACAAAATTTTCGTCCGAAAAAGTGTGTCCTGCTGGATACAAGTCTATGAGTTTTTTGCAGTACGCTCCGCTGCCGCTCCCATATTCATATATTATTCTAGATGGCGTTACTGAGACATGAGATCAAAGTTTTTCTATGACATTTCCTTGACATGCCCGCTCTATAGTATTTTAAACCTCTTTGTGCATTCTTAACGCGAACGAACAATAGTCTTTTCTTAACATGTCAGGGTCGCCTTCCAGTTAAACCGGATGCGTCTGAATACCAGTGTTTTACATGGAGCGACTGCATGTCTGACCTGCACGACACAGACTCACAGAGCCGCCCAGTCTTAGGCCTCATTTACGGAGACGCGGGGCGTTTAGCGTCGCGTGTGGCGTGGCGTCTCGCGGCGCGTCGGACGTGTTTTCTGTTTACGGTAGGGCGGCGCGTGAAGCGGCACGCATCATCGCACGCGTAAACACAAAATTATAGCAATATACGACCATGTTCATAGAGAAGCGAGACGGGAAGCGTGGCGGTGCCCGCCGCGGCGAATCCTCTAGCGTGTAGCGAAGCTTCCGCCTCGGACATAGCTTCAACGAGAATTGCCGCTGCGTGCGCCGCCGCGACAAACGCCGCGTGGGACGCGTCGGTGCCATCCGCGGGCTCAGCCGCAAAAAACCCCCTAATTCAAACAAACGCGTCTAAAATCGCTTCTCCGTAAACGCACTCATACAACGCCATATATTTGAATTCAGTGCGGGCCGCGCCGCTCAACGCAACGCGCGACGCCCCGCGTCTCCGTAAATGAGGCCTTTGTGTCGTGCAGGTCAGATAGGCAGTCACAAAGTAATAGATATGCAGCTAATCTGAGATTGGTCCGTGGATGGGTGAAAATTGGTTACACATCAAGACGCCTCCGTGCCTCGGAAGGCACGTTAAACCGTTGGTCCCGGCTGTCATTTGTACTCAGATCTCTGACAGTCTTTACAGATAGTCAGAAATCTATATTGTCACCAAATCTATGCGATACCAGCGTGCTACAGCGTGCGTGGGCGTTGACTGCCTCGTTGGTCTAGTGGTTCGATTCCCGGGTCGGGCAAAGTGTTATTGGGTTTTTCTGGGATTTCTCAGTTGCAGCCCGGAGTATGGATTTGTGCCCGATTGATGGAAATAGGCTCGCCCCCTATTACATGGGACTTAAACATAACTGGCGAAATGTGGGTTGTACTACCAGGTACACCTCTGCCTAGCCCATCGGGGATTACAGGCGTGACGTTATGTATCTATTCGATACCAGCGTGCTACAGTTTCATTGCAGGGCAAATGCTGTCAAGGTACAAACGACACTAAAAACAAAATAAAACAAAAAGTTCCATGATTTACTTATCCGTTTAAAAAACAACACAAAACGACCTCAAAAACAAAACATCGCAATTTAAATACAAAACAAAACGTAAAAAAATAAAACAATAATTGTAAACAGTGTAAAAAGGACATAGGTACAGCACTTAACCCAAACTGTAAAATTTTCCCAATTTGATTGTCCATTGTAACAGTTTCCACATTTACATTTACACACAGAGCTTTAAAATGAGGCTGGTTTGATACTTAGGGCGAAAGACGAAAAGAGATTTGTCTTACAAAGTTACAACCAATCATTTTGCGTCATTTTGACATCCCAGTGCTTAGCTTCAGCGCAATACAATATCCTATTGTTTAATTACGTGACATCAGCTCCTCTCGTCTCCTCTTTGGTGGAGTTTCGCCCTTAATGTCCGTGTCAGGTGTGTGCCAGCCAATAAGCTAGCACAACGGTGATGACTGTGTCGGTAGAAGTCTGCGCAAGAGTAGCTCTGTTGCACCAGTTGGTGCTGCACACGCATGCGTGGAAGCGCGCGTACAGCGAGATACCACGTGACACTGGCAGCAGTGTTGCCATCGGACTAATTATACAGCCGTTTTCAACATTCTGTGAATAAAACGCACATCACACCATTATGTCGTGGTGCATCAGTGGTTATTTAAATATTTATTAACTCGTCATCACTATCATTACAGTCCACAGGAAATTGCCTAGTTCAATAGTGTTACCATAATTACAGTTTCACAATTTAATTATAGACATACACGAGTAAAAAAATCTACCCAGTACGCTTCGTCGTTATGGGCTCGACTCTCATGCACGGGGTTGTAGTTTCAAATCCGGATTAGTTTAAGTTTATCTTAGACATCGTATTCATTAAGATAAACGATATTTTCCGTATGCTAAGGAAACGTGGACTGAAGTATTAAATCGCCAATCCGCCTTGAGGAAGCGTGGTGATTAAAACTCAAGGAACGCATGCGCCAAAGTGTCTCTTCCACCATGTATTTAAAGAATAATTTAGCATTGTATACGTACAGTCCTAAACTGTACACGTTTAGCTGACGCTGAGGCGTGCACCCGTCGTGCGTCATTTTATGACTATATATAAACTTAATTAACAATAAATCGATGAGTGCAATTACTGCTACGCGGTAGCTAACATTAGAAAAAGGAATCGTTAACAATTTTCTATGTAAACGGAATTCTTACGGAATAAACCCTTCGGAAGTTAAGTGATCTTTTCTCTGCGCGCTCCAACCTCAACTACAACAACTTTGCAAGTGTACGCACCGTACAGTATACTTACTACAAGTGCCAGCTCCAACTTCGCCATCCGCTTACTTGCAAAATGTTTGCCCATCAGAGGCCTGTACTTCGAGCGACAGGTCCTTTGAGTGTAGACCCCGGTTAGGTCAGTCCAGCGCACGGCACACCCGCCCGAGAACCGGCCGTAGATGGCTCGGGGCTCATCAGGGTTC
Source organism: Euplexia lucipara (assembly GCA_921972225.1). NCBI lineage: Eukaryota > Metazoa > Arthropoda > Insecta > Lepidoptera > Noctuidae > Euplexia > Euplexia lucipara. The sequence goes on along the minus strand of OV179169.1, from coordinate 12,243,064 downwards.
TCCACAAAGTTCTGCCTGAAAGAAGACACATGGTCTTGATCATCATCTGAAGTTAATTTAGGTACACTGCCATCTTGATTACCTGCAGGGAGCCTATTGGATATCTTTTCATTGCCATCTAACTGGCGTCCAGTTGCATACCGAATTACGATGACAACTGAGAATTTACAAAAAAAAAATCCGGGTGTTCCTTGACACCTCTCAAACTTGAGAGGTGTCAAGGGACACCCGGATGGAACGAAGTTCCCTTCGATTGATTAGTGAACTATTCAATCTTCTCTCTCTCCCTCTCCCCCTCCCCCTCCCTCTCCCTCTGCCTCTCCCTCTCCCTCTCCCTCCCTCTCCCCCTCTCCCTCTCCCTCTGCCTCTCCCTCTCCCTCTGCCTCTCCCTCTGCCTCTCCCTCTCCCTCTCCCACTGCCTCTGCCTCTCCCTCTCCGTCTCCCTCTCCCTCTCCCTCTCCCTCTCCCTCTCCCTCTCCCTCTCCCTCTCCCTCTCCCTCTCCCTCTCCCTCTCCCTCTCCCTCTCCCTCTCCCTCTCCCTCTCCCTCTTCCTGCGAACATGCGACGCCGCACAGCTTACAATAGCTTACTATAGCAAAAAGTGTCGTGACAACTTTTCGTAAGAATTTTTTCCGTCTAGCCCACTTTCACAACGCGCGATCAGGAACTTCGTTCCAAAAATTGTATTGAACTTTAAGTGGACTTCCAGTTACGGTGACTATCAGACGGGGTACTGTGCGCTTCGTCACATCTCTGCGAGTGCGCATGACGTCATCCTAGATACACACTGATGATAGCCAATACGGAACTAGCTGTTTGACAATTTAATCGTTGAACACTCTGCCCAGTGATCATCACTGTGAGTGACCCATAGATATAATAAAGAAGGAGATATGACCGTTAGACGAAAATGTATCGGAACCATGTGTCTCCACTTTGCCCCTACCACACGGCAACTACTACACATGCAGTTCAGTAAAAGCAATAGATACGCAGTCGCTCACACACCCGCATTTCTTAAAACAGAACGTACTACACAATCAATTATAAACCTTATGCTGTCAAACACAGCGTGTATTTACCATGCACCATACAACTTACGCACACAAAAACAACGGTGGCTATCACTTCGTCGCATGAAGCAGCGGCCGTACTACGCGATGCATCCGCTCAATGAAGTATCGTTGTGTGATTTTTACATTGCTCGTCCAGCCACTTAGCGACAAACTTAGGTAGTGGTTACGGAGCAATGTATTTATTGCAACAATAGTACAGTCGCTGTGATATTTAAAAACAAAAATAACATAGTAAAAGCAAGAAATATATTACGTTTTGTTGTTTTGCATGATTAGATAGACAAATATAGTAAAATACGTGTACTTACATGTGATAAGAAATTCCGTGATTTACATAGTTTTGATTTGTGCTTCGGATTTTACAAAAAAACACTGAACAACACGGCATTGCTATAAAATGTCACAATCGCGGTCGAAAGCACACAAGTTCGCGCAGACGGCTTACGACGTGATCAATTTTAGCATGTCGCGGAGACACCGACACGCCCCCATGCCACTTCTCCTATTATTTAGATTTCTATGGAGTGACCCTTCATCGGAAATACGCAATAGCTGGGGAGATTAGACGAAGAAAGGAAAGTGAATGAAGTCAGTAAGAAAAGTGGGAAGATGGCTTATTGCCGGTAATACTATCATGTCACCATCTGCCTGCCATTTACAAGCTATGTTGGGGCGGCTCCCAGTCTATTTGAAAGCGACTACCTATCTGATCTCCATGACCCAGTTACTGGGCCACACGATAACCCTTGATTGGACTGCTTGTCAGATCTTAGGCTTGACCAACGTGCTTTCTGAAGCACGGAAATAACACACAAACACTTATAAGTTATTACATTTGTGTTCTTCAAAGTTACAAAACTTACACATCCATATATCGGCAGTACTTTCTGAAAGATGCTATCTTTCCTCTGGAGCGCGCGTCAATCGGCATCAGTGGGAGAAAGTCCCCAGCGAACGCATCTGCGCAGTACGCGTTCCGGGGAATCTCTGGAGTGTGCAGCCCGCAGACAAAGCACTAGGGATTAGGACAATTAAGAGCTTCGACAAAATCGAATTGGTTGCTAAAGTAATTAAATGAATGTATTGACTTTGAAGTAAATTAATTATCTTATGAAATATTGGAAGTAGATTTCAACAGTACCTTGGTCACTACAGAAGCGTTTTCAAAGTCGTACGGCAGTCCCGTAGTTGGCGTGTGGTCCGTTGTAGTCCACGAACCTCCTGGACCCCACTTCATATTTGGACAAGTCGGTATGCCATGCCTGAGGTGAAAAAACGGCCATATTTTAAAGGGAAATACCGATTTACTGAGGAACCTTTGGCCAAGTGATGCACATGAAAGAAACGAATGGTAGGCATTAAGATTGACGACACAGATAAAGGAACAACGAGTGTTTGTTACGTAGAACGTTTAAGTTATTAAGTACAATTCCGAAGTATTATTTGAAGAGTGACAGGCCTGTTGGTCTAGTAGTTAGTGGCCCTGACTGCTACGCCGGAGGTAGTGGGTTCGATTCCCATCTCAGACAATTAATGTTTGTGTAATGAGCACGATCATTAATTGTTCTATGTCTGTGTTGTGGCAATCTAAGAAGTGCATTTTGACAGTTAGAAAAAAATATGACGTAGTGACGGAAAAAAATCGGTCGCTATAAAATCCGATTCTTGGGACATAGGTATCGATTTAAAATAATCAAGAGATCGTAATCGGCAATTGTATTTGGATTGCTTAAAACTGAGTTTTTGAGTTAAAACGATTTAATTCGGTAAAAAAAAAAAACCGACCGAATTGAGAACCTCCTCCTGCAGTCGGTTAAAAAATGGCTTTTGACGGTCACAGCACTACGGTAACCAACGTAACGACATAACATTGCAATGACGTTCTGTCAGAAAATTAATCAAAGATAAATTTGTGTTTTTGAGTAGGTACATTTTCTCATCATAAAGCTAAACTTAACGCTTACTAATGATACCCGTCGTTATAGTGAGTGGGTGCCATAGTAATTAATTAGGGTCATGAATTTGACTTTTTCCATTTTTTACTTAGACGTACCTACACACAAAGTTACAGCGACACAAAAAGAGAGAAACGTCAAAATGCACTTCTTAAGGTGCTTCTACTTTTTTTTTTTACTTATATCTATATTTAGGAATAATATAAGTATGTTTATCAGCTGTTTAGTACCCATAACACAAACTCTGCTTAGCTTGGGACTAGCTAGATGGCGTTGTGTGAAAGATAAAGATAAAGTACTTACTGAATAATTGACTTGTTGAACTGCTCAGTGAGATTCCATTCGTAGTCGTAGGTGAGGTTGGAGATGATCGCCATGATGGCGTCGATGTCAATCTGCGGGGTGGTGGTGGTCGTGGTGGTCGGCCTCGGCGTCGTCGTGGTGAAAGTGGTCCACGTGGTGGTTTCAATGTCTGTTGTGGTATCCGCTTGCTGCTATGATGAGGGGGAAAAGGGTTGAAAGTCAAAGTCAAGTCGTTTATATCATGAATTCAAAATATTAAATTCAAGATTTAAAATTAAATGACATCAATGGTTGTCTACAGTATCAAGGAGTTTCTTGAGCATAACATCCGACAATGATCATTGTAGGTAATTGTATTGTTGCACGTAAATTTGCACGCTTTTTTGTATAAAGCAAGACATGTATGTTCCACAATTGTAGGATTTCCCATCTTGTATAGTTACCATGTTTTATGCAAAAAAAAAAATGGTGTTCTATTCTATACCACGTACATCGAAAGATTGGTACAACTTGCCTGCTGCGGTCTTCCCGTCCGATTTATAATTTAAGGTTCAAGGCTAGAGTCATATATGTTCTTAATAAATTAATGCGCTTTATCATCATTTATTGCAACACTGCTTTCCAACAGGAAGGCTATTGGCTAGTTGCATATAACTTTTGGTGACAACTGGTATTTTACAAAAAACGGTATTACACTTTAAGTGAACTTCAAGTTACGGTGACTATCAGACGGGGTACTGTGCGCTTCGTCACATCTCTGCGAGTGCGCATGACGTCATCCTAGATACACACTGATGATAGCCAATACGAAACTAGCTGTTTGACAGTTAATCGTTGAACACTTTGCCCAGTGATCATACCATGAACTGTCAACGGAGATACACAATGGCCCTGCAGGTGAGATCGCAGTCAAGCACTAGTGCTTTATACCATTAAAAAAAAACAGTTGGATATTGCAAAGATTTTTGAAGTTAGTTCTTACCCGTCCAACTGGCAAGCTATAGACTATACCCATACTAGTTCTGGAGATATTCAACGACTGGAACAAAATACAAAGATATTAGTATTAGTATTTTTCGTCAAATATTTTCTATCCATTATAACGAAAATATCTCGGGAATAAGGGTTTGTGGCTTAATAATAACAGCCTCAGTGGTCGATCAAATGTTAAGCTACGTTTGACGAGGCTGGTCAAATCGCCAAGTCAAATCTCTTTAAAACAAGTCAAAAGTACTATTGACTAGCAAAATCAGTCAAAAGTACTTTTGTCCGTATGCTTTAAAATAGTCAATAATACTTTTCACTAAAATAACAGTCAAAAGTACTTTTGTCCGTATGCTTTAAAATAGTCAATAATACTTTTCACTAAAATAACAGTTAAAAGTACTTTTGCCTAATGGAGCTGGTTAAAAGTACTTTTAACTAAGTGAGTCCGTTCCGTAAGTGATTCTAAAGTGGTTTTAACTGGTTATATCAGTCAGGTAAAACCGTGTATGGTTGTCGAATTATGTGGGTTAAGTTAGGTTAGAACCATGACCGTTAGCCAGATCCCTTAGTGCTTTTGACTGATGCTTTAATAATTTTCAGTCAAAACCACTTTTATTTATTTATTTATTTAGTACTTCAAGCACACAAATGTACATAGGCGGACTTAATGTCAAAATTACATGTAAAACCACTTTTGAACAACCTGTTCAGTCAAAATTAGTTTTGACTGATTTTGCTAGTCAATAGTACTTTTGTCTGGTTAAGAGTTTTGACTGCAACATATACAGCACTTCGCTCGCGACTTCGACCGCGTGCATTTTGCACTTTAACACCACCCACTCTTAGATTTAAAAATAAAATACATATAATCTATGACACTCACACATAATGTGGCTACGATTTTAAATACTTATTAGGTACCAACACCTATATTGGTAATTTTTATTAGGTAGTTTGTCAAAGCACGTTAGGCCGTTGTTCCCGGCTGTTATTAGTAGATCTTTGACAGACATTAAAAGTAGTCGAAAGCCCAAAAGTCTGACAACCGGCTTAACCAAGCCGCATTTCAGAGCCGCAGTTTCGGAGATTAACCCATAGAAACAGACAGTTTAAAAATAAACCATTAAACGCCAAGACCTATATACTTTCGACTGCAATCTCAAATCTGAAGGTCTGACAGCCAGTATAACCAAGGGGTACCAGTTACGTAGTCACTAGGTTGTGAAGGTCAGAAGGCAGTCGCTCCAACTAAAACACTGGTATTCAGCTGCATTCGGTTAGACTGGAAGCCCGACTTCAAAGTCTTCAACATGGTTGGGCAAAAGCTAGCCTGATATTGGAAATAATGGGGAAAAATACCTTTTCCGTAGAGAGACTCCAGTGCTTAACCTTGCTGGTGGGACTCGGATGGACACTGATATTTAGGCTCCAGTGCTGGATCAACTGCCTGACTTCTGCGCGCATGGCAGTGTCGTTGTACGAAGGGGTTACTTCTTTCTGCACAAATAAAAAATTGCGGCCTCTTTGGTCTAGTGGTCTAATGTTTAAAGTTATGTTTTGAGTAATTTTGAATCCAATTTAATTTAGTTTCGTAGTTTCGATACATCTATTTTAAATGTAAAATTTTATGTTATTTTAATTTAATTTATTTTGCAATTCGTTATGTTATAAATTTTCAACACAATGTTCCTATTGTTACGAAATAAAATACTTATGACTTATAGTAATAAGTGGTCGCAAGCTACTGGTGAACATGGGGGACCGATCGCCGGGGTCGGACAAAGTGTTATATATTGTGTGTTTCCACCTGGAATTTCTCAGAGGCTAAAGCGTCGCCCCCTCCTATTACATGGGAGTATGGGACTTTGAAATAACTGGAGAGATGGTTGTACTACAGCTACATCTCTGCCTAGCCCTTGGCGGATTACAGGCGTAATGATATGCGTATGTGGGTAAAAATTTAAACGTATCAATAATACCAACTATACAAGAAAAAGCTTGAAAGGTCAGGTGCGTAGTACTCGCAACCGGCGTGAGTGTATGACGACATGTATGAACGAATAAACGAAGCAAAAGAAGTAGGTATGTCAGAATCGTAGCATAGGGCGCTCTGTAGTTTCTGCCTACTCCCAAAGAAAAAAAAAATGTATGTATGTGTTAATCCAGGAAATGGTCTATGTGACAATTTTCATCAAAACCTGTTCAACGGTTTACGCGTGACTGTGTAACTAACATCCAAACATCTTTGTCACAAACTCTCACATTTAAAATAACGTTCATGGATAACTACGTCAAATTTAATCCTACTGATTAAATTTTACGTAGTTATCGATGAACGTCGATCAGTCGAAGGACCGCTGTACAACAATCGATAAGACAGTCTTGGATCGACTGTGATCACAATCCATATACCTACCAGTAAAAATCCAGTAAAAATTCGTCCAGCCGATTCGGACATTAACCCATAGAATCAGACAGACTAAGTATAAATAAATCGTTCAAAAACTCCTCGACCTATCTATACTATCGACTGCAATCACAAATCTCAGGCTGAGGCTACAGTAGGCAGCGATTTGCGATGCGACTGGAAGAGCGAACGAGAAAAACATGGTATGGCTACATTACAAGCGAAATGCCGGCGTATATTCGGCGATGACATGGCTACAGTACACATGCTCAACAACGAATTAGCAAGAGCGATTCACTTTCAGCGATTCCTCATTATGTTGATGTAGCCGATGCCGTGATTTCAGTAATGTTGTTCCTATCGCATAAAGAAATCAAAGATCGCTAGTAATATTTGATGTACGGTGTAGCCATATACGTGAGCATTCATTTATTAACCGACTTTCAAAAAAGGAGGAGGTTCTATGTTCGTGTGTATGTATTTTTTTTTTTTTTTTTGTTTTAATCGCTCGTGTGTCGCAGGTCGCGTCGCGGCCTAATGTAGCCTCAGCCTAAAAGTCTGTTAACAAGTCTAAACAAGAAGAATCGTGTTACCCAATCACTGGGTTGTGGAGGTCAGACATTCAGTCGCTCCGTGAAAGACACTGGTATTCAGCTGCATCAGGTTAAACTGGAAGCCGACCCCAACATAGTTGGGAAAAGGCAGGCAGATGATTTACTAACATTTTCTTTACTACTGGGACTCCAGTGCTGAACCAACTTTCTGACCTCAGCTTGCATAACTGAGTTGTTGTACTTCGGCGTTTCTTGCGGTAACATCTATAATGATAAAACTTAAATGGTTAAACAATCAATCTCAATCCTAATTAACATTGAAAATGCGTCGGTTAGTTTGGTTATTACCCTTTCACGCCTAAACCACTGAATCTATAACCCTGAAATTTTGCACATACGTTGTCCGGTGTACAGAAACGGATTTAGAACAACTTTCATTCCGGTAAAAATACTATTTCCAAAAAAAAACACCTAATTACGTTCTTATATTATTACTCTTCCGAATCATGATTAACTTATGTTATTAAAAGCAGAAGACAACTTGAATTGCTTGTCAAAGGGAAATGCCTATTTGCTGAGGAAATTTTAGCCTTACATTTTCTTTACTGCTGGGACTCCAGTGCTGAACCAACTTTCTGACTTCAGCTTGCATTACTGAGTTGTTGTACATCGCAGTTTCTTGTGGATACTTCTACCATAATAAAAATAAAATAGTTAAACAATCCATAATTATAACTTGATGTATAGATGGCTCAGAGGTTAAGACATCTGCCTGTTAGGCACGAAGTTGTGGTTCAAACCACCGCTGCACCGTGAGTTTTTGGATTCATTTTATGTACTTTCTGATCTTAGACATTGGAATCGGTGACCGGAACGGAAACATCGTGAGGAAACCTGAACTTAGTTAAGAACTATAAGTTTGAAATCGATTTTTCTCCTTGAGCAAGCGTGGTGATCAGTGCTGGTGCCTTCTCTGTGTGAGAGACTACTTACTCTTTGCCCTGTAGTGGGATTTTAACATACTGGTATTATGTATACAACTAATTTTAAGGTAAGTACTTTGTTGATCAAAATTAAGGGGGCTTAATAATTGCAGCCGCACGGGTCGATCAAAGATTAAGCTACGCTTGCCAAGTTGGATATTAATTGCACACCAAGACCCCACCGCGCCTCAGAAAGCAAGCAAGCAAGTTATCATTTGGGTTTTAAAGGTCAGATACCTACGTAGGCAGTCGCTCTAAGTTAAACAACCCCAACAGAGTTAAGGACGAGCAGGCCAGTGATGGTATTTACTTACAGTTTCTTTACTGCTGGGACTCCAGTGCTGAACCAACTTTCTGACTTCAGCTTGCATGATTGAGCTGTTATACGTCGCAGTTTCTTGGGGGAACGTCTGCAATAAAAAAATCTTAAATAAACATTTAAAATCCCCTAACGCATATAGAACATTTAAAAAAAAAAACATAATTCGCCATTTTGTAGCGGCGGCCATCTTGGATTTGTTTATCATAGTGTTCATTGTGTCATCGTAGTGTGAATGTGTTTGGCGTGTGTATGTATGTGTGTGTGTATGCTATTAGTCAAACAATTTTATTTGAAACCCATATTCAGAGAGTTGTGAAATTATGTAATCCGCCATTTCGTGCGCTATTTTTTTTTGGGACTGCCTCGTTGGTCTAGTGGACGCTATCGCTACTGCTGAGCATGAGGTCCCGGGTTCAATCCCCGTCTCGGTATCAGCTTGGAGTCTGGATTTGTGCCCCATTGATGGCAATAGACTAGCCGCCTTCTTATTACATGCGACTTAAACATAACGGACGAAATGTGGGTGTAGGTGTTACTTGGTACGCCTCTACCCAACCCTTAGGGGATGATAAGCGTGATGTTATGTTACTTACATGTTCTCTGCTGTTAGGGCTCCAGTGCTGAACAAATTTCCTTCCTCCGGCTTGCTTCTCCGAACTGCCGAACGTCGCCGATTCCTGTGGCAACATCTACAATAGTAAATTAGAATAAAACTTGAGAGGTATCAAGGGACACCCGGATGGAACGAAGTTCCCTTCGATTGATTAGAATGATTAGTGAAGGAATTGTAAAATTCCTTCAAGATAAATCGAAAGGAACCTCTTTCCATTCGGGCGTCTTCGTTACAACTTTTGGTCCCAATCTTCTTTCTCTCTGCCACCTTTCCCCTCCCTCGCTTTCCCTCCCCCTCCCTCCCTCTCCCTCCCTCTCCCTCCCTCTCCCTCCCTCTCCCTCCCGCTCCCTCCCTCTCCCTCCCTCTCCCTCCCTCTCCCTCCCTCTCCCTCCCTCTCCCTCCCTCTCCCTCCCTCTCCCTCCCTCTCCCTCCCTCTCACTCCCTCTCGCTCCCTCCCTCTCCCTCCCTCTCCCTCCTCTCCCTCCCTCTCCCTCCCTCTCACTCCCTCTCACTCCCTCTCCCTCCCTCTCACTCCCTCACTCTCACTCCCTCTCCCTCACTCTCCTTCTCCGTCCCTCCTTCTTCCCTCACTTCCTCTTCCTCTCCCTCCCTTTCACTCCCTCTCGCTCCCTCCCTCTCCCTCCCTCCTTTTACCCTCTCCCTCTGTCCTTCTTCCCTCACTTCCTCTTCCTCTCCCTCCCTCTCTCCCTCCTTCTTCCCTCTCTTCCTCTTCCTCTCCCTCTCCCTCTGCCAACAACTTGCACACACAACTGAGAAACACGCGCACGCCGCACAGCCCACAACTATAGCAAAAAGTGTCGTTACAACTTTTTGTCATCATTTTTTCCGTCTAGCCCCCTTTCGCAACGCGCGATAAGGAATTTCGTTTCAAAAATACACCAACTTGGGGCTTAAACATAACTGGTGAATTACGGGGTCTGGTGGGTTATCCGTGTACTAATTGTAGACTTCTGTTTGTGGATAACAGGCGTGATGTTATGTCTACTAGATACTATGTACTAATATACATATAAAGGGGAAATATTTGATTGTTTGTTTGCATTGAATAAGCTCCGTAACTGCTGGACCGATGTGAAAAATTATTTCACTGTTGAGAAGCTACACTACCCCCGGGTGACGTAGGCTACTTCTTATCCCTGTATTTCTACAGGAACGGGAACTACGCGGGTGAAACCGCGATCGTGATCTCTGCTAGTGTAAAATATAAACTTAAACACACCTTTTTCCATTACATGGTCACAGTCTACAGTGAATCTGCATGGTCCTCTCATGGACTGATCAACATTATGTCTGAACTTTATACATTTTTTTAAAACTAATCAGGATAAAATCTAGACTCCCGTGCTGCTACTGAACAATTCGATACGGAAAACGTTAACCCGACCCGGGGATCGAAGCCGGGGACCTCGTGCTCAGCAGTAGAGCTTGCAATCTTACTGACGAAGCAGTCTAAACAAGCCGAGTCGAGTTAGAATATTTTACACTAACACTTTGTTGCACTTCGCTCGCGACTACGTCTTTAATGGAAATAGGACACCCGCAAATAATGTAGCTTTTTATTGGTAAAAGAATTTTCAAAATTAGTTCAGTAGATTTAGAGATTACGCACTAAAACCTCACAAACTACCTCTTTGTAGGTTGTGACTTACATTTTTTTTACTGTCAGGGCTCCAGTGCTGTACTACCTTTCTGTCTGCTGCTTGCATGTCCAAGTTACTGAACGTAGAGGTTTCTTGCGGATACATCTACATAAACAGAAAAAGAGTACTTCGTTGTAGATTCACTAAAATCCTTTCAGAAGTGTTCTTCTGTTAACACCACCCCTTAAATAAATGTCGGTGAAAAAGTAAAGACGGATTGAGCTGTCATTCCAAAGATACTATTTATGTATAATGCTAGGCGTTGAAAGGTTACTTCACTCAAATTTTCGCAGATTGATTTTTATTTCAAACCTGTACAGCTTTACGTATTTTTTTTTATACCACGATGGTGGCAAACAATCTTACGGCCCGCCTGATGGTAAGCGGTTACCGTACCCTATGGACACTTGCGACACCTGCAGGGGCGCCACACTCGCGTTGCCGACCCTTTAAAAAACCTATTTACTCCCCTTTTGAAGAACCCCATACTGTAGCCCTCTGAGAAAACCTCGGCAGGGAGCTCATTCCACAATCCAAGTGTACGCGGGAGGAAATTCCTCTGAAACCGCAGAGGAATACGAGACGTATGTACTGGTACTAGTCTCACGACTTTGTCCGCTTGAATAACGTATTTTACTCATCCAACCCTCATGCCCCTCTTTGTTCCAAAAATAAAAAATACCTTAAATACCTATATAACTCGGTAATAATATAGCTTTGTAATGGTGAAAGATTTATTTAATCTGTTGAAGAATTTTTGAGTGAAATCCCTTCAAACAAACATACAAACAAAATTTAAATATTTCTTCTTTGTTATATTGTACTATAGACTGCAGATAGGTATAGTTTAAACTTTAACTGAAGACGCGCGTTTATGTAAAAAAAAAAAATAGCATTACACAACTTTTACACAACGCCATCTAGTTCCAAGCTTAGAAAAGCTTGTGTTGTGGGTAATAAATGGCTGATAAACATACTTATATACTTCTAAACACATGGGTACATATTATAAGTAAAATTACACCCAGACACAGTACAAATTATGCTTATTACACAAACATTTGTCTTGGGTGGGAATCGAACCCACGACCTCCGGCATTGCAGTCAGGGCCACTACTGGACCAAGGAATAAGAATATTCACTGGTCCCTTAAAATCTTAAAATGCTACATCAGTACCACAGTCATTTCGGAGTCTCCTGTTCCATCAGCCGTAATCCAGGTTTGGACTTCAATAGTGGGCCTCCAGTACTGTAAATCGATTGAAGACCTTTTTGGGACCGTCCCCTTTTGGCTCTCAAGTTTATTTTTCCCGACTTCTGCTATTATATCACTGTCACTGTACGTCGAGGATTCTGGCTGGTAAACCTGCCAAAACAAATAGGGTTGGATCTTAGGCTATCTAAACGGTGGATTATCGACCCGCGATGCTAAAATTATGCGCGCGATTGAACGTATATGTTTTAGCCCAGCAGACACAACACCGTCTGCGAGGAGGATCCGAGTTTTTCTATGGAGGAAGAGGAACTGTACACCCTGTTCCTTAAACCTGTAAAGGTATTATTAATATCTTTACTTACGAAGCTCCAGTGTTGTTCAGTGATACTCTGATCTGTGTTTTCGACCATATTTTCTTGTTTATTTTGAAGATTCTGACTCTTATAAGTGTGCAACCATTTCTGGGTGCGTCCCATTTCAGTAACGTCGTCAGGTCTTTTAGAATTTACTAGATAATCGTAAGTATCCGTGTATTCTTTGACAGCGCGGTGTTCTCTCACAGGCTCGGGATTTTTCCCTTGAAGAATGTTCTTCAGTACTCCTGGGGTATAGATGACAAAATTAACCTTTTGACCGCCATATACTTAGTCTTGTATCACTATCACTACTTACATATTCTAAAACAAAGTCCTCCGCCGCGTCTGTCTATTCGCGAGAAACTCAAAAACTTCTGCGAAGATTTCATGCTGTTTTCAGAATCAAAATATTCTATGGAACATTCCAAAACTACTTTAAAAGTTCTATAATAGTACGACAAATGTACTACAATACTAAAAAGGTACAACAAAAATTTTCAGCCCTATGAGTTTTTCTGAAGCTATTTTTCTATTGGACTCTCAAGGCACCTTTGACGTCAATGATTTCCTTAGGGTTAAGGGTCCTTATTTCCTCCATGCCTCTTCTTTTGTGGCGAGTGACAGCCTCCGCCACAGTACTCATCCCGGCGGGAGCTTTAATTTCTGTGCGAAATAAAACAAATAAAGTTAAACAGGTTTCATCTTTAAAGTAGGCAGCGAGACCTGTCGCTGACGGCCGTAGTTAAGGCGATGGTCCTGAGAGGCTGCGGAAAGGGAGAGGGATCTTTGATTACCTACTTCCACATACCCGGCCCGCAGTAGCCGCACCGGGCACAGGTGGAGGGTGGACAGCGCCCTCTTCCAGCCCTACTCAATGGATTCTGGGATCCACGCGCGCACTGCTTAGCTGTCACAGGGGGAGTCCACGCCTCATTTCCCCGCTGACCTGGTGAGGCCCGTGAGGCCAGTCGGTTTCGGAAGTATTTTCTATTTCCTCCCGTGACCCCCGGCGCGGGGTGGTTTTCAGTCAGTAAGAGTCTGACAGACTTTTCCGCCCTCTTCGGGGTGTCTGAATTTGACATCAATACAGAAGTTCTTTTTTCATGGTGTACAATAAAGAGTGGAGTACAAACTATTTTAGAGATAACTTCGAAAATACAGAATGAATTGAAGAAGTCACATTGGTATTTGCCCGGATTTGAACCACAACCTCGTGCATGAGAGGCAAGCGGCTGAACCTCTGAACCATCACGACATTTAGACACGTCACGCCGACTACTAATAATTTGGGGACAGCAGCTTAGCACATAATATCTGGTAGAGTTTTATTATACTCTGGTATAGCTACTAACCGTCATTGTAACTATCGTAGAAATCTGCATTTTCATTAACCCCATCTGCATCATAAAACGCTGAATAAGTAGCCCCCTTAGCCCCCCTACACACATGCACGCCGACCAGCAAGATAAACAGCGCCGGACCTAACATTACTTTAAAACAAAGAAAACATTTAAACTTAACGAAAATTTAGAAACATGCAATTTCAGATTTTATAACATGATCATGGTTGTAAACTAATAAAATTTAAATTAAGTTAGGGGCAACTTCGACCCTTCATTAAGTGAATTTTGAGGAAGAAATTTAAACGCAATGGTTTCGGCAGAATAATTTAGCTACCATGACTTCTTTCAAGATCTTTAGAATCTATGGCATTGTCACCAAAGACTGTGCTGTATTTCATAGACAACGCAAAGAAGTTTGTAAATGGGATCGAACTTCAAACCTTTGTGGTATATCCAATCCGCCGTGGCTGCAGTTTTTTTAAGTTTCCACGCACTGTTATAACAAATTAGCTGATTTGGGAATTTGTATAATATATAAAACTGCTCGCCATGCAAGCAGCGGCAGTCAACCTACAAAATTCATTCTTACCACATATTTTTTCCGACTAATGTAATTTTGGTGTGTAATTTAAAATAAATTCAGTGTAGTAGTAAATACGTGTTTCAATTAAAGGACCCACGGAGCGCCATCCTAACAAATTGGTGTCAGAAGTGAGATATATAGGTGTAGGCGTCGCGATTCGTTGCCACTCGTCTGCACCATATTATTTGTTGGCTCCGTGGCTTAGCAGTCCTTTCGGTGAGTAGTCGACGATAAGCCTTGGGTTCCCCAAAAGCCTAAGCCCGCGCTACTGCATTCCACGTGATCGACGATCAGCCTCCGCTTTTAGCGTGAGCCCGCGTCACTCCGGAAACCTGCATTCCACGTGATCGACGATTAGCCTCCGCTATTCAGCGTGAGCCCGCGTCACCCTGAAACACCTCCTGCTACCCGTGATCGACGATAAGCCTCCGCTATTAAGCGAGAGCCCGCATCACCCCGGAATATCTCCTACTGCCTTGCGGTCGACGGTCAGTCTCCACTTCCGAGTGCAAGCTCGCATCACAAGAGGACCCTCCGTCGAGGTCTCGCTGACGACCTCCAATCGCACACCATCCATCATCCGTCATCACTTCATCAGCAACGTGGTCGCACCGCGTGCCTGCTGAACGCAACGTGTCGTGTCATCGACCTGCAATACGATTCGCTGAATCGCCAGGTCGCCACGTCGTGTCACGCCACACTACGTGTATGTGTCATCATCCTTCCAGAATGTTCGCGTGCACTGCTGCCATATCCCTATTACTGTGAGTTTTCCCTATCCATTTATCTAGTGAAAGTGATCAAGTTAATTACAGTGAAGTGATTTTTTTTCAAAATTTTCAAAATAATTTTAATATTTTTCTAGAACTCTTTTAAAGTAGATTTATTCCATTTTTTGTATACAATATTACTTTCATATTTTTCTTGTGTTTTGTGTTTCTGATGTTCTGTAGTGCTTTAATGCGATAACTATATCATCATTATTTTAATGCCTCTAAAAAAGGAGATTTCCGAAGAAATTGCGTCTTCATCTAATTCAGATTATTCAGAGGATAGTCCGCCACCAAAAATAAAAGAAAAAATGGCAGACAAAATCACGCTCTCTGTCCTCACAAAATTCATCAAACCCTTTAACGGGGACCGTGAGTCATTGCCCGCGTTTTTAACAAATTGCGAAAATGCAATTTCTCTAGCAACTACAGAACAGCAGAACGTTTTATGTAAATATGTCATCTCGCAATTGGAAGGTAAAGCCCAATTGGCTTGTTGCTTAAAACAATTCAATAGTTGGTCAGAAATTAAACAGTTCCTTAGAACCACTTTTGGAGAGAAAAAACATTCCACTCATTTACTATTAGATTTACAACAATGCAAACAGTTGCCTTCCGAAGACGTGATGCAATTTTCTATCCGCATTGAATCATGTTTAACACGACTACAAGCTGACATCCATTATAGCTGCCAAAATGATAAAGAACTTATAGGTCGTATAGCCGCAATGGAAGATTTGGCTCTTAATACGTTTTTGTTAGGGTTAAACTCTAATTTTTCCCATATTGTGCGGTGTAGAAATCCAAAGGCCTTGTCAGAATCTATCACAATAGCTATTGAAGAAGAAAAATTATATAATTTATCGAAACTATCTACTCGTCGTGATAAACAATGCACAATATGTAATAAGAGCGGCCATGTCGCTTCCGAGTGTTATAAAAATAAAAATAAGCTTTCTTCGCCTAAATTATATCACGTTAATACGGCTAATAATAACGAGCAAAATATTATTCATACTAATCAATATCATAACTCTAATTTTTATACAAATAAATTTTGTGCTTATTGTAAGAAACGTGGTCATTTAATAGGCGAATGTCGTAAACTTAAAGCAAAAGCCAATAACAGTAATTCGCCTACCGATCCACGTAACTCTACACTATCCAGTGCAACTGCACCGAGTTCAAGTAACGTGTCGAGCAATAATCGCTCTAATGTACATCATGTTGACACTTCTAATGAAAATGCTGGTTTAAACTAAATAGGGTTTCGGTTCCGTGTCTGCCGAAACCTAATGTTCACAATTTAATTGACACGAAAAACGTTTTTATTCAACCCTGTGTTCCTACATTATTTCCAACACAGGTTAGTGCTACTAAAGGTAATTTAAATCCTTCAAACTGTGTTACTAATTTTTCTCAAACACAGGTTAGTGCACATACAGAGACTTCCAAGTCTCTTAATAAAGATTTTAAATACAGTTCCTCATTTCTCGAAAATACGAATCTTTTACGTGAAAAAACATTTACCATTAACAACATTAATGACAGAGTTTCTTTACCTCACGTTTATTTGAAATCAAACTATAATGACAAGCCCTTGTGCTTTTTAATCGACACTGGATCTACAATTTGTATTATTAAACATTCCAGTTTGTTTAACAAACCAGTTTTGAGTCCTGAAATTATAAAACTTAAAGGCCTAAGCGATAACGATTCCTATTGCGAATCTATGGGGTCTATTAAAGTCAATTTTGAGTATCGCATTTCGTCAAAAAGTAAAATAATATTTGACTATTTGTTTCACGCGATTGATGATACGATCAATTTACACTACGATGGTATTATTGGTAGTGATTTTATACAACATTTTAAAATAGATATTCAATATTCAACCAACACCCTTAAGTTAGAAGGTTACGAAATACCTATTTGTTGTAGTAAACCATCATATAACATACCTCCGCGGTCAGAAATGGTCATCGAGTGTTCGGTCTCCAATTTATCAGAGATTGCTGATCTGAAAGAAGGTTTGATACTAGATCATAAAATCAGTGAAGGGGTATTCTTAGCTAACTGTATAGTTAACTTAAAGTCAAATAATAGAGTTAACGTTTCTGTTCTTAATACCACCGAAACTGAAGTCAAAATTGACAATTTTCAAGTTAAAGTAACTACATTTCAACTCCCACCTTCCAAATTAGACGATTCGGAAGAGGAACTCGTTCATCAATTTGATTCCTCAGTAATTGACCGATCTCAGAAAGTTATTGAGCAGATTAGGTGCTCCCATTTAAATCCGCAAGAAAAGAAAGCTTTGATGAACTGTCTTTCTAAATATACAGACATATTTCACCTCGATGGTGAATTTCTAACTTATACGAATGTGATCAAACATTCTATTAATACTAAAGACGCAGACCCTATCCACGTTAAGTCGTATCGTTTCCCTGAAATCCATAAAGATGAAGTTGAGAAACAAATCAAGAAAATGCTTGATCAGAATATTATTCGTCCCTCAACTTCTCCTTGGAATGCACCTGTATGGGTAGTCCCAAAGAAACTAGATGCTTCCGGTAAACAAAAATGGCGAATTGTCATTGACTATAGACGTCTGAATGATGTCACTGTTTCAGAGATTTATCCTCTCCCTCTCATTACTGACATATTAGACCAGTTAGGTCACTCAAAATATTTCAGTACACTCGATCTAGCATCAGGTTTTCATCAATTATTGTTGGACACAAAAGATACTGAAAAAACTGCGTTCAGTGTTACAACTAATAGCATTTCAGGCCAATTTGAATTTACTAGGATGCCTTTCGGACTAAAAAATGCCCCCTCTACATTTCAAAGAATGATGAACATTGTCCTTTCAGGATTACAAGGTCTTCACTGTTATATATATTTAGATGATTGTATCGTCTACTCCCATGACCTTGGATCTCATATTCAGAAGCTTGAAGCTGTTTTCTCCAAACTCAGAGAGGCAAACTTAAAATTACAGCCCGATAAATGCGAATTCTTGCGACGAGAAGTTGCTTACCTAGGACATGTTATCACAGATAACGGTGTCTCGCCTAATCCAGATAAAGTGAAGGCTATTTCTCAATTCCCCACACTGAAAACCCCCAAAGATGTAAAGTCTTTTCTTGGCCTAACGGGTTATTATCGTCGTTTCATCGAGAATTTCTCTCATATAACAAAGCCGCTGACATCTTTATTAAAAAAAGATGTTAACTTCCACTGGTCTCATGAACAAGAGCAAGCTTTCAACACGCTTAAACAAAAGCTCATCTCCGCTCCCTTGTTGCAGTACCCAGATTTTTCACAGCCCTTTATTGTAACGACGGATTCCTCGAATTATGCCGTCGGAGCAGTTTTATCCCAAGGTGAGATTGGCAAAGACAAGCCCATTTCATATGCCTCTCGGACTTTAAATAAACAAGAAGGGAACTATTCAACAACTGAAAAAGAGCTCCTTGCTATTATTTTTGCTGTTAACACATTCCGCCCCTATCTCTACGGTTATAAGTTTAAAATCGTAACAGATCATCGCCCTTTGACATGGTTATTTAATGCGAAAGATCCAGGTGGACGTTTACTAAGATGGCGACTAAAATTAGAAGAATACGACTACGAGATTATTTACAAGCCTGGTCGAGTAAATTCAAATGCAGATGCTTTATCTCGCTATCCAGTAAATTCAATTGTTCATTCCAATTTAAATAAAACTACCTATGAAGAATATACGAAAAAACAATTTACTAAAACCATCTCTAGTGATACGAAGATTGAAGAACACAACGCAAGTTTACATTTATCGAAACAAAATATAATTGCGTGTCCCGTTTCACTTGACTTCGACAACACTATGCCGCACTGCGAACAGCTGTTGTCAATGATACCAAATTCTGCTGAGTTGCAATCAGCTGAGCGTGAACTTGAAACCGTACAGTCGGTCGAAGCAAATAATAAAACGATCTATTTCTTATTTACTAAAGTTCATCATTACGAAGAAACTTCTTACAAAACAATTTACAATCTATTACTAAAATTAAGGGATCAAATTATAACACACAAGGAAATTGAAGAGTTATCTGTTTCAGATTTTACAGAACCCTTCACTAAATTAGTTTATGTAAAAATATATAACATGATATCGTATATTTTCCACGGCACTAACATTAAAATTCATGTTTATAAAAACCAAATTCGATATCCAAATCCTGCTGAAGTCCCTAATATCCTTCAAGAAAACCACGGGACTACCGTAGCTGGTCACCCAGGTTTCAAAAGAATGTATAACAGGATTAAAACGTCGTACTATTGGAAAAGTATGCAATCTGACATTCAACGTTTTGTTAAAGATTGTAAACTCTGCCAAGTGAATAAACCATTGCGTAGTTCTAATAAGGCCCCCATGGTTATAACTTCATCAAGTACTAAACCATTCGAAAGATTAGCATTAGACATTGTAGGTCCTTTACCTGAAGCTGGTCTTCAGAAATTTAAATACATTTTAACTCTTCAAGATGATTTAACTAAATTCTCATCTGCATATCCTATGGTAACTTCTGCAACAGATGAAGTTGCACGTAGTCTAATTCATTTCATTTCTCTATTTGGGTTTCCAAAAACAATTCTTACCGATCAAGGTACATGTTTTACATCCGAATTGTTTCGGCAATTAACCGAGATCCTTAAAATAAAAAAAATATTTTCTTCCCCTTACCATCCTCAAACAAACGGTGCGCTAGAGCGTAGCCATGCAACACTTAAGGAATACCTTAAGTCTTTTGTCAATGACGATCACGATGACTGGCATTCCTATCTAGCAACCGCAATTTTGTCGTATAACACAACTCCTCATTGTACTACTGAATTTACCCCTTATGAGTTATTATACGGGTACAAACCCACTATTCCCAGTAGTTTTCCTGAATCCTATAATAATGCCACTTACCACGAGTATATCCGCGCTTTACAGTATAGAATGAAATTCTCGCGAGAAAGAGCTTTGGAAAACATTAACAAAAGCAAAGAGCAATCAAAAAGGTATTACGATATTTCTGCTAATAAAGGAAAAAACTACAAAACTGGAGATATGGTGTATTTAAAACAGCATCATAGATTGCGTAAGGCTTTGTCCCCAATCTGGAAGGGACCCTATAAAATTATGAAGACGCACGGAAAAACGAATGTCACCCTATGTGTAAATAGAAAACGTATAAAATATCACGTTAATGAAATAAAACCAGCCTAAATAAATTATCCCTGTTTAAGTAACATAATTTTATTATTTAAATGTATTTTTGCTTTGTACTTGTGTAACTTAATTATTTTTGTTATATCTAAGTTTTCCTTTAAGTTCAATTACTCTTGTAACTTATTTTGAATTTGTTTACATTTTGTATAAACTTGTGTAATTTTAATTATTTTTCTATTATTTTGTAATGTTTAAATTTACTGTTACCGTTATTTGTCTTTATTTATCCAATATTTCAATGTGTTTTTGCATTGTTCTTTTGTAATTAAATTATTTTTAAAGCTGTTAAATTTAATTAAATTTGTTTATACATATTTAAATGTGTTTTCCCTTGAACTTGTGTAATTTGAATATTTTGTTATGTCAAAATTTTCTCTTAACTTTAATTAAGTAGTACTCTTGTTACTTATTTGAATTGGTTTTCATTTATACTAATTTGTGTATAATTTTAACTATTTTTTCCATTAATTTTGTAATGTTTTAATTTACTCTAGTTGTACTTTTATTTTTGTGAAAATATTTACTCTACCATTCCCTTTCCGTTTGGAACAATTTTATTCTTGTATTTAAATTTTATCCTTCGCTTAATTTTTTATTATAAAGCTCCGTCTTAAGGGGGGAGATGTTATAACAAATTAGCTGATTTGGGAATTTGTATAATATATAAAACTGCTCGCCATGCAAGCAGCGGCAGTCAACCTACAAAATTCATTCTTACCACATATTTTTTCCGACTAATGTAATTTTGGTGTGTAATTTAAAATAAATTCAGTGTAGTAGTAAATACGTGTTTCAATTAAAGGACCCACGGAGCGCCATCCTAACAGCACGAAGACCACATTTTACAGTTTTCGTTATACACAAGGTACAGACGCCTGCACATCAAGTTACCCCAATGTGTCAAATTTTATTGATCGTTTTTTAACTTTATGTCAAACAGAATAAGATTCATATTCAATTGGGAAAATTTGACACATTCCCCAATGTGTAAAACCCAAACCTTGATGTGCTGGCGTCTGTACATACATTGCCAAATACTCAAAGAAATTCTTACTAGTTTTTTATTTGTTTTGATTTAAAACAGTAGGTATGATAAGCACCCTGTTTTCTTTTCCATTTTCTGCAGTGAGTACCTGACCCAATAGAAAATGCATGTTCGGATGACATTTACTTATTGTTCGGATGACAATTTATGCACACATTGAAAAATAAATGGAGGAATTACACGGAAACCTACAGTTACATGGCTGGTGAACAGCATCAGGTTTGATGCACTTTCCAGATTCGACAAAAAACTAAGGAAACACACTGTAGGTTTTGCGAAGAGGGAAGAACCAGCCTTTTTCGTGAAGTGCAGTATCTATCTTTGTTTTGTTGTAGGGAAAAGTAACATAAGAATAGTTCGCCCATTTCGCACCTAATAAATATTGTTTATTAGGACTTATGGTAAATAAAGTAAAGATGGAACTAAGATGTATTAAACTGTTATCTTGGCTCTGTACTCCACGTAGTACAAACACGAGAAGACGTAGGTATTACTCTTTACCTACCTACTCCCCGAAGTACCTACATAGATTTTCGCGAAAACCTACCTATGTAGCACATTACGGTATTTTGTAATGTAGGTACCTAAGCCACCAATGTACCTAAGTCCCTACTTATTTGTTAAGTTTTCATTAAGTAATTGAATCTAATTTGTTATCTAATAAAATCTTTAATGCCCTCATATTTAAAACCGCCAGTTTAAGTTCTATAGTCTATGGTAATTCCAACAGAATAACGATTCAAATATAACAGCAGAACTACATCATAAAGGGCTAAAATGAGTCTTACCAACAAAAAAAACTTGAGCAAAAGCACTTAAACTACGAATAATGTTATAAGAATAGCCACAGATCTCTTATTTGTAAAGTTAGACAGCCATAACAGTAAATTAGTCAGCATAATAGAACGAAGGCGGAAGCTGGCTGAACAGGCTAATGTCTGTGCCTCCGTGGAAAGCGAAATGCGGCAAGATGGCGTCGCCGGCCTGTCTGGCGCCAAAATTTTCATCAGCGCGACTTTGAAACGCCAAAACTCATGATTTATTCTCAGATCAAAGTCTACTCTACTTTAAGCTTATAAGGTTGATTTTCTTGTAGCAGATATTACTGTTCCAGTATTGACTTTTCAATATATGTGGTATGCGTTTCGTGCTACTATATTCTTCGACAGACGATTATGCACCTTAGCTGACACAAGATAGAGCAAATATTTTATTGTATTCATTAAATTCGTTACTGTAATATATTTTTTCGTTGGCGAAGCTTTGTCTGGGTGGCGCCAAAACTACTTAGATGTAAACCAATGAGTTTTGGACTGTATTTGAAAGGAATAGGGTTGGATTTCGTAAATATTTGATGTGAAAGGGCTACTCCTGCCCCGAAAATCGCGTAAATGTAACTTTCTGGTATGTGATTGTCTACTACATACTATAATATTGTTTTTATCTTTTATTCTGTGCCGTAAAGATGATTTTATATTTCAAGAATAAAAAAAAAATGTTTTTATCTGCCTGACTTTTCTCAATTTAGTTAGGGTCGGTTTCCAGCCTTACAAAAGATGCAGCTGGAATACCAGTGTTTTACTTGGATCGAGTATCTAGTCGTCCTCCACAACCTAGAGACTGGGTATCAGCTACTTAAAAACCTAATGGTTGTCTGAGACCAGGCTACTTCTCGGGATCATGGAAAACGGCCAACATAATCGCACTCAAAAAACCTAGCAAAGATGGCAGCATCCCTACAAATGATCGTTCCATAACCCTACGCCCATGCCTAAGCAAGTTATTATAGAATTGAGTAAAAGTCAAAGTCACAGAATATCTTTTGCTACCGGAACAATTTGGCTTTCGCAAGGCACACTCCACTACTCAGCAGTCGGCTAGGGTATACACACCGCTCACAGCATGATTGAAAGTAAATCTACAGGAATGGTGATGATAGATTTTGAAAAAGCCTTCGACAGTGTATGGCATGAGGGACTACTTCATAAGCTTATTATTAACGGCATACCTTTAGCACTTGTCAAAATTGTTCAAAATCACTTGGCTGATCAACATTTTAAAGTATTTATAGGGAAACAATGTTCTATGGCAAAATACGTAGTATCTGGTGTGCCTCAAGGTTTGAATTTAGGACCTTTTCTTTTTATTCTATATCTTAATGACTCATCCTGCAATATATGCTGATGATACTGCAGCCTCATATAATTCTTCAGAGGACATTGACTTAATTATTGGGCGGCTTGAGCTTCCACTAAGTCTTCTAGGCATGTTCTTCACTAGATGGAAACTAAAGATAAACTCCAATAAAACAGAAGTGAAGTCGCTACCAGCCTGTCAGGCCTGTCTGTTTAAATTGTTTAATTCTATTATTTTGACAACAAATTACAACCAATTGTAGCAAAAACAAATAAAATGCTTACTTAACTTATTAGTTATACCTACTGGCTGTTTTTGTGCCTTTGCCTTAAAATAAAAAAAATCGCAGACGAATTTGTGAACAAGTAAAAATATTCCGCGCGCTTTTTCTTTTCGCTGTATTGTTTTATTTATTTCCTAGCAATTGTGTTTTAAAACGTCGCGTCGTATGACACAGGCTACGTGCGCTTTCATAATTACAGCAATATCGTCTCGGCTGTAATTTTCAACTTACCGCACTTATATCATACATAATGTACCATTATAACTGAGCGTTAAGATACTTTCGGTCATTTGTCACCCTATGTAGGTAAACAATAGTTGTGGTATGTAAATAAAGTCAGTGCTAAGACTTTTGTGCTCCAAATTGTTTCTTTGTTCTTATGAACTTCTATAGAATCTAAGTGAATTGTAATCTCAGTGCATAATGTTCGTAAAGGTAAGTAACCTAAGAACCAGTTATCTTTACACAATAGTTGTTCATAAATACTTAAGTTAGAATAAGATGTTCATAGGGGCAACTAGAATCATTTTTTAAGTTAACTCTTCTTAGACGTTTAAAAGTGCCTTCTTGGCCTAATTGAAATAATTGGTTTTTGTACTAGCTGCCCCGGCAAACTTCGTTCCGCCTTAGAAACAATTTATTACGTGTACAAATTAACCGGGAAGACATTCGTCACCTGTCATGCCATCAAAGACCGCGCAGCATTTGAAAATGTTTAATTATCGTCAATTATTCTTAAATTTTCTGAGGTTCCGCTCAACTTTCTTAATTTTTTCTTTCACAAGATCCTTCTTCTGACAATAACAAACAAAATAAAAAAAGAATTGGCGAAGTTGGTCCAGCCGTCCACGCGTGATGCCATGACCAAGAAAAACAGGGATTCATTTTTATATACGTACATAGATCATTATGCTGTAAATAAAGACCTTAAGAAATCTATCAAATCGATCAACTCAGTGACTGGTCAGACACGATTAGGTACCCCTTGGTTAATGATGAAAATATGATATTTATTTCTGTAAGTAGATCTTCTCAGATACTTTTTTACATGTCTTTTTTTTAAACTAAACTAAATGGCATTTCCAAAGTGACTGATCCCTGAGAAGAAATGCCGAAAGAAAACTCAGGGGTCATGGTCTCTTTTAAAGTCCAGACATAAGATTATATTCATTTACTAAGTATGCGAGTCTCACGATGCAGGGCAAAGTCTGGAATAGCCTTTTGAAGAAAGAATCAATTCAGCTTTGAGCCGACCTGTCCCGACAGACGGCATGCATGCTTCAGACATCGTGTAGCTCAAACCTATTTTCAGGGAGCTCGACGACCCACCACACGACGCTAAACTTTAAACTGCTTTAACTTTTAACACGACGTTAAACTGGTTGTCAGTTTTAATTTTCGAGGTTCTGACTACTGTCAAAGATCCACTAATGACAGCTGGGGACAACGGTATGCCGTGCTTTCCAAGGCACGGAGTCGCCTTGATGTGTGGATACCAATTCACCGACCGACCTCGTGAATCGTAGCTTAACCTTTCGACCCGTGTGGGTGTTATTATTTAGTCAAAAGCCCCTCTAACGGCTTATAAGAATGTCAATATTATACCGAAGTACAATAAACTCAGGTTGTTACTACGGGTGACTCATCTGTCTAGACTTTTGCCCTCGCGAGGGGTCGTCTTTCGAACTATCCAGATGCGAAATACCTATACTAGGTAATGCTATTTATCTATACTTCTATTTTTAACCCCCGACGCAAAAAGAGGGGTGTTATAAGTTTCACCGCTATGTGTGTGTGTCTGTCTGTCTGTCTGTCTGTCTGTCTGTCTGTCTGTGGCACCGTAGCGCCCAAACGGGTGAACCGATTTAGATGCGGTTTTTTTTACTTGAAAACAGAGTTTCTTGCGATGGTTCTTAGACATACTTCATCAAAATCGGTTCAGCCGTTTTAAGGTTATCAGCTCTTTTGTGTTAGCTTCCGTTGCTATTTTAGACGACTATGGGTATTAACTTTACTTAAAAACATATGTGTGTCTTAAAATTTCAAACAGCCATGTGTGTAATATTAATAAGCAACATTATGGTGTATTTGGTCTGATGCAGCCAGGATATCTAGCAGACTAATACACTCTTGGGAAAATAACAGCAGATATGTCGTGTTTGGATTCATTTTAACCAGCATTTGATTCTGCACACAATGCACTGATGGCAACAGGTTGAGCTGATGCTGCAGCCAGGCTATCCAGCACACCAGTAGGAAGACTCTTGACAAAATAATAGCAGATATGTCGTGTTTGGATTCATTTTAACCAGCATTTGATTCTAAACACAATGCACTGATGGCAACAGGATGAGCTGATGCTGCAGCCAGGCTATCCTGCACACCAGTAGGTAGACTCTTGACAAAATAATAGCAGATATGTCGTGTTTGGATTCGTTTTAACCAGCATTTGACTCTACATACAATGCACTGAAAAATTCACATAACTGTAAACTCTATAAAACAAAATGAATGCGTTTAAAAATTATAAAATAAAAATTAAATTAAAAATTTAAAAAACCCCCACCGCAAAAAAGTAAAACATTTAAAAAGTTAAAAATAACACTTAAGCCATGAAATTTTACGTAACGTCGGGGTACCGTCAAAATAAGTACCTACAAGTACTAGGAACATTCCTTACTTAAGCGGTACCCCGACGTGAAGTAAAATTTCATGGCTTAAGTGTTATTTTTAACTTTTTAAATGTTTTACTTTTTTGCGGTGGGGGTTTTTTAAATTTTTAATTTAATTTTTATTTTAATTTTAATCTATACTTCTATACTAATATTATAAAGAGGTAAAATTTGTAAGTTTGTATGTTTGTAAGTTTGTATGTAGGGGGTAATCTTCGGAACTAATGATCCAATTTTAAAAATTATTGTACTGGTGGAAAGCTACACTATTCCCGGTGGACATAGGCTACTTTTTATCCCCGTATTCCCACGGGAACGGAAACTACGCGGGTGAAACTGCGTGACGTCTGCTAGTAATAAATAAAGTTATAATACTAAAATAGCTGTTCCGGCAAACGTTCTGTCTTAGAATCAATTTATGTTGTGTTAGGTACCTTCTTAGTTTAAGCTTAAAACTTGACAACAAATATCAAATTGTCACCTGCTAATGGACTGGGAGGACATTTGTTAACCGACTTCAAAAAAAGGAGGAGGTTCTCAATTCGGTTGTTTTTTTTTTTTTTTTAGGGTTTGTTACCTCAGTACTCCGTCATTTATGGACCGATTTTCAAAATTCTTTTTTTATTTGATAGGGTATAGTAGCAGATTGGTCCCACTTGTATCAAAACTCGTATCTGATGAGGGATCTTTGAGGAATTGAGGGAACTCCTCAAAAAATATAGGCACACGACCGATTTTAACATTTTTAGTAACAAATCAAGCATTTTCATTTAGAAAGTATCATTTGGTGAAGAAAAACTGATAAAGAAGACAGGCAACGGAACTCTTCAACGCATAACAGCAAATTATTCGCGATTGCTATAGTCAGATGTCTATGCTGAGCTTTTGTATTTCCATAACATAACATTACGCCATTCTATTTTAAAAGGGGCCGGCAGAGATGTACAGATTAATGTTTAGAGATAGAACTTCTTTAGCAATTGTTATCCAATTTCAATGATTCTTTCAAGTTTTGAATACAGTCTTTCTTTACATACAAAGAAACTAAAAATTACAAAATAAAAACTTTTTTACAAAAAAAACAACCGACTTCTTAAAAAAAAACTAACAGGTGAAAAATAACTCCAGTTTCGGAAGTCGGTGGCCAATAATGAACAAAACAAAACCACCAAAGCCGCAGACAGTTTACGAAACTGGAGTTATTTTTCACCTGTTAGTTTTTTTTTAAGAAGTCGGTTGTTTTTTTATTTTCGTAAATTTTCCTTGTATTGTACTCAATAGGTACCTACTCGAAACTTTTACTGCATTCCACATGTATTTTAGTGGTAAAACTGTACTGTACTAGTAGCTGGTATTGTTTTTAATAGACAAAAGATAAG
Organism: Euplexia lucipara; assembly: GCA_921972225.1. NCBI lineage: Eukaryota > Metazoa > Arthropoda > Insecta > Lepidoptera > Noctuidae > Euplexia > Euplexia lucipara. The sequence continues at coordinate 12,215,151 of OV179169.1, read as the reverse complement.
TATAGGTAGCCTATGGCCGTCTTCAAAATGTGATCATCGTTTTGCCAAATTTTACCTATAACTAATCGGCCAGCCGTTTTGTCGTAAAAAGCCGATTAGAAGATTAAGACCATTAAGTATTATTATTACTCGTGAACAGGTTACTTCTAGGCAAGTGTGCTTCATCGTCGTGAATTATTGCTTACGCTTGAGATAGTGATCAAACGCGCGCCTATCAAAAATAATAATTTTAAAAAAATGTTTTCTTGGCATTGTAAAGCCGCGGGTAGGAGCTATTTGTTATCGAAAAAAGCTAATTGGTTAGTTTCTGGTAGAATCCACACCTTATTAAAGAATCGAACAAACCGCTCAATACTTCACAATGTTGTTTTTCAGCTGCCTAACTGTTCAACGGACGCGGAAAATAGATGGCTCCATTTCTCCGGGAGAAAATTTTAACTTTCAAAATGGCGTTTCGCGCCCACCTGTTTGAAAGCCCTGTGATTGGTCGGCTGTGTTCCGCGATCGGATACACCCACCGGTGAGGTGTGTCGAGGGAAAATACTTATGCAAGCAGAATATTATTTTTGAAAGTACTTACTTAGTTTTGAAAACTGTTTGAATAAAATTGGGAAGCAATTTCTGCCCCGCTAAATTTCCCTTTAGGGCTCAATATTTGTATTAAGTATCTTAGTACTAGCACTCCGCCTGCGACTTGATCAGCGATTTCGAACTTTAACATCACCTCTACCTCTAAAACACCCTACACTCACAAATAATGCGGCTTTCTATTGGTAAAACACTTTTTAAATTAGGACCCATAGATCCAGAGATTATACTCCTTAGAGTGTCACGAACTTTCAAAAATTGCTTACTTACCTCTTTATAATATTACGCACCCCCAGTGCGATAAAGGCGTAAGTAAGAATACTTACGACACTTTTTTGACGTGACAACGTCTTATAAATTGGTTTGCCGGGTGACACTTCAAGAAACTGCGTTACGCTCCGCTCACGTTATGCGCTCACAATGAGAGCGAGTGAGAGGCACGCGTCCCTTCCACTCGGGCATGGTTAGCCCGCCTAAGAGCGAGAGAGACAGACATAAAAAGTGAATGTTTTAAATATAATTCTTTGTATAAATAAATGTTTTAAATTGTTACTATTATTTCATCCTTCTTCCTACTATACGAATGAATATTCACATTAAAATTATTTTACCACTCAAAGTCGTTGTCACGTAAAACTTTCGCCCGTATACAGACTTTACAGGCAACCAATTTTTTTTATTGCCGTTTCGTATAGCGCAGATAAAGATACACAATTCCTAATTTTTCCGTTAAGATCTGATGAAAAATTAAGCCGTTTTACCAAAAAAAAACATTTGCCGCGTCACATAAGTTTTACATTTTCTCAGATAAAAAAGTCCATAATCCTACTTAACTACATAAAAGTTGACAAAAAATATAGTTAATCTATCTTACTTACGTATTTGTTTCTCAATAACAAGCTGAAATAAGTAAGCGTACTTTCTAATATGACTTGATTTTAATGACATAATATATAAAACAAAAAACAGCAAAAAAGGCGTAAGTAGTGTTTACCCTCTGCATTTTATGATGGTCTAAACGACATAACCACGATCAGTTACAGTGTCCAAATAAATTTATAAAACGTTGATTAAAGTAAACAGTATTACATTTGAGAATTTGTCCTAATTAAAAAAGAAAAACGTGTGTACTTAAATCTTAAAATATTAATTATTCTTTATACACACTTTCAGGTATCTAAAATATCGTTGAAAAATAGCTGTTTTTTTACTATTTTAATGGTTTAAAACAAAAGATCATCAAATACTAAATAGATATACCAGACCAAACTGTTTTTTTTGCTCTCCTGTAAAGTAAGCATTCTCTTCTTACACCTTTGTCGCACTGGGGGTGCGATTAGTATTTATAGATACGGTATATAAAGTACGGGAAGAAACTCTTAGGAGTCTCTATGGAATCTTAGTAAGAAAAGGTGGTGAAGTATCCATGCAACTCGATTCCTATATCGGATTCCCTTTGGAGGTTGGGAAGAGCACCGCTACCGCTATTAAATTCTAATGGCAGACAAACTTTAGTATTGCCTAATATACCTACTACAGGTATGTACATCCAAGTACAGTAGGGTCTCGTTAATCCGGACTCCCGCTTGTTCGGTGATCGCCGTAATCCGGCCGGCCAATGGAGTTCGACTTCGTATGAGCAAGATGAGGACAATAGCGTTGAAGTTCTCGCCTCTGAAAAAGTTGGTATTTCAGAGCAAGTAGAAGCTTTAAACACTTCTTTAAAATAGGCTGAAGATAACGAATTTGATAGCCACGAAGTTATGTGTCTCCGTAGACTTTGAGACCGGGCCTTTGAAATTGAGTGCGAAAATTATAAACAGAAACTAAGAAACCTAAGAAACTAAATATAGCATACCTACCATAATCCGGACGCCTCGATAATCCGTAAACAGTCTTGTTTTTGCCTCTCCGGATTAACGAGGCCCTACTATAATACAGGGTTGCAGATAGACCAATGACTTTATGAGAGACGTCAAATACTAATCTTAATAGATTTTTGTTTGTCGGTTACCCTTTAAAAAAAAAATACCGCTCGCCACTGGTCGACATGATTGCTGAATATTATAAGGTATTTTTTATCCTCGAAAAAATGCATCGTTGCTATGAGATACGGCACAGGAATGAAGTCGCAGGACAACGCTAAATTGTTGTTAGTACAATTAAGACATTGCCAAATAGAAAGAAGTTTAATAATAACCCGCATCTAGTTTATTATTCATTTTGTTTCACAGACATCTCCCCCAAAAATTTTATATGCATCGCTGAACTTATAATTTGTTATGTCACAAATTGCGGCAACACAATGTTCTTTTTAATGACTTTGTGTTTTAATGTCGGAGGGTCGTTTAATTGTTTATTGTAGAACGTGGTGATTATGTAGTCTGTGGTTTATTTGATGACAGCATGTCATGAACTGTCGTTGGATTATATTTTGCGGATATTTTAGAACTCGTTGAACGTCGCCGCGTCGTAGGGTAACCGGAGTCGAGCGTTGACTTACCCATGTATGTAGCGCACTTTAAGGTAACTTTCGTGGGATTTCATTTTTTAATTAAAGCTAAATAGGTACCCACCTACTTATTTATTTATCTACAATTGTTACACTTCATAGCACCATAAATTTACGCAAGCATAGTGTAAAAAATTCAACTTCAAATAAAATTTAAATAATCTCTATTTCGGAACTGTTGCATCCATAATAAACCTAAATACACACAAGACTTACTACTTAATAATACTTGAAAAAAAAAACCGGCCAAGAGCGGTCGGACTACGCTCAGTGTAAGGTTCCGTAGTTTCCCGTCCGTCACAATAAGTGTTCAAAATGCTTGCATATACGATTATACTACAAACTTAGTCCAGAAATTATTTTGTACAACTTTTTGTCTTTTTTGTAAGTACAAAAACTGTTGTTTCCATCCAAGTTCAAAATAATTTTCCTAGAAAGTCCGTATAAAGTTCTACATTTTAAATTTTTTTCATATTTTCTAAACTTATGGTTCAAAAGTTAGAGGGGGGGGCAAGTAACACATTGTTTTTTACTTTTGTAGCGATTATTTCCGAAATTATTGACATTATCAAAAAATGATTGTAGTAAACCCCTATTCATTTTTAAATACCTTTCCAACAATATATCACACGTAAACGATGAAATTAAAAAAAAAATCACTTCCCACTTTTCATATAGGGGGGCTAAGTACCCTAATAAAACATTTTTTTCCAATTTTTATTTTACCACTTTGTTGGCGTGATTGATACACATATTGGTACCAAATTTCAGCATTCTAGTGGTAACGGTCACAGAGATTAAGCAAGGATGGACGGACAGACAGACATGGCGACACTATAAGTAGACTACGGAACCCTAAAAATAGTTTAAACACGACAATGGTTTTTATATAAATATCCTACTGCAGTTTTCGTAGAAAATGTTTAGGTGTCTCAAAAACAGACAATATTTCAACAAGTCGGAATCATTAATTGGTTTGCCAACAATAGTTCCTATTAGTTAATTAAGGTGGAATAGAAGTTTGATGTTTTAGCTGTTGATAATATATTCATAGCTTAAAATAATTTTATGTCTATGATTTATTGATTATACTGGCTGGTTTTTAACCCCCGACGCAAAAAGAGGGGTGTTATAAGTTTCACCGCTATGTGTGTGTGTCTGTCTGTCTGTCTGTGGCACCGTAGCGCCCAAACGGGTGAACCGATTTAGATGCGGTATTTTTCATTTGAAAGCAGGGTTTCTTGCGATGGTTCATTAAAATTGGTTCAGCCGTTTCAAGGTTATCAGCTCTTATGTATTAGCTACCGTTGCTATTTTAGACGTCTATGGGTATTACTTTACTTAAAAACATATGTGTGTCTTAAAATTTCAAACACCCATGTGTGTAATATTAATAAGCAACATTATGGTGTTGGTCTGATGCAGTCAGGATATCTAGCAGACCTAATACACTCTTGGGAAAATAACAGCAGATATATCGTGACGTGAAGTAAAATTTCATGGCTAACGTGTTATTTTTAACTTCTTAAATGTTTTACTTTTTTTCGGTGGGGGTTTTTTAAATTTTTAATTTATTTTTTATAGTTTATGGTGTTTAAAAGTAAGGGGGTTTTAAAATATGTTTGGAACGTTTTGTAGCAGTCGTTTTTGAGTTTTGGATAAGATATGTTTTGTTAAGAATATTATACAGTTTATAAAAGAAATTAAATAATAATGTGAACGTTCAACAAGTTATGAAGTGGTTGTTTTATTAAAAGAAAAGGATCTCAGTGAGCAAGACAGATTTACAGCACAGTGAGCTAACTAAATCTACAGCATTAGCTAAGTAGATGACATCCTACTTAACGCCATGCAAGTAAATTAAATGTGTACAATGAAGGTTTATTAAATTAATTAATTATTCATTCATGTAAGTGTGACAGAGATTTTGCTCCGCAGAACCACAGACCTTTTCTCAAATCTTACGGCTGCTAAGGCCGCGAATTACAAAAAAAAAAAAAAAAAAATTCAAGTCATTTTGTCTTCCAAGATCCCAGTACCCTTCTGTACCACGCATGAGGACACATGGAGTACCCACACTCCCCCATCAATGATATAAATCACTGCATTCACTGCAATACTACAATTTTTATTGTTATTTGTTACTTATCGAACGCGCCAATCGCCATCTTTGTACGCGTTTGGATACGCGTCCAATTTGCTATGTTGTCTTCAGATAGTGTTGTTGTGTTTATTTCGTTGCATTTTTGTAATAATAATAAATCATTTATTTGCGTTAATCATTGTATAAAACTTTTTTACAAACAATAAAACTTATCCCTAATAAATGAAACTTAAATACCTAACTGTCGAAATCTAGGTATATTGTACACATCTGCGTACCCCTCAGAGCATACAGTCGTCATGATGTTGTACAAACAAAAAACATCCAAGCGATTCCAGCAATTACGACAGATTTGCCGTCTATTTTCGAAGAGTTCCATTGTAGGTATAACTCCGAAGATCAGCACCAGATCTTCACCAAATTAAAATGGGACTAAGTACCTCAGGAGTATACTGTTTCAAATAAAAAAAGAATTTTGAGAATCGGTCCACAAATGGGAGAGAAATCAGATTACACCCATAAAAAAAATACATACACACGAACATAGAACCTCCTCCTTTTTTGAAGTCCGTTAAAATGGTGTTAAACATAAAAATAAAGCACAAACATGTGGAGCTAAGTCACAACCATAGATATTATAATAAAGAAGTTTTTTAGATTTCTATAGTCACAACATAGCTTGAATCTTTACGTTTATCGTATTACTTAGTTAACATATAACATAACATCACGCCTGTAATCCGCGAAAGGTTAGTCAGAGGTGATTGGCACTTCTGATCCATAATTTTTTTAGAACTATAAAAACTACAAGCACTTTTTGTGTAATTAATGGCACCTGGCTATATTTGAGTACACCATTAGGTAAGTACTAGGTACAGTAGGTTAGTGTTGGCGCTCAAATAAAAAAAATACATTGGCGAACCTAACCAAACTTTACCGAACCTAATCTGAGCGATGTCAAACCGCCATATTTATTTTTTAGATAAAAGTTATCTGACTATTAAAAAATCAGCCTTAAGTAAAATAATCTATCTTAAGAATTAAAAGTGGTTTACCTTTAACCAAGTGGTTATTTTCTACCGTATTAATTATTTAGTGTAGGTTAGGTTAGGTTAGGTTTAACGGGCAGGTGTCCGCAACTCCACGACCAAGCGCATATTTTGCGTACGGGTGGGAATGTGCCCTATTCCATCCATCCTAGCTCCTCGAAGAAGGCCAGCAGCGGTTTAACGCTACTGGCGATCTCTCGGAGGGTACCTGGGTTATTTAGTGTATTAAGTAGATAGAAAGGTACTTGACCTATAGATATTTTGTAAAAGTAAATAAACAAAATACAAATCATTGGTACATGCAGTACCTACTTGTCCGGACGTAAATCCATTTGCTGAATTAATCAAGCCGAGTGCTCTCTACGCAAGTTATGACAGTTGTAACTAATACTGCTCAGTTCGGGAGACATTTATCACTATCTACCCTCGGTAAGCCGCGGCTTACACGGCACTAGAGTCGTTTTCTTAAATAGTTTTCACTTTTTGAAAGCTCAAGAAATTTTCGTTTTTTTTTAAAGAGACTTGTCTAACTATGTAGCTCGTGATATTTAAAATGCTTTGCGCTTTCTTTTCTGCAAAGGTAACCTCAAAATCAAATCAAATGACTAGAGCAGGTATTTTATTTGCATTGAAACATGTGTGATGTGTGTGTAAAAGTATAAATATTACTTACCTATTCATTTATTTATTAGACTACTTACAAAGTCCACTGTGTTAGTGACTTCATAACTATGAAACAGTATGGGTGCGATCAATCTGCCCCAACGACTACCGATTGCAGGATAGTTTTGGGACTGGCTGATAGCTTGTGAAGTATAGCTTATTAGTTTGAGTTCTTTATGGGACCAACCCAAATGTTCTTTCTTTGGTATTGTTCGTCAGCACGTGGAGCTCCTCAAGTTCCGAGTTGAGCTCACGATTACTGAAAAATGCTTGCACTGACTGATCTGGTCCCCTCATTCTGTGTGGTTCTTTCCTCAAAAGACCATCTCAGACACTAATCTGCATGGATCTTACATGATTTGACCAAGATAATGTCTGGACTTCAAAAGAGAGTTTCTTTCGGTGTTTCTTCTCAGAGTAGTCAAATAGTGAAATAGCTACCGATCTCATTTACTAAAAAGGCGACGTGTAAAAGTGTTTGTAAAAATCTTATTTACAAAAATAAATATCATTTATCATTATCATTTATAGCGAAGCAGATGGAATTACAATTTGATGAAAAATATTGTCCCAATGATGCCAATAAAGCGTGTGAGTCTAAGATTATCTAGGATCTCGAAAATATAGGGTAGATTGTAAGCATCGCGTTTTGTGACTGAATTGAGTTGGCAATCTGATTCTACAAGTGGCAAGATATTTGCAACTAGCACTGAATGAGCACCGTTGCCTAAAATCGTGACTGAATTCCAATCTTACCTTTATACTCGACTTTAGTTTCAACCATGAACTTCACCATGTTTTTGGTCGATGCATTTGAAATGTTAACTACTGGCCTGTTGGTCTAGTAGTTAGTGACCCTGACTGCTATGCCGGAGGTCGTGGGTTCGATTCCTACCCAGGACAAATGTTTGTGTGATGAGCACGATCATTTGTTCTGTGTCTGGGTGTAATTTATCTATAATATGTATGCATTTAGAAATATATAAGTATGTTTATCAGCTGTTTAGTACCCATAACACAAGCTCTCAAGCTTAACTTGGGACTAAATGGCGTTGTGTGAAAAGTTGTGGAATATTTATTTATTTATTTATTATACTCTTCCAAGCTTAGGACTAGCAAATACCTACTATTTTTTTCTTTTTTATTATTAATAGCGCGTTTGACCACTATCTCACCTGATGGTAAGCGATGATGTGGTCGACGATTAAGTTCGCCTACATAGAAGCAACCATATCACTCTTGACTTTAAGACCCCTAGGTTGTAGCTTTCAGGAAACACCGACTCCGGCAGGGAACCGACCTACCGTACTATACTTGAACCAAGCCGACACTTTTTTAACATAAAAAAACTTTTTATTTAAATGTATATTTCATTTTGTTGTAAACAAAGCGCAGCTAATTAAAATAACCAATAAAGACAGAGGAATCATAAATAGTTTTGCACTCAAATCGCCCCATATTTCTCCCCCGTTGATCCCGCTTCTTCCCTAGGGACGTATAACATTTGTTATCGCGACCATTAACAACTTTTTAATTGTTTATAGTTTCCATAGACAATAGAGTCGTCTATAGTACAGCATGACTGGCGCTAAGGGATCACTTTAGTTTATTAAGATGGCGTGTTTTTAGTATTGTCTTATAATTTTTGAGTTGATTAATGATTATCTTGGGATCCTGTTAATTATTTGTTTGTTTTTATTGTTCCTTTTGGAAATTTATCCGAATTTATTCCTTTAAAAAAATGTATAGTGTCGAAACCTCTCCTCTCTTTAACTTTAACCTCAAAGGGCTAGGTACCTGTATAACACCCACATTCCGCTGACGGAATGACGGAACATAACTGACATAACTGATTATGTTTAAGTCTCAAGTAATAGGGGGCGAGCCTATTGCCATCAATCGGGCACAAATCCAGACTACGGGTTGCTACCGAGAAATTTCAGGCCCGGGACCCGGGACCCGGGACCTCGAGCTCAGCAACAGCGCTTGCGATCACCATCCACCATACCAGTATAGCAACCACCACTACTTACCAAGCAAGCCAGTTATTGGAACTTCGAACTTCGTTCCAATAACTTGCTTGCTTTCTATGAGAGAGAGAGAGAGAGACAGACAGAGAGAGACAGACAGAGAAACACGCGCACGCCGCACGGCTAACAACTATAGCAAAAAGTGTCGTTACAACATTTGGTCTTAATTTTTTCCGTCTAGCCCCCTTTTGCAACGCGCGATAAGAAACTTTGTACCAATAAAAGATCATAACATTATAATTAAATTAATAAATTAGCTAGTCCCAAGCTAAGCAGCGTTCCGGGTACTAAAGAACTGATAAACATACTTACATATTTCTAAATACATACATATAATAGATAAATTACACCCAGACCAAATTATCGTACTTATCACACAAACATTTGTCTTGGGTGGGAATCGAAACCGCGGCCTCCGGCATAGCAGTCAGAACCACTAACTACTAGACCAACAGTCCAGTCGAAAAACGTCGTCAAACTATAAAGTCAATGATCCGCAGCTCTCCGCCTCAAGTCAAATCAATCAATACCCACAAAGAATAGTGACTTGCACCCCTCGACGGATCAGAACATGTATATAGATATTAATATTATACATAAACTGTATATCGAACAATAAAACTTTATGAGCGTATCTTACGGTTACAAATTGTTCTTAGTAGGGTGACTATACGATCGAAGGCAGAATGATACACTGAGAAATAAATAGTAGGTATACAGGGTGTCTCATTCAAATGGGTCAGTATGGGAAAGTCTGAAACTATAAGACATACGAAGATCTGTTCTGAGGAACCATGTCATCGATTTTAATAACAAGAAAAACTGCCTTCATACATTTTAAAAAACATCGTACTATTGTAGTAATATTGTAAACGTGGTCACTTCTAGCACCTACTAAAATAAATTAAAGTATGTGAAAACAATGCATTTTATTAATTTTAGACATCATGTTTCATACAGACATTTACTGCTTAAGACCTACACAATCGATATCTAAATAGAAATAGTGTAGGTTTTTTTTTCAAAATAACCGGGTTCGATTCCCGAACGGAGTACTTACAGATGTTTTTTTTTGCTCTACTCTGTTTTTAGTGTGAACCTAGGATAACATTGTAGGTATATACATATGTATAACCTAACCTAACTTATCATACCTTTTATATAGCTAACCTAACTACCTAACCTAACTACCTTACTGAAATGCATTGATTTTGAAAGATAAAAAATACATAATTTTAAACTGTAATACTGCGCTGCGTGTCTCTATGTTACATACAATACTAGAGTAGGTAGTAGTGTATGAAGTAGTTGCAGTAGGAGGTAATAATTTAACTAGATTGGTACAGCTTGGCAAAAAAGAGTGTGGAATAAATGAGGTCGCTAGTATCGCGCATGTGGCCACCCTGAATAGTACGACTTAAGAGGTTTGATACTTGTTATTTTTTTCCAGAGCTAAGTGGGTGGTTCTGCCTGTCGGATGCTACGCAAACACCATGGAAGGCTTCAATGTCCAGTATTAACACTATTAATAGTGGGCAAATGTACACATTTTTACATGTTGTTATACATAACAACATGTAAAAATGTATACGAAGCATAAGAAGTATGTAAGAATGCATATGCATATGCTTACATGCTTCTTTTGCTTCGTATGCGATCTCTAGTTTCTGCCTACCAGCGTGGGAAAGAGGCGTGAGTTAATATACCTATGTATGTTATAGTGGGCACTGAATCCTTGCACGAAAGTGATGCATTAGGTATACATATACACAGACAGATAATAATCATGCCCTCGAGAGCAGTCTAACCGTAAGATTGTTAGGAATGAACGACAATAGTTTGTTTACAGGGATAAGATAATGAAAGAACACGTTTTTTTTAGTTTTATTTTAATACCAAAAATTTAATCAGACGAATCGAACACACTACCATCAAATATTCGGTTCCCGGAAAAGCTCAAATGTTGGCTAGAGCTTCCTGCAACTTCTGAAACACTAGTATTTTCTAATTCTGATAAATCACTGCTACTGTCATCTGTGAGATTTATTACTGTCATGATATTATTTTTCTATTTTCATTACAATATCCTTGCATGATTTTTTACAATCTTAGTAATGTTTGCAAATGCTAGTTCAGCAGCCACCTTTAAAAACAAAAAAAAATCATAAACAATGGTTCTAACATAGCAAATTTAAATATGTATAAACTAGGCTAAATACCTTTATGTCAATGGATCCAACATTGATTGAAGCAATTTAATGTTTTGCAATGCCCCATATTAATTCAATTAGATTCACGTCACAATGATAAGGTGGTAACTTTCTTCAAGCGACCTTTGAAGTTTTCCCGGTGTTTAAAAATATCTAATTTTTACCTTCCTTAAACATTTTTCTTACTGTGTTGACAGATTTAACCCTAAATGTGAATAAAACCAATTTTGTAACCTTTGGCACAAGACCATCCACATTGCCACCTGATAATTCTCTCGTAATTAAGGCTCACACCTGCATAATTGCGAACGATAGTACCAACTGTATCTGCCCCTCAGTGGACAGAGTCTCGGTAACCAAGTACCTCGGACTTTACCTCGACGCCTGCCTCTCGTGGAAATCTCACTTACAAGTAGTTTCCTCGCGTATTAGAAAACTAATTTATATATTTAAAAAGCTCAGGACTTCTGCCCACAAACAAATAATAGATATGGTATATTCTGCCCTCTGTGAATCGATCCTGGGATACTGCATCACCGCCTGGGGAGGAGCGGCGAAAACAGATTTCAGACAAGTGGAGCGAGCCCAACGGGCGGTGATAAAAGTAATCCTAAGGAGACCTTTCCGATATTGCACCCAACAGTTATACTCTGACTATAAGGTACTAACCGTTCGACAACTTTACGCTTTGCGCATCTCTATGCGAAAACACACGCTCGTTCCATTCGAAAAAGACAGCTACCACACTACACGTAGGAGACCAAAACCAGTATGCCCAAATATATACACTAACACCACTTTTGCACGACGACATAACTCCTATTTAAGTGCGTTGATTTACAACAAATTGCATAAAAAACTAAACATACATCATCTAAACTTATTCCAATTAAAAGTCAAATTAAAAGCCTACCTACTCACACTAAACTATGACGACACAGAAGAATTACTCAAAACTTAATAAATTTAACCTAATTTAGCTTCTCAATACAAACTCATGCCACTATCTGTTGAAAAATTGGCAACATATATTTTTATAAGGTATCTTATTCTCTATGGGTTTTTAGCTCTGGCAATACTTGGTGTCTATGTTTTCTAAAATAAAGGCTTGCTACGTCCGTCGCTTAAATCGTAGTTATTTATTAATCCAAAACCACGACAATTTCATCTGGTTATGGGCCCAGAACGCTGTAACCGTGGAGATAATTATTGGATTTGGATTACCAAGGCGAAAAACGCGGTAAATAGCGTTGAAATCGAAAATTATTCGGCGGCTTTTTCTTGGTAAGAAAAAGAAAAAAAAGAGCATCGGAGTTCGTGTTGCAGCCGTGGTCGGCGAGGTCAAATCGTCAATAAAATCCTAAAAATCAGCGAGGTACCGGCGAGGTCAAATCGTCATCGCAACGAAAAACAGTGAGGCTATCAAGATGGACACAACAATAAATAATATCGACGTGAACTCCAAACTGGAGGGTCCTCACAATTGGAGTGTGTGGAAATTTAAAATCCGGGTCCTGTTGATGGCAGCAGGGGTGTACGACAATGTTAACGGCAACGTCGGCAACAATATCAAACAGGAGGATACCAAGTGGATCAGTAGTGACGCGAAAGCACAAGGTATCATTGTGACGCGTCTATCAGACAAAGTTATATCACAGGTAATGAGTTGTAAAACAGCTCAAGAAATCTGGGAAAAACTGCACACCATCTTTGAGCAAAAAGGAGAATTGTCATTGCATTTAGTACAGGAAAAGTTCTTTGCATTAAAATATGACGAAAAGGAGACTATGTCAGAGTTTTTGGCCAGAGTAGAGGACTTGATATGTAGCCTGAAGTCCTTGGGCTCAGAAATCCCTTCTTCAATGGCCATAACTAAAGTAAATACTTGTTTACCAGTACACTACTGTCATTTTGTGTCTGCGTGGGAGTCCTTGCCTAAAGATAAGCAAACTATGACAGAGTTAACAGCTCGGTTACTAGTGGAGGAGCAGCGCTATCTATCAAGGGGTGGAGGTGCAGAGGAGGCTTCATCAACAGCATTAGTCACAAAGTCAGCAAAGAAAACAAGAAAATGTTTTAAGTGTGGTAAGGTGGGACACTATAAAAGTGAGTGCAAGTCAAAAAATTCTAATTTTGTTGGTAAAGACAGTAAAGTCTGTAGCATTTGTAAGAAATCTAATCATACTGAGAACAGTTGTTGGTTCAAAAATAAACCAATAGGTAATGCATTAAGTGCAACTCTATTGACAACTTTTACAGGAGAAAATGTATGGGTTATGGACAGCGGAGCCACCGAACATATGTGTTTTGATAAAAAATTCTTTTCAACGTTTGAAAAGTTAAATGAACCTCGAAATGTCACTATAGGTGATGGCTCTACTATCCGTGCCACAGGTCTTGGAAACATACAATTACAAGCTTACAACGGAGTTGATTGGGTTGATACAACTTTGCATGATGTTCTTTTTGTGCCAGAATTAAAGGTAAATTTATTCTCGGTCACAGTAGTAATTAATAAAGGTTTTTCTATGAAAATGGACAGTAATTGTTGTAAAATATATAATATTAATGGTGATTGTGTTGCTTTGTCCAAACCAAAAGGTAAATTATTTATAATGGAGTTTCAGTACTCAAACAGTTCATGTGCCATTTCTGTTCCATTAAGTGAATGGCATAAGAGGTTAGGGCATCAGGACACAGAACATGTAAAAAGCATTTTAAAAAGAAGTAATATTCAGGTAAATGAGAGTAACAAAAGTTCCTGTATTTCATGTTTAGAAGGTAAACAACATAAACAACCGTTTCCATTGAGTGAGTCACATGCTGAAAAGCCGGGTGAAATGTTACATTTAGATTTATGTGGGCCAATGGAAGTAGAATCATTAGGTGGGTCTAGGTACTACCTTGTAATAAAAGATGATTTCACAAAATACAAGACAGTGTATTTTCTTAAACAAAAATGTGAAGTGTATGCAAAAGTGAAGTGTTTTTTGTTTTTTGTGACAAAGAATCTTGGTTATTCAGTAAGAGTACTGCGGAGTGATTGTGGTACTGAATTTGTCAATCGTGAAATGTCAAGTTTATTAGAAAGTCACGGTGTAATTCATCAAACAAGTGTGCCTTACACACCAGAACAGAATGGTAGGGCAGAGAGGGAGATTCGCACAATAACAGAATGCGCTAGAACAATGTTATTGTCAACAGATTTTAACAAGAACATGTGGGCTGAGGCCGTAAATACAGCGGTTTTTGTGTTAAATAGAACAGGAAAAAGTAGGGTAAAGAATATCACACCATATGAGTTGTGGTTCAACACATCAATGTTTGAAATCAATCAGTTACAGGAATTTGGTTCCAGTGTAGCAGTTCTAATTCCGAAACCAAAAAGACGTAAGTGGGACTCGAAGTCTGAGATTGGTTACTTTGTAGGTTACGGGGAGACGTCAAAGGGTTTTCGTGTTTATTTTCCAAAGAAAAACGACGTTTTTGTGAAACGTGAAGTGGTTTTTATTAAAAACAGTGATACAAAATCGAATGACAGTTTAAAATCGAAAAATAGTGAGTTTCCGAACGCAAAATGTTCGGAAAATTTTGTTGACATTTGTAACATAAGATGTCACGAAAATGGTGAAAGTGATGATCCGTCTTCAGAAATCCCCGATTATTTTACGGACAGCGGCGATCAGTTTTCGGAGTGCATAAGCTTTGATTCACCAGTAGACCTGCAAAAAGATAATAAGTTAGCACAAAAATCTGAAGAAAATAAGTTGCAGCAGTTGAACCTGGAATCTGAAAAAGAAAACGAAACGTTAGTTACGTCAGATGAACAAGAAAGTAAAGAGCAGAGGTCAGAAACAGAAAAATATTCACATCCCAAGAGAAATCGCAAGAAACCTGAAAAGTATGGGGATTATCAGTGCTACTTGAGTGTAGGAGCAATAACTTATGAGGAAGCTATGTGTACTGATGAAAGCAACAAGTGGAAGGAAGCGATACAAAAGGAATTGGATACTCTAAATGAGAATAATACATGGGAAATAGTGGAGAGTGTGCCGGAGTGTTCAGATGTAGTGTCGAGTAAGTGGGTGTTGTGTACAAAAGAAATAAATGATGAAAAAGTGTATAAAGCCAGGTTAGTTGCCCGCGGATTTGAGCAGAGTGACTGTGATTCCGATGTGTACTCACCTGTAGCTAAATTACCTACATTCCGCTTATTCATGGCCGTAGCAAATAAACTTAAATATCCGGTGTATCAAATGGATGTGGTAGGAGCATTTCTTCATGGAGACATTGATGAGCTAGTTTACCTAAAACTTCCAAATGGTCAATTTGCTAAGTTAAATAGATCACTGTATGGCTTGAAAAAATCTCCAAAAAATTGGAATAAAAAATTTGATAATTTCATGATATCACAAAAATATTTGAAATCAAAAAATGATCCATGTTTGTACATGAAGAGACAGGGTAAAACAGTAATGTATGTTCTTCTTTATGTAGATGATATTTTGTTATTTGGGGATGAGATAGATTTATTCAAAAATCAGTTGAAGAATAACTTTAAAATGAAAGATATGGGTTTGGCTTCTAACTACTTAGGCATTGAAATAAAACAGAAAGGTTCTCAAATGGTATTATATCAGAAAAAATATTTATTAAAAATTCTACAAATGTATAATATGTCAGATTGTAAAGCTATTAGCACACCAATTGAACAAAATTTTAATTTTGACCTTTTGAAAAGGGAAAGTTCTGAGAATCAGGAAGTTGAGAAAAAATGTAGGCAAATGATTGGTAGCTTAATGTACGCTGTGTGTGGCACACGACCAGATTTGTGTACAAGTGTGTTCTTTCTAGCTAGATATCAGCATGTAGCTAGTGAGTATTTATATAAGTGTATTAAAAGAGTGTTGCGTTATATAAAAGGGACTTTAGATCTAGGTTTAATATTTGAAAGTGATCAGTCAAACATACTTGGATTTGTTGATGCAGATTGGGCAGGAGATACTGTAACCCGTAAGTCAACTTCGGGATACATGTTCTTTTTATTTAATTGTTTAGTTTCCTGGAATTGTAAAAAACAAAACTCTGTTTCATTGTCCTCAACTGAGTCCGAGTATATAGCACTCAGTAATGCAATTTGTGAGTCAATTTGGTTACAAAATTTACTTTTAGATTTTAGCATTAAGGTAGATATTAACATTTATGAAGACAACCAGTCAGTTATAAAGCTTGCCTATCATAAAGAGAATAATAAAAGGTTGAAACATTTAGACATAAGATATCATTATATTGTGGAAAATGTAGAAAATAAAAAAGTTGGTTTATATTATATAATGTCAGAGAATAATTTAGCCGATCTCTTAACAAAACCATTGGGTAAAATTTTATTTGAGAAACATAGGGATGCTATTTTGAAAAGTGTGTAATTTAAAGTTAAGATTAATGTTTATTTAGAAGTTGTATTAGTTTATGCAAAAGTGTCCTATGTTAAGTTTAATTTTTTCTCTTTGTATTGAAATGTAAAAATATTTGTTGAGAGGGGGTGTTGAAAAATTGGCAACATATATTTTTATAAGGTATCTTATTCTCTATGGGTTTTTAGCTCTGGCAATACTTGGTGTCTATGTTTTCTAAAATAAAGGCTTGCTACGTCCGTCGCTTAAATCGTAGTTATTTATTAATCCAAAACCACGACAATTTCATCTCTATCACAACCACTCACAAAACGACATACACTGACAGACATCTACAGACACGCGCACTCACTTACACGCACACGCACACACACACACACACACACACACACACTAACACACACACTCACACACACATCCATATTAACACACACCTTCATAAACACACAAGCAGATTTGTAGTCCTTCTTTTATTTTATTTTATCCTTACTTTTTTAAATAAGATTGTTTTACTTTGTCATTCTAAAATAGCATTATGTTTGTAATAATTTACGTGAATTGATTGTCTACGACTACTCTACTGGCAAATCACTTTTGGTATTTCCACAATGGGCGATCGGTTGGCCCCTGTAACACAGGATTTTCCTAGCATGGGGGTCAATGATCAATATCAATTTAAAGCCACCTCTGTCAATTATTATTAAGTTCCAAATGTTGCTTACTTTGTTGATGCCTAATAAATTATTATTATTATTATATTATTATTATTATTATTTACCTAAAACAAAATGATACGGTACCTACTTTATTATTAATTCCCTATTCTTTATCTTCAAGTATCAAATATGGGTATACGAGGCTCTTTAAACTACAAAACATAACCTTAAATTTCAATTTCGGTAAACAAGACAAATAGCTACTTAAATCTGTATATCAACAAAACTACGCATTGAATACGTTTAGAAAAACTTATTTAATGTACAATAATTTCATTAGGGTAGATAAATACCTGTCCTAGCGGCAGTTCTTCGATAAACATTCCCGATTTCGGACAAAACTTTTCCTGCTTCAAATTTGGCCAAACACCACAAAAAGACGAGGTAAATCACTGCTCTGATACAACTACGAATGGTTTTATTAACTTTTAATCGTTAATTTTGCAACGAAACTTAATAATTTTGTTAAATCTATGAAAAACGACGAGGATTTACGCACTTTTGACACATGATGTACTAGCACTAGACAAATAAATCAATGTTGCCACAATCATCCAATTTTAGTTTCAACTGTCACCGCGTCAGACTCTTTTTTGCCAAGCTGTATATCATCCATACATAAAGTACCTACTATCAATTTGTCTTATGTAGCTTCTTAGTTTTAGCTTAAGAATTGTCAAATGTCAAATATTGTTACCTATTAACGAACAAGAAAGACAACTATGTCACAAAATGGCGCTGCACATGAAAGATGTATAAGAAGACTACTTTTGTTCGTGAATTTTCCATTGTTTTTAATTAAAAGATAGATCATATGGATGGTACGAATGGCTATAAAATTCGGCAAGTTTATAGATCAATATTCTTCTAACGGACATAGGTTTTATCTACTCGCCAAAATCAAAATTCATATTTTATTCAAATTAGGCTAGGATCAGTTTTCATAACTATCCGTTCAGCCATTTAGTTGCGAAAAGCCGACAAACAAACTAACAGAGTTACTTTTCAATTAATAATATTAAGTAGTGTTAGAATTTATTATCCCTGTATACATTATACAATTTCTGTTTTGACGCAGTCAGTCCTAAATATCCCAAAAAAAACCGAATGAATCATGGAATCCGTTCCCATCTTTGCCCGCCGGTAGTGACGTAACGCCCGGAAGTGGCGGAAGCTGTACGTTCCGTCGGCTCTCCGCTGAGCTTGCACATTTCACTTAGCCGTTGTATTTGTGCACAGCGGCGAACACAGACATCTTGTTTTCTTTTCTTTTCTTATTCTTTGTTTCTTAGTTAGACATATTTTGTTATTTGTTTAGTTTTGTATTGAGACAGAACGGTGGTGGTCTCGACTTTCATGTTGTAGGCCTAAAGGCCTATTCAAACCTGAGCGATATTCCCTGCCGCTGTGGGTAGAGGTACATACCGCGCGGGTTTCGCTCAGGTATTTAGTATGAAGTACCGCGGCTAGAGCGAACTGAGAGATATTCGCTGCCGCTGTGGGTAGAGGTACATACCGCGCGGGTTGCAGCGGCATGCATCCTCAGAAATGACTAACTGGCGAAAATTTCTTACCTCACTGAGCGAAACTCGACTACCGCGCGTTATTCTATTCTATACTACCCACAAGGATAGCGAAATCCGTTTTGGTGCGAACAGTAATATTACCGCATACCCACTGGGTGTTCTCTGCCGCAGACGGTAGCGAATACCGCTTAGGTCTGAATAGGCCTTCAGGTTGAAACAATATTACCAGCCTGTTACTGTCCCACTGCAGGGCAAAGCCACTTCTCATACAGAGATGGCACTAGCATTGATCACCACGGATGCTCAAGGATTGGCAGTTTCAGACCTAAGTACTATAAATCCAGGTTTCCTCACGTTGTTTTCCTTCAATGATGTCAATGATGCCTTAACCTCTGGTCCATCACGACTGGCGCTTTAATACTTCATGTAAATTTTTACATCGCCACTGTTCTCAAAAAGGTATTGGAAAAGATCGTGTGGAAACCGGCATGTTCTAGAACCATTATAGTTAATTCTAAGACATGTATCATCTACCAACCCGCATTGTGATGAGCCCGCTCATTTGATCTGTATCTGGGTGGTATTTATTTATCTATAACAAGCAGTCGTCACGCGGTTTCACCCGCGTAGTTCCCGTTCCCGTGGGAATACAGGGATAAAAAGTAGCCTATGTTAACCCAGGGTGTCAGCTAACTCCATACTACATTTTACTAAAATCGCTCCGGCCGTTTAGACGTGAAGAAATAACAAACATACACAGTCACACACTCACAAACTTTCGCCTTTATAATATAATAAGTGTGATATGTATTTAGAAATATATAAGTATGTTCAGTACACATAACACAAGCTCTGCTTAGCTTGGGAATAGATGGCGTTGGGTGAAAGTTTTGGAATTTATTATTATTATTCTACCCAGTTTTGCGCGGCTGTCGCGATGTTATCTATCAAACATCTCCGACATAGCAACAACAGGATTGGGGATCGTTCTCGGAGTCAGTGAGACATCAATAAATCAAGTTCCGCCCCCTCGATACAGCGGGGACGCCTCATTGACCAGACATTTACATAACGCTCCGCGATGTATGCAGTACGATGACTTGCCATAAATATCAGCTCTTGAATAAAAAGAAAGGGTCGTGCATCTATGAGATGGATCCTACCGTATGCATGTAACTGTGGATTAACAGTTTGTAAGATAGCACAACAGAATAGACTAGCCCCGAATTACTTACATGAAATCTAAACATAACCTATTCTAAGTAGCCTAAAAAAGCAATAAAAACCTTTCCTATCGAGTGTGACTGGTTGAGATTTTTTTCTCAACGAGTCACAATGTTACATATGTTACAGTGTGACTCGTTGGAAACAAACCGTAATAGTACATTATGATATGAGTGCGGTAGGTTGATAACTTCAGCCGAGGCAATATTGCTAGCCTGAGCCGCAGGCGAGGGCTACAAGAAAGCAGAGGCTGTAATTATCAAAACGC
This sequence comes from Euplexia lucipara, assembly GCA_921972225.1. Classification (NCBI taxonomy): domain Eukaryota; kingdom Metazoa; phylum Arthropoda; class Insecta; order Lepidoptera; family Noctuidae; genus Euplexia; species Euplexia lucipara. Next base: position 12,194,847 of record OV179169.1, on the reverse strand, counting down.
TAGTGCGTTTTGATAGTTACATAATATGTCATACGACGTTTTATAACATATTTGCGAAGAAATAAATAAAACTCGGACTGAAATTTTCAAATAAAAACAATACAGCGAAAAGAAAAAGACCGCGGAATAATTTTAACCTGATCACAAATTGGCGATGCGCGCGCATCAGTTTTTTTTAAGTCAAAGACCTTCGATCAATAATTGATCGAAGTCAAAAGCACAAAAACAGCCAGTATTACCTACTAATAAGGTAAATTAATTAATATTTTTTTATTTAGGTTACCAGTGGTTGTAATTTATTTTCAAAATTAAGTAAATTAATAAATAAAATGTTTATTTTTTATATTTTACCTCCCAAAGTTAATTTTATGCATAAAATGTTGACCACTTTTCTGACATAAAAACTCTGCTAGGATTTTAAAAAAGGAACCGTTCGTTTTAAGTCGGAGCATCTTGCAAACCGTGCGTTTTACATTACCATTACTCACTAGTGTGTAATGAGATACATTACGATAATGAATTTGGCGGAATAAGAGACTCTTTACGAGCAAATGTGTTATAAATTATTATTACTTACTTCGAAAACGGTAAAGGAAAACAACGTGAGTAAACGATGTCCAAGAGATATTTCTTGACGGCATGTGAAGCCATGTCCTCTGACATGGCTTCACATGCCGTCCGTGGGCCGTGGGCCGAGGCGGCATAAAAATTAACACCAGCTGGCTTATTCACAACCATTCGACTAGATTCCGTACCGAATTGAACGTCTAAGATGTCGAAGATGTCATCCAAACGCAATTCACAAATCCGAAAACGGTTTTTTTTGACAGTTCAAATTCGATAAGAAGACTCAAATCTTTCCGACAGCTGTTTGCTATCGGGAGCCTTACCGAACAACATTTAAACGATTTATTTCAGAGAAATATAAACACTGTAAACGTTTGAAACATTGCACTTTTAAGTAAATGAAGTTTTATTATTGTATTGACCGTATTTCATTGATACTTTCGCATTTACATATATTCAAAGTGTATTTTTTTATGTAGTTATACGTATAGTTGTACGTGTTATTGTTTGACAATGAGCAAATAGCAAGATTTGTGTATTGATATCAAATACTTCCAGTCATTTAGCCTTTTTTAAGCAAAGTTATAATAAAAAGAAATCCATAGTTTTATTTCAAATAAAAACTTTTTCCGCATTGCCAGTCTAGCAATGCGGAAAAAGTTTAAAAAGTAAAAAGCGTAAACAGCCGTCTGTCAAACTGGCAATGCCAGTTTGACAGACGGCTGTTTACAAAGCAAGTTTATTCGAAATAAAGTTTGTGTGATTAATAATAAAATCATTTTGTACCGTTTGCTGTCTATTAAATTATAAATAAAAATAAAAAATAAAAAAGCCTTTTATTTCATGCATTTAAAAGACACTTTGCATCGTTGTTTACATTTTTTTAACATATCTAATAATCATTTATTTTTATTATTTTAATGTAATAAATAAGGATATAGAATGAACTTATAGATTAAATTTCAATAGATATTTCATAATTATTTGATTTGATTCGTTGATTTGATTAAGTAAATTTAAATTAAAATAAAAACTAATATATAGGTACATAATTTCATGCATGAACCCCTCAAGTAGTGAGGGTGAAGGCCTCCTCCAGAGAACCCCAACGGTCGCGGTTTTTGGCATCTGACAACCAGTTCTTTCCTGCAGCTCGTGTGATGTCATCTGTCCATCTAGTTACAGGTCTTCCCCTTTTCCGAGTGCCTGTTGGACCTGGCCATGAAGTCATGCGGATTGTCCATCGCTCATCAGTCATTCTCGCCACGTGTCCTGCCCATTTCCATTTTAATTTTAGCGCGTATTAAGTTACTAGCTGTATATTCTATAATTAAGCGGATCGAAACATTCAAATAAACCAATTTTATTTACAACTTTAAATTTTCTACCACGCTGATCTTTTAACTACCATTTTGTAGCGTTCCCCATAAATACAATAATCTATCGTATAGAAAAAAAACGTATCCGTTCGGATCTGTGAATAGCGTTTGGACAATTCTTCGGCTCGGAAATGAGATTGTCGAATACGGTTCCTAACCGACACGGAAACCAATCGAACGGTTTAGAATAAGGCGGCAGGTAAGGTACCTACCTACTAACCACCCGAAAATAAGTAGACCTCCTCTACCCCTTCGAGAAGTACAGACGTGCTGTTATGTAAAGTAATACATATGACAGTGGCGGATTCGCATTTCCCTCCCCCATGTTACACGTGACCACGCATGGCTGCCCTCCCAAGTTGTCGTTACTTCGGCCGTCTGTCTGTCCGTCCGAGAGGGCGGAGGAGTACAGTAATTGTTATATATGGCCTCTAAACTATGTTTAGTGGCAAGTTCATTTTAGTTTCGTAAGTTATTTTAATCTATTTTAGTCAAGAGTTAATAAGGCTTCTTTTGGGTAAGCTCGTTCAATCGTCGACTCATCTCTGAGTGCCTAGTGCGAGTTTGTTTTACGTTAACGCGATCGACACGTTTATGACGTTCGGCGCTCCGATTGGCTCGCTCCAAGCTTTTAACCAATCAGAGAGCCAAACGCGGTGAACGTTTCGATCGCGTTAGCGTAAAAACAACTCGCACTTAGCGCACTGACCTCAGGACAAGATTGAGGTCAAGAGTAGACCCAATATATATATAATATATATATATATAAAGTCTGTGTTATCCTAATGATATGGCAAATAGAGTCCATAAGTGTTCTAACACATTTGACTTGTCTCCAGTTTTTACAGTAGAAACATGGGTTATGTTACTTCTGGCGCAGTCGGGTAAAAACTTGGTGGTGTTTCGTTAGCAATGTTTCAAGTCAAATGTGTTTGTATCGGGTGCATTGCTTCGTTTGTAAACCTCTGTATCTATTTAATTTAACTTACAAGTCTTTATTCAAGGTACATCGTCATGTCATGCATGAAGATGTGTTGCTCCTCATGTTTCGAGATGAGCTCACGATTTCTGGCAAATGCTTGCACTGACTGATCTGGTGACCTCATATCTGTGTGGTTCTCAAAAGACCATTAATTCAGACACTAATCTGCATGGTTCTTACATGATCCGACCAAGTTAATGTCTGGACTTTAAAAGAGACTGACCTCAGAGTTTCCTTCGGTGTTTCTTCTCAGAGATGTTAGATAGAGAAACACCGACCTCACCTTCCAGTTAAACATTATAATTTTCAAGTGTTTGTATAAAATAATTGTACCTATATTTGCACGCCATGAGAAATGGCAGACACGTCGTGATCCACTCTTATTTAAGATCTTGCAAGCAAGTTTTTCTAAGCATGTTTGTACCTATACACCTGTCTGAGCAAATAAATTTTCTTATTATTATTCTTATCCTAAAATGACATGTAAAAGTGTTAAGAACCTATTTACATAAATAAATATCATTTGATTTGATTTGTCTAGCCTAGTCAGAGGCCCATGGGCAGTATAAAAACTTAACCACCACATAGTCTCATGAGAAAAGATTGAAGACTTCGCCCAGAAAGCTAGGCAGTTGGTAGTACCACTGCTTTTTCCCAGTACAAAGACTAGAAGGTAATGAAGAGCAGACGTAAACGGAGGCTGTCTTTTGCCATTTTTGAAAAAAAAATATCTAACTTTGCTAATTCGTGTGCGCTATTTCTTAGCAAGAGGTTAAGGATCATCACTATATTAATACGTATTAATATAGTGATGATGATGAAATTTGATCAAATATTTTCCCTTGCTTTTTCGGGTTGACCAAAGCATTTCAATTCAATTTAACCAAGTTACGTTCTACACTTATTTATCACACAGCCCTTCGATATAAATCGTTAACTTAGGAGTTAACTGATGTGAGTTAGAGCTCGCTAGTTAACTGATATTTATGTTCAGTTAGATTCGATTAGGTTTGCAAAGTGGGAGTTTAACGGCGAGCGTGATTTGATTATTTTCAAATGGTTCGTCATTTATTGAATCGTCGACTTTTATTTTGTAGGTATTTGCTGACTGAAACCGGATTAGCGATTTTAATCTTATAATGAGTGTCCAGGTTTCCTTACGATGTTTTCCTATGCCGATGTCTAAGATGAGACTAGAAAGTAACTACTAAAGAATATAATATAATACCCAAGGGCCTTCTACTTTGGTCAAAGGTTAAGCTCAATGCTGCCAGACTTTTGGGTACACTATCAGTGGACAGCGATGTGGATTATGAAAACTCATTTTTCGAGGCCATATTAGTATAATTAAGTAGGTAGTATTTAGTTCATTTTCTAGTGTATAACAGTGTTGTTAATCTATGTAAATAAAGTTCTTCATTCATTGTTAAAACTTAAGAATTGAACACAACATGTATGAATGTAAGCGAAGCAAAAGAAGTATAAGAATCGTAGCATATGGTGCTCTGTAGTTTCTGCCTACTTCTGTGTAAAGAAAGTTTTTCAAAACTTGAAAAATTTATTGAAATCGGTTAACAATTGCTAAAGAAGTTCTTTCAAAACATTAATCTGTACATCTCTGTCGGGCCCCTTTTATAATAAACAGGCGTAATTTTATGTTATGGAAAAATAAAAAACTGCATAGACATCTGACTGTTGCAATCGCGAATAATTTGCTGTTATGCGTTGAAGAGTTCCGTTGCCTGTCTTCTTCATCAGTTTTTTTTGTTCACCTAATGATACTTTCTAAATAAAAATGCTTGATTTGTTACTAAAAACTTTTAGGCGATTTTAACACCCAGGTGTGTACCTATATTGTTTGAGGAGATGCCTCATTTCCTCGAGGATCCCTCATCAGCTATCAGCTTTGATACAAATGGACTAAAAAAATCGGTTAAAAACTAATATCTAAGTGTTCGAGAATGTCCCGCTACCAGTGAACGAAGATAAAGATCAATTTATTTGTATTTAATAACATGAGTTGATAACAATAAACACAGCACATTGATTACATGCAATGGTCATATGAAGATGTGCTACATGCTATACCATAGTAGGTGTACAAATTTTACAGGTTTTTACATAGTCCATAAACAATAACCATAGTAAAACATTAAATTGCATTTGCTATTGGAAATTGTCAATTATAAAAGTAAAAAATAATAATTTATCAGTTAAGAAGTCAGTGATGCTATAGTAACATTTCGCCCGCTACGCTACGCGCTACGGCGTAGCTTTCACTTTGCTACGGCTACACGATCTCTATGGCTACGACTACGACGCAAGTTGATGTGGAATCATAAATTTTAATAGTTATTTGTTATACAAGAGTGCAAAGTTGCTTTTTAACCGCGTGTTCAATTTTGATGACCGAGCAAGCGAAGGATCCTAAAATTGAATCACGAGCGCAGCGAGTGATTCTAAGTTAGAATCCTAAGCATTAGCGAGGGAATCAAAAGAGCACGAGGTGAAAAATCTTTGCACTCGAGTGCAACACGTAACTTTTCATTCCACCTCAGCGAGGAAATGACTAAATGCAAAAAAAAAACGTTTTCTGAGAAAGTTTTGGCTCCTTTTGCTAGTCGCCACGTGTTGAACATATCGTACCTACTGTTTTAAATACTTCTCGCGTGATTGTTGAGGGAGAAAGCTCATTTGCGCACTATTAACAGTTTCAGTCAATTCTGTTGGCGTCAAACAAACTTCCTCGTCGCTAGAATCACTCATTTTAGTGTTTTCACTTGTTTTCAAGTTTCTTGTTTTTAATATAAGGTTAAACAATGACGTGAAAAAATGCCGCGTAAAGAACCGCGTACAAAGCAAATTGAAAAAAGAACACCAAGAAGGTTCCGAGTCTGAGTTTTTAACAAATTAAAAAAAAGTTGTATGATATATTCGGCACCATAGAGGTAGCAGTAAATAGGTTTAATGTTTTTTTAATTCACAAACTTAGTGCACACGATGTTCTAAATTCAATTTACTTTATCCTCTAGAGAATAAAAACGGCTTTTCCACTCAGATATTGAAGATTAAAAATACTCTTTCCGAGATGGTGGGATGAAAAATATATTACTATTAGCTGTTTCTTGATGTTGTACATAAGAAACATAAAATCATTAACTCACGCCTTTTTCTCATGAGGTAGGCAGAATTGAGAGTATTATAGACCTGACCTGAAGATGCTGATTTTGAGCCAAATTCGAAATTTTAAAAGGCCTCAATATCTAACAGAGAATCAAGCAAGAATATGATCAACCATTTTCCTGCGACATCTTGTTTACTAACAAATCTTTGTTTAACTGTTTGATCTCAAAGTGGGCTGTAACCAGACACGTTGACAGTATACAAACAAACAGACAACATGTCCTAACAAGGGGTTGAACTTGATACTTAGTTGTGCAATTGGTTCCCTTTAAACAAGGGGTTCATGACTGAATATTAACAGTAGCATGGATCTATAGAAGGTTAAGTGAAGTTTGTCTGGGTCAGTCCGTGGATGGATCCATAAGATTAACAAAACGCAGTTATTTAAATTAGCCTGAAAATCAGCATGTTTTGAACGTCAAAATTACATATGACTGCCCCCTACAAGGCTCACTCTTCGCCACTTCCTAGTGTTTTTGCTTGGAAGAAGAAGTGGCGGAACAAACTCCACAGCAATACGTCTGTCTGATTAATTTGAAGAACTTGAATCCATACAATAGAATGCTCATATCGTCATATCAGACAGATGTGTTGCTGGGGAGTTGGTCCCGCCACGTCTCCTTCCCAGACAATCACTTGAAGTGGTAAAGGGTGGGCGTTTTTGGCGACTGGTTTATGTAATTTTGCCGTTCAAAAAGTTCTGTTTCTCAGCCTAATGGACAGAATTTAAGTTTAGTCCCTGATCTAGATTACCTACAAGAAAATGTTAGACACATAAGTATTTCTTCTTTTTTCACGTAAGTAATAAAAAATTTCGGCGATACATCGAGTCTAAATGTCGCATGACGTCACTAGCCAGTACAGTTTATTACAAGCTAATGACGTTACAAGCCCCCTCTCCTCAACTTTAATGCGCTCTATCTAAGCAGTTTTCAATCAATTTGAAAAAGAAAAAAATACGTGTCGAATATTTTCATGTACAGACGCCAGCACATCAAGTTACCCCAATGTGTCAAATTTCTTTGATCGTTTTTCAACTTTATGTTTAACAGAATAAGGGTCATATCCAATTGGGAAAATTTGACACATTGGGGTAACTTGATGTGCTGGCGTCTGTACCTAATCTTGTCAAAGAGCCCATTTTAGTAAATGAATTTTGCTTTTAATTCATGATATAATCTGTCTAAACAAACTGTAACTAGTGAAACAATAAATAAATAAATGAGCCCCTAAATAGTCGAAAACTGTAACTTAAACCAAACAAAGCCAAATGTTTTCTTTATGAGATGACCATAAAGTATCCGATTCGATTCTAGATATCGCATGGCGCCCTCTGTATCCAAATTAACAAACCCTGCCATCTGGTGACGTAATGAGCAATAAAATTGGAGACTGCAGTTAACAGATCTTCGTTAAGACAATGGTCAGTTGGATCCACAGATATAGATAGACCTAGATAACACAAGTATCACGATCTGTATGAAAACCAAGCGTGCCATTTTTTGACTGTACGCAATCTAATACGAATGTTTTTTTTTCTCAAATTTGGTATTACCAGGTATTACTGAGGGTATAAGATTAAAAATAATTGTTTTTTTAAATTAATTACGCATACTATTAATTACAAAATGACTTACCGATGGAAGGAAATGGAGCGCGAAAGTAGCCACGTACGATTTTTGTACGTAAGCTAGGCACGCGAAGTGGCACGCGAAGTAGTTGCTCTTGCGTTATCTAGGTCTATCTATGTCTGTGGTTGGGTCAATAACCTCGGAGTTATTGTAGTCACTTTCTTTAAAAACGGTGAAGGAAAACATCGTGAGCACACTGCCTGAGAGATCTTTCTCGACGACATGTGAAGCCGAATCAGATGCCCATTGCCCATAGGCGTCATAACAAATCACCAACAATTTGATATTAGCAGTCCGAAGTCTGGATCCTATGCTCTGTTGCTCTGCTGTTAATGCTCTGTTAATGGTAAAGGCTCTTCCCCATTCATTTTATAGGAACGAGCCTTGACTAACAAATAATACCCATAATATGGCAGTAAAATTATGAGAAAACTTAAAAAATACAGATTTAGTGACGTCATCTATACATCAAAACAATATTCATCCACAAATCGATTTCCTTCGGCTTCGGTTCATAAACTATAATGTTCTATGACCCCTCAGACAAGTCAGACACAACATCTAATCTATATTCTAACCTATCTACTCTAAGTAGGGTTTAAATTACCTTGACTGTGCACCCAACTGATAAATGTTACGATTTTAAACTTTGTGACAATGCAGTAAGGTATGTTATTGCAATTGTGATCTCATCTTGATTTCTTTTTTGTGGTTTTGCAAATGATGCGACGAAAAAGTTGTATATTAAAATATCATAAATCTAGTAGAATTGATTTTCTACGCGGTTTTCTAATGAAAAGAACACACTGATTTTATGTCTGTCCTAGTAGGTAGGTAGGTAATATTATAATCGCAGGGAGGTTTGTATAGCTGCACGTGTCAGTCGAAGGTTAAGCTACGATTGTTGCGGTCAATCCGTGGATGGTTGACCAATGAGACATTACATTAGCTAAAACAATAGCAGCCTGACGGATCAATTCAATTTTATAGGCTACGATTTCCGGGATCATTACGGATGAGTGGCAATACAGTACACATCAATACCGTTTCCGTGCCGCGGAAAGCACGCCAAGCCGTTGGTCCAGGACAAAGACATTCAATAGCTATAGACCGGACATCACGAACAAAATTTTCGTCCGAAAAAGTGTGTCCTGCTGGATACAAGTCTATGAGTTTTTTGTAGTACGCTCCGCTGCCGCTCCAATATTCATATATTATTCTAGATGGCGTTACTGAGACATGGGATCAAAGTTTTTCTATGACATTTCCTTGACATGCCCGCTCTATAGTATTTTAAATCTCTTTGGTCCAGGATATCATAAACATAGTGAATGGACCGAGTGTCCCTTATCCAGTTGTGAAGTAAATACTGGTAAGAGAGTGTGAGAGAGATAAAGTGAACGTGCGGCAAATAGTTGTCTCTTTCTTTCTTTAACCAAAGACCTACAGAAAAGAGACAGGTATTGGCTGCAAAGTCCCTCTGTCTTTTTCTAGAGAGTGGTCAATATTGTCCGTCCATTCTCTATGACTATGGGTACTAGTTGTAATTTAGTAAAATGACGCAAAAAAAATAGAAAAAAAGTTTTCATACATAAACGTCACGCCTGTAATCCCCGAAGGGCCAGGCAGAGGTGTACCTGGTAGTACACCCACATTTCGCCAGTTATATTTGAGTCCCATGTAATAGGGGGCGAGCCTATTGCCATCAATCGGGCACATATCCAGACGCCGGGCTGCTACTAAGAAATTCCAGATAGAAAAACTCAATAACACTTTGCCCGACCTGGGGATCGAACTTGCGACTACTAGACCAACGAGGCAGTCTACTACTAGACCAACGAGGCAGTCAGAAAAAAGTTTTCATTGTATTAAAAAATCGTTCCAATAAACACAAAATTTATTAAAAACTCTATGACGATATTAGGAACGCACCCAAAACCAGACAATATTGGAAAGATGTCAAAATCAAATACACAATCACACCCGCGAACAATAACATAACCTTTCTAATTTAATGTCCAGCGTTTGATGGTCTATCAGTACCTACGTGTTATTGGCAAAATTGTGGTATCTCTCTTCCACAAATGCCATAGAGAAGAGTTGAAGTTGAACTTAACCTTTAGCGGAATTTTCATGTGACATTCTTCAACTGGTGAAACATCGCCCTGAATTCAGTAATGAAAGACACTACAAAAGTAATGGCTGCTATAATGGTAGTGATAGTTCTGGGTATAATTACAACGTGCGTCCACTATCTTACTCAAGAAGACGAAGGTAAAGCAACCAAGACCGAGTCTTCCGCTGACAAGAAGAAGCCTCGTCACTACGCTCCGTTCCATGTGATATCTTTGACTGAAGATAGCTTGAACCACTCTTTGAATTTAGCAGAAAGATTTCCATATGTGATCGCCGTGACAAGAAATTCCAGTTTTCTATGGACTTTTTCTTGCTTTGCCAGCGTTGTTCTTGCTAAATGGATTCTTACGGCGGCACATTGCAGGTGAATACGCCTTGTATACCTTGAGACTGTTATTCCTCAGTTTTTTAGGCTTTTGCTTGAGTTTAGATTTCAATGTTAATATAAATACTTACTGCCAGGAGTACCTGCCTGGCCCTTCGGGGATTACAGGTTCTAATATGCTCTTTAACCTTTTCTGTTAGATAAAATTAGAATGACAAAATAAATACTTACCTACATATGATTTAAAAAAATAGAAAATACATAATTTTAAACTGATCTACTGCGCTGCGTGTCTCTAAGTTACAGACAATACTAGAGTAGGTATTAGTATTTGAAGTAGTAGTAGTAGTAGGAGGTATTAATAATTTAATTCGATCGACTCGCCTCAATGTTCTTATTAGTGAGTAGAAATAAGGAAAGAAAAAAGAAAGAAAAACATTTATTAACACACGTCAACGTTCAGTAAATATTTTAAAACTTTCGGCATTTCGTCTATCCATGAGCAGGTTATTTGTAGCCCTTCGATGCATATATTAAAGCAAAATATTGTGATTATTTAGACATTGAATTCACGGCTTGAGACTCGGATCCGTCTTCTTACTATCAGAGCTAACCTTCATAGTATAATTATTTTACAATATACTTAAAACTATGAATGCAGAAAGAATTGGAACGCACCACTCAAAACTAAACTGAAAACCTGTCAAGAACATAGAAGATATTAGACCAAAGAGATTTAGTTTATTGAATGTCTTTGTATTAGACTCAACAATGCCGACTTAAATTTTAACCGAAAGAAGTCCAAAATGGATAGGAACACAAAAATTATCATAGGTGTGATGGTGTTAATCTTCCTTTTGATTATAATCCTGGCATCACAACTGAATTCGGTTACCGGGAACACTGGCAAGTACTCGGCTGATCGAAGATGCCCTGCAGCCTTGCGCCATGTGATTTCTCTGAGCGAAGAAAACTCAAATTCTACCATGTTTCTGGCAGAACGGTTTCCCTATGTCGTTGCTGTTACTAAGAACTCCAGCGCTATATGGACTTTTACGTGTTTTGCCAGCGTTATTCTGGCTAAATGGATTGTTATTGCTGCACATTGTAGGTGAGTAAGAGTTCAAACACACGAGCGGCATGTTGCAACGGCAGGGGAGACTGCAGTCGTCAACACGTCTCGGTGGCTGCAACATATTTAAAAAAAAACTGACTGTTTACCATCTAGGTGGTTTACAGTTAAAGTCTGGCAGACCCCTCCGCCTCAGGGTAGAAGATATCAATTATTTTATGATTTTCCACCCCACAATCTTTAGAAAGCCGAGTCTACACAGTACCTTAGTTACTGCCTGTTCAAAATCAAATATTTACTTGGGTGCAGCATAATTGAGTAAAGAGTATAGTATTTTATTTAAGTAAATATTTGTGCATATTACAGAATGATAGAAAAATATCTAAGTAAAAAAACGTTGAATGACTCAGAATCTCAGGTTTTGTAAACTTTAACTTAGACTTTTTTTATTAGTGGTCGTTCAAACCACTATTATATCATCAACCAAAAGACAACCACTATAAGACAAAGGCCTCCCCTAAAGATTTCCATAACAAACAGTCCTGCGCCGCCCATCTCAACGTTTACTTGCGATCTTTACCAGATTAATAATGCACTTTGAGGCTACCTTTACTGAGTCTTTTGTTCGGTACGTAGTTGCCAAACGAGAACTAACCTCGTTCATCGCATGCGGCTGTTATTATTCAATGACAATCAGCACTGCATGAAACAGCCACCTAAAACTCCCACCCTAATGTTATTGCACGAAAAAAGATCTGGGGCAACACACTCCCCAGGAACCTCATTCTGTGTGGTTCTTTCCTCAAAAGACCATCTCAGACACTAATCTGCATGGATCTTACATGATTTGACCAAGATAATGTCTGGACTTTAAGAGACTATGACCTCTGAGTTTCTTTCGGTGTTTCTTCTCAGAGTAGTCAAATAGTGAAATACCGATCCCATTTACTAAAAAAGGCGACGTGTAAAAGTGTTTGTAAAAAACCTATTTACAAAAATAAATATCATTTATCATTTAATTTTATCATTTAGAACCCCCTCGATGTAGTAGAAAACTAATAACGATTAAATTCTTTTCCTTGCAGGGTTCCCGGACACACCCATCGCGCGATCCTCTTCCACGACTTCGCTCGCAACCAAACGCATTCCTTCCCAATCCTCTTCTGGCGTGTCCACGAGAAATACAACAAGACATTAATGACTCCCAAATATGACATCGCTGTCGCAAAACTGAATATAGAAAACTACCGCTTCACATTACGGCCAGCAGTATTCGAGGAGTCCATGTCCACTGAAGTAGAAGCCAGTGTCTGGAAGACTGTATCAACGATGGACAGGAAACTTTACCTCACCAACCAGTTCGATAGATACGACGTGAAAATTGGTAATGCTGGAAGATGTTTCGAGAGCTATGGCATAGAGATTGACGACAGCTTAATTTGCGTCGATACTTCAGACTATAATGAGTGTTTCAATCATGATTTTGGACCAATATACTCAGGAGATAAGCTAGTCGGTCTCCTGTTGATCAAGCCTTCAGATTGTGATATGAAATTGTCTATTTTTACAAATGTCTCTTATTATACGAGTTGGATTTTGAAGACTACTCATGATTGATGGGTTGTGTTTTTTTTTATTTTCACTGTTTCAGTTTAGTTTGTAAAAGTTGAAGCAATGGTGAGACTTTGTGTCTTCTACGGATCACAAAAGCGATGAATGAAAGGCGGTTGCGTGCAGCTTAGATGAAAATGCAAAGGGGGATTGCGTGTGCTACCCCCTAGCCATAGCCGAGAGCGTTGCGAATTGCGCCACGCCGCGAGGTACGGCAAGTGGTGAGCAGCGAAAACAAATTGTAGACAACCTATGAAGTATGCCACAGCTACCGGCAAAGCGAACCGCGGCGTCGGTGGACGCATTCAGGCATCGCGCGACCGAAACAAATATTTTTTTTTTTTAATTGCGCGTTGAGTAGTGTTCGATAGCGCTGAGCTTATAAAAATAATGCACATGGAACAATTTATTAGGCCTCTGCCTCGAATTAAGCGGGCAGCGGGGTGGCAGCGGCGGCGGCGCGGGAGCGGCGGGATCTTATGCGTAAAATGAAATGGACCGGTTCTCGAAAACAGCGGCGTGGCAGCGGCGCGGGGGCGGGCAACGAGCGGTGCACTCCAGTCAAGCGCGCGTTGCGCGTCTGCATTGTAGTATAGTGTTGTACATTTTTTTTGTGACGTATCAAAGTGTGACGGCAATCTTTGAGAGGACACCCATATGGAACAGCAAAGATATGAACTGAAAAATGTAATGTGAAACTGTGGCCAGACCCTTAGCACTTCGTTCCATTCGCACTTCGTATCGCGTTCGCAGTTGGTCCCCTTCGCACTTGATACCATTCGCACTCGGTCCCTTTCGCTCTCGGTCCCATTCGTACTCGGTCCCATTCGCACTTAGTTGGGACCAACTGTGAACGCGGTACGAAGTTCGAATGGGATGAAGTGCGAATAACCCCGGTGTATGGAATAACCCCATATAGGAATAACCCCAATATACCGACGGCAGAGACGACTCCAGCCGTCGATACGCCTCGGCAGCAGCCGCTGACGCGTCGACGGCGGCAGTCGACATACCAACTTTATAAAACAGTGACAGCCATCGTCAGCACTCTCAGTATAGGAGTCAGTTGGGCAGGTTGGGCTGCCACCGAGTCGTGTCGATGGCTGCACTTGCCTCTGACGTTAGCAACTTGCCGCTCGTGTGTAAGAGCTCAGAGATAAAAACTACCAAATAAAACAACAAAATAACAAAAACGTCACAATATCATCCGTAGTAAGTGGTGCGTGTAGATTTCAAAATCCAGTTTGTGTAGTACGAAACGTTGGTGAATATCGCCAGTTTCATGTCACAATCCCTTGGCTTCACCGTCAGGATCCCGACGACTTTATCACCAGCATACAACGGTCCAAACTCGTGGATGAAACAGTCTTCGTGATCAGACACATCAATGCATATCAAGCTACTGTCTATTTCAATACCGTAACTTTCGAAGCACTTCCCCGGATTCGCGATCTTCACCTCGTATTTAGCAAGGTCATTCGTCAAGAAGAGTCTTTTGTCCATCGTTGACAGTGTCTTCCATATGCTGGCATCAAGCTCCGTTGCCTCCTTCTCATCGAAGACTGAAGACTTCATCGTGAACGGGTAGAAGTCTACATTAAGCTTGGCCACGGCTATGTCGAAATGTGGTGTTGGGTTGCTGATGTTGAATTTTTCGTGGAGTCTCCAGAATAGGATGGGGTATGTGTGTGTGTAGTTGCGAGCGAAATCGTAGAAGAGGAGGACTCTGTGGGTCCCAATGGAGCGCCTGCAAAAAGTTTTGTTAAATACTTTAGTTATTCACACAAAGGAATCACGTAACTACTCGCTTAGGGTCTGCAGATTAATTCATTCACAGGCAGAAAACGGTGGAAATCAGTTGTCATCGAAGTGGCCGAACAAACTCCCCATCAAAACAAACTGGGTGTAATTGGGTATGAAATGAATATGTAATAATCAATGGCTAAAGCGTAAACCTAGCGATCGATAGGCCGTGAGTACTATCCCTTCCTATTGTACTATTGTCGTGAATCCACACCAGACAAGCACATTTAGCTTAATTTAAAAAGTTAACAAGACTACACTTGCTGGGGAGTTTGTTCCGCCACTTCTTCCCAGCAAAAACACTAGCAAGTTGTGAATTGTGACATACAAAAAAAAAGCAATTTTAATTTTATTGTGTGTATATTTTGTATATATTGTATCCGTCACTTGTCCCCAAAGGTTCATTTGAAAATCAGCGTCCGGCAGCATCTCAGCATCTGTCTGGCATTACCGCTGAAATGAACCTTTTGGCGCAAACGAGAGACATGCCATTTTTTGTATCTCTTTTTTTTTGTTAGTATGTTTTTTTACTGTGCGTGTATCCAACTGTTGCCAATAAATGTATTTTATTTTTTTATTTTTTTCTAATTGTGACGTACAAAAAGTGCTTATCGTAAGCCTAATTTGAATAAATGTAGATTCTATTGTTTTTGTTTTATTCTTCTTCTTATCGTGTGGTTAGTAACTAACATGGGATCAGAGTTTTAATGCCGCCCATGGGCCTTTGACCTTCAGAGGCCTTAGGTTTGTTTTATTTACAACCTAATTACGTCAAAAAATCCATCCGTAAAAGCTCAGTCATTCTCACCTGCAATGAGCCGAAGTAACAACCCACTTAATAAGAATAATACTGGCAAAGCAAGCGAAGGACCACAAGGAGCTCGAGTTTCTTGTGACAGCAGTCACGTAAGGGAACCTCTGGGCGATTGACAATGACGAGTTCACCATGGAAAAGACACCGATGGCCTTGCTACTGGTATACTGGTACACTGTTCCTCCCTGAAGGAAATCCCTTTTCCGTTCCTCCACGGTCACGTCCGTGGCGTATTTCACCATCACGCTGACGGCCATAATGGCAATAGCTATTAGCACAGTCAACACAATACATGCTACTTTCATTGTATTGGTTATTTGGTTTTCCACTTTATTAACCTTTACAAAAATGTTTAGATCACGATGAATTTGTAAGTCTTGATGACAGATAACTTGTGTTGTGTTGTTCGCTTTTTTCGGGAGAGATGGTTTTTGGTAGGTGTTAAAGACTTTTTGCAAGAATGAATCCTACTAATATTATAAATGCGAGAGTTTGTGAGGATGGTTAGATGGATGGATGTTTGTTACTCTTTCACGTAAAAACTACTGAATGGATTTTAATACAATTTGGTATGGAGTTAGCTGACACCCTGGATTAACACTTAGGCTTCTTTTTATCCCTGTATTCCCACGGGAACGGGACCTGCGCGGGTGAAACCGCAGGACGTCGGCTATTGTAAGAATAAAGCTGGGTTGGCTTTTGCGTCCTGTAACTAGTGTCTCAAATAACTAGTGATATTTAAGCTCAAGAAAATGGACAACGCCCAAACACAAACCACTTGACTCCTGCTAATCCAGTTCCCGTCTGTTCATAGTGTTTGTCCCCGCGAGTGCGGCCATGGTGTCGGAACTCACAAATATTGACATGCTCCGAGTTTAGCGTGCATTAGGCTTATTGGCGGACGAAATAGAGATACTGGATATGGTAACGAATTAACATTTAGACAAGTTTATTTTTAGTATAATATGGGAAACCCGAAATGGGGTTGTTGTGTCATTTTGAACAACTTGTAAAATGGGACAAACCCTAATAACGTGAAAATAACTTGAGAAGTGTCAAGGGTCACCCGGATAGAAAGGACTTCCTTTTTTATTATGTACATAAAACCTGTATATACACTCAACATAAATAATCGTCGCGACACCACAATATTCAATGCGAAATAGAAAGACGAAACGAACATAACTGGCTTGCTTTCTATGAGAGAGAGAGACAGACAGAGAAACATGCGCACGCCGCACGGCTTACAACTATAGCAAAAAGTGTCGTTACAACTTTTGGTCTTAACCCTTTCGCAACGCGCGATAAGGACCTTCGTGCCAAAAAAAAATACTTACAACATGTCAATACATCGTGAGGGAACCAGTATGCCTAAAACATATTTCTTGACGGCATCCTATGCCAAGTCAGAGCCCAATGGATGGCTTCAAAACTCTGACACTTGAAAAGCCGCCAACCACAAGATAAGGACAAGACTCAGGTTTTCACGCGGTGACTTTTACTGAATCGTCCGGCTCTTAGTCTCTTTCAATAAATTGGCCCTTCTGTAGCGACATCTATACTGCCACATACGAACTAAAATACTGATATCCTACATCGCGATGTTAAGATCCGCGCGATTGAACGCATACAAGAGCCCGACAACAACCGTCGGGCAGTAGTAGTCCACCAGACAACACCCTTCTGTGAGGAGGATTCGAGCTTTTCTATGGGGAATGAGGAACTTTACACCCTGTTCCTCATTCCTCACCTCTAAAGGTATTATTATTAGGTATTTTTACTTACGAAACTCCACTATTGTTCAGAGATACTCTGATCTATGTTTTCGACCATATTTTCTTGTTCATTTTGAAGATTTAGACTTTTGAAAGTGTGCAACCATTTCTGGGTGCGTCCCATTTCAGGTCTGTTCCTCAGACCTCTTAACTTCCAAACCTACGAAACATTCTCTGTCTCATCTAGAGTGTGTACATCTGCGTCTCTGCTCCCCCTCGTGTGGAAGCTTAGCGTGTTTGTTCAGATTTGCACGGCCGCGGTTCACTTGCTAAAATTAAGTGATATACTTTATACAATTGATTATATTTTCTGAAGCCGTTTTGTGAGGGTATGATATGAATTATGAGAACTATGACCCTCGAATCTTAAGTAAAGCTTTTTGTATTTTGGGACCTTAAGTAGGTGCCGCTTTCGGGGATAAATAAGTAAGTAAGTGATATCAGCAGCATGATTTTTATTAAAGCTTACTAGCAATGTAAGCATGCACATCACTAGTAGTCTTATTAACCCGAGAGAGGTTAAGCTAAACATAACAAAAAATACCTAGTGCATTGAGTGGGTATCAAACTCACGACCTCTCGATTCCCAGTTCATGTCTAGGAGCTACTTTTAATTCATGTTAAATTTTTCTATAACTTAAACAACCTATTAATGATTAAGTTCCTATACAACGCAACTTTCAACATTTTGTTCATTTTCTTTTTATTAATATTGTATTATAAATATAACAAGCAGTTTTATTTGTTATCGACACGTTAAGAAGAAGGTCATACAAAAATATATAAAATGACTCCAAATAGTCTATACAAAACAATAAGTAACATCTACCAATACCTGCTTAAATTACTTCCTACTACTACTAGGTTAGGTTAGGTTTAACGGGCAGGTGTCCGCAACTCCACGACCAAGCGCGTATTTTGCGTACGGAAAATAGGTACTTCGAGTCTCTAATGTGCTTTTATCTAGAAGCGTTTTGTGTTAAACAAAATTAGAATGACGACATAATATATATATATATCTATAACCTAACCTAACTCATCATACCTACCCTATAGCGAACCTAACTACCGAACCTAACTACCTTACTGGAATGCATTGATTTTGAAAGATACTTTTTACATAATTTTAAAGCGAGGTACTGTGCTGTTGGTCTCTATGGTGCTTACGTAAAGTAGGTAGTATTCAAAATAGTAGTACTTAGTACGAGGTAAAAAAAAATATAGAAAGAAAGAATGAAAGAAAGAAATAAAAAAAGAAAAGAAAAAGATAAAGATACCGGATTGGTATCCGCAACTCCACGTCAAATCTCGCGGGCCCAGTGCGAATTGGTAGATGTCACATGTCTTCGAATTTTTTGGTTCTAGGACATGCCGGTTTCCTCACGATATTTTCCTTTACCTGTATGTCCTTGGGCGTGATGGCTACGCGCTTCGCGTGAATAGCGCACCGGTTGGTGTCTTCGAAGAGGACCGACGAGGTAAGCTTCGCCGGTCTCCTGCAGAGCCGTGATGGCGGAGCTCTAGAAATGGATAATACGCAGTGCGCTTTGTCTACCGACTAAAAAGTTTAGCAGTTTATTCTAAATATTAAGAAAACGAAATGCCCATGTCTGGCCATGTTTTCTTTTCTATGTAATACATACTAAAATATATTAATTGAGTTAGGTACAGACGCCAGCACATCAAGTTACCCCAATGTGTCAAATTTTCCCAATTGAATATGAACCTTATTCTGTTTGACATAAAGTTGAAAAACGATCAAAGAAATTTGACACATTGGGGTAACTTGACGTGCTGGCGTCTGTACATATTATTAATATTACTATTTTTTATGAGTACAAAGGTATTAATATTGCTATATTATTCTAGATGGCGTTACTGAGACATGTGATGATATGATCACAGTTCTTCACAGTTTATTGTATGACATTTCTTCGCATATCCTCTCTAAAACTATATTAAATCTCGTTGCAAAAAAAAAACCATAACAAAAGACTTGTTTTTGAAACAAAATCTCACCCCAAACCAAACAAACTTCGTATTTTCTCGTCCAGACATCTCCACGGGGCGTCCCATCCTCCCGAATCTCGATAAACGTATCTACATTACATCGAGACACATATAGATAGCACTGAATTACAACTCGATACTTAAGCAGTACCCTATCACAATGTGTATCTAGTTATCTGATTTATTTTATTTCATGGCATGTTTTGATTGGGTTTGCTATTTCTAAACGCGTCTGTGGGGGACTGATTTGGGACGAAATGGGTAGAAATCATGTAAGTCTTGCAAAGTAATTACGTATCTCCGTTGACAGCTGTTCATAGTGATGACCACTGGACGAAGTGTTCACCTATTACCTGTCAAACAGCTAGTTTCATATTGGTTACCATCAGTATGTATCTAGAATGCACTCGCCGAGATGTGACGATGCCGCACAGTGTCCCGCCCGTCTGATAGTCAACGTAACTTGAAGCCCACTTAATAATAATAATAATTTATTGCAGAACATAAAACTATGTTAGTACCTTACACACACTAACTAACAACTATCTTATATTAAAAAGGACACCACGTGAGCAGTGCACCCTATTCCAGTGCCTCACAATAGGGCACTCAACCCTTTCTGTAATGGTGTTTAGAAGGCCACTGGAGCCGCCCCGCACTCGAGACATCAGGGAGGCCACTCTCTTACGCACTATTGCCCCAAAACAGTCGGTATTGGCCTCTGCAAACATCCCTGATGCACTACAATATCGGGGCAACCCCATCAGCATTCTAAACCCATTATTGTAGAGAATCGGTAGGGCATTGATAGCTTTCTGCGTGTAGGGAACCCACAGGCTGCAGGTGTACAATGTCTTAAAGAGCAATACATTACATATTTTTTGGAAATTCTCAGTTGTCATCAAAGTTGGGTGTGCATGTGCAACTGGACGCCAGTTAGTTATTGGCAATGAAAAGATTCGTCATATGGTATCCAATAAGAAACTAACTGTTTGACATTCAATCGTTGAACGTCACTTAGCCCAGTGATCGTTATTTCGTAATAGCGTCCAGTAGCCAAAGACATTCAATACCTATAGACCGGACATCACAAACAAAATTTTCGTCCGAAAAAGTGTGTCCTGCCGGACACAAGTCTATGAGTTTTTTTTAGTATGCTCCGCTGCCGTTCCAATATTCGTATATTATTCTAGATGGCGTTACTAAGACACGGGATCAAAGTTTTTCTATGACATTTCCTTGACATGTCTGCTCTATAGACTTTTAAATCTCTTTGCCAGTAGCACATTTAACTTTGAACACATTTGAAAATTTACAAATAAATGGTATTTTCATTTCATTTCATTTCATTTATTTCATAAACAATTTTTACATTGTGTCGAAAACTCATTAAAAACTAACACAGCACAGATTTCATCGATTGCAATTAAAAAAATCACATAATATAATTCTAAATCGGTACATTAGCAAAGAAAGACTAAACATAATGTAATTGAGACGTAAAACATTTCAATAAAAATAAAACATGTTGAAAATATTGCACCTATATAAGTGGACTTCAAGATACGGTGTCTATCAGACGACGTCATCATCATCACTAGCTTATATACATTCCATTGCTGGAAAAAGGCCTCATACACGATCGGGAATAGCTGCATAAAAATCGTTAACAGCTTCACAGCCGTTTTTATGGGTCGGTAATTGCAACAATCGACTAAGTCACATTGTAAATTATTTTTACAAGATAGTCCTTTATATAAATGTATTTGATTCAGTACATACATTGTTCATACATAACATTAGCATATGAAATTAAACTATTAATCTTTAGAGGAACCAGTATGTATACTAAAAAACTGTGGTTGATTTTAGTCGGGATTGTGATTTTAGGGGGTCATTAATATCTGCGTTTACCATAATATGTACTGTTCGCTTCGTAACATCTTTGCGAGTGCTCATCACGTCATCCTAGATACACACTGATGAACTCCTAGATGAACACTTTTAGTTAATCGTTGATTACTTTGCCCTGTGATCATCACTATTCATGAACTGTTAAAAGTTTTATTCCGCCCTCATGATGCTTTCTTTTCGTCTCTTGTATAATCCGTCAGAGTGCTGCCATGTTTGTATTAAAAAATAAACCATTTTGAAAACATTTTATTAGCTTCTAAGTACTTACAAAAAAAAGGCACAGCAAAACAAAGAAGTAAATTTTCTTTTCTCTACATATAGTCAGTTAAATAATTAAAAGACGTGTCTATTCACACACGACTTAACGATTCGTTATCAAATAAACAATAATTATTTAAATGACTCCAACCATTAAGGGACGCCCAACCGATTAAGTTTTTAACTTAATTATAAATAACATCTTTTCATTGCGTTCTCTATCGTAGGGTCAGACAAAACAAACATACATAAGTAAATACATATTATTTAAAAGTGGTAGTACATAACCAGCCAGAATATTCTGTGAGTAAAAGTATCCCAATTTAAAGTACTGGCGAAACAATTTTTTTGCTAGGAATTTCTACTGTATTGTAGGTTTGTTTACAAACGTACAAACTCACATCATACAAAAACAGCGAGACCCGGAACAACTAACTGTAGGCCATACTAATATTTGTCACGTGTGTAGGAATCGTACCTGCGACACGCAGAGCAGCAGCCTATCGCTCAACCACTGCATCATAACATCATCACTCCTGCATAACCCAGGAGTACTGCAGCGCCTGAGTCTCTGTGTCCCTGACCGCTAATGTGTGGAAGCGGCGTCCGCCGCTGCTGGCCGTGCCGGTGGCCAGGACAAACCTTCTCGCCAAAACACCATTGACTCGCGCAATTCGGGTTATTAACGATCTTCAAGTAAGGATCGATGTGTTTGCTTGTTACTAGAGTGAATTCGCCAAAGTATTACTGTTTAATTTATGTTATAATAATGTAGATTAGAATAGGCTATAAGATTGTTTTTTTTTTTATTTTAAGTGTTGTGTAGGTATATCTTCCTCTAAAGAAGTGTCTTCTTTTTTGTAAATAAGTTAATTTTAAGGCCGCACTATCGCATTAGGCACAGACCTGTAATGATAGCTGTAAGGGAGATTTTAATAAATAAATAAATAAATCAATCGTGCCGTTGAGCTCGTAATCGGTGAGCGAGCGTGTATGACCAGGAAATGCCGTAAAAATATCATCGTGAAAAGTAATGACGAAACGATATTAAGATATATAGGTATTCAGCTGGTAATTTCTTAGTAGAAGCACATAGTCTAAAAACCTACAGTCGTCCGACGAATCCGTCTAGACAGGGCAATCGTGCGGGGTGTGAGGGGCGAGACGCGGGAAAGCCGCTCCCGAACTGCGAACAAAACGATTTTCGTAGTTCGGGAGGTATTATTCAGAGCTAACACGTGTAGACACTGTCGGCATTTTTCCAGAGATCAAAGGCGTCGTCCTACTGTATTAATAGGTATTTATACTGTGGTAGTAGCCTGAAGTCTGGATCAGTGCCCGATTGATAGCAATAGGCTCGCCCTGTATTACACGGGACTTAAACGTAACTGGCGAAATATGGGTGTAGTTACTACAGGCTACAGGCACACCGCTGCCTAATCATTCGGAGATTCCAGGCGTGATGTTAGTTTGCCAATTTCATTTTACACCGAAAAAATAACAAGTAGGAACTTAATCCAGTTTTCGCATAAAAATAACACCAAAACATAAAACTACTTAGTAAGTTTCCATGCCAACAGTACACAATCAAGTTATTTCGTAACAACTACCCACCCTTGTTTCTGAACAATAAAAATATTCATATCGGTTCTCTGTCCCTTTCGCTCTTACAACAAATTACGTTACGCAGAGCGAAAGGTGTATATGGCAATTTATCAAAAATTTCGCAAGGGAGCGTAGAGATATTTATCTCTATTAGTGTTTTGTATCTTCGTCCCTTGTTGTGTTGAGGGTAGTTTTAAATGTATGTTGTCTTTGGCGAGATTTTTTTCATGTTAAGTGGGATGAAAGAGGGTAGTTGAAAGTTTTTGGCTCGTTAAGTTTTTCGCGCTTAAGGGGCGCTTACGTGTCTTATACCATTACCATGGGGCTCCTTATGTATCATTATCTTTCAGCACACCAACACAAATTACAGGCCTAGGCAGTAGAACAGCAGAGCTATTGGCTATCGGCCATCTTTTCATTGCCATTGACCAAAGACATTCAATCTCTATAGTATTTTAAATCTCTTTGCCATTGACTCCACTTGCACACCTAACTTTGATGCCAACTGAGATATTACAAGAAATGGTATTGCACTTTAAGTGGATTTCAAGTTACGGCGACTATCAGACGGGGCTTCGTCACATCTCTGCGAGTGCGCATGACGTCAACCTAGATACACACTGATGATAGCCAATACGAAACTAGCTGTTTGTTGAACACTTTGCCCAGTGATCATTGGTAATTTATTAGGTGTAGATAGGTTACCAAACAACATTCGATCTCCAAAAACGGCACACTAACGCACGCACGCCTCTATTGGGGCACGGTTAGCCACATTTTAACGTGTCGCTTTCTGAGCGCGTATAACCTATCTAGATACACCTTTTAACTTATAATATCATTCCCAGTGATCAACACTATGAACTGTCTACGAAGATACGCAACAATTGCCCTGCAGATTCGCGATCTAAGAGTCAAAGTCAAATACATATTTATTTGCAGTGAGTTATACTGAACATCGTGAGGAAACCGGGAAGCAAGAGACATATTTCTTGCCGGCATGTAACGCCAAGTCAGAGGCCCAAGGTCGCCATATAAACTGTGACAGCAGCGGAGCTAACCATATTACAAATTCTATTTCTATTCTATTGCGACAATAGTAAGAAAATGGCGTTTAAGGAATCAGCTGTTTGTCAACTGTCAAGTGTTAACGAGTAGAATTTGTAATATGGCTGAAAATGAAATACACTTGACAGTTGACAAACAGCTGATTCCATATACGCCATTTTCTTTCTACTGTCGCCTTATCGATTACGATCATAGAACTAGGCCTGCTGGGTTAGTCAGTAGCCACATGATAAGTAGCAGACAACTGGACAAACAAATCAAATTCGACCCCAAAGACATTCAATACTTACCTACTATATAGACGCGACAACACGAGCAAAATTTTCGTCAGAATTTTGTGTCCTAGTGGACTCAAGTCTTTGAGTTTTTTTTAGTACGCCTCAATTCCGCTCCAATATTCATATTATTATTCTAGATGGCGTTACTGAGAAATGGGATCAAAGTTTTTCTATGTCATTTCCTTGACATGCCCGCTCTATAGTATTATAAATATCTTTGTTCGACGCAAATCCTATAGGTACATTTTATATTATCTTCGAAAGTGTTCAAAATCTTTGGATTTGTCTTGTGTAAAGATAAAGACTATTTATTGGTGAAAACATGGTATAGGTACACATACATGGTAAAGACGACAAGAACACTAACAACAGCAAAGAGTTAATTTATCTCTACCAAAATTAAGTAATTTAACTCACTGGTTCGCCCAATACTCGAATTTTAGCTGGCCTTTTGGTCTATGCCCTGACTGCTATGCCGGAGGTCGTGGGTTTGATCCCTCCCAAGACAGATATTCGTGTAATGAGCACGATCAGTTATTCTCGTGTCATACTGTTTGTTACAAGGGCTTCACTAAATATGTGTATTTAATATTTCCATTATAAATGTAGCAACATACGTAATGATCAATTTACTGTCTCCTGTAATTCAAGAATTTAAATTAAGTTCGGAACTGAGGACAAAATGCAATGCTAATTTAGTTCTTCTACTCGACAACAGATGGCGCTAACACTTAGTTTCACTACTGAGCCCAGTAATTCATGTGGTGAGTAAATCAATAAACCGCGTTTGTTTTTCACGTTGAAATACATGTCGCATTTGTTTATTAAGGTTTTTCTTACGAGAAACAAAACGACAGCCACTCGGTTATCCAGTAGAAAAATCTAAAAATACCATAGACGCGGTTCTTGCCAGCACAACCGCGAATTATAAATATATTTTTTCGTCAATACACTCTTGTAGTCTGAAATCATGTACCTACAAACTAACTTATTCATCAACTAGCTGCTGCCCGCGACGTCGTCTGCGTGAAGGTTCTACAGCACCAAATATACCTACCTAAGATTCCAGTGTCGCTATAGCATTATAAGTTAACAACTTTTAAAATAGCATTAAAATATAAGTTACATGAAGAGAGTTTTTTTATTTAATTAAAGTAATTTTTTTTTATTTTGCAATTTTTAGTTTCTTTGTATGTAAAGAAAGTCTTTCAAAACTTGAAAGAATCATTGAAATCGGTTAATAATTGCAAAAGAAGTTCTTTCTAAACCTTTTAAAATAGACAGGCGTAATGTTATGGGAAATACATAAACCATGCACAGACATGTGACTGTAGCTGCTATTGCGAGTAATTTGTTGTTATGCGTTGAAGAGTTCCATCGCCTGTCTTCTTCATCAGTTTTTCTACACGAAATGATACTTGCTAAATGTAAATGCTTGATTTGTCACCAAAAAAAAATGTAAAAATTGGTTACTGTTTTCCTATATTATTTGAGGAGTTCCCTCAATTCCTCGAAGATCCCTCATCAGATCTGAGGTTCAATACTAATGGGACCAACCTGGTAGTATACCCTATCAAATAAAAAAATGATTTTTGAAAATCGGTCCATAAATGGCTGAGTAATCGCGTAACAAACACACAAAAAAAAAACACCGTCCAATTGAGAACCTCCTCTTTTTTTAAGTCGGTTAAAAATACGTTCAAAGGTATATACCTTATAACACTTCCCTATAAACTACGTTGATAATTATACTGCCAGGAGCCAAAATGTAAAGATAGTCAGGACTGGTGACGCGGGAGCAAGCGACGTACAGGTGCCCGTGTGAGAAGCAACTCGTCCTGAGATCTACACCCGCTGCTCTGAGTACCTATCGGCTCCTGCGATTTATTGATTGTCATCACTAAGCAAACACTCACGGGGAACTGTACGCGCTCGAACTGGATCGGGAAGCTATGAAGTATAAGGGGAATGCGTTGTATAAATACTGCCTTGCCGACGCCACAACCCGTAATAATTTCCACCTCAATGGTGTCTGTCGAGAGAGATGACTTTAAGGCACCACCCGTTACACAACTTTGGAGGAGATTTGTTCCTAAAAAGCATAATCGGGACGCCGACCTTCATTCAGCTTGATAGTATGCGCTGGAAGTCAACTTGCTGACAGGAAGTTCAAAAATTCCACGGGATAATGTGTGGCGTCATCTTGCTCGACGACAGTGCTTATCGACGTATAGACCACTTCATTCCCCTCAATGTCCGAGAGAATGCATTCGTTAATTGCTGCAGCATGATCATTTTTGGGCGCCAAAATGGCCCTCTCACACGAATTCTGCTGGTGCGCTATACGACTGATGTCCACGTACACACAGCGAATGAGTTCTTCGAAGCTGGATACCACTCTACCGAGAGACTCTGAAAGCACCGCCTGTCCACTTCTCTCTTCTGGTAAAGTGCCTTTGCCAAGACTTAGAAGGACATCGGAGAATTCTTGAGCGCGTGCAATGCCGCCGAGCCGAGCTCTTATATTAATGGTCAAGCGCAGCGTACGAACTTGTGACCACAACGAAGATCGTTTCACCGAAGCATTCATCTCGTCAGCCCTCGATCCCCGCGTCAACTCGGGAAGCGTTTGCCTGAAATCGCCACTGAACAGAACTGTGACACTACCCATCAAATGTTCGTTCCTGCAGATGCCCTGCAGGGTTCTGTCCACGGCCTCTACTGCCTTCCTTTTGAAAATCGTACACTGATACGATCCCATATGATACGATCCGAACTCTGCTCAAGATTTTGAGGGTTTTGTTGGAACTTCAATTTGTCAAAACGAATTATACGATACAACTTTTATGAAAAAAATGCACTATGCCATCTATGAATTTTAAGAATAACTAATTACTAACCTCATCAACACGATCAAAATTTAAATTAATTTTCAAAAAGTGTTTATGTGTTACTTGATTTGATTTTTATACATTCTCATAGATGGCGCTGATTCCAAATTGTCTTTATGCTACTAACATTCATTAAACTTTGTTTCTCTGCCAAAGTTACTTAAATAGCGTAGTTTTTATAGTGTAAAGCTAGATAATAGCATAGCTTACTTAAAACCAACATTTACGGATTAACTGAAGACCATCGTGAGACTGAAACAAACCTGTATGAACGCACGTCTAGCCTGTTTTACGAAGTTTTGGGTCTAGATATAGATCCTTATATAGAAGACATTAAACGCATAGGGAAAAGAGGAAATAGAAGGCCCCTCGCCATTGAATTGATAAGCAAAAGAATGACCACCTACATACTGGATAATGCAAGCTTCTTTAAGAATACTGGAATAACTATCGAAAAATATATGGATAAGAAAACACTGGAGGAAAGATATGAACTGAGACAAAACCTAATAAAGGCACGAAAAAATGGTGACTATGCCATTATCAGAAATATGCGTCCTTTGATGATTACACGCTTCCACAGAATGAGTTAGAAGAATAAAGATTCACTGCTCCTCCCCCTTATGTGATAGCAAACAGACAAACAGACAAAAATTCCAAAAAGTCACTTTTCGTCACCAGTTACGTTTTTCTAACAAAACCCACTTATTTTTTCTTGAAAATTCTCAATGTACCTACAGTTTTTCTTTCGTTACTGTTTTATTATATGTAGATGAAAAAAATGCACAATGCCATCTATGAATTTAAAGAATAACTAACTACTAACCTCACCAACACGATCAAAATTTAAATTAATTTTCAAAAAGTCTTCATGTGTTACTTGATTTGATTTTTATACATTCTCATAGATGGCGCTTATTCCAAATTGTCTTTATACTACTAACATTCATTAAACTATGTTTCTCTGCCAAAGTTACATAAATGGCGAAGTTTTTATAGTGTAAAGCTAGATAATAGCATAGCTTACACAAAACCAACATTTAAATATGCGTCCTTTGATTACACGCTTCCACAGAATGAGTAAGAAGAATAAAGATTCACTGCTCCTCCCCCGTAGGTGATAGCATGATAATATATAGCCTATGTGTTGACCCGACCTCTTAGTAATATTCATGCAAAATTTGAAGTAAATCCATGCAGTACTTTTTGAGTTCACCCCGGACATACATACAGACAAAAAGACAAACAGACAAAAATTCTAAAAAGTCACTTTTTGTCACCAGTTACGTTTTTCTAACAAAACCCACTTATTTTTTCTTGAAAATTCTCAATGTACAGTTTTTCTGTCGTTACTGTTTTATTATATGTATAGATAAAACTTTTTCTGAAATAAAAATCTATAAACTCCTTGGAATTACTAAGCATTTTTTTACATCCTTGCAACTTCTTTCAGGCCAGTCAGCGCGAACTAAACATGTGGGTTTAAAGCACAGAAATTATGTGCTTTGTTAAAAATGCAGTTAAAAAATTGTGTTATTTAAGCTTCTTTAGACTTTTTGGGACATAGGACCCCAAATACAGTGTGCTATGATATAGTTTGCCTTTAATAGTAGGTAGGTACCTACTGTGGGATAAATCGATAGAGTTTAAATAGGTAGGTATATGAAAATAATTATACTTGGTTCTAAGTGTTATATCTGATGTACACATCCCAGAGCCAAAGCGGAAATTAATTATTGACAGTACCTACATAAACAAGATAAATCGATTGATTATCTTTCCTTACAAGTCGAACAGGCCTACGCCGACCTTGATTCAATGAATTCCTAAGATCAAATCAAGATCTATCTAAGTGGCTGACCACTTACCATATTTGGCCACGCGCTCAAACAATAAAATTTCTAACTGAATACAGCATTATCAACAATAAAGTGTCAGTCAGAACTTCGTAAAAATCGAACAAAAATAACGATGAGTCAAACTTTGTTCTCATTTGCGCGAAATCGGACGTCCTATTACGTTTGCCAGCTTGTGAATCAGCTGCGTAAAAAAATCAATACTGCGCGCGTTACATGAATTTATTCCGCATTTTCAATGGACTGGGGCATCATTAAGCCTTAAAAGTGTGTGTTGCGAACAATTTTATCCATAATAATAGTTGTTTTATTTAAAATTAGTCATAATTTTAAGTTAACTGCGCTAATTACACAAACCAAATTAAATTAACACCGCAGTGAACTTAGTCACAGGTAATTGCTGCATTAGATCAAGAACGCACCAGATGGCGCAGTAGTACTCGTGATGTTGTTACATACCGTATGGGCGTGCGAGTGCTTGTGTAAAAATTTAAGTGTTTTGTGTTGTTTTAAGCGCTAATGGAGAACGGAAACGGTAAGAATAGTTATATATCATCCCAAACTCTCATAGACGGTAATCGCAACATCGTCAACTTTACAGAAAACTCGTAGGAAACGAGAATTCTTACATCTGTCCGATCAGACGTATAACCCGACCGAATTTGGGTCGCGTCATTATCGATGCATCTCCTACTGTTCCCGTCGTTTTCAATTCGGTAGGGTTACATTCCCGCCATCTTGTGAGTTGAGCTTTCAGGATTTTGTATAAATATATCGATCGGAAGCTCTGTGTAACCTAATTCCTTCGTTATTCTCGTTCTACATGAAGCATAGCGTCTGTTAAATGCTTATAATTCATTTGGTTTACATGTTAATATGTTAAAATTAGCGCCGCTATCCATTGTTGACATAGAGTATCATGTATATTTTTGTATTAAAGTTGCTGATTAGCCCGTTTTTTTGGAGGAAGCCGTGTAAAATGCAAATGTTACATTTGTTTTGCTAACGAATAGTGTAAAACACTCGTCTAATTGCTTGTAATGGTAGTGGTTTACGTGTATTCTATCGGCCTTGCTCGAGGCGCCTACATAACCACTAGTGACATCAGATTTCTTAAATAGATTTTACTAAAGAATACTTTGTTTTTGGTGGATGCTATACATTGGACGCGTCGTCTCACTCGTTTACCTTTGGACACAAAATTTGAATATCGTCAATGCTATATTAGATAGGTAGTTACATGAAACAAAAATGTTGATGAGCATGATTAGGATGACCTAATATAATGTGCCTCCACCTGTTTAGTCTAGTTTTGACATAAGGCTAAGACTACTTATGTTTTTTTTTAATATTTTATATTTTCCACAGATTATTAAATGACAAATTATTATTATAATGGTTATGGTACACTAAATAACTGTCTCATGATCTAGACTTAATTTTCAGTATGAGCTCACAAGTATCAATCAATTAGATGCAATATTTTGTTAAAATTTTTCCACAGTGAGTCTGTGTGATTAATAATAAAGTACCTATTTATTGATGAATAATTCAAAATGTTCTCATCTCAATGACTAATAATATGTAACATATAAATATCCTAAAATGTGTGAATGAATTCACTCATGGTAAATGCTCTGAATTTTGCTCTGATTGCCATACAATGTTGGTGATTTATTAAACAAAACAACCATTTGAATACTGTTTTTATTGTGTATTTTATAGCACAAGGAATTGTGTTTATATAATAGTAAGAAAAGTAAACTTTTCCTTGTGTTTGGTCAAGTCGTGAAAATATTCAATTTTTTGAATACTAACGCACAATAAAACATTCGCCATGACAACTTATCACAGCCAATAAATAATTAATGGTTTATTAATGAAACAATATTTCATTAACACATTCCAAATACAAATTTTCCTTGTTTTATCTAATATATTATAGTAATTGTTTGATTTATTACATTAATCACTGCCAATAGGGCTGTATCAATTTATTTTGGGGTTTTGAGGAAAACATCCTAAATATTTATTAGATTTTTATCCTACTAACTCTTGCTAAACAAATTAATGAAAAGTGTTGAAGCAAAGAAGGGTAAAACAAAGAAATCAGTACCTACTTCTAATAATGTTTGTTCTTTTCTCTGCGCACTCTATTTGATGAAAAAGATAATTGTCTAAACAAATTACTTTTTGATTATCAATCAATATAAAAACTATCTAGGTACCTGTTAGTTTAAAACTGTTGTCAGTAATTTGATTGCCTACTGTTACTTTAGTCAGCAAATGTAAGTTAGCAATCCGCCAGCAGTTTTTGCCATTATCAGCCTTTTTATTAATCAATGTGACAATTAAAAAATAGGTCTAGTACCTACCTACTCAATCTATACTATTTCTATAACAAAGTTGAATACTTTGCTTGAATATGCTGTCCTCTGAAACTGTCAATTGATTTTTTTTTCTGCAATAGTAGGAACTAATTTCTTAACTAATCAACAGAACTATGATCTAGCCTAAAATACTAAATGCAAATTTAATTGTAACATAATGTTTTATTTTATTACTTTTGAGAAGGCTTACAGGCTTACTAATTACTTTATAATAGTTAACAACAACTAAATGTTAGGTGATCAATTTTATGTCAAAGAAATAGTAGTTTAGAAAAGTGTTAATTGGCAGTTTTACTCAAACCCATAACACTTTTTTTAGAGTCTGATATAACTTAAGTATAATATACTCTATGTCCAGCCTAATTTGAAAAATTCTGTTTGAATTTGAAAAACCAATTATAAGCTAACTGCAGGGCACAGTTGGCTTATAAATGAAATTGCTACTCAAAGACATCAATTATTATGTTTTATTACTATGCTCTATTGTAATATGGCATACAGTGTCTTATCAGTAATGCTATGTGTGTTGTATACAATGTAGATTAATTTACATTAAGGGTTGGATCACACAACCTTCAAATTAAGGCTTAGTTCATACCAACTTGATTATTGCATCTATCGTCTTTGTCACACGTTACCGTCGGGAAGATAAAAGCTATACATGACGTCACATGTTAAAATGGAAAATACTGAAACGCGAAATTATATTAAACCAAAAAACAACATAAAAGCCTAGCCTTTTCCGAACATTTAACAACTTTACGACTTCACCATTTTTTTTTAGAAATTTCGCTTGGTTCATTCTGCCACCATTACAATCTGAAAAATATGAATTTTGTTAGTAGGTATCTTGCATTCAATGTACACTAAACCATGTTTAAACAAATAATATTTACTTTACTTGACATTCTAAACAACAACAAGATAATGTCGTCGAGTGTACGACCCGATAAAATGTCGCACGTCTAGTCCAGCCCTTAAATTTATGTAAATACATAGAGTAACGACAAAGTCTATTTATAATTAGTATGTTTGTAATGTATTAGCTGTGTATACAGCTACCATTTATTTAATTAGTGCCTACTATAACTGGCGTACTTATACAACGTGTTTTTTTTTATATATCCTATAACTCTAGGGTATGATTGAGACCTTATCAAAGAATCAACTGGCATATGAATTATGTTTCAATCATCCTTTTTTTTTTACTATCATACAAAATATTTCGACAAAGTCACGATGATTAATGTAAAACACCCTTACGTGAAAGAAGATTCGTCGTACTGGTGTCAATTTTTGAACTAATTAGGTAATAAAAATAATATTAATAATACATAATAATAATATTCCACGACTATTCACACAACGCCATCTAGTCCCAAGCTAAGCAGAGCTTGTGTTACGGGTACTACCTAAACAACTGATAATTTAATTATGATTGATGATATCTCCGAAACTATGCACGTTTGGACCATCTATTCTAGGAGTTTTAGTATTATTTTTACCTACAGAATATAACCCTAGAGTTATGGGATATAAAAAATAACACAAAGTATTATAGTGGGATTCGTTTTATACTCTTGCATTTGACGAGAAAACTATTAACAATGTTTGCAAACAAAGTAGAAACAACTATTGTATGGCAAGGTTAAAAAAAAACATAACATAAAAGGTGCTATAGATGCACCTCTGCTTACCCAAGTTATGTTACCATAGCAAGCTGATTCCTCTTCTTGTCGTGTGGTAGTGACTAACCTGCAGTGCTACTCTGCAAATGGTAAATCATCTCAAAAGTCATACTTATTATTACGCTTCTCATGTCGCCTGTACAAGTTTCGGTCCTATTCACATGTCAACGTCAAAATACTCACCCGTTTTAGTTCGTCTCACTTTGATCACCACTTGGTGGCGCCAGTGTTGAAATCACTCCATAATAAAAGAATACGATATTTTAATTTCACATGATTTCACTGCGGATTCAGAAGTGATTTCGCAAAGAAACTTTTCTGAATAGCACTGCTGGTGTCAGAGTTTTAATTCCGCCCATGGGCCTTTGACTCGGCTTCACATGCCGTCAAGAAATATCCCTCAGGCATGCCGGTTTCCTCACGATGTTTTCCTTCACCGTTTTTGAAGCAAGTGATGATTGTACAGACGCCAGCACATCAAGTTACTCCAATGTGTCAAATTTTCCCAATTGAATATGAACCTTATTCTGTTTGACATAAAGTTGGAAAACGATAAAAAAAAATTGACACATTGGGGTAACTTGATGTGCTGGCGTCTGTACAATACGCACATGAAGTCGAAAAGTAAGCGGTACGTGCAGACCTATAACTTAGAAGTCGAGCGGTCACACTATAGTCAAACTTATTCAAATTTTAAAGGAAGAAAAGAAAGTAAAATGCGTTTATTGGCATTACAACAAAATACACCTTAAATCTATAAATTACAAAGATTATAATGCCAAAAGGGCCACAGCTCTGCATAATGTCAGATGAGAACACAGGGTGTAATTACGTAGGTACTATCTGGCGCTGATTCAAAAACCAAAATCAAAAGTCATTTGTTCAATAGGCAAATTAGGCTGAGGATCAGCACTTTTTGAACTATAAAATTACGTAAGACAATCCCCCAAAAAGCCCGCCCTTCTCCATTTCCTTGTGTTTTTGCTGGGATCTAGAAATGGCTGAACAAACTCCCCCGCAACGCGTCTGTCTGATAAGTTAGAAGAACTTGAATTTATACAGTACAATTAGTTATTAACTATAACATGAATATAAGTTATTCACTTCATGTTAGCTGGCACACTCCAATACTAGTAATATATAGCTAACTAAATATAATTATTAATTCACTTAATTTTAATTTCTGTTTTTGTTTTGTTGACATTGTTTATTTTAACAGATTTTAAAAGAGTAGGTAAGTATGGAGTTTCTTGCCCATTCTTCTCAACTAGAATCATTATATTTTATTTAACTTGTAAGTTTAACGTTCAAAAGTGCCTTTTAAATGGCCTAATTGAAATAAATGATTTGACTTTGACTTTGAATTTAACTTAAAAGATAAAGATACCGGGCTGGTATCCGCAACTCCACGTCACAGCGCGTATTTTGCGTATGGGCTATAATCTACCACGCGGGCCCAGTGCGAACTGGTAGATGTCACATGTCTTCGAATTTTTGGTTCTAGGACATGCCGGTTTCCTTACGATGTTTTCCTTCACCGTTTTTGAGAGCAGTGGTGATGAAATAAATTACACAAAGTAATGCGCCTGCCTGGGTTCGAACCCACGACTAACTGTTCGTAAGTCGGGGCCGCCACCACTGGGCCACCGCTGCTCTCTATTTAATCATTTGCACGCCGTAAGGTAGACTGTAGCTGATCTCTTTTACTTACCCACAACATCTTATGTCTGTACCTACATTCATAGCAAGAAAAGGTCTGATACTGATTCTGATTAAACTCAAGCCAAAGTAACTGACTAAAGAAAATGGTTTTCAGCCGCAACCCACGAGTTCCAAATATGCCGCAATGTTGCCGGCTAGCTATCACCTTAGAGCCTGTGCACACCACGTTTTTTAAACGCGCCGTTGTTGCGCGTTTTAGAAACATGCGTCGACGGCGCGTTTTTATCCTACAGAGCTAGAGCGAGAGTCTACAGGCTGCTTCTGACTGGCGTGCGTATCGCGTTTGTATCGCTACAAACGCGCTTCAACGGCGCGTTTAAAAAACTTGGTGTGCATAGTCCCTTAGAGTCAGTGTTGCCATCTCATCGACGTGCGGCCTATAGTAGGTACAGTAAAGTCGTTGGCTTCACAACTATGGCTTCTAAGATTGTAGTATTTACTAGAATAGCCTATTGAGGTAATTTTATAATAATGTGGCGTCAGGTTGCTTGCGTGTTAAGTAAGTGAAGGGAAAGGGTGTTACTTATTACTTAGAGAGGGTTACTTTTGATCGGCCATCTTTCTGGAGGTGAACGTACTTGTCAAATTGACACATTCACAATGACAAAAAGTCAATTGTTCCCTACGTCCCTATGGAACAATTGACTTTTTAAAATTCCCGAGTTGATTTCTACATATTATTCATATTATTTATTTTAATTCCACAATGTCTAAAAGATCTTAATTCATTAAACACCAAGAAAACACCGGTGTCCGCGCTGTCATTGTCTTTCTATTGTGGCTCTAATTGACACGATTTAAAGGTTAAAATAATGCTTAAAGCTACGCACAATCATGCACCCTCTAGAGCACAGCAAAAATTTAATAAAATTGAGTAAAACCATAACAAATCATGTTAATATTCTTATTTAATTACATTATAAATAAATGAGATCCGTATCAGTGTGGTGGGACAGGAATTTAAATTAATCTAAGGTGTCTGTTTGTGTCATTGCAATTCTTTTGTCATTCAAGTATTCATTTAATGTATAGTACCTATGCTTTTTTAATATGTGTAGGTTGCTAATCGGTAGGTAGAAAGAACCTCGAAAGTTTGACACAGAATAGAATAAAATAGAATATAATTATTTTATAGTAAAACAAGAGTGTACAGCAAACAATTATGTGTAAGGTATTAGATTAATGGTTAGATTTGCCTGTTATGCCATTAATGGCGTGCAAAATAATATGTTTAGTTTTTAACCATACAAAATTTGAGTCTACATTAAAAATCGGAAAAGAAGAACGAGCAAAAATAGAGTAAAAATTATTTCATGAAATTATAGAAAACAATTTATAATATAATTAATTGCGGTCGGTTAAGAATACATGCGCGCTGTGGTTTCTGCATACCCCTTTTAGAAAAAGGCTTGAGTGTAGGTATGTATGTTACATGTACGTCTACAATCAACGAATGTGTGAAGAGTGTATCTTTATATTCGAAACTTTGTTCCTACCAGAGTTCAATTTAAAAATAATATGCAATCCGTATCGAGATGACTTTACCGGCGAGTCAACGAACTCTTATCATGATATTTTTATCAACAAACAAAATCTCTTGTAGATTGTGGTATTTTCAGATACCTATTTACCAAATAAACATGAACTTTAATACACTTTTTTGAAGTTTTCAAAGACAGAATGGTTCTTATTTGTTTGCCAAATTAGGTAAATGATTGGTTTGCCTGTTTGTGTTTAAGTAAGTTAATAGAGGTATTTGTAAAATCTTCCCCGACACAGGAGAAATGAATAGTGTGGGGCAAAGTTAAAACAAACTATATTCCAAAAAAAATGCAACCGACTTCACAAAATAAATTAAAATAAATAAAAATTCTACAACTTTCACACAACGCCATCTAGTCCCAAACTAAACAGAGCTGATAAACATACATTAGAAACATACATGATAAACAGATCGTGATCATCACACACACATTTGTCTTGGGTGGGAATCGAACCCACGACCTCCGGCATAGCAGTCAGAACCACTAACCACTAGACCAACAGGCCATGTATGATGTTATTTATAAACTTTCCATGAATAATATAGGAAACAACGTTTAGAGTCGTAACACTATTGTAGTAAAGTAAATAGGGCAGACTGAAATAACGCAGGAAGTGAGGTTTCGACTGCTTCGTATTATATCTACCTTAGAAATGGATTTTGTCTACAGAAGAATCGACAAAGTAACAGATTGTAGAAACATTTCTTTTGTTTTGAGCACGACAATGTCGAGAATGAAGCGAAGAAATTTGTAGATTCTTTAGTCAACAAAAATAGTCTACAATATCGAGCAACTAGTGATTAGAAGTTCTGTTGATAGTAATTGCATTTTAATCCATACACATAAATACTATTAAATGTCTGTTTGTAATGGCAAAATGACTAGTTTTGAACAGAAACTACTATTCACTTTTAGAAGTTATACTTCTTTTGGCGCATTAGGAAAAAATAATGATTCAATAATCGGCGAAAATGTTTCTCTACCATCTGTACCACTTTGACGATTCTTCCGTCTTTCTTGTCTTTCTTCATACCCGTTTCTACGCGTGCAGAATAGGGATGTGGATGGTATATAAATATCAAAATACTAGCAGACGTCCCGCAGTTTCACCCGCGTAGGTCCCGTTCCCGTGAGAATACAGAGAAAACTTTTTGACAAAAAATACAACCGAATTAAAAAAAAACACTAAGTGGTGTAAAATAACTCTAAATTAGAAAGTGTGTGGCTTTGGTGAATTTTTCTCATTCATGATTGGCCACCGACTTCCAAATTTTTATGGGACCTAATGGCAGCTATTCTGCATCGAACTAAAAAAGAATCACGTAAATCGGATCATTAATCTCGGAGTAATCGGTACCTCCTCCTAAAGTCGGTTAAAAAGTAGCCTATGTGTTAATCCAGGGTGTCAGCTAACTCCGTACCAATTTTTTTTTTTTTATATGTAATGGGTCTACTCTTGACCTCAAACTTGCCCTGCGGTCAGAGATGAGGATGATGGGGATGATGCTTAAATCCATTCAGTTGTTTTTACGTGAAAGAGTAACAAACATCCATCCATCCATCTATCCTTATTATACTCACAAACTTTCGCGTTTATAATACTAGTAGGATATTAGTAGGAAGGAGGATGAAATGTGCAGGATAGTGACTCCTGCGACATTTTGACTCGATACATGTATCGCCGTTATTTTCAGATTACGCAAAAAAGAGAAAGGAACTGGTGTCGAATATTTTCTAGTAATCTAGGTGAGGGACTGAAAACTAAAATTAAGTCCACTAGCATAAAGTCGTGATGTTATGTTGTTATGTATTACTTACTTAATTAATCTCACCAACTGCCGGGCGTTCGTGTAATTCAGCGTGATATCACCGATCGATTTGGCGTGGCGATGTCAGCTTAGCCTTTAGTCTTGACCCATTTGTTGGCACGCGCCAATTTTATTAGAGTGCTTTTTTAATATCAACATGCAACAGTAGAACTTGTAGTGGAAGTACCTTTCCTGCGGGGTTGCGTGATGCTCAGGAATTAAATGTCAGGTTTTCAGCAAAAGATGTCCTTACTGTTATTAAGACTATGGTTAGGGGCAAGTCACCTAAGCATCGAGCGCCTGCAACATGCAGGAGTTCACCTGCCTAGAGTATTGGCGATGTTCTTCTCGCTCTGTCTAAGCCACGCATTTCTGCCTAGTGACCTTATGAAAACTGTGGTTGTACCTGTTGTGAAGGATAAAACTGGGGACACATCAGATCTCAGGGTATTTACAAGGCAGATGTAAGTGGGAACGCCGGACATACATAGACCTTATTGGTGAGGTTCTTCAGAAAGGTCAGGTGCGTAGTACTCGCCACTGGCGTGTGTATGACAACATGTATGAATGTAAACGAAGCAAAAGAAGTATGTAAGAATCGTAGCATATGGTGCTCTGTAGTTTATGCCTACCCCATGGGAAAAAGGCGTGAGTTTATGTATGTATGTATGTATGTACATCAGATCTCTCGAACTATAGGCCCATATCACTGGCTACTATCATTGCCTAGGTGCTGGACAGTTTCCTGAAAACATTAGCTGACAGGTCGGACAGCCCCATACTGGAGCATTGTATACGCCTACATGCCACTGTGGCGTAGTCTATATATCTATCTATACTTATAATAAATCTGTAGAAGTAAAATTTCTGTACATTGAAAATATCAAAAAAATAAATAGCAGGGGGTGTTACTAGACTGACACCGAACCCAAAAATATGATTAAAAAAAATTTTGTCTGTCTGTCTGTCTGTCTGTCTGTCTGTCTGTCTGTATGTTCAGGTATCACGCAAAAACTACCAGTTCGATTACGATGAAACTTGGTATACTTATTCTTTGATATCCTGGGCACCACACTGGGTACTTTTTATCCCGGAAAAGTATATACAATAAAAAACAAACTTAATATTGCGGTTCGATCCCTAGACCCGACTACTGTACCAACCGCAAATAATAAGTTTGTCGTAGGTTACGTCACCCGCAGTGGAGTTCACCAAGGGGCGCTGCGCTGGCTAAGATATTATAATATTTTATCTTAAGATACAATATCGCTCGCCATACAATTCAATGGACTATCACACACTACGAAGATAATTATGTACATGAATATATATTCAAAATTAATATTGGAGGATGATGGTGATCGATACTGATGCCAAAAATGCAATCAGTAAAAGTTTTGTCTGTCTGTCTGTCTGTATGTGCACGCATAGTTCAAAAACTATTATAGGGATTCTAACCAAACTTGGTACGGTTGTAGGTAATCAATACGCCTGGGCAGGTTGATCTTAGTATCCGTTGTTTTACACATGGTCAGTTGTACGGCGCTCTTTCCCGGGTCAGTAGTTCCAGAAATCTTTATGCATACATATCGGAAGGATCAACTTTGAAAGTAGTCTATCCGGAAGTATTATGCTAAAATTATTACGTTTATATATATCAACGCACAGCCCCAACCGCTGGTATTAGAGACATGAAACTTGAAGGGGTGTTCTTAGTGAAGAGTACCTAAGTCTTCCATAAAAAACGATTTTTGAAAATTCAACCCTTAAAGGGAAAACATAGGGGACGGGAGTTCGACATCCACGCGGGCGAAGCCGCGGGCAAAAGCTAGTAATTAATATATTGTGTTTCTGGTAGATGTAAGTACTAACACTAGATTGTAAGTCGTGTGTATAGTAACCAAATGGACTTCTGTGTTCGAAATAAAAGATTTTATTTTTTATTATTATCGTGTGGTAAATGACTAATCTGCCGTCTAGAAATCTCTCAGGCATGGCGCATACGCACATGAGTTCGTAAAGTTGGAGGTTGCTTGGGGAGGTGGCTTGGGTTTAAACTTGAAACCGGACTTGCCAATCCACTGGTAACACCACTAGGTTTTCACTGCTTGTAAAATAGTAGTGATTGAAGATTTACCGATTAAAAAAAGACCATTTCCGTAACCTGCAGGCCTAGCCATATTACAAATTTTATTTCTATTATCGTAATCGATAAGGCGACCGTAGAAAGAAAATGGCGTATATGGAATCAGCTGTTTGTCAACTGTCAAGTGTTAACGAGTAGAACTTGTAATATGGCTGAAAATGAAATACACTTGACAGTTGACAAACAGCTGATTCCATATACGCCATTTTCTTTCTATTATAGAAATAGAATTTATAATATGGCTCGGCCTGCTGGGCCATCTGGGAAATGTTGTCTACCAAGTCCTTCAAAGTATACAAGCATGATATTCAAGTTATAGTTACAAGTTAAAACAAGTTATTTTAATTCTAAACAGTTTTCGCTATGCCCAGATCGGTTCGTTCCGCTTCTACAACTTGAAGGTCGTCTGTATCTAGTATTTTTACGCCTATCTAGATAAACTTAACCTTGAGTAAACAGCTGTTGTAACATATTTATCTAGAGGTAAATAAGTTGTTTGTTGTTTGCATACATAACTAGGGAGGATACCCTTATAGTCTTGGCTTTGATTTGTAGATCCTTGACAGTCTTTACGGGTAGTCAGGAGCCCCAAAAGTCTGAGAACCAGTTTAACCAACGGGTATTCTGTTACCCAGTAACTGGGTTGTGGAGGTAAGACAGGCAGTCGCTCCATGTAGAACACTGGTATTCAACTGCAGCAGGTTAAACTGGAAGCTGACCCCAACATTTTTAGTTTCACCTTCAAAATTAACATACCGGAACAGCACGCGTAGCATAGAAATGGGTATGTCCGCGGAAGAATCAACAAACTGACAGATGGTGAAAACATTCCTGCCGTTTATAGAAGAAATAATGCTCAATATTGTAGACTATTGTCGACTGAACAATCAACCTATTTCTTCTCTTCATTCTTGACATATACGTGCTCAAAACAATCTCATATTCATATTGTTATATTTGCATACCATAATGTCAGATAAAGGTGTTACAAAGGCTTATAGCTATAGTACTGTAAGTACAATTATGGACCCTGTAAGGGCACAGCAACATTAAGCAAGATTACCTACAATTGAATTCAAATTAACGCAAAAATAAATTGAATAACATTCTTAAACATAACAATACTTTCCTAAATAAATATTTTTACATTACAAAATTATACAATATGTATTACTGAGATCACAAATTCACAAACAAACCAAAAGATTATTTATAATAATTATTGATTAATAATACAATTATGTCACGAAAAATGCAGCAAATGATTGATTAAATATTACAAAAATATATTTTAAATATAATCCGTGTCTTATACGCTCATGCTACGCGTGCAGTTTTACAATAAAATAACATTCTGAAGGTACATTGTTTTGTATTACATGTTAGAACATAGTTGGGAAAAGGCGGGCAGATGCATGATGTGAAAGCTAGCACACGCCAATACACCACAGGTATCAGTCATATCCTATTTAGCACGACCTCAAAGATCTCAAAAAAAGTTGTGAGCATGAGCTAATCATTTTATCAAACGTTGGACCAAATGTTTTGGCTGCTTGCCAAAGATGGACTCATGGCTATAAGAGCCAGTCTAGTAGTGAGTCAGGATAGGAAACACGTGAATTTGTATATTTCTTACATCATGAGTAGAAAGATTAATGGACAGGAACTCGTCATAAGTAAATAGCGAGGATACATCTTTTCTCGTAGTAGAAGTCTACTTTGTCGCACATGCTGATTCTAATAGTTCTGTACATGATTTTGAACACCCCAGCATTGAAATCAATTATCGGTATTTCTTCGTAATTTTTACTTTTTATGCTCATGTTATTTTGGCTTAAAACTATAAAAAAACCACTTAATCTAAATCTACAATTGTAACATGAAAGCATGCCATGATTAAGCAATTGCTACTAAGTAGCATGTGTGTCGAAACATTACTAATAATGAGCATGATCAATTTGCGTTTGCTCAAAAATGGACGGTCGGTCGATGCCATTTTTGGGCGTGATTTTAGCGCGTCGGAACGGATTTGCTTATTGAGCATGCTAGAATCAATCAGTCGTTCGTATCATATCTTCTTCTTATATTCCTACTTGCAACCGAGTACTTGGTCCAAGTTTTTCTCTTCTACTTAGCCAATCACGAACCTTCTTTCTTCTTATTCCTTCTCTTTTTCTACCTTGACCAGAGTTTTTGAACACATTATACATAATGCAATCATAATTATGATTTTATTTAATTCTGT
Source organism: Euplexia lucipara (assembly GCA_921972225.1). Taxonomy (NCBI): domain Eukaryota; kingdom Metazoa; phylum Arthropoda; class Insecta; order Lepidoptera; family Noctuidae; genus Euplexia; species Euplexia lucipara. The sequence goes on along the minus strand of OV179169.1, from coordinate 12,152,146 downwards.
GGAGAAGACCACTTGGTTTTTATTTTTCACCTGTACCGGAACACTTGTAGACTTGCTAAAAAGTCAAATTTAGCTTCCAGCCCGCGCTTAAATAGCATCTGTGTTCAATTCGTTACGAGAATTCAGAAGCCTGAAAGTGACAACCAGTTTAATCAAGAAATATCGAGTTACCCAGTAACTTGGTTGTGGAGGTCAGACTGGTTAATCTGGAAGCCGACCCCAACATAGTTGGGAAAAGGGTAGGCAGATGATGAAACTATAATTAAACCTGCTCCAAGGAATGCTCATATTATTATTGACTCATCATTAGGTAACAAATAAGTCAAAGAATACATAACATGTATTTAAAATATTAACCATTTACTATACTATAATTAAGATTCTAAAAATGTAAATACGCTGTCAAAGAATTTTAAGCGCTATCTGCCAACAACTATGGTTTAAAATTGATTGTGTAAGTTGTTGGACTAATAAATTAATGTGATAAGTTCCTCGTGACTAAATAAGGACAAAAGAGGTCTTTTGAATAGCGATAATAATGACTAACACAGTCTTCTATAGATACGGAAACCAGTATTTACTAGAAATAAGGCTGTTTTGGGCGAAACATGGCGATTTGCAGCCAAATGTAGTTTTGAGCTCGCTATTTTAATTCTATAGTCATTATTTTAAAAATTAGGTTATTCATTTATTCATTCAGTCATTGTTATAATTAAGGCTGATCCGCCCCGGCTTCACACTTTTTAAAATTCGTACCAAAATGCCAACAACTTTTCAATTATTCCGTGGATCCAAAAAGAAGTGTCATAGAAACCTTGCAATAATCGTACCTAAGAATCGTAGCAGATGGCGTTCTGTAGTTTCTGCCTGCCTCCATGGAAAAAAGGCGTGAGTTTATGCATGCGTCTTTATAGGAAAAGGAATAACTGTAACTATGTAAATAATACAACAGTGGGTAGTTGAGGCAGTCGCTCCATATACAATACAATACTGGTATTCAACTGCATCAAATCAGACTGTATGTCCTATCATAGCTGTTATTCTACTAAGTAAATCATCATCATCACCAGCATTTTCCCAACAAAGTTGGGTCCGCTTCCAGTTTAACAGAATGCAGCTCCTTGCAGTTCCTTGGTAACACGATACCCATTGGTTAAACTGGTTGTCAAATTTACGGGCTTCTGTAACGACTGTCTACAAATGACAGCCGGAACCAACGGTAGCACATGCAGCCGAGAAATACCTCTCAGGCATACCGGTTCCCTGTTTTCCTTCACCGTTTTTGAAGCAAGTGATATCTCTACAATACGCACATGGATCAGTAAAAGTCAGAGGTGCGTGCCTTGGGTGAGAACTCGAGACCTATGACACACAAATAGGCTATGATTGCTTCTACAGATGATATACTAGGGTAAAAGGTGTTGGTAGACATTTAGGTATAACGGTAGGTACCTACTATGGGTACAATCATGGTGTTTTTATCTAGTACTCGCCTTTGATTCATGTTAGATGAGTCATATGCCTACTAGGAAGTCGGTAGTGGATGCTGATACAAACATTATTCCTCATCTGTGCGTGGCTTCGTACTAGACTATGATGACTAATGCTATCGGTTGTAGTATAAATGTAATTATAACTTGGGCCAGTGGTTGTGTATTACCCGATTACGGAGAAGCAAAAAGGAGAGTTATGATTTTGACCGTGGTAAACTGTATTTATGTTCATCTGTTCCAACATAACTTCTGAACTACTTGTTATAATTTAACAAATGTGGTGTCGTTGAAAGCGTCTTGCTTGTCCGCTGGTTATAGGCTATTAGACGTTTCTTTAAATTAAATAATTATGGTGCCCTCTAGTGGACAAAGTTTGAAGCTAATGTAACATCAACTTCAATCTCAATGCACTCCCTGTTGTATTTGAAAATAAAATATAGATATTCAAATAATGTGGCGTTCTATTTGTAAAAGAATGTTCAAAATCGGTTCAGTAGATCAAGAGATTACCTCCAACACGTCACAAACCCACAAGCATTACCGCTTTATAATATTAGTAATGAGTAGTAAAGATTGAAATAATGTAAGAGCATCGCCTCATATCCTTGAATATTGAACTTGCTGATATCTCGACATACAACTTCGGCATAGTTGTGCGCACATACCCAATGTGCATGTTTCCAACAATAACTATGTTATCAGTGACCTGACCTTACGCTATATAATATGACTAACGAACTTGCTGTAGTAACAGTAATTCTTAGAGTTTGTCCATGTACCTACATAAAGATTTAAGAAACTATAGAGAGGACATGCTAAGATGTCATAGAAAAATTGTGATCCCATGTCTTAGCAACGCCATCTAGCATAATATAGCAATATTGGAGCGTACTAAACTAGAGTAATCGACTTGTGACCACTGGGACATAAGTATCGCGTGAAAATATTTTGTTCGTTATGTCCTGTCTATACTAAGTATTGAATGAATTTGTCCATGTAATACTTCAGTTTTGAGTCACGGGGTAAACCATAGAACTCGAAGTTTTACCTTGTCCTACATGAGATATAAAATATGGTGAAACAAATGGGAGCTGTGATTCATGTAAAGTGAAGCTGCGATTCATAGAAGCTTCAACCTCCAATTAGTTTACGGGGGGTCGAGTCTGCTATTGCAATCGTGTCTCAATGACCGCTCAATGATCGATTTTTGACGTATAACGTCAAACTTATGACACATTTCCCATACAAAAACTGTCAAAGGTGTTAAATATTCGATCAATGACCGGTCATTGAGACACTTTTGCAATTAGGGAATGCAATCTCGTCTCGCCGAGATCCCGATCTCGCGAGATCCCGGCCATATTTTACGAGATTGTATCTCGTCAAATTTCGTACGAGATCTCGCGAGATAACGAGATCGACAAATGCAGCGTGACGACGTGTATTTCATAGCGCGGCTTTAGCGAAAAGAATCCTGGCCGGCCGGTGCGGCCGCGCCTGGCGCATCTGACAGACGACTTCTGATTTTGCATGCCAAATACCCTGCAAAATCAGAAGTCGTCTGTCAGATGATACTCTCGACATGATGTGTTTTTTGAGAAGCCATTTTCAGAGAAACTTACTTGCCTTTCCGTACCTCGATAACTTCATCTGACTTCTACTTTAAACTTCTTTTATTTGATTAATACGATCTCACAACATTTATTTAAGAACTTGTGAAGTTAAGTTTTTGTTTTGTTGTATTTATTTACCATAAGTAATGTTCCTATTACTCTTAATTATTGAAAGTAAAGTAATAATTTACAAAAGACTAAATATAGATAATTATTGTTTTGTTACCAATATTGTAAGAATTTGAACTGATTAGCTACAGTAGGTATAATAATTATAGACATAAACAAATGTTATTAGAGTTAGAGACAAAATAATAAGTACTCTGTTGATTTTTAAAATAAAACTTACATTATTTTTATAACTAAGCAACGCAGTTTCTATTTAATTACATATCATGTCAATTACTAGTTCTTAAAACAAGCATTTGCATATGTTTTAATTGCGATTCTCCCAATCTCGCGAGATCCCGTAATTTGCGAGATCTCGCGAGACTGGGTTTTGAGTCTCGCGAGATCTCGCTAGGCGGAAATCTCGTACGAGATTGCATTCCCTATTTGCAATAGCAGACTCGAGCCCCAGCTAGGCCCTCTGTAAACTTGATGAACTACCGTAGCTCGGCAAACCCATTAGCACCCTAAATGCATTACTGTATTGTACAAAATTCATTTCTCTAAATTAAGATGAGCACCCTTTACAAACGTCATGGTTTGGTGGTAAGTTGTTCTTCTGCTACCAACTGCCTCAGCAACGCATCAGTCTAGTGTCAGAAAGAAAGAAAGAAAGAAAGAAAGATTTATTTGTCAGAATATAGTACAATAGATGTTAACGTTATATTAAGTTTCTTATATTCTACCATTTCTGGTGTACAAATTTTTAATCTTAAATAACTAAATTCTTAATTATGTTTATACATTCCTGTTTTTACATTTTATTTTATTCTATATATTTCTGTCATCTAGGAATTCTTTTGTTGAATAATAACATTTGGTTATTAGAAATTAAAACAATTTTCTTTTAAATATGTTGAAACCAAGGCTCTTCAGGCAGTTTGGCAGCTTATTATAAATTCTTATAGCCATACAGTATGAATTTTTGCTGTGTATCGCAGTGCGTTGTCTTGGGAGCCATAATTTGTGTGGGAATCTAGTGCTTCTGTGTATGATCTCTGTATTTTTTTGGAAAAGGGATGGATTTTTGTAGACAAATATACAGATTTCCTGAATATATAGGCACGGAAGTGGTAGTATTTTGTGTTTTATAAACAAAGGTTTACAGCTTTCCGTGTACTCCGCACCGGTTATCGCCCTTATGCATTTCTTTTGGGCTCTAAATGCTCTCATTATGTCTACGGAGTTTCCCCATACGACCACTCCGTACCGCAGAACTGAGGAGACATATCCGTGGTATGCACAGATGGCAGCATTAGGTGTAGCTATTCGTCTTATCCTATTTAACACATATACGTAGCTATCTAGCTTTGAGCAAATTTTGTCTATATGTTTCTTCCAACTACAATATTTGTCAATACTTATACCTAAAAAAATCGAAAGAGAGAGAGAACTGGGTCTTCTGCGTACCCACAGACCACGTGCAGAGAACGACTGGCAGTACACCAACCATCCTTAAATGACAATTTATTTGCTCTCAAGACCGCTGTTCCAGATTTACGCTACAAATACATTGTTTTTTCCTCATCCGAGCGTATTTAAAGTTACGCTAATATAAACGACATTGACCCACAAGCGATTCGCATGATTCGCTTGTTTTTGTTTTTACCTAACGGGATGACAGCGTCGCGCTATTTCGTCATTCGATTGAAATAAATGTTACGAAGTTAGGTATAGTAGCTATTAATGATGGCCAAGTTTTCATTAGTCTTATAATATAGCTTATTTCTATTATTATGTCTCTCCCACCCTTTTGCTGTGCTCTACAAGGTCCATAATGGTCCAAAGTACATGTGGAAAACAATTAAGATATTGAGTACTAGCACTTCGTTCACCTACTTTAACATTTCCTCCACCCCCTTTTAGTTTTGAAAATAAAATATAGCCTATGCCACTCACCGATAATGTGGCTTTCTATTGGTAAAAGAATTTTCAAAATCAGTTCAGCAGATCCGGAGATTAACCATATAACCTCACCAACTTACAAAGTTTCCCTTTACCTAATAATATTAGTATGGATTATGAAGTGAATGATATCTATGGTGTTGAAGAGACCATTGCAGTCAAAGTCTCCCTTGTACACCATAAATTTCAAGGAATAGCTTTATAGCGCTGAGAATCGGCACTTTATGAAAGTTACTAATGAATGAGTTTTGATGCACGCAGCCCGAAATCCAAATTTTTTGCATTTTGAGTCCATTTTGGCACGATTGGCATTGGTGGGTGCCTCTTTAAAATTTTGTTTCTACGTCATTCCATTTGTCCACACAATAATATTCTACCTATTCCCTGCTGTAAATATTTCCTCAATGAACAGGATTAAGAGCAGCTGATACACAATAATTTATTTTCCTAACAGTAACGTATCAAATACGTGTTTTGAAGCTGTTTTCCTCGAACTGGTAATGACACACGGCACGTCACGGTCATTCATAACGACGTTACGTCATTATACAGTCATTAGCGAATTGAGCTCATAGGTATATGCTTCTTATAGCCTACCAACGGTATGGTAACTACTAAAGGTAGTTTTAAGTCCGATGTAAGCGTAAAAGCCGCGCCGGGAGGGGTTGGTGGCGCTGCGGTCGGGTTTAAAACTAATGATCGGGCAGGACGTCTACTGCCTATTTCAGAATGATATGTAAAAATCTGGACTACATTTGGTTTAGAATCAAGTAAAGGAATCAAAGTGTCCGGATATTGTGCGTTGATCCCTTCCATTCTGTATAAGAAGGTAGGTATAGTTTTTATTTTAAAAAACTCAATACTTCAAGGAAACAAGACACTCAAATGTTCTCTCGCACAAAAATCGCCATATTAGTCGATGTAGCGAATAAAAGTGGCGACTTCAAAGACGATGTCGTAAGCGCTTGCGTAACTTATGCCAATGTCGAATGGTCGGTGAACGGTGTCTGTTCAATGTGGTTTGTGTTAAGAATTTGATCAATTCAATAATATTTTCAGGACTTGCTACACATCAAGCTACACATTTCCAGTTGACGCTGACCTTGCATTGTACGGAAATCCTATGCAATGCGCGATTAGCTTGTACTGGTAATGCATAGCTTGATGTGCAGCCGTGTGTACAATTGAAAAATGCAGAGACACTCGCGTTATCAAGAAGAATTAAACGACATATTACATGAGTTAAACACAATACCTCTCAGGCCCTAGAAACGGATTTTGTCTACAGTGGAATCGAAAAAGTGACTGATTGTAGAAACATTTATTTTGTTTTGAGCACTGAATACAGAATGAAGGAAAATGAGTCGATTCTTCAGTCGGCAGTCGTCCCACGCTTATAGCATGATAGAAACGCGTATTTCTATCATGCTATACGCGTGCTGGACAAAAGACGCAGTCCGATTCCATAAAAAATCAAGAAGAAAGATTTGTTTGTTTATGACAAACTAGCTGATGCCCGCGGCTTTGCCCGCATGGATGTCGGTTATCGCACCCAGCTCCCAGAAGGCTTATTTTTTACCTCCAATAAATACTATTATATTTTGCCAATGTATACAAAATCTTGTTTATGACAAATTACAAAAGTTTCAAGGGAAAAGTACTTGGCAAATTCACGGGGACGAAGTCGCGAGCAAAGTAGGTACTAGATATTGAAGAATAAAAAAAAAATGAATGCAAATTACTTTGGAGTAAATTTAAACGTCGAAAATTACAAATGACAGTCCCTCAAATTACTCGCCCTTCGCCAATTCCCAGTGCCTTTGCTAGGAAGAATTGGTGAAACAAATTCCCCAGCCAAATATTGTTGTAAGAAAAGAGGATCACTTCAAAACGCGTTCACGATTCGAAGATACAACAGTAATTGTAGACATCATTATGATCGCAAGGGCAATAAGCTAAATTGCAGAGTAATTGACCGTGAAAACGTACGGTAGAAGCATCAAGCATAAGAGCGAACAAAAATTTTAAGTACCAGTATCTTGACAGAACGCAATGGATCATTACAATAAGAAGGGATCGGCCGAATGTGGTTTGAATTGAATTGAATACTAACTTCGGCCGAACTCTAGCCTTTTCCAAACTATGTTATAGTCGGCTTTTAGTCTAAACGGATGCTGCTGAAATTCTAGTGTTTAACATGAAGCGACTGCCTAATATGACTTACACAACCCAGTGATACCCTACCCTACCAGTAATACCCTTTTTAAATTGGTTATCGTAACAGGTTTCCGAGTTTCCGACTGTCAAAGATCTTCAAATGACAGCCAGAATTAAAATAACCTAGAACAGACATCTGCGAGATGAAGTAGTAACAGTTTGATGTTTTGCACCGTATTCTGCCCTTTTTACATTTAAAATAGCAGTTTATACTAAAAAACATCTCTTTTATAAAAGCTAGTATAGTAGTCGGTCAATGTTTGTAAAGTTTATACCGAAATGGGTGTCTGTCTTAGCGTTGTGCACTTCTCTGTTAACTTGTAACTATGCCACATCTCAAACTCCTCCAGGCTCACAGTATGCTTATAAAGTAGTCCGATTTTTGACATTACTTTCTGCATTTTTTGTCCATATTAAACTTAACATACACTTACACTTTTTCGTGTTCGCAATGTTCTTTAAAACTGAGCATAATTATTGATGATCGAATATAATAAGATATATCTAGAAAACACTATCAAAAAACACCAAAAAAGATCGTTTCGCTCGCTGCCCCACATTCGGTTTCGCAATTCGGGACGATTAAAAACTCGGTACTTCAGCCCACAGCTTGGACAACTTTCTCCATGATTGCATGGGGCCCTGCGACCTTTTGCAGGCGTAGGCAGACCGCCTACTGGCCGGATGTCTGACCTATTAGTAGCTTAGTAGAAGGCAGAATTTAATGCGGTGCCTTAAACAGAGTTGCGGAATTCTGCTTTAGATAGTATTAAGGATAGTGAAGGCACAGTCACAAGAAGTTAGTTGGCAAATTCATCACAAAGTTTATATAACTACACAGATATTTACAACTGTTTTAATAAATACTTAACTGTATACTAGAAATTAAAATAAAAACTACTAGTTCTGTCTCTAGAATATGGCGTCATAAAACTCTTCCGCATCGCTGTCCACTGGAAGTGTATTCAAAAGTGTTTTACTCCTTCAATATAGCTTTATTTCCCTTGAACCGTTTTTTTTAATTGTTTTTTTTTTATATGTTATCTATGAATTTAAGGTGCCAGTTCATTGATATTGATTCTAAGCAAACTTACGATACACACACCATTTCATAAAAATCAGTTAAGTTTTTGTTACTTTTTTGCGTCGCAACATTTAGCTTTTGACTAGATAATGAAAGCGAGTCGATAAAAGGGTAAGCTACGTTTGCCGAGTCGGTCCGAGGAAAGGTGAGCTTTCATTGCATATCTAGTTCAGCCCTCATTTGTACCATTTGTGTACTTCCAAGATAAAATCATTGCGCAACTACAGTACCTAACAATTAATACAAAATGTAACATCTAACTAACAAATAGGTACATCTATCCTGCACAAATCTGGACCACTGACCTCACTCGCGACTAGCGCCACAGTTAATTCTGCGGCTATTTCCAGAACTATTGCTTCATGAGATATTACTGCTGCTACTCGGAAGTGGGTCAGTGTGTCGCTCATGAGGTTGATAAACCCACAGTCCTGATGTAATGGGTAAATATGACATGGCGACATCATTTGTGGAGTAAACTATGTGAAATTAACAAACACTTTTACAAGTCAAACACGCAAAATATATGTAGGTATTTAAAAATAAAGAGGTGGGTGTTTCAAATAGAACTAATCTGAGAAAACCACCGAATGAAACTCAGAGGTCAGTCTCTTTTAAAGTCCAGACATTATCTTGGTCAAATCATGTTAGGACCACGTAAATTAGCGGCTGAGATGGTCTTATAAGGATAGAACCACTCAGATATGAAGCATAAACACCAAGTCAGTAAGGAGTAGAGAGTAGTAATGCATTAAGTCGTTAAGTCCGCCGTTGTACAGTTTATTTTACTTGTGCATAAAGCTTTAATACAATAAATACATCTATACTAATATACAAAGAGGAAATGTTTGATTGTTTGTTTGCATTGAATAGGCTCCGAAACTACTGGACCGATTTGAAAAATTGTTTCACCTTTGTGAAGCTACACTATCCCCGGGTGACATAGGTACTTTTTTTTCCCTGTATTCCCACGGTACCGGGAACTACGCGGGTGAAACCGCGGAATGTCTGCTAGTACATAATATGATGATTGGACCTGTCAAATTTTATTAGGTTTTGCAATCTGGAATTTTTCACGAGCATTTCATAGTCTAGATTGCTTCTATTTCCTTACGGAAATATTTTTTATGGCTTACAATGTCGTTGTTCCGGATCTGGCAGTTTATTTAGTTCATTTTGTTCTGTAACAACAGACAGTTGGACCTCGTATTGAGCGCGAGGAGTGGTGTATCGGTTAGCGCGGCAGACGAGGGCCTACAGCCCGTGGATAAGTACCATCCACCGCTTACGGTGTGCGTCGAGAGGGGCGCGCGCGCGTCTCATCCGTCTCCCGTGCCCTCTTCTCATAGATCGCCGCGTACAGATCACTTGCTATCTAAATTCTCGATTACTCGTAAATTATGGAATTTTAATAAAGCTGACTTTAATCAAATGTATAATTTATTTGCTGAAATAGATTGGAGCGAGATTTACTGTTTACACGATCCGGACGCAGTTTTAAATTTATTTTATAATAAGATATATGAAATTTTCGATAAATGTGTTCCTCTTAAAAATATTAATTTTACAAATAATAGATACAGGTATCCAGTTTGGTATACAGCTAAAATTATTAAGGATATAAAAATTAAATATTTGTTACATAAACAATATAAATTAAGTAAATCGCACAGTGATTATATGGAGTTCGCACGATACAGGACGATAGTTAAAGCCGAGACAGCGCGAGCGCATGATCAGTACCGCAATCGCGTGCAGAAACATTTAGCAAAGGACCCGCGGGCGTTCTGGGGCTATATAAGAGCTAGGAAAGGAGACTCCAATCATCGGAGAATAATTAAGGACGGTCAGGTATTATCAGAATACGAGTGTGCCAAGGAGTTCGCTCTGTTCTTTCAGTCTGTTTATAATCCGGAGCCTCCCGTGCTGAGCGTTGGGGCGGCAAGCGCGACCGCAGCGGCGGATGTGGCGCCGGGCGCGTGGGCGCACTTAGCGTGCATGCGCCCGGCCGACGTTCGGCGCGCGCTCGCGCGCTTGCCGCCTAAACGTTCTTCAGGGCCCGACGGAATTCCGGCCTATATTTTTAGGGACTGTAGCACAGTGTTAGTAGACCCGCTTCTTCATTTATTCAACGTCTGTATTAGGACTGCAACATTTCCCGATCGTTGGAAGCTCACTCGAGTTGTTCCCGTGCCGAAAGTTAGTAGAGGGTCAGCACCCAGTGATTATAGACCTGTGGCGGTATTATGCACTCCAGCGAAAGTGTTTGAGTCGACCATCCACAGTAACCTGTATCAGCAAGTAAGCGCTCTGTTGTCCGATGCGCAGCATGGTTTTCGTCCTGAGCGGGGGACAACGGGAAACTTACTTGATCTAATGTCACGAATTGTACCGACGGTGGATGCTGGTCAACAAGTGGATGTTGCTTATTTTGATTTTAGGAAAGCCTTTGACACCGTAGATAATGACGTCCTGTTAGCTAAGTTAGCCGGCGTAGGCTGCACACCGCACACATTGTCCTTTTTTGCTTGTTATTTGCGTGACCGATGCCAGTATGTTGACTGTGGCGGACAGCTCTCCGAACCATACTTCACGAGATCGGGTGTGAGTCAAGGTAGTAATTTGGGGCCTCTCCTCTTTATTTTAATGATAAACGACTTGCCGGAAATAGTCAATAAATCTACACCCTTATTATTCGCTGATGACTTAAAATTAATATTTAAAATAGAACAGACGGCAGACCATGAGATATTGCAGCAGGACATAAATAGGGTAGTAGACTGGAGCCTGAAAAATAAATTATATTTTAACGTAGCCAAATGCTCTGTGTTATCGTTTACCCGCGCGCGCAAGCCGAGTCATTACCAATACTGCATGAACAAAACACCGCTACAACGTGTGTCTGAAGTTAAGGATCTAGGCGTGCGTTTTACTAATGACATCAATTTTCGAAGACATATTACAGAAGTTTGTAAGAAAGCATACCGCAATTTAGGGTTGGTCTTACGGCAAGCACACCAATTTACGAACATCGGTGCTCTGAAAGCATTATACGAAGCTCTTGTAAAAAGTCACTTAGAGTGCAACGCTGTCGTCTGGTCGCCACATGAAGCGAAATACAAATTAATGTTAGAACGCATCCAGAACAAATTTATACGGTTCGTTTACTTAAAACAGTATGGAGTGTACCCAGGATATCCACTCTTGTATCCTACACTTTTTGTACTTGGCATGGTAGGATATTATAAACTCGAAGTAAGAAGGGAAGTAGCGCTCACGTCTTACTTATTTAAAGTGTTGCGTGGCAAAATACACAACCCGGGCGTTCTGCGGAGCGTTTGCTTGTGTGTACCTGATAAGTACGTGGGGCGACGGCGACGGCCGCCGCTGCTGTGGGTGCGACCCGCACGCACCAACCTGCTGCAGCACGCGCCACTTACGCGCGCACTGCGTACGCTCAATGCGGTGTCACTACGGATTGACTGTTTTTTTTGTTCACTGAGTGAATTCACACGGACTGCCTTCTGTATCATTTCGTCGGAGACTTTTGCCGGTTAGATAATAGGTTAGATTTTAGTTCTATTATAAGTTATTAGATGTAAGTATGTCACTACACTATCGAATTGGGTGACTGTAATGATAGTTGTATGTTTTTTCGAAATAAATAAATAAATAAATTTTTTTTAAAACGCACCACATCACGCAATACACGACAAATTCCTATTTAATTGTGGTCAACGTTTTATTTAACGTTTTTTTAAAGAGGAACAATAATATGATAGCGACTATATTTGCCAACTTGTCAATGTCTTGAACATCGATGCTGCCGAGTTGCTAGTCTGTCGGTTTTGTATCGTTTACATTTCCCTTAATTATTGTACAATTTAAATCAGACCTTTCCATTATCGGTACACTAGACATACGGGGCGCTGCGCCACCGGTACATGGTGGACGACCCACCCATATCGTACTACACGTTTTGGGAACACATTCATTGTGCGTATAGTTAAGAAATGGAATTCCCTGCCGGAGTCGATGTTTCCTGATAGCTAACCTAGGGGTCTTAACAGATAAGAGATCATCTATTTGTTCAAAACATCTTGTATACGCACATGGCATGATGGCATGCAAGATGTTATATAAAATTATACTTAGCACAGTTATGTTTTGCCTTAACGGCGTACAAATATTGTTATTGATAGGTTTATCCGTTATTCAATACAATTAACATGTCAGATTAATATTACTTAAATGGATCAAATTAGGCTAGAGTGAATAGGCTCTTAACAAACTAGTGCGCTTCACCATCACTGATTGCATCACTGCTTACCATCAGGTGGTATTGCAGACAAGCACTAGTTTGTAATATTAAAAAAAAAAAAAAAAAAAAATAAGCTACTGAATAATGTCAAAAATTTCGTCATAGCAATTAGGGTTAGGAATGATTTAAGTATAGTCTACATACTTCATGTCACACGACTCAGATTGATTTACTTAAAATATTATTCTAACATTCACACATCACAAAACCAAATTGTAAAACAGAAAAGTAAAATAAAAAAAAAGTTTTAAGTCGAGAGTGAATAGGTAGGCAAGCGTGCTTCATCGTCGACCACATCATCGCTTGCCCTCTGGTGATAGATAGTGATTAAACGCGAGCCCATCAATATTAAAAATAATAAAAAAACATGTCAATATCTAGCTACCGTCTCCATATTCACCTACGCACGCTTAAGGTGTTGAATATAATCTGATGACAGGTTGTTGAACACCACCTACGTCGGCATAACAACATTACTTATGGTCACTGCACAAATTACATGTGGGTTGATAGGTTGATAGTCACCAGAAGTATTTTGATCTCTATTCATGTTTGCTGGTAGCGCAAATGTTTTGACAGCCGTCATTGTTCTTCAAAAGTTCTTCCATTTTGTTTATTCATCATCATCATCATCATATAAAAAAAAAAAATGTGTGTCTGTGTGTGAATCGTAAACTATGCATTTGCTCTTTAGCTACGTTGTTGTGCATGAGCCAAAGAGGGTTTCTGAGTTGGTTCGACTAATTATCATTTATTTTGTCGCCTTATCGGTTACGACAATAGAAATAGAATTTGTAATATGGCTAAGCCTGCAGTTCATTATAAGATGACATTTGACAAGTCTAAGGCTATACCTAAGAAGGTACGAAGGCAAGGAACATAACTTGATTCTAAGCCGGAACGAAGTTTTCCGGGGCAGCTAGTTCTTTATTAATTATTCATAATTTTTCCATCTATGATATCGTCATCGAATTGAAAAGCCTTTTTATGTGATATACTAGCAGACGTTCCACCGTTTTCCTCGCGTAGTTCCCGTTCCCGTGGGAATACAGGGCTTAAAAGTAGTCTTATGGCACCCGGGGATAGTGTAGCTTCCTAACGGTGAAAGAATTTTTCAAATCAATCCAGTAGTTTCGGAGCCTATTCAATGCAAACAAACAAATCTTCCTTCTTTATAAATGTTAGTATAGATTAATTAATTAATTTACTGCAAACAAAGTCATCATATCATTGTTTGAAATGTAGATATTAAATTATTATTTCAAATATACATTAAAATTTCAATTGTAATAGAGATTTTGCATCAAAACATAATAGATTAAATGATGAATGATATTTATTTTTGTAAATAGGTTTTTACAAACACTTTTACACGTCGCCTTTTTTAGTAAATGAGATCGGTATTTCACTATTTGACTACTCTGAGAAGAAACACCGGAAGAAACTCAGAGGTCATAGTCTCTTTTAAAGTCCAGACATTATCTTGGTCAAATCATGTAAGATTTATGCAGATTAGTGTCTGAGATGGTCTTTTGAGGAAAGAACCACACAGTATAAGGGGACCAGATCACTCAGTGCAAGCATTTGTCAGTAATCGTGAGCTCAACTCGGAACTTGAGGAGCTCCACGTGCCGACGAACAATACCAAAGAGAGAACATTTGGGTTGGTCCCATAAAGAACTCAAACTGCCAGACAAAATGTAAAATAAATAAATTAAAGAACTTAAAAAGATTTTGAAACCAAAATCTAAAAAAATAAAAACAGAATCCACATAGTCCTTACATTCACAATTAAAAATAATATAATATACTTTCAAAGTAAAAATACATGTCAATTTATATTCAATGTCAACAGTGTAAATAATAACATAAAAACAATTGATTCAAAATCTTGGTCAAATCATGTAAGATCCACGCAGATTAGTGTCTGAGATGGTCTTTTGAGATTATGTTTTGATGCAAAATCTCTATCTATAGACAGTCATCACTTTTAAAAATTTTACTTAATAATATATTTTTCTTAATAGCTTAAAACGCCATCTATCTTAGCCAATCCAAGCATGCCATTACATTATAAACAGTTGGTGTAACGTATCAAACAGTAACGTGATTGTCAGCGCGTGCCGCTGCGCCCGCGCACGGCACGCGTCGCTACCCCTTCGTCCATGTTGATAACCAGAGTCTGATAACCAGTTACCAAAGAAGAATTATTTTTCTTCTTTGGGCAATCGGTTATCAGACTGGATTTTTTTTTCCTTTTTGGGTATTGATTGATAACTCGTTAGTTTGAAAACTGATTGGAAGTTATACTTAGATATTTCTTCAAATTATTATTCTTAGACGACGGAGCCCCGCTACGCGGGGCTCCTATTTCTGTCTGCAGGGTTTAAAGGAACCTAACTAACCTAACGTCGGGATGCCCCAAGTCCTGTGTTTTAGACGTTCATTTGTTTTACACGATCAGGGCATCCCGACGTTAGGTTAGTTAGGTTCCTTTAAACCCTGCAGACAGAAATAGGAGCCCCGCGTAGCGGGGCTCCGTCGTCTAAGAATAATAATTTGAAGCTTGTCAGTTATGAATGAACACTTCGTATTCTTGTTTAAAAACCAGTTGTCAAAACAATAATAAAAAAGGGTTTTTCTTAACCAGTTAACAAAACTTAGTTATGAAAGTGAACGGAAGGACGGAACACATAACTTCCAAGCAGTTTTCAAACTAACGAGTTATCAATCAATACCCAAAAAGGAAAAAAAAAATCCAGTCTGATAACCGATTGCCCAAAGAAGAAAAATAATTCTTCTTTGGTAACTGGTTATCAGACTCTGGTTATCAACATGGACGAAGCGGTCGCTACTTAGTAAGGTCAGCCGCACGTCCATGTGGTAACAATTTAACTTTGACAGCGGCTTTATTAACCGGCTTCTAAAAGGAGGAGGTTAGTATGTTTGACTTATTATTTATGCTGACCGATTACTGTTTTTCAAAATTCGGTGGCACTAAGATAATCAAACAATATACCTAAAGCCATAGAGATAAAAGAAACTATATGTAGAGTGGGCATGCGAAGAAACGTCTCAGTAACGCCATCTAGTATAATACAGCAAAATTAGAGCGGTAGTGAAGCGTTCTAAACTAGACTAATTGATTTATGTCAACTAGGACACAAGTATCAGAAAAAAAATATGTATTTACTTATTATGTATGTAAAAATATTTCGTAACTACTAATAAAGAATCACACAACCCCACAGTTGACATTAAACAATTAAACACTGATGTAGTACAACAAACAGGAGCCTGTTTATTAGCACGTGCGCCGGCGCAGATAACTGGCGTTACCGGCACGTGTCAACGTTGACACGCGCCGTTGTACGGGACATGTGGTTTTCCAGCTAGTGATTTTGTTTAAAAATGTCTGGCTTCGTTATTCTAGTGGTCTTGAGTTCGATCTCTTTGTCGGGCAAAGTGGTAGTTACCTATTGAGTTTTTTTCTACTGGAATATGCTTGCCCCCTATTAATTACATGGGACTTAAACGTAACTGGTGAAATGTGGGCGTACTTACAGGTACACCTCTGCCTAAACCTTCGGGGAATTCAGGCGTTATAAGATCTTGTTTTTTTTTAATATTTTGTGAGTGTAAGATTTGGCATATTTAAAGTTTATATGAAGAAACAAGTATATAAAGAAAGTTAAACGGAACTTCGAAAACAGCAACCATTATTTATTTCAATCTAGTGGATCCGACAGACGTTGTCCTGCTCGTACGTTGGCTTCGAACCCGATTACAGCGCTACCTACTAATTGTGAGTCTAAACCAATGATATTATAAGTAAAAAGCTGTAGAAAGGTTACCTAAACAACATTCGATCTTCAAAAACGGCACACTAACGCACGCTCGCGTTCGTTGGGGCGCGTCGCCACACTGAGGTCAGTGTGGCTAGTTGGCCACATTTTAACGTATCGCTTGCTGAGCGCTTATAACCTATCTACACCTTTTTACTTAAAATATCATTGGTCTTTTAGACCAATGACTATCCAGGGCCCAGCACAAATACAATTCTAAATAAATGAATGATCAAATTTTGGTGCAGGCGTTCGTAACTTATGCACGTAAATAGGTAAATTTCGGCAATTCATTTATAAGGAAGATATACTTACTAATAACTTATAGGAACACAATTAGATAATATTTTTAGGTCTACTCTTTTTGCCAATGGTTGAAAATTAATTAAGTACCTACAATTAAAATGGAACGAAAAAAATATTATGAAAAAGGTCCTTACATTGAAAAATGATAAATGATATTACTTTCTGTAAAAAGGTTCATACAAACACTTTTCTGTCACATGTCATTTCTTAATTAGAAGGTGAAGTCGGTATTTCACTATCTGACTACTCTGAGAAGAAACACCGAAAGAAACTCAGAAGTCATAGTCTCTTTTAAAGTCCAGACATTATCTTGGTCGGTTCATGTAAGAACCATGGAGATTTGTGTCTGAAATGGTCTTTTGAGGAAAGAACCACACAGATATGAGTGGACCAGTTTTGTAGGTTATCTTGAGCATACAAATATACCTTAATGTTTTAATGTACCTTCCTACCTATAAGTAGAACAAATCACGCATATAGAATAAAGCGTGCTTATAAACACATAACTCGTTGTTCATATAATAACTAATAGCTATGTGCTCATGTCATTATTGACCTATTTACGCCCAGTAGGTGCCGACTTGTCCTCAATTCTACTACTTGCATGGCCGATAA
The DNA here is from genome assembly GCA_921972225.1 of Euplexia lucipara. Classification (NCBI taxonomy): domain Eukaryota; kingdom Metazoa; phylum Arthropoda; class Insecta; order Lepidoptera; family Noctuidae; genus Euplexia; species Euplexia lucipara. Next base: position 12,134,579 of record OV179169.1, on the reverse strand, counting down.
ATCTCACCTGTCTTTGTCATTCTCTTTGTAATGAAACGAGACAAAAGATACTGTGCTTAGGTAATGGAATTCAGGGTATATAGAAGGTAAATGGGACGTCTATGCCACCTGATACAATCAGTTCAGTAGTCAAAGTCAAACCATTTGTTTCAATTAAGCCATTAAAATGTACTTTTGACCGTTTTTAGTACGTAAGTAAGTAGTAGTAAGTATATTATGATTGTAGGCCTGGGCCTCCCAGTGTTGAAATTTTTCGGCACACGCCTATACATTTTTCCAGTATAAACTGACACCTAATATTGTACGATAATCCTGTAAATGCGAGATCAGCTTATTAAACTGGAAATATATAGCTTGTTGTATACACTCTTTCGGATTTCATTTTGCGGTACGGTAAAAATCATGTTTTACATCTAACCTGATGAGATTATTAGATACTTAGAAATAAAGACTTCCTCGTAGTTTTTTGCTGTTAAAAGTTAAATAAAAGTTCCGAATATAAAGTGTAAATTACGAAAAAGGCGACAAAATCATTCTAACGCTGCGGATTCCAGCGTCATGGCCTAAACCCGGTATCAGGTTTTATGTCCATTTTCCTTCCAGTAGTAGTAGTCTACTCAGTATTTGACTGTTCTATAGCTAAGAAATTAGTTCTATCGGTCGTAGCATGGAACTAAAAGACTTGTCAAAAGTTCTTGTGTGTAAGGTAGTTTTCAATAAATGCTAATTGTCAAGAGATTCCCCTGCACCAACGTGCTCCTGAAATATAACATAATCCTTACATAAAACCTAGTGGATTAACAAAACAGGCAGAACAAGGGAACAAAACAAATTGTATCATATTTCACTCTTATCTGCTCTTATATTTAATGCCAAATATCTCCATAATGTGTGTTCAAATTTTCGCGAGTTAAAGGACGAATTCCCGGGCCTCGGCCGGGCTCAGGTTATGTAAGAGGCTCCATGGAGGCGGCAGACGACTGCCAGACGGCGCCGGACCGACTGGCGCCAAGAGAAAGACAGACGCACACTTTGTTCCCCCTCTCGCTCCCCCGCAGACTTTTGGCGCCCAACACGGGGCCGTTACCGAATAACTTCTTAGGGAGGGAAAACTGTTTTTATAGCATTTTGATTTGTTTAAATTTATTGCACTGTTATTTTTTTCGATTGCAGAAAAAATAACGGAGATAAATTTGATGTAGTTTTCGTGTCGGATTTTTAATTTATTGCGATTGTGGAGGGGCGTTGTCTTTCGGAGGGAAAACTATTGAGATGGATGTTGAGATAACATCAGGCAAACAAGATTGCGGGAACTTTCTTCTTGTTCCCTAGTATCAGGAAAATAATTTCAGTGTTCAGCTAGTCAGAGGCATTGAATAAAGTTTACTTACTCTTAAGTCCGATTTTGCAATAGTCAGAAAACCTAAAGAATAAAAATGACAGTTTGACATTTAATCTATACGAAAGCTGTCAAACCGCCATCTTTATTCCATAGGTAAAAGTTGACTTGAAAATTTGATCGTTAATTAACATAACATCGCTCCTTTATTCCTTGAGGATCTAGAAGAGGTATTTAAGTCCCTGTTAATAGGAAGGCGAGCCTATTCCCAGCAAGCGTCCACTAATCCAGATTCCTGGCTGCTACTATGAAATTCCGGTTACGAAACGAAAAACTCTTTGTCCGACCTGGAAATTGAATCATAGACCTTCTTAGTAGTAGTTTCAGCTACTATCTTTAATTAATAGGAGTTTTTTCCTAAAATACTACTCTTTGGAAGAGGCAACTAGAATAGTTTTTACTTGAAAGTGTAACGACCAAAACTTTTTTGCAAAAAATAAAACCGACATAAAAAAAACAATAACCGGTGTAAAATAACTCTAAATTAGGAAGTCTGTGGCTTTGGTAGTTTTGTCTTATTCATGATGGGCCACCGACTTCCGAATTTAGAGTTATTTTACACCGGTTAGTGTTTTTTTTAAGTCGGTTTTATTTTTTGCAAAAAAGTTTTTTATTTTTCCATTTTAAGTTGTTCCCATACAAATATTTGCCATGAATTTATTTTATATTGTTAATTGTAAACAATACATGACATGGTAGTAGGGTTATCCACTTATCCCTAATAGTAATAAATAAACTTAACATACCTAACTTTCGAAATCTAGGTATATTGTACGACATCTGCGTACCCTGCGTAACATCCAAGCGATTCCAGCAATCACTACAGATTTTCCGTCTATTTTTGAAGAGTTCCGTTGTATATCTCCGAAGATCAGCACCAGATCTTCACCAAATTAAAATGGGACCACCTCAGGAGTATACTCTTTTAAATAAAAAAATAATTTTAAGAATCGGTCCACAAATGGCGGAGAAATCAGTTAACATCCATAAAAAAAAAGAATAATAATACATACACACGAACATATAACCTCCTCCTTTTTTGAAGTCGGTTAAAAAGTGCAATTATAAATAAATAATAAATAAATGATTTGACTTTGCCATGATCCTGAGGTGTGACTGTAAAAATGTTCATTGAAGATAATGTCTTTCTGGTTTGAAGGACTAGCCAGTGTTATGGACATTCTCCCAAACCTTGAAATAAATAAGATTGTAGCCGGCTTGCCAACAAAACTCCCCTTAGCAACACAGATTAGTAAATGTCAATGACTGGAAACGGATGGACTTGCCAAACTATTGTTTATTAGTACTTGATTCTTTTTATTCTCTCTTATTTATGTCATCGTATTATTTATCGTTTTAGTAAGTTTATGAGTATGGCTGTTGAACCCGGAACCCTCGGGCTTTGTGAGGGTTCTGTTGATGCTCGCTCACGTTGCGAGCTGGTAGATAGACTGCTGAAACTAGCTCAATGCGAACCCCCGGGCTTAGTGAGGGTCGCAAAGAGACTATGGTTCCCTACGGCGCTAGGTTGTGGAAAAATGAAACATAGGGTACCAATCACCTCCAATGTTTAATCTACCATGTTGATTGGTAACATTATAGAAATGCACTTTTTAGATTACTATTTAAATGTACTCACGGTTTTTCTTCACAATAATTATTCACTCACTCACTCTGATGATCGACACTTGCTCCATACAAGTGGCGCCATCTGCTTAGCTGCTTACTAAGGTCCGCTTCACCTCCCTCGCGCTGCTCCTCCAGGGTGTCACAGCCAGTCCAGGCTGCCTTGGCTCCAACAGGCTGCTCCTCTTCTCTGGCTCCAGTTCCACCCGGCTCCACCTCCAGCTCCTGGGCACCTTTCACCTGGTACCCGCTGAAGGGGCTGATCTGGACAGCGATCCACTGCCCAGTAACGACGCGTAGGGTGGCAATCACTACCACCACCGATGATCACCAAAAAACACTCGCGGCCGTATCCGACTCGACAAGGACCATGTATATCGAGGGTCGACTTGGAGAGGGATAGTAAATAACACCACACCGAAATTACTTCACAACCCGTATATTAATAATAAGTGACAATTAATTCCGATAGGTGGTCTGCTCACAAATATAAAATGTTCCACCGGACCCAACCAAACGCGTGTAACGAAACCATAGCGAGTTTTAATTTTACCCGTGCTGCCATCTATCGAGCGATGCGGTACTAATTATCGAAAAGTCACTATGATTTTGCTACTTGCTCAGACATACTGCCCACCAAGGACATACTGCTCAATGTCCTTCAACACTGCCCACCGTGACAAAATAATTTGGATTGGTTGCAAACTATTACAAAAAAACAACATTGAACATAGGGTGTGCCAATGTCATTGGTGAGGAGCTTAACCAATTTAACAAAGAAGTCATTACATCTAAGTACACTAACAATTAACAAAAAAAATATAACCTAAGATAGATACTTAATTAAAGATAATTATACAGATATTGTTTAAGCCTAAATTTACAAGTTCAATCGGTTATAGGGAGCACGCATAATTTTGACGTCGGTCTTTTTATAGTAGACGACTGTGTGCGTAACGTAACAACCCGGGTAACACCATCTGATCCCGGATGTTTTGCTGTTATCCTACCCAGTAACCACTTGCCAGGGGGTAAATTATCTTCCTTAACTAAGACCACTTCACCAATGGATGGTTCCGAGGTTTTGTAAGCCCACTTATGCCTCTGCAAGAATTGGTGAAGGTAGTCGTGCGACCATCGACGCCAGAAATCCTGCATCATTCTCTGGTGGAGTTGCCATCGTCGCAAACTACTTGTATTACCTCCTTCATAATTTGAGTCTGGAGGTACAACGAGTGGTTCCCCCACCAGAAAATGACCTGGAGTTAAAATCTTTAACTTATCCTGATCCTCGATATAGGATAGGGGTCTCGAATTAAGACATGCTTCTATTTGAGCCAACACCGTCGTAATTTCTTCGAACGTTAGCGTGGAGTCTCCCACCACCCTCTTAAGGTGATATTTTGTGGACTTTATCCCTGCTTCCCAAAGGCCCCCAAAGTTTGGCGAGTGAGGAGGGATAAAGTGCCACTCAGTACCATTGGTGGCAAGCTCGTCTGCTAATTCTAACTTTAAATTGGACTTTTCTTCCGTGAATAAATTGCGTAACTCTCGGGCTGCTCCCACGAAATTTGTGCCATTGTCGCTGTGCAACTCTGCACATCGACCCCGCCTTGCCACAAATCTCTTGAACGCAGCCAGAAAACCCTTTGTACTCAGTTCACTGACCGCTTCTAAATGCACTGCTCTGGTAGCCATGCATATGAACAATGCTATGTAGCCTTTGTATGACTTGTTACCTCGACCTTTTGAAACCCTAATATTAATGGGGCCCGCGTAATCCACTCCACTACACAGAAATGGCTTGTTGGGTGTAACCCGTACCGCAGGTAGTTGTCCCATTAATTGTGTTCTAGCCTTAGATGAATGTCTCAGGCATTTAACACATTCCCTTACATGCTTTTTAACTGATAGCTTAACTCCTATAATCCAATATTTCGACCGCAAATAGGTAATCACGACTTGCGGACCACCATGCATGGTTTTCTGATGTGCATCGGCAATTAGGAGGCTTGTGAGAAACGACTCTTTTGGAATCAAAATGGGGTGAACTCTGTCATAATTTAATTGGGCCATCTCAAGGCGCCCTCCCACTCTTATGATTCCCTTAGAATCCAAAAATATATTTAATGCTTTTAGACTCCCTTTTCCCTGATATTTCTGATTATTCAATTCTTTTAGTTCATTGGCGAACCCTTCTTCTTGACATTTCCTTATACATATCTCTGTTGCCTCTTCCAGTTCCTGTTTACTCAAATGTTTCTGCCTGATTCCTTGCCTTAAAAACCGGCGACAGTACGCTATGACTCGGATCATCCTTGTCAGTGTCGAGAATCGGTTCCAAACGGTTACATCCAACGTAGATGTGTGTACCTTAATTTCTTCTAATCGCGTTACAAGATGTTTGGGCCTTTTGTATTCGATATCCGGATCCTTTAGAAAGCTCGGCCCTTCCCACCATATAGAGGTACCTACAAGTTCTGAAGGAGAAACACCCCGCGAAGCACAATCTGCTGGATTTTGCTTAGTGGACACATGTGCCCAATGATACGTGTCTAATGTGGTTAAAATATCAGAAACCCGATTGGCTACAAAGGTTTTCCAGCGGCATGGATGACAATTTAACCATGCCAGTACCACTTCACTGTCGGTCCATGCATGCCAATCAGCCTTTGGTATACCCATAACTTCACCAACTTCTGCTATTAGTTTAGTGACTAGAACTGCGCCACAGAGTTCCAGCCTCGGGATAGACACTTGTTTTATAGGTGCTACTTTTGTTTTGGCTGTTATTAACGACGTATGAACATTTCCTAAGTTATCCACCACCCTAAGGTAAACGACTGCTGCATACGCTGACTTTGATGCGTCTGAAAACCCGTGTAACTCTGATCTCGTGATATTAGGACCAGTATGTAACCATCGAGGAATTTTAATCTGAACGAGAGATGCCAAGCTGTGATGGTAAGTACTCCATTCTTGTTCTAAATTGCTTGGAATTACTTGATCCCAATCTAACCCTGCCAACCACAATTTCTGTATATATATTTTTGATAATATTATACTAGGGGCCAACCATCCCAGAGGGTCAAACAAACGCGATATTTCGGAAATAATTTTTCTTTTTGTTACAGGTCCAGTAATCGTCGGGAGTTCCAGAGAGTATTGGAAAAAGTCTTCGCTTGAATTCCATGTAAGTCCCAATATTTTTGTTATATCATCCATTTTTATTTTTAACTCTTCATCTGTAGATCCTTTCTTATCTCTTACAATATTTAATAACTCTTTACTATTACTCATCCACTTTTGCAACTTAAATCCGCCTTTACTCAAAGTATCATTCATTTCTGTGAAGATTTTAATGCCTTTTTCAATGTTTTCAGCTCCAGTCATCAAATCGTCCATGTAAAAGTCATTTAAAATTATTTTCTTTATTTCAGGAAGATCTTCACACTCGTCATGCGCTACTTGGTGAAGAGCACGAACTGCCAAATATGGTGCTGATGCAGTACCGAATGTCACCGTCTTCAGTTCGTATTCTTCTATTTTATTTTCAGGACTATCCCTCCAAAGTATGCGTTGAAATATCGTGTCATTGCGGTCCACCAAAACTTGTCGATACATTTTAATGATATCGGCAACTAAACATATCTTGTAGGATCTCCAACGCATTATGATATGCCGAAGTTCTGCCTGCAAGGTAGGTCCAATCAATAAATTGTCGTTAAGTGACATCCCATTTGAACCTTTACAGGAGGCATCGAAGACGACTCGCACCTTTGTTGTATCCTTATCCGCGCGGACGACGGCGTGGTGTGGTAAGTATATAGCTTCTTTAATGTTTATTTTATCTTGTGATACCTTTTCCATATGTTGTAATTCTAAATATTCATGTATAACTTTTTTATAATCTTGTTTTAATTGATCATTCCTTCCTAATTTTAATTCTAAGCTTTTAAATCTTTTTTCAGCTATACCTTTTGACTCGCCAAACTTGCCCACCAGCCTTGCATCCCGCAACGGCAATTTTACGATATATCTGCCGTCTTCATTCCGCAATGTAGAAGTCGTAAACAATTGTTCACATTTGACTTCATCCTCCGTGAGCATCGTCTTTGCTGATGGTTCCGCCTCTAACTCCCAAAATTTTCTTAGCAGATCATCATCTTGGACACTGGAATGCATCACGGTAATATGTGAGTGGATATTAGAACCATTGTCCACTTCGACTGCCCCCGACAATATCCAGCCTAAAGCGGTGCCCTGCGCTAAGAGCGTCCCGCTTGAGTTCTTTTTTACCCCGTCCCGAATAACCTGGCTGTATATATCAGCACCCAATAAAATATCAATTTTATTAGGCCTGAAATATTCCGGATCTGCCAACTCGGTATCGATTACGTCTACCCACTCTACCCTGGATACTTTGGTAGACGGGAGAGAAGCCGTGATAGATTTCAGAACGTAAGCATTTACCTGCAGTTTAAACGTTGGATCTATTCTTGAGACAATCGTGACAACTACTTTGGCAGTCGACGTAGTACTTTGATTTCCACCCACACCCACCACCGTATTTTTTGAAGATATCTTCTTCAAACCCAAATACTGGACCATGGATTCGGTTACAAAGGATCCCTGTGATCCCTGATCGAGTAACGCTCTAACCACCCGGTAAGTCCCATGTTTTGACTCAGCCTTTAATAAGGCTGTGCTTAATAACACCACTTGTTTGCTATTTCCTGTCGAAAGACATGAGACTAGTGGTTTATCCTCCGCTTGCGCGGCAACATCTTTTTTCTCATTAGCCATCGATGAGGTTCCCTCGCGAGCAGCCGTACTACCCTCACCAATTACTGATGCCGACCCCCCCGTAGGATGTAATAAAGAATGGTGGCGGCGTTTACACACCTGGCACCTGTGAGTGTTTTTGCAGAACCTAGCAGAGTGGTTACTATTTAGACAAATAAAGCATAAATTTCTGTTTACCTCGGACTTGTAAAATATTTCCGTTAAAAGTGGTTGGAACGGGGAACCTATGCCCAAATTTCTTAAAAAGTAAATTCTCAAACACTTGTAAAATTTTAAAAATCGTAATCGTGACTTAGTTTGTTGGAGATAAAATTGAAGAAGTTCGAAGTGTTTTTAGAGACATTAAGTTAATAGTCTATTAATTTTAAAGTGTTGCTTATTTGTATTTCTTATTGTGTTTGTTGTAATTGATTGTAAACATGGATGCCTATAACGATATTCAGGATGACATTAAGTCCAAAATTGTAAAGGCTAAAACTAATTTTAAGAAATGTCCAAAAGATCGACTTACGGTCTCATACATAGAAACACGTTTGGAAAGTTTGGAACAACATTGGAATATTTTTTACACTACGCACTTGAAAATAATTAGCGAAATTAAACGATCTGATTTGTATAGTTCAAACTATCACAAAGATTGTGTGTATGATGAAGTAGAGGAAATGTATTTGCTACACAAAAGTGATCTTAAAGAAATGTTATGTCAAGGTAAAACGGTACAATATAGCGATACACATAGTAGTTCAGGGAATTGTAAGGAAGTTTCTAATTTTAAATTACCGGAAGTAAAGATTCCTGTGTTCTCTGGTAAATACCTCGAGTGGCAGACCTTTCGGGACTTGTTTGTAGGGTTAATTCATAATAATAAAAGGCTGGATGATGCACAGAAAATGTATTATCTCAAAGGGTATTTAACGGGAGACGCAGAACACTTGTTGAGAAATGTAAATGTTACTTCGGATAATTATCAGGCAAGCTGGAAAAAGTTAGAATCGATGTATAATAACAAAAGATTTATGGCAAATGGTATTTTAAAACGTTTATTCGCTCAAAGGGTTTCAACAGTAGAATCGGCTACGGATATTAAAAGGTTAATCAGTACTACATCTGACTGTTTAGGGTCATTACAAAATTTAGGGATTGATGTGACGTCATGGGATATCTTGATAATTCATATACTTAGTACAAAATTAGATAAAGATACAAGAAAAGCTTGGGAATTGCATGCAGCTTCCGATACCACAGATGAATTGTCTACGTTTAAACAGTTTAGTGATTTTTTAACAAGTCGATTCCGCGGTTTGGAAAATTTGGATAGCAAAATAGATAAAAACCCTAAAACCACACAGTCATTTCATGTATCAAATGATAAAAAAAGTGTTACTTGTGCGTATTGTTCAGCTGATCATCGAATTTCATCTTGTCCAAAGTTTTCCAAAGAATCTGTTGATAGTCGTCGAAATATTGTACAAGAAAAGAATTTATGCTTTATTTGTCTAAATAGTAACCACTCTGCTAGGTTCTGCAAAAACACTCACAGGTGCCAGGTGTGTAAACGCCGCCACCATTCTTTATTACATCCTACGGGGGGGTCGGCATCAGTAATTGGTGAGGGTAGTACGGCTGCTCGCGAGGGAACCTCATCGATGGCTAATGAGAAAAAAGATGTTGCCGCGCAAGCGGAGGATAAACCACTAGTCTCATGTCTTTCGACAGGAAATAGCAAACAAGTGGTGTTATTAAGCACAGCCTTATTAAAGGCTGAGTCAAAACATGGGACTTACCGGGTGGTTAGAGCGTTACTCGATCAGGGATCACAGGGATCCTTTGTAACCGAATCCATGGTCCAGTATTTGGGTTTGAAGAAGATATCTTCAAAAAATACGGTGGTGGGTGTGGGTGGAAATCAAAGTACTACGTCGACTGCCAAAGTAGTTGTCACGATTGTCTCAAGAATAGATCCAACGTTTAAACTGCAGGTAAATGCTTACGGGTAAATCCGGCTCGAAGGACCATGTTGAACCCGGAACCCTCGGGCTTTGTGAGGGTTCTGTTGATGCTCGCTCACGTTGCGAGCTGGTAGATAGACTGCTGAAACTAGCTCAATGCGAACCCCCGGGCTTAGTGAGGGTCGCAAAGAGACTATGGTTCCCTACGGCGCTAGGTTGTGGAAAAATGAAACATAGGGTACCAATCACCTCCAATGTTTAATCTACCATGTTGATTGGTAACATTATAGAAATGCACTTTTTAGATTACTATTTAAATGTACTCACGGTTTTTCTTCACAATAATTATTCACTCACTCACTCTGATGATCGACACTTGCTCCATACAAGTGGCGCCATCTGCTTAGCTGCTTACTAAGGTCCGCTTCACCTCCCTCGCGCTGCTCCTCCAGGGTGTCACAGCCAGTCCAGGCTGCCTTGGCTCCAACAGGCTGCTCCTCTTCTCTGGCTCCAGTTCCACCCGGCTCCACCTCCAGCTCCTGGGCACCTTTCACCTGGTACCCGCTGAAGGGGCTGATCTGGACAGCGATCCACTGCCCAGTAACGACGCGTAGGGTGGCAATCACTACCACCACCGATGATCACCAAAAAACACTCGCGGCCGTATCCGACTCGACAAGGACCATGTATATCGAGGGTCGACTTGGAGAGGGATAGTAAATAACACCACACCGAAATTACTTCACAACCCGTATATTAATAATAAGTGACAATTAATTCCGATAGGTGGTCTGCTCACAAATATAAAATGTTCCACCGGACCCAACCAAACGCGTGTAACGAAACCATAGCGAGTTTTAATTTTACCCGTGCTGCCATCTATCGAGCGATGCGGTACTAATTATCGAAAAGTCACTATGATTTTGCTACTTGCTCAGACAATGGCTTTTGTTAATCTCAGAGTTATTGGGTGCTTTATCTTAATATTTGTGAGGGATGTTTCTTTCTTCGACAAATTGAGATTATTCATATTTGTGCTTAACAGCACCTTCAATTGTTACGCTTTCTGATTCCTGATTAATAGTCCTGGATCTTGCTAGCGTCTCTTCTTCTTTTTCGTGTCAGTAATGACTCATTTGTTGTGAGATTTTTTATGCGGTCAGTGGGCCTCAGACTCGTTTCCATATCTGGTTCATATACACTATCAATGCTGGTTTCTTAAGTAGAGAACTGCATATTTATGTCATGTATATTTTGAATAATGCCTCTTCTACTAAGTGATGTGGTACTAGGTTTACCTTTACGGAATTTCCTAGTAAAATCCTAGAGTATGGACTTGTGCCCAGTTAGTCGCCCACCATTAACTTGAACGTAGAAGGCGTGCGTCAAACCTATAGCCACGCCTTCAGAGATCACATATGTGTAATTTAGAGTGTGTAACTCTAGGTAGGTCTAGTTTAGAATCTGACTGTAGTTGCTAAAAGCCAAAAAATTAAAGTTGATGATGTTGTTTCTTTTCTCCTCTTAATGTAGCTTCCATAGTTACAATAGATTCCGATACTAATAAGTTTCTTTCTTCTTCAGGTAAACAGACTGCAATGTGAAAAGACTTTAGTTAAACACGCCAAAACGAGTGCCTTACAAACGACTTAGTGCCTATTGTACAAATAGTTACGATTAGCTACGAACGATACGAAGTGACGATACGCGAATCATTGGTGAGTACTTACTGTAATTATTTATTTATTTATACTTTAAGCACAAGTAAAAACCTGTACAAAGGCGGACTTAATACCTTAGGCATTTTCTACCAGTCTACCTTAAGGTGATGAAGAGATGGAATAAGGATGCAGAATGCTGTATTTATTAGTAATCTTAAAGGCTAAATCATCACCAACCAGAATTTAACTTCATCATCATCACCTATTTTACTCCTGGAAGACATAATTTATCTATGCAGGCGCGGACCTCGCTTCCAAAAAGGTTGACCTACCAATAAATAAGCCAAGTAAGTACCTACTAGTCTGCCTAGGGAGTGGCCAATTCAATTACTGATCAGAAACTGTACAAGAAACGTATGATATTTTGGCCAAGACCTTGTGTGCTGGTGTCTGTACTTACAATAAATATTACCACGCTGACAAAAGTCGCGGGGCAAACAGTTCTAGCTATGTTTTCCAAATGTTATCCTTAAGATCTTGACTAGAGTTGTGTGCTTGTGCTTGCCCTTCTTGCCAGTCCATCCTCGCCACTTACACAAACTGAACTGACGTATGCTTGATCGCTATATTAAAGTTATCGGCGGGATTAAACAAATATTCAAGAACCTCTGACCACATCACCCGTCTGGTCGGAGGATCATGTATTTACGTTTTTTGAATTCCCCAAAGGAGTAACTGGCTTGTGGACATCACATCATGTAGGCAGCCGCATCATCTAAAAGGACCTAGAACTGAAGACCTATATATGAAGGTATATGATGATGAACGTACAAGAAAACACTGAACCGATAAAATATTTGTAGAAAAACGTCCAAGCAGTATATTTTCATGTAAGAGACAGACCCTCAATTTAAACCCAAATGTGTTTTCTATGCAGCACAGCGGGAGTCACGTCACTCTGAGTGCCTTCGATTTACCGAACATATCCACGGAATTTGGTAAAACAAAATAATGTGGGTAAAAAAAGCCGCATTTAAAAATGGGAGCGAAAACCCCCCATTTTTAAACGCAGCTTTCTAGTAGTGTAGTGGATCCGTAAATCCTTAAGATAGCCTAGACTTACCCGAAGTTGAAACTGAAGGTAACTATAACAATTTAGGAGCTATTTCAATATAGCATTTCAAAGAAATTTTATACGTATAAGTACTATCAATTTATCAGTTTTATATATTTTTTACTAGTTTACGTCCTATTATCAGACTTACAGAAAATACACACAAAATTACATAAGAATCGGTCAAGCCCTTTGGGAGGTGTTACAAACACTGTGACTCTATAATTTTATATACTAGAAATTAATATCGAGGTTTTTACAATGTAGTCAGGGATGTCTAAGATAAACTCAGAATGTACATACGAATTTAAAAAGTCACATTTGTGCTAGATCAGATTTGGATTTACAACAGTAAGTCCAAATACGTGATTAAAGACTTTTCAGTCCAAATTTCATTCCTGCGCCAATTAATGTCAAACAAGGTAACTTTAGACGTATTTAAGACAGATTGAAAACTGAGATAAGAATGCAAACGATTTAAAGAATTCGGGCATAGCCCCTCAGTGCAAAGCGCCCGCCTTAACCACTTGTCCATCGATACATATTCCCAGCTTCATAACTGCCATCTCCACTTGTAACTCCAAGAAGTCTATCTACCAACCCTTCAGTTGTCTCCTTGACATCACGCACACTAAATTCCGTTTCCCCTTCACCTGAAGTGCCAATATAATCATCAGCACAAACACTCACATCACACCAAGATTGTAAACCGCAAAGTGTTGGTGACAAGTGCTCACACGCAACTATGGCAAATCATAATTGATTCGTGAGATGTTCCCGATGTCATAATATTTACTTTAATAATGGGTTGGTTAGAGGAAAGGCGAGATCGCTAATAAGCAGGGAATGGCAAAAATGAAGATAGAAGGGTTGATAATAATAATAGAAAACATAATATGGATGATGATGGTAAAGAAAAGTATAATTGCAAAAATACTGCATAAGTTTTTTTTTTTCAAGAGAATTTTTCCGATCCCTCGTCGATTTAAATATATTTAGTTGAATAATGGGCTTGTTAGAGGAAAAGCGATCTTAGTAATAAGCATGGACTGTTGGTCTAGTAGTTAGTGACCCTGACTGCTATGCCGGAGGTCGTGGGTTCGATTCCCACCCAGGACAAATGTTTGTGCGATGAGCACGATCATTTGTTCTGTGTCTGGGTGTAATGTTAGATACATTACACCCAGACACAGAACAGATGATGATGATAATATGTATGTATTTAGAAATATATAAGTATGTTTATCAGCTGTTTAGTACCCATAACACAAGCTCTTAGCTTAGCTTGGGTCTAGATGGCGTTGTGTGAAAAAGTTGTAGAATATATTTTTTTTTTTTTTTTTTTTTTTTTATTATTATTAATAATTAATAATTTAATTTAGAATAGTTTTATTGTATAGTTATAGTATTGTATGATAATATTAAAGCAAATAAAAAAAATATATATATATTTTATGGACTAACAAAAATGAAGCAGGAGGGGTTGTTATTGATAGTAACATTAGTAAAGAATATGCGATTAATGAAGATGTTGAGAAAATGCCAAATTTTTCTAACCTGTCAGACACTAGTCATACGAAAAAAAAATGATATACCTAATAGGATAGATCATGAATTTAGTATATTATGATCCTGAACCCCCAATTAAAATGTTTCGTCGGTTTTTTCTTAATTTCTTTCTCTCAATGATGAGCTTGTGGCTAAATGACAACAGCCTCGTGGATCGATCAAAGGTTAAGCTACGTTTGACGAAGTTGGTTCGTGGAGTGATGACCACAATTACATATCAAGACTCCTCCGTGCCAAGGAAAGCACGTAAAGCCGTTGGTCCCGGCTGTCATTTCTAGATCTATGACAGTCGTTACAGATAGTCAGGAGCCCGAAAATCTGACAACCAGTTTAACTAAAGGGTATCGCGTTACCCAGTAACTGGGTTGTGGATGTCAGACAGGAGTGATTTTGATGATGAGTTTTCCAATGTGGTTTTTCACTTTATCATTGCCGACGTCACGCGGTTTCACCCGCGTAGTTCTCATTCCCGTGGGAATACAGGGTTAAAAAGTAGTCTATGTTACCCGGGGATAGTGTAGCTTCCCAACGGTGAAAGAATTTTTCAAACCGGTGCAGTGGTTTTTGAGTTTATTCATTACGAACATACACACACATTTTTTTTCCTCTTTATAATATTAGTGTAGAAGAAGTGACTTAAACTTTTTAAAGTTAATTTTCAGCGATTAAAATAGTAATGATGATTTTAACAGTTTAGAAAAAAACCTTATTAGGGAAACTCGATGTAGGATTTAAAATAAGACGCCAGCACACCATTCTACTCCAAACTGTCAAAATTTCCCAATTGAACGTGAACGTTATTCTGTTTGCAATAAAGTTGAAAAACTATAAAAAAAATTGACGCATTGGGCTGGCTCAATGTGCTAGCCTCTGTACGTACAGATATAGAATCATGGTATAATCATTTGCGTCAATGTATCTTCCACCCTGAACATCCGATTCGTTCCCACGTATATTTTAATATATCAGGCGAAATGTAACTACCACCCTATCTATTAATACCTGAGACAAGATCTGTGTAACACCAATATCCTGGCAAACTTGGAATGAGAATAGAATACTCTATTTGTAGCCATATTGTCGTCAGAAAGGACAAGAGGACATTTTGCATGTAGGTGGTGGCAAATTATATCTCTCGGGCATGGCCGGTATTGCCGGTGGACCAAAGTGAATATTGGTTTTTGTAACTAAAACGAATAGATTTACTAATTATTTTAAAATTTCCATCGAGATCGTTATCAAACCAACAATTTGTCCTATTGTTATTTCAAGTAACGCAATTACCATAGATACAAACAATATCTGTAATGACATCAATATCTCTCAATTTGCAACATCAACAGCGTCATGAACATCGGTGTTGCCAGGGTCTCAACCCTTCACGTCGCCGCCCATTACTTCTGTTCCATCGCACATTGCACTCCGCTACGTAAATATTCATAATTGTCCTCTATAACAGCACTCTTTGGGGTAACATCTCGGCCCACTAACTACACAGTTCATTGAACTATTTAAAATCTTCTGCGTACAAAGATAAAGGTGATATTCGCGTGGCAGGTGGTGTTTTTTTAAATTTCCTGTCAATCAGCAGCCTTTTGTCGAGCAAAGTGGCCACAGGTGCATTGTTAAGCCAACCCTCTTTATAATTCTTTTATTGTACAATTGAGTCGGTGCTCGCAAATTTCGTCCATCATCGAGGGAGATGTTAATGGCCAGTAAAAAGTTTTATTAGTAAATACATAAGCACTAAATCTTATAGTGACATGATAAGGGGATTAATAAGTTTGGCGTCCCCAGAAAGCATCCCATGGAAATCTTCGCCCCGATACGAATCAATAAACAAAATCACGAGCTCCGGAAATCCGAGCGGAGTCCGAGATGCATTTCCATCTTTCATCGTCTTTTCACCCTCCGAATATCATCCCTAAAGTTCGTTCCCCCATCTCTGTGTTCTGCACGGGTGCGTAAGGGACGGGAGATCTGCAGGGCGCATGCGCGGATCAACCCCTCATGAGCTTCGAAGAACGTTGATAGTGGCAAGCGCGAGATCCTGGCGCGATGCCGGGGTCGCGGTACATTCCTCCGTGGACCGTCCGCGGAGGCGGAGGTCCCGCTCTCTCACCCCCGGCATCCAAACTTGGACAACTGCACAATACTTCACAAGACTAAGGTGCACCGCAGGGAGCCACACTAGGCCTTGACTTAGAAAATTTCGAGTCAATCTCCTTCTATTCTCCATACTAGTCCATACTCCATTTAAATCAATTCTCCAAGTCTTCTTAAGCCAAGATTAACAATACACAAGCAAGCGGGGTGTGAGAGAGCGAGAAGGTAAAGTATTTCTCTAAAGTGGGAACGAGACGACGAGATGGTACGCCGCTCCCGATCGAGGTAAGCACCACTTGTACGGGGCCACGTGTTCCAACTTTTAGTTTTCAGTTTCAGGTGGTTGAAACTCGCCGTTGGCCGTTGTTTCGTCAAAAGCTATTGTTTGCCCTTTGATTTCATTTTACAGATTTCCTTTTGGTAGCGTGTTCGTAATATGTTCTATTGATTATGTAGTGTGTTGCTTTGTTAATGTTTATCCAATTGGTTTGGGTTCGGTGTCCTACTTAGCGCGGGGTTTATTGTATTCTAACGGTTTTTGTCGGTAACTATTGTTTTCTTTACTATTAAAATTTGTGTCCTTTAACGGCCAGGTTTCGTAACATTGCCACAGCTATGTAATCTTTTCAGTTTCTCTAAGTCTATTACTGGGTTTAAATAATTCTCTATAAATCTAAGAAGCAGGATTTATCACATGAAGCAGAAAGCTCCTGATGTGGTATTATTGACTTCTTTACTTTTTTCTACTATATCCATTTATTGTGGTTTTAAATCCTTTACCATTTCTTACTTCAAAAACGTAATGATCTCACAAACGCCACCAACCAGAATCAGTTTTCCTTGCCCTATGATTGCGTATCTTGATAATACTATTTTTTTTTCAATAAACCCACACGTATCGGTTCCCTTCAAGCAGCGTATAATTATCGCTTGCATACTCTGTGATTATATCTCGTTAGTTCTCTTCAAGGTTCTCACCGATCTGTTACGTTTGTATTTGCCTTTCAATTATCCAGAATTTTCCTCCTCTGTTTGGGTGTTATTTTAAATTTACGTCTTTAAAGCTGTATATTTGCTCACATCGCGTTTACCCGGTAATACACTGTCTTTTACGCCAGATATATCTTGTACGTCATTGAACATTTACCGAGTAACTTTTATATACATTTTACTGTCTTGTACAGTGATACGTTACCGTGGTATCACTTTGTTGTGCCATTCTTATTCTTATCCAGTGAATGAAAGTTCGTCCCATTCATAAATATTACAATCGTAACAAGAGACGCTCTTGACATTCAGCATCGTGTTCGCAATCTTATCTTTATCCTTATCTATGTAAATGGTATCTATACATTTTATGTAAAATATTGCAGTAGACAAAAATTAAGGTTCGCCGTCAAATACTTAGTTACGTAACATATATTATGTCGTCCAATTTCAATGTCCATGTTTACAATTTTTGCACTTTTACGATAAAATTAATCTTCTTCATGCTCGTTACCACTATCTTTATCAAAATTATAGATTATCGATTACTTCATAGTGACGTAGTCCCGTAGCTATCTTATCAGTATAATTCTGTAATCAGACAAGCTCCATATGTACAGGGACAGTATCGTCATTCATTAGCTCTTTGCAAGGATCGTTAGAGTCAATTTTGTCTCTCCGGGGGTCACCTCCTATGGAGATGATTGGCTTCTCTTCCATACTACCTTCATCGATTAAGGGGTGATGAATGAATGGGAATTAGTTAAACTTGTTTAAAGATTATGGGGGATTATTTACAGATGTGCCTTTATTTATATGTTCAGTTTGGGCAGCGATTTCTTGGGAATATAAATTATAGTTTATTTTAAGTTCTTAAGAGATACTACTTTTTCATCCTGTGTTTTCAACGGTTCGGTATTGTTGTTACGGATTTGGGTTGAGGTAATTATTGGAAGTTTTCTCTTATGCACATTATTTAGAAGTACATTTGTTTAGTTAGTTTAAATTGTATTCTTAATTATCAAAATTCTACAAACACACAGCTCATCTTTCTCTAGATAAGATGTGTGTGTGTGGAAGTTGAGCATGAGAAAAGTCTAGTGCTTTTCTCATGTGATACTACTTACCGTTAGTACTGTCTTTTTATTAACAATCCTAAAAAAAGCGTGTCTTCTTCCACATTCGGCAGTATTTTTAACGATTTTTTAATATGATCTATGATGAAGTGATCTGGGAGCAAGAACATCACTTCTGTATGTTTCATTGTTTCATGTTTCGAATTATGGCAAAAATCTGATGTTAGTCTTCAATCATGCTAACAAACAATTTGACCAATCGTCCCCTAAATATATTAAAATGGCAGTGCCTCCCCTTTATCCGGCCACTCAATAATCCCCTAATTCGCTAATAGAAAAACAGAACTATCGGATTTCCCGCGTACGCCGTGACGACTTCCTGCGGCGACCGGATGTTTGTCGGCTGACATGTAGGGACGTTTTTATCTCTCCTTGAGATATTTCTGTTTGATCTTCTCCTTATATTTCATGCTATTTATGAATAGAGTGATCGTAATCATTAGGATCTGCTAATCTAAATGTAGATGTGTGTAGGTATGGAATCATCTATTTTTATGACTTTGGTACTAACCCTATGGTCTTGTACAAGTCTTTCGTAGTATTTTTGGCTCATGAGTCTTTAGTTTCTTTCCATTGTTCCTTATCATCTACTTTCATATCTTTGGTATTAACACTACGGGATCTTGGTGCAAGTGTTTCTTTCCTGTCTACTGTTTCTTTAAGCAGAAACCTATATGTATTCTGAAACTAGTATCGTTTACAATGTTCGATCCAAAAATGCAACTGTCTCTACCTTGGTAAGTATTAGTAATATTGAGGTGCTATGTATACAGTTCTTATCATAATGCATTATGTCATTAACCATCCCACGTTTCTCTCATTACATGACGATCACACGTTTTTTGTATTATCCATCTTAATGGCTTCGTTGTCTTGCCTCAAATCTAGTACTTCGTCTTATCTTTAGAAAGATGAACCAGGATTGGCAAACTTACTGGCTTAATCTTTGTAACCACGCCCGAGTCTTCTTCCATTTCATCCATTTCTTCCATTTCACTTATTCCAATACATTTTCTTCATGAGGTAGAGAGACAGTAGCATCCCGGCGCCAGACATGTCGGCGCCTGAGTGTATCGATCCCACCCCTGTGGAGGGGGACGCATGCGCGGTACTTGTTTGTGAAGATTTCTTCCGATTATAGATTTTCTTTAAGTACATTATGTACTAGAGGTTTATTAGCTTTTAGTTTTATGGAGGCTTTCATTTCAACATTCAGTTCGATTTTATCGTCGATGTGATTTGTTTGTTTGTTCTGATTGGATGGTGGTCCAATCAGATTGATATTGGAAATTAGTAAGATGGTTTTGGTGACGTCATTATAATACTTTAGTGACTTTAGAATAGTTACGGGTTATTGTGAGATAGTCCAAATTACTTTATTTTCTTTAACAAATGATCAGACAAATTAAATATTAACAAAGACGAATAATACTAAAGTTTTCTGCTTTGAACCTGATGGACCTAAATTAAAATGTATTCTTATCGTAATATTTCCGCAGCACTTAACAGTAATCCTAGATCCCTTTCACGTAAAGAAAGAAAGAAACCCTTTGGTACAATCCTAAATATTTCATCAATGTCCCTCATATCGGATTAATACATCCACCCATTGTCTTTTAAACAAAAAGAAACCATGACGTCACTCACGGTAACACTATACCACCATTGTGTGGTAGCACTATGGTCAGTGACGTAGTGTGACACACCCTTTGTGTCTGTGTATTAATTAGAAGGCAGCAGTTTTGATAATATGTCATTGGTTGGTGGTTGGTTGTCTTACCAGATTTTGCCTGTACGTACTAATTCTTCTATTGTATGTGGTTCTAACTTTCCTTTGGCCCATAAATTTAAACCAAAAATAGTATAATCGATTTAAAAAAATCGTTAGGGTCTCAGACAGTCTGTTATTTGGACCCAAATCTAGCCTAGCGTAAAACCATACTAGTTTTGTAACCTTTGATTTGGGGCTTACTATAGTAGGTACCAGTATTTCAATATCAACAACAAGTGTCATTATATTATTTAACTTGCAAACAACTGATTTAGGGTTTACTGTAGTAGGAAGGTACCTACATTTTAATATCAACAACAGTTAGTGTCATTATACTCGTATTTTACTTAACTTGTAAGTTTGACGTTCAAAAGTGCCTTTTGCTGGCCTCATTGAAATAAATAATTTGACTTTGACTTTTTATCAAAAGAATGACGTAATTGATCACCATGCTTGCATCCCGTGTGTGGTGGAACTGTCCGTTTCAGACGATTAAGTACATACGGATTTTTCTTCCGATGTTTCCTTAATAGATTAAGTAATAAAGGAAGAATTAAAAGTGGGTCTTCGTATCTAAAAATAACAAGTATGAGTGTGGAAAATTTTATACTAATAGTTACATAGAAGTTTAAATCCGAACTGAAAAAATGTAAATTTTGTGGGATTTTTATTAAGCAGAATGTTACCTCCCCTATTACATGGGACTTGAACATAACTGGCGAAATGTGGCCAGGCGAAGTCATCCCGGGAAAACTTAAGCGTAGTGAACTGTGACAACACAATTATTCGCGTTCACTTAACCAACATTTTCACGCAGAACATTTTGCAAATACCTCTCTACCTAAGCCGTCGGGGATTACAGGCGTGATATTATGTTTATTCACCTTCCATTCATTCCGCACATCTTTCTAATTGATTCAACCTCCCAAGTTAAGAGTTTACTTAGCGACAAGCTCCCGTTGCTAGGCAACCGACACGACGCAGCGACGACGCTGAAACTCTAGGCCTGACTGAGTTTGAAACGTATTGTGGGGTAGTAGGAAATTAATTTGGCGTCGGGGATTTAGATCGGAAAAGTAGGGCAGAGTTAACTCATGTTATAGAATGTACAGCTCTGGGTTTTGGTGAGTAAATTTAAACAGGTTCTTAATTTCTATAAAAGTGTAAGATTTTGATACTTACATCGTTTTCTATTCTCTTCCGTAACTCTACGAATTATTAGGAATAGGTGTAACTATAGGTCATCCACATTTCAGCAAAGATAGACCGGCGGAGTTCAGTCAGTTCGAAACCAAGCACGCAACTCTTGACTTTTTAGATTCATGTGCATATTGTATAATTATCACTTTCTTCAAAAACGGTGAGGGAGGCCACCGCACCTTAAAACCGGCATGCCTGAGAGATATTTCTCAATGCCATGTAAAGCCAAGTTAGTTTAGTAAGGTAGGGTTAGGTAAGTCACTAACAACACAAAAAGAGAAGAAGTCAACTGGGCACATACCCAGATCACCAATGAAAGACTCCAGATGAATAATAACTCTTAAGCCAACACGGAAATCAAAAAACAACATCCTTAAATTGTCACAACACATAAAGAACAAATTTATCACATCGATCAACACAATAGAGACAAGTCTGCTAATAGCAGTCGACGCGTTAAATCAAGATGTCCACGTCAATCAGCTTCCGATGAGAACATTCCTGAATTCAGTGATCCGTCAACAATGTGTGCCGACACGCTTTGAACTCCATGAATATTTTGATAAGGCATCAATTTTATATTCACCCTCTGGTGTTTATGTTTTCAATTTTATCGATCTATTTGATATAAAGACGCTTGATGTATCGTTAAAATGTGTTTATGATTCGTATGATTAAAGTAAACAACGCTATCATGTTGATATGGTGTAGAAATTGAGCCCAAGTTTAACTACTCCTACTGCTAACTGAATGGACAGAATTTTCTTAAAGTGTGGTTAATATCTAACCTGAGAGCAGCGGTGGCGAAGACGATAAAAGCACCGTCAAATAAATTGCTATAAAGAGATGATGTTCAACTACAGCTCAAAAATATAAAATTCTCGACACAAACTTTTTCTAGAATGTTAACTAAAATCTCCGCTATGCCAGCCATGAACAATACAACTAGGATTCTCAATAGAAATAAATTAGTAATGATCATAAATGTCTAACTGTAATCTAATACAGATCATTCCTATTAGAACCCTTTTATACTCAGTAGAGTATAAAAGGGCTCTAATCAGTTATTTACTGACGAATGTCTGGCTAATGTCAATTATCTGAGTAATTTTATTAGCAGCGTCCCCAGACCCCAATTCTGTTGAATATCAACTAAATGAAGTGTTTCAGATAATCTTAGTAAATTAAGTTCAGTTAAATAAAGAAATGCGTACTTATAAATGCTGTAGAAGTGCGTTCCTTGCGAAGTATCTGTGGTGTAACAATGAAAGATAGATTGAGGTAAGATGTCATAAAGCAACGGTGTGGTTTAAAAGAAGAAGTAGTGACAGAAATCGAAAAGAGTGTGCTTAGATGTGAAAAGTGTGTCCTACTGGATACAAGTCTATGAGTTTTTTGTAGTACGCTCCGCTGCCGCTCCAATATTCATATACTATTCTAGATGGCATTACTGAGACATGGGATCAAAGTTTTTCTATGACATTTCATTGACATGCCCGCTCTATAGTATTTTAAATCTCTTTGCGTTGAAAGGATAAATGAAAGGCGACTAACGGAAGGTATTTATAAGGCAGATGTAAATGAAAACGTTGTGAGAGGATGCTCTAAACGGACATACATAGAAGTTCTTGAGAAAGTTCGGATGTGTACAACATGTATGAATGTAAATGAAGCAAAAGAAATATGTAAGAATCGTAACACATGGTGCTGTGAAGTTTCTGCCTGGCCCCATCGGAAAAAGGCACGAATTTATGCACGTGCCTATACCTAGATGTGACATTACTCAAAAATTTTCATCAGACTAGGTCTGTCATAAAACAATAAAGTGAAACGAATGCAGAGAAACTTATATTGAACTATTAAAATTCCAACATTTCCAACGGGGTGGTGTGTTGAGTACTAGGGGCTCCAATGATGCCTTTTTATGCAAAACTGTATGCAATAACTCGCCCGTTATGACTATGGGCTTTTTAATGAGTCCATGTGAATTTGTTAATATCCCAAATTCTGTATCTCCACTCTTATGTGTGGGGAGTAAGGCTTAACATTCCGTAGCACGAGATTTTGTGAAATGCCTTCGCGTCGGTTTTTATTACATCTCAGTTGAGTTGTTGAGGGGTCTACTCCTTAGTTCTGTTAAGTATGAGTTTATATGTCTAGATATTAATTCAAGGGTTAGTACTTTTTACGGATGTTAAGTTTATTGGTTTATTAGTCACGTTCTCGTCATTAATACGTCGTTCGCTATTTGATGGGGATTCGGAATTATGATTAAAGTGTGTTCCGTTCGTCGTTTGTTCGTTGAACCTTTCGGGATGATTTAAAAGGTCACTAGTTTGAGTTCTATAGTCAATAGCACGTCTATCATAACGATTCGACTTTGAGGACGCCTTATTGCCATTGATAATATCATTGCTGGTAAGCTTTTCTTATGGATCTTTATTGATAGCAGCGGTAGTAGAAGGAATCAATTTATTCATGTATTTGATGGGGATTCGGAGTCAAAATTAAGCTATGTTCTATTGGCCGTTTGTTCGTTGAACCTTTCGGGATAATTTAAAAAGTCAGTAGTTCGACTTCTACTGGCAATACCACGTGC
Source organism: Euplexia lucipara (assembly GCA_921972225.1). Lineage (NCBI taxonomy): Eukaryota > Metazoa > Arthropoda > Insecta > Lepidoptera > Noctuidae > Euplexia > Euplexia lucipara. The sequence continues at coordinate 12,110,656 of OV179169.1, read as the reverse complement.
TTGGCAATTCTATTGAGGCAATTAAACACATTACCCTGTTAGACAATTTATTAATTCTATTTCATACAAAACATTATAACATTATAATCTCATTCCCATAGTTATCTCCCAAATAACTATCAGCTGCTCTCACTCGTTTTTTTATCCTCACGCTCGCATACCATTAATCTTAAATACCGACTCTCTCATCTATTACTGGTTACAAAAATAGATGAACTCATAAATATTACTTTGTGGCCAATAAACAGAATGTGTTTGGAAGTTTTGACTCTTCGAATGGTGTACAGTTAACTGCACGTACATGCTAACGATTCATCGTCGACAGCGACTTTGTTACTCGTAATAAGAGCTGTTTTTGCAGTTCACATGTAGCTATTGAGGTGTTTGTGACTTTACATATTTTCCGTAATAATTAACAGTGTACTCCGTACAATTTTTATATTTTGTATAATTTAGGTGTCTTCTCCAAGGCTAGAGTGAATAGGCTCTTAATAAACTAGTGCGCTTCACCATCATTTATTGCATCACTGCTTACCATCAGGTGGGATTGCAGTTAAGCACTAGTTTATAATATTAAAATAGCACTTCGCTCGCGTGAAGTTCGTTTTTTCACTTCAAACTTTAAAATACTTGTAGATCTGACTATGAAATGTAGCCTATGTAACTCGGTGATTAAAATAGCTTTTTATTAGTGAAATATTTTTTAAAATCGGTTTGGAGTTTTTGAGTTTAATCCATAGACACAAAACATCAAATTTTTCCTCATTATAACATTAGTATAATTTAATTCTTGCAGTTTTGAAAACAAAATAATAGCTGATGTTACTCGGTGATAAAATAGCTTTTTATAAGTGAAAGATTTTTTTAAATCGGTTCTTTAGTTTTTGAGACTAATCCCTACGAACAAACAATCAAACATTTCCTCTTTGTAATATTAGTATAGACGAAACGTGAATCTTGCGTCGTATCTCTAAAAATTGACTCGCTCTGCCATATGATTGATGAGGCTGTTTTTAGTCAGTAAACAAATATTTTTGAAGAATAAACAGAGTGAATGAAACATAACAAAACATTGACAGAGATAGATTAAGATTTTCATTGCAAAGTTTGGGGTGATAGAAAATAAATTACATTTATTTCTGTAAATAAAATAAATGCTTTTACATGTTACAAAATAAAAATGAACAAATTGCTACTAGATAAAGCTGGCTATCTTTTCACTAACTGGCGTCCAGGGGGTCGAGTCTGCTATTGCAATCGTGTCTCAATGACCGGTCAATGATCGATTTTTGACGTATAACGTCAAACTTATGACACATTTCCCATACAAAAACTGTCAAAGTTGTCAAATATTCGATCAATGACCGGTCATTGAGACACGATTGCAATAGCAGACTCCGAGTCCCAGTTGCACACCTAACTTTGAAGACAACTGAGATATTACAAGAAAATTGACAACAACTGACAATTACTTTGGTTAAAACACGACTTTCTCCTCATAATCACACTCACACAAGTTTCTTTCGTTAACTACTTCAATCTATTTTCAAAAAAACATCCAATTTTCTAATTGTCAACAAATGCATCTTTTATTTTAACCCAAATGCCGGTAGATATTCTTTGACTTCAAAACATGTGCAACAAATCATAAATAAGAGAAGAATGTGTGTTAATCAACTCCTTAAAGCGTGTCATTAGGAACAGGAATATTTTTAGAGCTGATATTATAAGTGACTCGCACTCGATAGAAATCCTTCACTAGCGGACGACACCCGGTTCCATCCGCGTAGTTCCCGTTCCCGTGGGAATACAGGGATAAAAAGTAGCCTGTGTCACCCGGGGATAGTGTAGCTTCTCAAGAAGTCTCAGTCTTATGAGTTCAATTTAGTACGCTCCGCTGCCGTTCCAACATTGCTATATTATTCTAGATGGCGTTACTGAGTCATGGGATAAAAGTTTTTCTGACATTTCCTCGCATGACCGCTCTATAGTAGATATTTGAAATCTAGCAAATAGTGAAAGAATTGTTCAAATCGGTCCAGTAGTTTTTAAGTTTATTCTCTTAAAAATCTTATATAGGTAGGTACCTATAAAATTCTCGTGTTACAATGTTAGTTACCGTAATCCTCCGAAACGGCTTGACCGATGTTTATGAAATTTTACATGCATATTCAGTAGGTCTGAGAATAGGCTAAGTACTATTTTTTTTTATATTTGTTTTGTTTTTTGTTTTTTTAGTGCAGAACGAAGTTTGCAAGGGCAGCTAGTATTAGTATAGTAGTATAGATAGGTCCTTGCAGCATGCACGTTTTTGTATGGATGTGATATTAAAGGAGTAAAGAGGAACACCGTGTAAAGTTCCTCATACAGTTACCGGCACGTAACTTGGCAAGAGATAGTCGTAGTGGGGTAAGTTCGCGCATGTAAAAATGTAAGAAATTGTGCGTGCGCAAATAACTCTTGCCAAGTTACGTGCAGGTAACTGTACCCAATAGTAAAAGGGAGACTCTTCTGACCAGATAGATGTGGATTCTGGTGGGCTTCAGTCGCATGTTGTGTCTGGTGGGCTACTGTCCGTTGGTTGTTGTGTAGGGATCTTTTTATACTTGTATGACGTGTAGAAAAATGTTTGTAAAGACCTATAATTACAGAAATGAATATCATTTTTATTGTCATGTCTTTTCCGTATTAGAAGAGGCCTATGCCCTGCAATGGGACAGTAACAGACTGGTAATATTACTAAGTACCTAGTCTCCCAAAGATGCGAGCGAAACATCAACATATAAAGCCCACATGTTGCAAACAGCCCAGATCGCACGACCAACAAACAGCAGTAAATTCAGACAAATTGAGCGTGAATGACACGCCCTTTCAAACATTTCGCTTCAATTATTTTTACGAAGGGTGCAAAACATTTTTAGTTCGCACGCCAGCACATCAAGCTATCCCAAACTGTCAAATACTTCCAATCGAATACATACATATACAGGTTGTAACGGAAAGGGTATATACATACAAACAGGGTGAATAGAGTATTTAATAACGAGTCTTTCCTCAAAATCTCAGCTCCCAACTAATAACTTTGAAACTTCACGATATTATTTAATATCGACAGTTTATTAAATGCAAAATCATAACAAACGTGTCACCGCACTATGAGGGTCATAATCCTGTCCGGCAAGGTTCAAGTATATCTATCTCGGGTTCTGCGCGCCTAGTACAGACCTATCGGGCTCTGTCTAACCGACGAAGGCGCGACGGCGCGGGCGGGCTCAACTTTACAATTATGTATGTATATGTTTAAAAACGTTGCCATGTCATTTCTTATCACCAAGAGAATCCGTGCCCTTCGGATGTATATACCCTTTCCGTTACACCCTGTATACATACATACATAAACTCACGCCTTTTTCCATGGGGGTAGGCAGAAACTACAGAGCGCCACATGCTACAACTCTTACATACTTCTTTTGCCTCGTTTACATTCATACATGTTGTCATACACACACGCCGGTTGCGAGTACTAGGTACGCACCTGACCTTTCTGAAGAACCTCACCAATAAGGTCTATGTATGTCCTTCTAGGACGTCCCCTCCCGGCGTTCCCACTTACATCTGCCTTGTAAATACCTTTCGTTAGTCGCCTCTCATCCATCCTTTCAACGAGACCAAACCATCTAAGCATACTCTTTTCAATTTTTGCCACTACATCTTCTTTTAAACCACAACGTTGCTTTATCACATCATTCCTCAATCTGTCATTTATTGTTACACCACACATACTTCGCAAGGAACGCATTTCTAATCGAATATGAACCTTATTCTTAAAAAAACAAGCGAACCTTTACAGCAGTCGCATAATTTTCGATTGACCTGTTGGTCTAGTAGTTAGTGGCCCTGACTGCCGTGCCGGAGGTCGTGAATTCGATTATTGATCCACATCATTTCATAAAATAAATTATTGAAATGGTTACAAGTCAACTAAGTGTGACATCTGCAGTAAAAGTAGATTATATTAATTTCGGCGTTTATCGTAAATTGTAACATACTTATTGTACCTACTTACTTTAGTTACAAAGTGTGCATTAAAACTAAACTTTTCTAACTTTTATCTAATGCTATTGTAAATGGAGTATAGTTACATTATTATTATTATTATTAAGCCTTTATTGCCAACATAATTCTTTACAATTCATTATTAAGTTTTCAGCATGCAATTAAATCATATAAATGATATTTATTTTTACACGTCACCTTTTTTAGTAAATGAGATCGGTATTTCACTATTTGACTACTCTGAGAAAAAACACCGAAAGAAACTCAGAGGTCAGTCTCTTTTAAAGTCCAGACATTATCTTGGTCAAATCATGTAAGATCCATGCAGATAAGTGTCTGAGATGGTCTTTTGAGGAAAGAACCACACAGAATGAGGGGACCAGATCAGTCAGTGCAAGCATTTGGCAGTAATCGTGAGCTCAACACGGAACTTGAGGAGCTCCACGTGCTGACGAACAATACCAAAGAAAGAACATTTGGGTTGGTCCCATAAATAACTCAATAAAGAAATAAATATATTAACATTCCATTATTATTTTTATTACTATTCTAAATTATATAGTTACATAGTTATTATCAAATGCCAATGCGGCTGTGCCTGCTTCCCATTTAACCATTCTCCAACCTAAAACTTCTGCGTTATCCCTTCGGTTCTTCTACTATAAATAGCTTTCTAAATTTACCGTCACAGGTGATGGCGTTCGCTATAGAATAAACGCTATGGTGTGCCACGAAACGGGACGTTGACCGACATGTTAACTGAAATATGTGGTGTGTTCTACTTCTTATTGAATGTTTCGCGACTTACCTGGTGTCAGAGACTTCCGCCTTTTGACTTGGCTCTAAATGCCGTCGAGGCACATCTCTCAGGCATACCAGCCCCCCTAGCCAAGTTACAAACGATTCGTATCTATTCTCTTTCTACTTCTCGCTAAGTCACGTGGTCAAAACAAAGGGATTTGAGGCGTTCTCGATTGTAGAAAGAGAATAGATACGAATCGTTTGTAACTTGGCTAGGGGGGCTGTTTCCTTACGAGAAAGGATCTTGTAGCTAACTAATAACAGCCTCACGGTTGAAGCAACGCTTGACGAGGTTGATCTGTGGATGGGTGACCATTTATTACGTATCTGCTACACGTACTGCTGTTATTATTGTTCCTAGCGAAGTTTTTTTATTTATTTATTAAATCTTTATGCACTAGTAAAAACACTGTACAAAGGCGGACTTCATGCCTTAGGCATTTTCTATCAGTCCATTTCCTTTTGGAACGAAGTTCCCTATCGTGCGTTGCGAAAGGGGGCTAGACGGAAAAAATTAAGACCGAAAATTGCAGCGACACTTTTTGCTATAGTTGTAAGCCGTTAAGTTATAAAAGACAGTCCACAACGCCCATTCTTCACCACCTCTTAGTGTTTTTGCTGGGAAGAGGAAGTCGAGAAACAAACCTCGCAGCAACAAATGTTGGTGGGATTTAGGTTTAAGAATAAGCTAAGAGTATACTTTAGATATGCCTGTATCATTTGGTTTCGGTCCATCAAATGAGTCTTTGATTAAGCAATTACCAGTGACTATTAAGTATTTTTTTAACAATACATTTTCCTTGTCGACAGGTACCAACTGACAATATACCACCGCAGCAAACACAGGGGGAGTCGTGACGAAGCCTGCGCCAGCGCATCGAGGACGCACTACACGACAACTGGCGGCGGCTGACAGCCACACGCGCTGTAAGTTGATACCTAACTAATAATCAGATCATCATTATATGCCTGCCTTTTTCCAACTACACACATCAAAAGTGTCTAGGGATCAACATATATTTTTGCAATAACTTTTCTCCTGATTGATATTAATTAAAATTTTCTTTAAGGATTCATCAAATAAAGTGTCACAGTAACGATAAACCAAGTCACCTTTGCATTAATAAAGAAATTTGCCATTTTCCTAATAAAGGGATTTTTGACATTTGAACCACTAACATTAAAGTTCGAAAAAAAGACTGAAATAACAGTTTTCTTTAAAATTTTATTGGGTAACTTAAACAATTAATAATCCGTGTTTCTACCGCGAACACTATCAACACAAGAACATCGATTTGGCAAAGGTGACTTGGTTTATCGTTACTGTGACAAACGAAAACACTTTATTTGATGAATCCTTAAAGAAAATTTTAATTAATATCAATCAGGAGAAAAGTTATTGCAAAAATATATGTTGATCCCTAGACACTTTTGATGTGTGTATATTGGGGTCGGCTTCCAGACTTCCAGTTTAACCGGATGCAGCTGAATACCAGTGTTTTACATGGAGCGACTGCCTGTCTGACCTCCACAATCCAGTTGAGCTCACGATTTCTGACAAATGCTTGCACTGACTGATCTGGTCCCCTCATATCTGTATGGTTCTTTCCTCAAAGATCATTTCAGACACTAGTCTGCATGGTTCTTATATGATCTGACCAAGATAATGTCTAGACTTTAAAAGAGACTGACCTCTGAGTTTCTTTCGGTGTTTCTTCTGAGAGTAGACAGATAGTGAAACACCGACCTCACCTTCTATTTAGTTTAAAAATGATGTGTGTATCAGTTACTGGTCCGCAATCAGTTTCATACAAAAGTTTGATACCTACTGGACCAAAATGTATAAAACAGCAATTTTTTTTTTCGAGATTTCCAAGCTGTTTAGTGAAATTTGTTCATATTCATGGGTAGATTACCCTGTAAAACATTGTCCCATAATTAAAAAAAAAACACCCTGTACATTTTCTTTTCTTAGCAAATAAAATTTGCGTACTACCGCCACCTGTAGCCAGGATATTTCACGAACATCGTCCAGTCTGTTCCCATTTTAAATGCTCACACAACCCCTCTCTTTATCATTCCAGGGTTCATTCCAATCCCGCCCGCGCCTCCGCTCCTTCAGCCAGGAGCGGCCACGTCGCCGGCCCAGCGCCTGCTCCTTAGACCTTCAGGAGTTAGAAGACATACCCTACAACACTGCTACTATACACAGGTGAATATTTTATCATTATACTGGCTGGCACTGCTCTGTTGTTAGTAAAATCACGTTATAATAATAATAATACCAGCCTGTTACTGTCTCCATGCAAAGCAAAGGCCTCTTATCGCACAGAAAAGGTACGAGCATTAATCACCACGGTTTCTCAAGGCGGATTGGCGATTTCAAACTTATATTATCTCCAGGTTTCACGATTTTTTTCCTTCACCGATGTCAATAATGTCTAAGATAAACTTGGAAGTACAAATGAATTGAAAAAGTCATATTGTTACTTGCACGGATTCGAACCATAACCTCATGCATGAGAGGTAGGCGCCCTAACCTAAATATCATTTATCATTAGTAGATAGAGAGATTGAGATAGTTTGCCATGTAATAACAGTTAAAGTTTTGCCCGCAGAGCCCACTCTCTAAGCAAGATGGCGGCCCTATCGCTCAAGATATCAATAGATGGCGGGAAGGTGGTGAAGACCATACAGTTCGACCCCTCCACCACCGTATACGACGCCTGCAGAATCATCCGGGAGAAGATTCTAGAAGCCAGCAGCGGTGACCGTAAGTACACATTTTTTTAGGGGTGGAAATTCCTTACGGATGTCCCCCACCCCAGGGAGGGCGGAAGGGTCTGTGAGAAGGTTGCTGACTAAAAACCACACCGAATTCCTTCTTCATGACCTACCAAAACAGAATATTTAGTCGTAGAATAAAAAAGTGAGTGTTAAATTTGAATTTTTAGCTTGTTCCATTTCCGGTTTAGGTAGGATTGTGAAGAAATCTGTAAATGCAGTTTGATTCCTTTTAAAAAATAAAAACTAATGTTTCCTTTACGTAAAATCGAAAAAACCACGACATTATTTTATCGAATTTTTATTGTTACCTTTTAATTGATTGTTAATTACTATTATAATTAATTGATGTGTGTAATGAACGAATTTAAAATCAAATTTTGCTATCTAGCGTCCTACTCCTCTTACATTTGTACGCCGTTCAGGCAAAACATGACTGACATAAGTATAATAATTTGATATAACATCCTGCATGCCATGTGTGTGTATACTCATGTTTTGGACAAATAAATTATCTTTTATCTTTTTATCTTTTATCTTTTAACCGAAAGTGTTTTTTTAGATAGAACCGTTATGTTGCACCTATCATATCTACATCACCCAATGGTAGACTGCTAGAGCAAGCTCTTAGGCACTAAGTCCTTTTTAAAGTCTTATTCAACAAACCCTTCTTCTATTCACAACAGCGAAAGAATATGGTCTCTTCTTGGCGTCAGAAGAGGACAACAAGAAGGGGATATGGCTGGAGGCGTCCAGAAGTTTGGACTACTACATGCTGAGGAACGGAGACCTGCTAGAGTATAACAAGAAAACCAGGAATCTAAGGGTGCGGATGTTAGATGGTGAGTTTGTTAATTTTGTATTTTTCAGGATATTTGTTTTAACTTCTATGCTGAATAAAATGGTGGTATGATGGATGTGGTTTTTTTATGCACCACTAATTTTAAATTAGTACAAATACTTAAAAGGCTTATTCTAGACGGTCTTCTCTTTATGTTGTAAAGTATCAATAAATAATATTCATAAACAGCAAAGTTATTAGCGTTTGTTTATATCCCGAAAAGTCACCCAATTTAGGGAAATATTGTACAGGCTATTCATGACATAGTAGTATTCATTAATCGTCATCTCTCGCTCACGTTCGCGTGATCTCGCTCAAGCAATCCCCGCCTCCAACAGCTGTTTTCGTTATTTAAGTTTAACTAAATAGTGGAATATTAGAAAATTGAATTTCGTTTTTTTTTACTTTAAATTTCGCATATAATATGATCAGTAACAGGTACGGGTACAGACCAATTTTCTTTTGTACTAATTAAAAAATAGTGATGTATTACATTTTTTTTTATGTTTCTTTGTAAACCTATTGTGCAAATATTTCGACACAACTCTGGTGGGTGTACTAATAGGCACACCTCTGCCTGGCCCTTCAGGGTTTACAGGCGTGATATTATGTTATGTAATTTTTGTTATTAAACCCAAATAAATATTTTTTCTTTATTTATTCCATCTCTTATGTTCTTTGTTGCAGGAACGGTAAAGACTTTATTGGTGGACGACAGTCAAGTGGTGGCCAACCTTATGGTGGTCATCTGCACCAAGATCGGCATCACCAACTATGATGAGTATGGACTGGTAAGTACAATTCTTGCCACTTATTCCGATTTTCTATAAGATTTTGTAGTAGTAGTAGTAGTATCTTTAAAGAGAACAATCATAATGAGCTACTGAAAATAACGGCGATACATCGAGTCAAAATGTCTCATGACGTCACTAGCCAGTACTGTTTATACTAGATAATGACGTTTCCTTCGGTGACGAAGCCCCCTCTCCTCAACTCTATGCGCTTGCTCTGAGCAGTTAATGAAAGTATTTATTATTAAGCAGTTTTCCATCCATTTGAATAAGATTAAAAAATAAATGTGTATTATTTTTTTAAATCTAACTAATGGACTAATTATGTTTTGATGTTCGTATTAGGTAAAACACCCTATTGGTTTGTCAAACAGATTGATTGAATAAAATTTACAATTCTACTTAAAACTAGATTAAATTAAAATTCCAGAAATAAATAAATTACTGCAATGAATATCAATTTTACGATAATAATAATACTTAAATAATAATAAATATAATAAATATTTCACAACTTTCCACACAACGCCATTTAGTCCCAAGCTATGCTATTTATGTCAATATGAGTTACAAAAATATAATGTCAAAGTGTCATGAATGCATAATGTCAAATATAAAAGATACATTTCAAAGTTCAATAATAAATAAAAAAACAAATGTAAAAATCAGTCCTGGTTATCATCATATAAAAATTCACTAATCGAATAATAACATTTAGTAATTAGTAAGGCTAACAATTTCTTCTTAAAAAGTGTTATTTTTAATTACGTTTGGAATTTTATTTGTATTGCGATATTTACATAAAAATAGGTAGTTGACATCTATCAAATTATTCCTAAGTCTTTTTAACATAGCTGGTAAAATTGCCCTAACAATAACTAATACAAGATAAACAAATAAGTCAAATAGTTGCAGCCGAGTGTTGCGCTAAAAAATTGATTTTTATTAATACGTATTTATTTATCGCCATTTTTACTTACAAATCCATCAATCCTCAGGTCCGTGAAGAACAAAAAGACGAGCCAGACCCCTGCGAGAAGCCCAACTTCGGCACCCTGACCCTCAAGCGGAAGCATCAGGAGAAAGAGAGAGACGCCAAGATGGAACAGCTCCGGAAGAAGCTCCGGACTGATGATGAAGGTAAAGACTTACACTCCTGCTCACCCAACCACCAATCGTAGCATGAATACCGTATAAACTAGTATGACGACCGTAGAATCAACAAAGTGCCAGGTTGTAGAAATATTTCTGCCGATTATAGAAGAAAAAATGTTCGATATTGTAGACTAGCAGTCGTCACGCTGTTTCACCCGCGTAGTTCCCGTTCCCGTGGTAATACAGGGATAAAAGTTGCCCGTGTCACCCGGGTATAGTGAAACTACCGAACGGTGGATGAAATTTTTGAATCGATCCAATAGTTTCGGAACCTATTCATTGCAAACATACGAACAATCAAATCTTTCTTCTGTATAATATGACTATAGACTACCTCAAATGTGGTTTAACCGTCGCGAGCGCTACTGCTGAGAATGTGGTCCCCAGTTCGATCCCCGGGTCGAGCAAGGGTTATTATGAGTGTTTCTATCTGGAATTTCTCAGTAGCATCTCGGAGTCTGATACATAACTGACGAAATGTGGGTGTTACTACCAGGTACGCCTCTGCCTAACCCTTCGGGGATTACAGGCGTGATATTATGCTATGTTATGTTAAGTTTAAAACAATTTCAGTTACAATTATTTTTTTGTACTTATCCAATAAGAAGATCTGAGGTACCTAAGTAGTATTAAATCTTACTAAAAATGTAAATTTAAAAATTTGTAAAAATGTTTGTTTACTCTTTCACGCAAAAACTACTGAATATTTTTTATAGAATTTTAACAGTTATGTCTAATAAATATACAATTCTTTTCGGCAAATTGCGATCCGCCTTTTTGAGAAAAAAATTGTGAACGACCTATTCTCAGATCTACAAGCCGTTTCGGAGGAGTTAGCTAACAAACATTATAACATGAGAATTTTATGTAATAAACGTATTTCTAATTAGATGTCAACAAGTAGATTCAAAACAATAATAACTTCCACTACTTATCATTTAGTGTGTCTCTATAAAACTTTTGTGTTAGATAGAATTTGAATGATAACATATATACATATGTATAACCTAACCTAACTTATCATACCTATTATATAGCGAACCTAACTACCGAACCTAACTACCTTACTGAAATGCATTGATTTTGAAAGATACAAAATACATAATTTTAAACTGAACTACTGCGCTGCGTGTCTCTATGTTACATACAATATTAGAATAGGTAGTAGTATTTGAAGTAGTAGTAGTAGGAGGTAATAATTTGAACTCGATTGGTATAAGATCAATACATAAAGTTTGTGAGTATGTTGGTTCCTCTTTTATGCAGCTAAAACTACTGAATGGATTGAAAGTTAACAGTAATGTTGTTGAGAATAATAGCTTAGAAAAGCTATTATTGTTATGTATAATGACTCAACTTATATAAAGTTCTCGTGTCACAGTGTTTGTTTCAAAACTCCTTCGGAACAGCTTGACCGATTGTTATGTATTTTTGTTTGTATATTCTTTGTAAGCAGGTCTGAGAATATAGATGAAATTAACTTAGAAGATTGTATTGGCGATTTTAATTATTACAACTTAAATAAACCATATTGGTTATAGTCGCGAATCATATTTTAATCAACATACAACTTGACACTGAATGGCAAATTGCAAAAAACTACTTAACTCTATTGTATCTTAAATCTCTCTGTTCAAGACGTACTGGTTGTATACAGAGGGCTTCTCCAGACTGAGAAGACTCGCATACCTAATAAATTGATGCTATCTTGTATCTGCACTTTTAAAGAGACCATATTATTATATGACCCCTGAGTTTCTTTCGGCATTTCTTCTCAGGGATCAGTCACTTTGGAGATGCGACTTAGTTTAAAAAAAATGACGTGAAAAAGTATCTGGGAAGATCTTCTTTTTTATTATTGTTGATAGGCACGCGTTTGACCACTATCTCACCTGATGGTAAGCGATGATGTGGTCGACGATGAAGCACGCTTGCCTAGAAGCAACCTGTTCACTCTTGACTTGAAGACCCCTAGGTTGTAGCTATCAGGAAACACCGACACCGGCAGGGAATTCCACTCCTTAGCTGTACGCACAATAAATGTGTTCCCAAAACGTTAAGAAACAGATTTACTTACAGAAATAATACAATACAATACATTCAATAAATTTATGGAGTAGTGTACTTACCAATTTCTTACAAGTAATCATTTCATCATACGAGTCAAAACTTGGTCGTCGACAGGCGTAATGCCGTTTTATTTATTTATTTATTAAAAAAGGTTTACCAACAGCTTCTGTGTACAACAAATCTTAAGTAAAGGTTTTGCAGTCTTGGACTTACACAGTCGCCAATTACTTGACCAGCATTCACAAAAAATAAGTGACCACATAAAAAGAATATAAAATTAAGAGAGATGGACTAATAACTAAAATAAACAACTAAGTACACAATTAAACTCCTTAAATTTAACAGTATTTAGACATAAAAACGGAATCACTATAATTTAACCAACTAATTACGAAACAAAATGCAAAAATGATTTGCAATAAAATAACAAATAGAAATGAGGCCATAACTGGGTTCATGACTCGCAAAAAACAAAACAAGAAAGTTGTAAAATAAAAAATAAAAACGAATAAAAAACAAAAACCAATGGTGTCTCACTTAAACGTACTAACCTAAGAAAACATGTGTTGTGATTTTCAGGAATTCAGTATTTCATGCTGAGACAGCGGCGATAGGCGTTCTGTCCGTCAACGTATTAAAGTATTGTATTCTATCCCCACAGTGAACTGGGTGGAGCCCTCCAAGACCCTCCGCGAGCAAGGCATCGACGTGACGGAGACCTTGCTGCTGCGCCGCAAGCTGTTCTTCTCCGACCGCAACGTGGACTCGCGCGACCCCGTGCAGCTCAACCTGCTGTACGTGCAGGCGCGCGACGCCATCCTCGACGGCACGCATCCCGTCACCATGGACAAAGGTACGCATCAGAAAGAAAGAAAAATCTCATACAACCCAATAAATACACCCTTGAACTATAAAATAATATTAACCTCGCTTAAAATGAGTTGTCAGTAACACACAGTAATCTCTCCGCCACCGCGCGTGATTATTGGTCAAATCAAATACCGCGCGCTTGCCCAGTTTCCTGTAACACATAACCGTCCCTTTTCACGAAATGACTCCCGCTTAAAATAACCAATAGACCATAAGTCAAGTCAAGATCAAAATAACTAGAAGTAATAAAAAAAAAAATAGTTTATTTCTTTAACTTTGCTTATACACTACTATTTGGTTGTCGGAACTACCCAGTAAGCATGTAGTAATGCTTGTGTTGGGTCTTTCCGCTCCTCCTTAGGACTAATACAATGCGGTGGTAAGAAGTAAAACTATTTTAAATAACTAAATATTGTAAAAGAGAGCAAGTAAAAAATTATTGAAAGATGACTTAAACTGGTATGGCTTACTGTGTCTGTGTATGTGAGAGTATGTGTATATGTGTGTCTATGTATTGATGTATTTATGTATGTGTGTGAGTGTGCGTGTGTGTTTTCTATGTGTGTGTGTGTGTGTGTGTAATACACACACACACACATAGAAAACAGTAATAAGTTAGCCAAAATATTTTATCACATCATTCTTCAATCATAGTTAAGTTCAGTATGATAATTAAATGTATGTTTTGTTGTTAGCTTGCGAGTTCGCGGGAATTCAGTGCCAGATACAATTTGGAGATCACAGAGAGGACAAGCATACTCCTGGGTTCTTAGAGTGAGTATCGACGAGGGCTGAGGCCCAAATATGTTGAATAATTTACTGTCTTGTACCTTCTGCAGTCCATCTTTTAGTTATTAAGTACTAACATAGGCTAAGTAAGATTGTTACTAACACAATGGACCTCATTTGATGTCTAGAATAATAATAATAATAATAGCGTAGCTTCCCAACGGTGCAAGAATTTTTCAAATCGGTCCAGGATTTATGGAGCCTATTCATTCAATATAACTAAACAATCAAATCTTCCCTCTTAATAATATTATATCAAGTACAGAAATGTCGTGGAAAACGATATTCAGAAATAAGAAGTTGTGAACTTGATTACTTCAGTACACTCTATGGTAAACGCCGTGACGTTAGCTGTCATTGCAAATGGCGCGAACGATGTCACGTGGATGGAGTCGTGTTGGGAAGTGGAAGCTAGGCAGAGCTGAGTTGGACTTGAGAAACCAACGAAAACACTAGTCCAGTACGAAACTGTCGGTTTATCTGTCTCAGTGATTACTATTCGTAAATCGAGGTTATTATTCTACGTTATAAAGCTAGTTACCAGGGGGTCGAGTCTGCTATTGCAATCGTGTCTCAATGACCGGTCAATGATCGATTTTTGGCGTTTAACGTCAAACTTATGACACATTACACACACATACATACACATTTATTATTATTATTATTATTATTTCCCATACAAAAACTGTCTAAGTTGTCAAATATTCGATCGATCTTAGCGAGTCACGTGGTCAAAACAAAGGGATTTGAGCCGTTCTCGATTGTAGAAAGAGAATAGATACGAATCGTATGTAACTTGGCTAGGGGGGCTGGTACCTCGAATGTCGGGCGATACCGCTCAGCCACGCTTATGCCAACACATACAATAATTAAGTAAATTACACTTAATTCATTTAACCCCGAGAGGACACCGGCGTCCGCGCTGTCATTGTCTTTCTATTGTGTCTCTAATTGACACGATTGAAAGGTTCATTACAAAATGGGCGAGAAAACTTGGCAAATCTAAAACATTGTTTTCTTATTACAGTCTCAAGGAATTCCTGCCCGCCTCCTACATGAAAGTCAAAGGTATAGAGAAGAAGGTGTTCAAAGAGCACAAGAAGCACGTCACACTGACTGAGCTGGACGCCAAGGTGCTGTACACCAAGAGTGCCAGGGACCTCAAGACGTATGGCGTCGCCTTCTTCTTAGTAAAGGTATGTAGGAGTCAAAAGCTATTAGGTGCCTGCACGCGTAGTAAGACCATCGTAGAAACAACGGCTTTTGTCTATAGAAAAATTTGTTTGGTTTTGATCCATTGAATTAGAAAAGCTATCAATGTTTTGATCAGAGCAGTGTCAAAATTGGAGAGAAGAAATGTGTTATTTTCCTCCAAAGACATTCAATGCCTATAGACCGGACATTACGAACAAAATTTTCGTCCGAAAAAGTGTGTCCTGCTATATACAAGTCTATGAGTTTTTTGTAGTACGCTACGCTGCCGCTCCAATATTCATGTATTATTCTAGATGGCGTTACTGAGACATGGGATCAAAGTTTTTCTATGACATTTCCTTGACATGCCCGCTCTATAATATTTTAAATCTCTTTGTTTTCCTCACAAAATCTCTTATTGGTCAAATCGAATAGCGCGCGCTTCCCCGTTTTACTGTTACACACTTTCGTCCCTTTTCATCAAAAATCCTGTATCTATTAATTACAAATAACAAGACAAAATTTAACCATGTTCAATTTCTTTTGTACAGGAAAAAATGAAAGGCAAGAACAAGCTTGTGCCGCGTCTCCTGGGCGTGACCAAGGACTCCGTGCTGCGGCTGGACGAGAAGAGCAAGGAGATCCTGCAGACCTGGCCCCTCACCACCGTGCGCAGGTGGTGCGCCAGCCCCAACACCTTCACGCTGGACTTCGGGGACTACAGGTGAGCTGGACGCCCATATTACTTCAATTTCGCTGACTATACAAAGATTTTAAGAGTATGAATGGTTTGTTCTTGAGTTGTCTACCTAGTTTTTCAAACGAATCAGACAGATGTGTTGCTGGGGAGTTTGTTCCGCCACTTCTTCTTCCCAGCAAAAACACTAGGAAGTGGCGAAGGGTCGGCCGTTTTTGTAGGACTGTCTTTATGTATTTTTTTGACGTTCAAAAAGTGCTGATTCTCAGCCTAGTTTGAATAAAGACTTTTGATTTTGATTTTTGTCTAGAGATTCACAGTAATATTAGAAAGAGAAAAGATTTGTATTTCTGTATGTAACTTAAAACAATAGTCAATTCAAAAGAAACACCATTTTTTTTATCTGTAATTTTGACTATTGATTAAATTGTCAGTTTGTTTCGGCTAACCTCCAAAACGGCTGAACCCATTCTGCCGTGTAACTAAAAGACTACTTTGATTTTGGAAAAATAATTATCGATACGTGCAACACTATAAAACCTACAGCTAGTGAACATATTTCTCATCTGAATTTCCGTTTACGTGTTGCAAAACTAACTTACTTTTATCTGCTTGTTCGCCAGCGATCAATACTACTCAGTGCAGACCACGGAAGCCGAACAGATTCTCCAAGTGATAGCTGGTTACATCGACATCATCGTGCGCAAGCAGCGGGCCAAGGAGCATCTCGGGATCGAGGGCGACGAGGGCTCCGCCATGTTGGAGGACTCCGTGTCACCTTCCAAGTGAGTAGAACAGTCTGGGAAATAATCAAACCCGAAAAAAATTACGTACGGTCCAGAGGTTAAGAGACAAACCATATTTATTCAACTCAATGGGCTATTTAACAAAATTATAATTTTAAGTCCCTCGTCTAGATTACAAGAAAATATTCGACACGTATTTTTTTTTTCAATTAATCTAAAAATAACGGCGATACATCGGGCATGAAGTGACTAGCCAGTACAGTTTATGCTTGCTAATGACGTTACAAGCCCCCACTCCTCAACTTTAATGCGCTTAATCTAAGCAGTTTTCCATCAATTTGAAAAAGAAAAAATACGTGTCCAATATTTTCTTGTTATGTAGATGAGGGGCTATAAACTAAAATTTTGTCAAATAGACCATTCCGCTTTTGTCCTTTTGCGTACGCGTACGCTCAGCTGAACGGACGCGTACGCATCTAATATAAAGTTGGTATTTGGCTCTCATGCACGAGGATGTAGTTCAGATCAGGACAAGTCCCAGTGTAACTTTTCAATTCATAATAATTATGTACTATACAGGGTGTCTCATTCAAATCGGTCAGTATGGGAAAGTCTGAAACTATAAGACATACGAAGATCTGTTCTGAGGAACCATGTCATCGATTTTAATAACAAGAAAAACTGCATTTATACATTTTAAAAAACTTCTGTACTCCGTTCGGGAATCGAGCCCGGTTATTTTGAAAAAAAAAACCTACACTATTTCTATTTAGATATCGATTGTGTAGGTCTTAAGCAGTAAATGTCTGTATGAAACATGATGTCTAAAATGAATAAAATGCATTGTTTCTACATAATTTCATTTATTTTAGTAGGTGCTAAAATAACCGGGTTCGATTCCCGAACGGAGTACAGATGTTTTTTTTTTAATGTATGAATGCAGTTTTTCTTGTTATTAAAATCGATGACATGGTTCCTCAGAACAGATCTTCGTATGTCTTATAGTTTCAGACTTTCCCATACTGACCGATTTGAATGAGACACCCTGTATACGTATCATTTTGAACATTACTGACATTGAAGAAGGGAAATCGTGAGGAAACCAGGACTAGTAGTTATTATCAGTTTAAAATCTCCAATCCGTCTTGAGCAAGCGTAGTGATCAATGCTCGTGCCTTCTCTGTATGAGAAGAGGCCTTTGCCCAGCAGTGGGACAGTAACAGGCTGGTGTATATAGGTCCGAATGCAAACCCACTACCCTAATACACGAATGACAAAGCCTCCTCACTGGGCCACTACGACATCAGTAGCATTGAGTCACTGAATTCAATTCTAACCACTCGCTTGCAAGTTGAACTATTGGTTCCGGCTGTCATTTGTAGATAATGTGACTGGCCTGTTGGTCTAGTAGTGAGTGACCCTGACTGCTATGCCGGAGGTCGTGGGTTCGATTCCCACCCAGGACAAATGTTTGTGTGATGAGCACGATGATTTGTTCTGTGTCTGGGTGTAATTTATCTATAATATGTATGTATTTAGAAGTATATAAGTATGTTTATCAGCTGTTTAATACCCATAACACAAGCTCTTAGCTTAGCTTGGGACTAGATGGCGTTGTGTGAAAAAGTTGTGGAATATTTATTTATTTATATTAATTGAAAGTTATTGTCAGAACCTGGAACGTCTAACGACTAATGTAACCGGCACTAGGTTATGGGGATCAGATAACTATGTGGCTTCGTGTAACCCAGTCAGTGGGTTGTGGAGGTCAGAAAGGCAGTTGCTCCATGTAAAACACTGGTATTTAGCTGCATCCGATTTAACTGGAAGCCGACCCCAACATTGTTGAGAAATCTAATAACCCACCATTTTGTTTGCAGAGCCAACATCATTCAACATGACACTTACAAGTCTGGCAAGGTCAACACGGAGTCTGTCGCCAAGCCAGCCGTGCACAGACCCGGCGCTGAAGGTAATATTTTATGAAATTTTGTACGAAAGAAACTAAAAATATTTGTGAAAGAAATGAGGCAATGTTGGCACAGTGGCTGAGCTCTGCTTGTCAGTGGGTTCGATTCCCACACGGAACAAATATTTGTATAGCGGATTTTGTCTACAGAAGAATCGAAATGTTTCGTTCATTTGGAGCACGACAATGTCAAGGATGAAGAGAAGACATGTGTAGATTCTTCAGTCGACAATAGTCTACAATGTCGAGGAGTTAGTGAATAGTAGTTCTCTTTTATTTACGTATTTATTACGTTCTTTGGTATTGTTCGTCGGCACGTGGAGCTCCTCAAGTTCCGAGTTGAGCTCACGATTACTGACAAATGCTTGCACTGACTGATCTGGTCCCCTCATCCTGTGTCTGTGGTTCTTTCCTCAAAAGACCATCTCAGACACTAATCTTACATGATTTGACCAAGATAATGTCTGGACTTTAAAAGAGACTATGACCTCTGAGTTTCTTTCGGTGTTTCTTCTCAGAGTAGTCAAATAGTGAAATACCGATCTCTTTTACTAAAAAAAGCGACGTGTAAAAGTGTTTGTAAAAACCTATTTACAAAAATAAATATCATTTATTTATCATTTATCTTAATAGTAATTGCATTTTAATCCATACACATAAATACTATTGAAATATCTGTTTGTAATGGCAAAATTACTAGTTTTGAACAGAAACTACTATTCACTTTTTGAAGTTATACTTGTTTTGGCTCATTAAGAAAAGAATGAAGAGAGTAAAATTTTACGATGCGCGGGCTCACCGTCACGAAAATCCGACACTCTGAAGTTAGCTATAGCACAGTCTAAAAACCTACAGTCGTCCAATGAAGTCGTCTAGACAGGGCAATCGTGCGGGGTGTGAGGGGCGAGATGCGGGAAAGCCGCTCCCGCACCGCGAACAAAACGATGTTCGTAGTTCGGGAGGGATTCAGGGCTAACGCGTGTAGACGTTGTCGGCATTTTTCCAGAGATCAAAGGCGTCGTCCTACTGTATTTAATATTTATACTGTGGCTATAGTCAACATTTTAATTTTTTTCTATTATTAGTGTCGATTTTTTCTACAAACGCAGGTTATAATTTTTACGAAGATTTTTATCTTGTTATGCTAAAGAAGTATAACTTCTAACGCACGCCAGCACATCAACCTACCCCACTGTGTCTAATTTATTTGATGGGTTTTCAACTTTATTCTAAACACAACAAGGCTCATGTTCAATTGGGAAAATTCGACAGTTTGAGGTAGTTTGATGTGCTGGCGTCTGTCCATAAGTACACAACACAAAGTACACAACACACTTTATATTTTTGTTTTCTGCCTCCGCTTGACACATTATAATTTGCTGGTGTTAGGAGCGAAGCCGTTCGCGGTGAACCACATGACCGGCGCGCAGCAGACCACCGTCTCCGGACAGATCATCACCGGCCACACGCCGCCTGCCGTCAGTATCATGCTGTTTATTTTATTTTATTTTGTTGCAAAGTCGACCACAAAATTGCTACCATGTTTAAGGATACATAAGAGTCAAAGTCAAATCATTTATTGAAATTAGACCATTATAAGTCTCTTTAGAATGTTGTAAAACTACAGAACGGATTTGGAAAATTCTTTCACCATTAGGAAGCTACACTATCCCCGGGTGATTAACGCCCGATATTAATATTCTATCTCAATCCAAATCCCGTTCCTTTGTTTTTGACGGCTGCTTCTGATTGGACGTCTTTAAGACTCGGTTAGGCGAATTCGGTCGTTGATTGGTTACAGACAAAGATCGGGATCAGTTAGCAACCGAGATAGATTATTAATATCCAGCGATAGACTACTTGAAATCCCTATATTCCCGCGGGAATGGGAACTACGTGGGTGAAACCGCGTGATGTAACTTAGGGGGACTAAAACCATTTCTATATTTAACTAGCGGATGGTTAATAAATTATAAAAATGATTCTAGTTACCAAAGTTAAAAATTATAAAATATGCAACTAGCCAATAATACGATGGTTTCAATTCACTGTCTTGTATTCTGTTATAAAAGTGGTTAGGCAATTGTGAGGTCGATTATTACTTAACATGACTTGTCATAGCATAGCATAGCATACTTCAACTGGTGACATACTCTGCCTATCTCTTTATGGCAATGAGGCGAGATGCTATGACATGCCAATATTGTTTTTTTAGATTTAAAGTTATTTATTACTATTTTTGATTGTGGTCTTAGAAATCGTGGCATATTTATTTTCGATAGATTATTTACAATAAATAAATCAAAATACGCCTTGCTTTCTTCTGACGATTATTTCAATATTTATTTTGTTTTACAATGGATAATAATTTTAATGTGAACAACATTTTGTTCCACGCTGCAATTATGGCTACATAATAGTCATCGAAATGGGTTGTGTAGGTATATATTGTATACAAGATATTATATAAATAGTTAAATACATAATACAAAAATAACTGCCTCGCTAGTCCATAATTCATAGCGTCACTACTGAGCATGATGGGTTCGACTCCCAAGTCTAGCAAAGAGTGTGTGTGTGTTTTACCATTTGAAATGTTTCATGAGCGGCTTGAAGTCTGCATTCGTATGCGATTGCTAGCTTTAAGCTCGCCCTTACTACATGGGACTTAACATTACTTTTGATCCAGCACTACCTAATGTTTGGATCTGTACCCGATTGATAGCAATAAGCTCGCCTTTAAACATAACAGCACTTTATTGCATATACCATCCGAAAATAATTGCGAAATACATAGTCAATAAACTACTTAGAGATTCCATAATTACTATGATTAGTAAAACAGTCAGTTTCAACTCACAAAACTGTTCCTAATTCCAACATTTTCATGTACTTAGAGCTCTATTTAATGTATGCATTTGTGCTTGATCGATGGCAATAAGCTTAACCCCTGTAGAGGACTGTACTCCCTATTATTTTGGGATATTTAGGCGCAATGCAATTTATATACTACCAATACATACTATTATAATACCTACGTAAAACATACATTTTCAACTAACAAAACTGTTCCTTATTCCAACATTTTCATGTACTTAGGCATCTCAAATCCAACAAACGCGTGTAACATCGATCATGACGGAGCCACAACGTGCCCTATTGTCTACCATAAGCAGTGGCGTGGAAATCATCAAGCAGACAGAAGAGGGACTTAGCAGGGTATGTAGTTTTATTTATTAATTTACGACTGGCCTGTTGGTCTAGGAGTTAGTAGCCCTGACTGCTATGCTGCATGTCATGGGTTCGATTCCCACCCAGGACAAATGTTCGTGTAGCATGATCGTTTTTATTATTTATCCATAATATGTATGACTGATCAGGTCTCCTCATATCTGTGTGGTTCTTTCCTCAAAAGACCATTTCAGACACTAATCTGCATGGTTCTAACATGATCTGACCAAGATAATGTCTGGACTCTAAAAGAGACTGTGACCTCTGAGTTTCTTTCGGTGTTTCTTCTCAGAGTAGTCAGATAGCGAAACACCGAGCTCATCTACTAGTTAAAAAAATGACGTGTAAAAGTGTTAATGAAAACCTATTTAGAAATAGTTAAGTACGTTTATCATAGTTTTTGGTGTACTATTTACATAAATATATACAATGCTATTACACATGGCTATTTAAATCAATATATAAAATAGGTATAAATAACTTACATACATACATAAACTCACGCCTTTTTCCCATGGGGGTGGGCAGAAACTACAGAGCGCCATATGCTACGATTCTTACATACTTCTTTTGCTTCGTTTACATTCATACATGTTGTCATACACACACGCCGGTTGCGAGTACTACGCACCTGACCTTTCTGAAGAACCTCACCAATAAGGTCTATGTATGTCCTTCTAGGGCGTCCTCTCCCGGCGTTCCCACTTACCTCTGCCTTGTAAATACCTTTCGTTAGTCGCCTTTCATCCATTCTTTCAACGTGACCAAACCATCTAAGCATACTCTTTTCATAACTTACAATAAGTAAATAAATACTTACTGTATTTCGTTAATTCCCAGGCCACGTTACCAGCCCTGGGCCACGACGCAGCCTCCGTCAAGTGGAAGCAAGTGACGATGGACACCAACAAGCAGGTGGTGACGTCACAGATAGCCGCCATGAACGCGGCCACTGCGCAGGTCGTCACGCTCACTTCGGGTAACAAACTTTTTATTCATTTGTTTAGAGAGAACAAGAAGATAAGACATTTATTTGACTCTGGTACTCAGTACTATATAAACTTTACGAAACATTACATTATTATGACTGGCCTGTTGGTGTAGTAGTTAGTGACCCTGACTGCTATGCCTGGTCGTGGGTTCGATACCAACCCAGGACAAATATTAGTGTGAAGAGCACAATCATTTGTTCTGTGTCTGGGTGTAATTTAATTTTAATTTAATTTTCTCCGTCGAAGATGGTGCAACGGACGCCTTCAATGTTTGTGTCTTCAAAGTATGCACACCCGTGCCGTTTTGTGGAAATAAAACTACTATAAATAAATGTATCTATAATATGTATGTATTTAGAAATATATAAGTATGTTTATCAGCTGTTTAGTACCCATAACACAAGTTCTTAGCTTGGGACTAGATGGCGTTGTGTGAAAAAGTTGTGAAATATTTATTTAACTAATTGGTAATAACCCTGTTACTAAGGCGTTAAACTGACGAGCGAGAGGTCGGGAGTTCGATCCCTCCCATTGCACTATTGACGTGAACCCATTCCAGACAAGCACATTTAGTTAATTGGAGGGAATGGGGGAGAGGGGTTAACAAGACTACTGTGATGTGCAACCAACAAATCTACCAAGCTTTTAAAAAAAAATATCATTTTGTTCAGCAAATAGTCAATGAAACTAAATAAAGTTTAAGCTATCTTTACCTTCGAACACTGTTTGTCGTTGGTTTTTCGGTTCCTTTCTGAACTTGAAGGAACAAATTAACACCAATCATCACCATCTCTTCACAGGAACAGAGGAAGTAGACCACACGGCCGTGGGCGCAGCAATCACCACAATCACCACGAACCTGCCGGAGATGACGAAGGGAGTCCAGATGATCGCCGCGCTGATGGACGATGGTGATCACGGAGACAAACTCCTGGACGCCACGAGGAAACTGTGCAGCGCCTTCACTGACCTTCTGAAGGCGGCTGAACCTGAGACTAAAGAGGTAAGATTTTAGAACTCATCTAGTTAAATACCAGGATTCTTAAAAGTCAAATCATATAAAGAAATAAAAAACAGTAAAGCAGTAATCTTAGTATATAAAACAAAAGACATTCATTACTTACTTATAGTGTGTTCTAGTGGTTCGTAGCATGGGCCAATCGAAGGTTAAGCTACGCTTGACGAGTTGGGTCCGTAGATGGGTGACCATTTATTACATACCAAAACTCCTCCGTGCCTCGGAAAGCACGTCAAGCCGTTGGTCCCGGCTGTCATTTGTAGATCTTTGGCAGTCGTTATTTTTAGTCAGTAGCCCGAAAGTTTTAGTCTTTGTATAAAAAAATAGTACATCTGGTATTCAGTAGAAGCCCAGAGCCTGGATATGTACCCAATTGATGGCAATAGGCTCGCCCCCTATTACATATAACTGGCGAAATGTGAGTGTACTACCTGGTATAACTCTGCCTAGCCCTTCGGGGATTACAGGCGCGATGTTTTATGTGTTATTTTAAATACCGACTTTATTAAAACACACTGAAAGATGGAAACTAACTCATACAATTTTCAAAATCAATTAATAATTTGTGAAATAATCGCCTAACAAAAAACCTATTCAGTAAGCAAGCTAATTTTTAAGATGAAAACCATAATGTCAAACAAGACATATTTAATGTCAAACAAGACATATTAAATGTCAAAAATGACATATTAAATGTCAAAAAGGACATATCTAATGTCAAAAATTACATATCAATGACAAACAAGACATCTAATGTCCATGTGTGACATTGACAACTGCTAAATGACAGTGACATCTAAGTAACAGTTTGTTTTGACGTATCACAGTAAAGCAAAGGATGTATCGCCATTCCACCGTATGAATGACGTCATTTGGCGCTTACGTCTTCTTAGAATGCACTGAATTTCAAAGTTAAAATTATGAATGAAAAGTACATACATAATTATATAATAACGTAATAAAACATGCAGGTTAAAATTTGGAAATGTTGTCGAACCTCCTCCTTTCTAGAAGTCGATTAACAAACTATTTTAACTACAAACCCGTCCACGGACCGACTTCGTCAACTGTACCTTAATGGTCTATCAACCTGTCGGCTGTTATGATTTAGCCACAATCTCAAAACATTCTCATCTGTTTCCAGCCACGTCAGAATCTTCTAAACGCGGCATCCCGCGTCGGAGAAGCCTCTACATCAGTCCTCCACACCATCGGCGAAGAAACTGAGGAGGACAAGGAGACGCAGGTAATAGACTCTAAGCGTAACTCTAAGAAATCATATTTGTACAGAAAACTAAACTATTGCTACGACAATTTTTACAAAGTATTCTTCGGCAAAGAAAAAGATGAAACCTACGACACTGACTTCGAAAGTGTCCATATCATAGGCAATGGAAAAGATGTGGTAGACGATGGAATCTACGAAGATGTTGACACCACACGTAATTGGGGACTCGATGTCATACAAGAAGAGTCCGATAGCGATTACTATAGGAGCATCGATTACGCCAATATGCTGTTCAAAAATCAACCAGAGAAATCGATTAGCGATAACGATTTCGAATCGATCGTCCAAAACTGTGAAGGGTATTTAGACAAAAATAATCCAAAATTATATCCTAAATCTATTTACGATAAGATCTATAATTTCAAAAAGGATTTCTCTAATCACGACTACGCTAACGTTAATTATGACGTCAAAAGTAATATTGAAAAATCTAACTTATCGAATATTAATATCGATAAAACTAACCACGATAACGCAAATATAGATTACGAGAGACGCTCCAAAAACGACATACTCCGCGAACAATTCTTCCTATCTGACAGTATCGATAAAAACGAGTTAAATGACAAGTTCAATCGATTTAACGGGAAAAAAATCGAATGCCACAGCATTGTTAACGACATAACTAAATCGGGACCCGATGTCAAGGTTTCAGGCTCTTTGAACATGAAATTACTAAACCCAGATAGATACAACCGCGTTCTTACGACAACAGAAACTTTCATGGAAACTTCCGAAGCAAGTTTTACTAAGAATCAAATATCGAAGTTGCGTCACGACGGCTTTGAAAACTTCGTCAAAAAGAGCGAGAGATATTACACGAGCGAGACAGGAGATAAACGTACAGACGTTTTGAACAATACCACTGAATCTAAACCCAAAACTGAGATCAGAATATTTTATAATCCTACGTTTAAAACTACAGGGGAAAAGATTAAAGGGTTTTGTCAGTTTTGTAAGCGTAAATGTCCCAGGACAGATGAAAAATGTTGTCCCAAGTGTGAATGCTTAGAAGTCGAATTGGCCACAATATGGAAGGACAATTGGTTGAATATCTTATGTTTGCTGTCGATACTGTTTATGCTGTTAGCGTTATTAATACAATGTTTTATACCGAAAGATGTTTGCGGTGGGGATAACAGTACGGAGGCTGGCGAAAGATGTTTTGATATTATGTAAGAAGTGGTTGAGATTTTTTGACGTGACAACGTCTAATAAATCGATGAACGCTGGCTGCATGTACGAAAAATGATGACTCATTGTAAAGTTACGCTCATTCAAAATAATACCAAGTCATTTATTAAAATTAGGCTGAAGATCAGCACTTTTTGAACGTCAAAATTACATAAGACAGTCCCCCAAAAAGCCCGCTCTTCGCCACTTCCTAGTGTTTTTGCTGGGAATAAAAAGTAGCCTCCCCAGCAACATTGTAACGTTACGATCGGAGTGCGCGAATGTTTTGTTCAGACGTTGTCACGTTAAACTATCGTCCGTAAACCGACATTATAGACAACCGATTATTTTTTTGCAAAAATATAGAGTTATTGACAGAAATAAGTTAGCATGAAAGTTAAATAAATAAATAAATATGCCACTACTTTCACATAAAACATACAGAAAGTAATTCGTTTATATTCTTGCAGGAACAAAAAGATTATTGTTGGCTTATTTCTATGGTATAGGGACCTATAATAATATTATGTTTATGAAAATATACATTACCCAGTGCGGTACTAAGTTCCTTTTGAATACTTAGGTGTATAACAAAAAAAGAACTTCTAAAATGTTCACTGAATATTTTTCATATTCAATATTTTTTAACTGTACAAGTTATTAGATTTCAATATTGGACGCAGCACTTCTTTTCGTCACCAAATGACTATCTTATAATCATTGTATATTAATGATACGTTTGTGAATGTTGGACTAGCAGAGCTATTGCATATCTACATCGACAGTTCACAGTGGTGATCACTGTACAAAGTATTCAACAATTAACTGTCAAACAGCTAGTTTCGTATTGGCTGTCATCAGTGTGTATCTAGTGATGACGTCATGCGCACTCGCAGAGATGTGACGAAGCGCACAGTACCCCGGCTGATAGTCACCGTAACTTGAAGTCCACTTAAATTGCTAAACCATATTTTTGTAAATTCTCATTTGTATTCAAAGTATGTATGAATGTAAACAAAGTAATAAAAAGTATGTAAGAGTGATAGCGGGTGGCGTTGTGGCGTTATGTAGTTTCTGCCTACCCCCATGGGTGGGATAAAGGTGTGCGTGTATGTATGTTTACGTTATCGAAGCTAGAAAACTTCTGTAAACTCCTACAAGTGTTGTTGCTTTCTGCCATGACAGAAACTGTTAACAATTTCGCGTATTTATATGTATTATAAGAATCTTACCTTAAAAGTATTTACAAAATTATAATAATAAAGTATTATATTCTACTGTTAAAGCACCTACGCCTGGTTTACTCGCCGAAATTCGTATTTCTAATAAAAATAATAAAGTATTATTAAAATCACAAGTACATTAAAATTACTCGAATGAATTACTATTTTATGACATCATAATCACGTACTTAAATTAAAGCAATTAATACAAAATTATTTTTAGTATAAACTGTTAATAGCAAAAAAAAATATAAAAATAAAATATCTGCTGTTTCTTACAAAGTTCAATGTTTACCAAATGGAAATGTATGAAATGGTCTATATTTTTTATATTTTAGGGTCTAATAGTAAAAGTTGTTTATAATGTTCAGAACTTCCGTGCTGCCGCGGGAAAAATACTATTAAAATTTCGCGGTGTACGCAGAAAATAGTTTTGGTATACTCATAATATTGTTATAAACAAAACACTAAAGCCCCGTATTCATGGTAAACATTTGTTTAGCAACAAAGTTGAATCAACGTGTTGCGGAGTTGCTGTCAACATGTTGCCAGCAACACTGTGTGTTGCATGCAGAGTATGCAGAGTTGTTAACAGTTCTCGCTCGATGTGTTGCGGTGTTTAAATAAATAAATAAATAAATAAAAGATGATTCAACTTTGTTGCTAAACAAATGTTTACCATGAATATGGGGCTTTATTCTTCTCTCTATACAAAATACTTAAAAATCGTCTTGTTCCTTTATTTTTCACTTTGATAACCTTCTTGAAAAAAACAAAATAATCTAAATTTATAAAGACAAACGAGTAAGGGAAAAGACTGCACGATGACATTTTTTTATATATTAGTATATAAGGTTATTTAGTACTGAAGTATGTGATTCACACGTCTGTTAGTCTGTTGGAATAGTAACGAAGAAACTTGTACTCTATTGAATCTGCATTAAGGTGGATTTTTGTAAGCTCTCACTGTGTACTTTCAGGATCACCTTACAGCATTTTGAATCTTGTCAAGAAATTATTGGCCGTTGGCTGTTTTATTTGCCGTCTGGCAAATCCAGAATTTTGCATGTTTAACATAAAAATCTTAACTATAAACACATAACCTACTTTTAGTAAGATAATAATAATATAATAAACAAAGAAAGAAAATATTTTATTTGGACGCACAGAACATAAAACAAAAGAACAGCAATACAGATAAAAAAAGAAAAGAAAATAATAATAAAAAGACCTGTGCGAGACCAAAAAGGCGCCTATCTCAGCATTAGCTGCGACATTTAAAAATATAAATATCGCAGCGCTGTTATTCTGATAGGGCCCGTTGTGATGCCACGGACACATTAAATAATATATAATAATACAATAAATACAATAAGATTTAAAAAAAACTAAAATTATTAAAGAAAGAAAAAAAAAACAATAATAAATAAACATTTAACGGGTCGCTCACAAAAACAACAACAACAACAAGAAACAAGCTATTTAGCCTGATTTTTTGCACACGAGTTGGTCTCTTAATGAAAATTGGAATATTCATGGAAAATTCGTCTTGCGATAGCAAAATCAGTCGGTATTAGTATCTAAGATTGTATGTGTGAATCACATACTTCCGTTAAGTTCCACGACAGAGGGTTAACGCACTAACCGTGAGTTAGTTTGACTTAATCCTTAGTTAGGTAATCAGTTAATCTAGCATGAATACTTAACATTGGAAAATTTGTGCTACACTCTGATCAGTTCAGTATAAACATCGCACTAACTTCAATGGTTAGTATTATAGTTTTTTATTGTGTAGGATTTTGTAGCACCGGGCAAGTTGAAGATGGGTTTGGGAGAAATATTTTCGGGTTATTCTCGCTTATAAGACTATATTTATTACTAGTCAAAAGTCATCACAGATTTCAGAGTACAAGATTTTTTTTATACATTTTAAATAATACCTAGTCTACGACGAAATGCAGCTCAAATATATTAAATCAAAATGTTCAAAATAGATCTACTATTATATACTTGCGGGCAATAATGTCAAAAAAAAGTGATTAAAAATGAAGACAAAATACACTGCCTAGCAAAACTAGGTATCATACTTTTAAGATTGGTTTAAAATATTTATTTTTTTAATTTTATTGTTTTATGTTTTTTCAAATTATAGTTTACTAGTTTCAAAGAAAGCCGTAAAATGTATTTCATTTTAAATCTCTAACTTCTAAAGTTTTGAAAAAAATGAAATTTACTTAGTTTTGCAGGCCAGTGTAGTTAAAACGTTTAGCAGCTTCTATTTTAAAAAAATTACATATCGACACTCCTATAAATTTCCCGTAAGCAGAATCCAGGTACCATCCATGTAGGTATTAGGGACAAACCTATTGCCGTCATATAAGCACAAATCTACACTCAGAGCTGCTACTTACATAGATTTTTATAACTATCCTGATTATTGCTCGCCTATACAGGGTTATTTTTTAATCACTAGCCAAATTTTCACAGGATGTTCTACTCATAAATATGACCAACTTTCACTACGGGACCAAGTCGGTTATATCGAAAAAAATATTTACTGTTGCAAACAAAAGTTCAATAGGTATTCGCCCGAAATGTATGCAACAGCTGATTCTTTCTTCGAGATTTCCGAGATGGTTCCTTAGTGAAATGTATTCATATTCATGGTTAGAACACCCCGTGAAAATTTGGCTGGTGAAAAAAAAATACCCTGTATACACAAATAAGAATCTCAACAATCTAGAATTATTGCCAATAATAAGCCATCTTATTATTATCACAATCTTGCCATCAAAAGGACTTAAGCGAGTTAAAAGTGACCCTTTTAGTTTCTACACAAGGTCAGGACCAGTACTTGTTTACGCCCATCATGGACCATTGTGTAGAAGCGTCATAAAATGTTAAGTTTAATTTTTTTTTGTGTTTTTTATTTATTTTTGTTAACAATAACCTCAATGCTTACTAATCTAGTCTTTATTATTTTTTTTAACTTATATTTTATATTGTTTTAATTAAAAGCATTAAGGTAATTGGCAGCTTAGGGTCGGTGTAACCAGCTAACAATAAAAACAAATTAGATGTTAATGTGTACCGACCCTTACTTTTTATTTGTTAATATTTGGCAGTTAATTTACAAACTTAATCGTTTTGAGTTTTTTATATTTTTTTAAATGTACATATATGATGTTATATTTTTTTTTATTATTTAGTTTGGTGTACCGCACTTCATTGGTATTATAGAAGAAATGAGCAAGACTCACAGTAGTCGCATATTACGTGTAAAATCTAATATGTTATCGGGGTAAAAACGCCGCCGTAAAATAAAATGACAGTACGAAGTGGTACCAACCTCACGTAAAATGTGTTGCCATCTCTCCGACACAGCGCGCGCGCATTGGTCAAATCAAATAGCGCGCGCTCATTGGTCAAATCAAATAGCGGTCAGCGATAAGCCGCGAGTAATTGAATTTCTATTGTGCCTGGTAGCCTGGCAGTCAAAGTGTTAACTATTACCAGTGACATGCGGTATCTACACATTGTCGAGAAATCCTACATATTATTACGTTAAAATTTTGCAGATTAAATCATTAAGATAAAAAATAAACAGTCTGGAATGGATATTGACGTACAACCGAATATTAAGTACAATAAATCTCGCGAATGGCAGACTTTTATCCGGATTATTTTATACTAGCTCGCGATATCGTTCGCGTGAATTCTGTACTTTTCCATAAAACTTGGAAATTCATTCGACCCCCGCGTGAATTTCGTATTTTTCTCTTTAAACTTCGACAATTCCTCGGCCCCCTCTTAGTTTTGTAAATAAAATATTACCTGTTGGTGATAATATAGATTTTTAATAGGAGTTTAATACCCACAAACAAACGAATATTTCCTTTTTGTAATGTTAAGATAGATTTTTTTGTTATGTTTTGGACACTTTACACAATAACTTATAGCCTATATCTTATTCGGATTAATAAGGTACATTTTTTTTTAAAGTTTTATATAAATTAATTTAGAAGTGTTTGCGTTATAGAATGACAAACATCCACCACCCTCTTATATACATCCCTCACAAAATTTTGATATTTTAAACATTACTGGAGTTAAGATATGTATTTATTTAATTTAACTTCTGACTCCCAAAATCATGTATTGCCAGCCGATTCGGTAAAAATCACCTCCTGAAATCTTGAATGAAGTAAACTGTCAATGCCTAGCATTAGTACGGAATGACAGCTCAAGTCGCCTTCACTTCACCTACCCTTTCACGAGGTGATGTTAACAGCATCAAGCTTGAACTCATTGTTGTGCGTCAATTTTCCATCCAACCTGTGTAAGTTTTTGTTGTAAATTAGATATTGTGCGATTCATCGACAGTGTGTTTACATATAATTTATTATATCCTTTGTATATGTCGTGTACTTTTTGCATTGCCTATTAATCTTATTGCATTATTTAATCAACTAGCAGACGTCCCGCGGTTTCACCCGCGTAGGTCCCGTTCCCGTGGGAATACTGGGATAAAAAGTAGCCTATGTGTTAATTCAGGGTGTCAGCTAACTCCATACCAAATTTTATTAAAATCCATTCAGTAGTTTTTACGTGAAAGAGTAACAAACATCCATCTATCCATACTCTCACAAACTTTCGCGTTTATAATATTAGTAGGAGTGAATATGAACATTACTTATACTGGTAACAAAAGAGGTTAAATAATGAGAGATATTTCTCGACGTCATATGAAGTCAATAAAACACACGATAGTAAGCATAATAATAGACTGTCTGTATTGCAATCGCTTCTACTAAAAATCTTGGGTTCGATTCCCGGGTCAGGCACACACCTATTGTCATCAATCGGGCACAAATCCAGACTCTGATCTGCTGCTGAGAAATTCCTCATGGATAGCTCAATAACATTTTGCCCGACACGGGGATCGATCTCGGGTCCACGTGCTTAGCAGTCGCGACCTCCAGACCAACGAGGCAGCTTGGTATATCATGTCATTAATACAATGTATATAGGTCAATGCAAAAAGTCTCACACATATAAAAGGTTTAAAATATTGCCTTCATCAAGTACAAACATACAATATTGCCATTTTATATAAAACACAGGATTATTTTTAATTTTATTTTTTTGCTAATTTATTTTTAAATGCTTGGCGAGATTTGAGTTACTTGAAAACACTGCTTTCTTTTTATTTTACTATAAATTGGAATAAATCTTCAAATAATTAAAATTACTTCAAAATGGTGTTTTATTAAATGTTTTAAATATTGCTTAAACTTAAAAAGTAAAAGACTGATTTCATTTTATAACTTAGTTTTCATTACATAATATTATGTTTTCTGACTCGAAACTCGCCAGTTATTCATAATAGTTATTTTTATAATTATTTTAATACAATTGGGAGCAGAAAAAATGGACCAGTAATTATTTTTTATTCTCTTATCAGTTTACCTTGCACTCCATTAAAATATATTAGATACACACACATATCATGTATTTGTACTTATTTAAGTACATAGAGATAGAAATAACATATGTTTAATAATTTCAAGGTTTAAAGTTCCATTTACAATTATATACTGGTTCAATTTCTCTACTCCACAGTGTACGGTTACGGTTCTTACAATTACACTGCCATGTCGGTTATTTTTGGTTAATACATTTGCTTAAAAAAAAAAACAACTGTTTTATTTATAACTAACCGTCTTGGAAGTAAATGTATTTAGCAAAAATAACTAACTAATTACCCCCCTGTGTATTGACGAACATAACAACATGCTGTATATGAGCCGGTGAAGGAAAACATCGTGAGGAAACCTAGGCTTGTAGTCTGAATTTTCGAGCAAGCGTGGTGATCAATGCTCGTGCCTTCTCTGTATGAGAAGAGGCCATTGCCCTGTAGTGGGACAGTAAGACGCTGGTTAAATAAATATGTATAAAGCATTTCAACATATTAAACTGCTCGTATCTTGGATGGTTCGGTCACGTTGAAAGGATGAATGAAAAGCGACTAACGAAAGGTATTTACAAGGCAGATGTAAGTGGTAACGCCGGGAGGGGACACCCTAGAAAGACATACAATCATACATAGACGTTATTGGTGATGTTCTTCAGAAAGGTCAGGTCCGTAGTACTCGCAACCAGCGTGTGTGTATGACAACATGTATGAATGTAAACGAAGCAAAAGAAGTATGTTATATACGTAGCCACTGGCGCTCTGTAATTTCTGCCTATCCCCATGAGAAAAAGGCGTGATTTATGTTTGAATGTATTATTACTACCATATATGGTAAGGCAAAAAGCCAAAGTAAGGAAATTGGGCATCTATCATTGCCTATCCTCTATAAGAATACATCCGTGATGTTTCTCACATTACCATAAATGTTTAATATTAATAAAAGTAAAACAAAATCTCCGCCATATAAATCCAACTCACGTTCGATACATAAGGAAGTAATTCAGCATATTGTCAAGAGATGGCGTTGTTAATAAAAATAAACACGCGTGACCTAGAAAGCGCGGCGGACGCCTGTCTGGTTTTTATATCGTGTGCAGTCACATCGGTGTCTGAGTGAGGACTGTTGGTTGACCTGGATTCCTGAACTTTTTTTTGGTTGGGAATGAATGGGGAGTTCCGTTTCATTAATTAGAATAGAATTTGTTATTTATGGTCCATGTCTAGTGCAAGTACAAAATTGTTTGGAAAACAATAGTACAGATATTATAATATGCTATGCGTTAACGCCCCTATAATTATAGTGAGCGTTTTTGTCAAATACTTAAATGCCTTTTCTACTTTCTTTCTATGAACAAATAAGGATAAATAAAAGAATAGATTACAATACTCTTTATTGTACAGACGCCAGCACATCGAGCTACCCAATGTGTCAAATTTCTTTGATTGTTCGTCAACTTTATTACAAACAGAATAAAGCTTCCAGCACCCACAAATGCCATAGAGCAGAGTTGAAGTTGAAAGCTTCCAGCACACTTTTAACACCCGACGCCATCCCACACTGTTTTATTGGTCAAATCTGAAACGTTGCTTAATGTAACCAGCCTAAAGTTCACGTTCAATTTTAAAATATTGAAGATTTTGTGTTGTTATTGTCCTGAAATTGCCAAAAGACACAAGGAACTTAAATACTTACAACTGGCGAAATGCGACTACTGAACCTCTGCCTATGTATTCGGGGTAAACGTGATGCTATATAAAAACCAGAAAGTAGACGAAAAAAAAAATAACTCCGGTACAAATACTATGATTTCCGGAAAAACGAATGACATCAAACGTCATTTTACGACGCGCGAAGTTAACACGCACTATCTGGAACTAAATTAATATTCTACTACTTTTACACAACGCCATCTAGTCCCAAGCTACGCAGATTTTGTGTTATGGTACTAAACAGCTGATAAACATACTTATATGTATCTAAATACATACATCACTAAATACATACATACTATTGATAAATTACACTCAGACACAACAAATGATCATGTTCATCACACAAACATTTGTCCTGGGTTGGAATCGAACCCTCGGTCTCCGGCATAGCAGTCAGGACCTAGTGGTCCTGAGTGCTATGCCGGAGACCCAGGGAATTGTTAGTACAATTAGACCAGCAGGTCAATAAATGTAAAGAGGTACATAAGGCATTACAATCGGCTTGATAGTAAGTAGAAATATACAGGGTGTCTCATTCAAATCGGTCAGTATGGGAAAGTCTGAAACTATAAGACATACGAAGATCTGTTCTTAGGAACCATGTCATCGATTTTAATAACAAGAAAAACTGCATTCATACATTAAAAAAAAAACATCTGTACTCCGTTCGGGAATCGAACCAGGTTATTTTGAAAAATAAAACATACACTATTTCTATTTAGATATCGATTGTGTAGGTCTTAAGCAGTAAATGTCTGTATGAAACATGATGTCTAAAATTAATAAATTGCATTGTTTCCACATATTTTAATTTATTTTAGTAGGTGCTCAAAATAACCGGGTTCGATTCCCGATCGGAGTACAGATGTTTTTTTAAAATGTATGAATGCAGTTTTTCTTGTTATTAAAATCGATGACATGGTTCCTCAGAACAGATCTTCGTATGTCTTATAGTTTCAGACTTTCCCATACTGACCGATTTGAATGAGACACCCTGTATATAGGTAGTCCTTAATGTACTATTTACTTAAATACAATACATACTTGTAGTTTGTGTATTGTTTACATCCAGAAATTTCCAATAGACACGTCATGTGACATAGACACAACTGGCGAAATGCGGGAGTACATTCTGCTGTACCTCTGCCTATGATTTAGGGGAAAACAGGCGCGATGCTATAAAAAATTAATAACTCCCGTACAAATATTATGATTACCGGATAAACGAAATGACATCAAACGTTATTTTACGACATTAACACGCAGTATCTGGAACAAAAATTACGATGCGCGTTTACCAGTTTGTCACATAAATATTACGTTAATTTTCGTTCCAGAAGCCGAGTGTGACAGTTGTTATTTATAACTGACAGCAGACAACGTACCTACATACATATTTTTTCGATGCGTGAAATCATGTTTTTAGATTGTATCACTAGATGTATAAACGCGTAAACGAAGCATAAGAAGTATGCAAGAATCTTAGCAGATGGCGTTGTGTAGTTTTTGTCTACCCTCAAGGGCAAATGGTGTGAGTTTATGTATGTATTTATTTACAATAAGCACAGTCACTAACAATATTCATACAAAAATGTCAGCAAACGGGATTACAGAAATCATGTAAATAACAGGTATGCATGACATTGACAAACAACAATGTGACTTTTTCAATTCATAGGTATATACAGACGCCAGCACATCAAGTCACCCCAATGTGTCAAATTTTCCCAATTGAATATGAACCTTATTCTGTTTGTAACAAACTTGAAAAACGATCAAAGAAATTTGACACAGGGGTAACTTGATGTGCTGGCGTCTGTACTTTCTAAGTTTATCTTAGACATCATTGACTCGAGTCACATCCAAGACAAATGTTTGTGTGATGAGCACGATCATTTGTTCTGTGTCTAGAATGTATGTATTTAGAAATATATAAGTATGTTGATCAGTTATCTAGTATTTACTCATTGCACAAGCTCTCTATACTCCATCCGAGTAGAGTAGGTAGTTAACTAAAGGTAAACAATCTTGACAAGTCTTTTTACATACAACGCTTATTAATTAAATACAACTACTGTTTAAACAAATTGTTTAATTGATCATGTAATCGTTTTTGTTGTATCTAAATTTGTTTTCAGCTGCATTTTATTTTTAAACTGTGTTATTAACTATAAGTACATGTCAAAATTGTTTACCTTTTGTTAACTACCTAATCGGTTGGAGTATAGTTTGATCGATGACGAGTAGATGACGCTGTGTGAAAGTTGTGGAATATTTATTTATTAATTATCTACTAGAATATCTTATTTTTTATGGATTTGTGCCCGATTGATGGCAATAGGCTCGCCCCCTAAAAATGTGGGTGTACTACAGCCACACCTTTGCCTTGCCCTTCGGGGATTACAGGCGTGATGTTATGTTATGTTATGTTAATTAATTTTTTGTCTCTCTCTTCAACAGGACATACTCCTCTCTCTAGCCAAGGCCGTAGCGAACACAACAGCAGCCTTGGTCCTGAAAGCCAAGAACGTCGCAGCACATTGCAAAGATGATCAGCCGCTGCAGAACGCTATCATCTCGGCTGCAACACACTGCGCCCTCGCGACCAGCCAGCTAGTCGCCTGTGCCAAGGTAAGGAAGAAAATCTGTCTAGATTTACGATAGCAATGTACAGAAGTTAAAAAAAAAACGTTATTTTGTATTGCACACTTTGAAACGAAAGTACAATTAAGGGGCCGTGCCTGAAATCGACTGATTTTGATCAACTGTAATCATTTTTTGTGAGAAAGAAAAGAAGAATTTATACAATCCTATTTGTGATTTGAAAAGACGAGTTCCTTGCTTTGCATGTTTAAATTTTGGAAATAAATTACGTATTCATGGAAAATCACTAAAATTCACCCACATGTTTTCCAAAAAATGACGCGAGACTGACGTTTGATCATTTAGTTACAAGAAACTGCAATAGATTTTGAAAATTAAAAAATCTTGCCAACACCAGTATATAGTCTACTTGCACGCGAGGGAACCATTTTTTTATCGGAAAAAAAGATCCAATGTCGTTACTTTCCGGAAATTTCTAGACTAATCAGTATTTTTTTTTCTATTGTTTTAATCACTTTTAAGAAATTTTAAAAGTAACTTATTAATGTTCAGTTTATTATATATACGTACAATTTTTTAACTTGTGTACTTTAACATGTGTACCAACATAGTAAACAAATATGTGTACACAAAAATTCCGGAGATTTATTTCTCAACCGTCTTAATTTACTTAGAAACTCAAAATATGATATAAAATATTAAAACAGTTTAAGCGATCACTACGCTCGAGCTTTACGCGTGTGTTCGTGAACGGTACACACAAATATAGCATCGCAATGATGTTACCTAAACTCCAATTCCGGAGATTTATTTCTCAACCGTCTTAATTTACTTAGAAACTCAAAATATGATATAAAATATTAAAACAGTTTAAGCGATCACTACGCTCGAGCTTTACGCGTGTGTTCGTGAACGGTACACACAAATATAGCATCGCAATGATGTTACCTAAACTCCAGTGAGCGAATTTTATGCACGGCCCCTTAAGCATGTTAAAATAACGCCCGATCGCGAATTTATTTTAATGTATTTTCACAGCAGCTGTCACACTTGGTTGCAACCATTTTAACAATTTGTTTGAAGAAATGATGTGGGTTTCATTTAGTTATTTTATTTCATTTTTGTTGAAAATTACAGTGTTTATGATAAACATCTAAAAGAAGCGGGGATGAACATGAACACACTTTAAATTCAAAAGGATGGCTATTGACTTTTTCAAGTACTTAGCTATCTAAAATTAATTATCCAATAGTTACATATGAGTACTTACTTATATACATTTCCGTAAAATTAACGCACTTTCACCATTATTTCGCGGATATTGGTGTGGGTTACAGGTTCATTTAGTTTTTAAATTCAACCTACTATGCGTTTCAAATGAGAATAGGAATGACTTCGCGCCATGATGTGACATCATAGCTGTCAATTTGAATAAATTAGGTAAGATCAGCAAAATAAGTTTTTTTCTAAATATAATTTATTTACGAATTACGTACGAATAAATTTCTAAATTGTACTCTCAAACTACTTGTTTACATTGGAAATAATCTCTCGAGCTCTTCCATGCAAAACAGCGCCTCGCTCACACATTTTCGAGCAGTCAGCAAACAACCGCGTAACAAACAGAATTAATAAATAAAACGTAAGCACTCCACAAGACTAATTAATTTAATACGTATTTTTCATTTTGAATTACTTCGACTTGGTAAAACAAAAAAAAAGTAAATAATTGATACGCGATTAAGGTTTCGTTGCAGGCCGTACTTTTTAAGCGACATTTGACAGATAGAGGTCATTGATGTTCCTATTCTCCTTTAAAACGCATAATACTTTAATGGAAATGTGTTATGTTAAATGTCTCAATATAGTAAAATAAAAAAAAAACCTTAGAATGAACACTTTTAAATGTTTTGTTAAGTTTGTTATGTTGCGTTTTGTTAACACGGGACAAGGGCAGCAAGAATGTTATGTATGATGTATTGTTGCGTGTCAGGTGGTAGCCCCAACTCTGCACAACGCAGCATGCCGCGAGCAGCTGACGAGCGCAGCCCGCCTGGTGGCGCAGGCGGTGCAGCGCCTGGTGGAGGCGTGCGGCTCCGTGCCCGACAGCGCGGCGCCCGGCGTCGAGCATCTCACGGCCGCCGCGCATCGCGTCACCGAGGAGCTGGAGAGGCTTCTGGCTCATTGTGATCTGGGTGAGTCGCGTGAACTACACAAGGGACACATCTTAGGCCTCATTTACGGAGACGCAGGGCGTCTCGCGTCGCGTGTGGCGTGGCGTGTCGCGGCGCGTCGGACGTTTTTTCTGTTTACGGTGGGGCGGCGCGTGAAGCGGCACGCATCATCGCACGCGTAAACACAAACTTATAGCAATATACGACCATGTTCATAGAGAAGCGAGACGGGAAGCGTGGCGGTGCCCGCCGCGGCGCCCGCGGCGAATCGTCTAGCGTGTAGCGAAGCTTCCGCCTCGGACATAGCTTCATCGAGAATTGCCGCTGCGTGCGCCGCCGCGATAAATGCCGCGTGGGACGCGTCGGTGCCATCCGCGGGCTCGGCCGCAAAAAACGCCCTAATTCAAACAAACGAGTCTAAAATCGCTTCTCCGTAAACGCACTCATACAACGCCATATATTTGAATTCAGTGCGGGCCGCGCCGCTCAACGCAACGCGCGACGCCCCGCGTCTCCGTAAATGAGGCCTTAGTCATGAGACGAATTTTCACATCGCGAAAAAAGGATCAGCTGTTTCATATATGTAAATAAATTAAATTGAATAAACAAGCGGGCCGGTCGGGTCAACGACCAAGCGCGAGTGGCGGATACGCTCAGCTGATCGAAAGTTGCGTTGCGTTGTCGCGCTATGCAATGCGCGCAATATAAAGAATCTCTTTTTAAAGATGAAAAAAAAAAGTATTTTCCTAGCATTATTTTTTGGTTAAAGTTACTTAATTATATGTAGAGAATGTGTGGTTATCTGCTATGTGGTCGGTATTTTAACACCCTGTATATATTATCATTATATTAATATTATTTAGCATCATTTTTATAGCATACTAGCTTCTGCCCGCGACTTCGTACGCGGATCCTGTTGCTTATGCCAGCGACAACGGGGTCGTCAAAATCGAAGATCTGAAATATCTGATGTCGAATTCTATAAACCCGGGGACGGGAAATCAATGGGATACGCGAGACGATTCAAGATGTTTCAGATTTTTTATTTTTGTTGGTCAACAGGAAATGCCATCAGACTTAACAACTTTTGCTAAGACGCCATTTCTATTATGTATATGTTATATTGTCTCTGGGCTTTGGAGTTCCCCTACAGGTGCTCCAGATCTTCAAATTTAGTCTCACAGCAGAAAACACTCTTCACGTGGAATAGTTTTAGCAATGGCACCATTTTTATATCTCTTTCACTTTAGGTGTTCCATTTTCCAAAATAAATAATATGTTGCGTGACGTTCACGATCAGCGGTCAGTCGCGCATCTCCTTCCCCCACTTATCTCTAGAGTCGATGCGTATATACTTTTTCCGTGAACGTCTCCAACTCGCGAGTTAGTGCATGATGTTCACGATCAGCGGTCAGTCGCGCACATATTCTTCACTGGTCTCTAGATACCTGGATGTAGATGCGTAAATAGGCTGAGAATGCATGCGTGCTTCGCGATCCCAAGAAGTTTCCACGGAGCAAGTTCCAGCCTCATGTTCTCGAACAGCATCAAGTCTCTCCTAACGCTCTTCGGTAGATTGTTGGGATCTTATGGTCTTTAATCATTTAGCACCTTTGGAACATTGGGAAAAATTTGACCTCTTTCAAGGCATGGTTATAGTTTAATTGTGATGATACCTGATCAATTAAAATCTAAGTGGCTGCTCCCCTGCGTTACCGGGTAAGCTACCGTGTAACGAAGATAAATGGAAAAGGAAATTAAACACTCAAATAACATAAGCCCGAAGGCATACGATAAAAAAAATGGGAGTTTTAGCCAGTAGAGTCTAATTTTCAACGATATACCATCGTCATCGAAAATCAGTCCCGAACTGTTCCCGCCTTCACCGCGTAGTACTACTTATGTTATTTTATAATTATGCAATGTAGTTAGTGATAGCTTTAATTTCTATACCAAATGTTTCTAATCATCGATTTTTATAAGTCAACAGGAAATGCCTATCAGACTGAACAACTTTTGCTAAGACGTCATTCCTATTTGAATTATGGTGTAGCTGGGCTCTTGGAGTTCCACAACAGGTGTTCCAGATCTTCGATTTTTATACGTCAACAGCGAGTGCTCATAAGGCTGAACAACTCTTGCTAAGGCGTCATTCCAATATATGTAATAGTGTAGCTGGGCTCTTGAAGTTCCACATCAGGTGTTACGGATCTTCAAATTTATTCTCTCAGCAGAAAATGCTCATAACTTGGAACAATTTTTGCTATGGTACCATTTTTGTATCTCCTATAGTTTAGATGGTCTGTTGCGGTTCTGCATCAGGTGTTCCGGATCTTCAAATTTATTCTCTCAGCAGAAAATGCTCATCACGTGGAACATTTTTTGCTATGGGACCATTTTTGTATCTCCTATAGTTTAGCTGGTCTGTTGCGGTTCTGCATCAGGTGTTCCGGATCTTCAAATTTATTCTCTCAGCAGAAAATGCTCATCACGTGGAACAATTTTTGCTACGGGACCATTTTTGTATCTCCTATAGTTTAGCTGGTCTGTTGCGGTTCTGCATCAGGTGTTCCGGATCTTCAAATTTATTCTCTCAGCAGAAAATGCTCATCACGTGGAACAATTTTTGTTATGGGACCATTTTTGTATCGCCTATAGTTTAGCTGGTCTGTTGCGGTTCTGCATCAGGTGTTCCAGTTTCCAAGATAAATTATAGCCTATGTGTTGACCAGACTTAATATCTATACAACAAAAAAAAAATCATTCAAATCCGTCCAGTAGTTCCGAAGATTAGCGTGTGCAAACAAACAGACAAACAGACAAACAGACAAACAGACAGATTTTTTTTTTTGGATTCGTGCTCTATTACTGTTTCTAAACCCCCCTCAATTATTATTTTTTAAATATATTCAATGTACAGACACAGTTTTTTTACAGTCTTATTATATGTATAGATTTTGCAAATTTAAGAAAAGTGAAAAGTGAAAAAGTAAACTATTTTAAACAATTACCTATGTAATTGTTTAAAATAGTTTACTTATAAACTCTTATAATTACGGTATTGAACATAATATACATAATATCATAATAATTTACGAATAATTGATGTTAGCACTTTATTTCGCGAATAAGATTGAAAATGTCCCGAATATAGAGAATATTAAAATAGGTTTTTTTTTTGTTTGTTGTAGATCGTCGCGGCCAACAGCCCACAGTAACTGAGCGTTCTGTGGAGACGGTTATGTGCGCCAGCGAACGCGTGGTGGCAGCCGGCGACCCCGCCGACATGGTGCGCCACGCCAGGCTGCTGGGGCAGGCTACTGCGCATCTTATCACTAACATCAAGGTATATACGCACTTCGACAACTTAGATACCGTAAAACGAGGTTAGATTGACGAATATTTAATTTAAAACTTATGTATTATTTACAATTGTAAAATAAAAAATTGGAAAAAAATAACATAGCGACGAAACATTAAATGATAACTAAGTAACGATCCTTTAATAAAAATGTATTACAAATTCCGGCGAAAGAATAGTTGATGTCGTTAAATAAATGGCTAATGAAAATGGGACTACTTTGATATCTCCCAACTAAACATTTCTCTCTAAAGTCACCCCTATTTAAAATGCATTTTAGATGGAAATTCAGGGCTAAAATTGTCATGACTTTTAGTTCATTCAGTGCTAGCTGTTAAAGCTAAAACATGGCGAAACAAAGTCTAACGACTTCAATTTCTAGTAGGGGAATAAATAATTTTACGGGTAAAACGAAAAAAAAAAACATTGTACTTTGTATAACTATCAAAGTTACCTCGGTTTACCGGTATCTATTGTACACAGTGGAAGGAATGTGGAAGAAAATGAAGTGTATTGTCGTCCCCACAGACGGAGGCGGAGTCCCAGCCGTCGGACGGTCAGCGCAAGCTGCTGGCGGCCGCCAAGCTGCTGGCCGACGCCACCGCGCGCATGGTGGAGGCCGCCCGGCAGTGCGCCTCGTCGCCACAGGTACATCTTCATATGCAACTGTACAATTACTTTTAAGTTTTATCGAAAGTAAATCTGTTGGTTACAATAGACACTCGTTGTATTACTATCAATAAAATAAATAAATATTCCACAACTTTTCACATTTAGTCCCAAGTTAAGCTTGAGAGCTTGTGTTATGGGTACTAAATAGCTGATAAACATATCTACTTATATATTTATAAATACATACATATTGTAGATAAATTACACCCAGACACAGAACAAATGATCGTGCTCATCACAAAAACATTTGTCCTGGGTGGGAATCGAACCCACGACCTCCGGCATAGCAGTCAGGGTCACTAACTACTAGACCAACAGGCCAGTCAAACAACTATGCATCTTGTTGTAACTTAATAATACGTAGCAAAATGCTTTGATTGGTTTGAAAATGTCCAACAGCAAATCTACAAGCACAACAATTTACGACACGTCGATAATTTTAACCAGATACATTGATTTAGTATAGTAATTCTAACGAACCTTATTTATTATAGGATCGTGAAAAACAAGACGCCCTACGCAAGGCGGCCGAGGAGCTGCGCTACATCACCGTCGACTACGCGCAAGG
Source organism: Euplexia lucipara (assembly GCA_921972225.1). Classification (NCBI taxonomy): domain Eukaryota; kingdom Metazoa; phylum Arthropoda; class Insecta; order Lepidoptera; family Noctuidae; genus Euplexia; species Euplexia lucipara. Next base: position 12,066,400 of record OV179169.1, on the reverse strand, counting down.
ACAAGATATTGTGGGCTCACAAGTCGCCAGACTACAGGTAACAAACTGCTAAATCTAATAAAAATCACAAGAAACCATCACGCCTGTATTTTCCGAAGTGTTAGGCAGAGGCGTGTCTGCAGTACACCCACATTTCGCCAGTTGTGTGTTGAGAAGCAAGCCTATTCATCATCTGCCTAGCCTTTTCCCAACTATGTTGGGGTCGGCTTCCAGTTTAACCGGATGCAGCTGAATACCAGTGTTTTACATGGAGCGACTGCCTGTCTGACCTCCACAACCCAGTAACTGGGTAACATGATACCCCTTGGTTAAACTGGTTGTCAGACTTTCGGGCTTCTGACTACAAGTAACGACTGTCAAAGATCTACAAATGACAGCCGGGACCAACGGCTTAACGTGCTTTCCGAGGCACGGAGGAGTCTTGGTATGTAATAAATGGTCACCCATCCACGGACCGACCTCGTCAAGCGTAGCTTAACCTTCGATCGACCCATGCGGCTGTTATAATTTAGCCACAAGCTCCTCTGAGAAGCAAGCCTATTGCCTTCAATTAAAAAGCTTAATAACCCATGGATTGAACCTGGGATCCCGCGCTCATCAGTAGCGCTTGTGTACAGATAAGGCACAGTCCAAACAAATCTATTGCCAAAAAGATTTATCCGCGTATTACTTAAAAACATTCTTTTTTTGATGCATTTGTATTGGACCCGTGACGGTTTTTAAAGTCCTAAATGTGATGAAATGAAATGATGTTTATCTCTGTAAGTAGATCTTCCCAGATACTTTTACATGTAATTTTTTTTTTAAACTAAATGGCTGATCCCTGAGAAGAAATTCCAAAAGAAACTCAGGTCTCATTTAAAGTCCAGACATAAGATTGTATTCATTTATTATGCGAGTCTCACGATGCAGGGCAAAGTCTAAAAAAGCCTTTTGAAGATATTCATTTATTATGCGAGTCTCACGATGCAGGGCAAAGTCTGAAAAAGCCTTTTGAAGAAAGAATCGATTCAGCTTTTTGTTGTCCTGTCCCGGCAGACTGAACTAATAATTTGTATTATAGGAATAAATAATGTTATGAGTTAAACTAATGCATATTTCTGTTTGTTCGCACAGGAGAGCGCCCGTCAAGCCGCTTCAAGCGCCACGCAGCTGATCACATCCGCACATAACGCTACACAGTTCAACACCAATAAATATACACAGGTATGTACTTATTTAAATCCATTCTATCCAACCTGTCCCATAGTTGCTCTCTCACTAAGAGACGACCTTTTTAACCATAATAAGTGTGAAATATGGATGCAAATATAAAATTTTCCACAACATTTACACAACGCCATCTAGTCCCAAATCAAGCAGAGCTTTGGCAATGAGTACTACACAACTGATAAACATACTTTACATACATAAACTCACGCCTTTTTCCCATGGGGGTAGGTAGAAACTACAGAGCGCCATATGCTATGATTCTTACATACTTCTTTTGCTTCATTTACATTCATACATGTTGTCATACACACACGCCGGTTGCCAATAAGGTCTATGTATGTCCTTCTAGGCCCTAGAAGGACATCCGCCGGGAGGATCCCCTAGGAGGATCCTCCCGGCGACGAGGAGAGGACGCCCTAGAATCAAGGGCGTCCCCTCCCGGCGTTCCCACTTAAATCTGCCTTGTAAATTCCTTTCGTTATTCGCCTTTCATCCATCCTTTCAACATGACCAAACCATTTAAGCATACTCTTTTCAATTTTTGTTACTACATCTTCTTTTAAACCACAACGTTGCTTTATCACATCATTCCTCAATCTGTCATTCATTGTTACACCACACATACTTAACAAGGAACGCATTTTTACGGCATTTATTCTACTTTCATGTCTCTTTTGCCACGCCCAACATTCACAACAACAACAAACATACTTATATATTTCTAAATACAGACATATAAGATGCAGATAAAAATGCACCCAGACATAATAAATGATCGTACTTATCACAGAAACATTTGTCTCTGGTGGGAATCGAACCCAAGTCAAAATAAATAATATCAAGTCAATTATTCTAATAAGGCTGAAAATCAATTAAATCAAGTCAATTATACAAATAGTATAGTGTGAAGATCAGCACTTTTTGAACGTCAAAATTACATGATACAGTCTTCCAGAAAGCCCGCCCTTCGCCACTTCCTAGTGTTTTTACTGGGATGAAGAAGTGGCGGGACTAAACTCCCCAGCAAAATACAGTGTTATTGATTTTTTTGTGCACTGTTAATCTAAATCTACTTCAAAATACTGTAAATCAGCTATTGGATGCCAATTTGTTGCTGCCTACGTTTAGTATTTAGTAGTTCTGCCAAATACATATAATTGACTTAACCTGTGTTTCATAATCATAATCATAATCATTTATTTGCAAAAAGTATGGTACATTATGGTCTTAAAGTCAGTTGAAGTTCCTAATACATAGTCAGATTTAGATGACATGCAAAATTTTACAACACAAAATTCATTAAAGTTACCTTAATTAGAATAGATTTATTCATTAATCATTGACATTATTTAAAAATTCATTAACAGAATAAAATCGTTTTTCCAATAGCCATAATTTTAACTTTTTTAAAAATAAAAAAAAAAAAATATTTTTATTTTTGCTTTCTCCAGGAAACCCTAATTGAGGAGTGCAAGTCCCTGTCAGAACAGATCCCTCGCGTGGTGGACGCCGTGAAGGTGTCCAGCGTGCGGCCGGGCGAGGCGGCCGCGCAACTGGATCTTATCTCCGCCTCCGAGGCCTTCTTACAGGTATGTATGATAGCTACACTACTTGTATCTTTAGACTTTATTGGTGATGTTCTTCAAAAAGTTCACGTGCGTGCTACACTTAATTGGCGTGCTTGTATGAAAAGATGTACGAAAAAAGTCGCCAATCCGCCTTCAGCAAGCGTGGTGATCAATAACTTGAAAGCGCTTTCTCCTGTAGAACTTGTCGAATGCTGGCACTAAGTGACGATTTCGGGCATCCTTCAATGAGACAATAATACCAGCTTGTTACTATCCACCTGCAGGGCAAAGGCGTCTTCTCATACAGAGAAGGAACGAGCATTAATCACTACGCTTGCTCAAGGCGGATTGGCGATTTCAAACTTTTATTAACTAATTCGCTGATGTCCCGCGGTTTCACCCGCGTAGGTTCCGTTCCCGAGGGAATACATGGATAAAAAGCAGCTTACGGGTAAATCCAGGGTGTCAGCTAATTCCATACCAAATTGTATTAAAATCCGTTCAGTAGTTTTTACGTGAAAGATTAACAAACATCCATCCATCTATACTCACAAACGTTCGCGTTTATAATATTAGTAGGATATAAGTCCAGGTTGCGTCATATTCATTAAACCCCGAGAGAACACCGGTGTACAGCTTGGCAAAAAAGAGTGTGGAATAAATGAGGTCGCTAGTATCGCGCATGTGGCCACCCTGAATAGTACGACTTAACAGGTTTGATACTTGTTATTTTTCCTCAAAGCTAAGTGGGTGGTTCTGTCTGTCGGATGTTACGCAAACACCATGAAAGGCTTCAATGTCCAGTATTAACACTATTAATAGTGGGCAAATGTGTATAACAACATGTAAAAATGTATACGAAGCAAAAGAAATATGTAAGAATCGTACGAGTAGCATATGGCGCTCTCTAGTTTGTGCCTACCAGCGTGGGAAAGAGGCGTGAGTTAATGTACCTATGTATGTTATAGTGGGCACTGAAGCCTTGCACGAAAGTGATGCGTTAGGTATACACAGACAGATATAATCATGCCGTCGAGAGCAGTCTAACCGTAAGATTGTTAGGAATTAACGACAATAGTTTGTTTACAGGGATAATGAAAGAACACGTTTTTTTTTAAGTTTTATTTGAATACCAAAAATTTAATCAGACTAATCGAACACACTACCATCAAATATTCGATCCCGGAAAAGCTTCCTGCAACTTCTGAAACACTAGTATTTTCTACTTCTCATAAATCACTGCTACTGTCATCTGTGAGATTTATTACTTTCATGATATTATTGAATGATTTTTGATGATTTTTCCCAATCTTAGTAATGTTTGCAAATGCTTGTTCAGCAGCCACCTTTAAAAACAATAAATAATCATACACAATGGTTCTAACATAGCAAATTTAATTATGCACATTTAGACTAGGCTACATACCTTTCTATGAATGGATCCAACATTGACTGAAGCAATTTAATGTTTTGCAATGCCCCATATTAATTCAATTGGATTCACGTCACAATGATAAGGTGGTAACTTTCTTCAAGCGACCTTTGAAGTTTTCCCGGTGTTTAAAAAATGTTTTATTTTTTACCTTCCTTAAACATTTTTCTTACTGTGTTGACAGATTTACCTAAAACAAAAAAGATACGGTACTTTATTATTAATTCCCTATTCTTTATCGTCAAGTATCAAATATGGGTATACGAGGCTCTTCAAACTACAAAACATAACCTTAAAGGACATGTTTCATTTTTGTATGGGCCTCCGGCCATAACATGTACGTCGTCAGCGAAGCTGCGAAACTTACCCTTAAATAGATTAAAGATACATTTTTTACATAATATCATATGGTTTTTATGTACAAAATTAAAATTGAAAAAGTTTGACGCTTGTCCTAAGGGTTATTGACAGCCATCCATGACAGGTTGTAGAAATGACGTTTACTTAACCTATAATATAATTGTTTAGTTTTTGTTCATCGAACAAATAAATCATTAATAGTCTAAGATCATAATTACTGTGATCTTTCATAAAAAATATTAGACAAAAGTGGTTCACTAAAGCAAGATCAAGAATCATTTATTTAGGGAGTATTGGCTTATCATATAAAAGTTAAAACCTACTGTGTTCAATCCCTGCTGGATGCGTTTATTTCAATACATTTCCTTCAGCTAACCGGTCTCATTTGTCTAATGTTATACAGAATATGCTATAATGATGCTGTAATTATTGAATAGATTGGTATGGTACTAGTAAGATTGAAATTAAAAATGTAAGTAGGTACATAATTGGAGAACAAGGGACCGGCCGACCCCAAAACCATTGGAGAAAGGGTCTTTGCTTTTTGGGTCGGCTTCCAGTTAAGCTGAATGCCGCACTATATAAAGAGCGCGGTAACTGGGTAAAATGGTACCTATCATTTGTAAATACTGGTATCAGATTAACCTACTGCTACTGACTTTTATCTATCCATAACAACTGTCAAATATCTTCAAATGACGATGGAGATCAATAAATAAGCCATTAGGCTTAACATGCTTTCTGAGGGATGTTAAACCTTTGGTGAACTACAGAAGGAGTGTAGGGACTCTCCAAAAAAAAAAAGAACAAATCAGGATTTAAAACTTTATTCTTCTTCTCTTACTGATACATCATCAAGTACACAGGCACTATGTGTCGTTCTAGGTTTGTACAACCTAGTACAAAACAACTCGAACTAGATATACCAACTTTTTTGTATGAGTTTAATTATATGTAATGGGCAAAACCTGTGGAGGTTAGTTTGGATTAGAGTCAGCTTCGACGATAGGTGGTTCATATTCTAAACAAACAGCACTTCTAGCCCAAGTCCAACAAACATAGCACACCAATGAATGATATCTGACCTGTAAAAACAATACAGAATAAACTCTTCACAGATCAATACATAGTAGTCATAGTATTTTATTGATAAGGAATTCTTACAAGTCATATACAGATAAATACCACATACTACATAGATTTACAGTTAACTATTTTACACACCTGTCTAGGTTATATTCTTCTAGAAATGACATCTCTTTATGGACCATTCAGGAACAAATGTGTGCGACGTCTCAATGTTGATGTTGAACATACAACACAAACATTTCTACTATTAAGGTGAAGATTGGCTGCACGCTGTACATTTCTTCTAGCAGATACCCAGCATGAATAACATACTCTGCCTCCAGAGGGTATCTAAAAATAATACATTTGTTAGGATTTTTACCAAGCTTGATAAAACATTTTCATAGTTTTATTATGTATTTTTCCCATACAATTGACAATCATTACTTTCTTATCGCATGAATCAGTCTATTGCAGGAGAATTGTAAGTGTAATCTTAACATATATAAAAATCATACATAACGCATAAAAACAGAAGATTTCTAATGGGCAGACGAATCCATATCGCAGATTTCTGAGTTCGAGTACTGCTAAACAAAGCCAAAGTCAATCCAAGAATGAGCAGATATCACGAAACCGAAGTTGTAGTAGTATAAAATTGAGAAAATGCAAAATAACACTGAAAACCACGAAAGCCAAAATCAAATCGAGTCGAACGAAATTGTCACTGACAACTTGACAAGTGACAAGTTTTTTTAATTCGTTCAGAAACACAGTTCAAAAATGGAGACTAAAGATTTTTGAAACGATGAAATCATCACACTTAATTATATTTACCCAAAATATGTACAAGAGAATAATAGTAATTTATTTTTAACCGTACAAGAATACACACATTTTTTAATTATTTTCTGTTTAATGGATTTGATAAGACATGATTTCAGAACGAATGAAGTATGCAAGCAAACGAGACGCCATGTTGGATAAAACATGGCAATAATTGAAAAACTATTATTTTTTGTACACAACAAATCAGACTCTAATTCACCAGATACTATTTTTCCCCAATTCGTGGTATTTTTTCCTTTTTTTTCGACAAACGTACATCTGATGGCCGAAAAAGAAACATCTTCTTTCAATTTCTGTAAACAAGACAAATAGTTACTTAAATCTGTAAATCAACAAAACTACGCATTGAATACACTTAGAAAAACTTATTTATTGTACAATGATTTAACTAGGGTAGATAAATACCTGTCCTAGCGGCAGTGCTTCGATAAACATTCCCGATATCGGACAAAACTTGGCCTGCTTCAGATTTGGCCAAACACCACGAAAAGACGTGGTAAATCACTGCTCTGATACAACTACGAATGGTTTTATTAACTTTTAATCTTTAATTTTGCAACGAAACTTAATAATTTTGATAAATATTTAAAAAACGACGAGGATTTACGCACTTTTGACACATGATGTACTAGCACTAGACAAATAAATCAATGTTGCCATAATCATCCACTTTTAGTTTCAACTGTCACCGCGTCAGACTCTTTTTTGCCAAGCTGTACGCGCTCTCATTGTCTTTCTATTGTGTCTCTAATTGAGACGATTGAAGGTTAATGTATACAAAGTATTGTAAAATCTATGGAGTGTGTATAGAGTTTTTTGCCCATTCTTTTCCATACAAATCTACTTTTTTGAAGGGGCAACTAGAGTCAAGTTAATTTTTGTTCGACTTTCAAAAGTGCCTTATAGAGGCCTAAGTGGTAATAAATGGTTTGACTTTGACTTACTGACCCTTTCTCTCCCCCTCAGCCGAGCGGACACGTGGTGGCGGCATCCCGCGGCGCGCTGCCCACAGTGGGGGACGGCCCCACGGCCAAGCATCTCGCCGACACCACGCACAGCTTCACCACCAGCTGCGCAGAGCTCAGGTGTGTATCTAGATTGGTGGCGGCATCCCGCGGCGCGCTGCCCACAGTGGGGGACGGCCCCACGGCCAAGCATCTCGCCGACACCACGCACAGCTTCACCACCAGCTGCGCAGAGCTCAGGTGTGTATCTAGATTGGTGGCGGCATCCCGCGGCGCGCTGCCCACAGTGGGGGACGGCCCCACGGCCAAGCATCTCGCCGACACCACGCACAGCTTCACCACCAGCTGCGCAGAGCTCAGGTGTGTATCTAGATTGGTGGCGGCATCCCGCGGCGCGCTGCCCACAGTGGGGGACGGCCCCACGGCCAAGCATCTCGCCGACACCACGCACAGCTTCACCACCAGCTGCGCAGAGCTCAGGTGTGTATCTAGATTGGTGGCGGCATCCCGCGGCGCGCTGCCCACAGTGGGGGACGGCCCCACGGCCAAGCATCTCGCCGACACCACGCACAGCTTCACCACCAGCTGCGCAGAGCTCAGGTGTGTATCTAGATTCTTATATCAACGACTCCTTCGTGCCTCGGAAAGCACTTTAAGCCGTTAGTCCCGGCTGTGATTTTGGTGGCAACTAGTTTAACCAAAGGGTATCGTGATATCCACTCATTAGGTTGTGGAGATCAGACAGACAGTCACTCCATGTAAAACACTGGTATTCAGATGCATCCGGATAGACTGGAAGGCGACCCCAACATAGTTGGGAAAAGGTAAATTGTTAATCTGCCTACCTTGACAATTTGTGGTTTACTGTTATTTCACCAAAATAATCAATTTCTAGGGAATTAAGGAAATAATGGGGGTGTTAGAAGAACGTAATATATTGAATAAGTTTACAATCATTTTAACTCATAGACGCGAACACAGCTAGTCCCCAGCAAACAGCGCAGCAGTCAATTGCTTAGCCACTGCGCCAACCACACCGTCAATGATAAACAGTTGCATTTTTAATAATCATATGTTATATCCCCCACCAGGTCAGCAGTTGGTCGTGCCCGTATTTCCTGCAAAGGCCTGGAACTGGATGCCGCTGCAGAGATCATCAAATCTCTGCAAGCTGAGCTTGATGAGCTAGAGGAAGCTGCCAGAGCATTCGAACTGAGACCTCTGCCTGGACAGACGGTGAGCATTATAGTTTATTCATTATTAATAATTGAAATTTTCAACTATTTTGCTAACACAGTAACTGGGTTGTGTGGGTCGAATAGGCAGTCATTTCATCTAAAATATTGAGACCTTCGTCTAATTAGACTGGTAGGCTAGCTGAAACTCAAATCGTTTATTTCATTTTCGTTTTTTTCAAATACGAAAACAATACTTACTAATTTAGGAAGTGTGATACCTTTTTGGAATCCAGATTAAATTCGCCATCTTGAGAAGTAATTTTAATCGTTTCAATTCATTGGGGTAAATATTATTTGTATTAATAAAACAGTTGAGGACCCAATATTGAACCTTGAGATACACCCATTGTCATTCCAGAACCTAATGCGTTTATGCCGTAACTCTTAACTTTTACCTGTCTAGTTTTCAATTAGAACCTAAGTAAAACAAGGGGTTGGTGTAAATCCTATACTGATCCAGTTTTAACAAAAGCATCTAATGGTTTACTCAATCGAATGCCTCCGAAAGATCGCAAAAGATTCGAATAGCGTTTTGTGCAGATGCTTGATTAGTGCGACACCACATCTTGGAAGCTTCGCCAGCTACCTTTATGGAGCCTTTTGTATAAAAAGCTCTGTTCTCGTTCCCAGGCGGAGTGGGCTTCGTCGACGATGAAGACGTCGTCCCGCTCGGCCGCGTCGCACACGGCGGCGCTGGTGTCGGCGGCGCGGCTGGCCGAGCCCGGCGCGTGCGGCCGCGCCGCCGGCGAGCTGGCGCAGTCGCTCAAGGACTTCACCACCGGCCTCAGGGCCTCCGCTGCGCTGCACGACGAGCAGCCCAGGAGAGAGAGGTAAGGCTGCCAACCTGTGCGGCCGGGGAGCCCTAGCTCGCCCGCCGGGTGCCGCCACCGAGATGGCAGTACCCCGCTCTTCAACATTTCACTTAATCAAAAAACTATATCGATACTTCGAGTCAACATGTCGCATGATGTCACTATCCTATACAGTTCATACTGAATAATGGCGTTACTAACCCCTCTTTCTTTAACTTTAATGCGCGTAATCTAAGTAGTTTGTCATCAATTTGAAAAAAAAATTACAAGTATTTGAGCAAAAAACTTTTTGACAGAACACTAAACTACAACCAATTTCTTATAAAAAAGCTCTAACAGAGGTAAAATAACTGAAATATCTGAAGTCTGTGCCTGTGGTGTCTTAGATATAATAACCTTTTTTTTATGAAAGATTACAAGCAGTAGTAGCCCACCAAACACAACACCCGTCTGCGAGGAGGAACCAAGCTTTTCTATGAGGAAGTTTACACCCTGTTCGACACACCTTTACGAAATACCAATTTATCTTTCATCTCTTGTCCAACAGGGTGATCAACTCAGGTCGTCAAGTCCTGTACTCTTCCCAGACCCTAGTGGAACACGTCAAGAGATACCTGACCACCTCGGAGACGGTGGACACCTCCTCCATCATGAGCATCGCCAAGGATATATCACAGGTGAGGTTTTGATAGCAGTAGAAGAGTCTACCTTGTTATTGTAGCGTCTAGGATGGGATATATGTCAAGACTCCTCCGTGTCTCGAACAGCATTTTAAGCCGTTAAAATGATAAAAAAATATATTTATTTCTGTAAATCAATTTATACAAACACTTACCTCACCTAGTTCAAAAATGATAAGTAAAAGTCTTTAACTCATAATTTTTTAACTAGGTGAGGTCGGAGATTCACTATCTGGACTGGATTGACCTGTTGGTCTAGTAGTTAGTGACCCTGACTGCTATGCCGGAGGCCGTGGGTTCGATTCCCACCCAGGACAAATGTTTATGTGATAAGCACGATCATTTGTTCTGTGTCTGGGTGTAATTTATCTATAATATTAGTAAGTTAATTTATCTATAGTATTTAGAAATATGTTAATATGTTGAAGTATGTTTATCAGCTGTTTAGTACCCATAACACAAGCTCTCAGCCTTAACATGGGACTAAATAGCGTTGTGTGAAAAGTTGTGGAATATTTATTTATTTTTATTTATCTCTCTAAGAAGAAACACCGAAGAAAGAAACTCAAAGGTCACTGGGTTGTGGATGTCAGACAGTCAGTCGTTCCTTGAACTGGTATTCAGCTGCATCCGGTTAAATAATTATGGAGAAGGGCGGGCTTTTTGGGGGACCGAAAGTGCTGATCGTCAGTTTGATTTGATTAAATAAATATAGATTTTTAAAATAAAAGCTTATTCCAACATAGGTAATTGGGAAAAGGCTATGCAGTCTCTCTCTAAGTCACTCACAACTAAATGCAAGTCTCATTCTAAAACGTCATAATTCATATTAAAAACTTATTGAAATCTAATCTTTATTGTTTGTTGCACAGGGTCTAGAATCTACATTGGAAGCCATACCATCGCATACAGAACTAGACGTAGCAATGGAGAATATTAACGAAACTCTTAACATTCTAAACATGGGAGAGTTTCCACCTTCCGACAGGAGTTATGGGTAAGTGATACGTGGAATTTATTTCTAGAAAACTGAGAAATAGTTCCCGTATTTTTAAGAATCTTTTAGTCTTAACTTGTCAATGAAAATAGTATCTCTAATTTCCTAAAGCTTTAGTTACTTATGCATGGTATTTTAAATTGTTATTATTCTGATAGCTTTCTTTATAATTAAATAAAAAAGTATTAATTTTTTGACATTGATTGTCCCTAAGATAAAATTGTGACTAGATTTTGAACTTCCTAAATAACGGGATTTAGGGATAGTAAAAAGTTGTTTAATGATAAGAACTCTCTTCTTCGGTTTTTATATGTATGTATTTAGAAATACATAATTATGTTTATCAGTTGTCTAGTGTCAAAGATACTATATAAAGAGGACATGTCAAAAACACAAGTATGATGAAAAACAAGTATGAGTTGGATGAAAATGTTGTTCGTGATGTTTCATCTACAGTTAGTAATGAATGTCTTTGGCTTGTACTCATAGCACAAGCTCTGCTAAGTTTGGGACGTAGATGACGTTGTGTGAAAGTAGTGTAGTATAAATTTATGTGTTTTTTTCCTAGTGAGCTACAAACGGAGCTAAACGCTGCAGCTGTAGGCCTGAACACGGTGTCATCTGACGTAGTGCAGCACGTGGAGCGTCCCGCCGCCCTCGCCTCCACCAGCGCGCGGTTCGGAGACGCCTTCAACCGACTGCTGGGCGTCAGCATGGAAATGGCTGGACACACCGAGGTAAGAGAGGCACATAGCCATCAACGTCATGGGAAGGAAAGAAAGAAGAAAAAGCAAAAACACTAGGGACAAAGGGCGGAATTATTGGGAGACTGTCCTATGTATTTTTGACGTTCTAAAAGTTCCTCAGCCTATTTTAAATAATAGGTTTTTGCTTTATATTAAAAACATGCGAGTCTTGTTGCATATGATGTGTAACATCTAACATGTTATCGTGGTAAAAAATTACAGTACGACAACCAACCTTACGCAAAATTAGTTGGCACCGTCTTACAGCAATCTCTCGCCACCGCGCGCACTCGTTGGTCAAATCAAATACCGCGCTCTTCCCCTGTTAAGATAAACTTAGAAAATACATATGAATTGGTATTTATCCTGATTTGAACCACATTCTCGTGTAAGAGAGATAGGCGGCTTAACCTCGATGCCATAAAGACTTTTTTTTTACATAAAACTTTAAGAGTATTTGATTAGATTAACATTGTTGTATTGTTACAGGATCGTGATGCTCAAACTCTGATGGTGAGCTCCATGAAGAGCGTGACTGTGAACTCTTCGAAACTTCTGGGAACTGCCAAGTCAGTCAGTCAGGTAAGCTAATATACAAGGTGGAAAAGTTTCCTATAATACACATTTCCGTTGCCCCATCCGTCAGTGTGCGGAGATCATAACAGTGTTTTGTGTACGTCACTAATAAATAGTTTGTCTACAGGATCTAACGCGTCCGAATGCTAAGAACCAGCTGGCGGCCGCAGCACGCGCCGTCACCGACAGTATCAACAGACTGGTGAGTACTCGCTGTACACCTTTTATTATGACTAAGAAATTTAAAAAAAAACAGGCAATTCATTCTTTTTATCTCTAAAGCCTCAATAAGAATTATTTATTAACATGAAAACTAACGGGTCAAACTATGCTAAATTTTTATGGGACCAAATGGCAGCTATTCTGCATCGAACTAAAAAAAAACACGTAAATCGGATCATTAATTTCGGAGTAATCGATGTACATACCAATACCGATCGAACTCCTGAAGTCGGTTAAAAACCCACAGTAGTCCACTACTGAACAGAGACCTCCCCTAAAATGCGCCACAGCGCCTGCAATCCTGGTCTAAAGTGGGCCACTGGTCGTTTAATTTGTCCAGGTCGTCCCGCCGTCTTCTTCGGGGGCATGAGATCTTGTTAATAAATATATTAGTTCCTCAAAAATCTACCTTAAAAGTGTGCTTTCTTTACATAACGATATCCTCCAGGTGGACGTGTGCACGGAGGCGGCGCCGGGCCAGAAGGAGTGCAACGCGGCCATCCGCAGCATCGAGAGCACGCGGCCGCTGCTGAACTCGCCCACGCAGCCGCTGACGGAGCTGGGCTACTTCGCCTGCCTCGACTGCGTCGTGGACCAGAGCAAGAGCCTGAGTACGTGCCTACCCTTTATTATTTAACAGCACTAGGCAGTAGCCTGAATTGTCCCACTGTTGGACAAAGGCCTCCATCCATTCCGTCCTATCTGTCGCAATTCTACGCCACCTCTCTCCAATTCACAAGACATCCAGGTCGTCCCGCCATCTCCTTCGTGGTCTTCACGGCCCCATGTCAGTTATAATAATAATAAACCATTTATTTCAGGTAACAAAGACCCATAGATAAATACCTTAACTTAAAAATACATATTATATATATAACACTCTTGTTAGTATAAAGATCGTAACAAAAAATAATTATGTTAGTAATACTTCACTTCACTAGCACGATGTTTGTGTGTTCTTGTGCAATTTGTCCGCGGAAACACATACCACATCCTGCGGCCAAGAACTATCTTACCACAAACTCCTAGAAATTGACGTTGCGATGTAACTCCAGTAGCTTAACTCTTGGCGTGTTCTTCATATGACTGCATGGCCTGTTGATCTAATGGTTAGTGACCCTGACTACCATGCCGTAGGCTCGATTCCCATCTAGGTCGAATAAATAAATAAATATCCCACAACTTTTTCACACAACGCCATCTAGCCCCAAGCTAAGCTAAGAGCTTGTGTTATGGGTGCTAAGCAGCTGATAAACATACATGTATATTATAATATTCCTAAATACATACATATTATAGATAAATTACAACCAGACACAGAACAAATGATCATGCTCGTCACACAAACTTTTGTTCTGGGTGGGAATCGAACCTACGACCTCCGGCATAGCAGTCAGGGTCACTAACTACTAGACCAACAGGCCAGTCAATGTGAATGTTTGTGTGCTGTGTGGTTCTTCCTTGGAAAAGCATCTCAAACATTAATCTGCGGTCGTCAAATAGCAAAACACCGCTCACCTTCTTGTTAAAAAATTAACCTCCACCCCTTGTTTATGTGCTTTTTAGCTATATTTATATTGCTCCACCAGGTGAAGGCATGTCCTCGATGGCCAGCTCGGTGAAGCGCAGTGAAGTGGAGCAGTTCAGCCGCGCCGTCGGCACCGTCGCCAACGCTGTGCAGGGGCTGGTGGAGTGCACCGCACAGGCTGCTTACCTGGTCAGTACAAATACATTGTAGCTGATCGTGGACGTGCACAGTGAAACACAAGGTGCATCGGTAGAAGTGAAGGTTAGGGAGACGCAATCTAGAATACGTAAAGATAAACAAACCTAATTTTATTTTGCATATACTCGTATGGGAAGCATTAAAAGATGACAGGAAAATATTGGTAACAGATTCAGCCATATTTTACTATGTAGGCATGCAAAAGACATTTAAAAATTAACCTACTACTAAAAACAATTTTAAAATAATACACAATGAAGTACAAACAGGTAAATACAAAGAAAATACCTATTTAAACTAAAATTTAACTCATTAATTAAATAAAACTTTTAATAATCTAATAAATACAAAAAAATATAATAAGAAATAAAATATCGGTCTCATATTGAACCCATCTATTATTTAATTAATATAACAACTTTGTATATATCACATGAATAAAATAAACAGTTTGAGTTTGATTTGAGTTGTAATAGTAATAAATTTCACTCAAAATAGTCCTACGAACTCGGATGTCTTTGGACGAATGACCACTCACGCGCCGCCGCCCGGTTCACTGTTGACTGGTGTGGCGCGCTGTATATGTAGTTCGTGACGTTTTGGTGCGTTGATTGGAATATTTGCGCCGACACACACACATAACTCACGCCATTTTCTCATGAAGGCAGGCAGAAATTGCAGAGCGTCATCTGCTACGATTCTAAAATACTTCTTTAGCTTCGTTTACACACGCCGGTTGCAAGTACTGCGCACCTGACCTTCTGAAGAACCTCACCAATAAGGTCTATGTATGTCCTTCTAGGGCGTCCCCTCTCGGCGTTTCCATTTACATCTGCCTTGTAAATACTTTAGTGGTCCTTCGTCAGGGTCTCCTTGTTATTAAAATAACTTCCTTTTACTCCCTTCCAGGTGGCAGTGTCAGATGAGACCAGCGTGGCCGGCAGACCAGGGCTGGTGGATCAGGCGCAGTTCGCGCGCGCCGCTGTGGCTATAGACCAGGCGTGTCGCGCGCTGTGCGACAGTAGCAGCAACCAGCAACAGGTAACCACTCACACAGGGGCTCGGGGCTAACTCAAACACAACGTCAGGGTTCTAATACATTTATTATCCCGTTTTAATGCATAAAAGAAGGGCAATGTTGTCAAAATCAACCGCAACCGCCGCACTAGGGTGTGGTGAAGGGTGGGCTTTTGGGGTGAATGTAATTTCGACGTTTAAAACGTGCTGATCCTCAGCCTAATGGGTTATTTGACAAAATTTTAATTTTTAGTCCGCCATCTAGATTACAAGAATATATTCGACACATTTTTTTCTTTATCAAATTGATGGAAAACTGCTTAGATTAAGCGCATTAAAGTCATTAACCTGTACGTCATTACCTAGTATAAACTGTACTGGCTAGTGACGTCATGCGACATTTTGACTCGATGTATCGCCGTCTGTTTTTGATTACGTGAAGAAATAAAAAATGTGTCGAATATTTTCTTGTAACCCAGATGAGGGATTAAAAACAAGAATGTTGTCAAATGGCCCATTTGAATGAATGAATTTTGATTGAGATTTTTGTTCGTTGCCAGGTGCTGTCCGCGGCCACAGTGATCGCGAAGCACACGAGCGCGCTGTGCAACGCGTGCCGCGTGGCGTCCGGCCGCACGGCCGAGCCGCAAGCCAAGCGACACTTCGTGCAGGCCGCCAAGGACGTCGCCAACTCCACCGCCGCGCTCGTCAAGGAGATCAAGGCCCTGGACACCGACTACAGCGAGGTGAGGGTCTAACATCTTTCAGCACACAGGGCATAAGCATAGGCACCTCAGCCCTCGAAACAAAGAATCAACCTAAGTTTACTTACGGGTTTTTACACAGGGTAGGAAGAAAAATTACACAATTATATGTGGTGGGCTACCACCAAACACAACACCCGTCTGCGAGGAGCCGAGCTTTTCTTTTCATACTCTAAAATTTAATTTGTAGTCAATTCTTTACTAGTCTATACATACCCTATTGTATAGTGACACAATATTATTTATTTATTTTTGGGAAAACAAACAGCTACACAAATATAATAATAATCAAGTAGTAAAATAAAATTACATTGCATATGTGTAACTAGCGACATTATCCACATCTTAAATACAAAAAAAAATATTAAAAAACTATATGCACACGAGTGAAGGTAAAAATTTCTTTTACAATCTATTCTAAATAAAAAGAGAAGATAATAATATAATATACCTTTTTTTTAACAATAATGGAAATTAAAAACACAACAACTAAAAATCTGTGTTACTTATATGAAAAGATAAGAAACAAAAAAAAAACTTAGACTTAACTTGGACTGACTTTGACTTTAACTTTTGGATTATAAACTTAGTTCATGAAACTTGCTAATCTGACTGACCTGGTCCAATGTGCTCTTTAAACCTTTTGTGTTAGATTGAATTAGTTTGACAATATATACATATAACCTAACCTAACTTACCATACCTATCCTATAGCGAACCTAACTACCGAACCTAACTACCTTAATGAAATGCATTGATTTTGAACGATACAAAATACATCATTTTAAACTGAACTACTGCGCTGCGTGTTCTATGTTGCATATAATACTAGACTAGGTAGTAGTATTTGAAGTAGTAGCAGTAGGAAGTAATAATTTAACCTAATTGGTATTTTGGTCTGGCCTGTTGATTTTATGATTAGTGGCTTTGACTGCTATGCCAGAGGTCGTGGGTTCGATTCCCACCCAAGACAAATGGTTGTGTGAGAAGAACAATCATTAGTTATGTGTATAGGTGTAATTTATTTATAATATTTATGTATTTAGAAATATATAAATATGTTTATCGGTTGTCTCTGCTTAGTTTGGGACTAGATAGCGTTGTGAAAAAAAAACTGAGAAAATCCACATGGAAAAAATCAATAACACTGGCCGACCCGGGGGATCGTACCCGGGACCTTATGCTTAGCAGTGGCACTTGAGAGCAACGAGGTAGTCAATATAGAAATCATTATCATAAGGTTTTATTTCTCGGAACTGTTGGGTTCCGGTCCTTTGAAAGGCGTACGAGGTGCCGAAGCCAACTCGTAGAAGCCCATTGTCGTCTTTAATGAAATGAGACACCAACCGCAGATTTTGACCTGTATGCACTACACAAGTGCAGCCAAGAAAAACCTACGACTGGTGTAAGACTATTGCAGACTATGGTAACAAAAGTACTTGTTTATAGGCCAGGGCTGCTAAAATGGACTGGATACCTAAAACTATGAAGGACTATACAATCCATACAATTGTTATTAACAGGTTTACACTTAAAAACTATTGTTAGTAACTTAACTAAAGACGAACTAATGAGAAGACCGCCCTAGATCGAAGTTCCTTGTTCCGGTTGATACCAGAACAAAGAACTCGAACTAGGGTATAGGTCTTCTCAAATGCTATGACTTTTATTTATTATTATTAATATATGGACACCAGTGGCAAGAACCTCGTACAGGCGGAACTCGTATCTTAAAAGAGCTTGTCGAGCATGCAACGTGGCTTGCCAGAAAGTCGACGTCGATCCGTTCGTTTGTGATGTTCGCAGATTGAGAAAAACTCTGTGCAACCAATTCTTTGCTAACATATCCTAGCATCCATGTTTGTTCGAATAATTTATTGTAATTGTAGTGTAGCCTTTTATTAATAAGTAATAAAACTAAGCTGTTTGTTTAATTATAAGTGGAAATTTGTAATGGGCTTTCAGCAAGATAAAATTGTAACTATACTTTATTATAGCTGTAATTTTCCCAAATAATATATTTCCTCGCCCGCAGGCTAACCGCGCCCGCTGCGCTTCGGCCACAGGCCCGCTACAGGACGCGGTCCGCAGCCTGTGCCAGTTCGCTGACAGTCCCGACTTCGCCTCCATCCCCGCCAGGATATCTCCGCAGGCTAGGAACAATCAGGAGGCCATATTGGACTGTGGCAGGTTAGTATACTGATACCCTGGTGACCTTTAAAGCAGAAAATCAAAATTAAAGTCAAACCATTTAATTTAATTAGGCCATAAAGGCACTTTTAAACGTCAAACAAAAATTAACTTTAAAAAATGATTCTAGTTGCCCCTTCCAAAAAGTAGATTTGTATGGAGAAGAATAGGCAAGAAACTCGATACTTACTCTTTTAAAATGGGTTTTACAATACTTTGTATGCATTAGATGATGCAAATTACAAATACATATAGGGCTTTTTGGTACCACTTGCTCAAAAAAGTGACATTCTATGCCACAAAAAGCTTACATAACAATAGTCATTTTTGATCTGTTAAAAACAGGGAAAGAAAATTGTACTGGATTTCATTCATCCCTTAGGGGGAGAATGTGATTTAAATTTGGAATACTTACCGAAATTTATACTGAACTACATTTACACCATTGAGTTTGTATATAAAGCATTACACATCTTTTTGAAAAAGGAATACGCATTTATTACGCAGTTATGATTATTAATAAAATAAAATTACGAAAACCGACGAGGCCGTATGAGCTTGATGCCTTTGCTTTTCCGACAAAAAATATTAATCTAGGAATTTGCCGCGTTTTTGTTTTCTTCAAATATACATATAAACGTTAAGTTTATTTTAATTTATTTTTATAAATAAGTTAATATTCTAAAAATACGTGTGCCAGACGGGCGCAGTCAAAGGTCTAAGTAGTGGCTGTAGGTCTGTACCGGTGACGCGCTCACGCCCTGCACCTATAGGTTCCGAAGTGTTCGGGTGAAGGCGGGCCTCGAAGATTACACGTCGATGAAGAGGAGATTGTTCGAAGGTTGAAATAATAACACTGGATAAGTCTTCATAAGTGTTCAGGAAGTTATTATAGTTCTTCAGGAAAAGCGTTGATTTGAAGATAAGATGAATACCAATGGCTACGATTTTAACTATTTGTCTATTTGCTTAGCTACTGCGAAACTTTACCGTGACGAGAACCCATAAAAACTTCCTGCAATCTATTTTTAATCGCTAAGATTTCTATTATTTAAACATAACAAAACATCGTTTATTAACTTAACCTATTACATGTATAACATATTTTATACGTAAAAACAATTCTAAAATTAGATGTAACAATAAGTTTCTATATACTATTTTCTATTTGCTATTTATTATGTTTTGTTATTAACAAAAGGTGACTTTTTAGTCCAAAATACACTTTAAAAGTTGTTTATTTCTGAAACTGCTGAAGTTATATTCATGAAATTATTTACAATTACTAGGCAAGATATCAAATTACTGAAGTTAGGTATTTTAAACGATACATATCAAACACATAGGGCACTATTTCCCTCTAAGTGAAACTTTCATAATAAAACTGACTTATTCTATTTGACTATTGTTTGTGTTACATTCTTAACAAGACAGATACACGGGCTTCAAAGGGCTTTATGTACAAATTATATATTAAACTTTAGGTTTTTAACTAGGTTATCTAACTGTGCTCTTAAAACTCGTGTAACTAGTACATAGGCGCGTCAGGTGACGTCACAAGAGAAAAGTACTTACTATTTAGGTATACACACACTGAAACTGTTCACTTTTAAACTTTGCACTATTTGTGTTCTATAAACTGTTTATATTTTGGAAGTTAAGCTTTCAATTCATAACTACACTATTTTAGTCTGTTGGGTGACACCGTCGCGAACAATACGTTTACTTTTAATTGTCATTATTTTTAATAAATGCTTATCTCATATTATTATTGTGTTAATTTTTTCGCAAATGGTACGAAAAGTAGAGTATTTTCCTCGGTGATAAAGCTGTCTTAGTCTTGGGTGAACTTAAATCCCTCGCTTCACTCAGGACTTGTCTTAAATCCTTCGCTTTGCTCGTGATTTAAGCTTTTAACACCCTCGCTACGCTCGGGAGTAAACCTCGAGTCCTTCGTTACGCTCGCGATTTAAATCGTCACCCGCGACAGAAGACACTGCTTTATCCCCTTGGTTAATAATCTACTAATTCCAGGCGGTCTTCTCATTATATTTGTAAAGTATCATTTAATAATATTCATAAACAGCAAGATATTAACTTTTGTTTGTATCCCAAAAAGTCATCCAATTTATGGAAATGTTGTACAGGCTATTCACGACATATTTATTCATTAAGTAATCGTCATCTCTCGCTCACGTTCGCGTGATCTCGCTCAAGCATGCCCCGCCTCCAATAGCTGTTACCGTTTTTTAAGTTTAACTGTATTTAAGAATTGAATTTGTTTTTTTACTTTTGATTACGCAAATATAATCAGGTACGGATACAGCCCATTTGTTTGTACTAATTAAAAAATACATACATACATAAACTCACGCCTTTTTCCCATGGGGGTAGGCAGAAACTACAGAGCGCCATATGCTACGATTCTTACATACTTCTTTTGCTTCGTTTACATTCATACATGTTGTCATACACACACGCCGAATTAAAAAATAGTGGTCTATAATTAATGTTGCACTGCCTATAATTATGAATGTCTGCAAATCTGCCAGTTAACTGAACCATGTCGTTCCACAGGAACATAATCTCGGGCTCGTGCTCGATGCTGGAGTCGGCCCGCTCGCTGGCCGTGTGTCCGGCCGAGCGCGCGCACTGGCAGCTGCTGGCGCAGCACAGCAAGACCGTGTCCGACAGCATCAAGGCGCTCGTCACTAATATCAAGTAAGTTGTACATCGCATCATCATCACGACTATAATCCTCGAAGGGTTAGGCGGAGATGTACCTGGTAGTACACCCACATTTCGCCAGTTATGTTTAAGTGCCACGTAACAAGAAGGAATAACTGAAAAATTAATAATTTACCACGGTTATCGTCGCGAACATATGGTCCTTCGAGCCGGATCATATGTTCGCGACGATAGCCATCGTAAATTAAATGAAAGAATAGTGAACTGTATAACATCTAACAAGGTATAATAAGGTAACAGAATAACAATGATAAAAATGACTGAGTTGAAGACAAAGGTAATCTGAGTTGAAGACAAAGGTAATGTAAGATGCGCAAGCGCAGCCGTGCTTGTAGGCGTGCAACAGCTGACTGGTGTGTCGCGGCTCGCGCTCGGCCTATCCCCGCGTCCTTCGTTTACTGCCGCTGACGCGCGGCGATATTGTATTGAGTGAACTCAACAAATACCAACAAAAAATTTAGTAGTTACTTCAAAATATTAAACATAAATTTATTTATGGGAGACTGGTGCCTAACTAAGCCGAAGCCTGTATTTTTTTAAGACACTAGAACCTATAAAGCATCAATAGTAATGCACGACTCGGAGAACAAACTCTGAACCTAATTCTCAATCGGACAGCTTATGACCACTACATCACAGTTGAATTTTTCACAGACTATGCATTTTTATTACTACACAAACAGCAAAAAAAAAAAATATTAAAAACAGCCCATTCTTTGGCGTTTTTCTCTCAACCTCAAAAATCTCTGTATTGCTAATCTTGTTACAGCACATCGAGCTACCCCAATATGTAAAATTTCTTTTTTAGTTTTTAACTTTGGTTCAAACGGAATAAGTTTTATGT
Source organism: Euplexia lucipara (assembly GCA_921972225.1). NCBI lineage: Eukaryota > Metazoa > Arthropoda > Insecta > Lepidoptera > Noctuidae > Euplexia > Euplexia lucipara. Next base: position 12,044,386 of record OV179169.1, on the reverse strand, counting down.
TAATACGACTCGACTGACAACCAGGGGGTCGAGTCTGCTATTACAATCGTGTCTCAGTGACCGGTCAATCATCGATTTTTGGCGTATAACGTCAAACTTATGACACATTTCCCATACAAAAACTGTCAAAGTTGTCTAATATTCGATCAATGACGGGTCATTGAGACACGGTTGCAATAGCAGACTCGAACCCCTGACTGACGATTTGTCTGTTAGCTTGACGTACAGACGCCAGCACATCAACCTACCCCAAACTGACAAATTTTCCAAATTGAACATTCCAATTTAAACCTCTTTGGTGCCTTTCAATGATGAAGTTGAAGAGAATGATCCTTAAATTGTGTGCTGAGTCAATCCTGCTTGTAACAGAGAGAAGGCCCCCGGCCAGCGCGAGTGCTCGGCCGCGGTGGAGACGCTGAACAAGCAGCTGCGGGAGCTGGACCACGCCGCCATGCAGGCCGTCGGCCAGGAGCTGTACCCCAGGAAGAACAACTCGCTACAAGGTCAATACTTATATATTCGATGCCCACCCAGGACAAATGTTTGTGTGATGAGCACGATCATTTGTTCTGTGTCTGGGTGTAATTTATCTATAATATGTATGTATTTAAAAATATATAAGTAATTATGTTTATCAGCTGTTTAGTACCCTTAACACAAGCTCTGCTTAGCTTGGGACTAGATGACGTTATGTGAAAGTAGTGGAATATTTATTTATTCATTCTAACTTTTTTATATACAAATTTAAATGACTGAAAACAAAAATACTCAAAGTAAGTCAATACCATCAAAACCACTGAATTCCAAAACTAGAGTTATTTTACACCTTTTTAACTGACTTACAACAATAGAAGGGGGTTCTCAAGTTGGTTGTATTTTTTTTTGTAAAATTTTTTTCATTGTTTTCGTTTAGTTTTTTGTGGTAACTAAACTAAACCGATGTCTAAGAAATTCAATTGGATCCGCATGGGAAGTTTATCCTCTCAAAGTATCGTTGAAATCGGTTCATTAATGACGTTGTTATGACATGAAGACAGACAAAAAAACATAATACCAAATTGAGAACCTTCTTTTTTATAAGTCGGTTAAAAAGATGTAAGTCTGTAGCTTTGGTATAACACTTATTTTTTCTTTTTAAAATTGATGGAAAACTGCTCAGATTAAGCGCGTTAAAGTTGAGGAGAGAGGGCTTTTAACGTCATTACCTAGTATAAACTGTACTGGCTAGTGACGTCATGCGATATTTTAACTCGATGTATCGCCGTTATTTTTTGATTACGTAAAAAAAAAATATGCGTCGAATATTTTCTTGTAATCTAGTTTAGGGACTAAAAACTAAAATTTTGTCTTATAGCCAATTTGCCACCGACTTCTGAAACTAGAGTTATTAATTTATTTTACACCTTAGAATAGTGTTTTTTTTTTCTTAAGTCTATTGTATTTTTTTTTTGTTAAACAAGTTTTTAACTAACCATGTTCATCTACCACCAGGTTACTCCGAGCAGATAGAGAACAGCGCAACAGAGATGCTGGAACGCCTGGAGCCACTTCGCATCGCCGCTAACGGAGAGGCCGAGAACTTAGGACACGCCGTCATACAGCTGGTAACTTATTTACTGTCACTATGAACATATTTACACACACACACACGCACTCACACACACTATTTTGGGACAAATGTAGTTCCCGTTCCCGTGGGAATACAGCGATAAAAATAGCCGGATAGTGTAGTTTCCCAACGGTAGAATATTTTTTCAAACCTGCAGGCCTAGCCATATTACAAAAATTCTATTGCTATTCTATTTCTATTATAGAAAAGAAAATGGCATTTATATGTAGAATCAGCTGTTTGACAACTGTCTAGTGTGTCACTTTCAGTCATAATAATACAAAATACAAGCTAAACGCATTCAAAAAAGTTGTTTTGGAGTTGCTGAGACAAAAACAAGGTCTTTCTTTTTCATTGTTATTATTTTTCTCTTTTTCTCATTCTATTTCATGTTATTTAATTGATATTTCTAAATGATTAATTTATAATTATATTTATCATAATAAATCTAGTAGTATTACCAGGTAATGCATGCTGTGACATCTTAATAATTATGTTGTACATTTAATATTATTTTATAATAGCACTTAGTTAAGTAGAATTCTTAAATGTAACAACTACGGTTTGTCCAAATAAATAAATAAATACAAATTCTACTCGCTAACACTTGACAGTTGACAAACAGCTGATTCCATATTACGTCATTTTCTTTCTATTGTCGCCTTATCGATTACGATAACAGAAATAGAATTTGTAATATGGCTAGGCCCTGTTCATTAGTTTCTGTATCGAATGTCATAGAGACCTTAGGGGATAGGGGCCTTTTTGGCCTCGCACAGGTCTTTTTGTTATTTAATATTGTTAGATTTAGTTTTATTTTCAAAACTGTTAAATTCCTGTGCGTGTCCCAAATAAACATTATTTTATTTCTTTCTTTATAGTTATACAAATAACAGCCGGGACACCTATCCACGGACCAATTTCAACAAGTTTAGCTTAACTTTTGATCGACCATAATAAATATTAAGATTTTTAATAAGCTCTTGTTTATTCTTCTTAGGTGTCATACGCCGAGCCACTGGTGACGGGGGCCATTGGAGCCGCGTCTAACATAACAGAGTCCAACACACAAGCGGGTCTGTTGGAACACACGCGCACCGTGTTGGAGACGCACGCGCAGCTTGTGCTGTTCACCAAGACTGCGGCCGGAAACCCTAGGGTAAGTAGCTTAATATTAAAAAAAAAATATTTAAATGATATTTATTTCTGTAAAATGATACGAACACGTATACATGTTATTTTTTAGCTATTCATTTCATTAATTCTAGATTTTCTTTTACATTGTGTTTGAATTCTTAAAACTAAAATCAATTGGATGCAATTTGCATTCAAATCCACAATACAGTTTTCATACATCACAGTTCCAGATTAAATTAAAAATAATAACATAAGCAGAACCAAAAAAAGTTACTTATAAAAGATTAGAAGTTAAGGTCGCTGTTTCAATATCTGACTCTGAACAGAAACTCAGGGGCCAGTCTTTTTAGGAGACATTATCTTGATCAGATCATGTACGGACCATGCAGATTAGTGTCTGAAATGGTCGTTTTAGGAAGGAATTACACAGATATGAGAAGACCAGATCAGTCAGTGCAAGCAATTTTGTCAAATAGTATTTGTGTACTGAACTGTCTAGTAATGTGTGTGTAGATTCCTAGCGGCTTCCCTTTGGATATTCGGAAGAGCAACTTTTGCGCTATTGACTTATCCAGAATTCTAGTATTAATAATAATAATAATCTTTAATTCAAGTTATAAAAACCCATAGCAAGCAGCACAGTAATAATAAATAAAAATAATATTTAAACCACACCCGGTTTATGTCGTGCTTCATTAAAGCGTCTGAAAACTCCAGCCGGCCAGAAGTCAGTACTGAGGAAGACTGCTTTATGCGTCGCAGGAATTTGAAGGATATAAGACTTGAAGTTTGTCCTACTCGACTTCATCCGCGACAGCTTCAATAATGTTCGTTCCTCGGCACTGACTTGACTTTGGTAAAGTTAGTATTGCCGAATATAAGGCATTTAAAGTACAAATTTTTGTCGGCTTCCCTTTTAAGACTATTGACCCGTCGCTACTGTAATACACACAATAGGGTTTAAGCATGTATTTTTTTAATATTTTTAATTCACTGTTTACAACGTTTTAACATAGTAAAAAAATATAAACATATTTAAAAATGCAATAAAAAATTGTCCAAATTGGTCCAGGCGTTGTTGAGTTATGCGCTTACCAACACATTTTGCGATTCATTTTTATATTATAGTCTAAGAAATAAGACCAGAAGTGATTTTTTTTTAAAACAATTTTTAATAGTACCCGACTGGACCTGACAAAATAAATTCAACACAAACAACTTTACAACAATAATGATTTCACTTCTATTAACTAACACACAAAAATAATACAAAACTAATGAATCTAAATAAGGCCTAGAAACGATCTATCTATGACTAAATAATTAGCAAAAGTTAGGTACAATCGGACAGAGTAACCACCTATCTCAACGAAGGCGAGTGCAAAAAAGGGACGAGCCCGAGTGAGGCGCCGAGTTTTATTAACTCTCCCCACCCTTGCCGTTCCCACTCCTACAATAGATTATTAAAATATAATAGACAAAAAAAAAATTGGGGTGAACACCCCTTATCACATAGAGGTTAGAAAAGTAGATAGTAGCCGGCTTACTGAATATGCATAAAAAATTTCATGAGAATCGGTCAAGCCGTTTCGGAGGAGTATGGGAACGAACATTGTGACACGAGAATTTTATATATAAGAAGATGACGCTATTAAAAAGTAAAATAATGATTTAGTTCATATTTTCTGCCATTAAAGATTAGGGAAAAAAAATATTCGAACCATATTTAAGTTACATGCATATTCAATTTAATTTTTTATTTTATTTTAATTTTATACTTTTTGCTGTGCCCTACAGGGTCCGTAATTGTACTCTAGCTTTAAGCCCATTGTAAGATCTCAACACATTATGGAATGCAAATAAAGATATGAATATGAATATATTCCCTATTGTATGTTAATATGTTGTTTTTTCGGTGTCGTAGGCTGTGAACATCCACGGCGCGGTGTCCAACCAGGTGTCGCAGTGCCGCGCGTCGCTGGGCGAGCTACAAGCTTGCGTGCGGGAACTCAGCGCGGCGCGCGGAGCCGTGGGACCTCTACTGGACACGCTGCAGAGAGCCATCGCCCGACTTACTGAGCACAGGTGGGTACTATACTACCAAGAGACCATCTCCTTTAGGAGCTGATCGAGACCTTGCTTCTAAAATGATGTTTGTGAATTGGGTTTGCTGATTTAATTATATTTTTAGGGGAAAAAAAAGACAAAAGTCGCATAACATAACGACTGTACTCCTCGAAGGGCTAGGCAGGAGTAGGGAATGCAATCTCGTACGAGATTTCCGCCTAGCGAGATCTCGCGAGACTCAAAACCCAGTCTCGCGAGATCTCGCAAATTACGGGATCTCGCGAGATTGGGAGAATCGCAATTAAAACATATGCAAATGCTTGTTTTAAGAACTAGTAATTGACATGATATGTAATTAAATAGAAACTGCGTTGCTTAGTTATAAAAATAATGTAAGTTTTATTTTAAAAATCAACAGAGTACTTATTATTTTGTCTGTAACTCTAATAACATTTGTTTATGTCTATAATTATTATACCTATTGTAGCTAATCTGTTCAAATTCTAACAATATTGGTAACAAAACAATAATTAACTATATTTAGTCTTTTGTAAATTATTACTTTAAAGAGTAATAGGAACATTACTTATGGTAAATAAATACAACAAAACAAAAACTTAACTTCACAAGTTCTTAAATAAATGTTGTGAGATCGTATTAATCAAATAAAAGAAGTTTAAAGTAGAAGTCAGATGAAGTTATCAAGGTACGGAAAGGCAAGTAAGTTTGTCTGAAAATGGCTTCTCAAAAAACACATCATGTCGAGAGTATCATCTGACAAACGACTACTGATTTTGCAGGGTATTTGGCATGCAATATCAAAAGTCGTTTGTCAGATGCGCCAGGCGCGGCCGCACGGCCGGCCAGGAGTCAGTTCGCGCGCAGCCGCGCTATGAAATTGTCGATCTCGTTATCTCGCGAGATCTCGTACGAAATTTGACGAGATACAATCTCGTAAAATATGGCCGGGATCTCGCGAGATCGGGATCTCGGCGAGACGAGATTGCATTCCCTAGGCAGGAGTGTATCTATACTGCACCCACATAGTTTAATAATAACATAGTAGTGGACGAGCCTTTAGCCATCTCTCGAACACAAATCCAAACTCCGGGCTGTTACTGAGAAATTCCAGATGAAAAAGCTCAATCGATCAAAGTGTTCCAAGGCGGGAAATATGTTTTGCCCGAACCGGGACTCGAACTCAGAACCTCATTCTCAGCAGTAGCGCTTACGATCACTAGACCCACGAGGCGAGATCTTGTATACGTTCAATGTTTGACTGGCCTGTTGGTCTAGTAGTTAGTGACCCTGACTGCTATGCCGAAGGTCGTGGGTTCGATTCCCACCCAGGACAAATGTTTGTGTGATGAGCACGATCATTTGTTCTGTTTTAGAAATATATAAGTATGTTTATCAGCTGTTTAGTACCCATAACACAAGCTCTACTTAGTTTGGGACGAGATGGTGTTGTGTGAAAGCTGTGGAATATTTATTTATTATTTATTTAATGTTGCGGATAACTTTAACATCGCGATACGATGCTTAATATATCGGTTTAGCGTCGTAACTACAATTTTTTTATTCAATTAAATGACATTTAGTAATCGAAATAATTTTAGCTTTGTGCACTACTCTTCCATGTAAACCTTGTTGCTGACTAGCCTGTTGTTATAGTAAATAGTGACCCTGTTATGCCGGACGACGTGGGTTCGATTCCCACCTAGGAAAAATGTTTGTGTGATGAGCACGATCATTGTGTTGTGTCTGGGTGTAATTTCTTTTTTTTTTTATACCTTAGCCTATCCACACTTGCAACACCAGGGGCGCCACACGCGCGTTGCCAACCCTTTAAATACCTATTTTCTCCCCTTTTGAAGATCTCCATACTGTAGCCCTTTGAGAAAACCTCGGCAGGGAGCTCATTCCACAATCCAAGTGTACGCGGGAGGAAATTCCTCTGAAACCGCACTGTACGGGACCATTTCGGCTCCAGTGTGTGAGCATGAACTCCCTGTCGACGGCGAGCGGTGCGATGATAGAAAGTGGCCGTGGGCATCATATCAAACAATTCCTCGGGACACAACAAATTATACAACCGGTAGAACACTAGGGAGGCAAAGTCTCTCCTAAGACTTAGGGGCTCAATACCGCTTGTGAGTACGGGATCGTCGACGAGTCTCACAGCTCGCTTTTGAACCGAGTCAAGGGGCCCAAGCTGGTACCCAGGTGCTCCCGCCCAGAGATGACAGCAGTACTCCATATGGGGTCGAATCTGCGACTTGTATAGCAGCAGTCTTTGTTTTGTGTTTTCTTTATAATATTATGTATTCATTTATAAATATACAGGGTGTCTCATTCAAATCGGTCCGTTCGTGAATCGAACCCGGTTATTTAAAAAAAAAAACCTACACTATTTCTATTTAGATATCGACTGTGTAAGTCTTAAGCAGTAAATGTCTGTATGAAACATTATGTCTAAAATTGTTTCCACATACTTTAATTTATTTTAGTAGGTGCTCAAAATAACCGGGTTCGATTCCCGAACGGAGTACAGATGTTTTTTTTAAATGTATGAATGCAGTTTTTCTTGTTATTAAAATCGATGACATGGTTCCTCAGAACAGATCTTCGTATGTCTTATAGTTTCAGACTTTCCCGTACTGACCGATTTGAATGAGACACCCTGTATAAGTATGATTATCAGTTGTTTAGTACTCATAACACAATTTCTGTTTAGCTTGGGACTAGATGGCGTTGTGTGAAAGTTGTAAAATATTCATTTATTTACGTACTTACCTTTCAAGGAATACAAGCGTAATGTTATGTATTTACGATATAAATAGCGATGTATCTGGCGTCCTTAACCGCTCAGCTGTAGTACAAATATAACGCAGCGACGTGCGCTATTTCGAGACGCCGCTCAACGACCCATATGTACTGAGAATCTTGATGTGTAGGCTTTATAATATTTCGTATACGAATGAAGTTTCTCTCTGGTTTGCAAGCAGAATCGTACGTTTGGTCAAGTACATTATTTTCCTTTACTTAACTGACATCTGCTAGAAACTTATGACACTTCCTAGGTTAATCTTCATTTAATATTGTCCCCTAAATAATAATAAATAATATTTCATAACATTTCACACAACGTCATTTAGTCCCAAGCTAAGCTAAAGAGCTTGCGTTATGGGTACTATACAGCTGATAAACATACTTATATATTTCTAAATACATACATATTAAAGATAAATAACTCATCACACAAACATTTGTCCTGGGTGGGAATCGAACCTACGACCTCCGACATAGCAGTCAGGGTCACTAACTACAGGGCCAACAGGACAGTCAAATTTGTTAAGAGAGACAATGTATTGAATGAAATATTTCAGCAATTTTCCGGAGTCTAGGAATCTTTACTATAGAAAAATGAGATGCGCAAAAAAAAATCAAATAAATGATCCAGATACTATCAAATCTTTTAAGTTAACTAATTTGCAAAAACTCAAATTTCATATAAGTTTTAAGCAGTTCCGAAGTTTATCGAGGACAAACATCGTGACGTATAAAGCCTTTGTTACTCGCTGACAATGGCCTTGCATAGGTAAAAGAATGTTTAAAATCGGCAAAATAGATTTTAAATTTATTCATTTAATAAATAAATAATCCACAACATTTAACACAACGCCATTTAGTCCCAAGCTAAGCTTGAGAGCTTGTGTTATGGGTACTAAACGGCTGATGACTTATATATTTTATTACTAGCAGACATCACGCGATTTCACCCGAGTAGTTCCCGTTCCCGTGGAAACACAGGGATAAAAAGTAGCCTATGTCGCCCGGGGACAGTGTAGCTTCCCAATGGTGAAAGAATTTTTCAAATCGGTTTAGTAGTTTTTGAGTTTATTCATTACAAACATGCACACACACAAACACACACACACAATTTTTTCAACTTTATAATATTAGTGTGTAGACAAACAAACATAAAATCAAATGTTTCCACTTCCTGTTCGCGTAGAATACAGGGATAATAAGTACCCTATGTGACCCGAGGATAGTTAGCTTGTAGCTTCTTAACGGTGAAAGAATTATTCCAAATCAGTGCAGTACTTTCGGAGCCTATTTAATGCAGAAAAACAAACAATCAAATCTTTGCTCTTTATATTATTATTAGTATAGTTTACTAGCTTATGCCCGCGACTTCGTCTGCGCAGGATTACTTCTACTCACTCTTCTAGTCAGTCTGGATGTGTGCCCGATTGATGGCAATAGGCTTGCCACCTATTACATGGGACTTAAACATAACTGGTGAAATGTGGATGCTACCAGATACATCTGACTTTGACTGGCCTGTTGGTCTAGTAGTAAGAGGATTTGACTGCTATGCCGGCGGTCGTGGGTTCGATTCCCACCTAAGACAAATATTTGTGCTATGAGCAAGATTATTTATTCTGTATCTTGGTGTTATTTATCTATAGTATGCATTTATTTAGAAATATATAAGTATGTTTATCAGCTGTTTAGTACCCATAACACAAGCTCTGCTTAGCTTGGGACTAGATGGCGTTGTGTGTTTAGTCGAAGAAATAAAAAAAAAAGATCTCTGCCAAACCCTTCGGGGATTATTAATTATTAAAAAGTGATCTTATTTTATTATCTCAGCTTACTACACCGCACTCCAGTCCACTTTTGATCTTCGACTGTCGGAGATTAATTGATACATTAATTATGGCTCGCTAATTTCTTAAGTAGTCTCTGGTCCAACAAGAGATGCATTTGGCATCGTTCCAGCTCTTTAACTGTCGATGATCTAACTGAGGATGGTAATTATTTTCGTTTATGGTTTGTTTGTGACGTCATAGGAATTTTACGAAAGACAGAATATTATTTTATTTGACCTGGATTGAGGTTCACAATTTAATAACCAAAAAAATGCGAAGACACGTGACATCTACCAACTCGCACTGGGCCCGCGTGGCAGATTATAGCCCATACGCAAAATACGCGCTTTGACGTGGAGTTGCGGATACCAGCCCGGTATCTTTAATATTTTTAATACAAGAACGTAAAGAACAGCATCATAACATCACGCCTAAAATTCAAGAGGTGTTAGGTAGAGGTACACCTATACTACACTCACTTATAGCCAGTTAAGTTGGTTTTGAGTCCTATGTAATAGGGTGCGAACCTATTGCCATCAATCGGGCAAAAACATAGACTCCAGGCTACTACCTAGGAATTCTAGACGGAAAAAAGTCAATAACGCTATGCGCTACGCGGGGTTTGAACCCGAGACCTCAAGGTTAACAGTACCGCTACACCAACCAGGTCATTGAAATAATGCCTACCTTTTTAAAAAGCGTTGTTCAAAGTCAAATTATTTATTTTAATCAAACTATAAAATGGCACTTTTGGAAGAGACCTACACATTAATTAATAGAAATCTTAAATCCAATGGGCGTGCCTTCTCTGTATGAGAAGAGGCCTTTGCAGTAGCGCAAAAATAGACGTATATAACAATGTATGTAATACATTCATATGTTTGGTAAATAGTTCTGTTTACAATACCACCTTCCAGTTTTTGAAAACCCATTCTAAATCCATTGTCAATTTATAAAGTGATTTCAGTCGTCAATACAACAATAACTCATTCTTGAAGCGTCTATATAAAATACAGGGTTATTCAAATACAATATGATGTGATTAGTCGTGCTGTCGTTTCGTAAGGACATTTCTTCTCAGGAATCAGTTAATGTGAAAATGTCGGCGCCATTTAGGTAGTTTAAAAAATATTGACGTGTTAAAAGTGTCTAGTAAAGATCATTAGATGTCACATGTCTTCGAATTTTTGGTTCTAAGACATGCCGGTTTCCTCACGATGTTTTCCTTCACCGTTTTTGAGAGCATTGGTGATGAAATAAATTACACAAAGTAATTCGCCTGCCTGGTTTCGAACCCACGACTTATTGTTCGTAAGTCGGGGCCGCCACCACTGGGCCACCGCTGCTCTCCAGTAATGTCTTTCAATCAGTCTAGACGCCCTATATCTAGACTATAGATATATCTACGTGCAGTAAACTCCTGCGCAAGTCTTGTTTACTATATCGATCAGTTGAGTTAGGTCGCTCGTTGGGAAGTAAGCTAACCGCGACTAAACTATTGTATTCATATATTTATTAGTTTAGTTGAAAACTTTAAGTGTTAGGTATTTTATCCGTTTTTTTTTATATTTGTGTGTTTGATTTTAGTGTTTTATTCTAAGTGAAAATGAATGATAGTGCTACATAATGAATTAATTAATTTATTTATGTTGTGTGTGATTATCGAAAGACTATTTGTGTTAATTGGAGTTTCGTAGAGAAGTTTAAATCATGGATAAGTTGAAGTTAGTGTTGTTTGTTTATTTTGTTATCTGTTTGATCTTTGCGCGCTTATTCATAGTTCCATAAATAATCTATACTTAATAATGTAAAGAGGTTAAATTTGTAAGTTTGTAACGTTGTAGGGCGGTATTGTATTTTTTCGTTTTATCTTCAAAATACTGACTGTGTGGTACAACTAAAACCATTATCGAATTGAGATATTTTAAACTAAAAACCGATACAACAATTGTTTCTATTTGTTTACTGTCGGTATTGTTTTATTGATTTGTAGCTATTTTGGCTCGGCGCTAGGGGTACGGCAACTAATATTTAGCCAAGCGCTTAAAAGGTTAACCTCAAATCAAATCAAATCATTTATTTTGCCAACATAGGTTTGTTTACAGGTGGAAGGGTTTGAAATATGCTTACTATGTTTGCCAAGTGATGGCGTGCAAAATTAAGAAAAAACAAAGAGATTTAAAATACTATAGAGCAAGCATGTCAAGGAAATGTCATAGAAAAACTTTGATCCCATGTCTCAGTAACGCCATCTAGAATAATATATGAATATTGGAGCGGCAGCGGAGCGTACTACAAAAAACTCATAGACTTGTATCCAGCAGGACACACTTTTTCGGACGAAAATCTTGTTCGTGATGTCCGGTCTATAGGTATTGAATGTCTTTGAGAAAAAACAAACAAAATTGAACATGCATGAATTAAAGACAATGTCAAATAAAAATCATTGTGTCACATTAATGAACAAACCTGGTGTCAGAGTTTTCATGCCGCCAATGAGCCTCCAACTTGGCTTCACATTCCCTTAAGAAATATCTCTCAGGCATGCCGGTTTCCTCACGGTCTCATCGCCAATATTAGTCTTGTAGGCTGTAAAATAAAGAATTCCGCAAATTTTCCAGTAAATAAACTGCAGTGTTAGTGTCAATGTCACGTGACCGATCAGCGCGTTACTAAACAGACATCGTTAAAAGTATTTTAGCACTCTCAACGTTCACTCTCTTTCAAGTAGGAAAGATGTGTCAAGGTTAGCTCTAATACCAGCCTGTCTCACTGCAGGACAAAGGCCTCTTCTCATACCTACAGAGAAGGCACGAGAATTGACCACCACTCTTGCTCAAAGCGGATTGGTGATTTCAAACTGATATGTTAACTGGCGACTGGTTGACTGTTAATGGCGAAATGTGGGTGTACTACCAGGTACACCTCTGCCTAGCCCTTCGGGGATTACAGGCGTGACGATATGTATGTATGTATGTTAACTATAAGTCCAGGTTCCCTCACGATGATTAATCATCTTTGTAGTAATTTTGACATTTTGACATACGTACTAATTTATGTTTACCTCTCGCATGAGCAATATTTTTATTTTGCATGCAGCCATTTTTGTACGCCTCTTGGCATAATATAGCGACCTATGAACTCTATTTAAGAACTGTATTTACTACCTATGTTATACAAATAAAAATGATTTGATTTGATTTGATTTTGATGTTTTCTTTCGCCGATATCAGGAAAGTCTTACAAGGACAGGTTAAAAATGACACATTAGTGCTATTGGTACAATAAACTAAGACAAGAGGTAACGTGTTACTGGGTAACTGGGTTGTAATGCTCAAATAGGCAGTCGCTACATTTTTATTTTATCTATACTACATACTATAATATTAAAAAGCACAAGAGTTTGTTTGTTTGTTTGGTTGCACGCGCTAATCTCAGGAACTACCGGCTCGAATTGAAAAATTGTTTTTTCGTTGTCTAGTACATTTATCGAGGAAGGCTATAGGCTATATAACATCACGCTATATCCAATAGAAGCGGAGCAGCAATAAGAAATGTTGCAAACGGGAGAAAAGCTTCAGTTTTTCATGTGAACGTCGCGGGCAGAAGCTAGTAGGAAATAAATCGGTGGCTCTCCGGGACTGCTGACAGAAGTAAAAAATAATCATCAGGTAATAAAATATTAACCAATAGGACTGCGTAAATTTATTTTTCTTCCCCTACTAACCTATTGGTTAATATTTCTCCGTTTTCCGCTCCGCAGCCTCGCTCCGTTTCCGTGGACAGGAAGCCTAAAAAAAGTTTACACTTCAAATGCAAAAGATTATGAATCTTACTTCTAAATTAGGATTTCTTCCCTATTGTGATTCTAAGTCAGAACATGTTTTCAGACACCATAACTAATAGTTTAGACGAATGTTCTGGCATTTAACTATTTGGTATTGCTAAATAGTTAAATTCCAGTTTGCCAACTTTCGTTGACAGAACTGTTTGGCAACCCTGACCGTTTAATGTCGTAAATTTGTTAGTAAGAAGTTCGCAATCTTATATAGGTCATGTGCGATGGACACAAATAAATAAACAGACACGCTTGTTTATTACCCGACTTCGGCGAAGCAACAATGAGGGTTATGAGTTTGACCGCGATGTATGTTTCTATGTATGTATTGAACGTTGTCAAAGATACACACTGATGAGAGCCAGTACGAAACTACATAGCTGTTTCACAGTTGATCGTTAAACACTTTGTTCAGTGATCATCATTATTAACTGTCAACGGAGACACACAACGTCCTCACATATACGGTAAAATAGGTTTTACAATACTTTGTATACATTATATGATACTAGCAGACGTTTCCGTTCCTGTGGGAATACAGGGATAAAAAGTAGCCTATGACACCCGGGGATAGTGTAGCTTCCCAACAGTGTTAGAAAATTCTCCAAATCGGTCCAGTAGTTTCGGAGCCTATTCAATGCAAACAAACAATCAAACATTTCCTCTTTATATTATATATTAGTATAGATAATCCGATTAATGGTATACAAAGTATTGTAAAACCTATTTTTAACCGACTTCAGGAGCAGGTTCGCAGTTCGATTAGTAATTTTTTAAAGAATAAATATGGAGTTACTTGCCCATTCTTCTTCATACGGAGCTACTTTTTGGAAGTTGCAACTAGAATAAAATTGTTGTATTTAATTTTACTTAAGTTGACGTTCAAAAGTGCCTTATTAAAATTAATGGTTTGACTTACAATAGCTCTGCAGGTACCTAAGTTATTGACCACACGATATGGACGAGTTTAAGGGCTAATGCTAAGATAGGCGCCATTTTGGTCTCGCACAGAGTCTTTTTATTATTATTTTTTAATATTTTTGTCAGTTTTTTAATCTAGGTATTCTTGATTTGTTTTCATTATCTGTATTGTTGTTTTTTTGCTTTATGTTCTGTGCGTCCAAATAAAATCTTTCTTTCTTTCTTTTCTTTAGTTTAGTGTATTTGTGGTACAGAGGCGTGAAATTATGTTTCTTATGTTATTTACTTAATTTGATAGGTAAAACCGTCCATGTATTTACTCTGTTACTAATAAATATTTCTTTATTGTTACAGAATGTCTCTCATCGGAACTTACGATGAGACAGACTCGTTCGTGGACTACCAGACCAGGATGGTCGGCGCCGCCAAGGAGATCTCTCGACTAGCCACGGACATGGTAAGGACTAATGTCGACTATCTATTGTTCAACTTCAACAAGCGAGCACGAGCAGTAGTTTGTTGTGCTGGCTTCTGCACATACATAAACTCACGCCTCTTTCCCATGGGGGTAGGCAGAGACTACAGAGCGTGATCTGCTTCAATTCTTTCATACTTCTTTTGCTTCAATACATGTTGTCATACACACGGTATAGTGTGAACGTGTCCTTAATAATATATGGTGCGCAATATTATGAACTACTAGCAGACGTCCCGCGGTTTCATCCGCGTAGGTCCCGTTCCCGTGGGAATATAAGGATAAAAGCATCTGTTAATCCAGGGTGTCAGCTAACTCCTTACAAAATTTTATTAAAATCCATTCAGAAGTTTTTACGTGAAAGAGTAACATCCATCAATCCATCTATCCATACTCACAAACTTTCACGTTTATAATATTAGTAGGATGCTATATTATATGCACAGAAGATGAATGAGCGACTTGTGCACCTTACATTAGATTGTAAATTGTTCACTCGACGGCCAACTTCTTGAATATTTAGATATAAAAGTACCGACTCGGTCTGTGCGCATACCACAATTGTTTAGTATTCCCGCAAGTAATAACAATGTATCTCAAAATAATCCTTTGCATAGAATGTGTAAAAATTATAACGCGATTTGCTCACAGGTAGACACTTTTCACGATAAATTTAGCTCTTTCAAATCATTTCTACTAAATTATAACGCTGTATGACTTTTATAGATCATTTAAGTCTTATTCGTAATTATTTTGTTTATTATTACTTAATTATTAATTTGTTAAAAAATTTATACTACGTACTGAAATTCAATTTTGACCTTTACAAACGAGGCTTTGTTAGTTTTGAATGTTGTGTACAGTTGTAACTGCACTTCAGGTTCACTCAATTTATATTATTAAGGGTATTATTTTGTATTGTTTTGATCTGTTGTCTGTATCTGTACCTATTGAATAAAATAAAATAAAATAAATAAAATATTGTATTACAACGTACTCTGAAAAGAGCTTTAGACAAATAAAGTTTGAGTTAAGTTTCTTCATCTATTCATTCACATTTTTTTAAATAATATACGTTTATATAAATTGTATGCAACACTATTGTTTTCTTTCCTATAGACTGCGAAGTCAGCGACAGATGCTAGTCGGCTGGTGCAGCTCGGCAATGAGATGTGTCAGAAATACGAACAGCTTGCGCAGGACAGCGTCGGTGCATCCGCCACCACGCCCAACGGAGATGTAGCCAACAGGTATGTTACTATGATGCAGAGATCTTCCACGAACACAGTCATGTCAACGTCATGTCATATGTGTGTGTGTGTGTGTGTGTGTGTGTGTGTGTGTTGTGTCTTCAACTTGCCTGCTGCTGTCTTCCCGTCCGATTATAATTGAGGTGTCTTCAAGGCTAGAGTGAATAGGCTCTTAAACTACTGCGCTTCACCATCACTGATTTCATCACTGCTTACCATCAAGTGGGATTGCAGTCGAGCACTGCTGGTTTATAAAAAAAATGACAAAAGCACAAAAGCCTTCCTAACACTCTAGACTTCCAAATTAGATTAATTAAACAGTTGCCGGGTGAATTTTCAAGCGTTTTAATCTCTGTTTATTACCTACCCCTAAATGTATTTAGTGGAATATTATAGATAAATACATACATATTATAGATAAATTACACCCAGACACAGAACAAATCATCGTGCTCATCACACAAACATTTGTCCTGGGTGGGAATTCAACTCACGACTGCCGGCATAGCAGTCAGGGTCATTAACTACTAGACCAACAGGCCAGACAAACACACACATACATTATACATTTGACAAGTCAAAACTACTAAGGTTTCAAGGGCGGCACTAAGTTTAACAGAGCATCTACTATATTAATAAATCAATGCTTTTTTTCTTTCATCCAGGATCCGCGTAGCAGTAGTGGAGTTAGGAGAGGGTGTATCGGAGCTCATAAAGGCAGGCGGCCACTGTCGCCTGTCCGCCATCCCCGCCAACCAGCACGCCGTCGCCGACGCCGCCAAGCTCGCCAACGAGAAAGTAAGGGTCACCCATCCAGCTTAACTGCTGAAAAGTACTTTTCATCTGTCTACCTGTTCCCTACTATGATGAGGTCGGTTTCTAATGTAACCGGATCCAGCTCAATACCAGTGTTTTATGTGGAGCGACTGCCTTTTCGACCTCAACGTTAATTAAATGAATGAAATAATATTATTTATTTCAGTAAGTAGACCTTTCTAGATACTTTCACATGTAAATATGTTTAAACTAAATATAACTGACAAACCCCTGGGCGCCGGCATATCCGAAACGACTGATCTCTGAGAAGAAATTCAGAAAGCAACTTAGGGGTCATGGTCTCTTTTAAAGTAGAAACACAACATTGTATTCGAATATGTAGCGACATCTCGCCACATACGAACTATCCTACATCGCGGTATTAGAGTTATCCGCGCAACTTGAACGTATACAAGTTCCCGACAACAACCGTCGGGCAGTAGTTAGCCCACCAGACACAACACCCGTCTGGTCGGAGGATCCTCCCTTTTCAATGGTGGATGAGGAACTTTATACCCTGTTCCTCATACCTCCAAAGAGTACTTCATAATTATACAATACGCACATTAAACCGAAAAGTCAGTGGTGCTGGTGCGTGACTTGGGTTCGAACTCCAGATTTATTTATTTATTAAAGCTTTATGCACAAGTAAAAAAAAAGGACAAATAAGTGACACAAAAAATAAATACACAGATACATACATACTTAAATCAAAATAAATACATAGTCAAGAGAGATAAAAATACGTTTATAAAGAAAAGCAATTCTGAATAACGATCAACTCTGCGATGAATCTCCCAACATCTTATGCATATGTTCACAAACTTTCATTTTAAATGTGAACCGACTGGTTGCCATCCTGATGTTCAGAGGGAGCGCATCCCAAAGGAAAACCGCCTGGACGAAGACGGAAGAATGAATAAAACCTGAGCGGTGAGAAGGACATCGTAGAAGACGATTGTTCCAGATCTATCATTTGGCAATTTGCCGGACACACCACTAGACTTTCCCTTCTTATAGCTTTCTTAATAAGTCAGCGTATGTTTGGTCCAGGTGATAGCAGTGTTGAGTGCGTTGCAAGCTGGGTCACGCGGCACGCAGGCGTGTATCGACGCGGCGGCCACCATCGCCGCCATCATTGGCGATCTGGACACCACCATACTGTTCGCTAGTGCTGGTAAGTCAAAAGAAATTTATTTATCTTAAATACTATTTATGACAGTCCTGTTTGGTCTAGTAGTTAAAATCAAAATCAAAATCAAACGTAATTCATTCAAATTAGGCTTAGGATCAGAACTTTTTGAACGTCGAAATCAAAATCAAAATCAAAAGTCATTTATTCAAATTAGGCTGAGGATCAGCACTTTTTGAACGTCAAAAAATACATAAGACAATCCACCAAAACGCCCGCCCTTCGCCACTTCCTAATGTTTTTGCTGGGAAGAAGAAGTGGCGGAACAAACTCCCCAGCAACACGTCTGTCTGATAAGTTAGAAGAACTTGAATTTACACAGTACAATTAGTTATAATTACAAAATAATTAAAATAAGTTATTCACTACATGTTAGTTAGTGACCGTGACTGCTAAGCCGGAGGTAGTGGGTTCGATTCCCACCCAGGGTTTGTGTGATGAGCACGATCATTTGTTCTGTATCTGGGGTGTAATTTATCTTTAATATGTAGATATGTATTTAGAAATATATAAGTATGTTTATCAGCTGTTTAATACCCATAACACAAGCTCTTACGCTTAAAAACACAAAGAAGTGGTGAAGGGTAGGCTTTTTGGGGGATTGTCTTAGGTATTTTTGACGCTCATAAAGCGCTGATTTTCAGGCCAATTTGAATAAATGAGTTATGATTATGATGTTATTATTTTCATTTTTTTTTCTGATCGGGGTCCCAACTACTCGTAGGTAGGTAGGTAGATCTATTTAATACAGTTAAAACCCATAACCCCTCGTCTTGATTTAAATGAGTGGTCACCCATCCTCGGATCGACCTCGGCAAGTGTAGCTTAACCTTCTATTCCGTTACCTGTTATTATTTAGGCATAACCCTCTCCAACCAAATGTAATGAATTTTATTTTAAACATAACAGGAACTCAGTGAAACAAATTGCAGTTGTACTATTATTTTTACCTTTCTAGGAACGCTGCACTCCGAGAAGGAAACGGATACATTCTCAGATCACCGCGAGAACATCCTCAAAACAGCCAAGACCCTGGTGGAGGACACGAAGACCCTCGTGGGCGGCGCGGCCGGCACGCAGGAACAGCTCGCTTCCGCCGCCCAGAGCGCTGTCAACACTATTGGTGAGTTAACACCTTATTCACGCTAATAAAAGATTTATGTTTATGTTTAACACCTTCACTGTCAACAAAATAAACACAATAGTTAAACAGTCAACATGAGTCATATGTGACTCATGACCTTAAAGGGGGAAATAGGCGAAATGATAAAAATTTTGGTAAGTGTACACGCTTTTTGAAGTTAATTTTAGTTTCGCACTCTTGACTTAAAAAGTAAGCCGGTGAATACGTGACGAGAGCGTTACGAAATGTGTGATCGGGCGAGGCGAACGACAGTTCAGAGGGAGATATAATTTAGGGAAGATAGAAAGAGAGTTACTTTTCGTATATTACGGTAGGGGCAGGAGAGAGCAGTGCAAGCACACATCTTCAAAATTTGTACACCAGAAATGGTAGAATATAAGAAACTTAATATAACGTTAACATCTATTGTACTATATTCTGACAAATAAATCTTTCTTTCTTTCTTTCGTTCTATACAGGCTGTAAAAAGACCCTTAGCGTAAACGAAAACTACATGTTCTACACATCACTGGTTTTGGGAGATATTTAAGGTCAAAGTGAATTGTCTTTGTCTTTTTTTCAAAATCGTATTCCAAGGATCTATAGCAAACTTTTTTCCGAAAAACATTATTGACATTATCGATTTTTCAAAACAAATTACGCATTTGAAGTTACAAAAATGCAATGAGTACTAAAAACAAGCGAGCGGTTGGTACAACGACCAAACGCGAGCGGCCGTACGCTCAGCTGATCGAAAGTTACTTGCTTTTCATTGCGCGCAATAAAAAGTTTTTTTCCCAGAAATATTTTTTGGGCAGTCAGTTAATGATACGAGTATGTACAGCAGAATGTGTAATTATCGGCTATGTGAGCGGTCTTTCTACACCCTCTATAAGACACAGTGCGCTTATTGTCTTTATCATACTGTAGGAGAGAGAGAGAGTACATATTTTTTAAAGAAGTTTTTCTTCAGTCGTGAGGTCTAAATCACACTAGGTTTATTTTGTTTGTAAGTTTCCACTAAGTGATCGTTCTCCGTGTACAGTACAACTGTGCGAGGTGGTGAAGCTGGGCGCCATGTCGCTGGGCTCGGCGTCCCCCGAGCCGCAGGTGCTGCTGCTGCACGCGGCGCGCGACGTGGCGGCCGCGCTGCGCGACCTGGCCGCCGCCACCACGGCCGCCAGCGGCAAGCACGTCGCGCATCCCGACATGCACCGCCTCAAGCACGCCGCCAAGGTACGCTGAGACCACAACACTAGCTACGACATATCCTTCGCTGTAGAGACGTTTGTAGGGAGCGCATACGACTGCAAAAATGAGCCTTACAGTAGTCGCATTTACCCTGGCTTTTTTAGTTATGTTATCTCCACAGGATCACTCGGTTCAAGCAGTTCACATTCTCCTTTCGGATAACTGCGAGATGCCCCTAAAGAAAATACAGTAATCAACATCTAACATGTTATCGTGGTAAATACACCGCAAATAAATAAAATAACAATATTACGTGTTACCAACCTCACGCAAAATGGGTTAACACAACACAGCAACCTCTGCGCCACCACGCGTGCTTGTTGGTCAAATCGAATAGTGCGCGCCTCACTCAGTCTTACTAGATTTCTGGCTGGCGCATTAAAATCAGCCTAAAAAATAACATTGTAATCTAAGAGAGTGTAGAGTTCTTCGTATTAAAGTGCAATCGATAATAAACTTTACGTTTGAGTGTCATGGTTTAGAATCAAGTTATTTACTATGGCGATTACTTGATCGATGTGCATTTATCATACCAAAATCACACACAAACTACGGCGGTTACTAAGAAAATGCGGTCATATGCGTTCTCGTACGAGAATGGATCTTTTATGGCAAACGTACCAATTTTCTTACAAATCCCGGAATAATATATTATTTTCGAGAACGAAGAATTTGTTGGGATGTGTTGTCAGTTGAAGGCAATAGGGTCGCCCTTACTTAAATGGGACTCAAAATTAACTGTCGGAATGAGGAATTACTATAATTACGTCCACCTCTGCTAAACTCTTCGAAGAATAAAGGCGTGATGTTATGTACTATTTTGGATTTTGTCATAAAAATTCCTTTCTCTGTACACTATTTCTTTACAATTATTTTGTTGTAAATATCACGGCAAGTTCTTTTTTTTTGTGACTTATTGTTGCTTAAGTAGTAATTAGACTTGCAAATTTAGTGATTTTTTTGGCCTATTAAACAAAAACACAAAATTTTTGATTAATATCTGTAATAGAAAAACGGATAAAATTCCTTGAATGACTTGAGCATCTGTTTTTCAACATATTGCTTTGTTTTTAATTTTTTCACAAAACGCTAATTTAGTCGTTCAAAAGACACTAATGCACTGTTTTTAAAATTTATCGCAACACTATTTAATATTTTTACTCGTACATTTGTTCAAACAAGTGCTGCCATACTTTTTAGTCCAGTGTAGTATTTAAGTATAAAATTAAAAAAAAAAAAAAACATCTATAAATAGTAAAAATTCAAGGAACATTTCCATTCCATAACATTAGTGTGTTGTCTATGGTAACGCGGCAACGTACCCACCCCCCGGTTACTTTGCCGCCAAAGGTTTCCTCGCCACATTGTGTTCGTCTGTCAATATTGGACTGAGCTGGTATTTTCCTTAGCGGCTGTCGGATGCCACTCGTCGTTGGAGCCTCCCCCTCAAAGCAAGCACGATCCCCCGCCCCAACCGCCGCTCCGCGCTCTTGCGCAGCGACTATAACTCCGCCGACTCCGAAACTGACATCTTCCAATCGGATCAAGAAGACGAGCTTATCAAACTCCTCGACTATTCGAGCCAAGACGACGATGTCTCCCCGACTATCTTTCACGATAATTGCGAGGAAGTCATCACGTATATCGAAAGTCTGATGACTATACCCCCTGTGAGAAGCCATAAAAATGACGATTTAAATGAGAGGTACAATGTGGCTGCTAAAAATAGCCTCCTAGATATGGATTGGAGGGTACTCAAGTACGGTGAAAATATACTACTAGGAGAGGTAAAGAAGCTGGCGGATCTTGTACAAGATATTGGTGATAGAGCCGAAAATAAACGTAAAGTGGACAAGATTCAGAGACTAAAGGCTAACAATGATTTAGACACAGAAATGAAGAGATTATCAGCTGTCATTGAAAACATAGATACTGAAATTGAGATAAACGTTAGAACTGAAGTTAATATAGAAACAAACACTCACGTACATCGTAAAGAGCCAAAGCTAGATGATGTTAAATTAAAAAGTCCAGTGTTTACACTTAAAAAGGTTAGACCAGTCAGCCTAGATATTCAGACATCGCCTGAAGCTACCGAAGCTGTCAAACAGCTTCTCAGTCCAGAAGAGAAACAGAAAGAAGAATCAGTAGAGATCTTCGTCAAACCTGACGTCAAGACCAAGACAGTGACTAAAGACGTTACTGACGTCAACACGATGACGAAGAAGGTCCGAATGGAATTCTGGAAAATGTTTAAGGATGATACGGAATGGTGGAAAGCGCTGGCTAAAAGGAATCTAGACAAAATGGAGGAAACTAGGAAAGAGCTTGAAAGATTCAGTGGACACGAACTTGTCCTAGGTGAATTCCAAACGCAACTAGATAGATTTGAAAACGAGAAAGACACGTTACAAAATTTCATCCAAGAAGTTGATAAATCAAAAGCTGTCAACCAAGATTTGGAATACAACAAGAAGTACGAAGATATGGTTTTGAAACTCATTGAATTTGCCAAAAAGGACTTTATTTATAAAGGTTTTGATCCGTTAATCGAACAGCTAAAAGCTCTTTCCAACATTAAAATTGATCGTAGGAAAAAGGTTGACATTCAAGAAATACTCAATGTGTACTCTCAGATAGATACAAGCAAGTATACTTACGAAGAACTGTGCTTACTAGAAAGATATTACAAGGAAATAATCAGGAAATACAAAAAAGACTCTAGAGACAAAGAAAATATCATTCCAACAGATATTAAAAAAGATTTCAACCAAAAAGTTACCACCACAAATATATATTCAACGAATAGTTTGCACAGAAATATTAACCGCCACGTAACGTACAATACAGATACAATCAAATCTACAAGATCTAATCCTGATAGATCGCAGAATACCCTTGAAATTTTAGACTTAACTAGAACGTACCCTATGCAGTATTACGCAAATAACTGGTGGACGATTTACGAAGACGTCCTAAAAAGCCGCGAACAACAATTCGGTTCGATCGACAATTGGTGGAATGTCTACGAAAAGATACTGAATAAAACTGAATCGGCTGAAGATGTGGAAAGACTACGTCGACTCATGCGCAGTCAGTCGCGATCGAGGCCCAATTCTAGGATGGAGGAGCAACTCCGCATGTTAGACGAGATAAGAAACGATCGGTTCAAGGAAACGGAGGCTGTAATGAAGAACGAAGATGAATCGGTCAGATATACTTGAATTTGATCGCTAGTGCGCACGCCTGAAGCATGGTGTGGAGGCTTCTCATTGGTTACCAAGTCATTGTCGTGTGGCGGACGGTTTTGCACCAAGTTTCTTGTATTTTGCACGCTGTTGTAAACCGCTTTTTTTATTGTTTTCTCGGTTATAAGGGCATCAAAACATGCTATCATTCAAAATTCAGTTGTATTTCATTATAATGCTAAGGTTACTTTTAGCGATGATCAACATATCATTCAATCAAAATCAAAAGTCATTTATACAAATTTGGCTAAACATCAGCACTTTTTGAACTTCAATATTTCATAAGACAGTCCACCAAAAAGCCCGCCCTTTGCCACTTCCTGGTGTTTTTGCTAGGAAGAAGAAGGGGCAGAACAAACTCCCTAGCATTGTCAATTTTAAAAGGGTTTTCTTCCCATGCCATATTTTTATTACACACTAGCGTCGCCTAAGTCAATGTTAAACAGAAATCGTTTATTTATAATCATTATTAGAACACGTTAAGCCGTTGGTCCCGGCTGTCATTTCTAGATCTTTGACTGTGGTTACGATTAGTCAGAAGTCTGAAAGTCAGACAACAAGTTAAACCAAGGGTTATCGTGTTACCCAAGAACTGGGTTTTGGAGGTCAGACAGGCAGTCGCTCCATGTAAAACACTGGTATTCAGCTGCATACGGTTTAATTGGAAGGCGAAACTAACATAATTGGGAAAAGTGTAGGCAGATGATAATTATTAGAAAAAAAAAGATTCAGTTCATTAGTTCTGGAGACCACATTTTGCATTTTACTTTAAACAAACAAACAAATGAATAACAATTGTAAAAGTTTATAAATAAACTTCATTCAAAGTCACATTCAAATAATGTATTTAAAATAGACCGTTAAAAGGCAATTTAAAACGTCAATACTTAAAAGTTTTGCAGCCCGGCAGCTCAGTAGCAGCCCGGAGTCTGGATTTGTGCCCGATTGATGGCAATAGGCTCGCCCCCTATTACATGGGACTTAAACATAACTGTACTACGAGGTACACCTCTGCCTAGCCCTTCGGAGATTACAGGCGTGGCGTTATGTTATGTTATGTTACTAAAAAGTTAAAAAATAAGAAAATCATTCTAGTTGCCCCTTCCAAAAGGTAGTTTTGTATGGGCAAGAAACTCCATACTTACTATTTACTATTACATTCTAATATCATGGTTTCCATACTCGTGCAAAATGGATGGTATCATACAATACGGCTGCAGTAACCGCCCGCCACACAAACTAACTCGCTTCCGTCATCACCATCGTCACACTATTGTTCGAAATGTGTTTAGTTTTGTCTCAGTGTGGCATGAACCCGACCGTACTCTAAGCTTATACATCTATTTGTGTCCGAACTCCATAATTTACAAAACTGTGTTAATTAACTAATTATACGTAGCTTACTAGAATTATAATAGTTTCGGGTAATCAGAAAACTGGTCGTAGTTTGTCGTAGTAATTCTAAGTCAAAGTCAAATCATATATTAGACCCAGAAGAAAAGGCACTTATAAACGTCAGACTTACAAACTGATAGAAACTTGCCTATAATCAAAGACATTCAATACCTATAGACCGGACATCACAAACAAAATTTTCGTCCGAAATGTGTGTCCTGCCGGACACAAGTCTATGAGTTTTTTTGTAGTACGCTCCGCTGCCGCTCCAATATTCATATATTATTCTAAATGGCGTTACTGAGACATGGGATCAAAGTTTTTCTATGACATTTCCTTGACATGCCCGCTCTAAAGTATTTTAAATTTCTTTGCCTATAATTAATGTCTAAGAGCCCACCTGCGTGTCTTGGAAAGGACGTTAAGCCCTCGGTCCCGGCTGTCATTTGTAGATCTATGACAGTCGTTTTGGGTAGTCATAAGCCTGAAAGTTTGACAACCAGTTCAACCAACGGGTACTGTGTTTCCCAGTAACTGGGTTGTGGAGGTCAGACAGGTCGTCATTTGTAAGATATTTTTCATAGGTTGTTTTTGAAGGTGTCTCGTTCTTAGAACACATTTCTCTAGGAATCATGTCATGGTTAGTCATCGTGGTGCCAGGTTCAAGAGAACCCGCTTGTCACCTGTACATAACACAAACCACAAGCTTTCATATCAGCTGCCATTCGGTCCAATATTGACAAACAAATATCTATGATCAGGGCGTAATTTATGCCGCTTAAAATGAGTCGCAAAATTTTTGCAATGTAATTTTGGTCACTCATTTTGAGCGGCGTACTATTTGCCTTTTATAAAATTATGTATGTATGATTTTGAAGATTATTATTTCTATATATTTATGGTGTTTTTTTGAAAGCTTATGGGTTACAGCTGTAGCATGGCGCTTATGTCGTTTCGCTAATCAAACGGGTTTTCTCATTAAAAAAAATCCTAATTTCTAGTTGGCAACCCAAAGCTTCAAATTCATGTTTTAGTTTAATTTTAATTGTAACACTGTTGTTGTTTAAATATTTATATACTTATTATCAATCTGCAGACGGGATGTTTTGGTGTTTTTTGTGATCAATGTTTTAAGAACAGTTATTTTGTCTTTATTGTGTACTAGCTGATCACAAGAGTATACTTCGACGATTGTTTAATACACATTCATTTTTACTTGATAATTCATTTTATGTCGAGAAATATACAAAAGAATATATTTTTTACCTTCATACACTGGACTCTTAAAAAATTACACTTCTGGGATAGTTAGATAAAAAAACATAAATGCGAATCCGAGTCCAGTTCGGCATAACTACAATTGTTATACTGCGAAATCAACGACAAATTGTCTTCTTAAGACGCCACTTGTCATTCTAAAATCAACTTTAGCAGTAATAAAATAAAGTTAATATTTGTTTGAGAAGACATGATTACTGTTTGTGTGATGCAAAAGAAACTTTAACAGTAATAGAATAAAGGTTATATTTTTTTACAAGGGCATAGCTTCTATAAGAAACCAGTATTTGTGACAATTGTAATATAGGACTGTTCCTAAATCATTGATGAGAAAATCACCACTCCCATACAGAATTGCCTTACTAACAGTATGTGTCCGATAGGTAATGGTGACCAACGTCACTTCGTTGCTGAAGACCGTGAAGGCTGTTGAGGATGAGCATACACGTGGCACCAGAGCCCTCGAGTCTACCATCGAAGCCATCTCCCAGGAGATTGAGGTAAGGATACCAGTAGCGAGAGAACTAATTTCTTAAGAGGGAAACCGGCTAAGAATACTTAGTATTCGTAACACTATTTGTTGTTTTTCTTGAAGTCATCAGTCTACCCCATCATTCTGTATACCTTTTGTGTACTTAAATGACTTATATTTGGCAATACTAGAGTCTGGCTGCCAATAGTCAATATAGTGGTGGAGTTGCTCTTCCAAAACTCCAAAGGGAAGCCGGTATGAACACTTCGCCACTGAAGGATAGAAACTTCGCCTTAATTTTAAACGTAGAGTTAAGGTATTACTAGACATGTCCTCCGAATATACTATACATTTTTGGAGGTTTAAGTTTTGTTTTTAAAAGTGTTAAGTATTAGATTTTCCCATCTGAAATTTCACCGTCGCAGCCTGGAGTCTGGATTGCCAATTTAGGAGTATCTATGGTAGCAATCCTTTGAGAATCGTATTCGTATGTTATGTTAACTTCTATGAAAATAAGGATTCTAGGATTGCTTATACTACTATTATCTTCTTCATTCCCAGATTATTTTACAAAAGATTAGCCTTTGTCCGTCTCCAGAATATATCCATCTCCATGCCAAATTTCACTACGATCTGTTCTTCCGTTTAGTCGTAAAAAGCCGACAAACAAACAAACAGAGTTACATTCTCATTTATAATATTAGTATAGTTGATGTTGTTATTAACACCATTCTGAAATTCAGTTTAGAAAAGTTACCAATGAATGGAATGAATTATTTGGTCCCTCCCCCCTTAGGTGCTGATGTCCGCGCTGCCCCCGAAGGCGGGCGCGTCCCCCGAGGAGCTGATCCGCGTGACGCGCCACATGACGGTGGCCACGGCGCGCGCGGTGGCGGCCGGCAACGCCAACAAGCAGGACCAGCTCACCGCCGCCGCCAACCTGGGCCGCAAGACTGTGGTGGACCTGCTGCTCGTCTGCAAGGTATACAACGCACAACTTTCATTATAGGACCAATCCTGATATCACGAAGAAAATATCTACTGTTTCATACAATTTTTGTCGAGTTCTACGAACATAACATGCCTTCTTCATATGAAAAGAGGCCTTAGGCCAAGTAATTGTTGGTCCTTCGAGCCGGATACATAGCTCCCTGGTTCATACAAAGGGATATACGATTGTTTGTTCATAAAAATCGCCCGTTATAGCTTTGTGGACTCACTCCTTCTCCATAAAACTTTAACTGTACCAATTTCACATTCCTCCGTATTCGCAAAATTCTTAAAAACAGATCCAAAGTTTTAGGTTAGTATATAGGGTGACTGGTAATTAGTGACCGATATTTAAACACGTGATTGTACTCGTGGATACGATTAACTTTCCCAACGAAACTTTTATTTTCCAAAGCCTCCAAAAAAAATTGTGCTCACTACTTAAAAACTGACCTAGTACTAATCAAAGTGATTCTCAGAGAATGACACTCCGGTCAAGAGCTTGTAATACGGTACAAGCTTTTGCTAGCGGCCGCGGGGCCATTGCTAGTCTTAACGCTGTGTTCCAAACATTATCATAAAGATGTCAGCTTGTGGGCATGTCCATCAGGACTACAACGGTGGATCCGCGTTTGGTTAATAATACCAATTGGTCTCTCAGGGCGCAGCGCACTCGGCCGAGTCTGCCGAGCTGCAGTCGCGCACGCTGCAGGCGGGCCGCGCGGCTGCGCTGGCGTACCGCGCGCTGCTGCAGGGCGTGCTGGCTGCAGCCGGCGGCGACGCGGCTGCGCGCCAGCAGCTGCCCGACCTGTCGCGACACGTGGCGCACACCACCGCTGACATCATCGCCACTGCCGAACTGCTCAAAGGTAATCTATATAATAATACTTACTTATCATCATCCATAATGGCTATTAATGGCTATTAACTGAGTTTTAATCGATTATTAGCCAAATGCTATTAACCGGATTATTATCATTGCCCATCACTATGTATGAGTTTGTGTGTGTGTACGTGTGTGTGAGGGTACTGAGAGAGGTGTACTGATATGTGTACTGTTATATTGTATCGATATGTTCCAAAAAAATAATGCGATACATCGATACTTTTATGTGGTGGTTGTCTAAGATTTTTTTTCTGTAAAACGTGATTAGGTTGGTGATTTAGGTGCGCGTGTCACAGTGTTTGTTACAAAAACTTCTCTGAAACGGCTCGACCGATTGTTATGAAATTTAGTAGGCCTGAGACTAAGACGAAGAAAAATTTTTTTAGAAAGGCGGAACGAAGTTTAGTATGCTTGGGTATATTTTTGATATAAATATATCGAAGCATCGGAGTTTGAAAAGTATCGATATATTATTGAACAAGCGCAAGTACTCTTGTCAAGTCATATAGGTATACTGTAAGCCTAAGTAAGTGTTGACTACTTACTTACTTATCAAGCTAACTTGGGTCTTTTTAATTTTAACACGTCAATTTACTTCTCGACCCAAGCGAAAGGACAAATGATTGTGTGATGAGCACGATCATTTGTTCTGTGTCTGGGTGTAATTTATCTATAATATGTATGTATTTAGAAATATATAAGTATGTTTATCAGCTGTTTAGTACCCATAACACAAGCTCTTAGCTTAGCTTGGGACTAGATGGCGTTGTGTGAAAAAGTTGTGGAATATTTATTTATTTATTATTTTAAAGCCAGTTTACGCGAACAATACGTATGTTTTGTATCTGGAATTCTGGTAGTTGCAAAATTAAAAAATAGTTTCTCCATGTAATTAATTCTGGTATTTCTTTCCCATAAGGTTCTGACTGGGTTGATCCAGATGACCCAACCGTGATAGCAGAGAACGAGCTGCTTGGTGCGGCTGCCTCCATCGATGCAGCAGCCAAGAAACTGGAGTCGCTGCGACCCAGGAAGAGCGTCAAAGTCCAGGTCAGTGGGGGAGTGTAAAAAGTCCATGGGGCCTAAACAAAGTCACTTGTAGCTAAGGTTCCCAACTAAACAAAAAATGTTTATTGATCAACTCTCGCCATTAAAAAGTACAGTTCAGAAGGTACAATGAAAATAATTACAATAATATTAACTAAGTATACTGGTTTTTCACTACAGCTTTTTAATTGCACAATTTTTTTTTATAAAATACTACTTCTTTTGGTCAAGACTACAGAAGTCATGATCTGCTAAAATTTGCAAGAAACACCAATAAATAAATGTTGTAAAAACACAAAAAATAAATAAAGTACTGTTTATTGTATTGAAATAGTATTGATTTGCTTTCTCCAACTTGAATAAACTGTATTTCTTGCATTTAAAATTGGCAAACCTACATTTAGCATTGAGGTATGTCCTATTTGCTTCGTTTTTTAAAGTAAAACTTCTTTATACAACACTCTCGTCATGCATTCACCAGCTTACTCCCTGTAAGCTGGTGAATGCATGACGAGAGTGTTACGAAAAGTGTGATCGGGCGAGGCGAACGGAAGTTGAGGTGGAGATATAAGTCAGAGAGAGTTACATTTCGTATATTACTGTAGGGGCAAGAGAGAGAGGTGCGAGCACACGTTTTGTTTCTCCCTTTCTCATAGCCAGTAACGTTTCGTATAATATGTAAGACACAGTGCGTCTATTGTCTGTATCACACTGTAGAAGCAAGAGAGAGCAGTGTGCGCGCAGTTTGTTTAAAGAAGATTTACTTCAGCCGTGTGGTCCTAAAGCACACTCGTTTATTTTCTGATTTTATTTTTGCTTACAACTTTCTGTAAAGATCCATGAAATCATTCCTATGGGGTTTGTTCTTTAAAAGTAAATAAGACATTTCTGTAATTTAAAATCTGATTAATTTAGACATAAATCATGATTTTATACAGTTTAAAATAAAAATAACGTTTAGAAATAAGGAAATTTCTTTACACTAAATTAAGTAAAACCATTGTATTGAGTTCATTCAATTTCGCTCATTCTTTTCAAAACTCAAATCACCCATTCACAAATTACATATTTTTCTAATTCTATCTTTCTTCCACTCTATTGAATGTATTCGCCTTAACTTAACCAAAAAAGAAGAATTACACACAGAAGAATACAAAAGAAGAACACGAACTAGAAGACTACCGCGTGTCGATGAGATATGTTTGATATTCTTGGTTGTATCGTTAGCGTCACCCAGGAATCAAACATATTACACACCGATGCCGGTACCAACTACTGAACAATGGCGACTGGAGTGATTCTGCGAAGATTAACTGCAGACCGCACTATTTATTTTCGCTTTGTGCTTAATTTCTGAACTTTTCTTCTACCTATACTCCATCCCAGTAGGTAGTTAACTAAAGGTAAACAATCTTGACAAGTCTTTTTACATAAACGCTTATTAATTAAATACAAATACTGTTTAAACAAATTGTTTAATTGATCTTGTAATCGTTTTTGTTGTATCTAAATTTGTTTTCAGCTGCATTTTATTTTTAAACTGTGTTATTAACTAAAAATACATGTCAAAATTGTTTACCTTTTGTTAACTACCTAATCGGATGGAGTATATGTGTCTGTTTAATATTATTTATGTGTATGTTATTGTTACTAGCTAAAATTCAAATTACTAACAAAGTGCAGATTTAGCATAAAACACGCGGTCCCTGGAATGAAATTATCGACGCGTTATAAAATTATACACAATGACAGCGTCTGCAGTCAACACGCTCTCATTCATTGTGCGATAATGTTCGTTCCGGGCACTGGGTATATTTTTTCGGTCTTGAACTATTATCTTACAGTATTTTTTACACTTGTCTTCTAAACATTATAGGGCCGTTAATATGAAACATAGAATTTTTACAAAAGCTGAGTCTGTATACATGGTGTTTTTCAATCATTGAGCCAATTTTCCCCGAGTGTTCTCATGAATGTATACAACTTTCTCTATGGGACCAATTCGGATATAAATCAGCTGTTTCATACATTTTCGTCGTATAGGCATCAAATTTTGTATAAGGCAGTCTGTGAATATTTGTCACATGATTTAAACACACCATGTTTAGCGTTGTCTCTGCCACTTAAAATCTTAATAATTCATGATATTTATTTCCAAAGTCGGTGTTTTACTATCTGACTATTCTGAGAAGAAACACCGAAAGAAACTCAGAGGTCACAGTCTCTTTTAAAGTCCAGACATTATCTTGGTCAGATTATTTAAGAACCATGCAGATTAGTGTCTGAAATGGTCTTTAAGAAAGAACATCTATGTCATAATCTCTATCTATAACAGCTCTATGTATCATATTAACCTTTCCCTTTGATTTTATTTGTATTTAACTGTCCTATTACTTTCATTCATCACTCCCATCTTGTTCTGTGTTCTATCACCACCCACACCACTCTCACCTCACCGCTCCCTTGTCGCCAGGAGGCAGATGAGAGCCTGAACTTCGACGAGATGATCCTGGAAGCTGCGAAGTCTATCATCACAGCTACATCAGCACTCGTGCGAGCTGCATCTGCGGCTCAGAGAGAACTTATTGATCAGGTAAAAACAAAGATATTTACGATTCTATGGAGCGGCCATGCAAAGAAATGTCATACAAAAACTGTCATCCCATAAAGATAAAGATCAATTTATTTGTTTAACATGAGTAGATTACAATACAAATAAATGAATGCAATGGTCATAAATATGAAGTGCAACATGCTATACCATAGTAGGTGTACAAATCTTACAGGTTTTTACATGGTCCATAAACAATAACCATAATAAAACATTAAATTGCATTTGCTATTGGAAATTGTGACAAATAACAGCGGCGTTACATGTCTCGCCATCTAGAATAATATACTTACCAATATTGGAACGAAGGAGGAACGTACTAAATTAAACTAACAGACACAAGTTTTGGTTGAAAATTTTGCTTGTGATGTCTTTAAGTTAGTATTGAATGTCTTTGGTTAAAAATGAAATCAAATTAAATCAAACTATTTATTTATTTAATACAGGTAGACACAGAATTGTTTATTTAGCACTTCAATTTACAGTTCTCTCTTATAACTCAAATACAAAATCATGACGAAGAATACATATTTGTAATAGTTAAATAAAAAAAAGAAATTTGAAAATCGGTCCATAAATAATGGAATATTGAGGTAAAAAACTTGAATTGAGAATCTTTTCCTTTTTTTGAAGTCGGTTAAAACGAAGCGGAGTTGAGTCTTAAACTTTTTTTCTTGGTTGCAGGGTAAAGTGGCCCGTCGCCCCACCTCATCATCAGACGACGGCCAGTGGTCCGAGGGTCTGATCTCCGCAGCCCGCCTAGTAGCCGCTGCTGCCCACTCCCTGGTGGAAGCAGCCAACGCGCTGGTCCAGGGTGCAGGCTCCGAGGAACGGCTCATATCCAGCGCCAGGCAGGTGGCGTCTTCGACGGCACAGCTTCTTGTGGCTTGCAAGGTATGTTATAGAATACGATGGTACTTGTTATTGAGTAAGACATGATATTTGACTGCTACTGAAAAACTCAATAACACTTTGCCCGACCCGGAAATCGAACCTGGGACCTCTTGGTCAGCAGTAGTACTTGCGAGCACTAGACCAAAGAGGCAATCACGTGAGTCATGTTTTACAATATGCAGGGTGGCAGGGACATCGACGTGCAAACTTCGTGAAGGTTACACCTGGTGCCATAATAGTACATTATACTTCGTATCTCTCCCGAAGATGATTACAGTTTACATGCAGCAGCACGCGAGATGATGCTGTCCTAATCACACTTTTAAAGCTTATTAAAAATGCTTTTTGAATTTATTATTAACTAAATTAGGAAAAAATTTAGTGTATTGACTAGTTTCTCCCACCCGCATGCACTCCGCCATTACTGTTACAGTAAACCTCTTGACTCATTACGTGATTTTGTGTTGTCCGACTCACACGTAAAATTCATCGTGGAATTATTCTTCTTCGTTCTACTAAATATGGGAAAAAGAAAGCGATCAGATAATGACAGTGTTGAAAAGTTACTTAAAAAAGTGAAAAAATTAGTTAAAAAACGAAGAAGAATCTCTTCGTCGTCTTCGGAAGGATCATCTCCGTCACATTCTCCGCCGCGCAATTTAACAAGTGATCTAGAAGCACAAGGTAAGCAAGTAAACAAATACTTTATTTTCATCTACCGACAGGACGCTCGACTCGAAGTTGCACGTTGTTTCTTTTGTCTATTTATTCCGAGAAAAACATTGTATTGCAGTCTAAGATATCAATACAATGTGCCTAGTAAAGGTCATTAACGAAATACAGACCTCTCATCGTGATATCCCGACGTATATCGTGTGTGGATGACTGACTGTGCAACCAAATGTCATAAAATGATTATATTCATTGTGTTATCCCGACGTTTATCGTGTGTGGATACTATGGTCACCATAACTCAATAAATTCCTAATCCCCACGTATTGTGTGTGGATAAAGGACTACCTTCAATGTATAGGACTGTAGATATTCTACTCCTTTACAGACGAGATCCCAACTACTGAGGCGTTAGAAGGTGAAGGAACAGCGGATGAAAACCCCGAATTGGATCCAGATATTTTGCAATTATTAGGCTCGGACCCTACACTCGTTAAACCGTTTGGAGATAATTTGCACAAAGATCTGGCCACACGTTGGAGGCACATTTTAATCAACGGTCTGGCTAAGGAAGAAAAAGTCGAACTCCTAAAACAGTATCTCCCAGCTGAAAACTGTCAATACATGAAAGCACCTTTACTAAACCCAGAGTTAAAATCGGCACTCTCTGAAATAAACACTAAGAGAGATTCGTACAGTGAGCAAAAACAAAACCAAATGGCAAGCTGTATTTCAGCAATTGGCAAAGCACTGAATGTAGCTTTGTCACAAAACATTTCACAAGATATCATAAAAACTCTCAGTGACGCAGGGCGATTGATGTGCGATACGCACTATCGAGAATCTGTCTCTAGAAGATATGCTATTATTAATAGCATAAGTAAACAAAAAAGAGAAATAATAAAAAACACTACAATAGACGATTATCTATTTGGCTCGAACCTGTCCGAGTATCTGAAATCTACTAAGGCAATAACAATGTCTGCTTCTGAACTGAGATTCAACGCAAACAAACCCAATCAACAACGTAACCTGCCGAACACCTCAACGTATCGCCAAACCGGTGCTTTAAACGCACGGGGGGCGTCGCGGGCACCAGCCGCCGAGCCGCGAGTGTTCCCCCACCAGACTCGGCGCCAGCCACCGCCGCCGCCACGGGAGCAGCGTCGCGCCCAAGTAGCCACACGGGCACGGGCCGGCAACTACTCAGCCCGACGCCGCTGACCATTCCATCACAGGTACATAACATTGTCGTACCCACAGCCGGTAGATTACAGTATTACCTAAATGAATGGCACCTTATCACGAATGATAAGGCTATTATGTCCTGGATTACGGGTTATCAAATACCATTTCGCTGTGACCCATACCAGACCAATATACCTACAAGGTCTTATACATTCACAGAAACTAACATAATTGATAATTGCATTTCTGAACTATTAGATAAAGGTTTTATTTCTCAATGTACCCCATGTACACATCAATTCATCTCGCCTATATTTACAGTACCAAAGTCTAATGGCAAACATCGTTTCATTCTAAATTTAAAAAAGTTAAATAAATTCATTCACGTCGACCATTTCAAAATGGAAGACTACCGTACAGCTATAAAGTTAATTGATCAAAGTTGTTATATGGCAAGCATAGACTTAAAGGATGCTTATTTCTCAGTTTCAATTGCAAGAACCGACAGGATTTATCTTCGATTTACCTGGAATTCGGAAAAGTATAATAATAAATTGTTTGAATTCAATGTGTTGCCGTTTGGACTCTGTACTGCACCCTATGTATTTACAAAATTATTAAAACCTGTTTTGCACTATTTACGTTCGTTGGGTCACTTATCAGTAAACTATATAGATGACTTCTTATGTATTGCCAATTCGTATGAAAACTGTCTTAAGAACGTTGAAGCAACGAAATCATTGTTATTAAAATTAGGCTTCATGATCAATGTTGCTAAAAGTAAAATTTACCCTAGTAAAAAGTGTCTTTTTCTAGGCTTTATCTTTGACTCGACTAAAATGTCCCTGACATTACCTGTTGAAAAGAAAAACCGCATAAAATCAATGTCAAATAAATTGCTAAACACAAACAAATGTACAATCAGAGAAGTTGCTAGATTCATTGGTCTGTTAACTTCAGCATGTCCAGCCGTCAAATACGGCCGGCTTTATACAAAGCTCTTAGAGAGAGAAAAGTTTTTGGCACTTAACCCCTTGATTGCCAGACTTCCAGACACAATAGAAATTTTATTGTTCGCCGGTCATTGGTGACCGGCGTGGCGTTCAAAGTGTTAATTTTTCCAATAATTACAATAAACACATGACACTGCATGGGTGTATTAAAAACGATCTAATATGGTGGAAAGAACACATCGACCGCGCTTCTTGTTCCTTTAAATCAAATGATTATGCCCTCGAAATTTTCAGCGACGCCTCAACCACCGGTTGGGGCATATCCTGCAATAACCATACTGCTCATGGGCACTGGAACTACCCCCAATCACTGATGCACATAAATACACAAGAATTACTTGCTGCCTTCTACGGTCTAAAAATCTTTGCTTCACACCTTAAACGTTGCAATATATTACTCAGAATAGACAATACGACAGCAATTGCATATATTAACAAAATGGGAGGCATCCAATTCATACATCTGAATAACATTGCTCGTGATATATGGCAATGGTGTGAAAACCGCAATATTCATGTCTTTGCATCCTATGTAAAATCTAAAGATAACTCAATAGCAGACTTTGAATCTCGGCAGTCCTATAATATAGACACGGAATGGGAAATAGCAAATTACGCATTTAATAAAATAACACAGTCCTTTGGTACACCAAAATTTGACTTATTTGCCAGTAGTCAGAATAATAAATGTCGCAGATACGCTTCATGGAAACTAGATCCAAATTCGGAAATTATTGATGCATTCACATTTAACTGGAAAAATATTCCTTTTTATGCATTTCCACCCTTTAGTCTCATCTCGAAAGTTCTACATAAGATTAAAAATGATAAAGCAGAAGGGATTGTAGTGGCGCCATATTGGCCAACACAACCGTGGTACCCAGTCTGGTCAACATTACTTGCTTCAGAAGTACTTTATTTTGAACCTGACGTTAAATTATTATTTTCCCCTTTCAGGGAGAAACATCCACTCTATGCGGATCTTACCCTGATGGCAGGGAAATTATCCGGCAGTCGCTGCTGAGGCAAGGAATACCCACCGCATCTCTTGATATAATGATGGCTTCCTTCTCCGCAAACACACTAAAACAGTATAACTCGTGCCTAAAATCATGGTGGCTATATTGTATTAGTAATGAACTCGATTATTGTACATCCAACAATTATCAACTATTAGAATTTCTGACAGATAAATTTAACTCCGGCGCTAGTTATAGTACACTCAATAGTTATCGTTCAGCATTATCAATACTGTTAGGTCAAAAAGCTACTTGTAATGACTACATAAAAAGATTTTTTAAAGGGATTTATCGAATAAAACCACCCGCACCTAAATATCAAACCACCTGGAACCCCATTATTGTATTAAACTACTTATCTAACTGCTTCCCAAACGACTCGATAACACTAAAAGACCTTTCTATAAAAACTGTAACTCTTTTGGCATTAGCTTCTGCACAAAGAATGCAGACCTTGAGTCTAATTAAAATAAAAAATGTTAATTTGGGTTCTGATAAAATTATAATTAAAATAGACGATTTAATCAAAACTTCTAGGCCAGGAGCTTACCAACCATTGATCCAATTGCCGTATATCATTGAAAGCCCCAAGATTTGCCCAGCACTAACCCTTAAACATTATATAGAAAAAACTTCCTGCATTCGCTCCCAAGAAAATTCCTTATTCATAAGTTATCAAAAACCGAATAAAAAAGTGGGTGCTCAAACTTTGTCCCACTGGGTAAAACTAGCTATGCAACAGAGTGGCATAGATGTAAATTTGTACGGCGCGCACAGTACTAGACACGCGTCTACGTCCGCTGCCCACAGAGCAGGTGTCAATCTAGAATCCATCCGTAAGGCCGCTGGCTGGACCGATTCTTCACATGTATTCTTAAAATATTATAACAAGAATATATCTGCAAGCGAATCTGAATTTGTAGATGCAGTATTTAGGTGATTGTTAAACAGCGCTGTTATTTTTTTTTGATGATTATTAAGTAGTACAATTATTAGAGGAAAGTTATTATAATGTTAGAAGTTATTATTAAACATATTGTTCTGATCGCTTCAATGTTATTTTTCTTATTTTTCGATGCTCTAAACATCTGCATGTAAACTGTAATCATCTTCGGGAGAGATACGAAGTATAATTAAGAATCAAACGAACTTACCTTGTGAAGTTTGATATCTAATTATACGAGTGTCTTGACCGAAGATGATTACACTCCCTCCCTCCCTTGATATTCCCGTGACCAATCGAAAAAATGAAAGGCTCTAAATAATGAGTCAAGAGGTTTACTGTAACAGTAATGGCGGAGTGCATGCGGGTGGGAGAAACTAGTCAATACACTAAATTTTTTCCTAATTTAGTTAATAATAAATTCAAAAAGCATTTTTAATAAGCTTTAAAAGTGTGATTAGGACAGCATCATCTCGCGTGCTGCTGCATGTAAACTGTAATCATCTTCGGTCAAGACACTCGTATAATTAGATATCAAACTTCACAAGGTAAGTTCGTTTGATTCTTAATTATGATATAAGTGCGGTTGGTTGATAATTAGAGCCGAGGTAATATTGCTAGCCCGAGCTGCAGGCGAGGGCTACAAGAAAGCAGAGGCTGTAATTATCAAAGCGCACGTATGTCATACGACGTTTTATAACATACTAGCTGCCCCGGCAAACTTCGTTGTGCCCTAGAGTCAATTTATTGCTCCTATCATTTTTTTTTATAAATTAGATATACATACGTTTAATAAGATGACAACTAATAGATCCAAACCAATAATAACTACTACTACTTTTTATGTAGCGAGTCTCAACTGTGATCTTTAAACATTTTGTGTTCGATAGAATTAAAATTACAACATGTAAATATATCCTAACCTAACTGACCATACCTATCCTATAGCTAACCTAACTACCTAACCTAACTACCTTACTAAAATGCATTGATTTAAAAAATACTAAATTAATAATTTTAATCTGAACTGCCTCTATGTTACATACAATTTATACTTATAGTTTTCCCGGTCTACTTTAATTAAAGTCTTAACAGTAGAATAAGTTCTATTTGCAAAGAATTATTAAAGTTTGTCTCTGTCGTCATTGTTAGTTACGTAAATTGATTTCTGAAATATAAGACTTTTTTATGCTACATAAAACCTCTAAGTTTAGTAACAAAATAAATTTCAGAACGTAGGTACGTATAAATTGAGAACCTTACCTTCTTAGGTTTAGCTTAAGACTTGTCAATGTCAAATTGTCACCTGATAATGAACTGGGAAGTTTGACTGTTGTCATGTCATCCAAGATGGCGCTGCGTTTGAAAAATGTTTAAGACAACGAATATTCTTGATATTTATTTTTTCGATGACTTTTCATGTTTTTTATTAATTATTATGCTATTCCGGACAAAGACAAATCCAAAAAGACCAAAATCATTCAAATTGATCCAGCCGTTCTTGAGTTATAAGTGGTGTAGCTAACACGACTTTCTTTTATATATATAGATTTGCGAGGAAATAAATAAAACTCGGACTGAAATTTACAGCAAGAAAAAGAAAAAAACAATACAGCGATAAGAAAAAGCGCGCGGAATAATTGATCACAAATTGGCGATGGCGCGCGCATCAGTTTTTTTTTTAAGTCAAAGCACAAAAACAGCCAGTATTACTAATAAAGTAAATTAATTAATATTTTTTTGTTTTGGTTAGGTACTAATGGTTTTAATTTATTGTCAAAATTAATTAAATTAACGAATTAAATGTTTATTTTTTATATTTTATCTCCCAATATTAATTTTATTTATAAAATGTAGACCACTTTTCTGAAAAAAAACTCATTGCTAAGATTTTATAAAAAGGAACCATTGGTATTAAGTCGGAGCAACTTGCAAACCGTGTGTTTACATTACTATTACGCACTAGTGCGTAATGAGATACATTACGATACTGAATTTGGCGGAATAAGAGACCCTTTACGAGCAAATGTGTTATAAATAAAATTACGCATTCATTTCGGAAATAGCTGGCTAAAAAAATTGACATTTTTGAGTGCGCAATGTATTGCAAACAACGCGATCAAACCGCTCTGCGGAAGGCGCGCGCGCGTGTGCTACCTAACCTACACACACACATGACAAACGTCTGCAGCGCGGCCCTCCGCCGCCCGCACGCCGCCGCCTGATGGTAGTTACTTTAAAAGTACCCCATATGGAAATAAAACTAACAATACCTAAGCTTATTCTCATAAAATAGCGATACCGATGAGGATTGATAACAAAGATTCTTGATAAGAACTTAGCGATCCAGTAATGTTCAATTAATTAACTTACCTACCTTAATCTCGCTCATTCCTAATGAGATAGGGTTCGAAGTGGTCGCTCGCAGATCTGAGCGCGGCGCAGAGTTTCAGGGGTAAAATAGTGGGATCCTGGAAGCACTCCTCACACAGCGTCGCAAACACATTCACAACAATAATAATAATAATAAATCCTTTATGCGATCAACAACAACAACAACAACAACTCAACGCTCGATCATGAATGCGATCTCTCATTTCTGCTGCGGTATTGCACTCGGTCACTAACAACTTATAGGTACCTTGACGTAACCCCACAAAAAAAACTAATGGGGTCAAGTCCGGTGAGCGAGCTGGCCATGGTTGTGGACCAAATCTTAAAATCGACACTCTCAAACACACACACCCACATACACACGCACAGAGAAAATTACTTTTGATTTTAAAATCTACCTACGTTATGATTACAAATTCGCGATGAACAGCACGCCTGTTTGCGATCAACGAAATCTAGGATCTGACAAAAATCGGAGAAATGCAAAAGAAATGTAGGTTTACTAATCTTCTTTCAATTTGCCGCACTTTATTATTTATTATTTTTTCTGTTCCTACAGTACGTACAATGGACACAGATCAACAAAATGATACGAGTGTACAAACACATTAAGTTGTACCTAGTTACCTCCTCACGAAATTAATTGCGATAATGGATGTATGTTTTTATGAAATAGTAAATTACATTGATGAATTGCATTTAAAACTAAAATTAATGTTCATAACAAAAATTGACGAAAAATTACGTGACATCAATACGCGTCTACACGTTTTTTCTAAATCTTCTTTACGTAACACGACAAAGCTCAAAAAAAATAATTATCCTCCTTAGTGAATCTAAAATAAAAGTGGTAAATGGGTCATTCATTTGTGTGGATGATTAAAATGCCTCAAGTGGCGCGTCTGTTAGATACATTGGGATATATCGCTCGCTGCCGACAAAGGGACGGCGGCGCCGCTGCGCCGCGCCACGGTCTCTTTGTCGGCATTTAAAAGCGAATAGCGACCTACCTACATGTTAGTGTTGATCTCCCATATGGACTTTAGAAAAACAGCTGATCAGGCTTTCGAGTTTTATTTTCATTGCTGTTTCAAGTGAAACAAGTGAATTTACTATTTCTTAATTAAAAATCTCATTGGGTTATGTAAAAATAATGATTTTATACAGTTTACAGTAACGAAATTGCAGAAAAAAACGTAAAATTTAAGAAAAAACTGACGAAATATTTCACCGCCATGGATTCAGTACATAGTCATGGACCCCCTGTCCAAAATCATGTACTGAATCCATGGTAAGCGGTTGTGCGTCGATGTCCCTGTCACCCTGTATATATATCTTGTATCTTTCAGGTGAAAGCCGACCCATCATCGGAATCGACGCGCCGCTTACAATCAGCTGGTGCCGAGGTCATCCGCTCCACCGACAACCTGGTGCGCGCCGCCAGGGACGCCATCCAGACCGAGGAGGAGCGCAGCCTGGTGCTCAACCGGCGCATGGTGGGCGGCATCGCGCAGGAGATCGATGCCAGGTTAGTGTGCTAGGTCATCCGCTCCACCGACAACCTGGTGCGCGCCGCCAGGGACGCCATCCAGACCGAGGAGGAGCGCAGCCTGGTGCTCAACCGGCGCATGGTGGGCGGCATCGCGCAGGAGATCGATGCCAGGTTAGTGTGCTAGGTCATCCGCTCCACCGACAACCTGGTGCGCGCCGCCAGGGACGCCATCCAGACCGAGGAGGAGCGCAGCCTGGTGCTCAACCGGCGCATGGTGGGCGGCATCGCGCAGGAGATCGATGCCAGGTTAGTGTGCTAGGTCATCCGCTCCACCGACAACCTGGTGCGCGCCGCCAGGGACGCCATCCAGACCGAGGAGGAGCGCAGCCTGGTGCTCAACCGGCGCATGGTGGGCGGCATCGCGCAGGAGATCGATGCCAGGTTAGTGTGCTAGGTTCGGAGAGCTTCGGCTATCTTCGGACATCTTTAGGGAGCTTCGGCTATCTTGGGGGAATTTCGGACATTTTTAGGGAGCTTTTGCTATCTTCGGGGAATTGCGGACATCTCTATGGAGCTTCTGCTATCTTCGGGGAATTTGGTACATCTTTAGGGAGTTTAGGCCATTTTCGGGAATTTACGCACATTTTTAGGGAGCTACGGCTATCTTCGGGGATTTTCGGACATCTTTAGGGTGTTTCGGCTATCTTCGGGAATATTCGGACATTTTTAGGGAGCTTCGGCTATCTTCGGGGAATTTCAGACAACATTAGGGAGCTTCGGCCATCTTCCGGAATTTTCGGATATTTTTAGGGGCTATCTTCGGGGATTTTCGGCCATCTTTAGAGAGCTTTGGCTATCTTCGGGGAATTTCGGAAATTTTTAAGGAGCTTCGGCCATCGTCGGGGAATTTCGGTCATCTTTAGGGAGCTTCGTTTAAGTGAGGTTCGGACTTCTTCGGCGAGGTTCAGACGTCATCGGGGTGGTTCGGAAATCTTTGGTTAACTTGGGCTACATTCGGAAAGCTTTTGATATGTTCAGAACTGTTCTGTTATCTTCGGAGAACTTTTGCCTTAGAATCAAACTAGTAACGAGTAAGTTAACGATTATATTTTGTACTGTATAATTTGTACAATTTAGTATTCTACAATTTTTCGCAAGACTTGTCCTTTACGTGTGTATAAAGGTGGTTTTACTGTAAAAAAAAGTTTTTATGAAGAAAAACTCTTGCCAATGCAAACGTATGTTTACAGCCATATTATAACATTTTTTCTTGTACTACTCGTGCAAAGTCGTTCAGTAATAGAAAGAAAGAAGAAAGAAAGAAAGAAAATACATTTAATGGCAACAGCTGGATACACGCATAGTAAAAACACAATAACACTAAAAAGAGACAAAAACTGTCATGTCTCACGGCTGCGCCAAAATGTTCATTTCAGCGGTAATGCCAGACAGATGCTGAGATCCTGCCTGACGCTGATTTTCAAATGAATAATAGGTTCGTTCGTCATTCATATCTAACCACAACATCTCTCCAATCACCAGATCCGAAGTTCTTCGCATAGAGAAGGAGCTGGAGGAAGCTCGCGGCAGGCTCACCGCCATCCGACAGGCCAAGTACAAGATCCGCGCCGGCGAGACTTCGGGAGACGACACCGACACCGACGTGCAGCTGGGGTACAACAGCGATACCTCGCAGCATCGGTAAGAAAGAAAATAACCAGTGGGCCTTACAGTAGACCCATTTAATTGCGCGACTGGCCTGTTGGTCTAGTAGTTAGTGACCCTGACTGCTATGCTGGAGGTCGTGGATTCGATTCCCACCCAGGACAAATGTTTGTATGATGAGCACGATCATTTCTTCTGTGTCTGGGTGTAATTTATCTTTAATAATATGTATGTATTTAGAAATATATAAGTATGTTTGTCAGCTGTTTAGTATCCCTAACACAAGCTCTTAGCTTAGCTTGGGACTAGATGGCGTTGTGTGAAAAGTTGTGGAATATTTATTTATTTATTTACAAAACATTGACGATACATTTATGAGTGCATCCTGTCTAATAAAGTGACTAATTATAGGTATGCACAGCATTTACATTAGGTTTTATTAATTCATAATAAGTCCATTAACATGTGTAACATCTGACATGTTATCGTAGTAAATACGACGCCCTAAAATAAACGACGAAGTACCCTTACGCGAAATAGGTTGAAACCATCTTACAGCCATCTCTGCGCCAACGCACGCGCTCATTGGTCAAATCAAATAGCGCGCGCTTTCTGGTTTTCTATCAACACAGTCCCCCAAAAAAATGTCCTGCGACCGAGAGGAAAGATGACTACATACCAAAAGTTCAAACAAAACAACAAGTTGAACTTGCACAATGGATTCCGTGTAATTTCAAACAAAAACGCTTAAATATCAGGTTACTGGTATTGCTCTTTCATTTTCGGTTTTAAAAGGACCTATTTTTACGACGAAAAACCAATAGACATTTAGATTCTTTTCAATTAGGGTTTGTCACTTTTGAATCTATTAATGATTATATTTATTGTATCTGTGGGACAAATTTTTGGGTTTATAGTCATTTATGTGTGTAACTGAAACCTAATTCCTTCTTCAACAGATTCAAGACACCAAACAGCA
Organism: Euplexia lucipara; assembly: GCA_921972225.1. Classification (NCBI taxonomy): domain Eukaryota; kingdom Metazoa; phylum Arthropoda; class Insecta; order Lepidoptera; family Noctuidae; genus Euplexia; species Euplexia lucipara. Next base: position 11,999,860 of record OV179169.1, on the reverse strand, counting down.
GCTTCGCGAACACAACCTACAGTCCAAACAGTACATACTCCCCGCACACTACGCAGACCACGCACAACACTACCAACATAAGCACACACATTTCCCACCTCAACCAGTCAATACACGGAACGCCCGGCCAAACCGCTAAGAGTCCTGTGTCACCCGGATACGGTTATACCACACCAAAAAGCCCCACTGTGCCGGCGAGACCGGAAAACTTTAACAATTTGACCCAGACGTCGAACCATTCGACTCTAAACCAGTCTACGTACAGTCAGAATTCCGGATATAACCAGTTTAGGGATGAGAAGCAGTATACAGTTCAGAGTCCAACCTTCTCAAGTTTTAGACCGCAGGAGGAACCAAAACAGAATTATGAAGGATTTACCACTCGGTAAGTTATTTATTATTATTTTTTTCGTTATTTTTTGGTAGTGGCTGTTTTTTTTTGGTGATGAAACTACGAATAAAATAGACGTTATCTATTAATTTAAGACTGGTAAACCCGCGTAGTTTTCGTTCCCGTGGGAATACAGGGATATAACTCAAAACTGAATTGATTCTTTCTTTAGACGGCTTTACCAGACATAAATGAATACAATCTTATGTCTGGACTTTAAAAGAAATCTTGACCTCTGAGTTTCTTTCGGCATTTCTTCTCAGGGTTCAGTCACTTAGTTTAAAAAATATTGACATGTAGAAGTATCTAAGAAGATCTACTTGGAGAAATAAATATAATTTTATCATTTCAAAAAAGTAGTTGTCATCCAGGAATAGATAGCTTCCCAAGGGTGTTTATTTTTCAATCTGTCCAGTACTATAATAATAATAATAATATAGTACTTCTAAAGTACTAGGTAACCAGTTCACCTGAACCACCCCTAATCCATAGATAATACATTTGTTGCTTTAGTCTGCAATAGTCCTGCACTAGTCGAAGGTTTCCCTTGGGTGCATTTGCATAATGCATACAAGGAAAATCTGCGATTGGTGCCTCACTTCATTAAAACGACAAAGGGCCTCTGCGAGTTGGCTTAGGCCCCTCGTACGCCTTTCAAAGGTCTGGAACCCAAGGGTTCCGAGAAATATAAACGAAAAAGTAATAATTCAAATATTTACAAAAAGGTGGTTACATAAATGTTGAAGAATCCTTTTCCAGTTTATTGGTTACAAATCTTTCCTATTTATAATGTTAGTGAAGCAAATGATAACTTTTAATTGACAAAATAAATAGATAATTGTGATACTATTTTATTATTTTATGGCAAGAGTAGGTACTTAGTCAAATTAATCTATCAAAGTTTCAACACCAAAATAACAACAAACCATTTACAATTATTAACATCTCAATTTTTTTTTTCAAAATTATTAACTCATTTTTTTTTTGCTTTCCACGCTGCCACTGGACACAAACAGATGATTATTAAACTATTTCATACTTTTATATAACAATTACTACTGTTTTTAAGTGCCTTCACAACTTATGATATGTGCCTACCTATTATTATTATATTTACATATATAAATTATAGTTTATAAGGTTATCTATACAAATATACAAACACTCTGGAAGCCATACTTCAAGGTTAGAATGAATACGTTTTAAATACTTTAAGCGGTTATTCTGCGATTTGACCACTTCATTCTGTAATATACCTGGATAAAGTGGTTAAATACAGAAATTCGCGAAATAATCTGTTAAAGTAGTAGCCAATGTATTTAAATGGTTATAGTAGAAATTAGTTGAAAGCTTATTATAACACTATATACTATTAAATTAGTCTACACTGTTCCCATTTTTAAATCATTGTGAACAGTTGAATAAATCGCTTTTTCATGTACTTATTTCAAATTATTTTTCCTGATCAAGTCTCTGGTCAGTAAATCTGTTGTTTAATTTTTTGTCAATTGTCGTGATTGGCTACCTAAAATACAAGCAACCAATCTTACAACTTGACATTCGATTTGACTACAGAAAATGAACTTTAAAAAGTGTTTATTTTATCATTTATCGCATTTATTCGACTGTTATAAACATTTATTTACTCAGTGCATGTCTTCACGCTTCCTACAATGTGTATTCAGCAGAAATATAGAGACTAATGTTTCTTATTTAATTTTATATATTGTGTTAAAATTTTATATCCCAAAATAATTTGTTTAGTTCACTTACTGACCAAGAGATTTTTGTTTTATTCAAATAGTCAGTAGTGATATTAAACTGAGGTTAATGTTGATAATGTTCGGGTTATAACTTTGTCATTAATTGAAATTGAATTGTTTTTTGTATTAGCTTCACCCGGCTAAAACAGTCACGATGAATAATCAAGTTTAACTAGTCAATATCAACATTAACTACAAACTCTAGCTACAGATTTCGACTCAACTTGCACCACAGACTGGTCAAGCTTTCAAACTATCTATCCTAGCTTTGAACCTAGATTTAATCCTAGATCTATGCCTAGTTAAGTCTCATATGCCTTTTATTACAGACTATCAACAAATGACAGAACGATGCATAAAGAGTAAGTTAAAAAATACACACGTACATTATATTGTAGTTGAATTTAATGTTAACTTATGGCAATGTCGACAAATATGTATTCTCTATTAAGATTATTTCGCGCACGCAGGAGTGTGATTTGGTATAGAGAAGAATTGCGGAAAGATTAAACGGTCGCATTCTAATTCCAACCACTAGGCAAAAGAAATAAAGTAAAAGCATTAATTTGGCCCAAAAGGCACACGATACTAAATCCAGTCCAGCCGTTTTGGAGATAAGCACAACCAAACAGACAGGCAGACACAAAAAAATGGTCTTTTTTATATGACTACTGTATATACTTTCATATGCATTGAGTAAAAAATAAACTTTAATTTTATGCATTAATATAGACAGTTGATATTTTTTTTTATATATTGTATAATAATACAATATTTGTTTACATTGCCGAAAACGTACATTAAAATGAACTATACATATTATGTAAATATAAACATACATACTGAATGTAAATACCGTTTTTGTGAGCCTCCAAGCTTGACCTCCGCTTTGCAATATGCTAGGAACGTTTGCTACATATAAATACATGTATATATTTGCTTGTTTTTTATTTATTATACAACCGTTATGATGTAAGTACGTTAAGATACGCGATAAATATGTTTAAATATTATTTGATTCAAATAGAACAGTGTTACTTTCCTTTTCTTTTTACTGAAAACTTCTTTTAAAACAGTAAGTATGGAGTTTCTTGCCCATTCTTCTCCATACAAAACTACTTTCTGGAAGGAGCAACTAGATTAATTTTTATATTTAATATCACTTGAGTTTGTCGTTCAAAAGTGCCTTATAACGGCCCATTTGATACCATTTTTTTTGTAATGACTTTGTTGTTATCAAAATGCGATATGCAACTAGTCAAAAAATTTCAATAGCCTTACAGTTTACTTAATTTTAACGTTGGATGGTAATGATAAAACAAATGATTCATACTGGAACTAGTTAGTTACCATATCCATATTATTTGCTTGTCCCCACGCGCAACGCTCCTAACATATACCGAAGCGGATCGAGCCATCGTTCTGTACATACAACTGTGTATAAGCTTGTGTTTTATCAACTGTGTACTGTGTATTTAAGAGCACTAACTAGGCATGCTCCGTTACTTTTAATAAAGCGAGGTCTTAAATGGTGGTACGGGTTTTTTGGATCAAGAAATATGTTTGTAAAAAGTTTAACTTCGTTTTTCCTGTAATATTCAACATAACAGTTATCGAATTTCAATGCTGTACCTATAGCCGTACATAACTAAGTATTAGGCGAATTAACATAAATAGCTGGGTTTCATTCCTAGCCCGGGCAACGTGCTATCGGGTTTTCCAATAGAAATGTCTTCATAATTGCACGTTTACTTTTGTGCCAGATTGTATGTAAAAGTATCGCACATGTAAAAAAAATAAATATATCTCCTAATTTTACAACGCCACCTAGTCCCAAGCTAAGCAGAGCTTGTGTTATGGGTACTAAACAATTGATAAACATACTTATAAATTTCTAAATACATACATGTTTTAGATTACATTACACCCAGACACAGAAGAAATGATCGTGCTCATCACACAAACATTTGTCCTGGGTGGGAATCGAACCCACATTCCCACTGAATACTAAAGCAACAGGCCAGTCAAATAAAAAAAAAAACTCTGCCCGACCCTTGGGTGAATATAGGCTTAATGATGTTATGTCTCAAATTATTATCAGCAGCAAATAACGCAATCAATAATTGTACCGAGTATTCATAACTGAAAACCAAAGAGATTTAAAATAGTATAGAGCGGGCATGTCAAGGAAATGTCATAGAAAAACTTTGATCCCATGTCTCAGTAACGCCATCTAGAATAATATATGAATATTGGAGCGGCTACAAAAAACTCATAGACTTGTATCCAGCAGGACACACTTTCGGACGAAAATTTTGTTCGTGATGTCCGGTCTATAGGTATTGAATGTCTTTGCTGAAAACATTATCTTGATCTATTGAAACCTTTACCATCACCAAGACTTACTTTTTACAAACTAATGTAACCTTCACTAACCTGCATGGGGTGCTTCAAAAGGACAAGCCTAGAGGAGGTGACAGTGAGGTCGCTAACCCTGCCGGAGGTACGCACGGCCCACCTCGTGGGGGAGGACCGGATATCCTACAAGAGGGAACGCGCGCCCCCTCCACCGCCGCGGAGGGCCTCTCTACTTAGGTGCGAAGATACGGCTAAGTGATGCGGTTTGTGATGTTCATCTTCTTCTTTTGTCTATCTTGCACTGGGTTGCCAGGTTATAGGGGGGTAGGGGTGGGAAAATGGGATTTTTGTGTGTGGGGAAAAAAATACAATTTTGCTGTCATTTCATTGGTAAGTTAACAAAATCATGTCGGGTCATTATAAAAAAATAAATAATACCAGCCTGCTACTGTCCCAATGCAGGGCAAAGGCTTCTTCCCTTACAGAGCAGGCGTTGGGCCATTAATTAAAAAAAAATACTTCCAATAAAAAGTCATTCCCTTTTCGTTTAAAAATAATTTACACACTCATAGACTATGGCTATATTTAAAAGAGTATGTGTGAAGTTTCTTGCCCATTATTCTCCATACAAAATTAACTTTTGGAAGAGGCAACTAGAAACATCTTTTAATTGATATTTTATGTGGAATTTGACGTTCATAGGTGGGTTTTCACATCCACACACATCCAGACCTGGGACAACTAGGGCATACAAATATATTTTTACATTATTCCAACAAAAACTGACCCATTATAGACGAAACCAACCCTTCTTTGCATCGGAGTTAACACATAAATAATAATACCATCGCAAAAACCACAGAGAAAGCACTCGTTATTAAAAAAAAACATACATTCATTTGTCTTTCATGCTCTCAAAAACTATCCTGTAAGATAACAAATTATCATGATCATTCTTTTTATTCCCACAGCTGGGCAAACCCATCAGTTTACAACAGACTAAGTTTCTTTCGGTGTTTCTCTTCAGAGTAGTCAAATAGACCAAAAACATTGACCTCACCTTCTAGTTAAAAATTACGTTTAAAAGTGTTTGTATGAATAAATTTACAGAAATAAATAAAAATAATATCAATAAAAAATAAGTTTCTCTCCCTGGAGCCCTGACTGCCGGTAGCTTGGGCCCTGTACCTGATACCGGTGGGCTACTATTATTTATATATATTTTTGTTTTATCTAAAAACGTATTTAATTAGAAATCATCATTCTGAAATCTAAATGAATGTACGAAATAATAATTATACTTTATTGATATAAAATACCTTAAATAAGCTTAATGTCTAGCATCAGTTGTCATTAAAATTAAAGGCTCACATTTGATGTAAACCATGACTCCATAACTGGAGGAATACCTGCGATTTAGGAGTCTACTACCTATCACTATCATTTAGTTTCATTGTCCAACCTGGCAACCACATTGGGATAGGTTTGGGGCACACATTGTGCTAATAAGCTCACGACACCATCACTGACAGTGGACGGGAAACGCCATATACATAACAAGGTAGTGATTTACTGACAATGATCTTATAAGCAAAGTTAAAGATTTTTTTGTTATACACGCGGACGTCACGTGGTTTCACCCGCGTAGTTCCCGTTCCCGTGGGAATACATGGATAAAAAGTAGCCTTTGTCACCCGGGGATAGTGTAGCTTCCGAACGGTGAAAAATTTTTCAAATCGGTCTAGTAGTTTTTAAGTTACGTACAGATATACAAATCTTTATAAAGTAAGTGTAGATGTAGACATAGACTAGCTTCAGCTCACGACTTTGTGTGAATTTCGTACTTTCCTTTGAACTTCGACATTCCCTCGAACCCGTCGTAGTATTGAAAATCAATTATAACCTATGTTAATAGGTGAAAGTATAGCTTTCTAATGGTGAAAGAATTTCGGCAATCAGTTTAGTATTTTTTGAGTTAAATCCCTACAAACTGCATCTGGTTTTTTACTAAAATTAAGACTTACATCTATGACTAGTATTCGACAGTATCTATATTTATTCAAAGTAAACCCCGCGAGTGTAAAATATGTACATTGCATTGTGAACCTTAAATCGATTCAATAAGAGCCAATTTTCTAGTATGCTACTTAAAAACAAATGGTAGGTTTAAGAATATGTATATCTTTGCTTATAATATCATTGGTACAAAAATACAATACAAGGAATGATATGAGTCTATGATTAAAAGAAGGAATATGTTTGATGAATGAAAGAGTAAGATGAAATTATGAGAGGGAATGACAATTGAATGAATGTATTGAACGGAATTCATTAACAGTTTAGTTTAATTTATTTTTAGTGCTATGTGATGAATGATTAGTGGAGGGAACGAATGAAAGATAGAAAAGCTTGATCCTTTAATAACTTATTTTGTGAATTTTTTTCTGTTACAACTAAAAACTTGTTACTAATATTGTAGAAAAGAAATTTGATTAAGTTGGAAGTGCCTAGGGAGCCGGCGGAATTCAAATTTTGCCATTTGCCATTCAGTGTTAATTTGTATGTTGATTAAAATATGAATAACGATCGAAACAAACATGGTTGATTTCAGTTATAATAATTAAAATCACCAATTCAATCCTCTAAGTCAATTTAATCCCATTAAATGACTTCTTCATGAAATATTCATTCAATGGGATTATATGAACATAAAGGTTTGTCTTAATAATTTGAATTATTATAATTGTGTAAATACGTCATACGTGTTAAGGTCGTTTTCATATTTTAATTAACATAACACTGAACGGAAAATTGCTTAAAACACAAGAAAATTTGAACTTCGCAGTTACCCTGGCACAACCACCTTAAATAATTTTGTCAAACTTCAAGAATGACAACTAATAGTGGTTCTCTAATGACATTTGCTGCCTGAAACTAATTCTTCTTGTTTTTAATACTCTTCTTGATTATAATAGTCTTCTGGCATGGCATGGCGGTGTTGGTGTCTTACTCTTCTGGGGAATATATATATGGGAGCTATGTTTATCACTTTTTATGTTCACTTGGTCTTAATATATTAGATTATAATTATGGGAGGTTTTTAAAATTGGGGTAGGAATTTTAACTTGTAATTGAAATGGCTGAAAACCTCTTGACCTTGGTCTTGGTCCATTTTACTTTTTACTATGATAAATTAATACTATGGGACTAACATTGAAATCTCGAAAGAAAGAATAATCTCTGATTTCTTGAGTTTTGTGATTTGAATTAAGATCCTGTTAAGAAAGTTTTTCATAATAATGATCAATGAGTACAATGATCCCCTTAAAAGGTTTTTATCTATTTTAATTACAGATTGGAATAATCTTAAATGTCTGGTCTTGCTTTGTTTATGGGTGAGCAGAGATGTACTGTAGTTCACCCGCATGTCGCCAGTCCCATGTAATAAAGGGGGCGAGCCTATTGCCATCTTTCGGGCACAAATCCAGACTCCGGACTGAAAAATTCTAGATGTGAAAATTTAATAACACTGCCTGACCTGGGTACAGAACCAGGGACCCCATAAATAACTCAAGACCAATATAACAAACAACAATTTAATCAACACACATAACCCAACTAAAAATAACATTACAGCTATGAGACACGTCTGTACGACACGCCGCGCCCCCTGCAAGACCCCCCGCGCCACATAGAAACCAAAACAGACCGCCACGAATCCAGCCATTACGACTACAAGGAACAAAAGTTTGGTTATGAACCCCCTAAGACCCCACTAAGTCCAAAATTCAACGCGAGAGAACTCAAGTTTGACAACGAAGAACCCATATACTCCACGCTAAAGAAACCGTTCGATGGTGTTGGCCAAACGTTTTCTGAACACCAGAAGTCGACTGAAGCCATACCTGGTGGCACAAAGCAGTCTGAGTTCAAGATCCATAGCGAATCTTATCAGTCGTATCCGAAAACTGAGTTTAGCAAGACTGAGTATCGTGAGGAGATCAAGTCGCCTTTTGTCTCTACGCCTAAATTTGATCGGTCTACGGAACTGGTGAAAGCGGTAACTCCAGATTATGACAGAATCGCATCTCCGTACAAGGAAAGCTCCAGCTATGGTGGACCTAACTACATGGAAGAAACCACAACTGAGGTCAAAGAAATTCCTAATGGAACCCAAAAGATTACCACCACAAAAATTTACAGCTCCTCACCAGTGAACTTAACCACAACCAACACCAAATATGAACCGATCAGGCTTGACGGCATTGATGAATTGTCCAAATCCTTCGATAACGATTCTAAGTATAGCACTTTAGACTCTAGATTCAACACCTTAGAGTCCAAAATGAGTTCGGATACCAGTCGATCTTTCATGAGGCCCTCGGAGTTCCAATCTTCGGACTACCAAGCTACCAGTAACGTTACCAAGGTCAAGAAACCATCGGAACTGGTCAAGGAAATAGATGGTTTGGATAAGAAGTTCTCGAAGCAAACCATAACTTCGGAGACGATTGAGAGGAAATCAGTTATGACCAGTTCTCACAAGTCAGAATCCTCCTCGACTGTCACTAAGAAATTTGGCAATTTTTAAAGGTGCGTCTCGCTATTTTGTGTCTGAAAATATGCTTCTTATATCCGCTAGAAATTACCGCCATCCGGTATTAGATTTACTGGTTCCAAAACTAGATATTTACCACGGTAAAATTTGGTTTTCACCGCGGTAAATGACTGGTAGAAGTAACCAAGTTTTTTTACTGGTAATTTCTTGCGGTACTTTGTAAATTTAAGTGTTAATGTTAAAAGGACTATGCACGTTTGAAATGAAATTATTTATATTTTATTCGTAGTGTTTGGTATTTGATGTTTTCTTAAAGTCTCGAAGAAAATTACGAAAGATATTTTGAATTTTTGACATTTTTTTATATAATGTAAATCTGAATTGACGACATTTATAAATCGTCTCGAAAATGATTTAAGACAAGATAAAATATGTACCTAATGACTTAATATCTAAAGTGTTAATTTGCGATCGTAAGGTCATCCCTTTGAATCTCAATCATTTAAAAAAAATGTTGAAAAGAAAATGTAGAAAGTTAAAATATTTGTCCACACGAAATGTATAGATGTTATTTATTAATACAAAAAATTTAAATTTAACTTTAAAAATTCAAAAGTTTGTGTTTTTAATCTAACATTATTAAACGCCATATTGTGTTAAAAGTACTAAGATATTTATAAAAATAATTTATAAAGTTCTATTTACCAAAACTTTGCCTGAATATATAACATAAACTTTACCAATACTAATTAAATTAATTTTAGATTAAAAACACAAACGTAATAAAAAAAACTGAAAGTGTAAATTAAAATTATAAGGTGCTAAATATTTTATTTGAAACAAACGGTGTCTTAGTAAGCCTTAGGTATTTCAAGTTGTTAGAATACTTGAATTTTGTCGTGTCAAAGAAATTTAGTTATTTTCGGTTCATTACTTGAAGTAGGCATCTATTTTTAACAATTTTTTTAGACCACTGGTTACTTAGATAGCTAATTAATTTAATTTTATTAAAAAAAAAATACAACAGTTTGGTGCTAATATTATTTAAAACAGTTCAAAATGTGTTGAAAAACGCGAGTAGGTACGGAAAATTGCATCTACGACATGCAGTATGGCACCCTATCCTTTAGCTACTGCACCATACGTGCCGCCAAAGATTTCTTACACAAAAATAAGGGGTTTAACTAAATTCTTTGACACTATTTATTTCAAGTTTCAAAGGGCATTTGCCCACTTTTCACAAAGTGCTATTCCCACGGGAACCTTATATTCGATGCCTTCGAGTTAACCGACTGTGCCATTACGTATAGTATTGTTATATTAATTGTTTTTTGGACATTTCGTGCCTTTTCTACTATTATATGTAAACGTTTTGGGGCTGTATTGGTGAAAAGACATAAAAACAACACATGGATTAAAAATTTGGAAAGAGCAGATATTTAATAAAAGTACATAATTTTATTAAAAATAAATCCGTTAAGTATAATAAAAAAGAATTCGTGGCAACTAAATTACTTCAAATGCAGCCCGAATTATGAAACGATGTGCCATTTTCAGAATAAATATTTAATTTTATGAATTATATTATTATACATTTATTAAAAAATAAATACTAACTGATAATTCTTCACGGTGTCCTGTTAATTAAAAGAGAAAACTTATTTATTTAAATGAAGTCAAATGTTTAAAAAAACATGAATAATAAACACTTATTTTCAAATTAAATACAAAAGGGTAATAATATTTAAAGTAAATGCAGCTAAATCAAGTTAATCTACCTACCTCGTTAGCAGGATGTCGTGAATACAAACAGTGATCGTATGGTGCAATTATTTTACAAATATACTAAGAATGTACTAAATATAAAAGATATTTGAATACTAATATACTAAGACTTAACCATTTGATCGACACTTCGTCAGCAAAACAATCAAATGTCGGGCAAATGGCTAAAGCAGCTTGCAAATATTAACGCATTTAAAAAAAACTTATTTAAAAAGAAAACAAAATTTTATTTTATTGTTTTTTATTTTATAGCATAGTGATGGTGTCGACGGGCGAAGTCTCGTGAAATTATTTAAAAAATAAGATGTAATTTAAATTGATTGATAAAAAAAAACTTACTTTTTCTGCGTAGTTCGCACTGTTATTTAAATATTTAATATATAATTCACTAATTTGATTTTCAAATGTCGGATTGTCAATGAAAATTGTAATCTTATTTTTCAACGTAACGTGCCTTATGTGATTCGCAGCTTTTAGAACATGTTTCAAAATATTGAATGCAAATGTTTATTTTGAATCTAGTATTCTTAGGATAGATGCCCGCGAAAGCGATTCGTCCACTGAAGGTAACAAAACACCAAGTCTTGTAGTTTAGTATATAAAATAATATAAATAACTATGTAGAGTTTATATATTATAATAACATACGTATTTTATACCCGCCATTGTCTATATAAATTATAAGAAAGATATAAAAATCCGACATTGACCTGTCAGAAAAAAATATTTTGATGTGAAGTTTTTACAAAAACTTTGAAGTGGAAAGGTGTTGGAAATATGTTTTCTATTAAAATAAAATTAAGTATGACGACGGAAACAGCGCTATAGTAGGCTGACATAGTTGAATATTCTTACCAGAATTTATTAAGAAGTTTATTTAAGCCTTTATAGATAGGGCAAAATGCATATATATTTGAAGGCGTTATAACCACGAGCGATAGTTCGTGACGGGCTAAATCGTGTCTTATTAATATTAATAATTACTATACTATTGTAATCTATACCCTTATTATTAGTCGGCCGTGGTTTAGAACGCTTAAATCTACCACAATTATAATAGAAAAATCCTTTTATTTTCTACGTGTCGGATTTTGTGTAAAAATCCGACATTCTGTGAAAAATACAAAATTACTACTATTATGGCAACACTAAATATGATGTCTGGTTTCAGTTTTAAGAAATCTGGCGTAATTTAGCATCCGTAATTATTTATTGTCCAACCAAATCCTACCATTATGGCGGCTATGATACAAATCCGACATTTTGAAATCGGTATTTTAAGCGCTCTAAGCAACGAATTGTAAACTCATAATATATTATTATCATACTAATTAAATATAACTTTATAATACATGTAATGAACTGTAGTTTTTTATACATTTAACTAAGTCTTGAGTACATAAATAAAATCTCTTATAAAAACCAAATGGAAAGTAATTATTACTAATTTTTTATTGTTTATAAAAACTCGCTTGGTATTTTTTGTTAATATATTACTTGTGTTAAATTTTATGTACGGTAGCTAGATGTAAGCTTGTATGGTGATCATGTCGATGTAATAAACTTGTAACTAATATTATTGTGGTTTTATTTGGATTATTATTAAGTACTTAAAATTAATATAAAAAAATATATATATTTTCCCCTTCTATCTTGAAAAAGTCGAAGTTAATACCTATATCGAATTAAATATTAATATAATTAGTCTTAATTCAGGCGTATGCAGCGACATCTATATAGCCACATACGAACTAAATTCTGACATCCTACATCGCTTGGTTAAAATAATTCGCGCGATTGAACGTATACAAGTTCTCGACAACAACCGTCGGGCAGTAGTTAGCCCACTAGACACAACACCCGTCTGCGAGGAGGAGCCGAGCTTTTCTATGAGGGATGAGAAACTTTACACCATGTTCCTCATACCTGTGACATACACACATTTACATTTTTAGACTTAAAAAGATGGTAAAAACACATGTTTTGACTGGCCTGTTGGTCTAGTAGCTAGTGATCCTGACTGCTATGCCGGAGGTCGTGGGTTCGATTCTCACCCAGGACAAATGTTTGTGTGATGAGCACGATCATTTGTTCTGTGTCTGGGTGTAATTTATCTATAATATGTATGTATTTAGAAATATATAAGTATATTTATCAGCTGTTTAGTGCCCATATCACAAGCTCTCAAGCTTAACTAGGGACTAAATGGCGTTGTGTGAAAAGTTGTGGAATATTTATTTTAAAATTTAAACATGTCATTAAAAAAGTCGTCCGCATTGCTATCAACAGGAAAGCCAAAAGTAGGTACACTAAAGTTGTGGAAATCTAACAAGTGCATTTCGACAGTTACATAGTTAAAAAAAGTATTTAGTGACGGGGAAAAAAATTGGTTGCTATAAAATCTGATTCTTGAGACATCGATTTAAAATAATCAAGAGATCGTAATCGACTATTTGTATTTAGATTGCTTAAAACTGTTTTTTGAGGAATAAAGTTTTATTGCACGCTCGAGTTTATAATATTGATAATATAATCCATTTCTATTGTACGCATTTATCTCATTTTTTAATGTGGTTTTTGTGTAACAATTTTAAAGTAAATCGATTTAATTCGGTTAAAAAATGGCTTTTGGTGTCACAACACTACGGAAAACAACGCAACGACATAACATTGCAATAACGTCCTGTCAGAATATAAATCAAAGATGATTTCGTATTTTTGAGTGTTTTCTCAACATAAAGTTAAACTTAACGCTTACTAATGATACCCGTCGTTAGAATGTGTGGATACCATCGTAATTAATTAGGATCATGAATATTTTTCTATTCAAACATTTAAGTACTTAGACGTACAGACGCCAGCACATCAAGTTACCCCAATGTGTCAAATTTCTTTGATCGTTTTTCAACTTTATGTTAAACAGAATAAGATTCATATTCAATTGGGAAAATTTGACACATTGGGGTAACTTGATGTGCTGGCGTCTGTACATACAAAGTTATAGCGTTATATCTCATTAAATAAGTGTTTAAAATAATGTTACCAAATTAATAATTTAAGTAAATACTTACAATTTTATTTTATTTTGCTATCATTGATTGAATTATTTATGTTATTGTTATTAACTGTTTTGCAACTAGGATGTATAATTATTTAGTTTTCATGTATAATTTTATTCAAATTTTAGTTAGACTTAGATTTTATTTAGTTGCTAAGTATTTAACAATATTTTGCTGTGCCCTTACAGGGTCTACAACGGTTCTTAGCTCTAAGCCCTCTGTTAACATCTTGTTTACCTTGTGGAACGCAAATAAATGAATATGAATATGAATATGAATAGCGACACAAAAAGAGAGAAACGTCAAAATGCAATTCTAAACTTCAATTTTAGGACCATGAGATAAAGAATAGTTATAGGTGCGCTCAAACAAACAAACAAACTCTACAGCTTCTTTATATTTGATATAAGTAGATATGGATAATATAATTAATTTCATACAAAATTAACACCATTCAATATTTATTATGAAAGCATTCATTTTTTCTAACAAACAATTATAACGAAGAATGTATAGTTGATAATGTTGAATGAAAATCAAATCGCTATTCATCGGACAGTCCATTGTCAAAGCTGCAGGAACAATTGCACTATATTAATAATCTGAAGATCCGGTCCGTCTAGAAAGTAAAAAAATATATTTAAACCTATGCATACACTTATTTAATGTATTATAATATCTACACGTTATCCAAAATAACTTGCGAAATGTGGGTGTACTTTAGGTACACCTCTGCCTGACCCTTTGGGAAATACAGGCGTGAGGCGTATGTTTTGACATCTCGCAGTTCAATCTAGATAGTCTGCTGCCTGCCTTAATATAAATGACTAGCAGACGTCACGCTGTGTCACCCGCGTGGTTCCCATTCCTGTGGGAATACAGGGATAAAAAATTACAAAAGAAAAATTAGCTAAGTGTATACCTAATAACGCCACCTAGTGCCACCCACAGCAAAGGGTGTTGGATCAGACCAGGTCAGGTAATCTTCAAGTAAATTATCCTAACGTTATGTCTATAGTATCGTCTATGGTTCACATATCTCATTTGACAGTTCCCTCCCCTCCCGCCTTCCGTACTTCTGTATCTAAGACGCCATGTTTGTTGGTCTGTCAAAACTTTTGAAGTTTATTACAGTAAAATGTTACACAACTTAACGAAATTATTAACCTGCGTACGTACGTAAATCAAAGCAATAAATAACACATCTGTTTTCTGATTCCAGTTCCTAATTGGAAAATTTAATAATTAAACAAACATAAGTTCACACGCAGGTACTGAACCAATATTTGTTACGAATTTGGTATTTCAGAACAACGCACGTTAATGTAAAAATAATGACTGTAGGTTTATTTAATTACATACTTAAATATAAGTAGGTATAAACTAACGTTTTTTCCCGTGAGGGTAGGCAGAAACTACAGAACGCCACATGAAGACCGCAAGCTGCGCGTGTTCCTATGAATCTCTATGAAATTGACTTGGTTTTTGGACATAAAATCACATTATTACTTAAATTGTATAAATTTTGCATGCCCAATTTGGTGCAACACAGTTGACTTCACATTCAATTGACATCTGGAAATGTATGACTATGTACTGTGTTGAGCAATAAACATTTGAATTTGACTTGGATTCCGGCAAAACCGCTGCGTCTGCAGGTCTCAATTTCATAGAAACCAGTGAGGTTCCAGACGTGTCTGTTATAGGTCATCTAGAACTTGTACAGACGCCTTCACATAAAACTACCTCAAACTGTAAAATTTTCATTTGGACATGTACCTACCTTATTCTGTAAGTTATAAGCTCTTATTGGTCTGAGGTTGTAAGGTTACATTTCACATTTATTCACGTAACAATTTACATTGTGTTTGACGTTTGCACAAATTACCTACGTTATTTATTACTCCAAAAAATAACATAAAAACTAATGATAATTAATATTATGGTCAATCAAATCATAAATAGTTACTAGGTACCTAGGTATATAACCGGGGTCGCGGAATTTGTTCGAAAGAGTCACCGCGGCCCTGGAACGCAAAAGGCGTTAGGAGGAACACGGATGGGTTTTAGTCAGTAAGAGTCTGACACTCCCTTCCGCTTCACCTAGAGCGGGAGGAGTCATTTGATGATTTCCCATCCTTAAAAAAGGTAGGTATATAAGTTAGGTACCTAAGTACTGTAAATATCATCAAGTTAAAAAACTATCAAAGAAATTTGGCTCATACAGTGGCCAGCACAGCAGCGCAGCTTTATGTGCTGGCCTCTGTACTTTTAGATAAGTAGTACCGTGAAATCGCCGCTTCCAACACCAACACCAGAGTTAATTTCACCTTCGAAAGTAGGTACAATGGAGAATCGCATAATTTGTGAATCTGAAGATGCTACTTTTGTAGTCTACTTGACAGAGGCCCATTTTCCTCTTAATTACCATAAGGAGAACTACCAACTGTAAAAGGCTGAGTGGCTTTGTAACTACCACCAAGAAGCGTGTGGTTACTATTATTTAAAAGGGTAATTATAAATTATCAATTGACTTGCTACAAAACAGATAACGAACTAGTTACGGATTGTCGGAAGCCCGAAAGCCTGACAATAAGTCGTCATAACCCAGTAACTGGGTCGTAGAGTTATGCGGTCGCTCCATTGTGTGAAGGCAAAACCAAACGGTAATTTCCACAGCAAATGTTAAGTTTACAAGACTCACAACAACTTACATGAATAAATCAAATAGCTCGCATTATACATGTCCATAAGCAGACATTGTATTGCCCATGTTAAGTTTTCCGTTTACGCAAGCTCACGCCTGGCTTCGAAACAAGAAAAATAATACATCATCATTCATTTGTGTAATGTACCTATATTGTGTATGATATTTTTCAAAAAAACTACTACTTAATACTTTCTATTTAGCGAGTCTCTATATATGTTCTCTTTAAACCTTTTATGTTAGATAGAATTAGAATGACCACTTATATACATATGTATAACCTAACCTAACTTACCATACGTATCCTATAGCGAACCTAACTACCTTAATGAAATGCATTGATTTTGAAAGATACAAAATACTACATTTTAAACTGAACTGCTGCGCTGTTTGCCTCTATGCCACATACAATGGCAAAGCACTACTTTTACTGGCCAGTTGATCTAGTGGTTAGTGGCCCTGACTCAAAATCAATCAAAAGTCATTTATTCAAATTAGGCTGAGGATCAGCACTTTTTGAACGTCAAAAATTACATAAGACTGTCCCCCAAAACGCCCGCCCTTCGCCACTTCCTAGTGTTTTAGCTGGGAAGAAGAAGTGGCGGAACAAACTCCCCAGCAACACGTCTGTCTGATATGTTAGAAGAACAGTTTAAACAGCATTGGTAAGTAATAAACTTAATAATTTCAATTAAATAATTTGATACATGCTAACTAGCACACACCAATATACAAGACAGTAGTAATAAGAATAGTAAGTACCGACGTTGACAACCAAACTCATGCAAAAAATAAAATATAACTAACTGAATAAATATAAGCCTTCAAGTAAAAAGGGCGTGCCCGCTTACATGTACAAAACTGGAATACATGACTAGGTCTACGACATTACATCAAAAATAAATAAAAAACGATACAATAAAAAAAATGATACACTAGGACCATCGAAGCTAAATAAAAAATCAGTTACTAATTAAACAATAACAAAACCAAGGTCACTGCTATGCCGGAGGTCGTGGGCTCGATTCCTGCCCAAATCAAATGTTTGTGTAATGAGCGCGATCATGTATTCTGCCTGACCTCAATGGGCTATTTGACCAAAATTTTAGTTTTTAGTCCCTTATCTAGATTACAAGAAAATAGTCGACACATATTTTTTCTTTTTTCACGTAATCAAAAAAATAATGACGATACATCGAGTCAAAATGTCGCATGTCGTCATTAGCCAGTTCAATTTGCACTAGATACCTAATGACGTTACAAGCCCCCTCTCCTCAACTGTAATGCGCTTAATCTAAGCAGTATTCCATCAATTTGAAAAAGAAAAAAATCACATCTATAAAATTGGGGCGCTTCCCCGGATTTCTGTAACACATTTCCGTCCCTTTTCACGAATTACTCGGATCCCACAAAAAATAACCGTTACGCTACTTAACAAAATCGTAGAAGGCATACAACTTACATACAAAATGAACTCATTATAAACAATTATATTTAAACAATAAATCCATTGATTCAATACCGTCTTCAATTCCAACCAACTGTATAAACGTAATTAATTATCTTTCAGCAAATTTGCCCTGAAAATGTGTAATTTATTATTATTGTAGTTAGGTACTATTGTTCGTTAGTTGTCCTCCACGTTCATTTTGCGACGGACGCGTTCACAAAATGGCGAACATTATAATAATTCTATTGGTGGCTACTATTTGTTCTACAGGTATTTTTTTCTGTTTTTTATTCTGCTTTTATTTAGGTACACTGGTACCTAAATCCTGCCGCCAGTCGGTCTTCTTTAAGTTGAAGTCAGCTTCAAGCATAACCGCATGCAGCTGAATATCAGTGTTTTACATGGAGCGACTGTCTGACAGACCTCCACAACCCAGTAACTGGGTAACATGATGAACCATTGGTTGAACTGGTTGTTAGATTATCGGGCTTCTGACTACCTACTTGTTACGACTGTCAAAGTTCTACTAATGATATTCGGGAACAACGGTTTAACTTGCTTTTTGTAACGAAAGTTAAGTACCTATTTAAGGGCCTTATCATACTAGCGGTTTGGAAGCGGCTGCGGGGCGGAGCGGACGCACAGCGAATGCGTCGCGAACACGCCGCGGCTGCGCAGCGAGAACGTCGCGGACGCGTGGCAAATACGTTACGTTTTCGTTTGACGGGCTGGCGTTTGTTCGAGGCAGTAGTAGGCGCTGTTCACGGCGATCCCGTTGCGCGTCCGCAACGAATTCGCTGCGCATGCGCGGCTCGTTCGTTGTGTGTCCGTAACGAATTCGTTGCGCGCCCGCTCCGCTTGGAGTACGTTCGCAATCCGCTAGTATGATAAGGCCCTAAGGACCCCGAAAGTCTGACAATCAGTTTAACCAAGGGATATCAAGATATCCAGTCACCGGGTTCTGAAAGTCAGATAAGCAGTCGCCCTATTTAAAAACACTTCTGTAGCGACATCTATCACGCCACATATAAACTAACGACTGACATTCTACATCGCGATGTTAAAGTTATCCGCGCAATTGAACCTATACATGTTCCCGACAACAACAGTCGGGCAGTAGGTACTGCAGCAGTAGCCTACCAGACACAAGACCCGTCTGCGAGGAGGAGCCGAGCTTTTCATGGAGGATAGGGAATTTTACACCCTGTTCTTCTTACCTCTAACTTGGTATTCAACTGCATCCGGTTAAACTGGTGGATGACGATGATTAACCTTATTACCGCTTGTGTCGCATATGTGCGACAGATATTTCCGTGTCCCTACCGCTCATGTTATATTTCTGCGACAGAGAACAATGTGCATGATTTTTTCGATTTATTTTCAAAATACTGACTGTGTGGTACAACTAAAACCATTATCGAATTGAAATATTATTTATGTAACAAAACCTAAAAATCGATACATCAATTGTTTCTCTTTATTTACTGTAGGTATTATTTTATTGATTTGTAGCAATTTTAGCCCGGCGCTAGGGGCACGGCAACTAATATTTTAGCCAAGCGTTTAAAAGGTTAAGAAAAAAATAATACTAATAAATA
Organism: Euplexia lucipara; assembly: GCA_921972225.1. Lineage (NCBI taxonomy): Eukaryota > Metazoa > Arthropoda > Insecta > Lepidoptera > Noctuidae > Euplexia > Euplexia lucipara. The sequence goes on along the minus strand of OV179169.1, from coordinate 11,980,191 downwards.
CGCACATAAAAGTTTCTATTGAAATTATTATTTTCTAAGCATTCAAAACCTGTATGTTGGGCTCTTTCGGCAAAATTTCCGGCTAATTATGTACCTATTTGTGAATGGCTTTTAAATTTTTGAGCCTACTTGTGAGAATAACAAAGATATATTCCAGCTCTTGCAAAGATCATCCGACCCTGCGCCTTCCACGACTACAAATGTATTGGACAAAAACTAGCAGCCAACTCCGACTGTAGGAGGAACGTTGAGGGAATCATTCCCAGGAAATATTTGGTGAAGGAGTTTCGCTTCGAGACGCCTTACTTCAACGCTTCTTATATTGACAAGGATCTGATCGTCAAAAACCATCACTTGTGCTTCGTTTCAGAGTTTTTGTGAGTATTCTTATACTACTACTTAGGTAGGTACCTACTTAGTTCTGTGTCTGGATGTAATCTATCTATAATAATGTACATGTACTTTTAGAAATACACATATAAGTATGATTATCAGTTGTTTAGTACCCATAGCACCAGCTCTGCTTAGTTTGGGACTAGGTGGCGTTGTGCTAAAAGTTGTGGAACATATTTATAATAAACATCGTGAGGAAACCTAGACTTACACTTAATATAAGTTTGAAATCGCCAATCCGCCCTGAGCAAGCGTGGTGATCAATGCTCGAGCCTTCTCTGTATGAGAAGAGGCCTTTGCCCTGCTGTGAGTCAGTAATAGGCTGGTGTTATTATATCTATAGGTACTAATATTATAAAGAAGAAAAATTTGTTTGTTTGTTTGCGTAGAATAGGCACTGAAACTACTGGACCGATTCCAAAATATATTTCACCGTTGGCAAGCTACACTATCCTCGGGTGACATAAGCTACTTTTTTATCCCTATATTCCCACGGGAACGGCGACTACGCGGGTGAAACCGCGTGACATCTGCTAGTTTACCCAACAAAAGAGAACATCACGCCTGTAATCCCCATGGGTTAGGCAGAGGCGTACCTACCTGTGTAATTAAAGCACCCATCATTTCTCTAGCTATGTTAAAGTCCCATGTAATTGGTGGCGAGCTTATGGCCATCAATCGGGCACAAATCCAGACTGCTACTGAGAAATTCTAGATAAAAAGACTCAATAACACCTTGGCCGACCCGGGGATTGGACCCGGGACCTCATGCTACCAATAGCTGAAAACCGTGTTCCTTATGCTGCTAATATAATATCTACCTATTCCTTGTTTTAGCTTCAACACCGACACAAATAGGGTTGTGCTGTCCATAGACTGCCCAAATCTAGATTTGGAGTCAGACAGAGTGCTGATCCAGCACCGCAGCAAGCAGGAAGACACATCCTACTCCTATCACATCCACGCTTCATACCGTAAGTGGACTAGCAGGCTATTGGCATACCAATCATTGATGACAATTGAGAATTAAACAAAAAATGGTAGTTCACTTTAAGGCCGCTATCCCACTGGCGTTTTACGAGCTTCGGCGTCTCTCGAACGTCTGCGCAGCGTCAACACTGCGCAGACGCGACGTTGACGTCGCGAGTCTCTAGTGGCAAGCGTTAGCCTTGCGACCTCGCAACGTTAACGTCGCACCAACGCAACGATAACGTCGCGATTGTGGGCAACAGGTACAATCACGCCCTCCTGTTCTTTCCGTGTGGGCACAAAGTTCAAAGTTATAACAAGCCTCTCGTCTGGTGTCACTGAAACTCTAAGACTAGGGTCTTAATGTTGTGTGTCACTTTCAACCTCTTCTAAAAGTTCTTAAAAAGTAGTATTCGCAAATATTTATAAAATTCCAATTAAATATTTTTTTTATATTATTAGAGTACAGTGCGCAATATTCACTTTCTTGTGATTAATTGGACCATAAAGTGTTTTCCCAAAATTGACGACGACCTTTTCTTTTTCTTCAACGTTATTTTCGTCGAAGTCGTCGTAGTGAAGCCAACAGCAGTGTTTCCTCGTCAGAATCCATTACCTATGTTTCGGATTGTACGCCTCAAATAGTATCATGTGCGCGACGTTAACGTCGCGCTCAGCGGAAGTTACTGCTTCCCACGCGACGACGTGACGTCAACGTCGCGTCTGTGCAGCGTTGGCGCTGCGCAAACGTTGGAAAGACGCCAACGCTCGTTTGTTTTTAGTCATCAAATAATCTAAAGGTAAATGCTTTATTATTTGATTTACTTCTAACTGATTGTAAGTACCTCATTGCAGTCATTGCTTAGTAACAGAGCAATAATAAACACTACTTGCTGGGGAGTTGGTATTTGCATCGCTGGGAAGTTCGTTCCGTCTTCCCAGCAAAAACACTAGGAAGTAGTGAAGGAGGACATATATAATTTTGAAGTTCAAAAAGTGGTGTTATTATCCTGATATTTACAGCTTTGGTGCGCATTACGGTGAACCTTCACAGACTGGATCATTTGAATCTCTGCAAGGCCCACGTGTTCACTGATGTCGTCGCGCTGCCTCACTTCTTCATCAATCCGAAAGGTTTTTATAATTTGTATTTTTATAGATAACACGACAGCTACGAAACCGAGTACATTCTGGGTATCAAACTGGAATACCGGGTTAGGAATAAAACAATCCGTTACATCACAAAAATTACTGATGTCACTCAAAAAACTGCCACTGAAGAACTGGGCTGGCTGGACACATCTGCCGCATGTCAGACGATCAGTGGGCCAAACTCACGACCCAATGGGTTCCTTTACATGGCAAACGACATCGCGGTAGGCCCAAGCGAAGATGGCGAGACGAGCTGGACTCCTTCGATAAGGACTGGTCCCAAAAAGCCCTTGACAGACAGAAGTGGAAAGAAAGTAGGGAGGCCTTTACCCTGCACTGCCCTGCAGCAGGAAAATGTAGGCTTACTTAGCCTATATTTTCCTACTGCAGGAACCAACCACTAAAATATAATTCGCGACCGTAAATATATGGTTTATCTCAATGATATTATAAATAAAAATGACGTATGGCACTCGGAGACTGCCGCGGTAAAGCTATTGCATAGCATTTTTATCAACTCTTCTCCCCCTCCCCATTCCTCCCCTCCCCCTCCCTCCCTCTCCCCCACACCTCCCCCGACCCACCTCTCACCCCTCCCTCTCTTTCCCCTCCCGTCCCCTGCCTCTTCCCTCCACCCCCCTCCACATCCCTCCCCTGCCCCTCCGTTCCTCTCACAATACCCTCTTCCCTCTCTCACAATCTCCCCCCTCCCCCACCCCTCCCCTTTCCCCTCTCCACTATCCAATACGTCTAATCGCACACGACGCCGTGTCGAAGACTGCCGAACTGAAACGACGTTAGACGATGCACGGCCTTCAAGCCACACCTCCTTGCCCGTCGGAGTGGGGAGCGTGAGGTTTTTTCGTTACGGAATTTCTGGATTCGGTCCCCGCGCTCAAGGCCCGCGATAGAAGCTATGCAATAGCTTAAAAGGTGTAGATTAGGTTACCTAAACAACATTCGATCTTCAAAAACGGCACACTAACGCACGCATGCGTCCGTTGACGACGCGACGCGACACTGAGGTCAAACCACATTCTGAAATTCCCAAGTGCTGTCCAACTGTCTTAGTCCACTAGCACAGATACCATATTATTCACCACCATATCACCAACACAATCATTCACTAAACAAACATTCTTTTCCTAACAGACAAGCCCACGAAAAGTTTCCTATCACGGGACCTATCAGCGCTCAACACATTCGAGAGGGAAGCATTCTTTTACGGTGGAGACAGACTCGCCAAGAGGTTCATAGACTCCTTAATATGTGACTATGGTTGTAACCGATTTATACTACCACACTACTCTGAATTGTAGAAGAGTCTCATAAACTAGAGAGACAATTTCCGTATTTTTTAAAACGTTCACCAATCTCAGTCAAAATCTGTCAAAAAATACGTCTAAAATTCTCTACACTTTTGACAAGTATTTGACGTTGCTTGTCACTGAAATTACATTGCGAGTTGTATAGTCTATCATAATACACACGACTACGTATCAAGCTGTACATTTCCAACATAAACTGACCTAGCTTCCCATTGTAGGGAAATGCTTGATCAGCTGATTGTTTTATTTTAATTTTCAATTTGGCTTGTGTTGTATCAATTATTATTAAATGAGCAAAGTATAATTGTCACATTTACTTGACATATGAAAATTAAATAGTTATTGGTAGGTAGTACAAAATATTCATTTTATTACTGACTCTAAACAAATATACTGAGTGCAACACTTTGTTTTTATTTCTATGACCTTTCATATACCTTTTCCTATGATACTATACCAGTTCAACACTATGCAATACCTACCTAGATGTTTATTTTCTGTGATGAAGAAGTGACACAACCAACTCACCTGCAAGACCGAGATCCGTCCAGCATTACCAGTGACTAACTGGGGCTTGCAGTTGCACTCCGAACTTTCATGACAACAGAGATCCTACCAAAGACATTCAATACCTATAGACCGGAGATCACAAACAAAATTTTCGGCCGAATAAGTGTGTCCTGCCGGACACAAGTCAATGAGTTGTTTTTGGTACGCTCCGCTGCCGCTCCAATATTCATAAATTATTCTAGATGGCGTTACTGAGACATGGGATCAAAGTTTTTCTATGACATTTCCTTGACATGCCCGCTCTATAGTCTTTTAAATCTCTTTGGATCCTACTAATATTATAAACGCGAAAGTTTGTGAAGATGTTTGTTACTCTTTCACGTAAAAACTACTGAATGGATTTAAATAAAATTTGGTATGGAGTTAGCCGAGACCCTGGATTAACACATAGGCTACTTTTTATCCCTGTATTCCCACGGGAATGGGACCTACGCGGGTGAAACCGCGGGACGTCTGCTTTACTACCAAAATTTTGTATTGCACTTTAAGTGGACTTCAAGCTACGGTGCCTATCTGACGGGGTACTGTGCGCTTCGTCACAACCCTGCAAATGCGCATCACGTCGTCCTAGATACACACTGATGATAGCCAATACGAAACTAGCTGCCATATTTGACAGTTAGTCGTTGAACACTGTTCAGTAGTCATCACTATGAACTGACAATGGAGATGCGCAATAGCTCTGCTAAGCCTGACTATACACCAGGGGGTCGAGTCTGCTATTGCAATCGTGTCTCAATGACCGGTCAATGATCGATTTTTGACGTCATGTCATTGAGACACGATTGCAATAGCAGACTCGAGCCCCAGTTTAACACTATGCAATAAGAAAGTACCCTGTCTGTAGAGTACTATGTCACTTATAGTAGGTAAAAGTAGCAGCAGTGGCTCAGTGGTGGTGGCTCCGACTTACGAACAGTAAGTCGTGGGTTCGAACCCAGGCAGGCGCATTACTTTATGTAATTTATTTCATCACCAATACTCTCAAAAACGGTGAAGGAAAACATCGTGAGGAAACCGGCATGTCATAGAACTAAAAATTCGAAGACATGTGACATCTACCAATTCGCTCTGGGCCCGCGTGGTAGATTATGGCCCATACGCAAAATACGCGCTTTGACGTGGAGTTACGGATACCAGCCCGGTATCTTTATCTTATAGTAGGTAACTCTTTTCTCTGTGAAGACAAGTGACAGTGACACAACAAATTCCAAGCAACACAATTCGACTGGCCTGTTGGTCTAGTACTTAGTAGCCCTAACTGCTATACCGGAGGTCGTGGGTTCGATTGCCACTCATAACACTATTGACGTAAACCAAGCATACCTATTTAGCTTAGTTTGTAGGGTTAACCTTTTGAACGCCATTGTCACATATATGTGACAAACGAAATCTTACCCTGGACGCCAACGTCACAAATATGTATATGACAAAATACACCATATTCTGAAATAAACAATTTAATCATTACTTTTGTGTTTTAATTTTTATGAAGGTCATTTGAGAGAAAAGGGACCGTTAGGGGTACGGCGGGCGCGGCGGCGATACGTTTATACTCTGGCGTTCAAAATGTTAACAAGCCACCGACAACCCTTTTGCTGCTCTTCAGTGGCACCCAAAGTCGAGATACGTGCCCCACAGGACGTCTTAGCTAGTCAGCAAATAAAGTCACAACATAGATGCCCTGACTGGTGGGCAGTAAGGTCTCCAGTCAGGGGGTTTACCATGAACTCTTATCAATTTTACATGAAAAATAACCTGCCCTGTTATTTTGTACCATGAGTGAGTATAGTAGCAGGCGAGCCAGCGATCATGTGACCTAAGCCGGTGAGTGACCACGTGACAGTACTCGGGGCTTACCATGAACTCTTATAGCAGGTCAATTTTACACGAAAAATAACCTGCCCTGTTATTTTGTACCATGAGTGAGTATAGGTTGCAGGCGAGCCAGCGATCATGTGACCTAAGCCGGTGAGTGACCACGTGACAGCACTCCAGCAGGCTGGCCTGCAACGTTTTCCACCATGAAGGCTTTTTGACATAATATATAGGGGTGATTCTACGGTATTTGAATTCCAACGGCCTTTAGATTTTTTTTATGTTAAGCTAATTACATTGCCGTTAATGTGTGCTTATGCAATAAAGTATAACTTCTTTCATTTGGACCACTTAGTCAATTCACGATAGTGGTTTAATTTTACACATTAACATTAAAAAATAGTAACAAATGTATACTCCCCTGGCCTACCCCATTACTGCATTTTTTTCATTTTTATGGCCTAATACTTTTAATATTTATGGCATTGTGTTTTATTTTAATATTGTGTTATAGCTAATATAACTTTGAAACATATGTTATAACAATACATTGCAAAAGTGTTTATTATATAATTTTAAAAAATCTTATTTTCACGTCACTTGCTAAAAGCGTCACTTCACCTGGCGAAATTGAAAGACTGTGATTTTCACCTAAAAGTGCTAAAGTATATTTTTGACCATAAACGACGCGCGTGGGACAGTGTGAAGTTAAATGCAAGCTAACAGTGTTGAGCACAACTAAAACAATGTGACGTCAGTTTTCAATTCATTGTCTGAGAACGTGCTTGTGCCAGTAGTTCCAGTATTTCCCTTGGTAAGTATATCTTTTTATATTTCATCGTTAAATAATTGTGAATTTGCACAGTGCAATGTTTAGTGTGTGTAGATGACATTTATTGTGTAAAATGTGGTCAGAAAAACATGCGGTATTACTTTTGGGAGATTATGTCCAATTTTGTCACTTCTCTGGCGTCACTTCTCTGCCAGTTTCTATGCCAGGGGAAAATCATACCATGCAGGGGCAGTGACAATTTTTTTTTTGTAAATATTTACTATTCAAAACGGTTTATTTCATTTGTTCTAGTTACGCAGATATCATGTCAAACATGATAAAGAAGCAAACAAGGGATGAGAGGCTAAAAAACCAGATCCAAGCAGAAAAAATACGCTACCAAAAAAATAAAAACAATCTGATTAAAAATACAGAATTACAAGCGAAAGAAAAGCAAAATTTTCAAAAAGGAGAAAAGGGATAAATTAAGTGTATTAAACACGACTGAAAGGGAATGTGCTGATTTTTTTCTGATTTTACTTGGAATTATCTTGAAACCGGACATGGTATCAGATGGGTATGTAGACAAACCTTGCTACAATGGACAACTTTACCAGAGATTTTTTTTTTTTAAGTTTCTATTATTCATATGTTAGTGATACCTGTGATTTTATACTTGTGGAATACCAGATAAGTGATAAAAAATATAGTTATGCAGCCGTATGCAAGTCTGAATTTGATGACGAAGAAGGAGAGATTATTATTTTACTTTATTTAAAGAAATCTATTAAAGGTGCTACTCTTTTTTGCCAGTTTACTTATGATGAGTAATAGAGTATTCTACAATTTTTTAGAGCTGGTTGATGTGCTCAAAAAGTTAATTATTTATTGTTTAGTATATAAGTAGAAAATACTTAGTTTAACCGAAATTATTGATTCAGTTCTTTCTTAAAATGGAAGTTTACATTTATAATAATGATTTTTAAGTTTACTTGCTAAGATAACCTCTCATAGGTGTATCATTTTACTATTTAGGTAAGCCTTAAATGTGAAATTACACCTTTTCGAGTATTTAAATATTAAAAACTGTTGAACAGTAAGTGTTGTTATTATTTAATACGAAAAATTACTAATTTTGTTTAACTCACAGACGAGAGTGATATGCATTAATATATATATTATATTATAATTAGATATCATTATTGTTTTATTATTATTTTCATATTTAAATTATTTGATGGTGATCGAAACTTAATTTTTTAAGAACTTAATATTGTGAATATGTTTCAACTGTTAAGGCTGATTGTATTCTATTCATTAAAAATATAACGATAAAGCTATTATTTATTCATTTTATACAGTATTATTAAAATTCCTTAGATAATACTTAGTAGCCTGTCACTTTCCTGCTATAATTTGTCACTACTCTGCCAATAGTGTCTCTCCCCTGATAACACATTTTCCCCTGGAGCCTATAAAATGAAAAAAAATAGAAATATCTTCTGGCCCTTGTCATTACTTAGGCAAAATAATGCCAAGTAGTTGAATTATTAATATTAAATTAAACAGATGATTTTTTCTTTGGGGACACAAAATACTCAAATACCGTAGAATCACCCTATAGACAATCAACAATTAACCTGCCATACTGTCATAATTTCAAAGACATTCAATACCTATAGACCGGACATCACAAACAAAATTTTCGACCGAAAAAGTGTGCCCTGCTGGATACAAGTCCATGAGTTTTTTGTAGTACGCTCCGCTGCCGCTCCAATATTCATATATAATTCTAGATGGCGTTACTGAGACATGGGATCAAAGTTTTTCTATGACATTTCCTTGACATGCCCGCTCTATAGTATTTTAAATCTCTTTGCATAATTTGCAGGTCTGTGAAACTAACTTTTACTGACCTGTTTCCTTTGATCCATAATTATTGATGAAAGCCTTTTTCTATAAAATTGGAATACAAAAATGTTACGTATTGTTAAAATGCGCATAAAATATAATTCTTACGTTATTTCAAAATATTATAAAATATTAGCTGTACCCTGCCACGCTTCGCTGTGGCACATTGTGATTGAATGGTTAAAAAAAAAAGAGAAAGTCCCGCTCACACAATCTCCCCCCTCCCCTCTCACAATCTCCCCCCTCCCCCTCTCACGATCCCCACTCTCAAAAAGTCATTAAAAAAAGTTCTGCTATGAATATTAAAAAGCAAAGGTTGGTGATAAAAAAGTGCAAATTTAGAGTTGTATGTATTTTTTGATGCCACATAATAAAAAAATAAATTAAAAAAATTAAAAAAAAAAAAAATTGGGGTGAACACTCCTTTATCACTTAGAGGTTAGAAAAATAGATAGTAGCCGATTCTCAGGCTTACTGAATATGCATAAAAAATTTCATGAGAATCGGTCAAGCCGTTACGGAGGAGTATGAAAACGAACATTGTGACACGAGAATTTTATATATAAGATAGAAAGTTTTCTGTAAGCACTGCGTTTAGTGTTTATTTTATCTAAGAGATGGAATATATTTTATTGTGCTTTTAACTAGTCAATTACCGCAATCCAGACACAATTAAATTACTATTGTTTGCGGACACCGGTATCCACGCTGAGCCTAATGAGTTAAGGAACATAGTCATAGCCACAGTGTTATACAATATGCTAAAATTCAAAGAAATATTTAGAGGAACTCGATAGATCCATTTCAAATACTGTCGCAGGTCAATGCATAAGGGGTCACTTAAGCTTACACTTGAGCTCTGTAATATAATATGAGCTACAAACACCCTACTTTATCAACAAACTTTTCGATTGACTTGAAGATTTGTACTTATTTACGTGATTAGAATGTACGTCTACCTACCATTAATCTAATTGTAAAACTTACAGCTTCTCAAGTGTTCCAATCCTTGTTAACATCTCCGGCAATCGTATTTATCATTTCTCGGTATATTTTCCGAGGTTGAGCGCTCTTTTTGTGTCCACAGCGATATCTCTGTTAGTATTAAAACTAAGTCACAAAGTATCCAATTGTTCGTAGGACACTCTTCGAGCAATATAGTAAAAAAACTCTTTCTAGTTGCACTTGCCTACCACGGTTACCTCACTCACAAACACGGCCTCAGTTTTAACAACACAACACTCTGGTTAACATAAAACTTTTTTAAAACCAACCCACTTGTATTTCAAAATCGCCTCGTAATTTATTCTACTTTTGTCCCTTGACAAAACATGACATGTCAGTAATAGGTACGTTCGGAAATAAATGTGAAGACATTAAACATTTTGATGAAGACACGTTGATGAAGATGGAACTCGTTTTCTCTCACGAATAATGTTTATTTCCATTTTTGACACGGAAAAATGTTTCTTTCTCATCAAAAACGCTCTTTGGTTTCAACCTTTACTTGTTAAAACATATTTAACTTCTATAAAAACCGTAAAACCGTAAACGTGTTTCAGAACGACCGATTGAATTCATCTTATTTAATCTGTGCGGCCAGCTTACTGATCAGAGACAATCTTGAGACAATGTAGTAGGCACAGACCTTAGATAATATACCTCTAGATCGAGCTACCGCGTGGCCGCACATGCGACAGCAATATAAAAGTTCAGTGTTGCTATTCCTTAAAAAAGTCCCAAAATACGACCAAAATTCTACTTAACTGCGGGTTCCAATTTTAGCACTATTGTAAATTATAATTTACGTATTCAACATGAGAGTAACATGGTAATAAGAGTGTAGAAGTATCCATGTGTGAGAAAATATAATTTCACGTAAAATACCTACTTTCAATCTTACCTTGATTCTCACAAATAAAATACACTACTACCAGGTGAAGCTTGATGTGTGTACATAGAAGAAACTCTTTAGAAGAACACTACATTATTTTTTCGCGTGTTATTTATCATTAAAATATATTGAAGTGTGGCTGACATCCAGTGTGACATTGACATTGCTGTATAATAACTATTGTCCTTTAGACAAAACCAACTTATTTTGAAAATATCTAATTTTTTGTTTATACTTAACATTTATTTATAAAATGAATTCTTACTTCCAAATATCTTTAAGTACCTACGCGATTGCCTTCAAGAGTAAAACTTAATGATTGTCGAAAGGGCTCTGTTCGTTCGTACACATATTCACTTAAACTTAAAATAAGGGTTCGCCCACAAATTTGTGTGTTTAGCCACCATAGATTTATTTGATTATTATGCCTACCTTTTGAACATTAGGCCTGACAGTTAAGGGAAAAGATTTGAAACGTGTAGCAACACTGTAAGTAAGTATTCCTAGGTTATGTGATTTAAAAAATCAAGTTTACTTTAAGAAATCTTCCATATTTTGGTCTGAAAGCCATGACAATAAAAGCGCACAAATGTATAAATTCAATAATCATACAATAACACAAATAGTATTGAATACTTACGAATGAAAAGAGATTTTGTTATTGGCCTTTTTTGAGCGGCTTTTACAGCCTATTATACTGCATCCTCCCATCGTAGCGCATTCACCATACACTAAACACTTATCTAATGGAGTCTATTTCTCATTAAATGACTTAAACTATTACAAAAATTGCAAAAACCATCCGAAAACTTAAATTAAATCGAGCATAATAATATACGTGACAGTGACAGCACTTTGTTTGGCTAACATTCAAAAGTTAGCCATGCAAAAATCCGGCACGCCGTAAGGGACAGAAGATACGATGCTTTGTCTCAATTTTCCTACGAACTTTGTATTATTGCGTCTCACTTCCACACTTGACATTGTAAATTGGGCTACGTCTAGAGGTATATAGTCTAAGGCACAGACCAATTAGCTTGTAGTAGGACAAATGCAGGTCAGCCGGAAACATTCAGATCAAAATTCATTCAGATCATTCGGATCAAAATGCTTTACCATAGCCCATACTACATGTCAGTAAAAATCTATAACAAATTACCAGAACAAATTAAAGACGAACCTAAATTCAATATATTTAACAAAAAATTAAAATAATATTTAATACAAAAATGCTTTTACTCAGTCGCAGAATACTTAGAATAAAATATTGGTTTATATAATTAATAGCCATCCTTTCTACTACACCACACACACTACGCTACTACTACACTTTAATCCATACTACCTACATTAAGTACTTATACCTACTTATAAATAGCCATTGTAACAATACTACCCAAAAGCACTTATACATACACTTACACATAACGGAAAAAAAAAACACAACACAAAAACAGATTAATAAAACAAAATATACACGCAAATAATAAAATGTAATATTACATCATGTTAATATTAAATAGGACCTAATGTAAGTTTTTGTCCAATTTATGTACTATGTTGCTGTGCCCCAACCGGGTTTCATGTTGGATCTTATTTATTTAAATGTAACAACAAATGTACCTACACATGAATGCAATAAACATTTTGAGTTTGAGTTTGAGTTTGAGTCATTCATGGTACAAAAACAAAACCTGCCAGGTTAAGCTGCTCAGTTGAGCTGCCTTGCACTTGGCAAGTATTTTAGAAGATCACGGTAAGCCCCCAGGTCAGCCGGCTGTATCGTGGGTGCCTTAACGAACATTTTACCCATACATATCCGATTTTAACTAACATACACAAAGCCAGACCCCGGAATAACTACCTGTGGGCCATATAAATATGTATTCATCAACAGGGGCGGATTTACCTAAGGGCTTTTTGGGCTGCAGCCGAGGGCCCCGTGGTCAAAAAGGGGGAGGGGGGTCCCTTTCGGAGTAGTTAGTGTTAGCCTAGAGCCCCACAAATTCACGATCCGCCCATGTTCACCAACCGTGTCATGTGATCATTTTGATCGTCAAAGTTGTTTGTAATCACACCACACACACCATACACTTTATCTTTTTTCCCGTGTATCTTTTCATTGCCAGTGACCAACTCCCGTCCACGACTCACGTCCCGTTCCACACCGAACTTAGATGACAACTGAGAATTTAAAGAAAGAAAAATAAAAAAGAAAGAAAGAAAAATATTTATTTGACATCAGACATTAAAAACACACATACACACAATAATTATTATGAAACAATAGAAAATATTATAAAATAGTAGGTACACATTGTGTGCTGTCTGCCTCACGGCTGCGCCAAAAAGGTCCATTTCAGCATTCATGCCAGACAGGTGATGCTGTCTGACGCTGGTCTTCCAATGAACCTTGAGGGGTACCCAGTAACGGAAAGAAATAATTATATAGAAAACGAGTTAGTAAATCAGTTAAAAGTGTATTCAAGAGGTATAAAATGAAAAAAAAAAAATATACCTATATTGTGTTAGAAAGTGACACTAGCAACGATAAATAAATAGGTACCTACAGAGATAAACTAAGACAGCATAAATATTTTTAAAAGTAACAATAGTATAGTATTAGTAATTTACAATAAATATTGGTATTGCACTTTGCACTTAAGTGGACGTCAAGTTACGGTGACTATCAGACGGGGTACGGCGCGCTTCGTCCTAGATACTTATACCCTGATGATAGCCAATACGAAACTAGGTGTTTGACAGTAAATCGTTGAACACTGCCCAGTGATCATCACCATGTCAACGGAGACACGTTACGTTATAGCCATGTTGGTGACGCCACAACTGGGGCACGAGTCTGCTATTGCAATCGTGTCTCAATGACCGGTCAATGAACGATTTTTGACGTATAACGTCAAACTTATGACACATATCCCATACAAAAACTGTCAAAGTTGTCAAATATTCGATCAGTGACCGGTCATTGAGACACGATTGCAATAGCAGACTCGAGCCCCTGTTAAAATGGTGGCAAATGGGATATTTTTATTTGTAACCAGTGGTGGCTTCGACATGGAGGCAACTCGGAACTAATCTTGTAGTCGTGAGGCTTGGCGTAGATACCTACTGGGCATATTTTGGTTTAACATCTAAATAGGTATGACTGTGGAGGTAAGGAAAGGCCAGGCGACGAGGCAGCTAGGATGATGTAGGTACCTACCTATATTGTTTTAATTTGTACTTTTTCCATTTCCAGATAGAAAAACATCGAAATTCTTGTCGAAGGATCTGACTCTCATGGATATTTTCGAACGAGAGAACTTCTATCACAGAGGTTTTCCGATAATTAGGATCTTCATAGACAGATTGATTTGTTATTACGGATGTCGCCCACATTACCTTTGAACATCCTAATGTGGAATATTGCAAATAATTTTGAAATTAAAAATTTTAACCCTTGCGGAATCTTATGAACGTAATTTTTGTTTTTTTTAGGATATTATTTTAGACGTTCTCAAAATTAATGTTCTTAAGCATACTTTTTACAAAATTAAATGTTTCAACACATTGGTCTTGTTTGATTACCTGTCCTTGCAGTCCCCCAAAACGCCCGCCCATCACCGAATCCTCTAGTATTTTTGCTGGGAAGAATAAGTGGCGGAACAAACTCCACAGCAACACGTCTGTCTGATAAGTTAGAAGAACTTGAGTTCGGGAGTTAAAAAAACAACGACACAGTTTTAAAAACTTTTATTTATAAAAAATTGGTTGACATTAGAACTACGCATACGGACAGGCGAAGCTTATAACAATATCTTAAACATCTCATATTTAATTTATTATCTGTGAAAAACTATTATTTTACAATTTTAATATCAATCGCTTGGGACTAACAAAACAATACATAGTCTCACTTTTTATTATTACAAACTACTCTCTAGAGACGGCCTATTTTTGTTTCAAAATAGCGGTTTAATGTGGATGCACCAAGATAGCTCGCGAAATTCAAATTGTAGGTATGTGTTTTTTGCAATTTGCAATTCGACCGAAACAAATGTGGCTTAGCTGAGTTATATCCTATTATGTGACTTTTACATGAAATAATCATGCAAAAAAAAACCCTACACATCCATCTTAACAGCTTAGATGAATGTCAAACCGCCATATTTAGGGCCAAGTAAGGGCGAGACTCCACCAAAGCGGAGACGAAAGGAGATGTCTTGTAATTAACCAAAAGGATATTGTATTGTGCTGAAGCTTAGCACTGAGCGGTCAAAATGACACAAGCTGATTTGTTGTAAAACACGTTTCTTCTCGTCTCCGCATTGGTCGAGGCTCGCCCTAACACCGGATTGGCAGTGAAGCGGCGAGGAATTCCGTGTCAAATAATTTTAGACTTTATCTTTAGCAGCATAACACATAGTATGCCTTGAGGAAATTTTGCGCGGGAGTCGTCGGACGGAGTGCTCGCATCGTCGCGGGCGGTTGCGCGATCTTTTCGGTTTTCTCAAGCGATACTGACTTATGGTGATCAAGATAATGTTTAAAATTTGACACTAAAAGTGCTCGCCGCTTCGCTGCCGCTCCGGTGTGACTCGGCCCTCAATCTTCAGAAAGACAACTGACTATTGTAAAATTAGCTCATAGTTAATGAACCATTGACTAACGATGTTTTGGGAGCGTTACCATAAACACACTTGCATAAACTCTCCTAGAGGAAGGCAGTAACTACAAAACGCCCTCTGCGACGATTCTTACGTAGGTACCTACTCGATGATTTAGCTTCATCTACCTACATTGTACATCAGCCTGAATTTCTCACGGAGAGTTGGCGAACAGTAATTGGCAATTGTTTTATTACGAAATTCGTTCCACATAAGCAATGTGGTGGTATAATACTAGTAAAAATTGTTGCCCATTACTGTTCGAATTTCGAACTTTCCGCAAAAAATTCGCATTAACTACGTCAAGTTATCTAGTCATACACGCACGCCGGTTAAATTATAGTAATTTATGGCGGAACCAGTCGTATACGAGTGTGAATTGTATTTAATCGGTCCCACTCTTCCAGCACGCCACGCGTCACGACTACATCACGGGGGGGGGGGGGGGGGGGGGCACGTCTTTGCTTTTTGACGTGACGGTTAAATTTAAGTTTTGTTCCAACAACTTCACATATTTTTATCCGCCCTAGGGGCCTTGATAATTATCTATCTAGCACCTACTTAGGTATTGAGACCATTCTAATAAGCCCAAGCCATATCTGCTGTATGTTCAAGGCTTGGGTATCAGACCACTTGCTGCAGCATCAGCTCACGGTTACCATGTCTTGGGAATATCATCGAAGTAACAGTACACCACACTTCCATAGAATCGATCCTGCGAAAGTTGGTAAGACCCATTTATCAAGTAGGAAATGAGATAATGACCTTCAAAAGCCTGAACAGATAATCTGAAGTTTATAAAAGGCAGTGATAGCCTAATTGTGTACCCGGCGGATTGTCAAATCATAGGTCTCAAGTTTGAACCTCTGCCATTTCGGATTTATGTGCGTATTGTACCTACAAATAACACTTGCTTCAAAAACGGTGAAGGAAAACATCGTGAGGAAACCAGCATGCCTGAGAGAAATTTCTCGAAGCCATGTGATCCTATTATAGTCGGCATTAAAACTCTGGCACCAGGTTTATTTCTAACCACACGATAAGATGATCTCGATTACATTAAATTAGCTTTCAAATGAAAAAAAAAACAATCAAAATCTCTTTCTTCTGTTTGGGAGCTACGGTGCCACACATACACACTCAATGACACCTCTATTTTAGCGTCACAGTTTAAAAATAGACAAATGCCACTGCCAACAGATAATAAAATTATCTAGAGATATTCATAAATTACTTTATCAGGCACACATTAGTTATCTCTAAAAAAGTATCTTAGTTAATATAAATTAATATTTATGGCCGTATTTACCAGCACTAAACGACACCATCCTACCTACCAATGCGTCGATTTTTAAAATCTCAACTCTCGGCTCTAAGTCAGAGTTGGCTCGCTATTGGATTTTTATTGGATTGTTTAGGGTCAATTTATACTAGCACAGAGTCGAAGCGCATCGAAGCGTCTATCCAAAACTGAACATAACAAATTCAACCGTAACTCCACAGTGTAACGCACACTATACTTCGCAAGAATGCGCGCGCACCAATCAGCGTTGTTCACGCGCAGACGCGCGTATTCCTAAGAATGCGGCGTCTTTTTTAAAATCCCAGAAGTAATGTGTGCGTTACGCTGTGAAGTTAAGGTTGAATTTGTTATGTTCAGTTTTGGATAGACGCTTCGACTCTGCGCTAGTATAAATTGACCCTTAGTAGCCGAAGGGATTCAAGATACTATTAATTAAGAGGACATGCGAAGGAATGTTATAGAACAACTGTGATCCATTGCTCAGTATCTAGAATAATATAGCAATATTGGAGCGGCAGCGGAGCGTACTAAACTAGGCCACTAGTGTCTATTTGGACAAGTATCGGATAAAAATTTTGTTCGTGATGTTACTAAAACACGACCTTAATCTTACAACTAAGTAAATAAAAGGTTTTGCAAAATAAAAAACACAGTACATTTTGTTCTTGTTTACAATTATATAAAACACAAAATACATTTGGTTGCCAAAATAAAAATCGTGTACAAAAACAGGCCGCCTCAAGTCTATACATATTATATTTCTATGTTACGTGTTATCACAGGCCTATGCAACGTATATGGAGAAAAGATAAAAGATACAGACGCTAACACATCAAAGTATTCCAAACTGTCAAATTATCCCAGTTCAAAATGAAGTTTATTCCTTTGTGTTAAAGTTGAAATTCTATCAAAGAAATGTGGAGTATTCCCGTTTGAGCACCTATTTCTTGAGCACCTATGCATTTAGTACCAAAGGTCTTTCCATTTCCCATAGGTTAATGCATAGGTGCTCAATAAATAGGTGCTCAAACGGGAATACTCCAGAAATGTGACAGATTGGAGTTGCTTGATATACTGACCCTTGTACTAATAAATTACTTTAACAGCAACATAATAGTATTCTGAGATAGGTAAATGTACTTTTGATCCACATACAAGGATTCATTCATTACGTTGTCTTATAATCTGAAATACTCTTGGTGAGATTTGGTGAGATTACAACTTCAACTCCCACCAAATCCCCCCTTACAAGAGAGTTACCCAATAATGTTTAATAGCTTCGTAATGTCCTTTTAAACCATTTTTTTTTCTATTATAAAGTTGAAGTGATATTTTGAATGAATATCATACCAACTGTCATTTAAAATGTGTAGGGGACTGTTATTGAGAGTTGACAAGATTTAGCTACACCCTATTTTGAGGAAACGTAATGATCGAATGCCTCCCCTTAGTAAAATAATAAGGAGATTGTACAGACGCCAGCACATCAAGTTACCCCAATGTGCCAAATTTTCCCAATTGAAAATGAACCTTATTCTGTTTAACATAAAGTTGAAAAACGATCAAAGAAATTTGACACATTGGGGTCTGTACATAAAATAGGTAATACTTAAAACCTTGATTAAAAACACGCCTTTAACATAGGTTTACACACATTTCGTCAGAAGTAACACGAAACGCATTTTACAGCACATTTAAACTTTAAATCAACAAGAAATAAGTTTCAAAATACATTAAATCTTTCGTATCAATACGAAACGTGGTTGTGTAAGTTACATGCAAACGCAGTTATTTTGTTTTGGTTGACAAAACAAAAAATGGACGGCTATCAAAGTTTATATAAGGTTATAAATAATCATACAAGCAACACACATTTGGTTTCTGAAGATTTATTAACTTTCAACTTATCGTTAATAAATAAAGCTACAGAATTCGTTTTGTTATTTTAATGTCGTAATCTCTGAATCTTTCCGTCGGATGTTAACAAATCTTTTTGCATTTAATGGCCTTTTTCTTGAGGAACTAAGGCTAATTAATGACGCTACGGCTCTGAGGGGCGGGTAAAACCGATAAAAATAGCTAGTTAATAAGCTTATATTAGAGAGACAGCTGTTGGGTTGCCCGGATTCAATATAAAATTAATTCAACAGGAATTTAATTTTCATCAATTCCACCTATAAATACAAACCGATGAATATAATACTGTAATAGACCATAAATAATGAAGATCGATCATAAACATAACAACAACGAACTGACGGATTGTCAAATTCATTTCTACAAATTAGCTATGGTCATTTCAGACACAATTTTGACAATCTATCAGTTTTGTCTAGATTAATCTTTCAGAAACCAAGTGTTAAGACTATAAGTCTACCTTGCTTGTATTAAAAAATACAAACATAGAGCAAAATACCAAAAAAAAAGGAAAAATAAATAATTTGTATAATAAAGTTTGTTCCTAATTAAGATCTATTAGAGATTCTAGTCAGAAAATCTACAGTTTTGAGATTCATTACGTATGAGCAATTTTTTATTAAGAAGAGAAGCATTTTTGGAGCATCGAAATTAGCGATATCTGTTTTAAAGATAATTATATTTTTGAGATTTCTATTTTTGAGACATGTACTCAGATCTTTTTATTATATATATATTCATTTAACTATCCGTTCAGCCTGCAACCATCTTGGTTACCTAAACCAAGCGTTAACCAACCCGCAAAAATCATTACCTACCCTTCTTTTTGCTTTGCCGTAGTCGGGTACTTAGTTTTTTTTTTTAAATTGTAAGTTTGTATTGTAAAAAAAATATATTCGCCACCGTAAGAAATTTGTAAATACCGAAATAAAAAAAATTGAATGACTTTTTTTTAAATTTCATGATAGACCAATTTCAAACTTACATTGTACTACGACATATTTATTTCGGTCGCGAATAACTTTTATTACTATGAAAGAAAAAAAAAAAAAACAAAAAACATCAATTTTGCGAGCTAGCTTACGCATCTTAAGGAAATATGGCTTATTTTGAGTAGGAATTCAAGAAACAGAGCTGAAATAGTCTTCCATTGAATTTCCCGAGCGAAATTTATTCATGAGTTGTTTTTAATAAACACCACTTTTATTTTAATTTTTTTTGTTCGTCTTTTGGACTAATAAAAGCTTATTTTTAAACAACTATCAACAATACGGCACCAGATATTTTTATATATTACTATTTTAAATATCTATCTAAGAAAAATTTGACCATAATTTTCTGTTTTTTTTTTTTAAATTTTAACAACGGACTGGCTCTAAAGTATCTTTTCGTTTTTTTAAGTGTATTCCACGTTAACAATAAAAGGCTTGTGAATAGTACATGCTATTATTGTTCTGATTTAAATTTATTTTTTTGAATAAATATTACTTTTGGAAACTGCCTAGTTTTTAGGAAACGTAACTATTTATAAGGTAAAAACTTTTAGTTTTCTATCGATCGCGGAATCTTTCCTACATTTAGATCATTTTTTAAATTACGTAACATTTTTTTTTTATCTATTTCCCATTAACCTTATAATTGGATAAACTAAGGTTTTTATTCATTTTATTCCATCATTACTCACAAGAAGAAAGCTGTGGAATATCCTTTTAGCACACTTTGTATAATTATTAATGTTGTCTTACGAGTAATGATAGTTTTTACAACCTTTCATGAAAATGGTGCAACCCTCAATATTCAAATAAAATAAAATAAAACAGAATTAAGGAATTCTAGTATTAAATAACCAATTTATACTCCATCACCAATTTATATCAACATTTTTTGATAGGTCCCTTAACTGGGTGAGCAGAAACAGCCAAAACAACCCAAATATTTATTTCTAAATCTAGATTAATATTATTATAAAATTTAAAAATAATTTTGACATAAAAAAAGACAATAAATCCCAAATTTAATAATAACACAAGAGTAAATAATTTGGACAAAGCTACTAGGTAGCAATTTCATGGAATGTAGTTAATTACCAATATCACATTGAATAGTTATAGAAAAATTTAATAATCGAAATGTTACCATTTCTTTCATAAATAGTCGAGGGACCTAGGGCCTAATTTAATTAAAAATAATTCAAATATTTGATTTTGTGACCTGCATAAGTCTTTTCAATTGTAAAACTTTCATGTAGTTAAAAATAAATTATTAGGTGATAAATTATAAAAAAATCAAGAAAATATTTACAATTGATATGAAAATAACTTGATATGAATTTTACTTCAAGAGCAAATATATCCGTACATATTTATCCGCTTCACCCAGACAATATCAGCTTTAACTAATTTTAGCAATTTATTATACAGGCTAACATATTTTGGCGGTACTTTTTAATCACGCCGCTTCCGAATCGGGTATAGGCACATACAAAACCACTTTAGTTACTTAAGATCTAACTACATATTACAGATAATAACACGCTATGTACACTTTTTTATACTTATTTAAGTAGGTATATACATTAACAGGACGAATGGTATAAAATTTAAATATTTATGAGAATTTACTTGAAAACTACTGGACCGGTCGTACTGGGTATTTACTATTTAATTTCACACTGGTAAGTGTTTTGAAATATTTTTTATAATTAACAAAAAAATAAATGAGAGATTCGGGGATCACAATCGGCTAGTTACAACAATTAAGTATGTAATTATCTTATTACTTTACAAATATTATAAAAAAAATATTTAGGTACGTAATTTTATCTGGTAACGTTATTACAAATAATAAATAAAAAAAAACTGTGTCCAATAATTACCTACCTAACATTCTACCAACAATGTTGTAAAAATAAATATATTTATTATGCACATATGGCACACACTCTGTGACTGCTGTTTACCCCTTATTAAAATGTATTTAACCCAAATGTACTTATAATAAAAACAATTTAAAAACTCATTGGTATAAGATGCAAAATAAAAATCTTTAGTCATCGTTTAAAATACAATAATAAGTATAAAATTTGTAAAACAATAAACAATTTGATCAAAATATAAAAAAAAAAACCTTTAAATATACCTACATGATTTTTTTTCTGGGACACTACATCTTAAAAAATAACATTTAAATATGTAAAAATGGTAAATAATGTTCGTTAAAGAATATTGAACTAGTTAATTTAGAAGATTTCTTAGTTTGAAGTGTCATGTATATTTGACATTATATAACACAGTGAAGGCACTAAGTTATTTGCAAAATATTACTAAAATAAATATGCTTCCGTTGTGGGAAGGCAAAAAGGCTGTACTATTAACATAAATAAAAAAGGTACATAATTATATTTTTCCTTACACTCACATTTGGCCACTTACGTTGAAGTTCCAAATGATAGGAGCGAGCCTTTTACCAGCAACCGGGTACAAATTCAGACTTCGGGCTGCTACTGAGAAATTCCAGATGGGAAAAAGCCCAATAATAGCCCACTGCCCGACCCGGGTGAGGAACCTCATGCTGAGCAGTATTATGCGACCACTAGACCATCGAGCCACTGTCTCACCCTCAAACTATTATTATTTTGAAAACATGGCCAGCAAATGGAAACCTATACCTTGACAGCTGTAGTCCTGACCGTTAAATCAGAAACTTTTACAACTTGTGACAGAATAAACGCACTACTTGAAAAAAGGTCTTTGTACTAAATAAATAAAGAAAAACCTTTACTATGGGCCAAACAATAAAATCGCGAAAAATATCAGCAGTTCGGTACATTTTGTCGAGTTACACTTACAAAAATGTACTGGATTGCTTTGTTTTATTCGCGATTTCAGTAGTAAAATAGTCCTCTCCCAAGAAGCGCATTTATTCTGTTACATGTTGTATACGATGAAAAAAAAATATATTAAAAGTAGCAAAAAAACATACTACCGCGTGCATTACATGCAGTTAAAACTGTGCCTCTAGCGTAAGACAAGATCAAGATTTACACTGTCAAGATATAATTCCACCTTTTTCTTTTCATTGAACAGTGCTATGAAGCGAGGCACAAACAAAACAAAAAAAAACATATACATTTTAATAGCGCTGTTTTGTGCATATAAATAAATATTTGTTTCATATAATAGTATGTGGCGTTTTCTGACTAGACAAAGCGTAAAATGTGCACTGGGTTATATAATATTGCAACGAGCCGACGAAGTTGTCGTATACTTAACGCAAGAGGGCGCACCAGTCGCTGTCATAAAATCCGAGAGCGAGACGACACGAAACACAACAATAACAATGTACTAACTGCACGTTTAAAATAATCTCTGTCCCGCTCGCATGTTTTATGACAGCAACTGTCGCAAATCTTGACGTTTAATTTATGAACAAATCTAAGCGCTAATTTTTAATGGCCAGTACTTTTTGGCCATACAAATAACTTTACCGTTAGCATATTAGAAAAGTGTGCTTAGAAAGTTTTTTAGGTAGGATATAAAATACTGAGAAAAACATAAGAATATTACAATTTCAGTTAGGGCGCCTTCAAATTTGCCGCCAGGTGCCGCGCGGCTGCAGCGTTACCGTCGCGCTGCTCTGTTTTTCCATATAAATAAAAAACGCGCGACTGCAGCGCTGCTGATGATGCGTACGTGTTTTTATTCAGACATGAACGAAAATCAGCTTGAACAATTTATTGATGATGTTGAAACTAAATGTACCTACAACACTACGATGCTCGAACCTAGCGGTTGCAGCGCGGCGGCAGCGGCTCTTTGCGGTTAATTTGAAGTCGCTCTTACGTTTAAAAGTAAACGCTTAAGCCGAAAGCCGAAGAAATCGTACTTGATTGATGTTAAAGCCAAAACGTGCAAATTAAATCGCAATTTACAACTTTTCAGTCTCACGGCTGACGGACTTCGAGATTCGGCTTTAGATCGACCTAATCAATCTTCGATTTGACAATTCGATCGATATTTCATATTGTAGGGCCCCGATTTACTGGAATACATTTGAAATGTTTTAAATTGAATTTGAGAAACAAAATGTTAGCTTGATAGATTTCCTTTATCTTTGTAAAAATATTTCAGTTTAATGTGGACCAAAGATGCAACGGAAAGAAATTAATGGAAGCCACATTTGTCCAGCAGTGAAACATAGCAGATGAATAAATATATGAATTCGAATTACAACTACTAAATTGACTCAAAAATAATCTCATAAGCACGCGTCTGCATCAACAGGGCTATTGCTATCTTTTGATAGCCTGTACTGGCGTCACCGAACTGTGATGACAACGTTGAATTAAAAAAAAAAAAATTAGGTATTGGACTTTAAGTGGACTTCCAGTTACGATGACTATCAGACGGGGTACTGTGCGCTTCGTCACATCTCTGCGTGCGCGCATGACGTCATCACTAGATAGACACACTGATGATAGCCAATACGGAACTAGCTGTTTGACAGTTGATCGTTGAACACTTTGCCCAGTGATCATCAACATGAACTGTCAGATGCAAGTTCATTATCATTGTCAATAACTCAGGGCCCTACATCCGTTAGCATTCGGTAGTAATAAGCATTCGCAAGAACTTATAAACAACATCAACTCTACGCTGTCGTTTCTTTATCTGAAAAGGATAAAAGATAAAACAATCAACAAAAAAAATAAAGAAAAAAAAAAACAAAATTCTATGCACATTATAAAGACTACAAAGCCGAGAAAGCGAAATATCTGTTGTAAGTACAGGGTCAAATTAAATTAACTGGGAGGAATATCGATGTAAAATACTGGCTGCATCTGCAAGCTTACCATGATCCCATGATCACCGTTTAAGCGTAGTACTATGCGTTTCAAATAAGAATAGGAACGTCAATGACCTCTATCTGTCAAATGTCGCTTAAAAAGTACGGCCTGCAACGAAACCTTAATCGCGTATCAATTATTTTCTTTTTTTTTTGTTTAACTGAGTCGAAGTTATTCAAAATGAAAAAAACGTCTTAAATTAATTAATCTTGTGGATTAGGTACTTACTTTTTATTTATTAATACTGTTTGTTACACGGTTGTTTGTTGTTGTTGTTGATATTTGTTTTTGTTTTCATCTCCCTGACAGCTCGAAAATGTGTGAACGAGGCGCTGTTTTGCACGGGAGGGCTCGAGAGATTATCTTCGTAAACAAATACTTTGACAGTACAATTTAGAAAATTATTCGTTCGTGATTCGTAAAAAAAATATATTTAGACAAAACCTTGTTTTGCAGATCTTACCCAATTTATTCGAATTGACAACAATGGCGTCACAACATGGCGCAAGGTCATTCCTATTCTCATTTGAAACGCATAAAAGGGTAATAACGACGGAAGAATCGAGAAACTGACACATGGTAGAAACATTTCTTCCGTCTTGAGCATGACAATGTCAAAAACGAAGAGAGGAAATATGTCGATTCTTCAGTTGACAAGAGTCTACAATGTCGAGCATGATTCCTACGACATGTTATACATAGATTGCTCCGTCGATATTACCCTACGTTTTTATTTTAATCTGACTCTGTATTCAATACTGGATGATAGACAACGCAAAGCTTGATACAATGAGTTCACTACGTGAGAGAGAATTTTTCGTCGGTTTTACCAAACTTATAAATGTTTGAAGTGGAACCTCTTTCCTATCGGTTGCTGGATATTTTTGTGGGAATCATTTCGTGAAAGGGACGGAAAAATGTTACAGGAAACCGGTAAAGGGCGCGCTATTTGACTTGACCAATGAGCGCACGCGGTGGCGAAGAGATAGTGGGGTTGGTACCACATGGTACTGTCATTTTATTTTATGGCAGAACTGCTTCAATTAACTATTACGGTTATAAAATTTAAATCTTAGCGCCGCATTGTTTAAGAAAAATACTTCGAGCTGATTTTTCAATAATCAGATAACTTTTAACTGAACAAGAAATATGTCAGTTTGATACACAAACAAAAGCTGTCAATCCGGCGGCATTTATGTTGCTCAGATATAAGATATTTGACAATTGAAAAACCAATTCTTATAGAAGTAAAACAAACTTTAGTGACTGACCAGCAGGAATTCTAGATGCAAACGTAACGTCTAATTGTAAGATTTAAAAATTGAGAATACTCTTTTCGAGTACATTATTAAGTTAGTTTTAAGACTTTTTCCATATTTATGGATGATACTCATTGTACTGCTGCAATGTTGTTGTATTTAAAATATTAAAATCGTTTGATATGGCGTCACGTTTATATCAAGAATTCGTTCTAGGGCTATAGATCAATAAGCTCACGATGCAATATTATTTTAAGTGCAATTAATATAGCGAATAGAAAAACGTGCATAAATAAATATATTTCAATAGAAACCACAGTCACATTTTATGCGTTTTATAAAGCGCCAGGAGCTTTAGCAGTTAATAAAGAGCAAACATTAGCATTCTAGGACAAATAGCACACATACCTATAAAAAAAGTTGCCAACAATTAAAATAATTGGGGATGCTAACAGTTTCGTTTTACCCTTCATTTAAAATAAATAAATTATGAAGAACCTGTTATTTTTCAAATTCAGTTGCCTTTTTTCTTCCTTAGATGCCTAATTTGGGTCCAGAAAATACACCTAATTTATTTACCTATTAATAGATATCACGAGAAACTATCAACAATTATACTTAGATATAGCTACCTATCTCTCGACTACCTATCATCAATCTAGACTACCCCTAACTATTTTCTGTTCTAACGTAAAAGGCAACAAATTTCCCCAAGTTTTACCCTCGAAGGGTCAAGTACTCTCACCTCATAGGGGTAAACTACTCTCACTAGGGTAAACCGCCCCATCTCATGAGTTTCACTCAAAGACAAATACTATTTCTCGAGAATATGGGGTTAAAAGCTATGCTATTTATTTCTATCTGAATTAAACTAATTGGATAGTAATTTGCACTCGTATCTTTGTGGTTCTTTCTTCAAAAGACCATTTTAGACACGAACCTGCATGATTCTTGCATAATTTGACCAAGACAATGTCTGGACTTTAAAAGACACTGTGACCTCTGAGTTTCTTTAAGTGTTTCTTCTCAGAGTAGGTAGTCAGATAGTGAAACGACGACCTCACTTTTAAGGTATAAAATGACATGTATAAGTGTTTGTATGAAAATGTTTACAAAAAAAAGCCTTCCTTATTAAGTTGTACAATGTAGCTAGAGAAATTGAATCAAATCTGTATTGCCTTGAGCAAACATTTCATATTAGAATTTAGATTCTCATAATGCGAAGCTAAATTTGCGATTATAGCTGCTAATAAGCGCCTCAATACCATCAACCGAGGCGCTTATTAACACATCGTAGCAGGTGATGTGTTAATAAGCGCGTTGGTATTTTTGCATTTTTTTTTTTATGAAACTAAATTAAACTATTTGCAAACCTTTTTAATACTTGTTTTAAAGCAAATTAAATATCCCCAAGTAATTTTAATTACAGGGTGCAAATACTCTTTAAGAGTGTATAGTTTGAATAAGGCATGAAGTTAGCAATACTTAAAGCTACTATATTATCACGGATCAGCAAATATGAAGTGATAGCAAAAAACAGAGAATGCACACAAAGTAATATTCTACACTAGTAACCTGCCCCGGCTTCGCCATCCAATTTCAAAATTAGTCGGTGTTTTAAAAACATATCTTGTCCTGACATTTACATCATCTGACTGCGTTTTTGCAACTATGTCGGGGTCGGCTTCCAGTTTAACCGGGTGTAGCTGAATACCAGTTTATATATGGAGCGATTGCCTGTCTGACCTCCACAATTCAGTAAATGGGTAACATGATACCCCTTGGTTGTCCTGACAATTAAAAATGCACAAAAGAAATTATAATCCTAATAAGCGCTTCGCAGTGATGCGTCGACAAAAGGTTTTGGCAATTGATTTTTTATACAGGCTGACTGGCAATTAGTGACCGATACTTAAACATGAGATTGTATTCATGATTTCTATCAATTTTCCCAAAGAAACTTTTTTTTTATACACAATAAAATAACAAAACCGCTGTTTGAGATTCCCGCGCGCGCGGCTGTGATCGATCACAGTAGGCACGAATCGGCACGATCTATCAGCTGATAGTCTGACCTCGGGAAGGGCAAAATGTACTAGTAGTAGTAGCGTCACACGATCCCCCGCCACCCCCACCGCTCCCGTTGTGCAGTACTGACGTAATTAAATTAATTGAAAGTTAATGAGTATAAAAAAAAGTTTATTTGGGAAAGTTATTCGTATTCATGAGTACAATCACGTGTTTAAGTATCGGTCACTAATTACCAGTCACCCTATACATAATTAAAAATTCAACTAAGTAGTGATGTTGCTAATAGATGAACCCAAAGCAGTTTTGTTTTCCTAGTTTTTGGTGTCATAAATACACACATAAACTCACGCATATCTCTGTAGAGGTAGGCAGAATCTATAAAACACCATGTGCTTCGATCCTTACATACTCCATTTGCTTGGCTCTTAAAAAATTATCACTCCATATTAACTTTCTATACACATGCAGAGCTGTGGTAATGGTCTAGTGGTCGAAGTATCGCTTCTCATGCATGAGGTTGTGGTTTCAAAATCAGCCAAGTACCAATAGATATTTTCAATACATATTGTACTTTCTGACATCGGTGAAGGAAAACATCGGAGATAATGTAAGTCTGAAATCACCAATCCACCTTGAGCAAGCGTGGTGATCAATGCTCGTGCCTTCTCTGTATGAGAAGAGGCCTTTGCCCTACAGTGGGACAGTGCCAGGCTGGTATTATTATTATATACACATGCATGCATATTAGTGCTTGAGTTAAAATTTCTATTTTTTAAACAAAACATGAATCAAAACAGGAATGGTAGGTAAATATACAGTTTTTGTAAAAGTAAATAATAAAAAAATCTGCAAAATAAAGCAAAAAAGATTTGTAAAGCTGCAAATATAAACTTTTGGAAATATTGGAAAGTTGTTAAACTTAACTTAGAGAGATTCATTTACTTTTTGAAGGGGTATTTTTTATATATAGCTAATTATTTTTCGTTCAATATAGTGTTTGATTATGAGCGGCGCATCGACTAACTAAAATGACAAATTGATTTTGCATCTCTTTCTTATTTCATTAGCTAGAAAGTGACAGCAATATTTTAAGCCAAGTAACTTAGTCGATGTTCCGCATAACCTAACATATTTATATAAAGGGTGGAAATGGCATCTATGCACTTCAAGACATGAATTTTCTATATCATTCTGGTTTGTCTCTTATGTCCATAAGTAACTTTTTCCTAATGTTCTTTTTATTTTAAATTGTGCCCTAACCATGAAGTTTTTAAATGAAAAGAAGTGGCTTATTGAATGATGATTAATTGTTTTGATGGTTTTTTGCAGTTTTAAGCCAAGCACAATCGACTTTATAAAACAATACTAACAGGTGTAATATAACTCTTTCCGTTTGTTTTGATAATACAACCAAAACTACTGAACTGATTTCGAAGAAATGCAAATAGGACTACCCGCAGTTTTTTTTTAAATCTGTCCATAAACGAAGGAGTGCAGCCCAATGGAAAACCTCCTCCTTTCTTTTATTATATTTTAAGTCGGTTAAAAACTACCAACAATAATAATGTACTTATCGGTGTCCAGAATCATTTAGAAAATTCATGGTATCAGTATGTCCGACGGTGCCCATTCCACCCTATATGATTTTTTTTATGACAATATAAAATATTATGGCGATACTCATCTATATCTCTATGGTGACTCTTTGAGACCAAACTATAGTTAATATTGTACTCATAAACTAGTGTTAACATACCTATAGTCGATTTACAGGTCGTCCGTTTCATACTTAAAACAATTTGAAATAGCTACATTTTACACAAACACGTTCAAAAAAGGCGAACTGTGTAAATAAGTGAAATAAACTTTCTTTTAAAGATTTTTGATCCAATAAAAAATTGAAAAAAAAAATGGAATGTGGATAATTCAAATTCAAATTCTATAATAATACTAAAAGGTACTAATTTTCAGCTGCGTATTAAACAAAGCGTATAATCTGCTACCGACAGTGAAAGTGATGCTAGAAATAACAGCCGCTGACTAACTTTGGAGTTATTTTTCACACTGTTTCGCAGTCGGTAGCTAACTATAGTTTCCTTACTAACCGGTTTGAACTTAAATCTATGAATTGAGACGGTTTTAAAATTTGTTTAAAACCAAAACAACGTGTGCCGAACAAATTACGAGTACGTAATCACTGTTTAAACCATTTCAAACTTATTTAAAGCGGACTGCAGACTATGGTTCAAAACGTTTAAAATGGTTTAAACTATTCAAATATTTTAAGAGATCTTTTTAGTTGACACAGAGTAGTCAAAGAATAGAGAGAAAAATACGAGTATTAAATATTAGAAGGTTTCAGGTTTTTGAATACTGTCGTTTTAAAGTCCTAGTTGAAGATCTAACGAACCATCCTGTATATCGACGGGGGTGATCATTATGTACTATTATGGACGAGTTGAGTGCTGTAACTAAATGTTCTTACAAACTAGTGTTTAGTTAAACGCTTCGGCGGCGTTTTTTGCTTAAGTCGCTCCTTCCTTACCTTTGTGAGTCGCATTCTTTCGCATCTGTAAATGATGAAGAAATAGATAGTTAACATTGTGTAGTCGCTATATTCTTAAGGTAGCAACTTATAGTTGTATGTTTTCAGTTCCTGATTTTTTTCCTTTAGGTAGTAAATTCTTAGAAACAGTACGACAATATCATTCACGACTGTATTCGCCGGAGGGGAAAGCAGATTTATCACAAGAAACTGTGTAAATGTAAGTAGAATTCGCACACAAACTGTCGCGTCGAGGGTAAAAAACTCCAATGTAACAAAATTACGTAATTTGTAAAGGGGCTAGAATTTTTAATCCATACTAATATTATAAATGGGAAAGTAGCTCCCGTTTGTTTGTTTGTTCGCTATCTGTTGCACTATCTGAGAGGAAACACCAAAAAAAATCTCAGAGGTCAAAGCCTCTTTTAAAAGCCAGATGTGATGGTATGTTTAAATTACTTAAAAGGTACTTACGTGTCCAGTAACCCCGGTTTCTTCAACATCCCATGTAACCTTCTCATTACGTTGGGGGCCACACGATGCGCGGTGGCCCTGGCGTGGGCCCCGCAGGCTCGCACGGTGCCCCCCAGGGGCGGGGCTTGGTAGGAGAACGTGGGGTCGTCCCGGGGGACGATACGGGGATGGGCTCGACCGGCGCACATGCCTGAAATATAGAATTATAATAATATTCCACGAATACTCAAACAACGCCATCTAGTCCCAAGCTAAGCAGAGCTTGTGCTATGGGTACTAAACAGCTGATAAACATACTTATATAATTTATCTATAATAAGTATGTATATTTTTTAGAAATATGTAAAAGTATGTTTATCGGTTGTTTAGTACCCATACCACAAGCTCTGCTTAGCTTGGGAGTAGGTGGCGATGTGTGAAAGTTGTGGAATTTTTGTTTATTCATTTATTTAGTAATTGCATTGACTAATGACTAACGTTGTGGTTTAAAAGATGTAGTAACAAAAATTGAAAAGAGTATGCTTAGATGGTTTGGTCACGTTGAAAGGATGGATGAAAGGCGACTAACGAAAGGTATTTACAAGGCAGATGTAAGTGGGAACGCCGGGAGGGGACGCCCTAGAAGGACATACATAGACCTTATTAGTGAGGTCCTTCAGAAAGGTCAGGTGCGTAGTACTCGCAACCGGCAAGTGTTTATGACAAAGTGTATGAATGTAAATGAAGCAAAAGAAGTATGTAAGAATCGTAGCATATGGCGCTCTGTAGTTTCTGCCTACCCCCATGGGAAAAAGGCGTGAGTTTATGTATGTATGTATGCATTGACTAATAAGTAAAAATCTCGGTACGTACAGACGCCAGCACATCAAGCTATCTCAAAATGTCAAATTTTCACAATTGAACATGAATAATAATAAATAATAACAAAAATCTTTATTTGGAACTTAAAAACACTTTTTACAATATTATTTAAGAAACGATGATAGCAGGTATCAGAATCTTATTCTGTTAGCAATAGAGTTGAAAATTTATCAAACAAATTTGACACATTCCATTCCCCAATGTGTCAAATTAATAGCTTGATATGCTGGCCTCTATGCATTAAAAAAAAAACAAAACTTACCAGTAATAAATATATCTTCTAAATGGAAATAATTAGTTCTTAGAGCGGCCGCATAGAGGGCTCTCGCTGCGTCGGCGGACAACGCGTACCCCGTACCCGACAGGTACTTTGGGTACACTCGTCCCCCATACATGTATCTCGGACTGTACCTGTGAAAATAAAAGAAAACCGGTCAACTCAAAACGAGTCGAACTTGTGCGCCGAGAGTTCCGTACCTACCCCTACCGATTAACTATGCATGTATGGGTACACATTTTAATTATTAACGTTTTTTTTTTACTTTTTTGATGTTTCCTTTATTTGTGGGGGAGTTTGTTCCGCCACTTCTTCTTCCCAGCAAAAACACTAGGAAGTGGCGAAGGGCGGGCGTTTTGGGGGACTCTCTTATGTAATTTTTGACGTTCAAAAAGTGCTGATCCTCAGCCTAATTTGAATAAATGACTTTTGATTTTGATTTTTGATTTTGTGCGGTTAACCTAGTGTTATTGAGTTTTTCAATCTGGGATTTCTCAGTAGCAGCCCGGAGTCTGGATTTGTGCCCGATGGATGGCAATAGGCTCGCCCCCTATTACATGGGCCTTAAACATAATGGCGAAATGTGGGTGTACTACCAGGTACACCTCTGCCTAGCCATTCGGGGATTACAGGCGTGACGATATGTATGTGTTAACCTAGATTTGTCAATTTTGGTTAAAAGCAAAGTCCTTACAGCATAATTAAAGGGAAAAATACTGAAAAATAAAAAAAAATAGAGTTAAATTTAGGTAGTTACAAACTTCTCGCGAAAATGTAAAGTTGCCCATATCTTTTCGTGTGGACTTAAGACCTTGATTTTTACACACCTAATAAGGACTAAGAGTAGACTGCAGTATCTGGTACTTATACATTTCAACTTTATGGGTCCACCCGTTCCTAAGAATATCGGTGGTGACAAACGGACCGACGGACACAAGAGTAATCTTATAAGTGTTCCTTTTAAGAACACCCAGTGTTCTCATCTGACATTATGCTGAGCTGAGGTTCTTTTGGCATTATTATTTTTGTATTTTTATAGATTAAAGGTGTATTTCGCTGTAATGCCAATAAACGCATTTTTTTTCTTTCTTTATTTTTATTCCTTTTGAGTTATGGAACCCTAACGTTTATAAATAAAGAAAGAAGAAACATTGAAAAATGTCAACATTACAGCAAACTAAATATACCTTACAACAATTATTACCATCAAAATATCAGCCGTGGGATGTACGCTGTTGAAAATAGGCAGGAAAGCCTATGTAAAGACGATTGTCATATGACAGCCTAAGTTATAATTTTAAATTAGAAAACCCATGAGGAAAAATAACAGATTTATTAGCAGTTATTAAAAAACACCAGATAACATTAAAATGCCTGTAAATACAGGAAAATGATAAGGTAAACCGCTATTAATTAAAATCAAACTTACCAATTAGTTCACTGTAAATAAAAATAGTTGAAGTGATAAGTTAAAATATGTATGGGCACCTCTACAACCTTGTTTTTAGTTTATTACAAATATTCATGAGAACCGGTCAAGCCGTTTCGGAGGAGTTTGGTGACAAACACACTGTCACGAGATTTTTTTACATTAGCAGATATACTTACCCTTAATAAGATGACAACAAATAGATCCAAAACAATAATAACTACTCCTACTTTTTATTTAGCGAGTCTCTAATGTGATCTTATTCAAACCGAACTGAACAGTGTTCGATAGAATTTGAAAGACAACATATATACATATAACCTAACCTAACTTACTATACCTATCCTATAGCGAACCTAACTACCTAACCTAACTACCTTAATGAAATGCATTGATGTTGAAAGATATAAAATACATCATTTCAAGCTTTACTACTGCGCCGCGTGCCTCTATCTTACATACAATAATTTATTTATTTATAACCAACATACATTAACAGATAATACCCAACATACAAGCTATTGGGTGAAAAAAAAAATCTAAATAACAATGAAAATGGGTAATTAGGGGTTACAACGAAAGAATTAAGCGGCCATGCCACAAGTCAATACTCAATATCTTTATTGCTCTCCATATGTATTCTTAGGTGGTAGGTATATAAATGAGATCATTATGGACCCTGTAGGGCACAGCAAAAATGGTAGGAGAGAGGAAGCCTTGCTTAACGTGAAAATTTCATTGTAATAGAAGAATTATTTAAATTTTGAGATCATAAACAAATTAACTATCCTCAAATATTTTGTGTTTATTAAAATTCCATTTATTTATTTGACATTACCGTCGATATTATTAATTTATTGTAACCTACATTATTTACTCTAGTCCCGAGATAAAGAGCTTTTAATCTCGAGATTTGAAGCACATCTGCATTATTCTTTCGCTGTATGAAACAATGTACCTAAGTATTATTTACATTCGTAATTCAACCTAATTCCGAACTCTGAATATTATGTTATCATTTTTACTTACCATTTATTACTAGAATCGAGAACAGGTCTTGCGCCGCAGATGAGATCTCCAATCAGCATGTATTCCTTAACAGTACGTCTTTTAGTCTTATTATCGAAGTCATGAGATCTTTCCCTCAGGTTATCTATTAGATTTGGCACATTTATGTACATGTCGTCATCTGTCTTCAATATGTAGCGGACTGAAAAAATAAGGTAGGTAAATAAAGTTTTAAAAAACAAACGTTTTACACGACCGACATACGAACTTATATGTTACGTGTAAAAATAAATTAAAATTAATCAAAACAAAATATTCCACATCTTTCACACTACGCCATCTAGACCTAAGCTAAGCAGAGTTTGTGGGTTAAAAAAGATAAAGATACGGCGCTGGTATCCGCAATTCCGCAACTCCACGTCAAAGCGCGTATTTTGCGTATGGGCCATAATCTACAACGCGGGCCTAAATCGAATTAGTCGATTGAATTTTTGGTTCTAGAACATGCCGTATTCTTCACGATGTTTTCCTTCACCGTTTTTGAGAGCAGAGGTGATGAAATAAATTACACAAAGTAGTGGGTACTAAACAACTGATAATACATTCTAAACACATACATATAATAGATAAATTACACCTAGAAACAGAACAAATGATCATGCTCATCACACAAACATTTGTCCTGGGTGGGAATCGAACCCACGACCGCATAGCAGTCAGGGCCACTAACTACTAGACCAGCAGGCCAGTCAAATTAGTAAAATTGTCTCGTTGGTTCGATCCCCGGGTATGAAAAAAGATCTTGATTTAATTTTATAAGTTTTAGTAAAACTTACAATAAATTCAAGTATTCAGAAAATATTATCAAAGAAGGCCAATAACAAGTTTCCACTCATATAAACTTACGTTTAAAATTGACAAAACGGTAAATTAATAGCGAAATTATTATCTATGTAATTGAGTTTTTTTTTTCAGTAGCACTTTGGAGCCTAAATGTATGCCCGAGTGATGGCAATAGGCACGCCCCGTATTGCATGGGATTTATGGTACAGAGATGGGCTGCAGACTGCAAACTGCGCGGGATTCTATGAGACTCTATGACATTGATTACGAGCGCGACAACATCGCGGCTGCAGGCCTTAATTTCTTTAAAACCCTTGCAGCTTGCTTTCTGCAGCCCATTTCGCACTTGTACCAGAAGACATACCACAAATAAATTGGACAGTACTTGTGATGATATAACATGTGACAGTTGATGAGATGTGACAGTAATAATATCAACTTACCACTGTTATTACAATTATTATTGATCCACTTCAACATCATAATAGATTTCAGCGTCAGATTATTGTATGAATCAATAAATCCTTCTTGGATGACGTCGCCATATTTTTCCGATTCCTCCTCGATTTTATTCTGAACGGTAGAATCGTTGTCATGCATTGGCAACCCCAAAAGGAACACGACTTTGTATTCCGCGTCGGTGTTGTCAGGTAAAATTATTTTCTCCTTCATTTTACGGAAGTTTTTATTACCTTTCAGCATCGATAGTACTTTCTCTAATTCTGGGGTATCCTCGTACCCTTTTGGGGGTATTTTCATAACGTTAGTGTCGTAATAATCGTAATTTGGCTCTGTATTTTCTCCTAATTCTTTATTCATATCAAATTCTGGCAACATTACGTCGTCTTCAAACCTCTTTTCAGGTACATTATCAGTCTTTACATTAACCAGATTGTCCTGCAGCGCCTTAGCCAATTCGGGCAATAGCTGGCTGAAGCTGGATATGTCTCGTCTTACCCTATCACTAGATGCATTATTTACATCGTTTTCTGAATAAAGATCATATGTATAATTGTAGTTTATATACCTTTGTTTAACTTCGTGGTACAAGTTGGACATTTCTGTGTAACTGGCGTGGTTTCCCCACGTTTCCCTGATGGCGACGCGCCGTTCGAAGTTGAGAGTGGCCGAGCAAACCACTATTAGTAGAAAAAGCTTACCTTCACTATTTTTAGGGCATACATCTCTAGGTTCGTGTATTGTCGTTACGTTTTTCGGTTGTACGTATATCTTTGTGTCGCGATTCGTGTGCATCGACCAGCCTGCGACTATACCTGGAAATAATAATTAAATAAATAAATATAATAAAGAATTAAATGTTCCACAACTTTTTCAAACGCCGTTTAGTTCCAAGCTAAGCTAAGAGCTTGGTTATAGGTACTAAACAGCTGATAAATAATAATAATAAGTTTATTTATTTTCTCTCACAATGGTTTTGTAGCAATTAAACAGTTTTGAACTATAATAATTCACATTGTGAGAGCTGGTGCCTGAAGTAGGTTTTTAAAAAAAACCTGTGTTACAGGTCACCAGACCCCACTAGTGGCATCATAAATAACTAGGCAGGTAACATGTTTTTCTACCAAACAATTATAAACAAAAATAAATATTTAATTTAGTTTAAAACACTGGTATTCATCTGCATTTGGTTATACTGGAAACTGACCCTAACATAGTCAGATGATGATAATAAATAGTATAAAAAATAAACATTCTTTTACACAACGCCATTTAGTCCCAAGCTAAGCTAAGAGCTTGTGTTATAGGTACTAAACAGCTGATAAACATACTTGTATATTTTTAAATACAAACATACCTACTATAGATAAATTACACCCAGATACAGAACAAATGATCGAGCTTATCACACAAACATTTGTCCTGGGTGGGAATCGAACCCACGACCTCCGGCATAGCAGTCAGGGTCACTTACTGCTAGACCAACAGGCTAGACGAATAATGCGAAATTGTATGTAACCTTGTCTTATTGTGTGTGCTCTTTACTGTTATTTACTATGTATGTATGTTTTTATTATGAGGTGTTATCGTTGTTCATAAATGTTTGTGTTGTAATATGGACTCTTTCTAAAATAAAGGCCACCTAGGCCCAAGCTGAGCAGAGTTTGTGTTATGGGTACTAAACAACTGATAAACATACTTTTACATTTTTAAATACATGCATAATATTATAGATAAATTACACCCAGACACAGAACAAATGATCGTGCTCTTCACACAAACATTTGGCTTGGGTGGTAATCGAACCCACGAGCTCCTGCATAGCAATCCGGGCCACTAACTACTAGACCAATAGGCCAGTCAAAATAACCGGTCAAAGTGAATACAAACGTTAGGTAAACTGCTGAAAGGTTAATCTTTTAATTACAAATCAACTTTGTACACAAATCAAATCGATAAAACTAAAAAACTATCCCAACTAGATAGAGAATAGAGTGTCGTAAAATACAACTACCTACTAAAATACATTAAAAAAAAACTGAAAAATTAAGTAGTTTTCCTTCAGGGCCGATAGACGTGACTGCTAATGGCTAAATAGAGTATGGAGCGTCGTAAAAATACAACTACCCACTAAAAATACATTAAAAAAAACTGAAAAATCAAGTAGTTTTCTTTCAGGGCCGATAGACGTGATTGCTAATGGCTAAATAGAGTATTGAGCGTCGTAAAATACAACTACCCACTAAAATACATTAAAAAAAATGAAAAATTAAAGAGTTTTTTCTTCAGGGCCGATAGACGTGACTGCTAATGGCTAAATAGAGTATAGAGCGTCGTAAAATACAACTACCCACTAAAATACATTAAAAAAAATAAGTAGTTTTCCTTTAGGGCCGATAGACGTGACTGCTAATGGCTTAATAGAGTATAGAGCGTCGTAAAAATACAACTATCCACTAAAATACATAAAAAAAAGAAAAATAAGTAGTTTTCCTTTAGGGCCAAAAGATGTGACTGCTAATGGCGAAATGGCTAAGAGCCTCGACCAATATCCACGAAGGCTCTCGTTGGGCAATTGGATCAAGAGTTTGATTCAGAAAGCAGCACTTTTGTACAGACGTCAGCACATCAAGTTACCCCAATGTGTCAAATTTTCCTAATTGAATATGAACCTTATGCTGTTTAACATAAAGTTGAAAAACGATCAAAGAAATTTGACACATTAGGGGAACTTGATGTGCTGGCGACTGTACATGGCTTGCATTGTTAGGTTGTATAGTTGCATTTCTCTTCCTGCAGAAAAATTGGCTATCTATTTATTGCTGACTGAGATATTACAACAACAATGGTATTGCACTTTAAGTGGACTTCAAGTTACGGTGACTATCAGACGGGGTACTGTGCGCTGAGTCACATCTCTGCGAGTGCGCGTGACGTCATCCTAGATACACACTGATGATAGCCAATACGAAACTAGCTGTTTGACAGTTAATCGTTGAACATTTTGCCCAGTTATCATTACCATGAACTGTGTCAAATTAGATACGCAATACCCTTTTTTTTTGAGGGTTGGATAATCCTCATGGATGTCCCCCGTCCGGGGAGACGGAGGGGTCTGTCAGACTCTTACTGACTAAAAACCACCCCGTGTTCCTTCTCACACCTGCGCCCGGGCTCACGGGAACAGAAGATACTTTCGCGACCCCCGACTGGTGCCGGCCCCGCGGGCCTCGCCAAGTCTGCGAGGGGAGTGAGGTGTTAGACTCCCCTCGCGACGTCTAAGAGGGGCGCGCGTGAACACGACGCGCCGCCACCTCGGGTCCATGTACGTGGGGGGCGGCAGACATCCCAGCGTCCGTCACGCCTGGACCCATTCAGGGGGGCTGGAAGAGGGCGTTGTCCGCCCTCCGTCTGCGCCCGGTGCGTCTGCTGCGGGCAGGGTGAGTGGAGGTAATCTCCCTTTCCCTTTCCACAGCCTCCTTCCGCGAGATGACCGTTTCGCAGAATGATACGCAATACCCTGCTGGAGCCCTGACCGTCGGTAGGTTGGACCCTGATCTCAATACTAGTTGGGCTACTATTTTCTAATGTTTATTTCATTACGACTTAAATATTTAAAAAAGTAATTTACTAGCCGACACGGTCATGCAGTTGCTGTGGCCCAGTAGTTGCAACACTGCCATCTGTTAGAAAGTTATGGAACTTATTATAAGAAAAAGAATAATTAGCAATAAAAAAATATTAAAGGGCAATAAATCAAGATAAAAACTATCCTATAACTTGTACCAAATTACACACAGTAAA
The DNA here is from genome assembly GCA_921972225.1 of Euplexia lucipara. Taxonomy (NCBI): domain Eukaryota; kingdom Metazoa; phylum Arthropoda; class Insecta; order Lepidoptera; family Noctuidae; genus Euplexia; species Euplexia lucipara. Next base: position 11,940,662 of record OV179169.1, on the reverse strand, counting down.
CAAAATGTAGAAAAAAAAATGGTTTGACAAACGTAACATGATTACATGACACGAGTTTTATTTACAGGGCTGATACAACAGGGGGCATTCTTTGCATTGCAAATACAAGCATTTTAAGGATGTACAGACGCCAGCACATCAATCTACCTCAAACTGTTAAATTTTCCCAATAGAACAAGAACGTTATTGTGTTTAGAATAAAGTTGAAAATCTAACCAAGAAATTTGACACATTGGGGTAGGTTGATGTGCTGGCGTCTGTACATTAAAAAATCTATTAAAAAGAAAGGACTGGTTTTAGTCTTTAAGTGTGTTTTTGCTCCGAGCGAACGCTGTTCTCGACGGCCCGTTAACGGCCTTGCCGCTTTGAGCGGCTGACACCGCGGTGCGGCGAGCGGTAAAATCAAAATTGTGAAAACGCCACGAGTCGCCGGTCGACCGACTCCTGGCGTGCTCGAATACTTTAGGTCTATCAGTTTAAAACATTAAACCTCAGATGTACTAAGGACGTGGCTGCTTCGTCACAACACGAGGTAGGTGTCCTCTTGTACCCAAAGTCAAAGTCAATACATTTATTCCAATTAAACCATTAAAAGCAACTTTTGAACGTCATACATCATAAGTTAAAAAAAAAGAGAAAAAAATCTAGTTGTCCATTCCAAAATAGGTTTTTTTTTATATAATATATATAATTGGTCTACTCTTGACCTCAATCTTGTCCTTCGGTCAGAGATGAGGTCGACGATGGAAAGAGCTTACCCAAAAAAAGCCCATTAACTCGCGACTTAAACAGATTGGGGTCATATGAACTCGGAAACACTGATGCAGGCAGGGAATTCCACTCCTTGGCTGTGCGCATAATGAAGGAACAGGCAAAGCGTCTTTGTGCGAATGCGTGGAAAATCTACAAGGAATGGGTGATAACCTGCAGTACGTCTGGATTCCCGATGGAAGAAAGGAGATGGTGGAATGAGCTCGTAGAGCTCTAGAGCACACTCACCGAAATACAGTAAAGACCGACAGACATGCAACTTTGCGGCGGTGGGCCAGGGTATGAAGCTTGGTACCCACCAGTTTGTAAATACTTATCCATTCTATTGTATCAACCCTGTATAATGTTGAAAGAATAAACAGAGATAGTAATTACCTTTAGGCAGCTGATCGTTGGCCTTATTATATACAGGTATATACAGAAGCACGCAGAACAGTATCATGGCTGTGCAGAACAAGAAGAACTTCGCTAGGACGGTGAGTGTGGACCGCCGCTCTCGTTCCTCGAACTTCGGCGAGGCATATGGAGAAAGACGGCGGATCTTTTCATATCTGAAAAACAACAAAAGAACATAATTTCTTGAAGTTGTATCTACTTACTTCTTTTGGCGCGTTAGGGAAAAATTATAAGAGTAAATTTTTACGATGCGCGCGCGCACCGTCACGAAAAACTTACACCCTGAAGTTAGCCATAGTCAACATATTATTGATCGACCTTTTAGAAATAAACAAAATGTGACAGTAAAATGTACGTGAGTTGACATTGACACTAAAATGCAAAGCAAAGTTGTAATTTTCTATAATACGTATTTACAGAGAAAAGTAATACATATTTACATAGTATAAGATAAAAAAAAATAAAAGATTTTTATCTTGTTACGCCAAAGAAGTTTAACTTCTAACACGGCTGGCCATAAGTATACATACTTTTTTTTTAATTATATGAAGGATTATAATAAAAGAATACAAAAGTGCTTTAGGCCGCAAAACTGATGTAAAACTTCGTAAAGAAAATGTGCAGGCGCACTGCTCTCTTGCCCCTACAGTGTGATACAGACAATAGGCCTACACTGTCTTAGATATACGAAACGTACCTAACTGGCTATGAGAGAGAGAAAGAAAGAAAGAAAGAAAATGTGTGTTCGTACCTCTAAATCAAAATCAAAATCAAAAGTCTTTATTCAAACTAGGCTGAGAATCAGCACTTTGAGAACGTCAAAAAAATACTTAAAGACAGTCCCCCAAAAAAGGCCCACCCTTCGCCACTTCCTAGTGTTTTTGCTGGGAAGAAGAAGTGGCGGAACAAACTCCCCAGCAACACATCTGTCTGATTCGTTTGAAGCACTAGGTATACAAAGAATCTATACAATGAAATGCTCAATAAATAGCACTAATGTTTATACACATTGTAAAACATTACATTTCAGAATTATTGTCTCTCTCTCTCTCTTGCCCCTAAAGTAATATACGATACGTAACTTCCAATCTCAACTTTCGTTCGCCTTGCCCGATCACATAATATGAGTCAGAACATTTTACTGCCCTCCAAATCTAGGATAGACGTGGATCAAAAGGCTGCGCAACTTAAGTGGAAGTGGGCAGGACATGTCTGCCGCATGGCTCGAGTGGCACAGAGCTAGGGACTCGGAGATAAGGTGGCGGGGTCGAAGGAGATGGCGGGACAAGCTGAATAGTTCTTGGAAAAAAGACGTGGAGTGGAGACCTTTGCCCAGAGAGCCAGGCTACTCCAGACGTCTAACTGTTACTAATACACAAAAATTTCTTCATAGAGACACCACTAGAATTTCGTTTGATAACAATAATATCCTTTACAAATTTCCATCGCGTTTGGCACAAGATTGTGAAATTTTTATACCCGTATGTATTAGTTATCAGTAATTAGAAGTATAATGATATGCTGGTGTACACACTATGTATGAAGTTAATGTTGGGCGTGGCAAAAGAGACATGAAAATAAAATAAATGCTGTAGAAACGCGTTCCTTGCGAAGTACCTATAACCAAAAACATATTTTGGAGTTTAATAAAATAAAATGATTGCAGAAACATTATCATTTTATTAAACCCATGTCTTCTCTATAGTTTGGAGGTACGAGGAACAGGGTGTAAAGTTCCTCATCGAACATTGACAAGGGAGGATCCTCCGACCAGACGGATGTTGTGTCTGGTGGGCTAATTACTGCCCGACGACAGTTGTTGTCGGGAACTCGTATAGGATCAAATCGCGCCGATAACTTTAATACCGCGATGTAGGATATCAGTCATTAGTTCGTAGATAGCGAGATAGATGTCGCTACAGTATTTTAAATCTCTTTGGGCAACTAGAATCATTTTCTTATTTTAGGTCAGCAGTGTTATTCCAAAAAGTTTATTTGTGAAATCACTTCTGAATCCGCAGTGAAATCATGTGAAATTAAAATATAGTATTCTTAAATGGAGTGTTTTCGACACTGGCGCCATCAAGTGACGACCAAAGTGAAAGGAACTAAAACGGGTGAGTATTTTGACGTTGACATGTTGATTACCGAAACTTGTGCAGGCGACATGAGAAGCGTAGTGAGTATGACTTTCGAGATGATTTGCGAAATGACTTTCGAAGTGATTTACCATTTACAGAATAGCACTAGTATTTTATTCAATTTTTAAATCTGATGTTCAAGCCTAATTGAAATAAATGATTTGACTTGTTTTGACCTATATCAATATGTGAGGTTTAACAATGAATAATAGATTGAGGAATGATAATTATGATAAAGCAACGTTGTGGTTTAAAAGAAGAGGTGACAAAACTCGAAAAGATTATGCTTAGATGGTTTGGTCACGTTGAGATGACGAATGATAAAAAAATTATAATTATAATGATTTATTTCTGTAAATAGGTTTTCACAAACACTTTTTACACGTCATATTTTAATTAGTAGATGAGATCGGAGTTTCACTATCTGACTACTCTGAGAAGAAACACAGAAAGAAACTCAGATGTCTTAGTCTGTTTTAAAGTCCAGACATTATCTTGGTCAAATCATGTAAGAACCATGGAAATTAGTGTCTGAGATGGTCTTTTGCGGAAATAGACGACCAACGAAAGGTCCTTAAAGACGATACATAGACTTTATTGGTTGGAGAAAGGTCAGGTGTGTATGACCTACTCGCAACCGGCGTGTGTGTATAACTACATATAATAAACGTAAACGAAGGTAGAGAAGTGTGTAAGAATCGTAACAGATAACGCTCTGTAGTTTCTGTCCACCCCTATGGGAAAAAAGGCTATCCATACCCATATTTTAATGACGAAAGATTTGTATTTTTTTATGTAACGAATAGATAAAAAAATTACTGGACCGATTTGAAAAAATCTTTCGCCATTGGGAAGCTACACCACTATTCCCGGGAAACTTAGGCACCTTTTTATCCCTGTATTCCCACAGGAACGGGAACTACGCGGGTAAAACCACATGACGTTCGCGTGTATGCATAAAGTTCATTATGCTATGAACAATTACTTTGCAAAAAGTCGCTTCCATTCCATTACGTGGCGGTGTTAATTGAGCCTAAGAATTGTAGTAGGTAGGCGTTCTGTAGCTTGCTTACAGGCATAAGTTTACGTATGTATGTAGTAATTAATTCGCATTAATTAATTAGAAAAGCGTTGTCCTATTTATGGAATGACACAGAGTTGATGTCATGCCAACTGGGACATACATTGTTCGCAAATTTTTGATAGAATGGGCATCGTCAAATATCCGGATTCCAAGGGTTCAGTGCATCATTCAGCAGGGCTACTGCGTCGTCTATGATGATTACTGGCTAAAGTGTTCAACAATTAACTGTCAAACAGCTAATTTCATATTGGTTATCATCAGTGCGTATCTAGTGATGACGTCATGCGCACTCGCAGAGATGTGACGAAGCGCACAGTGCCCCGTCTGATAGTCACCGCAACTTGAAGCCCACTTAGAGCCTGTGCACAGCACGTTTTTTAAACGCGCCGTTGATGCGCGTTTTAGAAACGTGCGTCGACGGCGCGTTTTTATCCTACAGAGCTAGAGCGAGAGTCTACAGGCTGCGTCTGACTGGCGTGCGTATCGCGTTTGTATCGCTACAATCGCGCGTCAACGGCGCGTTTAAAAACGTGGTGTGCATAGGCCCTTAAAGGTAAGCGTCCACAGGTCCGAGTCGCACGTATCGGACGCATCGCACGTAACGGATTTTAGTTTGCCTTGTATAAAAACTCATACAACAGCGTCCACTGGTCCGCACCGTACGGACCGCTCATCGGCAATGCCTACATGCGATGCGTACCGATGACGTCATACGGACTGCCGATCAGTGGACGCGCTCCAAAAGTTATGCTTCCTTTTTCTAGATTTGTTTTCTTGTTCTTCCTCTTCTGCTAGTAAACAAGCAATAACGACTACAATATCCACGGGTGACATAGGCTAAATTTTTTTCCTGTATTCCCACGGGAACGGGAACTACGCGCGTGATACCGCGTGACGTTTGCTAGTGACACATAAGGCTTGACGCATTAGGCGATTGGGGGTGCCCCGTAGAGGCCTGTGTCCAATGTTTCCTGTGGACAATGACACCGAACTCCGAACCGACTGACGCACGATCTACTTACAATAAACATAGTTACATTTGAACCACAGTATAAATATTAATACAGTAGGACGACGCCTTTGATGTTTGGAAAAATGCCGACAACGTCTACACGCGTAAGGCCTGAATACCTGCCTCCCGCACACGAACATCGTTTTGTTCGCAGTGTGGGAGCGGCTTTCCCGCGTCTCGCCCCTCACACCCCGCACGATTGCCCTGTCCAGACGGCTTCGTCGGACGACTGTATGTTTTTAGACTGTGTTTGAACACATTGCCAGTGTAATCAGAGCTAAAGAATTTTGAAGAAATCTATTTCTGGTATCCAAAAACGATAGAATTTTAAAATATTTACTTTAACAGGTGAGCGAAGTGAGATAGTAACATAACATTTCGCCTGTAATCTCAGAAGGGGTAGGCAGAGGTTTACCTGTAGTAGGTAAACCTCTGCCACATGCTCTGCACATTTCACCAGATTATGTTTGAGTCCCATGTAATGGGGGCGACCCTATTGCCATCAATCGGACACAAATCCCGACTACGGGCTGCTACCGAGAAATTCCTGACCGAAAAGCTCAATAACGCTTTGCCCGACTCGGGGATCGAACCCGGGACCTCATGCTCAGCAGTAGCGCTTGCGACCACTAAGCCAACGAAGTAATCATACTAGTCATGCACGATCTACTTACGTACAATAAATATTGTGGTTACATTTTAACACATTCCTAGTCTCAACAGAGCTAAAGAATTTCGAAGAATTCTATTTCTGGTACTTATCTTAGAAAAACAGGTATTTTAAAATATTTAGTTTAACAGGTGAGCGAAGAAAGATAGTTATGTTAAAGTTAATTTGAAATTCCCGCCTTTATGTTTTACATTTCGTTTCTAAATTGTCTGTGCAAAGCTTACCCCGCCAATTGTATCAGCTTCTCCAGTCTAACCAATGGGCTGTGTAATCTATACATATAATAAGACTGTAAAAAAACTGTGTCTGTACATTGATTAAATTTAAAAAATAATAATTAAGGGGGGTTTAGAAACAGTAATAGAGCACGAATCCAAAAAAAAAAGTCTGTCTGTTTGTCTGTTTGTCTGTTTGTTTGCACACGCTAATCTTCGGAACTACTGGACGGATTTGAATGATTTTTTTTTGTTGTATAGATATTAAGTCTGGTCAACACATAGGCTATAATTTATCTTGGAAACTGGAACACCTGATGCAGAACCGCAACAGACCAGCTAAACTATAGGCGATACAAAAATGGTACCTTAGCAAAAATTGTTCCACGTGATGAGCATTTTCTGCTGAGAGAATAAATTTGAAGATCCGGAACACCTGATGCAGAACCGCAACAGACCAGCTAAACTATAGGAGATACAAAAATGGTCCCATAGCAAAAATTGTTCCACGTGATGAGCATTTTCTGCTGAGAGAATAAATTTGAAGATCCGGAACACCTGATGCAGAACCGCAACAGACCATCTAAACTATAGGAGATACAAAAATGGTACCATAGCAAAAATTGTTCCACGTCATGAGCATTTTCTGCTGAGAGAATAAATTTGAAGATACAGAACACCTGATGTGGAACTTCAAGAGCCCAGCTACACTATAACATATATTGGAATGACGTCTTAGCAAGAGTTGTACAGCCTTATGAGCACTCGCTGTTGACGTATAAAAATCGAAGATCTGGAACACCTGTTGTGGAACTCCAAGAGCCCAGCTACACCATAACTCAAATAGGAATGACGTCTTAGCAAAAGTTGTTCGGTCTGATAGGCATTTCCTGTTGACTTATAAAAATCGAAGATCAGTAACATTTGATATAGAAATTAAAGCTATCACTAATTTCACTGCACAATTATAAAATAACTTAAGTACCTCCACGCGGTGAAGGCGGGAACAGTTCAGGACTGATTTTCGATGACGATGGTATATCATTGAAAATTAGACTCTACTGGCCAAAACTCCCATTTTTTTTATCGCATAAATATGCCTTCGGGCTTATGTTATTTGAGTGTTTAATTTCCTTTTCCATTTATCTTCGTTACAAGGTAGCCTACCCGGTAACGCAGGGGAGCAGCCACTTAGATTTTAATTGATCAGGTATCATCACAATAAAACTATAACCATGCCTAGAAAGAGTTCAAATTTTTCCCAATGTTCCAAAGGTGCTAAATGATTAAAGACCATAAGATCCCAACAATCTACCGAAGAGTGTTAGGAGAGACTTGATGCTGTTCGAGAACATGAGGCTGCAACTCGCTCCGTGGAAACTTCTTGGGATCGCGAAGCACGCCTGCATTCTCAGCGTATTTACGCATCTACATCCAGGTCTCTAGAGACCAGTGAAGAATATGTGCGCGACTGACCGCTGATCGTGAACATCATGCACTGTCTCGCGAGTTGGAGACGTTTACGGAAAAAGCATGACGCTTGAGTTTTCAGCGTATGTACGCATCGACTCTAGAGATAAGTGGGGGAAGGAGATGCGCGACTGACCGCTGATCGTGAACGTCACGCAGCATATTATAGGCTATAATTTATTTTGGAAAATAGAACACCTAAAGTGAAAGAGATATAAAAATGGTGCCATTGCAAAAACTATTCCACGTGAAGAGTGTTTTCTGCTGTGAGACTAAATTTGAAGATCTGGAGCACCTGTAGGGGAACTCCAAAGCCCAGAGACAATATAACATATACATAATAGAAATGGCGTCTTAGCAAAAGTTGTTAAGTCTGATGGCATTTCCTGTAGACCAACAAAAATAAAAAATCTGGAACATCTTGAATCGTCTCGCGCATCCCATTGATTTCCCTTCCCCGGGCTTATAGAATTCGACATCAGATGTTTCAGATCTTCGATTTTGACGACCCCGTTGTCGCTGGCATAAGCAACAGGATCCGCGTACGAAGTCGCGGGCAGAAGCTAGTACTTTAATAAAGTAAGTACTATGCGTTTCAAATGAGAATAGGAACGTCAATGACCTCTTTCTGTCAGATGTCACTTAAATGCCAATTTATTCGAATTGACAACTATGACTTAACAACATGGGGTAAAGTCATTCCTATCAATGTTTTGCAGCGACCATCGACAAGCGAGGCGAGTTTATTCTAATAAAATATAGGATATTATTAAGTGAAATATCTTACCTGTGCGATAGTATGGGGCTGTCATCACTGTTCGAGACAGAAGGGTACAATCGGTCATCGTCATACCAGTGTTTATCACCATCCATAGATTTAACTGCGGACAATAAAACATCATAAATCTTAGTTAAATTTTTAAACGACTTATTACTATATGTTTTTTTTTTATCTATGTTCAATTCAATTCTGTTAAAGTATTTCTGTATAATTTAAAAATTGCGCGTCTTCCAATTATGGACAAGGACTGTATAATCTGGGCTCTCTCTCTCTCTCTCTCGACTCTGTGGAACATTGTAACGATATCTTGTACAGACGCCAGCACATCAAGTTACCCCAATGTGTCAAACTTTCCCAATTGAATATGAACCTTATTCTGTTTGCCATAAAGTTGAAAAACGATAAAAGAAATTTGACATATTGGGGTAACTTGATGTGCTGGTCTGTACAATCCTAATTATAATACATCACAAGAATATTAGTACCCAAATACTTTTATTACATCAAATTCAATCCTCAATTCTTTATTGCGACTTCTAATAGCACTACTTTCTCTAGTGCTAACATAATACACGTAGCGCGAGGACACCGGGGTCCTCTCGGGGATAGAGTGATTGGTGGGAAAAATAATTTTAGATACAATTTTGGACCCTATCGGGCACAACATAGATCAAGTAAGACTTAGGAGAGAGGACGAAGGGCACTGCTGTGAATTTTATAGAATTAAATAGGTTTCAAGTTATTATAATCTATGCATTTCAAATGAGAATAGGAACGTCAATGACCTCTATCTGTCAGATGTCACTTCAAAGGTATGGTCTGCAACGAAACCTTATTCGCGTAACAATAATGTTTTTTTTTTGCTTTAGCAAGTCACTGTTATTCAAAATGAAAAAAAAACGTCTTAAGTTAATTAGTCTCGTGGAGTGCTTACGTTTTATTCATTAAATCTGTTTTTTTACGCGGTTGTTTGTTATTTTTTTTGGTTTTGTCTCGCTGACTGCACGAAAATGAGCAAACGAGGCGCTGTTTTGCATGGGAGGGCTCGAGAGTTTATCTCAAATGTAGACGGCGGGAAACAGCACAATAATAATTAAGAAAATTATTCGTTCATGATTAGTAAATAGATTATATTTAGAAATTACCTTCTTTTGCTGATCTTACCCAATTTATTCAATTTGTGGAGGAGCTTGTGGCTAAATTATAACAGCCGCATGGGTCGATCGAAGGTTAAGCTACGCTTGACGAGGTCGGTCCGTGGATGGGTGACCATTTATTACATACCAAGACTCCTCCGTGCCTCGGAAAGCACGTTAAGCCGTTGGTCCCGGCTGTCATTTGTAGATCTTTGACAGTCGTTACTTGTAGTCAGAAGCCCGAAAGTCTGACAACCAGTTTAACCAAGGGGTATCATGTTACCCAGTTACTGGGTTGTGGAGGTCAGACAGGCAGTCGCTCCATGTAAAACACTGGTATTCAGCTGCATTCGGTTAAACTGGAAGCCGACCCCAACATAGTTGGGAAAAGGCTAGGCAGATGATGATGACCCAATTTATTCAATTTGACAGCTATGACGTACAACATGGCGCAAAATCGATCCTATTCTCATTTGAAACGCATAGTATCATGGACGGTATCAAGTTTCGTCATAAGTCCGACATTTATATGTAGACCCATTTGGGTATGACGTGTGGTTCCATATGAAATTTAACGAAATCGGTTAAGTAGTTTGGATGTAACATCAAAATAAATAGAAAAATAATAAATCATCTACAGAAAAATAAAGACTTTTTTTAAGTACTTACAGGAGAAAGATATTAGTGAGTTAGTTTAAATAATATTTAAACTAACTCTCTCAAGTAATTCAACAAGTAATTAATTGTTAATTTGTGTATTGTTTTAAAATTGTATTTGGTGGTAGTAGGTTAAATGTCCTTTGCATGCCTACATGGTAAAATATGGACTGGTAATTAGTGACCGATACTTAAACACGTGATTGTATTCATGATTTCAATAAAATTTCCCAAATAAACTTTTCTTTTTACACAATAACTTATAAATAACAAAATAAAATAACAAAAACGCTGTTTGAAATTCCGACACGCGCACCTGTGATCGATCACATTAGGCACGAATCGGCACGCATCTATCAGCTGATAGTCTGACCACGGGAAGGGCAAAATCTACTAGTAGTAGTAGCGTCACACGCTCCCCCGCCACCCCCACTGCTCCCGTTGTGCAGTACTGTCGTAATTGAAAGTTAATGAGTATAAAAAAAGTTTCTTCGGGAAAGTTATTCGTATTCATGAGTACAATCACGTGTTTACGTATCGGTCACTAATTACCAGTCACTCTATATAATCGGCTGAAATATTTATGGTGGACATACCAGTTTTTATGGTGGGCATGCTACGCATGCTGGTATGGTTTGCAGAAGGGACTACCCAGTATATTAGAAAAAAAAATGTCACAAGCCTTCGTAAGTTATTAGATCCGCCGATTAGCACACGAAAGTAAACGCAAAAATGGAACAACGTTTCTAATTAAAATTACAAAAGCGGTTCTCTTAACGGACTACCGGTAAAACTGAAAAACTATTAATTAATGATCTACTAGTACTGCTAAAGAGATTAGAAGTAAATTGGAACAAATAGTACACACACACACGCGTACAGTCGAATAATTCGGCTCTCACACACATTACTAAACTAAATAAAACAAACGCTACGCTATTTAATACGCACACAAATAATTATTGCGTGCGTAAAAAAGGTAACAACTAAAAACCTACGCATTATTAAATACAGACTTAAATAAAGTAAGTAAGGTTGAATTTATTTTTTACAGAGTCATGTACACAATACATGTCTTTATATTTTATACAGTTTTACCAAAGTTAAAATGCAAATTTTAGTACAAATTTTTTTGGAACACTAGGTACTGTAATCAGTTAATTAATTATTCTGTTTTAGTTTAAATAAAATTTGCGTTCTTTTCTTTATAAAATAAATTGAATATATTCCAGATAAGAATGCTTGGAAACATGCTGGTCCTGCTCCATAGGAATGTATAATATTGTTTTCTTTTTTCGTGATATTTGTAAATATGTGAGCACCATTACGCTTAGCTATGATCACCGTAGGATATGATGCAACTTCGTCCGCATGAAAAACGGAAGCTTTTTTCCCTATCCGCTCCTATTGGTCATAGCGTGATGTTATAATAGCCTATAGCCTTTCTCGATAAATGAACTATCCAACGCTAGAAGAATAAATTATTCAATTCGAGCCGGTAGTTCCTGAAATTATCGCGTTCAACCAAACAAACAAACTCTTCTGCTTTATAATATTAGTATAGAAGTATAGATTTATAATGCTAGATTTTGTAGACTTTTGTGGACTAAAGAATTGACAAAATGTTTTTAATGGATTGGGGAGGGGGAGAGGAGAGGAATTGATAAAAATGCTATGCAATAGCTTTACCGCGGCAGTCTCCGAGTGCCACACGTCATTTTTCTCTTTATTCTTGACATTGTCGTGCTCAAAATAAAAGAAATACTTTTACAATCTGTCACTTTTGTCAATTCTTCTGTAGACTAAACTCGGTTTCTGTGTTCATGTTACACGTGCAGCCGTGCACGTAGGTACATAAAGCTATAATTTTTAATGTGTTGCGTTATAATGTGCCTTGTCCTTTACTATCCACTTCGTGGCTTTTTTGTAATACCCGTTTACTTTACTTATAATATTAAACCTAAAACTAAGTCACAAAACTACTGAATACTAAACTTTGATGTAATAGTACCTCACGCCTCGATAGATGGCGTTGATCGCGAAGTATAAGGGTCCTCGAATTTTTCAAAATAAATTTCTTCGTTCTGAGTACGTGGTGTTGTTTTATAGCCATAAAAAACTCCCTCCCTACTCGTCGATAAACAGGGCGAAAGTGATCTTCGATGATCAATACCTTATATCTGGGGGAAGGAGGAGGTGAGAGGGGAGGGGATAGGGGGACGGGTAGAGGCAGGGGTTAGGGAGGGGAAACAGAGGGAGGGGTGAGGGAAGGGGAGGGAGGGGTGATGGGAGGGGCGTGGGAGGTGTGGGGGAATGGGAGGAAGGGGGAGAGGGGGAGGAGAGGAATGGGGAGAGGGGGGGGGGGAGAGGAATGGGGAGTGGGAGAGGAGAGGAGTTGATAAAAAATGCTATGCAATAGCTTTACCGCGGCAGTCTCCGAGTGCCACACGTAATTTTTTGATTACGTGAAAAAAGAAAAAAATACGTGTCGAATATTTTCTTGTAATCTAGATGAGGGACTAAAAAAAACTAAAATGTTGTCAAATAGCCCAGCCCCGGAAAACTACGTTTAGCCTTTAAATCAATTTATGTCGTGTAAAAATGGAGCGGGAAGACATTTTGTCACCTGTCATGTCATCAAAGATGGCGCCGCATTTGAAAATGTTTAATTGTCGTCAAGTTTTCTTAATATTTCTGAGGTTCCGCACAACTTTCTTATTTTTTTTCTTCTTTCATAAGATCCTTCTCCTGACAGTAACAAACAAACAAAAATAAAAGTATTAGCGAAAATGGTCTAGCCGTTCGTGCGTGATGCAGTGACCAAGGAATATTGGGATTCATTATTATATTTGAAAAGACTGCCTCGTTTCCTTGTTATAATAGGAATGGACTGACAACGTCTGCCGCATGCCCAATAAGCTGTGGGCCGAATAACAACCAAGTAGAGCTGAACAAAACGAACGTCAAGTGGTGCACTGTAGCCTTGTATTGAAAGAAGTGGAAGTCTTGGGAGAGTCCTTAGCCTAGCAATAGGAAGATGCAGGCAGTAATCTGGACAAATGAGTAAATTACAAAACTATCAATGACTGGCCTGTTGAGCTAGTGGTTAGTGGTCCTGACTGCTATGCCGGAGGTCGTGGGCCTAAGATAAATGTGTGCGCCATTAACACGATCATTTGTTCTGTGTCTGGGTGTCATTTATCTATGTAAAATGTATATATTTAGCAACACATTATGTATGTTTATCATTTGTCTAGAACTCATACTACAAGCTCTGCTAAGTTTGGGACTAGATAGCGTTGTGTATGGAATATTTATTTCTCGGAACCCTTAAGTTCCGGACCTTTGGAAGGCGTAGGAGGAGGCGAAGCCAACTCGCAGAGGCATGTCGTCGTCTTTAATGAAATGTGGCACCAACCGCAGATTTTCCCTGTATGCATTAGATAAGTGCACCGAAAGAAACCCTAAGACTGGTATAAGACTATTGCAGGTTTTGGTAACAAAAGTACTAGACTATTGGCTAGGGTGGCTAAAATGGGCTGGATGGACCTAGAACTATGAAGGACTATGGCGCCTGCCTCACCAATGTTATATTAAATATATATACACGGATTAAATGGCAGGGGTTCACTTGCACACTCAATAATGGACTCTTTAAAACTGCCGCTAGCACAAAGTGACGTAGCGACAAGAAGGCAACATGTCCTGAGGTGCTAAAGGAGTGGAGCGGCATTCCACGGCTATCAGGACAATCCCGAAAGTACGGACAAGATCCCTACTAGCAGCTTACTGGAATGCTTCGTTCCTCCAAGCACGTTTGCTCTTTCGAATCTCCCTCCACTCCAGCCAGCTAATTTAGACTAAACAGAGGTGAAAGCTCCGTTCCTCGCCAGAGTTTACTCTGTCCGGTCAATTAAGGCAAGCCAGTGATGAGGAACAAGATTCTACCGGGAGCTCAGGTCCGTGGGGTCGCTACTGCCCAATAGCTCGCCACAAACTGCCCTGCGGGTGTTATTATTATTTAATGTTCAGGTTAAACTGGCAGAAGAGTCTTGGATATGTGTGTGTGTTGGCCCATCCACCGTCAACCTTGGCAAGCGTAGCTTTACCTTCGATCGATCGGTGAGGCAGTTATTATTGAGTCACAAGCTCCTATAAAAAGTATTCTATCAACAAAACATATAACCTTCATGTCACAATGGTCTATTTTAAGTACACTTAGCGATGATATTATGACGCATTTCAGATCCTATAGTACCTACTTATTATTTGTATATTTACGTTCATTTTATTTATTTTACGAGATAATGGCGAACACGTTAGATATTCTTTTGAACATGCGTGTTTATTAGTTTAGTTTTGGTATCTACTGCTGAGGGTTAAGTAAAATAATATTGAATTTTTAAGGGGTTAACAAGACTGCTACTACTGCTAGTAATCTGGAACCCATATTACTAGTAAGCACAGATTTAAAAGACTATAGAGCGGGCATGTCAAGGAAATGTCATAGAAAAACTTTGATCCCATGTCTCAGTAACGCCATCTAGAAAAAACTTGCAAAACAGTTTTTTATTTTTCCATTTTTAGTTGTTCCCATACAAATATTTGCCTTGAATTTATTTTATATTGTTAATTGTTAACAAAACATGTCATGATAATAGGGTTATCCACTTATCCCTAATAAATGAAAATTAACATTCTCATTAACAACTGTCGAAATCTTGGTATATTGTACACATCTGCGTACTCCTCAGAGCATACAGGCGTGATGATACGTCATGATGTTGTATAAACAATAAACATCCAAGCGATTCCAGCAATCACGACAGATTTGCCGTCTATTTTTGAAGAGTTCCGTTGTATATCTCCGAAGATCAGCACCAAAGCTTTACCGACAGAAATCAGGTAACATACAAAAAAAAAAAAAAAAAAATAATACATACACACGAACATAGAACCTCCTCCTTTGTTGAAAGTCGGTTAAAATATATGAATATTGGAGCGGCAGCGGAGCGTACTTAAAAAAACTTATAGACTTGTGTCCGGCAGGACACACTTTTTCGGACGAAAATTTTGTTTGTGATGTCCGGTCTATAGGTATTGAATGTCTTTGCTAGTAAGCTTTCGAAAAAAAATCACTAGTCACTGTACCCGACCCAGGTATCGAACCCAGGACTTCGTAGTCAGTAGTAGCGCTTGCGATCATAGACCAACACGAATTTGATTTAAAATTGGCAATCAAAACCTGAACTAACAGCTTAACTAAGGTGATTTCGGAAGCAATGAGAATATAGGCATGTAATGGATGGTAACCAATCCAGAGACTGACCTAGGCAAGCGTAGTTTAACCTTGAAGACATATTTATGATGGGCTATTGTTATTTTGCCCCCTAACAGTCGTAAAATACAATAGTAGGCTGCATGAGTCACGCCTACATTTGCATAATATTGAGAAATAAATATTATAAGCATCACACATGACAACATGCATATGTGTCTTATAATTTAAGGCACTAGCACATCGCTCGCGACTTTGTCCGCGAGTAAATCGTCCTTTTATTTTATAATAGCAGACGTCCCGCGGAACTCGTGTAGGTCCCGTTCCCGTGGGAATACAGGGATCAAAAGTAGCCTTTGTGTTAATCCAGGGTGTCAGCTAACTCCTTTCCAAATTTTAAGAAAATCCATTCGGTAGTTTTTACGTGAAAGAGTAACAAACATCCATCCATCCATCTATCCATACTCACAAACTTTCGCGTTTATATTATTAGTAGGATTTTGAAGTTATACTCAAAGAAAAATAATGAGAGAAAATTTGTACGATGCGGGTCAAATGCGGGCGCACACCAACACGAAAACCCGACACCCTGAAGTTAGCTGCTATAGTCAAAATTTTAGTTTCTTTCAACTATTAGTGTCGTTATTTCTGCAAACGTAAGATAAAGCTGGCTCTGGCTGTCTATTGCGAAAGATAACATTTTTAAAAAGATTTTTATTGTTACGCCAAAGAAGTATAATTTCTAACGCTTGTCTGTTTGGTTGGTAACACAAGGTATTGACTGTAGGTACTCTTATAAAAACGACGTATTTTGGTTTTCAACAACCGCGTGAACAAAGTCACGAGCACAGCTAGTCAACAACAGAACAAGGACGTACGTGTGTCAGAATTAGGACATTCCTGTAATGATAGTGATGAGTAAATAAATAATAAATAACATGCGAATGTTAACCATATTGTAACCGGGCTTCGAAGCACTTTAAATGCGAAGTCGGAAGGCCCCGCTTTGCGGACTCGAATGATTAAAAGAAAATAACTTATCTAAACCTTTCTTCTAACCTAACCTAAGTTTCTAACCTAACCAATTATACAAATCACAATTCAAAAAATGTTCAAACTGATCTTAAACCTTTCTTCTAATCTAACTTTCCAACCTAAGCAATAGGTGCTTAGGTTGGAAAGTTAGGTTAGAAGAAAGGTTTAAGTTCAGTTTGTCAGTTGTTCAGTGAGTCTCAATAAGTCCATAAAAAATTCATACCGAACCTAAATCTTTCTTATAACCTAACTAACCTAACTAAACTTTCAAACCTAACATAAAAAAATTATACAAATCACAATAGGTATGTACAAAAAAATGTTAGCACCTCGCACGAAGCCGGACCCGGGTCGCTAGTACCTACGAGTACACAATTTATGATAAGTAATCAGTGTCATTTGTAAATCAGTGGCATTTGACTCGGTTGTATTGGTCATTTAACCTTTGTAGTCACTTTTTTTATCTTTAGTCATTACAAATTTACAAGCTTCTGCTCGCGATAAGGTTCGTGTGTTAGTCTGCTACGGCATAATTCATCCATTGCAGATATAGAGGCTAAAATTACATCGAGCCCAAAGTATTTTTGGAGTTATTTATAGATGAAAAGAGGTGGAGCTAGTAACTGCCCTAGTTCTATGACTGATGGAGTGAACGTTCTGTGAATGAGAATTCTGAAGAGATTCATGAGATTTGTAACTATTTTTAACCCCCGACGCAAAAAGAGGGGTGTTATAAGTTTCACCGCTATGTGTGTGTGTCTGTCTGTCTGTCTGTGGCACCGTAGCGCCCAAACGGGTGAACCGATTTAGATGCGGTTTTTTTTATTTGAAAGCAGGGTTTCTTGCGATGGTTCTTAGACATAATTCATCAAAATCGGTTTAGCCGTTTCAAGGTTATCAGCTCTTTTGTGTTAGCTACCGTTGCTATTTTAGACGTCTATGGGTATTAACTTTACTTAAAAACATATGTGTGTCTTAAAATTTCAAACACCCATGTGTGTTATATTAATAAGCAACATTATGTTGTATTTGGTCTGATGCAGCCAGGATATCTAGCAGACTAATACACTCTTTGGAAAATAACAGCAGATATGTCGTGTTTGGATTCATTTTAACCAGCATTTGATTCTGCACACAATGCACTGATGGCAACAGGATGAGCTGATGCTGCAGCCAGGCTATCCAGCACACCAGTAGGTAGACTCTTGACAAAATAATAGCAGATTATGTCGTGTTTGGATTCATTTCAACCAGCATTTGATTTTAAACACAATGCACTGATGGCGACGGGATGAGCTAATGCTGCAGCCAGGCTATCCAGCACACCAGTAGGTAGACTCTTGACAAAATAATAGCAGATATGTCGTGTTTGGATTCGTTTTAACCAGCATTTGCCTCTACATACAATGCACTGAAAAATTCTCATAACTGTATAAACAAAATTAATGCCTTTAAAAAATTTAAAATAAAAATTAAATTTAAAATTAAAAAAAAACCCCACCGCATAAAAAGTATAACATTTAAAAAGTACGTTACGTAAAATTTCATGGCTGAAGTGTTATTTTAAACTTTTGAAATGTTTTATACTTTTTATGCGGTGGGGGTTTTTTAAATTTTAAATTTTATTTTGCAACTCATTTTTCTAAAGTATATCGCATTGATCAGAGCAATTTACTTTTAAACCTGCTAACTGCCTGAGAAATAATATTTTGAGCCAAATTACAATATCCCAAGATAAGATCCTTAGAGAATTAAAGAGAAGACATTAACAAGGGTGCAACCAGCACCCTTGTTAAGGTACCTTTCTTGCTTCTATATAATGTATCCGATAGTCTTTCGTTGCCATTAAGTATAATATTCAATGGAAGTAGTTTAAAAGAAGCAACTAGAAGAGCGGTGATCAGTCTGATGTGACCTATTATAGGCCCATGGCTATTCTTTCTGTACCTACTGGCAAGTTTTTTATTAAAATCCATTCAGTAGTTTTTATGTGAAAGAGTAACAAACATTCATCCATCCGATCCTCACAAACTTTCGCGTTTATAGGATTAATAGGATTAGTGTGATGAAAATCGGCTTTTGATACCTTTGGCTTTGTACTGATCACAAATTCGTAACAGCAATATTTAAGGTACCCACTAAATTAGTATATTTTAAGTATTTACTACATTGTTAGGTTTACATGGCCAGAAATGGGCCTTTCCCTTTACATCTAGGTAAGTAAGTAATTTATTTCGGGTGCGTAGTAATCGCCACTGGCGTGCGTGAATGACCAGACGTATGAAAGTAAAAAGAAAAGGAGTATGTAAGGATTTGCTAGGGAGACTACGGAACTACGGTTTTTTTAGTACGCTCCGCTGCCGCTCTAATATTCATATATTATTCTAGATGGCGTTACTGAGACATGGGATAAAAGTTTTTCTATGACATTTCCTCGCATGGCCGCTCTATAGTAGGTACCTATTTTAAATCTGTTTGCAAACAACAATTTGTTTGTTTGTTCAACAAAATTGTCATTTAAGGCCTGAAGCTGCGTTAAGCGGGCACCCGCGCGGTGTCCACCAGAGTGGTAATAAAATAATCCAGTCCCCCGCGACGGGTAGCCGCGACAGGGACCTTCGCGTTCCCACGGAGCACACCCGCGTGTTCACGCGCGTAGACACTTAGACACGCGACGGTTGCTCGTCGCGGGCGCCCGCTTTTCAAAGTTTCAGGCCTAAAAGTATCTGAAAAGATCTTCCTACAGAAATAATAATATATTTTAAATCATATTTCTTGAGTCACTTATTATGAGTCATGTTGATTGTTTAATAGTTGTGTCTACTTTGTGGTCAATGAATTGAAAACGTTTAGGGTGATTCACCAGAACTGCATTGAACTGACATCCTTTATCTGTTCTTATATCGAGCAACGGACTGGGAGTTATAGTACCAACTGCTCAGATTGCAACTTCAAACATGTGTCATTTAAGTTTTATTTTTTTTAACACACTTTCCTAATATTTTTCTAAAATATAAGTAGCCTCCAGTTACTCCGTATAAGATTAGTTAACAGTGAAGGTCCTGACAGGATCGGTCAAGCTGTTTTAGAGATAAACTGAAAAACAAACAGAGAGACAAAAAAAACTACTTTAATTATATTACATTTTGTTCAAAAACTATTATTTTGATACAGATTAGAGTACCTACCTACTTAATGTATACAGTATCAACATTACTTTAATTTTATTTATTTGGTTAGGGTATGCATAGATACAGATTTTGAATGTAATTAAATAACACTAATTGAGTGTTTAAGTCAGCAATTAATTACAGCACTGTTCAATATAAAATCTTGCACAGGTTTTCTAAGAAGTTTTCCTTCAGAATATTCCTTCTAGAAACATTATAATATGATGAAAGAAAAATTGTTTATTGTCTTCTCAGATCAATTGTCATTTTTTATAGTTTTCTAAACTCATAATTGTTGCGATTACAATGGCTGTCCGGTCTAAGCATTATTTATTGCAAGTTATATGAATAAAACATTACCTGAGTTTGCTTTGCCATTTATGAATGAAATAATATTAGAATTACAAATGAGCTTGTAAATTATGATTACACACATCGTTATGTGTGTAACTCTTTCAATACTGAGCCGAATATCGTGTATTTTAATAAAGTGCTGTAAAAAAATAAAGTTAAAAGATGAAAATTCGCGAAAAATAGGGAAAATAATAAATGGAGTTTGTTAGAAATTAATACCAGTTAGGTACATAGTCGCTGCAGTGAGTCCATAGAACGTTGTAAATTATTTTATAGTAGCACAATCACATGACTATAGAAAAAATACTAGTAAATCATTACTCAAGTACAAAATATTTATGATTTAATAATGACAAGCTTAGCCTCGAAGTTTATGACGAACTTTCTTTTGTGACGCAAGGCAACTCTGCAAACATATGTTCCTAATCCAATTAGTAAGGTTCCCTGAAGCCTAGAAGTTCGTGCAGTTCCGAAATATACGAAAATTTTAAATATAAATAAACAATATCGTAATAAATATCGTGTAACTTTATAATTACTCACCGTTTAATAGCCACTAGGCACTAGGAGTAACGAGATTCACACAATTACGGGTTCTGTTAATATTTTGAAACACTATATCACTATTAACAATTAATTAAATAATTATTTTTCAATGAAAACAGACTATCACATTAAGTTTGATTCAGCTGCAGCAGCCATTTGTAAAAATGCAAGTGTTGCCAAAGTTAGATAGTGTTTTCTACCATTTCACTTGTCAAAGTTTTAGGAAGAATAAAAATATCAGAATAGGAGGTTTTAGGCAAGAGTAATTAGTTTATCACGTGTGCGTTGACTCAGTTAGTATTTAATGCATTATTTGTTTTTCTTTCCTCCTAAATGTAGACGTCCTTTATTGATTTTGTGAATCAAAAGTAGTCACTTAGTTTTTTCTTTACTCGAAAGACCGAAAAATTAATAGAAATTTTATTACCAAACGGTAAAACTAAAATACTTGGCATCACCGTGACATTGTTGCGATTCAACTCATGCATTTCTCGATACAGATTTCCATAATCTTTTTTCAATACCAGTTCCAAAATAAAATGTCTAAAATTGTAAAAAACATATTTATGCAAATTGAAACTTTTAAAAAATAATTTTACTGCTCTACAGTATCGTCCAAATGTTAAATCGAAGAGTTTCAAAAATAGCTATAAGTGAAACGTAACGTGTTTATATTTACAAATTCATTCGTTCCGGTAAGAAATTCTTGTGAAAGTGAAACTAAGTAACAAAATATAATCAAAATGACTTCAGGAGTGACGAAGCGACAAATTCTATCAATGTACAAGTTACTTCTGAGAGAAGCTGATAAGTTTTCCAATTACAACTTCAGGTAAGCTCTTTTAAAATCAATGCAAATTACATAACCTCTTTTGGCGTAAAAAATAATAAGGTTACCGTGGTACCAATACTAATTAATGCTAGAAAAAAACATGAATGCAACAACAACATGCAGCAACATGCAATTAAGTAAGAAAGTGTTAATATTCAAATGTATGGACGGCTTATTGCCTGCATATTAATTTATTAGTTCATCCTAGTCATCATGTTCAATAACATCAAAGAGTACAGTAGAAAAATCGGAAATAGGCTACATTGAGACCTCATAAAGTTCTCTAACAAAGTAATAACATCCTAAATAATCATAATACCAAGTGCCAAGATACACTGCAAACTCCGGCAAAATTAAATAGATTTCTTGATAAACTGCAAAATGTACCTTGTTGCCTTTTTGAAACTAAGTGTAATAATATATCTATAATCTGCAATTGATGTATCTATTAATATCGAAGAGGATCAACTTCATCGTAACCAACAATTTGTTTATTGTAAAGACTCCATACTGGGACTAGAGGTTTGCCTAGTTCGGGACCAGAGACAAATTTTTGTGGAGAAAAATTTTCTTGTGTTTTTTCAAAAAAAGTATGTGTTCTTATTGACATATTAAATGGGAAAAAATAAATTCAAATGATTTAAGGTTAGTACCTATATAGTAACATAATACTTTGTTGTTATTAATAGTAACACAGTAGACATAGTACACCGTGTTACTTTTCATAAGTGCTAACATAGTAATTAATTCAACCATTTGAGCCCTAACCCTTATACTGGTACGACGCTGTCATTGTTATTTTGACAAGTTAGGGCTTTAAGTATATAAAAAAACAAGCAAAAATATAATCATTTAAGTATCATGCGTTTTTATCAGACATGTTGCTGGGGAGTTTGATGCACCCCTTCTTCTTTTCAGCACAAACGCTGGGATGTAGTGAAGGGCAGGTTTTTTGGGGGACTGTCCTATGTTATTCCTGACTCTCCAAACATACTGTTCCGCAGCCCTATTTTACTTATACAATATCTTTTAACTCAAAATGAAAATAAAGTATTTTTTGTCATGAACATGACAACACTTTATCTGCATTATATCATTATCACAAGTATTATCTGATAATCTTGACTCATATCTGTTGCAATATATGGTGCAGTTAGTGAAGTAGCTGATTTTTGATGTGCGGGTTAGATTCCCGCTTGGAACAAATATTAGAATAGAATAGAGAATACAATACTCTTTATTGTACACCATAAAAACTTACAAATAATAACTTTAAGGGTACATAGGGTGTTACAATGGGCGGCCTTATCGCTAAAAGCGATCTCTTACAGACAACCTTTAAAATAAACCTTAAAATATTTAACCTTTAAATATTTGTAAGACTAACAGGTTAGTTGTGCCCGGTCTAGTCTAGCTGTTTGTGAGTAAATGTTTGTAAAGGGACCCAAAATACGGGGGAAATTCATAGTGTGGAGCAATGTTTTTAATAACAAAATGAACACCTCTAAGGTGTTGAGTAAATTCATTGGGTAGTTTAAAAGAAAACCCACTAAACTGTAGTGGGAAATAAAAATAAATCGAACAGAAATGCATGACGTGTCTCCACATAAGACCAGATAAATTATAGAAACTATTGTCATCATCTGCCGAGCTTTAACCTTTTATATTGGTGATGAATACCAGACAGAGGAGCATCACAGCCGTATGCTAGGATTCGTTTCAGTTTTCGCACTTAATCCAAGCTATATTGCACGGAAGCCATTGTTCCCGGCCATCAAATGATGATGTTTATTTATTTATTTAATACTTCAAGCACACAAATGTACACAAAACAGACTTAATGTCTTAGGCATGTTTGACAGTTGTTATGGGTAATCAGACAGCCAGTTGTATCCAGGACTATCGCATTAATAGCCATTTACTGGATTGTGAAGGTCCAATAGGCAGTTGCTTCATGTAAATTACATCAGTTGAAGACTGCAAGCATTCCTCAACATATTTGGGACAAGGCTAGGCAAATGATAATTGCCGCTGAATACCAGTATTTAACATAAAGCAACAGGCTGGACACCACAACCCAGTTTTTTGAAAACCCAATACTATAAAGCCCTTCGACCCCCATGGATATTTAATCAGGTAGTAGCACATTAAGATAAACACTAATTCATAATTAAATGGAATTAAAAAGATTATATAGATAGCCATTATCTGACAGGTAAGTTATATAAAAGTAATCTGACATAAGAGTAGTGTTGTATCATAGTGGTTTAAATGATATAGTGACCAAAATTCTGTGGCCCTAGTGAAAAGGGGTATAAGTCCAATTTGGTCGAAAATGAGACACGTGTACCAAAGTGATCAGAAAAAAATGCTTTTTCGACAAAATTGGACTTAAACCCCTTTTCACTAGGGCCACAGAATTGATATGAGTACTTATGGTTAGATAGTTTAGTCACATTGAGAGGTGGAATGAAAGGTGTTTGACAGAAAACCGGTCAAGTGCGAGTCGGACACGCCCATCGAGGGCTTTGTACGTAGGATCATTATAAATAGTTCAGGATACAAATGTATAGTTTTGAGATTTTATTCCTGTAAGTACCATATTTCATAGTGGAAAATTGTGCGTTTTTTGCTGAAAGACCTCATCAAACGGGCCGCAAAGAACTAAATGTACCTACGCGAACGAAGCCGCGAGCGAAGTTATAGTAATACATATTTCCTTTTAAATCAAACTTAACCTCACGCCTGTACAATAGGTTAAGCAGAAGTGTACCTATTATGGTAAACCTACATTTGAACAGTTATGGTATCTAAGTTTATTTCGGTGTTTATTCAAAAAGCTTAATAACGCTTTAATATTCCACAATATAATATTCCACAACGCCATCCTGCCACAAGCTAAGCAGAGCTTGTGCTATGAGGATTAAACAGCTGGCTGATAAACCTACATAAGTAAATATTTCTAAGTATGGAGGCCAGCACATCAAGTTACCCCAATATGTCAAATTTCATCTATAGTATATTGCACATACAATAAGGTTCATAATCAATTGGGAAAGTTTTATAGTTTGGGGTAGGCTGATGTGCTGGTGTCTGTACATATAAATATTCAACATCAACATTAGCTCCTGTCGCCTGTGATACAGGTTTATCTAACCTAGTACAGGCATCTAACATTCGAATCCCTCTGTAATTCTTAATAAGATTATTGTAATTTTATTGTACCCATTTTTAATTTTGAATAAATATATTATTATTATAATTATTATTATTATTATATTATAGATAAATTACACCACCCAGACACTGAACAAAATAATGATCGTGCTCATCACACAAACATTTCTCCTGGGTGGGAATCGAACCCACGCACGACCTCTGAAATCGCCCAGGCGGCCAGTCATAAGCTTTGCCCGACCCAGATAGTGAACCCATGATGGCTTATGGTCGACAGTAGCACTGCAACTATTAAACCAACGCGGTAGTCTTTTAAAGTACAGTCTTAAAGTCTTAAAGTAAGTCATTATCGAAGAGGGGTCTTATAAAAAATAGATAAGAGTTATCACGCTGTCACAATATTTGTTTTGTTACTGATAAAGTTATCGTCAAATGTTTTGAAGAAATATACGGTCAAATTAGCACCAACATCAAGGTCGCGATGCCGATAGCCTATTTCATTAATGTGACCTTTACGATGTTTTACAAATTGCTTTTATTTAACATTGGTTTTGATATATTTTTTTTTTACTGGCCTGTTGGTGGGTTCGATTCCCACCTAGGACAAATGTTTTTGTGATGAACACGATCATTTGTTCTGTGTCTGGGTGTTTTTTCCTAATATAATATACAATGTTTGTATTTAGAAATATATAAGTATGTAAGTATATCAGCTGTTTAGTATCCATAACACAAGCTCTGCTTAGCTTGGGACTAGATGGCGTTGTGTGAAAGTAGTGGAATATTTATTTTATTTATTTTATAAATCTATTATTCTTCTGCTTATCGTGTGGTTAGAGACTTGGTGTCAGAGTTTCAATGCCATAGGCAGAATAGTTAAATGTAGGTTGCAGTTGCTGGTGGCAGTTGTCTGTGTTCATACAAATTGAATTTGACTGATTTTTCTCCGGTTATTGAGGTAGTTTAAGCAGCGTGCTTTAGCTTAGAAGTTGTCACTACTTAAATATGACTACTAATGTCTACAAAGGCTGTAAGTATACTAAGTATTATCCTTGTTTTGGTTTAAATATGATATATTTGCGGATGAATGTATAAAAATTGTGCGTGTAAGCCTGGTGTTCTGTGAAAGTAGTAGTCAGGGAGTCTACTGCTCCATGTAAGTAGGGCTGCCATCCGTCCGGGTTTCCCCGGATTTGTCCTAGTTTGGAAGGCGTCCGGGGAGCGTCCGGGCGGGGTTTTATTTGTAGTCCGGGTTTTACACTTTTCAAATAATCAACGGTCGCGGGCGACTCGAAACGCGCGGCGCTTGGCGTGACACGTGACGCGGCTCGCCCCGCACCCAGTGCCGTGCAGTGTTTTTTTTATATGATTACGTACATTAAACATGTACGACTGATAATAGTTCCTTTTAAAGCTTTTTAAGAAAATTTTGTTTTGTTAAAAGAGTAGAGATATTTTTTTTTGTTACAAGAGTCTAATTTTCTTTTATATAAAGATACGAGAAACGTAAGTTCCTTAAAACTTTAAAAATATTTTTTTCCTTTTTAGACGTAATTTAGTTTAAATTGATTAAAAATAATAAATAAATATTTAAAACCATTAAAACTATATTTTTTTCCACTTTCCACTTAAAAAAAAAAAAATCTCTTGAAACGTCCGGGTAGTAAGATCCAAAATCCGGGGTTTTCACGTTTCTTGTCCTGAGTGACAGACTTTCGAGATGGCAGCCCTACATGTAAGTAGTACTTAGTTTCACATATCGTCGAAAAACATTTATAAAGCATCAGTGGCCAAGTGTCCATAGGTACAACTCGATTTCTATCGGGAAGCCGGGAGGTTTAGAAGAACACGTGATTGTATTCATGATTTCAATTATCTTTCCCAAAGAAACTTTTTTTATACAACGTGTTTTTTTTATATCCCATAACTCTAGGGTATGATTGAGACCATATCAAAGAACCAACTGGCATATGAATTATGTTTCAAACATCCTTTTTTTTTCTACCATACAAAATAATTCGACAAAGTCACGATGGTTATTGTAAAACACCCTTACGTGAAGGAAAAGTGACGTTAGAAAGAAGATTCGTCGTACTGGTGACAATTTTTGAACTAGTTAGGTAATAAAAATAATATTAATAATACTTAAGTAATAATATTTCACGACTATTCACACAACGCCATCTAGTCCCAAGCTAAGCAGAGCTTGTGTTACGGGTACTAAACAACTGATAATTTAATTATGATTGATGATATCTCCGAAACTATGCATTTTTGGACCATCTATTCTAGGAGTTTTAGTATTATTTTTACCTACAGAATATAACCCTAGAGTTAAGGGATATCAAAACACATCAAGTTACCCCAATGTGTCAAATTTTCCCAGTTGAATATGAACCTTATTCCGTTTGAAATGAAGTTGAAAAACGATCAAAGAAATTTGACACATTGGGGTAACTTGACGTGCTGGCGTCTGTACATACACAAAAGCAAACCGACTAAATGAAATGTTTAGTGAAAGAAGTGAGTTTCATTGAATTTGATAGATATTATGTTTTTCTCATGATCTTTTCAGATTAAAGATAAAATAACATACATAAACTCACGCCTTTTATTCCATTTCACTAATGATTCACAAACCATTTGTAGCGACATCTGTCTTAAAACAGTCGAACTAACAACTGATATTCTACATCGCGATGTTAAAGTTATCCGCGCAAGTCTGTCGAGTTGGGTGGATTTTAAATCAATGTTATGATCAAATTTAATAAAGTGTAATGTCCGGTAACCGCACCAATTACTCCTACGACTTACTAATGTGCCAGTTGCACATCAAACAAAACTAACTAAAAATGCTGACTTCAGCGCCATCTAGCAGGGAAATGGCTGACAGCCGCCTAGCCAGTCGTTTGTTTCACCAAGCTCTCTTTTGACTTATCATAAACATATTTTCTTTCGTCATTTTCAGAGCCTACGCATTGAGAAGAGTAAGGGATGGTTTTAAAGATAACAAGAGTCTGACTGAGCCGAAACAAATTAAGAAACAGTACGACTTCGCTATGGAAAACCTCACCACTATAAGGAGACAAGTAAGTCATTTGATGTGTCACATATTTCTTCTCGGTTGATGAATTTATCAATATTGGGGTCATTCCCACTAAATCTATCCGTGAAAAGAGACTCAAATTTGTAACAGGAATCCGGTAACCGCGCGCTACTTGATTTGACCAACGAGCACGCGTGGTGGCCGAGAGATGGCTGTAGTAGGAGTAGTATCTTTATTCATAACAATATTTTGGTTGGTCATGTGGTTAGAGGCCCTGATTGCTATGCCGGAGGTCGTGTTTTCGATTTCCACCTAAACCAAATATTTGTGTGATGAGTACAATCACTTGTTCTGTGGCTGGGTGTAATGAGCGGTTTACATTTTCTGGTGGACAACTGTGTTAATATTTCAGTGCTACCCGGTAAATTAGTGTTAATAAACAATCAAAATAGTGAGTGTCAAGACTATTGCCTATTTGCCGCCAACGGAACTAAAATAAAGACCTATGGCACAGTCTAAAAACATACAGTCGTCCGACGAAGCCGTCTAGACAGGGCAATCGTGCGGGGTGTGAGGGGCGAGACGCGGGAAAAACGATGTTCGTAGTGCGGGAGTTATTATTCAAGTCTAACGCGTGTAGAAGTTGTCGGCATTTTTCCATAGATCAAAGGCGTCGTCCTACTGTATTAATATTTATACTGTGCCTATGGTGTCAAAAGACTGGTAACGACTAACTCATGAATTGACTCTTGACAAACGACACGTACTATGCGTTTCAAATGAGAATAGGAACGTCAATGACCTCTATCTGTCAGATGTCACTAGAAAAGTACGGTCCACAAGGCTAATTCATTTAAGACGTTTTTTTTTCATTTTGAATAACTGCCACTCGGTAAAACAAAAAAATTAATAAAATTGATCTTCGAATAAGAGTTTCGTTGCAGACCGCACTTTTCAAGTGACATCTGACAGATAGAGGTCATTGACGTTCCAATTCTCATTTGAAACGCATAGTACAAGAGTGTGTCTAAGCCATACTGATCATCTATACTTCTATACTAATATTATAAAGAGGTAAAATTTGTAAGTTTGTAAGTTTGTATGTAGGGGGTAATCTTCGGAAGTAATGATCCAATTTTAAAAATCTATACTTCTATATCTATACTAATCTATACTTCTATACTAATATTATAAAGAGGTAAAATTTGTAAGTTTGTAAGTTTGTAAGTTTGTATGTAGGGGGTAATCTTCGGAAGTAATGATCCAATTTTAAAAATTATTGTACAGGTGGAAAGCTACACTATTCCCGATGGACATAGGCTACTTTTTATCCCCGTATTCCCACGGGAACGGAAACTACGCGGGTGAAACTGCGCGACGTCTGCTAGTTGCTTATATATTACGTACAAAATAAAAACTTAGCTTACGCTACTACATGACACATCTTTAGTATACGCTATGCCGTTACATATGTATTTAGAAAGATATAAGTATGTTTATGAATTGTTCGTTACCCATAACACAAGCTCTGCTTAGGTTGAGACTAAATGGAGTTGTGTGAAAGTTATGGAATATTTTATTTACATCAAATGCGACTTTGTATTGTAATATCTTTTGTTTTCATTTCAGATTATAGTTGGAGATTTATATCGGACCGATAAACTGGTGATAGAAAATCAACAGTAAAAGATACAGAATGCTTTAGAAGACACCATCACAGGCTATGCTATGCTGAAGACGAGAAAATATAAGACTTGTACAATCCATGTGAAATCAGAAGGAGATGAAATCTTTTAGCAATGAGACATGCGTGCTACCCGGTAGAGGTAGGGTTGGTAAACTCGTATTATTATCATTGTTGTTTAAAAAAGTAATGAAAGAAAAGAAAGAAAAAAAGAAACATTATTTATTTGGGATTTAATAGCCAGAAACTAAATCTAACATATTAAATAACGAAGTACCTGCGCGCAGGTATTATGTTATTTAATACATAAGGTAGCCCCCCAAATCGGCCACCAGTCACCATTTCCCAGTGTTTGTGGTAAGAAGAAAAAGAAACAAACTTCCCAGGAACACATCTGTCTATTAAGTTGGGAGAACTTGAATTTATACAATACTATTAGATGGCAGGCGGTTTCAACCGCGTAGTTCCCGTTCCCGTGGGAATATAGGCATAAAAATAATTTATGTCACCCGGAGGGAGTGTAGCTTCCCAACGCTGAAATATTTTTTTAAATCTGTCCAGTATTTTTTAAGTTATTTGTTACATACAAATCTTTCTACTCTATAATATTAGTATACATAATGCTTAGTAATATACATATAATATAAACTCAAGTATAAAGGAAACATAAACTTACAAAAACTTAATAAATAAAAGCCTCCAAGTAGGTTTAGTGAGCACCGAAGTGAGTTTACCGACGCTGCCGCTAGCAGATCGCGCGTGCCTCAGTTTTAAAAGGAGGCATCTACTTCTGGCACGTGGTTAGGAGCGGTTCACGCTAAATTTATGAATAGATTTAAACTCCCCACCCCTTCCCTCCTTCTGGTAATTTGAAAATGGCCTCTAAGATCATCCATACAATATTTTTATTTTTTTCCAAGTATACGAACTATCGCATTTGTTTTAATTATGTACAGAGGCCAGATCATCACGCTACCCCAATGTGTCAAATTTCTTTGATAGCTTTTCAACTTTATTGCTAACAAAATAAGGTTCATATTCCAATGGGAAACTTTGACTGTTCGGGGGAATATACAGACAAAGTTCCGCGTTTATTGTATAGTGTAATAAGTCGAGCACGTGTAGCATGGTCATTGTAGAAAAGTGATATGTCGAGTCGACGTAAGAATCGACAGTCACAGATGGTAGGAACATTTCTTCCGATTATGGAGTACATCATGCAACATACAGGATATTTAAACTTCTATACTAATATTATGAAGCAGAAGAGTTTGTTTGTTTGGTTGAACGTGCTAATCTCAGAAACTACCGGCTCGTATTGAAAAAATATTTTTGCGTTGGATAGTCCATTTATCGAGGAAGGCTATAGGCTATATGTATATGGTGACTGGTAATTAGTGACCGATACTTAAACACGGTCGTGATTGTATTCATGATTTCAATAAACTTTCCCAAACTAACTTTTTTTTATACACAATATAACAATTAAATAACAAAAATGCTGTTTGAAATACCCGCGCGCGCCTCTGATCGCTCACAGTAGGCACGAATCGGCACGAGCTATCAGCTGATAGTCTGAGCTCGGGAAGGGCAAAATGTACTAGTAGTAGTAGCGTCACACGCTCCCCCGCCACCCCCACCGCTCCCGTTGTGCAGTACCTACTCTCGTAATTGAATTAATTGAAATTTAATGAGTATAAAAAAAAGTTTCTTTGGGAAAGTTATTCGTATTCATGAGTACAATCACGTGTTTAAGTATCAGACACTAATTACCAGTCACCCTATATAACATCACGCTATGACCAATAGGAGCGGAGCAGCAATAACAAATGTTGTAATCGGGGAAAACAGCGTGCGCTGCGTAAACGGATTAAATTACGCAAAAATCAAGTATTACAAAACTATTCCTCTTTAGAAGTTCTAAAAAAATGTCCTCGACAGCATATCTATCCCTTAAGGTTAAATCACTATAACCCTTTTTACGTAAATCAAACTTGTTCTAAAATAATGCATTATTTGCGAGGAAGTTTTTATTAACATGGTACTTATTAATATTTAAACCTTATCCAAATAAATAAATTAATCATCACAAGTGGACAAAATTGCTATTGACATTATTTGATTTCAATTAATATCTTAAAAGATATCATGGTTTTAAAATAACTCTTCAACATAATTAAAATACTCGGTGCGCGGGCGGTGCGTGAGGGGGAGGGCGGGCGCCTGACGCCCTCCGGTATCTCTCCGAGGTACCATGCAAGAATGTACTCGGATGCAAAAATACTCGGTTCGGTGCTCTGTGTTCAAAACGAAAGAAATATTTCGACAATCTGTAGCTTTATCGATACTTTTGTTGACAAAATCTGTTACTGCGATTATCATGCTACTTTTTCTTCTAGATATTTTACTTTACCGATGTCAATGATGTCTAAGATAAACTTAGGTAAAAGTTACATATAAAATGAAAAAGACTATATTTTAGAATTAGACTCTTATAATCTCCTTGGCTGCTCTGAAAATATTCAAACGTGAAATGAATGAAAGAAAATACATTTAACATTAAATTTATTTGACTGTTATTATGTTGATATTATAGAACGCTTTTATTTAGTTTTAAATGTTAAATTGAATCTTTGCTAATGTAGTCCTTGAAATCCATTTTTGGTTTAAGATAACATGCTCTCGAAATTGTATTAAAATAAAGATCCCTGTACTACTAACTAACTTAATTTATGCGATCGCGAACAATGACAATTTTATGTTGGTAACGCAAGTAACACGTAAGTAATTCTCGTTACGTGGGGTCGACCCGCAATTTCCCCTTTTTTTGCAAGTTTTAAATGTACAGACAGCACATCAAGTTACCCCAATGTGTCAAATTTTCCCAATTGAATATGAACCTTATTCTGTTTGACATAAAGTTGAAAAACAATTAAAGAAATTTGACACATTGGGGTAACTTGACGTGTTGGCGTCTGTACATACTTACCTAAATGCTTTTATAATTTTAAGCTTAAATCCGGAAATTAAATATCGGGTTTTTGTGTAACACGATTATCGTTGAACGTTTCTAAAACGTCAAATTGTATTTCACCAAGAAATTCTATGTATTAATACAATGCATTTCTGTTATTTGTAAAAATTATGCTATAAGTTTATTGATTAGTTGTTAGTACTATAAATAAATTAATGTTGAGAATTTACTTTGTTTGTTTTTCTATTCTGTGTCAAAATGGGTAAATATTGTAAGGGATTTTATATAGTACCTGCAGAGTTATTACGTATCGCCATTGAAAGTTCATATTGATGATCACTGAGCAAAAAGTGTCCAACGATACTGTCAAACAGCTAGTTTTGTATTGACATCAGTGAGTATCTAGGATGACGTCATGCGGTCTTTAACCCATTAACTACCTAAGTCGGATTTATCCGACAATTAAGTAAAATAACTACCTCTCTCGTAACACGTCTTAATATAACAGTTCGTTACTCAGTAAATTTTATTTCAAATTAGTATTTTTGTGTATTTATTTGATATGTCTATTCAAATAGTCATGTATGGTAAAATCAACCACCAACCATCTAAAATCGTGATAACCCAGAGGTTAAGGCGCCTACCTCTCATGCACGAGGTTGTGGTTCAAATCCGGGCAAGTACCAATGTTACTTTTTCAATTCTTAAGCACTTTCTAAGTTTATCTTAGACATCATTGACATCGGTGAAGGATAACATCATGAGGAAACCTGGACTTGTAGATAATATAAGTTTAAAATCGCCAATCCGCCTTGTAGCCCGTCGGAAATAGACAATAAATTCGCAAAGCGTGATGTAGTTCTGCATTTTTGGTATGTTGTATGGGTGTGTTAGGGTAGTTTAAATTAAAAAATGCAACTTCGTAAACCTTGTGGAAAATGAGAAAATCGAGAAAATTTTCGAAATTTGTGGTGTTTTTATGGTATTTGCCTTGCATGGCCAAAACTATGCATTTTTTGCGAACGATGTTGTCTACAAGTATAAACTGTATTCAATAACCTACAATTTGAGTCCTATTTTGGCTCTATTGACCCTATAGAAGCTGAGCTAGAACACTTGAAAGATGACCAATTTTTCTCGAAAATAGCTTTTTCTCGATTTTTTTGACATATTTCGTAAGATATTCGCAAAACTGCTTGTTTTACAGAAAAGAATAACCAAAAATATTTTTAAGTACATATTTAGCTACCATCACTGCCTAAAACGAGGTCTGTGAGACCTACAGTTCACTCTTAATCTTAATAAAACGCGAAAACCCAAATAATTTACAGAGTCAAAATAATATAAGTATACAGGTTTATTGCAAATTAGACAGAAATTTTATTAATAGCTTGGAAGGTCTTTTAAATTCATACCCAAAATTCGTTTACTGCCGACCAGCCAAGTACACACATCAAAAGTGTCTAGGGATCAACATATATTTTTGCAATAACTTTTCTCCTGATTGATATTAATTAAAATTTTCTTTAAGGATTCATCAAATAAAGTGTTTTCGTTTGTCACAGTAACGATAAACCAAGTCACCTTTGCATTAATAAAGAAATTTGCCATTTTCCTAATAAAGGGATTTTTTGACATTTGAACCACTAACATTAAAGTTCGAAAAAAAGACTGAAATAACAGTTTTCTTTAAAATTTTATTGGGTAACTTAAACAATTAATAATCCGTGTTTCTACCGCGAACACTAACAACACAAGAACATCGGTTTGGCATACTCAAAATGAGTTCATCCAAATCACGCTGGGGAATGGCCGCCCATGTTCGTTGCAACAACAAAAAAAGGTCTTCTTGCGGCTGGATACCCTCCATATTCGGCAGAGCTCTTCTCTGTAGCATATCCCATGCATGCTCAATCGGGTTCAAGTCTGGCGACTGAGCAGGCCAGGGCAGGACATTGATGTTAGCTGCGGCGAGAGTCTGTCTTACAACTCGTGAGGCTTCATCACTCTTCAGGGAACTTAATTAGCGACCAAACAATCAGAAACCGCTTGCATGAAGTGAACCTTCATTCCCGAAGACCGCTACGGGTACCACCTACAGCAATGCACAATCGTAGGATTCGATATCAATGGGCTCTTGAACACAGAAATTGGGCAGAAGAACAATGGCGTTTCGTGTGCTTTTCTGATGAGTCTCGTTTTGGTATGAGACCGGATACAAGACGTATACGACACTGGAGAACCCCTGGACGCCAACAGCGATTAAAATCCTGCCAGGAAGTCCATCCTTATAGTGGTGGAACTATCATGGTATGGGCGGGTATTTGGATCAGCGGAAGAACTGAGTTGATATGGATCAGAGGCAACCTCAACGCTCAAATTTATGCTGAGACGATTGTATCAGACGTCATCGTTCCTCTACAAATGCAAATCGGTCCCTTATTTCAGTTAATGCATGATAATGCACGACCGCACACCGCAAGAGTTGTAAGACAGACTCTCGCCGCAGCTAACATCAATGTCCTGCCCTGGCCTGCTCAGTCGCCAGACTTGAACCCGATTGAGCATGCATGGGATATGCTACAGAGAAGAGCTCTGCCGAATATGGAGGGTATCCAGTCGCAAGAAGACCTTTTTTTGTTGTTGCAACGAACATGGGCGGCCATTCCACAGCGTGATTTGGATGAACTCATTTTGAGTATGCCAAACCGATGTTCTTGTGTTGTTAGTGTTCGCGGTAGAAACACGGATTATTAATTGTTTAAGTTACCCAATAAAATTTTAAAGAAAACTGTTATTTCAGTCTTTTTTTCGAACTTTAATGTTAGTGGTTCAAATGTCAAAAATCCCTTTATTAGGAAAATGGCAAATTTCTTTATTAATGCAAAGGTGACTTGGTTTATCGTTACTGTGACAAACGAAAACACTTTATTTGATGAATCCTTAAAGAAAATTTTAATTAATATCAATCAGGAGAAAAGTTATTGCAAAAATATATGTTGATCCCTAGACACTTTTGATGTGTGTAGGTGTCAGACTCACGCACGAGGGGTTACATATCATTTTCTTAAAAAAATGGCAAAAAGATACGTTTGTTGAATGGAAGCGTTTAGTATTTTTTTTACAGTGTTAACAGAAGTATATTATGATTGATGGTTTATGAAATACAGCCTGGTAACATACGGACAAACAGTGGAGCATCCAGTTTTGGATACGGAACCGTAAAAAAGGCCATTGACTATGAATTGTTCATAGTCAATCTTCTTTTTTTCCGGGGTTGGGATTCCTGTTCCTTGTGATGATGGGGAAGATCAAAAAGAACGCGTTCATGGTCTTCCTCTTGATCGTGTTCCTCTTCATTATTCTGAGGAAGAACTTCTTTTTCGTCTTCCTCTGAGTCATCCCCAATGGATGCTATGTTGTTGCACGACTTCCCTCCACAATTCAAACAAAGAGCTGAGCATTTCAGCCCAGCTTTTAAGCAGCTGCATGCCCCTCTACATTCCTTTTTGCATTTGCAGGCTATCATTTTTAGAAGCTGGGCTGGAGCTGGCTCTTTGTTTGTTGTGATCGGGATTAGGCCACGGGTGCTGATTTCCCAGCCCCACTTAGTGGGATCCTTTTTTACCCCCAGCCACTTTTGCACTTGGTGGTAGGTGCGAAAGGCATGAAAAGCGGAAGCTTCGGTAGTAGGTGGCAAACGTGCGAGATTCGTTTTTGCATTTGCCGCTGTTTTCACAAACAACGTGAATCTCAGGTCATGCAGTGTCTGAGTACTCGCAACGCCTCCGTATAGAGCTACCAGACAACTTTCACCAGCTTCCGCAATATTTTCCTGCGTTGCATCTGGCTGAAAGAGTCTACAAGGTCCTGCCTTTTCTGAAATTGACCCCACAATTTCTGTTTTCCTTGCCAAAAAAGAGCAGACGTGGTATCACATCCCGTGAAAGCGTGGATAAACAGTTCCATTTTATTGGGCATTTCAACTTCTCCTCGGTTGAACGCGTTAGTGGTATATTGAACGCACCCGGCCTCGTTTCTATTGCGCCCACGTTTCTGAAAGCGCAAGTTCTTGACATCAGTACCCAAACCACAGAGGAGAACAAGCAGGTCTACATCCTCTCCCACTACGATCACTTGGGCGTTGCTCTTGGTCTTTTCTAACGCCATTAAAATGATGTCACGGTCAGCGTCGTCCTTTGCTATCCTCGTTTCTTTTGTTTCTTTTCTGTTAGCTTGAATGGTGAATTGGTGATCTACACATCAGAGTATGGGTGTTAACAAACGACAGAAACAATAATTCTAATATTTGCCTCTAAAACCCATTTTAACTATTTCATTGTTTTGAGATTGTGAGTGACCTGTTAGTCTTACAGACTTCATTTTGGGCTCTTATAAATGCATAATAAGTACTTAAAAATATTTTTGGTTATTCTTTTCTGTAAAACAAGCAGTTTTGCGAATATCTTACGAAATATGTCAAAAAAATCGAGAAAAAGCTATTTTCGAGAAAAATTGGTCATCTTTCAAGTGTTCTAGCTCAGCTTCTATAGGGTCAATAGAGCCAAAATAGGACTCAAATTGTAGGTTATTGAATACAGTTTATACTTGTAGACAACATCGTTCGCAAAAAATGCATAGTTTTGGCCATGCAAGGCAAATACCATAAAAACACCACAAATTTCGAAAATTTTCTCGATTTTCTCATTTTCCACAAGGTTTACGAAGTTGCATTTTTTAATTTAAACTACCCTAACACACCCATACAACATACCAAAAATGCAGAACTACATCACGCTTTGCGAATTTAGAATGATTTTCTGTCTATTTCCGACGGGCTATTGAGCAAGCGTGGGGATCAATGCTTGAGATTCTCTGTATGAGAAGAGGCCTGTTGCCCTGCAGTGGGACAGTAACTGGATGGTAATTATTATTATTGTATTAGAAAATAATAACAATAAAACGTTAATTCACAGAAAAATACAGATAGTACAAACTTATTATTTCAAACAGTACTTGGTAAACCTGCACAAATCTGATTTATAACTATGCCTCTTAAACTAGGATAAACCCAATTATATTATAAGTAAATAAAGGTGTAGATAGGTTACATAAACAACATTCGATCTTCAAAAACGGCACACTAACGCACGCACGCGTCCGTTGACGCCGCGACGCGACACTGAGGTCAAGTGTGGATAGTTAGCCACATTTTAACGTGTCGCTTGCTGAGTGCTTATAACCTATCTACACCTTTTTGCATATAGGTAATATAAATATTCCACAACTTTTCACACAACACCATTTAGTCCCAAGTTAAGATTGAGAGCTTGTGTTATGGGAACTAAACAGCTGATAAACATACTTATAAACATACTTATATATTTCTAAATACATACATATTATAGATAAATTACACCCAGACACAACAAATGATCGTGCTCATCACACCAACATTTGTCCTGGATGGGAATCGAACCCACGACCTCCGGCATAGCAGTCAGGATCACTAACTACTAGACCAACAGGCCAGTCAATATCATTGGATAATTTCTGAAAATTAAATAAAGAAGATAAAAATAATAATTAAGAAGATTCATGAAAATGTTATTCGTCACGATTCTTATTGATACTTGAAGTTTTCTTCCAACTTTTCTGCAGTAAAAGAACCGGATACTGCTTTCTTTTACGTAAATACTAAACACTAGTATTGTTCTCAAATCAGTGTACAGTCGTCATCTAAAGAAGAAAACGGGTATTTTAATACTAATACTTTTCTTACATGACTGCTATTTCGAAGGTCGTGGGTTCAATTCCCACCCAAGACAAATGTTTGTGTGATGAGCACGATCATGTTCTTGTGTCTGGTTGGAATTTATCTATAATACTTACGTACCTATGTATTTAGAAATATATAGGGTGACTGGTAATTAGTGAGCGATACTTAAACACGTGATTGTATTCATGATTTCAATAAACTTCCCATAGATACTTTTTAGGGTTCCGTTGTCAACTAGGAACCCTTATAGTTTCGCCATGTCTGTCTGTCCGTCCGTCCGTCCTCGCTTAATCTGTGTGACCGTTAGCACTAGAAAGCTGAAATTTGGTACCAATACTTATGTGTATCAATCACGCCGACAAAGTGGTAAAATAAAATTTGGAAAAAAATGTTTTTTATTAGGGTAGCCCCCCTATATGTAAAGTGGGAAGTGATTTTTTTTTAATTTCAACCCTAATGTGTGATATATTGTTGGAAAGGTATTTAAAAATGAATTGGGGTTTACTAAAATCATTTTTAGATAATGTCAATAATTTCGGAAATGTGTCCCCCCCCCCCCCCCCCCCTCTAACTTTTGAACCATAAGTTTAGAAAATATTAGAACTAAGACTTTTTCACAACTTCATGGGACCGTAGACTTAAGTATGCGGTTTAAATTTTAACTAGGTACGCGTTTCTGAAAGACATGGTCTTGACAGACGGACAGACGGACAGACAACTAAATCATATAGTTAATGATTCCGTTTTTGCTTTGGAGGTGCGGACCTCTAAAAAACCTCTCACATTAACCCAATAACTGTTTAGAAAAAGGGTCAAATGGCTAAAAATAGTCTGTTTTTTCGTTTGCAAGTTTCTGTTTCACTGTACCGCCTCTAAATCATTACAGTAACATACGGTCAGTGTTTCCAGTACAGTCAATGTTTCACTTTGAACATGATAATATTAATTCTGGGACTCCTGGCCTCGGTCTCTGCCGGTACCTCAACTGACAACAAGGAGTCCTACAAGAATCAACGTAAGATATTTTTTGTTCATTCTATGACTCGTATTTTTTATGCTTAGAAAACAAAATAAAAAATAAATGGTATTTATTTCTGTAAATGGGTTTTCACAAACACTTTTACCCGTAATTTTTTTAACTAGTATCTAGATGAGACTGGTGTTTCACTCTGAGAAGAACAAACACAAAACACAGATCTTTTGGGGTAGGCAGAAACTGCAGGTAATTATGCCGTTGGTCCTAGTTGCCATTTCGTCGTTGATAGTGCAATTCCGCGTAACTACAATTGTTAAATACTGCGAATATACACCTTATCACAGTCAGCGAAGGTGTATATTCGCAGTATTTAACAATTGTAGTTACGCGGAATTGCAGTATCCACGACGATTTATAGATATTTGACAGTCGTTTTGGTTAGTAAGACAGTACCCTACGATAGTCTGGCTATCTGTGTGGTTCTTTCCTCAAAATACCATCTCAGACACTAATCTGCATGGATCTTACATGGTCTGACCAAGATAATGTCTGGACTTTAAAAGAGACTATGACCTCTGAGTTTCTTTTGGTGTTTCTTCTCAGAGTAGTCAGGCAGTGAAACTCCGATCTTATCTACTAGCAAAAAAAAAGACGTGTAAATAGTGTTTGTGAAAACCTATTTATATAAATAAATATCATTTCTCATTAACAATCTACCCCTTGGTTGATAAGCGTAATCAATAATTACTACATCTATTTTTTGTTTAGAAATTAGTCTCTAATGTGTTCTTTAAAGCTATTGCGTTAGATAAAATTTGTGTAACAAAATATATACATAAGTATAACCTAACCTAACTTACCATACCTACACTATAGCTAACCTAACTAGCGAACCTAACTACCTTACTGAAATGCATTGATTTTGAAAGATACAAAATTCATAATTTTAAACTGAACTACTGCGCTGCGTGTCTCTACGTTACATATAATACTAGAGTAGACCAGCTTAGTAGTATTTGAAGTAGTAGTAGTAGGAGGTAATAATTTAACTAGATTGGTATATCATCTTTACATTAAGTACTACTGTGACTGGCTTGTTGATCTAGTGCTTGGTGGCCCTGACTGCTATGCCGGAGGTCGTGGGTTCGACTCACACCCAAGACAAGTGTCTGTGTGATGAGTACAATCATTTGTTCTGTCTGATCTCAATTAGGGTTGTGGGCATGTCCGTGCCCACAACGGGGGATCCGCACTTGCCTTCCGGCATTTCCACTCACTCACGTCTGCTTTATAAATGAATACTAGATTCTTACAAATATAAACTGTTCTTTCTTTGTGTCGTTGCGATGAAGATTCTTTTGGAGGTATGAGGTACAGGGTGTAAAGTTCCTCATCCACCATTGAAAAGGGAGGATCCTCCGACCAGACGGGTGTTGTGTCTGGTGGGCTAACAACTGCCCGACGCGGCGACGGTTGTAGTCGGGAACTTGTATACGTTCAAATTGCGCGGATAACTCTGATACCGCGATGTAGGATATCGGTCATTAGTTCGTATGTGGCGAGATAGATGTCGCTACATTCTTTTACTCAAGTTTACACTTACAGTTAACGGGTAATACGCGCAAATATGCGTGCAAGCCCGTAAATTGTTTGAAAACATACAATGCCTAGAATGAACTGCCTCATGGAAACAAAGAATGGCAGTTATTAAGTATTTAGTCACAACTCCCAAAAATACTGTAAATTACTATTATTAGATAGTTTTAGTTTTTTTATCTCGGATCCTTTGGGTTCCGGACCTTTGGAAGGCGTACGAGGGGCCGAAGCCAGCTCGCAGAGGCCCTTTGTCGTTTTAAATGAAGTGAGGCACCAATCGCAGATATTCCCTGTCATTATGAAAATGCATCCAAGGAAAACCTACGACTAGTGCAGGACTATTGCGGACTAAAGCAACAAATGTATTGGGCTATGGGTTAGGGGTGGATAAGGTGAACTGGTTACCTAGTACTATGGAAGGACTATGGCCCCTGCCTCATCAATGCTTAATAAATACACGAATAAAATGCGAATTTTCACTCAAGCCGGCCAACTAAGGCAAGAAAGAGATGGGAGCTCCGTTCGTCGTCAGTGCTCACTCTGGGCGGCCAATAAAGGCAAGCCAGAGATGAGGAACAAGACTTCTCCCGGGAGATCGGGTCCGTAGTGGGGTCGCTACTGCCCAACAGCTCGCCACAGGCTGCCCTACGGGGCTATTATTATTATTATCGTGGAGTTAGTGAATAACATGGTATCAGAGTTTTTAATGCCACCATGAGCCTTTGACTTGGCTTCACAAGCCGTTGAGAAATGTCTCTCAGTCTTGCCGTTTCCTCACGATGTTTTTCTTCTCCGCAAGTGATAATTAAACAACGCTCATGAATTCGTAATAATTACTGTTTATTAATGTTTAATTACTGATCCTTAAATGCTACTATCATTATTGTAAAAAAATGTTGTGCCCGACAGGGTCCATGTGAACTATAATAATATAATAATAATAATAATAATAATGTTTATTCATCAATCATAAGGTACATTATAAATACAATTTTGGCTTAAATTTACGTAAAGTTCACACATGTTATGTGCCTGAACTAGGTAATCCTGTGTTTCAGGCGATAGGAGGTAGGTACAATTCTTTTTCTTGTTAAATAATCACAAAAAACAAACGTTATATACTAGTCATCTTATGTTATAAGTTTAAAGGTGTAAATGAAAAAATAACAATATATCTTAGATTTAAATAAAATACGAACAATGTCTATCTTAATACAATTAATAACTTCTCTGTGTCGACATAGGACATACTTTGAAGAGTTTCCTTGAGAGTCTTCTTGCAATTACAATAATTTAGGTAATAAATGTTTGTTAGTGCGTTTAGTCTGTTATATAATAGTGGTCCAAGGAACATATAAAATTTGGTCGTGAAAGCATGTTTTGTGCTTTTATTAACGCAAACTAAATCCTTCCGTCTTTTTTTAGTTAATTCAGTGCAATACGGAAGGGCTGTATGTTGTTTAAGTACGGTGCTCATTATGAATAACTGTCGAACTGTCAGTACTTCACAAGATTTATAGAGAAGGTTAGTGGGAAATAGGAAAGGGCGACAAGTAGACACCTTGAGGATCGCTCTTTGCGCTCTCTCGATGGGAAGTAACAAAGTTTTACCCACCCCACCCCATGAGGTAATGCAGTATGTCAGAATTGACTGACACAGAGCAAAGTAAACTTGCCTAGTTAGTTTTGGGTCTGCAATATATCGCAGCTTTTTAAATATGAATATAAGCTTGCGAATTCTAATATGTAAAGCGTCTATGTATGGTTTGAAAGAAAGGGTATCGTCTATAATAATACCAAGGTATTTTATTTTGTTAGTCATGTTAATATTTGGACACATGCACTCACTATTTAGAGGGGCTGAACAACAATGAGCAAACAACTTTGGGGCAATGATAGGTGCTTGTTTCCGCATCGAGAACTTCATGAAATTTGTCTTATCCGCATTCAGTGTTAATAAATTATGATGGAGCCAATTATTTACAATATTGAACCCGTGTTGCGCAAACTTGTACACTTCAGTTTCTGAGTCAGCCGAGAAAAGTAGAGCAGTGTCGTCAGCGTAAGATATGATCATACCATGTTCTAGCTTTAATTTGCATAGGTCATTTATGTATATTAAGAACATAGTGGGCCCCAAAATACTTCCTTGGGGGACACCAAAAAACGTATTTTTTAGGTCAGCACTGAGTACATTGTCAATCTTTACGCACTGGGTACGGTCTTCTAAATAACTTTTAAAGAGTTGCAGCTGGGTGCCTCTTACACCTAAAGTTTCAAGCTTTCGCAACAGAATGGGAATTGAAACTGTGTCAAAAGCCTTGGCGAGGTCCAGGAAAATTCCTACTGTGTGGCTACCCTTGTCCAGTTCCCGTGCTATATAGTCGGTCAGATGATGTACGGCATCGGCAGTTGATACTTTAGGCCTAAATCCAAACTGCCGCTCAGACAAAATAGATTTATCCTCCAGATATTTAAACAATCTTTTGTTCATAATTTTCTCTAATATCTTCGACATACAGGGCAGTACAGAAATAGGTCTGTAATTTGTCACTTGCTCTTTACTACCCGACTTATAGACGGGCACAACAATCGCTTTTTTAAGACACGTGGGAAAAATACCTGAAGATAAACAGATGCGGAAAGTATAAGTAAGTGGTGGTACTAAAATATGCTTGAACTGTTTGAGAATTTTAGTGGAAATATTATCCCAGCCAACGGCACAGTCGTCTTTCAAGGTCATAATTATACTTTCAACTTCAGTCTCATCAGTATCTAGCATTGCGAAGGATGTTAAAGTGTTGCAACCCATAAAAGTACTGCTTGTTAGGTGCTGTGTGGAATGTGGTTGACCCCGGTTTTTTTCTGCTAAGCATTTTCCCACATTAACAAAAAAGTTATTTGCTATGTTTGCAGAAGTCAGCTGTGACGAGTGTGCTTGCAATAAACCTGACGAAGATTCTTTTTGTTTTGATATGTATGTAACATTTTTAACATACTGCCAGATTCTTTTAGTATTAGTTCCAGCCTTTTCCAGTTCAATTTTATCGTAACTGCATTTAATTTTTCTGAGAAGGTTATTACAAAAATTGCGATATCTTTTGTATGTCAATTGTATCACTGCATTGTTTGGTTGAGATTTAGCTTTCATGTGCAGTTTGTCTCTATGCTTCATACAGCGGATAAGACCTGTTGTGATCCAGGGTTTTATGTTGCAATTTTTGTTGCTCAACTGCATAATTTCCGTATTTTTCTGAATTGCAAGCTGTACATTTTCTATTACATACAACATACAATACTGCGGATCAGCGGAATTATAGACTGGATTAAAGTTGATGACGCGCAAATCTTCCTCAAGTTTATTTTTATTCAATTTTAAAATTGTGCGAGTGTTTTGCTTAACTATGTTACAATCTAGAGTTAGTAGGGCAGCATTGTGATCTGTTATTGTCGAATTAACAACGAGTGCAAGCGAGGGGTAATTTGATTTTAGCATGACATGATCCAAGCAGGAGCCACTATGGTGTGTAGGAAAGTTGTGTGCGGGGAGCAGGCCATGGTATGCACATAGGTTAAGGTAGTCCTGAGCAGATGCGTCAGAACTTCCTGGGAGAATATTGATATTTATATCTCCAATCACAATCGTGTTTTTGATGGATGACAGGTTATGCAAGACATCATTCAGCGATTCCGTGAAATTGTTAACATTTTTAAAGGAAGGAGGTCGATATAATGCTAATATTGCAAAGTCTGATCCGATCCTCACAACCAAACTGTTGCAGTCGTGCATATTTGGTTCCTCAACTGACACCTCTAAATGATTCCTTACATAAACTATCACTCAAAAGCAAAAGCTATCAAAATTCTTAAAAATACTACGAATATTTTGTGTTAATACGGTTAGTGGACTTTTGTACCCGGAAAGATATTGTTTGCAATTCTCAGCTTCACAAACCTTTGACTCGGAAACAGAGAAATCATCTAAATCATT
Source organism: Euplexia lucipara (assembly GCA_921972225.1). Classification (NCBI taxonomy): domain Eukaryota; kingdom Metazoa; phylum Arthropoda; class Insecta; order Lepidoptera; family Noctuidae; genus Euplexia; species Euplexia lucipara. The sequence continues at coordinate 11,895,891 of OV179169.1, read as the reverse complement.
TATTATATTATTTATCATAACTATGGTACTAAAAATAGATATAAAGTCTAAAGAGTGGTCTAAATAAAAAAACTTATAAGCGGCGCTCTCAGGCGCCTGCATAGTCAATGGAATTTATGTACCTTTTTTCGGCCATTATTCTCGCTGGACAGTCCGCTGCGCCTGTGCTGTGCTTGTCTGGCTTTTTGAAATGCGAGCAAGTAGCACATTTTGGCTCAGTTTCCTTTTTTTGACATTCTTTTATCGAGTGTCCTTGATCGCCACAGTGTCCGCAGGTATGTGAGGTCTGGCGACAAAACTTGGCGGCATGACCATACTGCTGGCACTTGTAGCACCGTGTGACCAACGTAAAGTCTCTGACAGGGCACGATGACCAATTCACAAATACTCGGTCTTTTGAGATCAGGGCTTTACGTATGGTTGCAGGTACTTCTACTACGTAATTGCAGTGGTCAGCGTCTTTCTTACCTGACTTGTGGCTCAATCTAATCAAAGTCAAAAACTTCTCAAGGCTGCAGTCCTGTAGTGTCTCGGCAAGATTTTGGTGGTATAAGCACGCAAAGACTTCATTTTCTGTCATGGATGTCGGCACTCCTAGGATAACAACCCTTGGCTTCCTTTTATAAGGCTCATCGACTGTTAGACCTGACTTATGTAACTGCTCCGATTTCCTCAGCTTCTCGATATCGTCTTTCGTCTCGGTGCTGATGATGACTCCGCCATTTCTGGTCTTGCGCAGTCCTCTAACTTGAAGCTTCATCTGTTCAGGGCTGATAATTTTTTGGACGAGTGACTTTGTCTCATCACTAGACCTCAATTTATCTTGCGGGTAAATGGCCACAGAACTTACATTTGACGGCTGGATGAAGTTGTTTGCTCCTTTCTTCACCATGTCCGAAAAGGAGATACCCATAGCAGGTTTTATAGATTCTCCGACTTTTAGCTTGAGCTCCTGGAGTTGCTGTGAAAGGTCGAGCTGACTTTCAAGTGCTTTCAAAGCATTATGGGATTGTAGGGCTTTGTATTTTATGGACTGGTACTGCACGATTAAATGCGATGTTCCATTTCCAACCTTTCGGCATAAGGCATTTATGCGCATTTTTTGGTCAGAATTTAGCTTGCCTTCTGCTGCGATAGCACATACCTCCTGAAGGTTCTGGTCAACACTCGCCATCCAGCTCTGAATTTCGGGCGTCGAAATTGCTTCAACGTCATCGCGCCTTTGGCTCGGCGCTTGGGGAGGAGGAACAGGTGCGGCTGCTCGCGCGCCTGCAGGCGGCGGGGAGCGAGCGCACCTACTTCTCGGGCTGAAGGGGCTATCCACCATTTTGTGATTAGGTTATTCACTTGTCAATTACTAGTCATCTTCACAAATCCACCTTACATAAAACAAAACGATGACTCAGTTTGCTCTACTGCCGGCTATTTACAAAAACTAGGTCACAATTACGCAAGTGATTATTTGTTTATATTAAATTATTGTTCGATACGTCCACTCACTACGATCGTCAAAATAGGAACTGATTAATGTCAGAGGTTTGGGCTCAATGTCGAACCTATGATGTGACAATCCGCCGGATTTTGCAAATTACTATACGTTTCAAACGAGATTATGAACGTCAACGACCTCTGTCTGTCAGATGTCACTTGAAAAGTACAGTCAGCCTCATAAGTCTGTATACATATCCATATTTCCTAAACTCATGAACACCTTAGCTTACACAAATTGAAAAGAAAAAGAAAGAAAGAAAGAAAAATATTTATTTGACATCAGTCATTAACACACATACACACAATAATTTATGAAACGAAAAAAAATAATAATTGCTAAACAAGACTAGTGAATTTTGAACCTTTAAGACGTTAATTAAATCCTGGCACTAGTCTTGTTTAGCAATTTGTGTAAGCTAAGGTGTTCATGAGTTTAGGAAATATGGATATGGGAAGGTAGTACGAGATGATCCCCTTAGGCGGGAATCGCTGTAAAATACATATTTTTCTAGGTAAACCAAAAATGAAGGCGATAACTACTAGTATATTTATCTATCCAACTTTCGTAATACTAAAAACCACAAATTAATTGAGGTTTCATTAAAATATTTCAATTTTTTTAAAACCTTACTGAGTAATCATCTTGTACACCCCTATGGGTAAGATGATCCCCCAGGTAGAGGTAAGATGATCCCTATAATCATCTTACCCCTATTTCGAATAAAAAATAATTTTATGAAGAAAAAGTTTATTAACAACAAAAAAACGCAATAACATCTTACTCATGTAAAGTTTTAATTAAGTAAGGTAATAAAATTAACAAAATCAACAGTCAGTTAAAAGTCACATTATTAAAAACGAAATTATAACAGTCTTCTTAGTAAGTTATTAATTTGTACCAGTTACATTAATCATAATGAGATCAATCTACATATTGTATTCCTTTCTGAATACCTAATAAAGCACGCAAAAAAAAAAATATGAATGAATAACGAAAATAACTTATTCTCCCTACTTATAAATTTAAACGCTTTTTGGCAGGTGCTGTGTTGCATATATCACAAATAAAGTCACGAGCGTCATCACCCTCTACCCCAGCACATGCTTCATGCCCCCATTTTCCACATGCATAACATTTTATCCATTGTTCACCCCTGGTATCGCTTGAAAACTTTTCTGTGCAGTACAGACACTCAGTATCATCTTCTTCAGACTCAGATGTGTTATATGAAGTTTTCTTTCTTTTATTTGACTTCCCTTTACCTACTCCTTGTCTTTCTGTGTTTTTTTTAGGTGCAGTCTTTTTCTGATTTTTTTTATTCTCTTTTTCTGTTTTTTTGCTATTTTCTTCCTCTAAATAGTTCTTGTACGGCGTGCTAGTTAAAACTGTCGTATGAGTGGTTTTCCTTTTCAATGTGCTTCTTTTGCCCACAATTTGTGGCAAAGGTTTCAATGCAGCAGGTGTAATGGCAAAACTATTATCATCAAGCGATGTCTCAATGTGGTTGACTGCACGGCTCGTAGATGGGATTGGCGACAGCGGACTGCGAATTGGCACTGATTTGTTTATTGATGCAGGAGTTTTATGCGCTCTGGGCGATTCCAAATCCAATTCTGCAACATTGGTAGCGAGTAGCCGCTGCGTATCTGAACAAGTATATCTCTCTAATAGAGATGGTGATCTAACATCTATTAATTCAGTGTCTGAACTAACGCAACGCCTTGGCGGCTCCGGCAACTCCGGTTCTTCTTCGTCCAATTTATGTTCTGTGGTTGCAGCCGCAATAAAATCAATCAGTGGACTTCGAATTGGCTCTGACTCGTTTATTAATGAAGGAGTTTTATGCGGTCTGGACGATTCCAAATCCAATTCAGCAACATTGGTAGTGAGCAGCCGCTGCGTATTTGGACTAGCAGATCTCTCTAACAGAGATGGTGGTCTAAGATCTATTAATTCAGCGTCTGAACTAACCCGACGCCTTGGCGACTCCGGCAAATCCGGCTCTTCTTCATACAATTCATTTTCTGTGGTTGCAGCCGCAATAAAATCAAACTCACTGAATACTTCTGGGTTTAAGGGGCATATTCCTGTTTTAGCGAATCCATTGATTGCATTTGTTGGGATTGCAGCTTTTAGGTAGGCCTCTCCAAAAATTTTTGCAATCTGAAACACAGTCACTGCTCTTCCTGGGTTATTGTTCATCCATTTTTCCAGTGATTGGTTGTGATAAACACTCAAGGGATACATCACACTGACATCCAGTGGTTGCATTTTGTGTGTGCAGTGTGGCGGCAAACAAACAATTGTAACGTGGTTTGCCCGTGCTTTCAAAATGACGTCTAAATTTTTCGTGTGGGATAGGTGACCATCTAAAATCAGCATAATAGGATCCTCTTCGGATGGCTTCGTGTGGCGTAGAAAATGTTCAAACCACTGGGTAAAAACTTCCAGTTTCATCCACCCTGATGCATTACAGGCCCAAGCAGACCCTGGGGGTGCCCCCTCCATGAGCTCAATCTTCATACGGATCCTTCGAAAAATAAACATCGGTGGAACGAAGGTTCCAGAAGCAGACATGCAAATAACAGCCGTTGTAGTGACTCCTCGTTCTGCTGATGTAACCCGTGCTACTTGTTTTCGTCCAGTCTTTGCAAACACTTTAGTGTTTTTAGTTGGAACTGTACAAACACTTGTCTCATCGACGTTGTAAATTCGATGTGCCGGGATGTTCTTCGCGTCCTGGACGTTTTTCAACGTAGAATAAAACTTGTCTACTACAGGTTTATTAAACGCGCGCGCTCGAGCAGTTGAAGTGGATTCAGGAGCACGAAGGGTGATATCTGGATGTCTCTGCCTGAATCCTTTCAGCCAGTCATTACCTGCTTTTTCTCCTCGAAATGAATGGGGTATTTTGTTTTTGTCAGCTAGTTGATATGCTAAAGATAACAATTCCTTTTTCGTTAATCCATACATTCTTGTCTCCATGTCTTTAATATGGTCCACGAGCTCATTTTCTTGTTCTTTGGTAAAAACAGTTTTTCTTCCTCCTAAATATTTTACTGCATCAACAGCTATTTTATTTTTTGCTTTGGCCCTTCGTTTCAATGACATTATGGGCACTAAAAATTGTTTACTTGCTGTTTTATATGCCATGCCATTTTTCACAGCATCAAGAGCGGCGGTCATTGATTCCTGCGACCAATCCCCTCGAGAAGTTTTTCTTTTGTAATTACGTGGCATCACGTTTGTCTAAAAACAAAGTAAAAAAAATATAAGTACTTATTATTTCTATATGTACGAGATGATCCCCGGGGATCATCTCGTACATATAGAAAGGAATCATCTTGACCCATGTCCCACTTTTTTATTCAATGTTTTCTAACTTAACCTACAAGCACGCGGCTATATCCACGTGGCCCAAATACCAAAACTAAGCATAATAGAAAGCCTCAAACACAACAGTAAATACATTTAACATTCTTTAAATAAAAGTAATATAATCTCAAAGTCATGCCTACCTTAGATCAGCCGTACACAATTTTTATTTTTTCTCGTCAAAATCGATGTATCGTTCACGCCGCCATTACGATTTGACTGAGGCGGGGGGGTGTCCGGAGCTATGTTTTACCAGTAAAATCAACTAGATGGCGTCAGTGGTTTCAGCACAATCGCAAAGGATCATCTTACCCCAAGGGATCAACTCGTACTACTTTCCCTATATCGACTTATGAGGCTGACTGTACCTACGGTCCACAAGACTAAGACTAGTTCTTTTAAGACGTTTTTCATTTTGAATAACTGCGTTCAGATAAAACAAAAAAATAATTGATACACGAATACGGGTTTCGTTGCAGACCGTACTTTTCAAGTGACATTTGACAGATAGAGGTCATTGACGTTCCTATTCTCATTTGAAACGCATGGTACTAGTTTCATAACCTTCCCCATAACTGGTCCCTTTATTTACGCCGTCATTTCTTGTACCTACCCAGATTGTACGGACCCCAGGACCATGAAGAAGCATCCAGCATACACGGAGTGGGCGGACGCCTACTCCTGCACCAGGCACAGATGTCAACCGGGAGGTCGCAACCTTGCTATATACACAGTCGGGTATGTATTTCAATATTTTCAACACTGGAGTTCCATAGAAACTCGTAGATATACTATAGGTACATAAAACATCTATGGAATGCACACAAAAGGCAGTTCGGACAACAATATGATCCAATTTATTAGTAAAATACCTTAACTCTAGTGTTAGTTGTCGAACTCGGAACCCTCGGGCTTCGTGAGGGTTCTGTTGATGCTCGCTCACGTTGCGAACTGGTAGAAATCTTGTGAAACTAGGTCAAAGCGAACCCCCGGGCTTAGTGAGGGTCGCAAGAACGCTATGGTTACCTACGGCGCGGCGGCGCGCGGCGCGGCGCTGGGTAAGTAAAAATGAAACACTGGGTATAGGGTACCAATAACCTCCAATGTTTAATCTACCATGTTGATTAGTAACACATTATAAAAATGTACGAAACCCAAACATCTTATAGTTTTCGCGAAGAATCGCGATCTAATTTTTGGCCTAAAACAAAAAGCGCCATCTACCGGTCCCGTTACTAACTAAAGTTACAAAAACATAAATTGAACCGCGACATTGATTGGCCGATAGATGGTTGTACAGTTAGTAATACTTACCTACACAAAACAAAGATAAAATAGCTGGCATAGATATGCCATGAATATGAGCCTCAGAAAACGCGAGTAAAGCCCCGTATTCATGGTAAACATTTGTTTAGCAACAAAGTTGAATCAACGTGTTGCGGAGTTGCTGTCTTCATGTTGCTGGCAACACTGTGTGTTGCAGAGTTGATAACAGCTCTCGCTCGATATGTTGCGCAACACGTTGATTCAACTTCGTTGCTCAACAAATGTTTACCTTGAATACGGGGCTTAAAGCGTCGAATACACTAGGGAACATTTTGTCCCGCAACATAACGCGCGACTCTCAATATACGTGACGCTGCAACGTTGCATAGTGTCCCGCAATATGTTGCGGCATGTTGCGTGCTCCCGCCACGAGAGCGACGGCAAGTGTCCCGCGCCAGTGTCGCACCATCGTCACTGAGTGTAGTCGCGTACGCAACGTGCCCCTTATTATGTTTGTAGTGTGGGAAAATGATACCGTGCTGTCAGTTCTGGAGCTTTACGAAAGTCGTGGATTGTTGCGGGATACTACAACCTCCTCGGCGACATTTCAATGAGCACTGACTTGTGTGGCCGGCAAAATGTTCCGCGACACTTCACGTAGTTGTTGAGGGAAATGTTCAGCAAAATGTATCTTCATTTGCCCCCTAGTGTATCCCAGGCTTAAGGCTTTCCACTGTTTCCAGAATTCTATAGACCAACACACAAAAACATAGTTAGACACAAAAAGTAATATAAAACTCGTCTGCTGAGCCTTAGCACAACTTTGTTGGGGTCCGCTTCTCGTATAACCGGATGCAGCTGAATAACAGTGTCTTACATGGAACGACTGCCTGTCGGACCTTTACAACCTAGTTACTGGGTAACAGGATACCCTTCAGTTAAAGCGGTTGTCAGACTTCCCGTAACCACTGCCAAAGATCTTCAAAAAAGATAGACGGGACCAATGGTTTAACGTTCCGAGGCATTGAGGAGTCTTGTCTACGAACCAACCTCAGCAAGCGAAGCCTTAACCTTTAATCAATATGGGCGGATGTTAACACACTTCCTCGATTATAATCCTGCAACTCATAAAGATTTTTCTTCTCAGATGTAAGCGAGTCGAAGCTCCAGAGTCAGCCATTGAATGTGAAGAAGTTGTGGAAGATACCAACATGCAGTTCCCGTTTTGTTGCACACGACTTAGGTAAGACAAAGCTCATCAAGACTGCCTACCCTGAATGTATTTATTTATTTATTTATTTATCAACTATGGATGACTTACAGCTAATGCAAACAGAATAAAAGAATAGCAATGTGAGCCTGACAGCCAATTAAAAGTCATCACTTATAAAAATTTATTGGCCTATAGCTACAATTGTTACACTGTTACACAATAAAGTTAGAATCAATTTACACAACCATAGTGTGTGTGTTAGTGTGTGTGCACGTGTGTGGGTGTGTGTGTATTTGCTGATGAATCTTCGATAATTATTAATAGTAATGATCGAAGTGATGAATTGGAAGAAAATAATGTCTTGTGTTCTGTGAGAGACAACATGCGAGGGTGTCGACTGTTACACTACTAAATGGATTTTAATGAAACTATGAAACGACCTAAATTTTATTGTTTTATTGTTGAGTGAAACAGGAGGTATACCTACGTGATATTATTAATAATACCAGCCTGTTACTGTCCCACTGTAGAGCAAAGGCCCCAGAGAAGGCACTAGCATTAGTCACCATCACCACGCTTTCTCAAGGCGGACAGACTGGCGATTTCAAACTTATATTTCACTTCCGCCCAGGGGGTCGAGTCTGCTATTGCAATTGACCGGTCAATGATCGATTTTTGACGTATAACGTCAAACTTATGACACAATCCTATACAAAAACTGACAAAGTTGTGAAATATTCGATCAATGACCGGTCATTGAGACACGATTGCAATAGCAGACTCGAGCCCCTGGTATCCTCACGATGTTTTCCTTCACCGACGTCAATGATGGTTAAGATAAAATTAGATACTACTTACATATGAATTGAAAAAGTCACATTGTTACTTGTTCGGATTTGATTTGCTTGAAAGGTTTTCCTCCTTCCACTAAGGTATGAGGTTTTTTTTTGCATCCTGATACTATAGCAAAATTTATTATCTTTCTAGATGTCTGGTGGTAGTCCGTGGCGAAGTATGGACCAGGGTCCTGGGCCAGCCTTGGGAGGTGCTGCCCGCCGCCCCGTGGAGTCACATGTACAAGATGAAGAAGCCGCCGCCAGCTGACTCCACTCTCCTTCCCAAGTAAGTCGTGGCTAGCTTCTTACCGTGTGATTAGTGGCAAATGGTTGTGGAATATCTTGCAAATGGTCCATGTCAAATAGAAGGTGTGAGTCAGATAAAAGGTCGTTAATTGCACTGAGAATGGCACCGCTGGTGTTATTTATTGTTCTTTTTTCATTCCTTAATTATTTTGTTAAAATTTCGCCCGTCATTTCCGTTATGTAGTAATTTCAAACTTCAATATTATTTCGTGGACAATAGTGTGGGTTAAGAATACTGTATCGTATAACTGTTTTTTGTCCCAAATATACTTAAATAAAATAAATAAATAAACCTGGTGTCGGAGTTTTAAAACCGCTCATGGGCCTCTGACTTGGCATCACATGACCTCAAGAAATATTTCTCAGGTTTCCTCACAATGTTTCATCATTCACTGAATTTACATAAAGATATTGGTATTTTTGTCTTAGGGACAGTGGCATCTATTTTCTTGTTTATTAAACTAAACTAAACTAAACTAAAGAAAATACATCTCTCTTACTTTTTTCTCTTTCCTAAAACAGTGATGTCTGCGAAGAAAAAGGAATTACAAGATTCGCGGATTTTACTCTTACATCAGGCCCTACACTAAAGTTGACAAAAGATTTAAGCGCTAGCGCACATCAGCGCACACTATTTCATAACTATCACCTGTTTTAGGCGAAATATCTTAGGACGGTTCCTTCATTTATAACACTTTGCTATGTGACCCTGTTTTGGTCCTACTTAGGTACGCATGTTTTGGCATGTTTTGTTGTCTTTATCTTGTATATTTATCTTTATTTTATATCTTTATCTTTATGACTGGCCTGTTGGTCTAGTAGTTAGTGTGACAGCTATATGCCGGTGGTCGTGGGTCGATTCCCACCCAGAGCAAATATTTGTGAGATAAGCACGAGTATCCATAACAAAAGCTCTGCTTAGCTTGGGACTAGATGGCATTGTGTGAAAATTTAGTTTTTTTTATCTTTTATCTTTAGGTACCTATCTTATTCTCTCCAGATCACCGGACCAGGGACCTGTCTACGAGCTGTCAGAAAGCGAATCAGACCAGGGCGGCCATGATAAGGTGCTACGTTCAGGCAAGAAGCCAGTTACTGACAGCAATGACTTCAACGAAATAGCGCCCGTGCCCAGGGCTGTCCTGCCGCCCCCTGATATCGTGGTAATCAATAGTCGTGATAGGAATTCGTCGACAACCCTATTCTGCTGAACGGAGCGAAACAACGCAGCAATCGTACTAAAAACAAGCTTTTGGTACAGATTAACTCACCCGCTTAGTTCCCGTTCCCGTGGGAATAGAGGGATAGAAAGTAGCCTATGTCACCCGGAGATAGAGTAGCTTCCCAACGGTGAAAAAATCTTTCAAATCGGACCAGTAGTTTTTAAGTTTTCAAATCTTTCTTGGCGTGTGTGTATGACAACATGTATGAATGTAAACGAAACAAAAGAAGTATGTATGTATGTATTTAATTTACTAAAAATTATTATAAAAGTTCAATTTAAGATTTGTCACGTCCCGTCCCTCAGCTCCTCTGAATTCGCTACTACCTTCAAGGCTGCAACTATATTCATTTTCAGATCGCGCTATCAACTAATGAAGAAACAAAGGAGTCTAGTACTAAGCTGTTTGACAGTACGAGGTGATTTTATTTTTTTTCTTCGTAAATTTTTAGGCATATTTTCCGTGCTAAATCAATATCGCCGTTGCATCTCTAAAAATAAAGTCGAAAATAAATAGACGATGATGCTCTCGGATTACGAGAACTTTAGTTATTTCAACTCTATTTCTTCAAACACAAGGTCGATAACTGTTTACCAGTGAAAACCGCGCTTTGCCAGATCTGTGCTGGCCCTAAATTTACTGAGCAGCTGATTTTTTTCGCAATTTCAGGGTTTCTTCCTTAAGTAAAAGTTGTTCAGAATGATTCCTTTTCGGTTTAAGACGCTTTGGAGCACCATTGCAGCAATTGGCAACTAGCAATTTATATAATACTAGCAGACGTCACGCGGTTTCACCCGCGTAGTTCCTGTTCCCGGGGGATTACAGGGATAAAAAGTAGCCTATGTCATCTGGGAATAGTGTAACTTTCCACCAGTGCAACATTTAGTTCCGAAGATTACCCCCTACATAATACAAACTTACAAACAAACAAACAAATTTTACCTCTTTATAATATTATGTATAGATCAAATGGAATTGCGCACACATCTCGCGCGCAACTCGAGCAACTAGCAATTGGTAAAGAAACCTTTCAAAAAGTTGATAGTTGCCTTAGCTAAAGTTACTCCGTGTGAAAAGTGCCTTAGTATTTATACCAAAACTAAGGTTTTAAAATACTTTTAGACATGGCAAGAGGCGGCAGTCGAACGCACAGCCTCCACCCAAGTATTTCGAGAAGGAAATAGAGGAAGACAAACGCACTGAATCCGTTAAAGAACAGGAAGCAGACGAATTGCCAGCTTCCACTGAAAAAGTAAGTATTTAAAAATGGGTACCATGTTTCCCAGTAACTGGGTTGTCGTAGTCTTGTCAGATAGGAGGCATTGACAGCTTAGTGGTGTGACTGGTGGAGTGTGTAAAAAGCTAGGCAGTTAATGTAGAAAGCATGTGTGTACAACTTGTATGAATGTACACGAAGCAAACGGAGACTGTAAGAATTGTTGCAGATGGCGCTCTGTAGTTTCTGCCTACCCCCATGGTAAAAATGCGCGAGTTTATGTATGTATGCATGTATGAATGCAAAAGTAAGTATACACAAACTGAAACACACGTCAGTTTTTGCACATGCTAGTACGAAACTAGTGGTAGTAGTGATTCGGGAATGATTTCACCGCTTGTAAAAATAAGTTTGTATTTCATAGTATTTCTCGTACGAACTTTGTAAAAACAAAGTTATTTCTACAGTTGGGATTCCCGAGGCCCGAAGGGTTAAAAAAGCGTCTGTCTTTACTGTTATTAGTAGATCTTTGACAGTTGTTACGGGTAGTCATAACCTCGAAAGGCTGACAACCAGTCTAAGAAGTATTGTGTTAACCCAATCACTGGGTCCCTTCACAAAAGCGCTAGTATCCAGCTGCCGGTTAGACTGGAAGCTGATCCTAACATAATTTAGAGATATGAGGAACAGGGTGTAAAGATCCTCATCCCCCATAGAAAAGCTCAGGTCCTCTTCGCAGACGGGTGTTGTGTCTGGTGGGCTACTTACTACTGCCCGACGGTAGTTGTCGGTATCTTACACGTTCAAATCGCGCGGATAATATTAATACCGCGATGTAGGATGTCAGACGTTAGTTCGTATGTGGCGAGATAGATGTCGCTACAAAAAGGAAAGCAAATTATGGATGGGTGAAATGATGTGATGTTAATTCTTTTTGCAGCCATTTGATGATGAGAATGAGAAGTTTTTCGACAACACCAATTACGCAGACACTCAGAAAACAAGTCATAAGTCACATGTACGTATTGTTTAATTTTAATGAACTAGCTGATGCCCGCAGCTTCGCCTGCGTTGATGTTGGTTATCAGTATTTTATTTAAGCATTAAAGATATACTTACATAGTTACTTTTAATAAGATGAAAGCAAATAGATCCAAGACAGTAATATAACTACTACTACTTTTATTTAACGATAGACTCGTTCTCGAATCTCGTGCTCTTTCAATCTTTTGTGCTAGATAGAATTAGAATGACAACATATATACGTATAACCTAACCTAACATAGCATACCTACCCTATAGCTAACCTAACTACCTAACCTAACTACCTTACTGAAATGCAATGATTTTTAAAAATACAAAATATATAATTTTAAACTGAACTACTGCGCTGCGTGTCTCTATGTTACATATAATACTAGAGTAGGTAGTAGTATTTGAAATAGTAGTAGTAGGAGGTAATAATTTAACTCGATTGGTATATCATCCATACAGGTCAAATGTTTGTGTGATATTTTGTTCTATAACTGGGTGTAATTAATTTATCCATAATACAAGCTCTGCTTTGCTTGCAACTAGATGGCGGTGTGTGTGAGTTGTGGAATATTTATTTATTGATATCTTTAATGAACATCCCCCAACCCATCGCTAGAACTAACTAGTGGTCGCAAGCGCTACATGAGATCCCGAATTAGATCCCCGGGTCATGCAGCCCGGAGTCTGGATTTGAGCCCGATTAGACTCGCCTTCATAACAAGAAAACTGGCAAAATATGACTGTACCTTCTACAGGTACACCCCTGCCTAGCGCTTCGGGGATTACAGGCGTGATGTTATGTGTGTGCGTTCTTTTATGTAGGTATTACAGTGTCTCTAACGATGAATGTTTTGCTTTTAGAAATCTGAAAACACTGTATCCTGGACTGAAATACCACAGAACCAGTGGAACGAACCAAAAGAGGGTGCCGACATAGAGTCTCGCGCCAGTGTGAGTAATATAGACATTCTATAAACGGGACATCACGAACAAAATGTTTATCCGATACTTGTGGCACAAGTCGATTAGTCTAGTTTAGTACGCTGCCGCTACAATGTTGCTATATTATGCAAGATGGCGTTACTGAGACATGGGATCAAAGTTTTTCTATGACATTTCCTTGACATGCCCGCTCTATAGTATTTTAAATCTCTTTGACCAGAACAAACTATGTACAAAGCAATGGATCACTGACATTTGACAACCACATAAAAACTAGGTAATAAAAATTCACAAAAAAATGGAACAACCATTCAAAATATATATACAAGTTCTTAAAAATGGTGGCATCCTAGCCAGTCGCCAACAGGCATAAATAATAAAGACTCCTATCTCAGCATAAATAAACTGAGATATTTAAACGAAATTAAATAGGTACCGTAGCCGTAGCGCTGTTATTCTGATAGGGCCCGATATCTACAAGAACTTTCATACTTAGGTACATACTTACTTACTCAAATATATAGGTACCTATATACTCACGCCTTTTTCCCGTGGCTGTAGGTAGAAACTACGGAGCGCAATCTGCTTCGATTCTTACAATACATGTCTTTGGCTTCGTTTGTTATTCACACACGCCAGTTGCTTTAGAACCTAAAATTTTAGTTAAACTTTAGTTTTCACACGGACAAAAACATGGCGGTGTTCAAGAAAAAACTAATTTGACATCTCTGTCTTAGTTCACATCTTTCACCGTCTGTCTGTGTCCTTTTCTAATGCTGTACATCAGCAAGAGATGACAATATGTTCTAATTTTAGTTTAGTTTTAGAAGAATATGTAGGTATACTTACTTCATTTACAATAGCATTAGGCAGAAGTTAAAAAAGGTTATTTTTAATGCACACTTTTTATAAGCATGTTACATTTTCGATAGCTACACCGGATTTATTAAATAATCAATTTTAACTGCAGCTGCTGTCACATTTATTTGGAACCATTTCAACACTTTATTTTAAGACATGATGTGGATTTTATTTAGCTATATTTTTTTCATTTTACTTGAAAATTACAGTTTCAATGATAAAAACCTAAAAGAAGCAGGGATGAACAATACATGGAACGTATTTCGCTTCACTTTTGTTCTTATAAATTTAAAATAAAACATTTATAATAAAAAAAAATTGGTTGCCTGTAAAGTCGGTATACGGGCGAAAGTTTTACGTGACAACGGCTTTGAGTGGTAAAATAATTTTAATGTGAATATTCATTCGTATAGTAGGAAGAAGGATGAAATAATAGTAACAACTGTGCTCGAGTGGAAGGGACGCGTGCCTTTCACTTTTTATGTCTGTCTCTCTCGCTCTTAGGCGGGCTAACCATGCCCGAGTGGAAGGGACGCGTGCCTCTCACTCGCTCTCATTGTGAGCGCATAACGTGAGCGGAGCGTAACGCAGTTTCTTGAAGTGTCACCCGGCAAACCAATTTATAAGACGTTGTCACGTCAAAATGTATTAACTTATCTTTAAAATGAAATGCTCTATATTCCTGCTGGGCTTCTTTTTTCTAATGCTATTAATTATAAATGGAGTACAGATAGGTAAGTGTTTGTAAAAACCTAAATATATTATAATATTTTAGGAGCACAATAGTAACTATCAGCCGCAAGATACCTTGGAACCAAAACAGGAACCCGTACCCACAAATAGAGATCAACCAAAGAAACCCACAAATCTTCAGGCTCTAGTTGATGCCATCGGCACAAGAATGAGAGATATAGAAAATGTAGTACAGAAAATGAGCAACAAAGTACATCAAGCCAAAACGCCTGCTGAAGCCAGCAACGAAAAACGGTAAGTGGAATAACGAAGACAAAATTACAAATCTATACTTAATATTTTAAAGGCATCAAAAAATTAAGCATAGATTCGTAATTTTAATTGAATTGTTTTTTTATTCTTTTTTTATTTTTTTTTTAATTTAACGGGTTGTGCTATTAGGTATATATATTTGAACCGTTTGGGATTGAAACACTCGGACCGTGGGGTCCGAATGCCCATATAGTTTTCCAAGCGGTTGATCGACTCTTCACGTGACCAGAAGACTGGCCTTTATTTAGGTCAGAGAATCAGCATTGCCATTCAACGTGGCAATGCGGCCAGTCTTTTGGGCACGTTTCCCGTTGACAGCGATGCGGATGAATTTTTTTATGCCTTATAATTATTTTAAATTATAGTAGTATTTGTAAATAATACAATACTTATTTTAAAGAGGTAAAGTTTGTGAAGTTATATGAGTTAATCTCTGGATCTACTGAACCGATTTAGAAAATTCTTTTACCAATACAAAAACCAGATTAATTGTGAGTGTCATTGCATAGGCTAAATTTTACTTTCAAAACTAAGTAATTGGGGGTAGAAGGGATGTTATGACTGACAACTAGTTTAACCAAGACAGGTGTCGTGTTACCCAGTAACTGGGTTGTAGAGCAGACAGGCAGTCGCTCCATGTAAAATACTGGTATTCAGCTGCATCAGGTTAAACTGGAAGCCTGGAAGCCGACCCCAATATAGATGGGAAAAGACAGGCAGATGTTCATGAGACAGAAAGTGTTGTCTCACTCAAGGGCGGATCCAGCTTTGGCGCCAGGGGGGGGTCACATAGTCGTGGTCAAGTCAAGAACTTATAATTTAATTTTGTTAACAATAGATACTAGTAAAATGTAGACATTTTATTAATGTACGTAAGTACCTACTGTACTTAAAAATATTTATTCTTTATTGTACACTTGAAAAACTTAACACTAACTTGTACATATACACGTGCATATTGCCATCTTCTCTTGAAGACATCCAGAGAAGCACTACCACTTACGGAATGAGGCAGCCTATTTATAATGTGACTCAAGGTTGGCTAGACAAATCTTCAAAATAGCTCGCATTTAAGTCAATAGGGCACTTCATGTGACGGCTAACACCCTTATTTCAGAATTTGTGACGCTACAGAATCTTAGATAATCGATTGAAAACGTGTCCAGCCAGCTTGAAAAACCACTTTTCGCTGGTCGCTCAATTTCGGTAACGGAAGTGATTTTGACGACTTTTTGCATCGGGCGTCACATAAAGGACCATGCAAAAGATTGTATGGGCGCTGTCCCAACCCACCAACAGACATGGGACTTGTTTCAATATTATTATGAAGTCTCATAAAAACACAAATAACAATTTTTAGTCCGTAAATACACACATCAAAAGTGTCTAGGGATCAACATATATTTTTGCAATAACTTTTCTCCTGATTGATATTAATTAAAATTTTCTTTAAGGATTCATCAAATAAAGTGTTTTCGTTTGTCACAGTAACGATAAACCAAGTCACCTTTGCATTAATAAAGAAATTTGCCATTTTCCTATTAAAGGGATTTTTGACATTTGAACCACTAACATTAAAGTTCGAAAAAAAGACTGAAATAACAGTTTTCTTTGAAATTTTATTGGGTAACTTAAACAATTAATAATCCGTGTTTCTACCGCGAACACTAACAACACAAGAACATCGGTTTGGCATACTCAAAATGAGTTCATCCAAATCACGCTGTGGAATGGCCGCCCATGTTCGTTGCAACAACAAAAAAAGGTCTTCTTGCGACTGGATACCCTCCATATTCGGCAGAGCTCTTCTCTGTAGCATATCCCATGCATGCTCAATCGGGTTCAAGTCTGGCGACTGAGCAGGCCAGGGCAGGACATTGATGTTAGCTGCGGCGAGAGTCTGTCCCGATTGAGCATGCATGGGATATGCTACAGAGAAGAGCTCAGCCGAATATGGAGGGTATCCAGACGTAAGAAGACCTTTTTTTGTTGTTGCAACGAACATGGGCGGCCATTCCACAGCGTGATTTGGATGAACTCATTTTGAGTATGCCAAACCGATGTTCTTGTGTTGTTAGTGTTCGCGGTAGAAACACGAATTATTAATTGTTTAAGTTACCCAATAAAATTTTAAAGAAAACTGTTATTTCAGTCTTTTTTCGAACTTAAATGTTAGTGGTTCAAATGTCAAAAATCCCTTTATTAGGAAAATGGCAAATTTCTTTATTAATGCAAAGGTGACTTGGTTTATCGTTACTGTGACAAACGAAAACACTTTATTTGATGAATCCTTAAAGAAAATTTTAATTAATATCAATCAGGAGAAAAGTTATTGCAAAAATATATGTTGATACCTAGACACTTTTGATGTGTGTATATGGGGTACCTTATTAAAAAAAAAGTGTTTACTTAAAAAGGATGTACTTTTAAATAACCTGGTTTTAGACATTTTACAATAAACAATTGATCAACTAAACACTTTAGGTTTTTAGAACATGTATAAGTATATACATATTTATGAAATAACAACATTTTGGGTAAGTTTTAATCACATGTTTTGTTATTGTGTATTGTACAAACATATGTCGTGGCGAACGATATTCAGAAATAAGAAGTTGTGAAGTTGATTACATTAGTACAGAGTCTGTGGTAAACGCCGTGACGTCAGCTGTCATTTGCAAATGGCGCGAGCGATGTCACGTGGATGGAGTCGTGTTGGGAAGTGGAAGCTAGGCAGAGCTCAGTTGGATTTGAGACACCAACGAAGACACTAGTCCAGTGCGAAACTGTCTGTTTACCTTTCTGAGTTATGTTATGTGATTACTTTTATTTAAGTGAGGTTATTACTGCAATGAAGATTATTATTCAACGTTATGTACCTGGTACCACGAAACCCCTGAATTCCGACCATACCGCTCAGCCATCGCTGACGCCGACACATATTTATGTCAACAGAACTGTTATCCAGTTTTGTAAGTTAGTAATTATTCGTCTATCATTATAGTAGATAGCATTTCTGCCGGCAGATTGAATTCAGTGTGACGGCCTTTCTCCATATACCAAAAAATTGAGACTATATATTATGCGCACCGCCAGACTGGTTTTTTATCCTGTGCATCTTACGGCTGTTCACTATCAATAGTTTTTTTATAGTTAAATAGTGTTCCTGTACGTTTTTACAATTTACTGTACCAAAAAGTGTGTATAAAAAATATTTATTCGCGCGATACTCCCATGACTTACGGAGATGTCGTCATAATAAAAAATGATCATGATGCCAAGATGAATTGATTGAGATACGTCTGAAATCTGTTGGTGGTATGGGACGATTTTTTGCATGGTCCTTAGTGACAGGCATCGAGCGAAAAGTTTTGTGATACGTACAGTGGTTTAGTAGAAAAATGCAAAAATCTGTGTTCACCCAGTTTAAATTTACGTAGAAAACTTTTGGCTGGTACTTCTGAATCTCAATAACGGGAGCGTTTTCGAATATGGTTCATTTACTAACATTTGGTGATTTATGGCGTCATTTGTAAGGGTTTACGAGAAATCAACAAAAACTTAATGTCCAGCCAGCCAGGCTGTACACAGATTTTTGCATTTTTCTACTAAACCACTGTACGTATCACAAAACTTTTAGCTCGATGCCTGTCACAAATTTATGTGATGCCCCGTTGATATGCAAAAAGTCGTCAAAATCACTTCCGTTTTTCAAGCTGGCTGGACACGTTTTCGATCGATTATCTAAGATTCTGTAGCGTCACAAATTCTGAAATAAGGATGTTTAGCCGTCACATAAAGGGCCCTATTGACCTAGTTAAATGCGAGCTATTTTGAAGATTTGTCCAGCCAACCTGAGTCACATTATTTATATTCCATAACCGTGGTGAATGATTTGTCATAACAGCTAGAGGTATGTCGAGCGAGGAGTATGACGCAAAACTCCGCAAAAGTGAAGAGGTCACCTCTTAGAGGTGGTACGACAAGGGTTTCCAACAAACAAAATAGAAACAGACAAAATACATATATTTAAAAAACAAAATCATTTTTTTCTTTGACGTCTTCTCCCGAAACGCGTTATTACGTCATTTACGTCAATGGGTACGTTTTTATGAACGTGGAGAAGTGCCAGTCCGGTAAGGCGATCTTCAACCATTGAAGATTTAATTCTGCGCAACTTAGAGAAAGACCTTTCTGCTGTCGCTACACTGACAAATGAATTCAAGTTTTCGATGCGTTCGTTCCCAAACTTTTGCCATCATACAAAGTTATTATTTTAAATTAATTAAAAATTGAAGGTGGGTATGTAGTTACATAAAATCTGTATGGTGACAAAATATATAAATAAAATCATTATGTTCAATTAGTGGTCGCCCTAAGTCCTGGAACCAGCTCAGGGGGGGGTCATGACCCCCATGACCCACCCCCTGGATCCGCCGTTGGTCTCACTGCATCCGATCCGAATACGAGATCCGACTCTGATCCAAAATTAAAATGTTCAAAATGCATAATGCGGATCCAGTACCATCAAAAATGGTACAGATCCGAAACAGATTCGGATTCGATGCAGTGCGCCTTCTCTCACATTGAAGTCCTTTATAATACCTGTGTATTTAGAATGTCAGCAGAGCAAGAAGGATCACGAATGAAACGGCCAAGCACAGAATATGAAAAATATAAAAGGTAATTCAATTTATTAGGCGATTAACTTTTGGAGGTATGAGGTGGAAAGTTCCTCATCCACCATTGAAAAGGGAGGATCCTCCGACCAGACGGGTGTCGTGTCTGGTGGGCTAACTACTGCCCGACGGTTGTTGTTGGGAACTTGTATACGTTCAAACTGAGCGGATAACTTTGATACCGCGATGTAGGATAGTTCGTATGTGGCACTCCCCTCCGAGACCGGAGGTCGAGGTTGAGTCTTGGAGTGCTTGCCAGGCCAGTGAGGTGTTCCAGTGGGTCGGAACCCGATGCCGCATGCAGGTTCTCGGTGAGTCGGAACTGTCTGCGGTGATGTCCCAGTGAGTCGGGGTGTTGCTGCTGATGCCCCAGTGAGTCGGGGTGATGCTGCATATGCTCCAGTGAGTCGGATTGGTGCAGTGTTGTGAAGTGGCTGGCTGCTGCGTCGACCCAGGAGAGAAGTGTGTCTCTGCTTGCTGACCGGCCAAAGTGCAGTGTGCTGTGCCGAGGTTGCTTGAGGTGGCTGTGGTACCAGGTATACGTGTCTGCTGCATGCTGGTGGTCAGGATACCCGTTGAAGCCGTGGGCTGGCTGGCTGGGTGACTCGCTGCTCGAAAGCTTGAGGAAGTGATGATGACGTCACGCTGATGTAGCTCTGCACGAAGGCTGAGTTGACGTTCATATACTCGGGGTCACCAGTTTGGAGGTATGAGGAACAGGGTGTAAAGTTCCTCATCCACCATTGAAAAGGGAAGATCCTCCGACCAGACTGGTGTTGTGTCTGGTGTGCTAACTATTACCCGATGGTTGTTGTCGGGAACATGTATTATACGTTCAAACTGCGCGGATAACTTTGATACCGCGATGTAGGATAGTTCGTATGTGGCGAGATAGATGTCATTAGTACTATTAATTATCGAAGATTCATCAGCAAATACACACACCCACACACGTGCACACACACTAACACACACACTTTGCTTGTGTAAATTTATTCTAACTTTATTGTGTAACAGTGTAACAATTGTAGCTATAGGCCAATAAATAAATACATTCAGGGTAAGTAGGCAGTCTTGATAAGCTTAGTCTTACCTAAGTCGTGTACCTACAACAAAACGGAAACTGCATGTTGGTATCTTCCACTACTTCTTCACATTCAATGGCTGACTCTGGAGCTTCGACTCGCTTACATCTGAGAAGAAAAATCTTTATAAGTTGCAGGATTATAATCGAGGAAGTGTGTTATCACAACATCCGCACAAATTGATTAAAGGTTAAGGCTTCGCTTGCTGAGGTTGGTTCGTAGACAAGACTTCTCAATGCCTCGGGTCCCGTCTATCTTTTTTGAAGATCTTTGGCAGTGCTTACTTGAAGTGTGACAACCACTTTAACTGAAGGGTATTCTGTTACCCAGTAACTAGGTTGTAAAGGTCCGACAGGCAGTCGCTCCATGTAAGACACTGTTATTCAGCTGCATCCGGTTATACTAGAAGCGGACCCCAACAAAGTTGTGCTGAGGCTCAGCAGACGAGTTTTATATTACATTTTGTCTCTAACTATGTCCTGTACCCTAAGTGCGAGTTGTTTTTACGCTAACGCGATCGAAACGTTCACCGCGTTTGGCTCTCTGATTGGTTAAAAGCTTGGAGCGGGCCAATCGGAACGCCGCACGTCATGAACGTGTCGATCGCGTTAACGTAAAACAAACTCGCACTAGGCACTCTGAAAACAGTGGAAATCCTTACTCGCCTTTTCTAGGCACTATGTGGGGTGAATGGTTGGGTAGCAAATTCATGCTCTGTCATTCTCTGCGTATCTTGCTGCAGCCACCAGCTATTTTTTTTTATTTTTGCTTTATTATTACCAACACTTAGAACAGTGATATTACTAACAAATTGGATCATGTTCTCCGAACAAAATAAATTAATAAAGCGACCTATTTAGTAGATCTGACATAAATCAACATTTCTTTTTTAAAGGTTTACGATGCGCAATGAACGTGTTAGCAAATACCTGCGTACTAGCACAGATAGTTCAACTGAAAAGCCACTTATTTTCGAAGACACTAATCTGAATGGATATTTCAGCGATGCTAGCAACAGTGTTCTAAGGAGAAGCAACCTGCCTAAGGTAATTAGATTTTAAGGAATAATTTTGACTGGCCTGTTGATCTAGTACTTAGTTAGTGGCCGTGATTGCTATGCCGGAGAACGTGGGTGAAATTCCCACCCAAAACACATGTTCCTGTGAGGAATATGCATGACCATTTGTTCTGTATTTGGGTGTACTTTATCTACAATATGTATTGATTTAGAAATATATATGTATAGGGTGACTGGTAATTAGTGACCGATACTCTAACACGTGATTGTATTCATGATTTCAATAAACTTTCTCAAAGAAACTTTTTTTTATATACACAATAACTTATAACACAATAAAATAACAAAAAAGCTGTTTAAAATTCCCGCACGCGCGCCTGTGATCGATCACAGTAGGCACGAATCTGCACGATCTATCAGCTGATAATCTGACCTCGGGAAGGGCAAAATCTACTAATAGTAGTAGCGTCACACGTTCCCCCGCCACCCCACCGCTCTCATTTTGCAGTACTGTCGTAATTGAATAAATTGAAAGCTAATGAGTTCACAAAAAGTTTCTTTGGGAAAGTTATTCGTATTCATGAGTACAATCATGTCTTTAAGTATCGGTCACTAATTACCAGTCACCCTATAAGTTCATCAGTTGTTTAGTACCCATAACACAAGTTCTGCTTAGCTTGGGACTAGATGGCGTTGTGTAAAAGTTGTGGAATTTATGTTTACTTCCTAAATAACTGCTTCACCAGCATTTAAAATGTTAAGCTACGCTAGCAGAGGTTGATCTTTGGATAGGTGACTTTTCATTACAAATCAAGACCTCTATGTGTCTATGTAAGCACGTTGAGCTTCCGGTCCCGGCTGTCAAGTGTCATTTGTGGATCTTTGACAGTCGTTACGAGTCAGAAGCCAAGAATTCTGACAACCAGTTTAACTAAGGGATTTCGTGTTACCCAGTTACTGGGTTGTGTAGACTGTCGCTCTGGACATAGGCAGGCCTCCCCTATAGATCTCCAATAAGACCGGTTGGAAGCGGCTCGCATCCAGCGCGTTCCCGCGGCCTTAATGAGGTCGTCTGTCCACCTTGTGGGTGGACGTCCTACGCTGCGCTTGCCGATACGTGGCCTCAACTCGAGAACCTTTCGACCCCATCGGTCATCAGTCCTCCGTGCTATGTGCCCTGCCCACTGCCACTTCAACCTGCTACTCCGCTGGGCTATGTCGGTAACCTTGGTTCTTCTACGGATCTCCTCATTTCTGATTCGATCTCGTAGACTCCGAGCATAGCCCTCTCCATAGCTCGTTGGGCTACTTTGAGCTTACCCATAAGGCTCATAGTGAGGGACAACGTTTCAGTGCCATAAGTCATCACTGGCAACACACATTGGTCGAAAACCTTCGACTTGAGACACTGAGGTATGTCGGACGAGAAGACATTACGCAATTTTCCGAACGCTGCCCTGCCGAGTTGGATTCGGCGACTGATCTCTTTCTTGAAGTCGGACCTACCTAACTGGACTACTTGTCCTAGGTAGACGTACGAGTCTATAACTTCAAGAACCGAGCTCTCAACAGTGGGGTGGGTACAACATGGGCATTACACATTACCTTTGTCTTGTCCATGTTCATTTTAAGACCCACCTGTTGAGAAACTCGGTTGAGGCCTTCGAGCATCGTGTTGAGATCTTTCATCGATTCTGCTATTACTACAATATCGTCGGAAAACCGGAGGTGTAAATTAGCAGCCCAGTAATGGGATGTCGATATGCCATTAAAAACGGCTATTCGTGGCAATCTTAGACATAGAGAATGGACTGTGTGATCCTTAACCAGCTGTGAAGTAAACTGGTAAGAAAGTGTGAGAGAGATAAAGCGAACGTGCGGCCAATAGTTATCTCTTTCTAGAATTCTAATTAAAAGAGAAAGAGACAGGTATTGGCCGCACAGTCCCTCTGTCTTTTTCTAGGGAGTGGTCAATTTTGTGTACTTATTGTCGGCGAGCGCAGCGTAGGACGTCCACCCAAAAGGTGGACAGACGACCTCATTAAGGCCGCGGGAACGCGCTGGATGCGAGCCGCTTCCAACCGGTCTTATTGGAGATCTATAGGGGAGGCCTATGTCCAGCAGTGGACTTCCTATGGCTGAAATGATGATGATGATGATGACTTAAGGTCATGGCACATTATAACGGCACCGCAACTGCACAGCAGCCGCACGGCGTTGCCTCGAATTAGGCTAGCTGGCTGTGCGCTAACTACGCATCGTCGGTAAGGTGCCAGCTTGCAGTCCACACGCCGCCCGCGAGGTGCAAGCTCGCCGCCTGCGGGGTGCTAGCTCGCAGCCCATGCGATGGCCGCGAGGTGCAAGCTAGCTGTAACCGCGAACACAATTGTTATAATATGGCATTTATAATTGAACACGCCTATGACTTGCACGTTTTCATAATGTCTCGGTTTACGACGGCGCAATGATGTTTTACTGGCGACTCGGAGTCGGCGTGCTGTAAGCGTGCGGTCGACGCGCTGTAAGCACATGGTCCGCTCGCTATCGGCACGCGGGCTGCGAGTCGAGTTGTATGGTAGTGGCAAGCGCGCTAACTGCTCGCCGTTGGCTTTTTCACTTTGTCACCAACGGTTTAAGGCTCTAAATTGAATGACAAGTCAATTGTTGGTTTGGAGCGGTGCCGGTGCCTTGCCGGTATAATGCGCCATGACCTTTATTGCACAGTCCATTCTCCATGTCTATGGTGGCAATATAAGGCATTGCTGGTTCACTTTACTTAAGTGTTTCCGAGGTGATTTTAACTAAGTAGATCGACCGGCAGGCCACAACAAACTTTTAAATTAATTACAACGCCAATCCTGTCATACGTCACCAAGCCTGATCAATCCATTCATCTTTCTGTATCCCCCAGGAACCACCACCACTAACATACATGGCACCAGTCGAAAACCGCCGCAAAATGCCCGTCCACATCGCCGTTCCAGATTACGTGGAAGACAAGGACAAAAAACGCAAAAAACACACACACAAGAAGAGAAGGAGCAAGGGCTCTCACTCGCACAAGAAGCATTCTCATGCTAAAGATGACAAGCGAAAGCGCTTCAACAGATTGAGTTCCGGGGAGCTTGAAAAGAATGCCGTTTCGTTAGAAGACAGTAGTGACTTGGGACAGTAAATAGATGGCGCTAGTGTACATTGATAAATGGCTGAGCATTTTTGAGTTAAACATAATCTACTTTTTGAGTTGAACAACTAAAGATATGTAAATCGGGATAATTTAAGTTTATTCTCATGTTTCAGAAATGCCAAGCCATTTATTGATATCTAATGTGTCTTTAAGAAATATATTATAACTTTTTATAGTGAAATTGTGTTTTTAAAAAATGTTTTGTTTTATTTCAAACTCGTAAATAACATACACCGTAATCCGCGAAGGGATGACCAATAGTCCTAGTTGCTTTTTTGTCAAACTAAACTTCCTTATTTTGTATCTTTTATAAATTATTGTGCGTGTGTTTTAATGACTGATGTAAAATAAATAGGACGTTTCTTTTTTTCTTTTTTTACATCTCTTACTTAGTTCTTTGAAAATGGCACAAAGTATAACTTGTGCCAACAGGACATAAAATTCCAAAAAAAAACCTGTCACCTGTCACCTGTCTTTGTCATTTTCTAAAACTGTAGGTAAGTTAGTAAGAGATGTCAATTCTCAAAGCTTTTGAACTAGGGAATCAATGTTTTGGTTTTGGTGCACTAAATAATAGGTCTTATGTAAATACACTAGGGGGCGTGCATATTGCATCACATGATTGATGGCTCAAATGTAGACTCCAGGCTGTAACAAAGATGTCAGCACCGAAGACGGGGCCCGCTAGGGCCTGTGCCTGCCGGGGTCGCGGAATTTGTTCGAAAGAGTCACCGCGGCCCTGGAACGCAAAAGGCATTAAGAGGAGCACGGATGGGTTTTAGTGAGTAAGAGTCTGACACTCCCTTCCGCTTCACCCAGAGCGGGAGGAGTCATTTGATGATTTCCCAACCTTAAAAAAAAAAAAAGGCTGTAACAAAGAATATAAAATATTATTTAAATTATAGTACCTATGTATAAACATGAGTAAACTTTACTCTCCTAATGAAAATAAGAAAACAACAATGTCATTTTTAAAACTTGGGATCCGTAACGATATATAAAAAAAAACGATATTTTGGATTAGGAATTTCCATTTGGGTTAGTAAACACTTTTAAACCTAAATATTAGTAGATATTTATTTTACATATCTCTTGCTCTGTAAGTACACCCTTACACCCCTGAATGCCGGGGTGTATGACTATCATTACAGCATAGGTTTTGGAATTTGAAAAAAGAACTGTCATACTCATACTGCACGAAGAATATTTTTAAAAAGTTATTTTTTTTTTCTCGGTATCGATTAATTACTCGAATCGGAATCTAGACAATTTATTTTATAAAGATTTTATTTTAAATATGGAACTATTTGTTTCCACATCGTATGTTAGATGGAATCGATTTAAAAATCAAACTGGCCAGCAAGATTTGACGCGCTTGCGTGCGTGAAAAAAAAAATGCAGTCTACTAGTAGGCGCGAAAGCATCGCGAAAATAATTAATTTAAATACACATTTTTTTCTTCTTAATAAATGTTCATTGAAACCTGCTGTCTTGTTGTTTACTTACCTCACAATCGATATGTAAAGCAGAGTATTTATCTCGGGCGTAAGCATCAATTGCATACTCGGGTTAATTAGCGCCTTCGCTTCGCTCAGGCGCCAAAAACCTCGTATGCAATTGATGTCATACAGCCCTTGGTTAATAATCTACTATTAAAATAAGGTTGTTGTTTAGAAGAGCAAACCAAATGACAAAAGTGGAAAGGCAGTCTGTCTGTCTTAATGTTTAACCGTCTATCTAAAAGCTATATTCCATGTATTCTAGTATCATAAACTATGGTGTAGTGGAATTAAGAAAACAACTGACTTCTTAAAAAAAAACTCTAACATGTGCAAAACAACTCTAGCCTCTTCCGAGACTAGAGTTGTTTTGCACATAATAATAATAATAATATAAAAGCTGGCAACTCTGACTGTCATATGACTCATCTGAAAAAAATCTTCAATAATATTTGATATAACTGTTTTACACGCAAAATTACTACAAACAAACCAAAACTCAAAATTTACAAAAAAAATAATATTCAGAGAAAATATATTTAGAACTCCGCGATCAACAAAATATACAAGATGCAAAATATTGGAAAAACCAGAAGGAAAAGTGACACATGTCACATAATACAACAAATTTACAGGAAAAATGAGTGATTTAAAATGATAACTAGAGCTGCTTCACGACGTGCACGCCTACCAACCCCGGACTCGTCGCTTAGCTCCGCCTCGCCGCCGCCGGACACCGGATCATCTGTGCCACCGGCGGTTGCAGCCGCGTCGAGCTCCAGCGACGAGTATTTTTCCCCGCCGACGTCACCAACACCTACACGTCGACGAAGAGGACACCGGCCGCCGGACGGTTTAGGACCTCGAGGCCCACCGGCCTCTGACAGGGTCCCAGCTCCCGGCGGAAGTGTGCAGCGCATGAGATGGACGCAATCCATTAACGAAAATGTCATGCGCTCATACTATGGGGCTACAGAGGGAGGAAGTAATCTGACCGCGTACCGTGTCCGGATGCTCGCTCTGTTTCAGGTGCTTGAACCAGCTGTCAACGTATCGGCACAACGACTGTCGGATCAGGTGCGGGTCATACAACGTAATCGTATGTTGGATGACGTTGCGCTTGATCGCCTCCGCACGGAAATGCAAGGTAACCGTGTCATTGCTCCTCCGTCACAGACTGTGGTACCACCACAGTCCATTTTAACATCCAATTGTGTTGACGAAGGATGTGATGACAGGGTTACAAATGTAAGTACGCAATGCAGTGAGGAATTGAGGAGCGCTTTGGAGAGTGCGCTTCGGGAATATCGCTTCATACCGCTCGACCTTAGACCACGCTTACCTCGTTTGCCCATGCATAATAAAAATAGGGCGCTGGTGGCTGCTCTGGATTCGCAGTTGTCAAAGTATTTTGACGACTGTGATGACCTCGCTGATGCTCATTCAATCTTGTACTGCGCAGCCGTAGCGGTATGTCGCGTAGCTCACGTCAAATTCTCTAATGACAGAACTACGCGACCAAAGCCAGCTGTAGCGGCTTGGCAGTGCAGGATTGAGCGTCGTATCGGTGAGGCCAGAGCAGTAATCGGCAAACTAATCTGCTTCAGAGAAGGTAACACTCGCCCAAGAGTAATGCGCTTTGTGAGACGGGCATTTTCGGGGACTAATGTCAGTCCCCAAGACTACATGTCCCGTGTCACAGAGCGCATCGACCTCCTGAAGCAGAAGGTGTATGCATGGGCAAACCGTATTCGTAGGTATAAACGGCGGGTGGAGCGGTACACTCAGAATCGCACATTCCAAAGCAATGAAAGGTGGGTGTATAGGGCTTGGGAGCAACCAGAGCCAAGTGTGACTGATACGCGCCTACCTGATGACAATGCCATGTTTTCGTTCTGGCGCGACATCTGGTCGGTGCCTGTCAGTCACACTGAGGGTGATTGGACTCGGGAGGTCGAGCAAGCGTGTGATCCAATACCAGAAATGGAGGCAATAATCATCAGCCCCCAAGATGTGGCCCGTGCAGTTCGTCCGTTGCCCAATTGGAAATCTCCAGGGCCGGACAGACTGCACAATTTTTGGATAAAATGGCTGCAAAGGTCCCACGCTTGTTTGGCATCTCGATTCCAGTCAGCCTTAGAGACAGGGTCGTTGCCCCAGTTTCTAACGACAGGAATAACCCACCTGCTCCACAAATCAGGTAGTACTGCGGAACCCAAAAACTATAGACCAATAACTTGTTTACCGACGGTCTATAAGGTTCTTACATCCATTCTGAGAACTAAAATTAATCAACATATAGACAACAACTCTGTCATGTCTGCCTCTCAGAATGGATGTAGGAACGGGTCCCGTGGTACTAAGGAGCTGCTCCTCATTGATATGACCATTAGCCAACAGGTACGCCGTTCCCGAAGGGATCTGTCAACATGTTGGATAGACTATAAGAAGGCCTATGACTCCGTGCCGCATACATGGCTCACGAGGGTGCTGGAATTGTATAAAGTTGATGCAACTCTACGCACCTTCCTGAAAACGTGTATGGGGCAGTGGAGGACGGTTCTTCGCTATCCAGGATGTCGACAGATCCAGGGGAACAGCGAACCGATTAGGATTGAGCGAGGCATATTCCAGGGTGACAGTTTGAGTCCACTTTGGTTCTGCCTAGCCTTGAATCCTCTAAGCACACTGCTGGAGAATTCAGGTCTAGGCTATCGATTGAAGAGAGGTGGTCAGGTTATATCCCACCTTCTTTACATGGATGACCTAAAGCTCTTTGCCCCCAACAATTTACAACTGATGGAGCTACTAAAGGTAACTGAAACCTTTAGTAGCGCCATCAGGATGGATTTTGGTGTGGACAAATGTGCGGTTATGCATGTAAAGAAAGGGGAGATTGTGGAATCCGTGGGAACCCAACTCTCGGATTCCATAAACCTTAGAGCCCTCTCTCCGATCGAAACCTATAAGTATTTGGGTATGTCGGAGGCGTTAGGCATTAACACTGCTGATGTGAAGCAATCGTTGAGGGAGCGTTTCTTTGGCCGCCTGAAAAAAGTATTTAATAGTCTTTTGTCGGGCGGGAACAAAGTGCGCGCCTTCAACGGTTGGGTCATGCCAGTCTTGATGTACTCCTTCGGCATACTCAAATGGACTCAAACAGAGCTTGACACCCTGGATAGGAGGGTCCGCACAATGCTGACCGCATATCGAATGCATCATCCACGATCGTCGGTTATGAGACTGTATATCCCGCGAAAATGTGGAGGTCGAGGCTTTTTAAACGCCAAGACTCTCCACAATCGCGAGATATACAGTCTCAGGGAATATTTCCTAAAAGCCGAAGTGGGGATGCATCGAGATGTGGTCGCGGTAGACAAGGGCCTCACACCGCTCTCCTTGGCGAAAGAGAACTGGCGCAAACCTGTAGTGCTTGACACTAACGATCGCAGGGAAGTATGGCAGAGCAAGGAGCTTCACGGACGTTTTTTCCGGGCCCTTCATGGGCCTGATGTAGACCAATTAGCGTCCGTGTCCTGGCTGCGTTTCGGTGACCTCTTTGGGGAAACCGAAGGTTTTGTCTGTGCAATTATGGATGAAGTTATTATGACGAGAAACTACCGGAGATTTATTGTGAAAGATGGCACGGTTG
This sequence comes from Euplexia lucipara, assembly GCA_921972225.1. Lineage (NCBI taxonomy): Eukaryota > Metazoa > Arthropoda > Insecta > Lepidoptera > Noctuidae > Euplexia > Euplexia lucipara. Next base: position 11,866,001 of record OV179169.1, on the reverse strand, counting down.
ACATCTGTCGGGCATGCCACCGTCCAGGAGAATCAATCCGACACATTATCTCTGGGTGTTCTCGCTTAGCTAACGAAGAGTACTTGCATAGACACAACCTTGTCGCCAGGATTATCCATCAGCAACTAGCTCTGAAATACAACCTCGTGGATTCGGAAGTGCCGTACTACAAGTATGTGCCCGACCCAGTTCTCGAAAATGGTCATGTCACACTGTATTGGGATTAGGGCTTGCAATATCCGTTCGTTTTTACTATCCGGATAATACGGATTTTAAAAAATTGCTATCCGGATTATCCGGATATTTCGGATAATACGGATATTTTTTGTTTTTATTATAAATTAAATTAATAAGCTTTTGTAACACGTTCTAATTAGTCTCTCAGGCAAAATGACAAGAAAGATTAAACTATACCAATATTTCAAGTAACAATTACAAAATTGTTAACTTTCTAAAATTTTGCTTTAAAACACCGATATCGCACTATACAATCGAATGTACTTTTCTCATACTAACAATTCTAATTAAACATGAGATCTTACATTTATTACAAATCATAACATCGCAATCCAATCGACCTGTATAAAACATTATAATGTGAGTGCTTTTTGTATTTTTTTCTATTTTTTTTCTGTTATTACCGTGCTTGTTAGTAATTCTAAGATTTCTGTAACATACTTTGTTTCTACCTGTAATTGGCTATGCGTTGCTTATTTAGTTGTTAACCATCTATTACAGCTGTTGCGTACACTTGGATTGTGGAATGAGCTCCCTGCCGAGGTTTTCTCAGAGGGCTACAGTATGGGGTTCTTCAAAAGGGGAGTAGATAGGTTTTTAAAGGGTCGGCAACGCGCCCCTGGTGTTGAAAGAAAGAAAGAAGAAAGATAATAATATATTTTTAAATGATGCTAATGTTTGATCTTGTCTCCCTGACACAGGCAAAGCATTCCATAACCGTATAGCCTCCACTGAGAACAATTTTCCGTAGAAATTAGTGGTATGCATGGGCCTAAAGATTCAAGTTTTTTGATGACCTCAGATATATCATGTGTGTCATGAAGAAACTTGAATATGTTTTGATTGATACGTTTTCAGTTGAAGAAGAGCAACCTTCTTTATATCGTGCATTGTCCGTAGAAGTTATGACTGTTTGATTTGGTTGTTGTTTGTTAAACGTGGATATAATTTTAATAATCGCTAGTCTCACAGATTCGTTGGAAGTTTTTTTGTTCTTAATAAAAATGTGAGAGGTTTTGTAAATGCCACTATAGCGATTGATTTTGAAACTCTGGTCCAGTCTTCTTTTACCGTGCGTGCCGTAAAATACAACACAATCTTGAAAATGCGTGCAGTATGGATGTGTGTCATTTGTTTGATTTAATAAATGAATTGATTGATTGATAAAGTTGGCCAGTGGTCATTAATTTTAATAATAATGTTTGTTAAAAGAAAACTCAGGCATAATATTTGTACAAGCTAAGTTAGGTCGGTCTAATTGGTGTGGAGTGTCCATCTGTAGCCAAGCAGAGCTAAGCAAAGCCTGTATTTTGGCTATGTATATAGAATGTTGGAATTAATTATAATCTCTGCCACTAAATTGACTCAATATTATGATGTGTATGACAGCATGTATGAATGTAAACGAAGCAAAAGAATTATGTCAGAATCGTAGCACATGGCACTCTGTACTTTCTCATTTCAACCTACCCTCATGAAAAAAGGCGTGCGTTTATGTATTTATGTATGATTTGGGAAGTAAAAAAACAAAAGCGAGAGTGATTAACTATATTGAAATAATAAATAACGTAATAACAGTTAATGCTCATTACAGATGACAGCTTTTTATTTAATATTTCAAAGTGAAATAGAACTATCCGTAATATCCGAAAAAACCGGATTGTCATGCAAGTAAAATCCGGATTTTAAAATCGGCGGATATCCGGATAAAACGGATATCCGGATATCCGGATTGCAAGCCCTAATTGGGATCGATCCATCATCACTGATAGGACTATCATGGCTAATAAGCCCGATATAGTGGTGATGGATCGAACCGAGAGGCGCGCAATGCTTGTTGACATAACGGTCCCACATGACGGGAACCTCGTGAAAGCCGAACAAGATAAAAAAATCAAGTACCTATATTGATTTGGCTCGCGAGGTTGTCGACATGTGGGATGTGGACTCAGCAATCATTGTGCCGATAGTCGTGTCTGCCAATGGCTTAATAGCAAAGAGCCTCGACCAATACCTGAAGAGGCTCTCGTTGGGCGGCTGGATCAAGCGTTTGATTCAGAAAGCAGTGCTTCTGGACACGGCTCGCATTGTTAGGCGATTCCTCTCCCTGGAGCCCTGACCGCCGGTAGCTTGGACCCTGTTCCCGATACCGGTGGGCTACTATTTTTTATATTTTTAAATGTTTTTTTTTGTATTTAAATATTTAAAAATGTATTTAATAAGAAACTAGATTGAATAAACGAATAATAATAATATATTTATTTGCGTAAAACATGGTATACAAAAGTGTTAATTGGATATTTATATAGCACAAACATGTAAACAGCTACGATACAACATAGCATGCAAAATTATAAAATTAGGTGAAGAAGGCTTCTACAATCAATATTTTGAAATGCCTGGGTATTTTGTTATAAATGCGCACACACATTGCAAGGCAGTTAAGATTGTATTTAGTTAGTCTACCTGTAAATCATTTAATACTAGTCTATGAGGATCTCGTCTGTTTCTAGGGTAGACATCATTTGCCGTCTTATATAATTGTTTAATGTGTATATGTGAGTGTCTGTTTTGTTTCATTCATTTATGGCCACCGACTGTTAGTTTCAGTTAGTGTTTTTTAAGAAGTCGGTTGTTCTATGTAAAAAAGTTTTTATTTTGCAATTTTTAGGACCTTGTATGAAAGATCTTAGCACTAAATAATGGTCTTCCAAAAGTTGCTGTTACTTTTTGGTAATTTCATGTTTTACAGTAAGTACCTACTAACTAGCGCGTTACTTGCAAGTTTTACCTATTGCCAATTTCTTTTCAGCTTAGGTACAGCTGAGAAGAAGACTATTTTTTTTAATGAGACTATGAAGCCCTAATTTTTGCAGTTGGTAAAATCAATACTGTGCTTCCGTGAATTTAATCTTTCAACTGAGGTAATTAGAGACACAATAGAAAGACAATGACAGGCGGACACCGGTGTCCTCTCGGGGTTTAATGAATTAATATTTATCTAGACTACGGATCCATTGTGCGTGAACCAATACGCACTTGGCCGGGTTTTGTACGAGAATTAATTTGGACGAAAGGGTAAAAAAAAGTAAAAATTCAAATTGTTACAAAAAAGGGGTTATTAATCTAACTACTTTACGACGCGACGCAGTGCGTGCGCGAGTTTCGATTGAATCCTGTTTGGGGGTAACAAAAAGGAAAAATGAAATTTGAAAACAAGTTTAGACTACGTCACGCCAATTTGATCAGCAACCGTAGAATGGGGATTTTCCTTATTAAGAAACAAAGAGATTCAAGATATACAGGGTGAAATTGAATAAATGCGATAAATTTAAATATACACAATACTATGTGTTGTCAAGAAAATTTTGAACTTAACAAATGTAAAATTAATTTAACTTTTAACAGTGTTACAAAAAACGTTAAAATAATTAAAATCGCGCGATACTTCACTAGAAAATAGGCAAAATTAGGTAAATGACCGCTATGAAAGGAACGTTTAATAATATGAGTACCTATTCCACGACGATGATTGAGCACTGCGATGAGTTGGACGAGATTTTTTGATACCTACTTTAGTTTTTCCAATTTATTTTGCATATTATTATTTTTCCTGGAATACCGATAATTCGTACTTCTTCTTCTTATCGTGTGGTTAGTAACTAACCTGGTATCAGTGTTTTAATGCCGCCCATGGGCCTCTGACTTGGCATCACATGCCGTCGAGAAACATCTCTCAGGCATGCCGGTTTCCTCACGATGTTTTTCTTCACCGTTTTTGAAGCAAGTGATAATTATACAACGGACGGGACACTTGCGACACCAGGGGCGCCACACGCGCGTTGCCGGCCCTTTAAAAACCTATTTACTCCCCTTTTGAAGAACCCCATACTGTAGCCCTCTGAGAATACCTCGGCAGGGAGCTCATTCCACAATCCAAGTGTAAGGAAATTCCTCTGAAACCGCACTACCCAGTATCTGGGCTGTGGAGGTCAGACAGGCAGTCGCTCTATGTAAAAAACTGGTATTCAGCTGCATCTGGTTAAACTGGAAGCCGACCCCAAGTTCGGCTTCCAGTTTACTATACGACCCCAAGGTCGTATAGCTGAGAAAAGGCAAGCAGATGATGACATAAAGTACCACTTGGACTGGCCTGTTGGACTTGTGTTTAGTGGCCCTGACTGCTATGCTGGAGGTTGTGGGTTCAAAGTCAAACTCAAATCATTAATTTCAATTAGGCCATTTAAAAAGCACTTTTGAACGTTAAACTTACAAGTTAAATAAAATTTAATTAATTGTTCTAGTTGCCCCTTCCAAAATGTAGTTTTGTATGGAGAAGAATGGACAAGAAACTCTAAACTTACTTACTCTTTTATAATAGTTTTTACAATATTTTGTATACAACGAAAAATACAGTATGATATACAGATGCTAGCACATCAAGTTACCCCAATGTGTCAAATTTTCCCAAATGAATATCATGAACTTTATTCTGCTTGACATAAAGTTAAAAAACGATCAAAGAAATTTAACGCATTGGGGTAACTTGATGTGCTGGCGTCTGTACATAGAATAATGAAGTACCTATAAAAAAAAAGTGTTCGATTCCCATACAAGGCGTGTGCGATGAGCACGATCATTATTTTGTTCTGTGTGGCATCAATTAGGGTTGTGGTAGTGCCCACAACGGTGGATCCGCTCTTGCTTTCAAAGCTCTGAGTTCCCATAACGACTGTCTTGGATCTACAATAGGTACCTATGTAATAAATGGTCACCCATCGACGGACCGACCTCGTCATGCGTAGCTTAACCTTCGATCGACTCTTGTTGCTGTTATTATTTACCCAATAGAAACTCAAGCGTCGAGATTAATGCTCAGTACAATCAAATTGTTTGTTGTATACGCATTGTAGTAAAAAGTCCCAAAAAAACGACTAAGTACCTATTCCTAAAATTTTATGAAAAAAATTGTGACTTTCCACAACTTTTGGTTTACTTCTTTAGCCTATTTTAGGCTCCTTAATGTACTCATAACATTCCATTGAAAAATGTGCGGACCTTGCGGAGGCTGTTGCCGAGAAGGCTGCTGTGGCGGGGCTGCTACTGCCCATGCATCACTATCTACACCTGCTGTACGAAGATTTGCTAGTGGCATCGAGTTGCGCCATTTCGCGTAGACAAGCCATGGTGTCTCCGCCGAAGATGTGCAACGGACGCCTTCAATGTTTGTGTCTTCAAAGTATGCACTCTCGTGCCGTTTTGTGGAAATAAAACTAGGTATAAATAAGCTCGTGTCTTCCCTGTATGAGTAGAGGCCTTTGCCCTGAAGTTTATTATTGTTTAAGTTATTGTTATAATATTGTTACTCGTCTTATCACAGACTTTAGACACAACAGTTATGCTATGGTAGGTAACAAAGATAATTGTTATCTTACCTGGTTCAAACTGACAGCATTTTTATTGAGTAACATCTATTCTTTCGAGTTTTAGGAGTGATTTCTTGAAAAGGGACAGAAATGTGTTACATGAACCGGGAAAGAAAGAAGCAAAGACGAAAATTAAATCAGACTTTTTATTATTTTTTGTCTAAAATCGCGTTACTCAGTAACTGGGCAGTCGCTCAATGTTAGAACACTGGCATTCAGTTACATCTGATAAGAATGGAAGCCGTGGAGGATATAGTTATTCAGATATAAAAAACTGCAGTACAAGAACATGTTATACAATTAAAATAATTGCACTTACTGCACTACCAACATTTATTATCCACTAGTCACGTATGATTCATTAGTATCCTACGTGAGCAACAATACTTTTATTACTTACATCAAGATAAAAAGTTTTAAAAGACTAAGTTTGCAGACGACGAAAAAGTTTTTTCCAGCTATATTTTTTGGTTAAAGTTACTTAATTAAATGTACCGAATGTGTACTGTAATCGGCTATGTGATCGGTTTTTTTACACTCTGTAGGTAGACTGTTCGCGAGAGCTTAAAAATTCCAATGTCACGTAAGCTCAATATGTCACTAAATTAGTTACCCACTACGCGTTAATACTATACATATAGGATAGTTACCCCGAGCGCGCGTCATTTGGAGGGAAAAAATGGCGGTGAGCGGTTTACTTGTGTTAATCTTCTTATTTCAAGGAGCGGTGAGTCTTTCGTATTGTTGTTATTTGATAGTGGCTAACCCGGTTACTTTTGTTTAGCCTTACAATCAGTTTATGTTGCGTTCTAATCGAAATTTCTGGATAGATTGCATTCGGGTCGATTCCCTTTATTGAAGCTATGGCTACGTACGACATTTTTTTTTTTTTATGGTGCTAAACGGAACAAACCCTTGAACAATCCCGTTGGTTTGCCGCCCTGTCAAATGTCAAGTTGACACGTAATAGTTAATGAACTGGGGGAACTGGGAATATTGTCACCTGCCACGTCACCCAGAGATGTTATTTTTTTTTTTTTAATATTTTAGTTCCTGGCGGAACAGGCTAAGGTCTGAGACCATGCTGCCTAGTCATCAGTTAACATTTTTCAACCCAGAGATGGCGCAGTTTTTTTTTTTTTTCGTCTGACTTCGCACGACTTGTGCATTTAGCCAATGTCAAGTTAGCGATGGCGCAGTTTAAGAAAATGTTCATAAAAACGAATTTTCTTTATATTTATTTAAGTATTAATATTTTTATTTGTGATTGGTTACTCTAAAAGTACTTAACAAAAAAAAAACAAATAGTTGGCCCCTCCAAAGAGTAATTTACAAGAAGTCCAGAATCTCTATACTTCGTCATCTGCCTGGCCATTTTCCAACAATGTTAGGGTTGGCTTCTAGCTTATCCGGATTCAGTTGAATACCAGTGTGCAACATGAAGCGATGGCCTGTCTGACCTCCACAATCCAATTAGGTACTGAGTAACACAATACGCCATGGTTAAACTGGTAGTAAGTAAAACTTTTGGGCTTCTGACTACGCGTAACGAACTAACGACTGTCAAAGATCTACAAACGAAAGCCAGAACCAAAGGCTTGCTTTCCACGGAAACCTCCAAGTAAAGGGCGTGCCCGCTTACCTACATCAAGAAATCATTGACACCATTAACAATCCAATCGTTCACGCAAAGACCCAGCCATTCTCTAGCATTCCTATACTCTTATAACCGTCAACTTTCACAACTCAAAGTCTTTCTATTTATAATATTCATGAGTCTTCGTGACTATTACAAACATTATCTTTATATAGGGTCATTAACTTTACGTTTTTATCAGCATATTTTGTAGTTTTCGGGTTTGCAACTGCTTTGCGACCATATATTTAAGTAAACAATTACTTATGTACAAAATTTTAGTGGGTTTTAGTTCGCGTCGCGATTCAATGAAGTGTCATGGTGGGTTTCTAAGGCCTTGTCCTCAAAGGTATTTTTATGGCAGATTTACCTAAGAAGAAACTCTGGGAGGGGACGCCCTAGAAGGACATATTACAGATCTATATTGGTGTTGTGTTCAGAAAGGTCAGGTGCGTAGTACTCACAGTCAAAGTGCGTTTATAACCAGACGTATTCAAACGTAAACGCTGCATACCCTGGCCTACCGTTGCAAAGTTGCATGTCTCTCGGTCTTTTACTGACTGTATTTCGGTGAGTGTGCCCTAGAGCTCCACGAGCTCATTTCACCATCTCCTTTCTTCCATCGGGAATCCAGACGTACTGCAGGTCACCCATTCCTTGTAGATGTTCCACACATTCGCACGAAGCGCTTTGCCTGTTCCTTCATTGTGCGCACAGGCAAGGAGTGGAATTCCCTGCCTGCATCGGTGTTCCAAGGTCACATGACGCTTATCTGTTTAAGTCGCGAGTTAATAAGCTTCTTTTGGGTAAGCTCGTTCCATCGTACCTCATCACTGTCCTCAGGACAAGATTAATGAGGTCATGAGTAGACTCATTTGTATGTAAGTTTGTCACGTCATTATCTGTCGGATTATTGTGATAAACTTCGGATAGTGACGTGACGAAATTCGGATTATGCTGTGCGAATTTCGGATAATGACGTGACGAACTTCGGATTATGCTGTGACGAACTTCGGATAATGACGTGACGAACTTCGGATATTGTGACGATATTTTGATAGTGACGTGACGAAATTCAGATTATGCTGTGACAAACTTCGGATTATGCTGTGACGAATTTCGGATAATGACGTGACGAACTTCGGATTATGCTGTGACGAATTTCGGATAATGACATGACGAACTTCGGATAATGACGTGAATATACTTAGATATATTTAAAAAAGTGTGTGTAAGAATCTTGTAGATGACACTCTGTAGTTTTTGCTTACCCCCATGAGAAAAAGGCGTGAGTTTATTGATGCGTGTGTTCCAACAGGCCCTTATTCAATTTTATTATATGCATAAGCAGCAATATAGCCCAACGGCCATTCTTCATTGAAATTTCGGTTAAAATCGGTCAAGCAATCTAGCCATGGCAAAAGACGTTACTTCGCATGTAAGTAGGTACTCTCTATGGTATATTAATTCTACGCAAAGATTCTACGTGACCTAAAAATATCTTAATAAGGAAGATATTATAATGACGATAGTAAGACGATTATATTTGCTATTTAAACACGATTCGAGAGGTGCCTTCGCAAGGACGAATAGTGGCCTTCCTTGCAATCACTTCATGGTGATTGCAGCAAGGATTCACAAACAAAAACCTACCTGCTGATTGAAATAAATTAAATACAGGGTGGCAGGGACATCGACGCGCAAACGTCGTGAAAGCTGTTTTCCTGTTTTACTTTCATTGCTGGTTTAAGTGAAACAAGTGAATTTACAAAATCTCATTGGAATAGGTAAAAATAATGTTTATATACAGTTTACAGTAAAAAAAAATGCAAAAAAAAACGTAAAATTTAAGGAAAAGCCGACGAAAAATTTCAACGCAGGGGGGTCCAGAATCATGTACTGAATCCATGGTAAGCGGATGTGCGTCGATGTCCCTGCCACCCTGTATGTAGGTACACTAAAACTAACTACTTACAAATAAAATAATAATAATAAAAAACCTGCTGATAAAATATTATTATATATACGTACTTACCTACGTTTAGGTACTTTCTTATAACATACAGGGACACTGGGGTTGGGCACATAAGTATGAGGATCGAAAAAGTAAAACTTAATGGAGTGAATATTCTTAACGTAACAACTACAACAACTTTACTTCTGCCATGTTTTGTCCGACTGTCAGTTTGGGCTAATCTCCAAACCCGCTGGACCTTTTTTCGTTTTGTCGTTTCTTTTTTAGTAAACAATTTTAAACTCTGAAGTTTTAGTAAACAATGTTAAACTCCGGAGTTTTAGTAAACAATGTTAAAAACTCCGGAGCGACAGCCTATTTGACTTCCAGAACCTAGTGACTGGGTAAATAGTTAAACGGGTTGTCCGACTTTCAAAGATTTATAAATAACAGCTGGAACAACGGCTTTACATGCTACGTGTAAGCACTACAAGTTACTACCTTTTACACTTAAACCATCTGAACAAAAAATATCTAAGATCATTCAACTTTCGATGTAAATATGTAGGAATTAATGACCCAACCCTCTAGTGAATATTTTGTCTGTAAGTAAGTAAACAATTCGAGACATTGAATTCATGATTTCTTAAAAGGATGGAAGTGCTTGGAATATATTATGTATTACAATAAAAATATAAACTACTCGCAGTGCTTCGCGGTTTTACTTGCTCCAACCTTAGTGACGTAGCGTAGTGATGTTTGTCAGGGATTTTTTGTTCTATAAATAAAATTCTATACTTAAGTTAATCAGTAGTTTAGTACTCATAGTTTAGGACTAGATGGCGTTGTGTAAAAGTTGTGAAATATTTAACTACTTAATACTTATCTATTTTCATTTATTTTACTATCAAATGCGAAAAGATTTTTTCAAATCACCTAGAACTATTAAATTTAACAAGTACCTAATAGCCTTTTATATTACAAGTACCTACACGGAAAAACACGATAACCGATTTTTTTTAATTAGGTACTTAAATCATTCGTAATCCAAATTTTAAAATAAAACGGTCTTGCCATAATTATGTGGGGCAAAAAAACACAAACAAACAATAATAATAATTCATAAGTTTATTGACCCAATATAATACCTCTGTATGTACCTATACAATACATTTCACAATAGTACATTGGATTTTGAAAAGGCTGTTCAAATAGTGGAAAACCCTGCTTCCATTACTGCGGAGACCTTGTGACTTAGGAGTTACCTAGTGTTCTGCTGTAACTTTGTGTACAAGAGAGACCTTTTAGTGTGGGTGTGTTAATAAACCTATAATGACAAAAACTGATTTTTAATTATTTTTTTAGCAAACATTAGACAATCGTCATACCATAAACAAAAACAAACAAACTTCATTTTGAAAGTCAAATATTAAAGGTAAGGGTGCTTCTACACGGTGCAAGTAGCTTGCGCAAATTGAGGCACTTGCGTGGGTTGTATGCATCGTAAACTTTCCTATTTAAAAACATGTGCGGGTCTAGCGACTTGAGCATGTACCAAAGCGAGTCACCGGCGCAACTAATGTGTACTCTGTGGCGCGCGCAGGTCACTTGCGCATCGCATGTAGCTCTTGACCACGAGCAAATAACTTGTGCGTACTGCCTGCAAGTAGCCCAGGGGCTCGAGTCTGCTATTGCAATCGTGTCTTAATGACCGGTCATTGATCGAATATTTGACAACTTTGACAGTTTTTGTATGGGAAATGTGTCATAAGTTTGACGTTAAACGTCAAAAATCGATCATTGACCGGTCATTGAGACACGATTGCAATAGCAGACTCGACCCCCAGGTCTTTACTTGCTCCAGTTATTTGCATTAAATACAAGCGAGTTACTTGAACAAGTAGCTTGCGCATAATACTCACGCGTGTAACCCGCATCTTTACTTACGCCAGCTACATGCACCGTGTAGAAGCACCCTTAGTTTTTTGTCAATGGCTTGTTCACAGCTTATAGTCAAGCCAACTTATCTGTGAAACGGTAGTATTTGGAACTAGCATTATGTTAGAGATTTAAAGTCGCTTTTGGCGTAATTTTTGGCTTCTTGTTGACGAGCAGCGCCACCAATTATTTCAAGGATAAATTGGTACCACTGTACAACCAAAGACATTAAGGCACCAGCACATTTGTAACACTCGACGCCATCCCACGCGGTTTTATTGGACCAATCAGTAACCAATGAGAACACCATACTGACGTTGCGTGGCATGGCGTGTTATAAGTCTGTTGCTAGCCTTATACTTACTATTATTATATCTCTTTGCTTACAACCATGCTTCGTCAGCGTACCAACTATTAACTGAAGTATTAGTTTACTTAAATACATAAATACATACCAACTAACTTGATACCTAATAATAATATCAACAGTGGTATCTTTCACAATGCATTGTATAGTTGATGATACAGTACGAGCCAGACATTGGCCAGACGCGCTCGCGTTTTTAATTGAAATAATAAAAAGTTGGTTTGTTTACTTCTATATACGCGATTATCTCTGAAAATGCCGGTCGGATTTGGAAAATTATTTTTGTATTTTATAGCCCGATTCTTAAGGAAGGTTTTAAGCTATATTTTAACGTCACGCTACGATTGTGAATAGCTGGTGAAACTGCTAACTAGTAGTTATTATTGGAATAAAAATAAAAGTGGTTCGGTAGCAAACTAAATTTTAATATTGCTCTCTCTTTCTAGCACGCGTAGCATGATCAGCGTAAACGTGTTCTGCCGATTGTAAAATAAATAATGCTCGATATTATCCTAAGACTATTTTATCGACTGAAGAATTGACAACATTTCAAAATTTTAACCTGCATGTTTTATTACATTAAATGAAAGTAAATCCAAATTTAGAGGACCTTTATTTTTTGGTTTTTCGAAATTACTTATGTAGGTACTTAGATAGGTACTTTTCATTCATAATTTTAACTTTGAAATTAGGTGCATTCTAAAAAGACGTAAGTAAGCGCCAAATGACGTCATTCATACGGTGGAATGGCGATACATCCTTTGCTTTACTGTGATACGTCAAAAAAAAACTGTTACTTAGATGTCACTGTCACTTAGCTGTTGTCATTAGATATTATTATGTCTTGTTTGACATAATGGTTTTCATCTTAAAAATTAACTCTCTTACGCAAAGCTAACCACCTCATTCCACTGTATAAGTGACGTCATCGCATGTTTTTTGGTTTTTATTTTTTTTCCTCAGAAATTAAGCAATAATAAAATTAAAAAAATATATATTTGAACTCGGATCAGCATACAAAAATGAAGAAACGGTATTTTTGTTTTAGGGCCATGTCAATTTTGAAATGTTGTCAATTCACACATTAATTTCTCCCCTTCATTCTTGATTGTAATATTATTGTACTCAAAACATAAGAAACGGTCACTTTTTGTCGATACTTCTGTATTATACAAAATCCGTGTCTACCAATAAAAAGGTGTAGATAGGTTACCACATCATTCGATATTTAAAAACGGCACACTAACGCACGCACGCGTCCGTTGACGGCGCGACGCGACACTGAGGTTAATAATAATTAATGTGGCTAGTTAGCCACATTTTAACGTGTCGCTTGCTGAGCGCTTATAACCTATCTATGTACACCTTTTTACTTATAATATCATTGGTTTCTACGATGTTTATGCTACGCACAAACAATGTAAAAAGAGAGGGAATGGTTATTCTATCGATTCTACAAGTAAAGATTATTTGATTTGATTTTATCTTTGTTTACGCAGCTTTCAGGTTTAAAACTCGTCAAATAATTTATCAGATAAACTAATACCTACTGAAACCCGTTTGTTTATAATACTCTTGAGTCTTGACTCATATTTAATTGTCTTTTATTTCATCGGTGAAGGAAGATATTGTAATTTGTAAGAAAACCTGTACCTATTTTGTACGAAAAAAAATAACCGTCAACCCGTTTTGAGCAAGCGTAGGTACTGGTTATCAAAGCTCGTGTCTTCTTTGTACGAGAAGAGGTCTTTGTACTGCAATAGAACCTTTAAAGCAGCTACCTATTTCTTTTTTTTTTGCTTTGCCCCTTTCTTGAAATATCACGTGTCTTTAGTGTGATGTTACAAAGTAATCAGACAAACACAACAAACATTGCACAAACAGCATTCAGATCCAAAACGAAGCATTGTTTTTAGTCAGTCCGGACACTTTGGTCTGTAGAAAGAGTCTGTCAGACAAGCATCGTGTCACGTGTGAAAGAGACAGCGCTCTATAATGACAAACGTTCTAAAATTACACGTAGGTACCTACTGTAACGCCTGCGTAGACTGTGCTGTGACTTTCTTTTCGGAAAACTTTCGTAATTCTTTTTTTTTTATTTTTTTTCAGATGAGCTCAGTGGTGGATGTGCCGAAATTAAAGATGTCGGATGGAAGACAGATGCCGGCGATTGGTCTGGGCACCTACCTTGGATTTGATCACGTAAGGGCTTATGATACTAGACTCAAAGATCAATTCTTACTAGACGGGACATTTCGAACACAATTTTCATCCGACACTTGTGTTTTAGTGGATACAAGTCGATGAGTCTTTGTTCAGTACGCTCCGCTGCCACTCCAATATTGCTATATTATTCTAGATGGCGTTACTGAGTCATGGGATCACAGTTTCCTATGACATTTCTTCGCATGTCCTCTCTATTAGATATGTAGCGACATCTATTTCGCCACATGCGAACTATCCTACATCGCGCTATTAGAGTTATCCGCGCAACTTGAATGTATACAAGTTCCCGACAACTACCGTCGGGCAGTAGTTAGCCCACCAGACACAACATCCGTCTGGTCGGAGAAACCTCCCTTTTCAATGGTGGATGAGGAACTTTACACCCTGTTCCTCATACCTCCAAAGATATAGTACGAGTATCTTAAATCTCTCTGACTACTACTCAAGTTCTTCCAACATCGGTAGGCAGATGTCTAAGCGTACCTACTCAGGGGTGGGCCAAGGGAAGCAGCTTCCACCACTGCCTAGGCTGAACCATAATGCGGCAATATATTTCCAAAAACATAAAATGAGATTTTAAGCATGTTTTTAAAGTAAAACTTCTTTACGCACGCTTGACATAGAGAGAAAGCTGGTGAATTCGTAAAGAGAGCGTTACGAAAAGTGTGATCGGGAGAGGTGAACGGAAGTTGAGAGGGAGATACAAGTTAGTGAAAGCTTTACTTCACTCGTGTGGTCTAAAACAAACTCCTTTTTTTTTAAATCGTCGGTATTATGATTACAAAGCGTCAAAACGTCAAAAAATTCATCCGAATCGCTGCCAGCTGGTCAAGTATCCATGAGACTGGTGAGAAATGCTTCTAATAGCCTCTGGCCAAAGTAAAGAACCTAGATCTGTTACCTATGTTTATAATAATGTTTTTTTTTTACAGAATGGTGTAGTCAAATCCAAGGACAAGCAGCTCCGTGATGTGGTTCTAGATGCCATCGACATCGGCTACAGGCACTTCGACACAGCATCTATTTATAACACTGAGCCCGAAATAGGAGAAGCCGTCAGGATGAAGATCGAACAGGGCGCTGTATTGAGGGAAGATATATTTATTACAACCAAGGTAAGTCTTCTTCTTCGAAGCTGCTAAAGTGATTTGTGATTTCCACAATGACAGCACGGCCTATTGGTTGCAGCGCTGCGTGACTCGGTTTGATTTCCGCACGAAACTAATATGATTATGGCCTACAGAGCTGGGCGAAGTATAAAAATAAGGTAAGAAGAAGGAATATAGATCTCGGCCTATGAAGACTACCCTATGTAACCTTTTTTTTATGATTTCTTGGTTGGCCTTCAGTCTAACGGGGTACAGTGGGCAGCAGTTCGATTCTGGTCACAAATCACCGCGTGAAAATGAAGGCGTAGTGAGGGCAAATTGAGCTGTCATTCCATACTAATGCAAAGCATTGACAGTTCACTTCACTCAATTTTCCATGGCGTGACTTTTATTGAATCGACCGGCTGAATACCAGTACTTTACGTGAATCAACTGCCTATATAACCTCTACTACAGCCTAGTTGCCGGGTAGCAATGTCTTCTCAGCCCCTTAATCAGACTTTCGGGCTACTGACTACCCGTAAAATATGTCAGATATCTACAAGCTAAGCTATCAGGCTAAAGGGTTACGGGGGTTTGCGGTGCTAACCAGACACAGTGATGAGAAGGTTAAATAGACAGTCACTCCATGTCCGCGTCAGGCAGGATCTCAGCATCTGTCTGGCATTACCGCTGAAATGAACCTTTTGGCGCAGCCGTGAGACATGCCATTTTTTGTCTCTTTTTTTTGTGTTATTGCGTTTTTACTGTGCGTGTATCCAGCTGTTGCCAATAAATGTATTTTCTTTCTTTCTTTCTTTCTTTCTTTCTTTCCATGTAAACTTGAACACCATCAGCTGCATCTGGGTATACGAGAAGTGTTTTTATTTCGGGTTGGACAATGGATAAAAGAAGTTTATCAGACTCTAACAGATTACTGACCCGGGGTTCCGTTTTACACGTGCCCTGAGGAGGATGGAAGGGTGTGTCAGACTCTTACTGCCAGCCTGGTGATTCATCTCACATCTGTACCGGGGGTCACGGAACGGGCGATACCACCGCAACCCCTGACTGTAGACTTGTACTCTCTTTTTTTGGTGCTCATTGGATAATCCTTATGGATGTCCTCCGCCACGGGGAGTGCATAGGGATTTGTCAGCTTACTGACTTATAACCACCCCGGTCTTCCGTCTCACAACTGCACTGGGAGTCACGGGAACGGATGATACCTCTGCAAACCCCAATGTAGACTTAAACTCTACCCCGACCCCAACATAGTCGAAAAATGTTAGGCAGATGATAATGACATCTATTTACCATTTCAGCTGTGGAACACTCATCACAGACGAGGTGAAGTGGCGACAGCCATGAGGGAGACCCTGAACAAAACTGGACTCAACTACGTAGACCTCTATCTGATGCACTGGCCAGTAGGGCTTAATGTGAGTATGCCTTTATTTAAGAATAGAAACAATAGATTACTAGTTCGAGCAATTGAATGTTTCCGATTAGAAGTTTTTTAGTGGCAGCTCGCAGTCTAAAACTATGAGGTTTGGGTGCCACTAGAAAATCAATCCTACCAGCACCCAACCCTCATTACAGAGCTTTTTGGAGTTTCATGCCATCTTCATCGGCTGATGCTAACAAAAAGTAATTTGCACGTGTCTAATAGACCAGTGTAAAAAAAAACATAAGTAAAACCAGGAAAGTGATTAAGTGTTGCCACAGACACCACAACATTTGACATTTCAATGTTGGTGTAGCAATGCAAAATACTATAAAATACCCATCGAATTAGAGTGCTACTATAGAATAGAATACTCGTAGTACAGACGCCAGCACATCAAGTTACCTCAATGTGTCAAATTTCTTTGATCGTTTTTCAACTTTATGTCAAATAGAATAAGGTGCATATTTAATTGGGAAAATTTGACACATTGGGGTAACTTGATGTGCTGGCGTCTTTACCTACTCTTTACTGCACACCATAAAAAACTTACAACGATAATGGTACAGACGCCAGCACATCAAGTTACCCCAATGTGTCAAATTTTCCCAATGGAATATGAACTTTATTCTTTGACACATAAAGTTGAGAAAAAAAGAAAAAGAAAAAAAAATCTTTAAATTTGACACATTGGGGTAACTTGATATGCTGGCGTCTGTACATATTATCGTAATTATTTGTAAGTTTTGTCCTACCCTCTAGGTAAATAATGCCTAATGTTACATGTAAAATAATACCAGCCTGTTACTGTCCCACTGCAGAGCAAAGGCCTCTTTTCATACAGCGAAGGCACGAGCATTGATCACCACGCTTGCTCAAGGCGGATTGGCGATTTCAAACCTATATTAACTATAAGTCCAGGTTACCTCACGATGTTACAAGTTTATTTTGTTAATATTTTCCAGGCTGACTACTCCCACTCTGATGTGGACTTCATGGAAACCTGGCGAGGGTTAGAAGACATGCACAGACTTGGCCTGGCAAAGTCCATAGGCGTGTCTAACTTCAATAAGGAACAACTGCAGAGAGTCCTCAATGAGGGTACCGTGAGACCAGTAGCTTTGCAGATTGAGGTAAAGTAACTGCTAGATTTCCTTGGTGCTAGATATTTCTGGTATTCTGCAGCATCAAGTTGGACTAAAAGCCAACCATAAAATAGTTGAGAAAGCCTTTTGAAATGATATGGTAAGTAGATAGTTAATATTGTATAGACCATTGTCGACTCAAGAATTTACACATAGCAGATTGTACACCCTGTGTTCTCATCTGTCATTGCGCTGAGCTGGCATAATAAGCCCTGTATTTTATAGTTTTAAGGTGTATCTTTGCTGTATTGCCAATACACGAATTTTTCTTTCTTTCTGTTCGTTCTTGACATTGTCCTGCTTGTAGCGACATCTATCTCGCCACATACGAACTAATGACCGATATCCTACATCGCGGTATTAGAGTTATCCGCGCAATTTGAACGTATACAAGTTCCCGACAACAACCGTCGGGCAGTAGTTAGCCCACCAGACACAACACCCGTCTGGTCGGAGGATCCCCTCCCTTTTCAATGGTGGATGAGAAACTTTACACCCTGTTCCTCATGCCCCCAAATGCTCAAAAATAAAGAAATATTTCTACAATCTGACACTTAGTGGATTCTTCTGTAGACAAAATCCCTTTCTACGGTATTCATGCTACGCATGCAGAATAGTGCAGATGCAATTAAGTTAACATCACAAAAATCCCTTTCTAGGCCCAACCACATCAGCTGCCTAGCCTTGTCTCAAATACATATTTAAAAAATCTAATTTCAGGTCCATCCCCAAATAATCCAAGAAGAACTGATAAGCTTTGCCAAGGCTGAAGACATCATAGTCATGGGCTACAGCCCCTTCGGATCTCTGGTCATGAGGTTCGGTATGCAGTTCCCAGGACCTAAGATGGATGACCCAGTGTTGGTTGAAATAGCCCAGAAATATTCGAAGACTACTGCTCAAGTGGTGCTGAGATGGCTGGTAAGTTAACTGGGAATATTATTCATTTTGTGACATCGTGATTATGGCCCACACTTACATACACTCACGCTTTTTTCCCATGAGGGTAGGCACAAACTACAGATCGCCATTTGTTACGATTACAAACTTCTTTTGCTTCGTTTACATTCTTACACGCCGCGCCGCCGGTTGCCAGTACTACGCACTTGCCAGTACTACGCACCTGACCTTTCTGAAGAACTTCACCAATAAGGTCTATGTTCTTCTAGGGCGTCCCCTTCCGGTGTCGCTACTTACATCTGCCTATTAATTATGGCCCACTAGTAAAAAAAACATGGTGGGATACTGGCATGCCTGAGAGATATTTCTCGACGGGATGTGAAGCCAAGTCAGGCCCATGGGTGGCGTTAAAACTCTGACACCAGGTTGGTCTTTTACCACACGAAAAGAAGAGGAAAAAGGGTAACTAGTAATGGCGCCCGCATCTCATGCGCCAAGTGATTTTGAAACTAGGCAAATGTAGAATGGAATAGTTTATTTCAGCACTTCAAATTCACTAAATCGTGACAAAGAATACACATAGTACACAATATTTCGTAAGAGAAAAAGGGTAGGTACTCCGCCTCCAGCAAGCATATCATAGTGATTAAAGATCGTACCTTCTCTGTATGAGTAGAGGCTTTTGCCCTGCAGTGGGACAATAAGCGGTGAAATTATTATAAGTAGGTCCAACTCTGAAATCGCGAAAAAACTTCAGTTGTTTCATACAAAAGTTTAATATCTAATAGGTACTACAGCTGTGAAGAAATTTCCTGTTCATAACTATATACGAGTATTGCGGCTGTATTGACTACACGCCGGCTAAACTAACCGTTTTTTGTTTGTTTCTCAGGTGGATAGAAACGTAGTGCCGATCCCGAAGACTGTCAACTCAAAGAGGCTTGCCGAAAACATCAACATATTCGATTTTAAGCTCGAACAAGACGAAATCGAGAAGATCAATCGGTTCGATTCGAATACTCGATTCACTCTGCCTTCGTTTTGGCAGTCGCACCCACATTATCCCTTTGAAAAGATCAAGGAACCTATTGATGACCCTTTTAGGGGCTGATTGCGATTTATTACTAATAGTACCTAATCTATCTATAGTATATATAAAAATGAATCCCTGGGCTATTTTCCTTGGTCATGGCATCACGCATGAACAGCTGGTCCAATTTCGCTAAATGCTTTTTTCGTTTTGTTTGTGATAAGAAGAATGCTGAGCTGAACCTTAGAAAATTTAAGGGAACTTGAAGACAGTTAAACAGTTTAAAATGCAGCGCCATCTTTGATTACGTGACAGGTGACAAATGTCTTCTTGGTCCATTTTTACACGACATAAATTAATCCTAAGGCGGAGCGAAGTTTGCCGGGGAAGATAAAGATAAAGATAAAGATATATTTATTTGTTTAAACATGTGTAACACAATACGTATAGATGCAAATGTGGATGGAAATTTGAAAACAGGTAAGTTTCAACATGAAAGGAACTTACTTGAAGGTACTTAGTAATAAAATATTGATGAGGTAGGGGCGATAAAGTTAGTCCTCTCATAGTAATTTCAGGTAACCTTAGCCACTCTAACCCAAAGCCCAATATCTTTGTTTCCTCAGCCTGCAAATAGTCCTACAACAGTCGTAAGTTTTCCTTGGGT
The DNA here is from genome assembly GCA_921972225.1 of Euplexia lucipara. Classification (NCBI taxonomy): domain Eukaryota; kingdom Metazoa; phylum Arthropoda; class Insecta; order Lepidoptera; family Noctuidae; genus Euplexia; species Euplexia lucipara. The sequence continues at coordinate 11,845,940 of OV179169.1, read as the reverse complement.
GCATTTGCATAATGCGTAGGTAAAGCTACAATGGGCCTCTGTGAGTTGGCATCGGCCCCTCTTATGCCTTCCAAACGACTCCAGGGTTCCAAGAGAAATTGAAAAAAAAAACATTTATTTTTCACGCCACACGCCTTGACTACATGTCAAAAAAGGATTTATTATTTTATTATCGGTAGCTTGTGTCGAAGTGAAGCTTAGACTATAAGAAGTGAAGGGACGATTTTGCTTTTTACGCAGGTGACGTAAGCTGTCAATCTCAATTGACAGTTCACTACGCGCCAACACATGTATAAACCCACCTTTACTTTTGAATAAATCGTGCTAAAAAAATAATTTTGACTTAAATATTGTGCCATTTAAAAAACACGCTTGCTCAAAATAGAGTTTCTAATCTAGGTACTAAACGTTAATAAGCATTGAATACCTAAGTAACGTAGCTTAGATTTTATTAATCGAATATAATATTTTTATAGTTGTTAACATAAATAAGTAGTACAGCTTGGCAAAAAAGAGTAGAAAATAATGGAGGCGCCACTGTGCTGTTCGTATGGCAACCCGTTGCAACCGAATAGCGTACTGACCTAATCTTGACACTTAGCAATTTTTTTTTAGACATAAAGTAACAATATATTCGTAACCTGTATAAGTATATTTTTTTAAATCAGTAAGAAATTAGTAGTAGTTTCATTGAACAAGGACGTGTTCTCGACACGCAACTGATTACTTAGGTACCTAAAATAAATATTTGGGTAAATACTCCTGACTTTACAACATTGTTTAGGAATTATAAAAATAAAACATCACCTTTGACCTAATTCTTTATTCCATATTTTAATCTAGTAAATCGTCCTACAAATAGTCCACCCTGACCACATCCATGTTATGGCTAGAGCTGGCCGCAAACTCATCTGAGTCATGTTCGGGTTCAGAGGTGCTGCTTCTATCATTTTCTAGATTTATGACTAATCGCTCTATTTCCTCGTTCATAGTTAGTTTTTTTCCCAGTAATCCTTTTCTGTTCTTATTACATATTAGCACGAGTTCTTATTATCCTCTTCGGTAATAGCTTCGAATGCACGTTTAGCTGCTTCCTGTAAAGACGAAATATTTCATTTATGTCTAACAGTATTAAAAGTAAAACATTTTGTTTACATACTGTTAATAAGCCGAATCGTGCGGAAGTAAATAAAAAAAGGGTATTTTCTAAAATACCCTTTTGTTTATTTACTTCCGCACGATTTTCTTAGAAAACGCTAACAGATTTCCCTAAATTAAATAATAGATTTAGATTTATTTTTTAGACTATGACACGTATATATAATAATTTATTTTAGATTTCTAATGCAAACGATAAAACAAATAATTCTATACCTTGATATCACACATAAAGTATAAGTTAGGTAGAAATTGAATTTTCATTCACTTAAAAATCAAGTCACCAAAGTATCAATTAATCTCGGCGCACTATACCAGAGTAATGCAGAAAAAATGTAAACATAACCTATGTGCTCGACATTTATTGTTTTAAATTTCTAGTTATTCCTTATGCCAGCAAATTAATATAGCTTTGTATTCATCAACTAACACTTGATTTACCTATAATCAACAAAACAAACGCTTACATACCTGTATTATAAGCAGAACTTTAGAAAACATTGATAAGTTTAGAAAGAATAGTTTGGGCCTCATGTTCCGCCAGACATCGCCTGTACACCTTATAAATAACCTCCCTGCCAGCACTCCGAATCGTTATATTCATTTTTATTCACTTTTTACGTTTATTAATCAACGTTTGGTGGACGAAATTAAAATTTTACGAAATCGTGAACTTTGTTTATTAAGAGATGTCATTATTTTGAAAATGTTGCCAACAGACAAAAATTTAGTTCCGTTTCTACACTTTTTTGCCAAGCTGTAGATACAGCTTGGCAAAAAAGAGTCTGACGCGGTGACAGTTGAAACTAAAAGTGGATGATTGTGGCAACATTGATTTATTTGTCTAGTGCTAGTACATCATGTGTCAAAAGTGCGTAAATCCTCGTCGTTTTTCATAAATTTAACAAAATTATTAAGTTTTGTTGCAAAATTAACGATTAAAAGTTAATAAAACCATTCGTAGTTGTATCAGAGCAGTGATTTACCTCGTCTTTTTGTGGTGTTTGGCCAAATCTGAAGCAGGACAAGTTTTGTCTGATATCGGGAATGTTTATCGAAGAACTGCCGCTAGGACAGGTATTTAACTACCCTAATTAAATCATTGTACATTAAATAAGTTTTTCTAAATGTTTTCAATGCGTAGTTTTGTTGATATACAGATTTAAGTAGCTATTTGTCTTGTTTACAGAAATTGAAATTTAAGGTTATGTTTTGTAGTTTATAGAGCCTCGTATACCCATATTTGATACTTGAAGATAAAGAATAGGGAATTATTATTAAAGTAGGTACCGTATCTTTTTGTTTTAGGTAAATCTGTCAACACAGTAAGAAAAATGTTTATTGAAGGTAAAAAATAAGATATTTTTAAACACCGGGAAAACTTCAAAGGTCGCTTGAAGAAAGTTACCACCTTATCATTGTGACGTGAATCTACTTGAATTAATATGGGGCATTGCAAAACATTAAATTGCTTCAATCAATGTTGGATCCATTGATATAAAGGTATGTAGCCTAGTTTATACATATTTAAATTTGCTATGTTAGAACCATTGTTTATGATTATTTTTTGTTTTTAAAGGTGGCTGCTGAACAAGCATTTGCAAACATTACTAATATTGGAAAAAATCATGCAAGGATATTGTAATGAAAATAGAAAAATAATGTCATGACAGTAATAAATCTCACAGATGACAGTAGCAGTGATTTATCAGAATTAGAAAATGCTAGTGTTTCAGAAGTTGCAGGAAGCTCTAGCCAACATTTGAGCTTTTCCGGGATCCGAATATTTGATGGTACTGTGTTCGATTCGTCTGATAAAATTTTTGGTATTAAAATAAAACTAAAAAAAAAACAAACTATTGTCGTTAATTCCTAACAACCTTACGGTTAGACTGCTCTCGAGGGCATGATTATTATCTGTCTGTGTATACCTAATGCATCACTTTCGTGCAAGGCTTCAGTGCCCACTATAACATACATAGGTATATTAACTCTCGCCTCTTTCCCACGCTGGTAGGCAGAAACTAGAGATCGCATACGAAGCAAAAGAAGTATGTAAGAATCGTAGCATATGCATATGCATTCTTACATAGTTCTTATGCTTCGTATACATTTTTACATGTTGTTATGTATAACAACATGTAAAAATGTGTACATTTGCCCATTATTAATAGTGTTAATACTGGACATTGAAGCCTTCCATGGTGTTTGCATAGCATCCGACAGACAGAACCACCCACTTAACTTTGGGAAAAAATAACAAGTGTCAAACCTGTTAAGTCGTACTATTCAGGGTGGCCACATGCGCGATACTAGCGACCTCATTTATTCCACACTCTTTTTTGCCAAGCTGTACCTTAGTTTAAGTACGTACTGATTTAAAATAAATATTTTTTTATATGAAACTGTGTTTATTTTTACTTGGTATAGAAAGCTGGATTCCGATTCTTAATTAAATCCGGATTATTACTCGCTCTCATAAGGTCGGTACAGACGCCAGCACATCTACCTTCCCCAAACTGTCAAACTTTCCCAATTGAACATGAACCTTATTGTGTTTACAAAATAGTTGAAAACCTATCAAAGAAATTTGACACATTGGGGTAGGTTGATGTGCTGGCGCCTGTACATATCTGACGGAAGATGCGCCGAGCGTAGGTATGCGACACTGTACCTCGATGCACTAAACTAACTTGGTTGAATGTTCTATCATAATTGTGATGTTCACACAGTATCACTAACACTAGTATTGTGCTTGGTTTGCCTACGCACCACCACGTACTGCCTCACTGACGGTCGGACAGCGACTGACTCCTACTCAGTGCACTCCATTCTATATAGACTATGGTTCGCACCACGTGACAGTTGTGACGTATGCGCCCGAGACAAATCCTAAGTATATTTGCAGGACACTGCACAATAATAATAATATTTGTCTGTTCTGGCGTTACACGACCAATACGCGATGCATCTTCCTTCAGATTTAAACAAAGAGATTTAAAAACTATAGTGAGTTTATTGAGTGTCTTTGATTTTAAATCATTGATTAAAATTTTATAACCAGCTCTAATAGGTTGAGAAGGCGGCACCTCCGCGGGACTTGGTGCCCTAGCCGACGGTTTTGGTTGCCCATTTCTAAAGCCGCCACTGGCTGTAGGTAAGCACAATAGGTAAGTACCTACATGCGACTTTATTTTTTTCCAGTTTATGACTCCACAGTAGGTATACAATCTAAAATCTCGTTTTACAGTTTTGAGTGCCTTATTTATTAAGCAATAATGCTGAGTAAATTAGGCACTAATAAGCATAATGTAAAAAGTTCATGGGCTTGTAAGTTTGTAGTGTAAATGGATACGCCCGGGAGGGGACGCACTAGGAGGACATAAACAAACCTTATTGGTGAGGTTCTTCAGAAAGGTCAGGTGCGTGCATTAAGACTTTATTATGACAATATACAAAAAAAGTACCTATGTACCTAAGCATCGTAACAGGTGGCGCTTCGCAGTTTCTACCTTCCCCTATGGATAAAAGGCGTGAGTTAATGTACCTACAGACGCCAGCACATCAAGTTACCCCAATGTGTCTAAGTTTCCCAATTGAATATGAACCTTATTCTGTTTCACATAAAGTTAATAAACGATCAAAGAAATTTGACACATTGGAGTAACTTGATGTGCTGGCGTCTGTACCTACCTACCTTATCTAACATAAACAAGACTTTTGTTTAGGTACCTACAAGAAATAGGTCATTCAAGTCATTCACCCGGCTGTTAGTATAGGTACCTACCTACCTACCTATTAGGTTTAAAAGACCGGATGTCAATCGTTATTGCATTGCATCTTGGGTTATGATCCGGATTTATCCTGTCCTGCCCGAGTTTCAACGATCTGAATAAGCCCGCCATTGTTTTAAATATGTTTATTGACGGATACGAAAAAAAAACATTACTGAAATACCTACCTAGTTAAATGTAGGTATCATCTTTCTGTCATAAGTTTTTAAATTTTTAAGTAATTATTTTCCTGCTAACGGTGTTCTATTTGAGATTTTAATAGGTACTTACCTACTATAACTATAAGTACTTATAGAAATCGATTGTAGGTATTTCAAGAGTTTCGTTACATTATAAACATTCTTGATTATTTATTGCTATTGCGAATGTTTGCATTCCAGTCGGGAACTGGAATATCTCTAAATTATTTATATTGACCGGTATTTTTAGCCTAGAAAGAGACAGATGTTTCTAGTTTATGTAAGAGTGACACAGACAGATAAAGACAGTTGTTTATTGATCTAAAATGTCAATCATTTCAGTGCAATGACTGAACACTTTTCATGCTAAAGAATATGAGAATTGATATATGGAACGATGACAGGGTGGCCGCGTAAGGCGTTTTCCCAAATAGTGTGTAATAGTTTTACCTCCACCAACAGTGTACATTAATTCTAAAATATAGTACAACGCAAATAAATTACAAAAAAAAACTGTTATTACAATACTAGAGATTTGATTTGGATTCATATTTGTAAAATTTACAAGAAAGCTAACTGAATTACCGTGTCCATGTTAAACGAAAGCTTCAAAAATCCTTTCAAACGAAAAATTCATAACACGATTTTTTTGTATTATTATTTCTGGCACAACCTTAATATTGTTTTTGCATTGGACACACATTGAGCCATTTCTGACATGCTAATAAAACAAAAAGTGGGGAAATAAAACGATGTCAGTCTGGTAACCCAGTCTGCAGCTGATGTAGCACCTGAAGGACGTCTCTGCTTTGTCGCTGTCTGCGAAAAATCAAATAAAATTTTCCTCCATATTTGTTTTGTGGTGCACCCTGCACAAATTACTGTTTAAAATAAGTGTTGTAAATCGTACATTGTGGCTAAGGTAACGCCTTACCCAAGCATGAGCTATTCCGGGAGGAATAAATTCGAGGTAAGAAATTAATCAATATTTTAATGTCATTGTTTGTTTTCGTTGTGATGAAAACAGCTGACATGGGCCTGTACGGGTCCATTTCTTTGTTCTTGATGCCCTTACGCCTTTTCCAGGAAATTATCTTTGTAACAAACTTTAAAACACCGATGTAAGTATGTACAAGTCAGGTAAACATTCCTGTTCTATTTTTGAATAACACAAAAGATGCGTTGGACGTAATCTTGCGGATAAGTTATTTATCATGTCGTGATTATTATTTGTATGTGTTTATAGTATAATCGCACGCGGTACATACAGTATTCGTGTTTTTCTTTGTTAGGTCAGTGTAAATGACCTCAGGCGCGCGGCCACTCAACCCATGAATGGCTTATATACCGTTATAATGATTGTTTTGTTAATTTTTATACGTATTTTTAACGATGCGCTTACTTTTCCGGCTGAATACGACGTGTTGCTTGTGCTTCTCTCTTTCTCAGCGAAATGGGAGAAGCGTAATAGAGAATGCATGTTTTTTTTATTTATCGGGAAATGACCGTCGTTTGACGTAATTATTAGTGCGCAATTAATTTATTGTATATGTTTTTGTTTATTTTAACGACGCCAGACAGATTGTTGTCAATTGCGTTTATCTGATAAGAAGTAATCACACCACATTGTTGTCCATGCTTGTTTGTGTCAATATTAAAGTGTGACTGTGTTTCAAATGTGAGACATAGGTTAAATGATGACACAAACATGGTGGAAGCCTAGAATTGGAGTACCGCGCCCTCTATTGTGTTGAACTTAAACATAACTTGCAAAATATTACTAGGGTTTAGGTGTTCTGTCCCTTACGAATGATAGGCCTGAAGATGTTTTGAAACTTTTGTTAAAGTAAGTCATAAGGATGTATGGATTGTTGACCAAAGACATTCTATACTTAATATAGACGGGCACGAATAAAATTTTCATCCCAAACTGGTGTCCTTGTGGACACAAGTCTATGAGTTTAGTTTGGTACGCTCCGCTACTGCTCCAATATTGTTATATTATTCTAGATAGTGTTACTGAGACAAGGGTTCACAGTTTTTCTATGACATTCCCTCGCATTTCCCTATTCTAACAAAGTTTGCTGCGGCAGCTAGTCTATACTAATATTATAAAGAGGAAAGGTTTGTTTGTTTGCATTGAATAGGCTCCGTACCTACTGGACTGATTTGCAAATTTCTTTCACCGTTGGGAAGCTACACCACCCCCGGATGAGATAGGCTACTTTTTATCCCTGTATTCCCACGGGAACTACCCGGGTAAAACCGCGTGACGTCTGCTAGTGTATAATAAATAGTGAAAAACTTATTTAAATTTAAATTCCCATACAAAAACTGTCAAAGTTGTCAAATATTCGATCAATGACTGGTCATTGAGACACGATTGCAATAGCAGACTCGAGCCCCTGGTTGTCAGACTTTCGGGCTTCTGACTACAATTAACGACTGTCAAAGATCTACAAATGACAGCCGGGACCAACGGCTTAACGTGCTTTCCGAGGCGCGGAGGAGTCTTGGTATGTAATAAATGGTCACCCATCCACGGACCGACCTCGTCAAGCGTAGCTTAACCTTCAATCGACCTATGCGGCTGTTACAGTTTAGCCACAAGCTCCTCCATAAAATAATCACTTAAATTAAATAATTTGTTGCATGTTAGCTAGCACACACCACAATATACAAGATAGTAGTAATAATAATAGTAGGTACCGCCGTTAACGACTAAACTCAAACTAAATGATACAACTAACTGAATAATTAGAGGCCTCCAAGTAAAAAGGGCGTGCCTGCTTACATGTGCTGAACTGGATTAAATCATCTAATATAATCTTCAAGCTAAATAAAAAAAAACAGTTCCTAGTTAAACAGTAACAAAACCAAGCAGCAAGACGACCAGTCACCACAAGCAGCACCCATTCACGAGCATAACGCAGAGGCCAGCCATTACTCGGCTCGCCATAATAGAGGGAATTGTATTTTGGGCAATTCACACAATATAGGTATTATAAACTATAGTTTATTGTAAAGTTTCACTAAAATAAATAGTTTTCATTCAGTATTTTATGCGTGATAGAGTAACAAACATACTTATAATTTGTATGTATGGATTTTTGTAACTCATTCGCGTATAATTTTAGTAGGATTAACACCAGCCAGAGAAACAACTCGAATCTTGTAAGCATGATGTAAACACGACTTATATTAAAAGCTATAGGTATATGCAATAAAGAAAATGATGTTATGAAAATATAAATGGCCTCGCAAGTATTTAGGATGTCCGCAAATACCTACGACTTTGGGTTTTTAGCTGACTTAAAAAGTTTAAGAGTATTACAGTGGCTATAAGAAGAAATGGAATAAACTCCTTATTTATAAAACAATATTAAAGCCTATATGGACATATGGAATTCAACTCTGGGGATCAGCCAGCACCTCCAACATAATGATACTTCAACGAGCGCAAAACTGTATCTTGAAACAAGTATCCAGTGCACCCTGGTTTATTAAGACAACAGAGATCCATGAAATCCTTAATATTCCTATGGTCAGGGAAGAAATAAGTAAACATGGCGATAACTACAAAACCCGGCTACTCAAGCATCCGAATCAGCTTGCGGGGCAGCTCACTATTCCAGAAAGCATCCGCCGACTAAAAAAGAGGCGAGACATTTTCGACCAGAGTCAATACGAAAACTGACTATACATATAAAGATGGGGTTATACTTCAATGGAAGAAGCACCCCAAACGCTAGAAGAGGCATCTCATCTGCTTATAGTCTGAAAGACTGATCGCAAGATATAAACAAAAAAAAATAAAAAAAAATAAGAAGAAATGGTAATAATAAAACTACGGGTTCGATCCCCGAGTCGGGTATAGCCAAAGAGATTTAAGATAAACTAGCAGACGTCACGCAGTTTCACCCGCGTAGTTTCCGTTCCCGTGGGAATACGGGGATGAAAAGTAGCCTATGTCCACCGGGAATAGTGTAGCTTTCCACCAGTACAATACATTTTAAAATTGGATCATTAGTTCCGAAGATTACCCCCTACATACAAACTTACAAACATACAAACTTACAAATTTTACCTCTTTATAATATTAGTATAGATATAGGGTGACTGATAATTAGTGACGATACTCATAAAAAATAATCTAATCAAAAGTAAAAAAAACGAAATTCAATTTTTAAATTATCCTACTACTCGTGTTTAGTTAAACTTAAATAACGAAAACAGCTGTTGAAGGCGGGGCATGCTTGAGCGAGATCACGCGAACGTGAGCGAGACATGACGATTAATGAATACTTATATCATGAATAGCCTGTATGTACCTACTTACAATATTTCTATAAATTGGTTGACTTTCTTAGGATATAACCAAACGCTAATAACATTGCTGTTAATAAATATTATTAATTGATACTTTACAAATATAATGAGAAGACCGTCTAGAATAAGCCCTTTAAGTATTTGTACTACTTAATTAAAAATTTGTGGTTTATACACCACTATGTTTTTATGGCACTGACAGTTTTCTAGGGATGACAGTAGCAAGCCAAAGAGATTTAGGATAGATATTATAGAGAGGACTTGCAAAGAAATGTCTTAGAAAAACTGTAATCCCATGTCGCAGTAATGTCATCTAGCATAATATTATTACAGCAATATTGGAGCGGCAGCGGAGCGTTTTAAACTAGACTAGTCGACTTGTATCCACTAGGACACAAGCTTTTAAAGTGTTCGTGATGTTCCGACTATAGTAAGTAGGCATTCAATGTCTTTGGTAGCAAGCGCTTAAGCTTTAAGTATGTATTTCTACTAATTAAAAATTAGTGGTGTACTTTTAGAAATATTGTTGGTATAATTTCATTTCATCACTGCACTCGTAGACTAAATAAGAGTTTTATTTGTTTCAGATCGCACGATTCTCGAGCGAAGATGACAACCACATAAACAGAAAGCTGCCCAAGGAGCTGCTTCTGAGAATACTCTCATATTTGGATGTCGTTTCTCTCTGTAGATGTGCACAGGTTAGTGAAAACTAAATTTTCACAGGCAGGCTGTTCTACCCAGGAATCTAAACAACTTTCTCTAATGGAACTTCTCGGAAATTGCGACCAAAAATCATCTGTAGCATATAAAAGTTTGATACCTACTCGGCTCGAAAATATTACCTATGAGACAGCTGATTTCTTATCGAGATTTCCGGGTTGGTCCCATTGTAAAAGTTGTGCATATTCATGGGTAGAACACCCTGTGAAGAGTCCCATGATTAAAATACCACTGTGTGTTGCGGTCCGCTTGCGGCTTACAGTACAGTTTATACTTATATAATAGGTACATTAGGTATCCATTTATGGGCGTTTTAGGCTCGATATTGTACAGAACCTTATGTGTGCGAGTCCGACTCGCCCTTGACCAGTTTCTTTATTTATTTATTTCAAAGAAACAAACAATTATTCTTACAGTGACCCAATTCAATAGAGTAGTTACATACCTACATCTAATAACATATAATCTAACCTATTATCTAATAGACAAAAATCGAGCCGTGTGAATCCCACACGGCGTCCAGTGTCGTTTCGTTTCTTTTAGAATTTGTGAAAAGTAATTGGTAACCCTATGACATTTTTATTTAAGTAATTGTGGTATATTTTCATTTTCTGACTGCCTCGTTGGTCTAGTGGTCGCAAGCGCTACTGCTGAGCATGAGGTCCCGGGTTCGATCCCCGGGTCGGGCAAAGTGTTATTGAGTTTTTCCATCTGGGATTTCTCAGTAGCAGCCCGGAGTCTGGATTTGTGCCCGATTGATGGCAATAGGCTCGCCCCCTATTACATGGGACTTAAACATAACTGGCGAAATGTGGGTGTACTACCAGGTACACCTCTGCCTAGCCCTTCGGGATTACAGGCGTGACGTTATGTTATGTTATGTTTATGTTTTATTTTCATTTTCTTTATTTCACAGGTATCAAAACTATGGAACATTCTAGCTTTGGATGGGTCCAACTGGCAAAGGATAGACTTGTTCGAATTCCAAAGGGACGTAGAGGTAAGAAACTAGAATAACTTACAAACTAATGTCTAGGGGGAAAAAACAACATTGTGCGGACAGGGATCGGATCTTTTTCATTATTGGCCACCGACTTTTACTTTTTTTTTATGAAGTCTTTTTTCATTATTATTGATAGGCTTACGTTTGACCACTAACTCACCTGATGGTATGCGATGATGTGGAAGACGATGAAGCAGTGTATTTTATTCACTCTTGACTTAAAGAAAAGTATGATTTTTTAGTAAAAATTTACACTTTATCAATTTATTTTGGTATTTTTTGTTTATATGTAGATGATTACGCGTACAGTAAAAACAAAATTTCGATGAAATTATATGGAACGACACGGAAAGACAACACGGGGACACTAACGGGTATAAAACAACTATAGCTTCGAAAGTCGGTGGCCAATAATGAACGAAACAAAACCACCCAAGCCACAGACTTCCGAAAACTAGAATTATTTTATGAAGTTGGTTATTTTTTTTTTATGTAAAAATGTGTTTTTTTGTTCAATTTTTCCCAGGGCTCGGTGATAGAGAACATCTCACGCAGATGCGGCGGCTTCCTCCGAGAGCTGTCCCTTCGAGGATGTGAGAGCATAGGAGATGGATCAATCAGGTCCTTGGCTCAGGTCAGTATTAAGACTATGTCAGCAGAAAGAGACTATGACCTCTGAAAAAGATAAATCTCTCCTCGTACCTAAAGAAAGAAAGAAAGAAAGAAAAATATTTTTAGTACCTCTTTGAAAGGAGTAAGTATGAAGTTTCTTGCACATTCTTCTCCATACGAAACTGGCCTGTTGGTCTAGTAGTTAGTGACCCTGACTGCTATGCTAGAGGTCGTGGGTTCGATTCCCTCCCAGGACAAATGTTTGTGTGATGATCACGATCATTTGTTCTGTGTCTGGGTGTAATTTATCTATAATATGTATGTATTTAGAAATATACATATATAAGTATGTTTATCAGCTGTTTAGTACCCATAACACAAGCTCTTAGCTTAGCTTGGGTCTAGAAGGCGCTGTGTAAAAAGTTGTGGAATATTTATTTATTTATTTATTTAAACTACTTTTTGGAAGGGGCAACTAGAATCATTTATAGTAGGTACCTATATGTTGTTTTTAGATAAATAAAAGAAAACTTGCAATGAACGTGGTTTGGTTTTATTAAGAGATTCTACCATAGTGATGGTCACAGAGCAAAAAACAATTATAGTGACGTACTTAACCAATTAGTGTTGTGCTATTCATACAAAGAAGGATAAAGTTTCTGACTACAACAGTATAGATAAATTACACCCAGACTCAGACCAAATGATTGAAAATAACATAACATAACATCACGCCTGTAATCCCCGAAGGGCTAAGCAGTGGTGTACCTGGTAGTACACCAACATTTCGCCAGTTATGTTAAAGTCCCATGTAATACAGGGCGAGCCTATTGCCCAAATCTAGTCTCCGAACTGTTAATGAGAAATTCCAGACGGAAAAAACTCAATAACACTTTGTCCCGGGGATCGAACCCGGGACCTCATGTTCAGCAGTAGCGCTTGTGACCACTAGGCCAACGAGGCAGTCAAAAAAAGAGGGGACAGGGGGAGATATTGAAAATACATTATTCATTTCAAAACTTATTTATAGAAATAAATATAAATATTCCACAACTTTTTCTCACAACGCTATTTAGTCCCAAATTAAGCTTCAGAGCTTGTGTTATGGGTAATAAACAGCTGATAAACATATACTTATATATTTCTAAATACATACATAATAAAGATAAATTACACCCAGACACAGAACAAATGATCGTGCTCATCACACAAACATTTGTCCTGGGTGGGAATTGAACCCACGACCTCCGGCATAGCAGTCAGGGTCACTAACTACTAAACCAACAGGCCAGTCAAATATATGTATAATTTCATTTTATCATTGTAATTCATTGTTTAATGTCATCATTTCATTTCATATTTTCATAATTATCCATATTTGTTGAGAGCAGCGGTGGTCCAGTGGTGGCGGCCCCGACTTACTGTTATAAGGCCGAACCCATTAGTCTTTTAAAAAAAAAGACGATTAATTTTAAGCACTTATTTAATGGTAAAAATCAACAATAGGTAACACTTTTTAACATCAACTTAAAATAACTATTTACTTTAACACCAACTAATTATAAAAACTATCTTTTCTTAAGATTTTCCCAAACTTGGATTACGCGACGGCGCGCGTCCAGAATCAACTCTTTGATACGAAAAATACCGCTAATGCGCGCTTATTGCAACTCAGCAAATGAGAACCAAGACTATAAAATGCGGATGTCGACTTTATTGCCTTGTAATAAGGGTTATAACATTACGATCAGTAAGTCGTGGGTTCGAACCCAGACAGGCGCATTACTTTGTGTAATTTATTTCATCACCACTGCTCTCAGAAACGGTGAAGGAAAACATCGTGAGCAAACCGGCATGTCCTAGAACCAAAAAGTTCGAAGATATGTGACATCTACCAATTCGCACTGGGCCCGCGTGGTAGATTATAGACCATACGCAAAATACGCGCTTTGACGTGGAGTTGCGGATACCAGCCCGGTATCTTTATCTTTATCTTTTATAATAATAATAATAATAATAAAATAAATAGACCCGACGATAATTGATAAGGAAAAGAAATACACATACATAATAGATATAGCAGTCCCGAACACTAACAACATACAAAAAACCATCACCGAAAAAATAAGAAAATATACAGAATTACAAGAGGAAATAACTAGAGTTTGGAAAATGAATAGAGTCACCATAGTCCCTATAGTAATATCAACAACCGGTGTAATACCAAAACAAATATTTAATAGTTAACTTATCCAAATACACTTAAATAACACTACAAAAAGCTGCCATCCTGAACACTTGCCGCATAGTAAGAAAATTTCTTCAACTAGACTTAAATAACAATTTCGATGCAGTACAAAGCAATTTACCTCCCTATAAAAAAAAAAACTTGGATCTCACCTTGGTTTAATACCCGTGAGTTTCAATAAATACCAGGTGCAATGTGCCTGAGAAACAAAATCTTGAAAACCATTATAATAATATGTCTTTATTTGCTTAGAATGCAGGTACATACAAAATAAGATGGTCAATAACATAATAAGATATTATTATATATTTATCCATATTTGTTATGGTTATTTCCAGTCATGCCCGAACATTGAAGATTTGAACTTGAACAAATGCCGGAAGATCAACGACAACGCTTGCCAGGCGCTAGGAAGAAGGTGTAAGAAGTTACAGAGGTGAGTTGCATCCTACTAATATTATAAACGCGAAAGTTTGTGAGGATGGATGGATGGATGGATGTTTGTTACTCTTTCACGTAAAAACTACTGAATGGATTTCAATGAAATTTGGTATGGAGTTAGCTGACACCCTGGATTAACACGTAGGCTACTTTTTATCCCTGTATTCCCACGGGAACGGGACCTACGCGGGTGTAACCGCGGGGCGTCTGCTAGTACACCATAATTAAGAAAAATATTGGTAAACTAGTCAGTTGCCCCAACAAACTTCGATTTGGCTTTAAAAAAAAATGGTTTTACAACCTATTCTCAAACCTACTGAATCATCATCTGCCTAGCCCTTTCCCAACAATGTTAGGGTCGGCTTCCAGTTTCGGTTAAACTGGAAGCCGCAGCTGAATACTTAAAAATAAAAATGACGTGTGGCACTCGGAGACTGCCGCGGTAAAGCTATTGCATAGCATTTTTATCAACTCCTCTCCTCTCCCCCTCCCCATTCCTCCCCTCCCCCTCTCCATTCCGCCCCTCCCCTCTCCCCCTCCCTCACCCCCACACCTCCCTCGCCCCTCCTCTCACCCCTTCCTCACTTTCCCCTCCCGTCCCCTGCCCCTCCCCTCCCCCCATACTAAAAGACATTCAAATTAAAATTACAAAATGAATAAAAAAAAGGATAAAATAATAACTAGGGATAAATGTCTACAAATTGAGTTTAAAAATAATTATAATAAAAATGTGAACAAATTAAAAGTTTTAATACAATTAATTCAATGCAAATTTCAATAAATTCAGTTCCAAATGTCAGTAAACTTAATACAACAAAAGCTAATTAGATAGTAAAAAATAAAATAAAAGATAAATTAACATTAGAATTGCAATTGCAAAAAAAAAAAACAAATTAAATGTGAGCTATATTTTGTTGCGTAGGGTTTTTTTTTATTAAGTATCTATGTCTTACATTATACATTTCTTTGACGTTGACTTACCTCTTTATAATATTAGTATAGATAATATGGATAATAAAAGTTCGGCACTGTTGACGTGTAAATTAATGAATATTTGTTGTTTTTCAGGATAAACCTTGACTCGTGCTCTAACATCTCAGACATATCGTTGAAGGCGCTGTCAGATGGATGCCCGGTAAGGTTAATATTTGTAACAATAATATTATTTTTGACCTAACTTAATATCAACAATATGTACAACTGGAACAACTTGCCTGCTGCGGTCTTCCCGTCCGATTATAATTTAGGTGTCTTCAAGGCTAGAGTGAATAGTGCGCTTCACCATCACTGTTTGCATCACTGCTTACCATCAGGTGGGATTGCAGTCAAGCACTGGTATATTATATAAGAAAAAAAAAAGATGTGAACTCAAACATCACGCCTATATTCCCCGATGGGTTGCAGATTAAAGTAAAAAAGGGCGACATGATCGCATGTGCGACAAAGCCCTTTTCTTTATAATAAAAAAAAAAAAAAAAAAAGTAAAAAAAAAAAATTGATTGATTTCAATTTTTGTATGTAACGAATTAACTTAAAAACTGCTGGACCGATTTGAATAAAACCCTTCACCGTATTCCCACGGGAACGCGAACTACGCGGATGAAACGGCGTGACAACAAGTATTTAATAAATACCATTATATTTTTCAGCTGCTGACTCACGTGAACGTATCCTGGTGTCAGGCCATCACGGAGAATGGCGTGGAGGCGTTAGCGCGCGCCTGTCCCAGACTCAAGACCTTTATATGTAGAGGTATGTCACCATCACCTGCTTCGGAGGGGGGTGGAGAGGGGGAGAAAGGTAGGGGGGTGAGGGGAGAGGGAATGGGGGAGGGAGGGCTGTGGAGATGAGTGGGAGAGGAGGGCAGTGGGAGGAGAAGAGAGAGGGGGAGGGGAAGAGTAGGGGAGTGGAGGGGGAGGGGTAGGGGTGGGAGGGAGAGGGAGAGAGAGAGAGGATTAAGACCGGGAGTTCCAACTTCTATGACATAAATAAATGTTTCTCTGTCTGTCTGTCTGTCTCTCTCTCTCTCTCTCTCTCTCTCTCTCCTCTCTCTCTCTCTCTCATAGAAAGCAAGCCAGTTTTTTTCCGTTTCGTCTTTCTATTTCGCATTGAGCAGTGTGGTGTCGCGACGATTCTTTTTGTTGAGTGTATACAGGTTTTTTAAACATAATAAATAATATACCTAACTATATAACTTCGTTCCATCCGGGTGTCCCTTGACACCTCTCAAGTTTTTTTTTATGTGTCACTTATTTGTCTTTAATTTTTACTCTATTGCACCCACCTCGTTCCATAGCCCGATATCTTCAAAGTCCCATCACGCCTTTATACCCACCCCTGCGCAGAACAATATACTAGGAGCGAATTCACCAATTCCACGTCTATGCAAGGCACTAAACGGCTGCAGTGATCTGGGGCTCGAGTCTGCTATTGCAATCGTGTCTCAATGACCGGTCATTGATCGAATATTTGACAACTTTGACAGTTTTTGTATGGGAAATATGTCATAAGTTTGACGTTAAACGTCAAAAATCGATCATTGACCGGTCATTGAGACTCGATTGCAATAGCAGTATTGGCATTATCATAGATTCCATAATGTTATTACTAAGCACTTCTCCAACCTTAATTAATTTAATCAATTATAATAATAATCATCACCTATGTCAATATTTTTTTTAGTTTTAACTCGTATGTCAACTTATGTACAACTTTTTCAATTTATTTTTATTTATTACTCTCTTATTGGTATTACTTTTTAACGACAATTATTTTTACTTTTTAATTAAAGTTAATTTACTATGTGATAATATGATAATCTAATTAAAAAGTTAACAATGTGTTACTGTTACTGTGTTAGATTAGTTAAAATTTTATTTAGTTTTAGTACAAATACAACCAATTTTATGTATGCAGTTTATTTCACTTACAAAAGCACAATTTGATTTTTTTTTATTGAACATTTGTGAAAACAATTGTTGGCTGACCGTAATTAAATAAATAAATATCTGCACCACCTTATGGTAGATTGGTAGAAAATGCCTAAGGCATTAGGTGCGCCTTTGTACAGTTTCTTAACTTGTGCATGAAGATTAATAAATAAATATTATAAAGACGAAAGATTTGTGTGTTTGTTTCTTTGCATTGAATAGGCTCCGAAACTACAGGACCGATTTGCAAAATTCTTTCGCCGTTGAGAAGCTACACTATCCCAGAGTGACATTGGTAACTTTTTATCCCAATATTTCCACGGGAACGGGAACTATACCGGTGAAACCGAGTGACGTCATAAACACTTGCCGGTTGCGAATACTACGCACCTAACCTTTCTGAAGATCCTCAACAATAAGGTCTATGTATGTCCTTCTAGGGCGTCTCATCCCGGCGTTTGATTGTACATTTAGTTTGCTATTAACGTTTTGACTTTCTTGACTTTCAGGTTGTAAAAACGTGAACGACAACTGTGTATCGACGCTCGCGACATACTGTCCTGACTTGTCGGGGCTCACCACTCAAGGATGCGATGTAAGTAACCTTTTCGTACCACTTGCTCAAAAAAGTGACATTCTATGCCACAAAAAGCGAACATAACAATAGTCATTTTTGATCTGTTAAAAACAGGGAAAGAAAATTGTACTGGATTTCATTCATCCCCTAGGGAGAGAATGTGATTTAAATTTGGAATACTTACCGAAATTTATACTGAACTACATTTAATTTTACACCTTTGAGCTTGTTTATAAAGCACTAGCTGACCCGGCAGACTTCGTACTGCCTAATTAAATTGCAATAAATTCCTGTCAAAATGATTTGTAATGTGACATTTTTTTGTTCCTACATAAAATTTATAGTCGGGGCAAAAAAATCTCCTGAACAGAACCGTCACCCTGGTGATAGGGCGTTGTGAATAAGAAATATAATTAAATAAAACATATATAAGCATTTAAAAATAAGTAATCCCTTTATTGTTAATCATCTGAATCATAATTATTAACAAAAATCAGTTTTATTTTCATTGTAGTGCTTTGTGATATACGATGTTTTTTGTTTGATTATCTGGCGCAAACAAATCTGATGGTTTTCCAACACGGGCAACATACAATTGACAAACATGGGTTTTCCAGATTAATACCACAAACACTTAATGATTGCCCCTGGGACTTGTTTATGGTCATAGCAAAAGCAAGCCGAACTGGAAATTGTAGTCGTTTAGAGTCAAACGGTACATCATTCGGAAAAATTGAGATGTGCGGTATGAGAACGTCTTCTCCTTTATACTTTCCTTTCAGTATAGTTGCTTCTATCACGTTGTTTAGTAAGTTTTTTATCGCTAACCGTGTGCCGTTGCAAAGACGCGGTTGGTTGATATTTCGCAACATTATAACTACCGATCCAACCTTTAATTTGAAGATTGGGGTGGCAATCCTGGAAAATCCAGCGAGTTTAAAAATTCTGGTGGATAGTTCACTACATCATCTTGGTTAGTAGCCGAATCAACTGATTTATATATCCTCGATTCATTTACATCTATGTTTTTTGCAGCCAATATAGCTCGTTCGCTCAACCAATCATGGTTCCTGTAATTTTGAGAAACATCTGGAAACACCTTCTGGATAAGTTCATCTTTTGATCGAGTTAACTGACAAAAACTTTGAGAAATGTTAATGCAGCCAACATGTCTATAGGAAATTTGCCACTTCCAATGCGTTGTTGAGAGAATATGTTTCCAGATTGGTCATTTTGCAATTTGACATCCATATTCTTGCTTAAATGAAGTACTTTGACATGTTTCCACAATTGCAGGACTTTAGACATGCATTGAGTTCATCAGCTGGCAATGTTTGACGAAAATCTCTTTAGAGGTTTTCCGGCAACTATTCGAATTTTTATCGACGTAAAACCATCTTTGAACTTCAACAAACAATAAAAAAAAGAATTGGCCAAATTTGTCCAGGCGTTGTTGAGTTATGCGCTTACCAACACATTTTGCAATTCATTTTTATATTATAGATTAATAAATAAATAATAAAGTTACTCGAGAATATATTTGATATGAGAGTTACACTGAGATAGTAAAAATGTTTAACTACTACGCTTGAAGCAAGCAAGAAAACTGTAGAGGTAACATCCCTACTCCGTGCTGTTTACAGGGTGAGAAGTGACACCGGTAGACACATGGAGGGGATAACTTACCAAGTGATAATAATTGATGTTATCGAGCGGGATAGAAAATGATAAAATTATGAAAATGACTATTAAAAAGCAAGGGTTGGTGATAAAAAAGTCCAAATTTAGAGTTGTGTGTATTTTTTGATGCCACATAATAAAAATATCAAAATATCAAAAAAATAAAAAATGACTGCCTCGTTGGTCTAGTGACTGCCTCGTTGGTCTAGTGGTCGCAAGCGCTACTGCTGAGCATGAGGTCCCGGGTTCGATCCCCACGTCGGGCAAAGTGTTATTGAGTTTTTGCATCTGGGATTTCTCAGTAGCAGCCCGGAGTCTGGATTTGTGCCCGATTGATGGCAATAGGCTCGCCCCCTATTACATGGGACTTAAACATAACTGGCGAAATGTGGGTGTACTACCAGGTACACCTCTGCCTAGCCCTTCGAGGATTACAGGCGTGACGTTATGTTATGTGTAAAAAATGAAAATTTGGGGTAAACACCCCTTATCACTTAGAGGTTAGAAAAATAGATAGTAGCCGATTCTCAGGCTTACTGAATATGCATAAAAAATTTCATGAGAATCGGTCAAGCCGTTTCGGAGCAGTATGGGAACGAACATTGTGACACGAAAAATTTATATATTAAGAAAGAAGATTATTAATATTATTATTATTTCTATTACCTAACTATGCACGATCCACATAATTTACGCAGTTCAACTTACCACCTTAAAGACAAATGCCTGCTGTTGAAATTCAATAAAAATTTGCACAATACACGTTATTGATTTCATGGTTTCCAATTTAAATGTTAGGAAACGAATAACTTATTTTTTTTACTTTTTTTCACAATTTCACAGTGAACACAATACTTATCAATATTTACTTTTTGCCTGACATTATGTCAGTTGTCAATCTGTCATTTACTTTTTTCTAATTTTGTGTCTTAGTTTTTCCTAGTGACTATGAAGGTTGCATCTGATTTATGTAATTTAATTTATTTTTATTAGCCCTAATAATGTAATTTATTGTTATTTTCCTGAATTTTCTTTGCTATAAACCTTACGGAGCCCGAGACCTTTCCAACGATTGCAAAACCGTGGAAATCGGTTCGTGCGTTCTGGAGTTATATCGTCAGGAAGGAAAACCCGACTTATTTTTATATAGTAGATTATACATCTTTTTGAAAAAGGAATAAGCATTTATTACGCAGTTAAGATTAATTCAATAAAATTAGGAAAACCGACGAGGCCGTATGAGCTTGATGCCTTTGCTTTTCCGACAAAAAAATATTAATCTAGGAATTTGCCGCGTTTTTGTTTTCTTCAAATATATAAACGTTAAGTTTATTTTAATTTATTTTTATAAATAAGTTAATATTCTAAAAATACTTTTACTTTTAACTGTCATTATTTTTAATAAATGCTTATCTCATATTATTATTGTGTTAATTTTTTCGCAAATGGTACGAAATTTAGAGTATTTTCCTCGGTGATAAAGCTGTCTTAGTCTTGGGTGAACTTAAATCCCTCGCTACACTCAGGACTCGTCTTAAATCCCTCGCTTCGCTCGTGATTTAAATTTTTAACACCCTCGCTACGCTCGGGAGTAAACCTCGTGTCCTTCGTTACGCTCGCGATTTAAATCGTCACCCGCGACAGAAGACACTGTATTATCCCCTTGGTTAATAATCTACTATTTAATATTTGTGTCAATGGGTATGTTGGCAAAATATGAACATCAAAATATAATAAGTCCATCATTTAGATTATAAAAAATAATACACAAGTATGTTTTTTCTTTTTCAAATTGATGGAAAACTACTTAGATTAAGCGCATTGAAGTCGAGGTGAGGGAACTTGTGACGTCATTATTCATTATTAACTGTACAGGATAGTGACGTCATGCGGAGATAGCAGAATTTTACCTACTTACATTGACACTTATCATTCAAAATAAACAATTAACACATTATATTTATAAATTATAGCCTATGTCCTATTCTGATGTTATTGTGAAGTTTCATTAAAATCCATTCAGTAGTTTTTGCGTGAAAGAGTAACAAACAAACAAACATTCATCACACAATATTAGTAGGATTTTCATAGTTTTTTTCTTGTTTTCAGCAAATAACAGACGAATCGATATCCAAACTCGGTCCGGCGATGCGTCAGTTGTGCGTGTCCGGATGTCCCCGATTAACGGACGCCTCACTATCCGCCATAGCGGCGCACTGTCCGGATATTGTGACCCTGGAGCTGGCGCAGTGTAGTCAGCTGACCGATGCCGGCTTCCAGGCCTTGGCTAGAGTAAGTATACCTTTTTTTTTTCAAAAATTGCTCAAAGTGGTGATTCGTTTTTATTGAATTTGCTTTTGGTGGTGATAATTTTGCGAAATTGCTTTTGGTGGTGATTTATTTTGACGGCACGGTTAGTGTATTGGTTGACCGATTGGCTGCTGCGCTGCGTGTAGCGAGTTCGATTCCCACACAGTAAAAATATTTTTGTGTACTACATATAGTTTGACTAGCCTGTTGGTCTAGAGTTAATGACCCTGACTGCTATGCCGGAGGTTGTGGGTTCGATTCCCACCTAGGACATGTTTGTGTGATGAGCACGATCATTTGTTCTGCGTCTGGGTGTTATTTATCTATAAAATGTATGTATTTAGAAATATATAAGTATGTTTATCAGTTGTTAAGTACCCATAACACAAACTCTGCTTAGATTGGGACTACATGACGTTGTGTGGAAGTTGTGGAATATTTAATTATTTTATTTATTTATTTAGTTGTTGCAAGTCTGGCAGTTTATGTATGTGAGTTTAAATTTACAAACATTTAAGCAACCCATGATACAGGAGAAAAATTCCTAGAGTAGAGATATTATTATAAAATTTATATTCTGACACATGTAATATTCTTTCACAGAGTTGCAAAATGATAGAGCGAATGGATTTAGAAGAGTGTGTCCTGATCACAGACAATACTCTAGTCCACTTGTCTATGGGATGTCCTAGACTTGAGAAATTGGTGAGTTTACACTTAAAATAATAATAATAATACTAGCCTTTTACTGTCCCACTGCAGGACCAAGGCCTCTTCTCATACAGAGAAGGCACGAGCATTGATCACCACGATTGTTCAAGGCGGATTGGCGATTTCAAACTTATGTTAACTATAAGTCCTGGTTTCCTCACGATGTTTTTGCTTCACCGATGTCAATTATGTCTAAGATAAACTTGGAAAGCACATATGTGCTTTCCAAGTTTATCTTAGATAGACATAGATAGACATAGATATAGGTACATACATACTTTTAATAAGATGAAGAGAGATCCAAAACAATTATAAGTATCCACTTACTACTACTTTTTTATTTAGCGAGTCTCTAATGTGCTCTTTAATAAACCTTTTGTGTTAGATAGAATTAGAATGACTTCATAATATACATATGTATAACCTAACCTAACTTACCATACCTATCCTATAGCGAACCTAACTACCTAACCTAACTACCTTAATGAAATGCATTGATTTTGAAAGATACAAAATACATCGTTTTAAACTGAACTGCTGCGCCGCGTGTCTCTATGTTACATACAACGTTTTCTCGGTCTACTTTTCAAGTCCAGACAGTTAAATTACCTATTTGCAATTTTATTTTAGATAAAAAAAAGATTTGATATTTTATTTTAAATAAAATAAAAAAAGATTTAGTATTTTATTTCAGTTAAAAAAAATGATTTGATATTTTATTTTAAATAAAACGAAAAGATTTGATGTTTCATTTTAGATAATAAAAAGAATTGGTAGATGTAAAAAAAAATTAGATAATATTATTTTATATTATATTCGTTATTTCATTGGATTGTTAGTTTGTTAGCCTTTATGAAATAAAATAAATAAATAATTAAAATATAGTAATAAATGGGAAACCGTGGACCTATAATTAATGATATAATTATTATTTGACTGCCTCGTTGGTCTAGTGGTCGCAAGCGCTACTGCTGATCATGAGGTCCCGGGTTCGATCCCCGGGTCGGGCAAAGTGTTATTGAGTTTTTCAATCTGGGATTTCTCAGTAGCAGCCCGGAGTCTGGATTTGTGCCCGATGGATGGCAATAGGCTCGCCCCCTATTACATGGGACTTAAGCATAATGGCGAAATGTGGATGTACTACCAGGTACACCTCTGCCTAGCCCTTCGGGGATTACAGGCGTGACGATATGTATGTATGTATAATTATTATTTCAGACTTTGTCGCACTGTGAGCTGATAACAGACTACGGTATCAAGCAGTTGTCTATGTCGCCGTGTGCCGCCGAACACCTCACAGTTCTGGGTAAGTACGAGTATATCCATACTTGTATATGGTGACTGGTAATTAGTGACCGATACTTAAACACGTGATTGTACTCATGAATACGAATAACTTTCCGAAATAAACTTTTTTTATACTCATTCAGGGTTGAAAAAAAAACAGTTTTATTTATATTTCATAAAACAAACAGTTCAAAATGTTTAAAACAAGTGTTTTTTTTGGTTTTTTTTTTACTTTTACTTTTAGGGATCAACTTCAAATCAAATAATAAAATAGTCCATTTCTAAATTATTTCCTAATTCACATAATTAGTAAGAATTAACAAAACGATAAATATTTCTTCATGTTTTAAGCATTAAACCATGCTTAAAACATGAAGAAATATTTATCGTTTTCGAACTTGTTTTAAACTGTGTTTTGAAACACTCAATAAAAACATAGTTTTATTTCCAACTGTTTTAAACACTGTTTTAAAACAACTTGTTCTAATCATGCCAACCCTGTACTCATTTACTTTCAATTAATTTAATTACGTCAGTATTGCACAACGGGAGCGGGGGGACTAGTAGATTTTGCCCTTCCCGAAGTCAGACTATCAGCTGATCGATCGTGCCGATTCGTGCCTACTGTGATCGATCACAGGCGCACGCGCGGGAATTTCAAACAGCGTGTTTGTTATTATATTGTGTAATAAGTTATTGTGTTTAAAAAAAAAGTTTCTTTGGGAAAGTTTACTGAAATCATGAATACAATCACGTGTTTAAGTATCAGTCAGTAATAACCAGTCACCCTATATAATTATATTTGTAGCAATTTTGATTTTGTCAAGTTCCTAGATTGTCCTATGGAGCTGGACCAGCATGTTTCCAAGCATTATTATCTTGAATATAATCCTCTGATATCACTTCATTTAAGTTTTCAACACTGCCTTCCAGGTTTAGACAACTGTCCCCTGGTAACGGACGGAGCCCTGGAACACCTGATCTCCTGCCACAACCTACAGCTGATTGAGCTGTACGACTGCCAGATGGTTAGCAGGAACGCTATTAGGAAACTCAGGGTATGTACCTCATTATCTGCCTGTAATATTGCATAGCATTTTTTATCAACTCCTCTCCCCCTCCCTCCCTCTATCCCCACACACCTCACGACCCTCCCCTCACCCCTCTCTTCCCCTCCCCTCACACCTCCCTCACTTTCCCCTCCCTCCCCCTCCCGGCTCCTGCCTCTTCCCCTTCACCTCCCCCTCTCCCACTCCTCTCTCCGCCTTATCCACCCCCTCCCTTTTGTCCTACCCTCCCTCCTCTCCCACTCCCCATCCCTCGCCTCTCCTCCCCCACCCCTCCCCTGCCCGTACTCCTCCCCTCCCTCCCCTGCCCCTCCTCCTCTCACGATCTCCCCCCTCCGCTCTCACAATTTCCCCACTCCGACTACCCTCCCCCTCTCCCCCTCCCACTCCCCTCCAAGAATACCAGTACCAAGTTACCCAGGAACTGGGTTGTGGAGGCAACTTCTTGTAAGACACTGGTATTCAGCTGCAATCGTTGAGACTGGAAGCTGAGCTTAACTTAGTTAATGGCCCTGACTGCTATGGCGGATGTTGGGGGTCCTATTATTACAAACAAATGTTAGTATGATGAGCTTGTTTATTTATATATTTTGAAATATGTAGGTATACAGGGTGTAAAAAGACCTTTAATGTAAACGAAAACTACATATTCTTTTTATCTATAATATGTATGTATTTAGAAATATATAAGTATGTTTATCAGCTGTTTAGTGCCCATAACACAAGCTCTTAGCTTAGCTTGGGACTAGATGGCGTTGTGTGAAAAAGTCGTGGAATATTTATTTATTTATTTATTTATTCTACCCATCACTGGGATACTTTTTTTCACGGGAAAACGTACCTGGAAATTCACTGGTTTTGGAGACATTGAAATTCAAAGTGCATTTTTTTTTTTTTGTTTTTCAAAATTGTATTCCTTGTATCATTAGTAAACTTTCTTCCGAGCAAACATTGTCAAAATTGACGATTTTTCAAAACAAATTACGCATATGAAGTTACAAAAACGCAATGGATACTAAACAAGCGGGCCGGTCGGGTCAACAACCAAGTGCGTTTTACGTTAACGCGATCGACACGTTCATGACGTTCGGCGCTCCGATTGGCCCGCTCCAAGCTTTTGACCAATCAGAGAGCCAAACGCGGTGACCGTTTCGATCGCGTTAGCGTAAAAACAACTCGCACTTAGGGCACAGCTCATCGAAAGTTGCGTTGCGTTGTCGCGCTATGTAATGTGCGCAATAAAAAGCATCTCTTTTTTAAAGATGAAAAAAAAAGTATTTTCGCAGCATTATTTTTTGGTTTAAGTTATTTAATTAAATGTACAGAATGTGTGGTTATCGGCTATGTGATCGGTCTTATTACACCCTGCATATTTAGAAATAGGTATATGTTATATATACAAAGTTATTTGTAAAACACCGACAACCTCGCAGAACTAAATAGCTAACATCATTATGCAACAACTTTTGTTCTACGACTTTTAATAATTTATTTGTTTTTTTTTTTACAATATTAAATATTAATTCAATTGCCCGCTTGAATGTTAATAACTCTACGCGCATCGCAGTTTAGGTCGCAAGCGCCTGGAACTTCGTCGTCCTTTCTTCTATGAGTGAAACATAGGCTTACAAATGTCACGACAGTACAATACATATTTAAAATATAATTTTAGTTCCATGTATTATTTTACGTCAGAACTCTTTGTTGTCGTTACGGGACTTTATAGTCCCGCGAGGTTCTTGGTGTTTTACAAATAATCTTGTATAAGTATGTTTATCAGTTGTCAACTACTGAAAGCACAAGCTCTGCTTAGTTTGGAACTAGAGGGCGTTGAGTAAAAGTTAATATTTATTTATTTATTCCGTGCTAGATTACAACTCAGTAAAAACGAACGGAAAATTGCAAAATCAAAAAAATATATATTTTGCGGGCTAGCTTATGGCGCTTCCACCTTAAGCCCTAAACCTGTTTTTTAATATTTATTTATACACTTGCAAACGTCCCGCGGTTTCGCCCGCGTAGTTCCCGTTCTCGTGGGAATACAGGGATAAAAAGTAGCCTATTTCACCCGGGGATAGTGTAGCTTCCCAACGGTGAAAGAATTTTTCAAATCGGTCCAGTAGTTTCGGAGCCTATTCAATGCAAACAAACTAACAATCAAATCTTTCCTCTATGAAATATTAGTTTAGATATGAATAGTTGGACAATTTTACCTCACTACATAATATTGTGTCGCCTGCAGAACCACCTGCCCAACATCAAGGTGCACGCGTACTTCGCGCCCGTGACCCCGCCGGCGGGCGGCGCGGGCGCGCGGCCGCGCTACTGCCGCTGCTGCAACATCATATGAGGTCTGTGCCATCTCCAGCCGGCGCCACAGAACACGGAGCGTTGTAACTTCTACCAATAGACAAAGCCGGGGATAAAACAAATCAAAATGTGGCTCATTTTCGGTATGAGCTCATTTTGAGTGGCAGAAATTACGCTGGACGCAACTTTGGGTGTTTTGAAGAGTGTTCGGCTTAGTTGAGCATTGTCTATGGTCTACTGAGTTTATAGTGAGCTAATTTTGAGCGGCAGAAATTACGCTGGACGCGTTTTTGGGTGTTCTGAAAAGTGTTCGGCTTAGTAGCACTGTCTATGGTCTACTGTGTTAATTGTCTGTGCGAAGTTATACTAACGGACATACAGAACCTACCTTTGTACAGGTAAGTCGGTTAAAAGAGTTCAATTATCGTCATTGATGGTTTTTGAGTCTTTTTGGATTGATTAGTTTAGTAATTAACTAAATATATCAGTGTCGATTAACACAATAATTAATACTAATTAAGGGAATGGTCTGCCTTTGCCATTTATCTATGGTACACTCGGACAACGAGATAATATTATTCGTTCCCCGAAAAGAAAGAAAATCGATTTATTTGGTCGATGGTGTTATGCTAAACATTAGTTTTATGTAAGATGAATCATACATAACTTTCTTACATGCAGTAGTCGGGTAAAAAATAACTGTTATTACTTCAAAAATTCTGTAAAATTTTTCGTGAAAATTAAGGTTTAACTCGGTCACATTATCTCTGCACTTCGCAAAATATGTTTCTTAAACTAATAAGGTGAGATCGGTGTTTCACTATCTGACTACTCTGAGAAGAAACACCGAAAGAAACTCAGAGGCCACAGTCTCTTTTAAATTCCAGACATTATCTTGGTAAGACCATGACAATTTGTCTGAAATGGTTTGATAGCGACATCTATCTCGCCACATACGAACTAAAGACTGAGATCCTACATCGCGATGTCAAAGTTATCCGCTCGGTTGAACGTATACAAGATCCCGACAACAACCGTCGGGCAGTAGTAGCCCACCAGACACAACACCCGTCTGCGAGGAGGAGACGAGCTTGTCTATGGGGGATGAGGAACTTTACATCCTGTTTCTTAACCCTTAATAGTAGATTATGCACCGAGGGGCTAAAAATGGGTCTTAGGTCACGGGCGTCATATTGAATCTCGAGCGCAATGAAGGATTCGGGATTTAACTCACGAGCAAAGCGAGGTACTCAGAATGCAGAGAGGGATTCAAGCTAGCCCCAAGCAAAGACAACGTTAGCCCAGAGGAGGATACTCTACTTTTTACACCTACTGTGACAAAATAATATCATTCACGTGTAGTAAGGGTATCGAGAATAGCTTTCTTCCCTTTGTTTGTTAGTACTTTACTGCCAATTTAGCTGAGCATGTGAGATTCCAAATACAAATCACATTATTGACCAGCGGGTCATAATGAAATTATGTACAACATTATTGACCGGCTGTACCCCCGGTCACTAATGACTCACTTTAGGTTAAGGTAGCTTGACATATAATTTGACATTTTCGAGCAGGTGGTGTGAAAAGCATTTTTAGAATAGTGATTATGAGCCTACTGCAGATACAATGTAACCAGGTTGTAATTCGGGGAACTACTTTTGTCTTTTTTTTTCATTAAAATTAAATGTTCAGTAGTTTGTAAGTACAATTTATTATGTAAACTAACGAACAATATTTAAGCCGAATTCACAAACGCGATTACATGTTTTACGCTTTACGCCGTGATTATTTGTATCACAAATGATACAAAAAATGCGTGTATATTAACTTAAATATATTAGGAATATTATTAATAGTACCTACGACAAGCTAAGTCCAAAAATTATCACTCTTTTTAAACACTTGGGAGGAAATAAATCAAGCCAGTTTCTTTTTATACGTATGTATAATGGTCAATATTTTTGTACAATGTAGCAATTTTAATATTATGTGACTTAAAAGGTTATTTAATAGACAACAATGAATATAGCCTCATTGTTAAGGCAATTAAATAACCTTTTAGACAATGTAAGTTTCGAATCGATGATTAATTGCTAAAGTAGGATTTATCCTACAACTATTTTTAGGTCCATTTCATCCGGAGTCGTATTATACGACCAAAAAAGCCTGTTTGTCCAATTTGATTTCTTTGTTCTACTTTAAATTCTACCCAAAAATAGGCTGAGTCAGGCAACATGATACATGTATTGACGATTTACAAGTTGGACGCTGGGGGAAAGTCAATTGATATAAAATCGGGCAGTTAAAAGGTTAAGAATAAAAGCAATAATGCGTTAAAAAATGCAATCGCCTTGATTTATTTTCTCCAGGTGTATATTGCGCTAAAAATTGCGATTGTCTTACGCGTGACGCGCTTACGACTAATCGCACGACTGTCGCGACGCTGTGTTATTGATTGTTATATAATTATTATCACGGTGTACATTTCATAAGGGTACAATGGTTATTGGTCGTGTAATATAACAGTTGTGCATGAGTTACGAATAAACATCGATATTTCGTTCGATTAATCGATATCAAAATATCGAGTATTAAAACGATGTTCCCTATTAACTCACCGGCTCACCAGCAGAGCTATGGGCTGTTTTTTCACGCCAGTGGCCAACTGGCGTCAAGTTGCACACTTTGATGACAACTGAGAATTTTCTGCTGATATTTTTCGCGAGATCTCCGAGTTGGCCCCCTATTGAAAGTTGTTTATTATATTCATGTGTAGAACACCCTGTAAAAAATTGTCTCATTAATTAAAAAGCACTCTGTATGGTCTACATAAAATTAGATTTTAAGTAACCACTAAAATGTTCTCTTAACACTTTATCTTTAACTGATTGATGAGCACGAAGAATGAATAGTATAATAATTTCGACAGGTTCAGTACCTTTTCACCAATACGTCAAATACGCAATAACAAACCCTTAGCTGCAAGCAACGGACAAAACATTTCAATTTGACATGAAGTGGTGACGCGTGGCGTGATGGCCACAAATTCTAATTCAAAAGTCATTTATTCAAATTAGGCTGAGTAATCAGCACTTTTTGAACGTCAAAAATGACATAACACAGTACCCCGAAAAGCCTTCCCTGCGCATTTTGGGTTGTCATCTTTACGTGGTCAAAGGTTATGAATATGTCGCGTTTTCTTCCCATAGGGAGGTCCGCAGAAGTGTCTTAGCACACCCACCTTTCACCAGTTATGTTTAACCCTTTAACCGCCTAAGTCGGATTTATCCGACAACTATTTTCGGGTCCATTCCGCCCGAGTCGTATTTATACGACCAAAAAAACCTGTTCAGTTGATTTCTTGGTTCTATTTTACATTCTACCAAAAAATAGGCATAATTCAGGCAACATGATAAATTTATTGACCATTTGTAAGATGAGCGCTGGGGGAATTTTAGTTTTTAGTCCCTCACATAGATAACTAGAAAATATTCGACACTTTTTTTTTCTTTTTTCACGTCATCAAAAAATAACGGCGATACATCGAGTCAAAAATGTCGCAAGACGTCACTGACCTGCAGTTAATACTGAATAATGACGTCTCCCTCTCCTCAACTTTAATGCGCTTGATCTAAATAGTTTTCCGTCAATTTGAAAAAAAATCTAACTGATGGACTAAATAGAATTTTGATATTCCGCACGGATATCGTCGTCATGCCTATTGATATATAATCAGGTGGTAAAAAGGTCAAGTTCCAATTGCATGGGAGTGGATTGCATGGTCTTAGTACTAAATTCTTTAAAATTATATCCACTGTTCTACCTACAACACTGTTTATTTTGTTCTTACTAAATAAGATAAATTTACCATAATATTGACACAAAAGCATTTGAATTTATTTTTTACTGAAGCATAATTTATTATTACTGCTGTAGCTGTTTGAACAAGTTATGAAAATCAATTGAAAAGTGTATAAATGTGTAGGTACAGAAAATATCTTGCATTGTATATAACAGCAAAAACTTTTTTACAAAAAAAACAACCGACTTCTTAAAAAAAAACTAACAGGTTAAAAATAACTCCAGTTTCGGAAGTCTGTGGCTTTGGTGGTTTTGTTTTGTTCATTATTGGCCACCGACTTCCGAAACTGGAGTTATTTTTAACCTGTTAGTTTTTTTTTAAGAAGTCGGTTGTTTTTTTTGTAAAAAAGTTTTTATTTTGTAATTTTTAGTTTCTTTGTATGTAAAGAAAGTCTTTCAAAACTTGAAAGAATCATTGAAATTGGATAACAATTGCTAAAGAAGTTCTATCTCTAAACATTAATCTGTACATCTCTGCCGGCCCCTTTTAAAATAGAATGGCGTAATGTTATGTTGTGGAAATACAAAAGCTCAGCATAGACATCTGACTATAGCAATCGCGAATAATTTGCTGTTATGCGTTGAAGAGTTCCGTTGCCTGTCTTCTTCATCAGTTTTTCTTCACCAAATGTTACTTTCTAAATGAAATGCTTGATTTGTTACTAAAAATGTTGAAATCGATGCATGTGTGCCTATATTTTTTGAGGAGTTCCCTCAATTCCTCGAAGATCCCTCATCAGATATGAGTTTTGATACAAATGGGACCAATCTGCTACTATACCCTATCAAACAAAAAAAGAATTTTGAAAATCGGTCCATAAATGACGGAGTACTGAGGTAACAAACCCTAAAAAAAAAAAAAAAAAAAAAAAAAAAAAAAAAAAAAAAAAATACAACCGAATTGAGAACCTCCTCCTTTTTTTGAAGTCGGTTAAAAAAATACATTTGAAAGAGTCAACAGATTTTTTTTTTCATTTTTTTTACATTCGGAGGCCAGCACATCAAGCTACCCCAATGTGTCAAATATCTTTGATAGTTTTCCAACTTTATAGAAAACAGAATAAGGTTCATATTCAATTGGGAAATTCTGACAGCTTGGGGTAGCTTGATGTACGTGCAAGCATCAAATTGGCTTTATTTAGGTCATATTATGCACTTTCTAAGTTGATTTTAGACATCACTGATAAACACTTGACTGAAACCTTTACTTATAATTAACAAGCTGGCCACGCTTTGCTGTGGCTCAAAAGTTAACTTACACTGCCATCTGTATAAAAGTTTTGGAGCTTGGTATATTTAATTTGCAATAGAAAAAAAATGAGGTCAATAATTGAAGTAGAACTACTATCCTAAATTAGCTTACTATTTGTAATTTTTCCCAACTTAATAGAAGTTGGGACAACTTACAAATAGTAAGCTAATTTTCATATAAAATGAATAATTAGATAGTTCTATAATTCCGAAAATTCAGTTGATTTTTCATAACTTTTTCAAGACAGCTCTATTTTTCTCATTCCTACAAGTTTTTGTAATAAATATTATGTAATGCAAGACAGTTTGACTATAACGATGTCTCCTTAAAATATATTATAGTCATTTGTGGGATATTAACTAACTGTGATTGATCTTGTTCAGATTTAAATATTGATCTTTATAGGATGCTGGGATCTAGAGATTAAACATTTTTTTTATGTAATTGTCCAACTTATATTTACAGTACACACGGCTACACATCATGCTATTAGATACATTTCTTTCTTACGTTGACCTCACACTGTACGGAGATCCTATACAATGCGAGACCAAACACGGATCTTATAGTTGTGTATGTTACGCAGCCATTTTGCTGAACACGCACTATATCGATGAAATTTAGAAGTAATAGCAAGGTATTTTAAGTGCCGGTAAACGGTAAAAATATATATTTGATAAGGAGTGCCACCTTTATACATGCCACTGTAGGTTAAAAATATTGTTACGTCAATAATTGGTGAAAAATGCGCTTCTCAACTAGCAACTGTAGTTGTAACATGGTTTTTCATAGTATTTTTCGAGAATTACTAGGAGATACAAACTTAATTTCGCAGTCGACATTAACAATATGATGCAAGCGTAAATGTTTAACGCAATTATGGAACCCTTTGTAGAGGCGGTTTTTTTCTTAATCAAAAAAGTCACAGCATCCCATAAAGACGGGGCAGTATTTTTTAATAATTAATGATTACATGTATTGATGTATGTGATTTAATATTAGTATACATTATATGTATTGTGGTATCTTAGACTCTGTAGTGTGATTTTTCACAACATTCTATTGAATAAAAAAACTGTTTGTATGTTTAGTTTTGGGTTTTTTATTTTACTTTTCTCACACCACATTCA
Organism: Euplexia lucipara; assembly: GCA_921972225.1. Classification (NCBI taxonomy): domain Eukaryota; kingdom Metazoa; phylum Arthropoda; class Insecta; order Lepidoptera; family Noctuidae; genus Euplexia; species Euplexia lucipara. The sequence continues at coordinate 11,812,338 of OV179169.1, read as the reverse complement.
TTTTGGTATTGTCTTTATCCCATACACCTGCCTATATCCTGATTTATTAGTTGTTGGAGCAGCATATGTTCTGCTTCTTACGCACGCACTGTCTGGACAGGGCCACTCACACCTAAGTAACGCTCTCCTGAAGATTCCATCACCTACATGGGTCTCATACAATCTAACCTAAAAATAGACCCTGCGTTTATGTATTCTTCTTCCAGTAATCGCCCACTTTTCCTTGCAGAAAGATAGATTGACGTGTAAAAGTGCATAATTACGTAAACTCACGCTTTTTCCCTCCACGGGGGTAGGCAGAAACTACAGAACGCCACCTGCTACGATTTTCTTTCATATTCTTTGTGCTTTAAGTTCATACATCTGGTCATGCACGGATGTGTAAACGTCGATCCATATTATCGTCTTCCATACATCTCTGCAGGGTGTATTTATAATCATGGGACACATTTTCACAGGCTGTTCAACCCATAAATATGAACTACTTACTAAAATTGGCTGTTGTATACAAAGTTTGGATACCTACTCGACCAAAATGTATAAAACAAACAGCATTTCTTTTTTGCGATTTTCGAGTCTGTCCTATAGTAAAAGTTGTTCGTATTCTTAGAAGAATACTTTGCGAAAATGTGTCCTATAACGACACCTTGTATTTCTGTTATCTTAGTAGTCACCTCCTTACTAGCCATATGATCTTTCACATATTCGTATAATGTTCTAAACATCTATCTATCGTCGTGGATAGTGCAATACCGCGTAACTACAATTGTTAAATACTGCGGATATGCACCTTATCACAGTCAGTGAAGGTGTATATTCGCAGTATTTAACAATTGTAGTTACGCGGAATTGCACTATCAACGACGCTATGGCTTTAATTTATATTCATTTAAATATTTCAGGCTTTCGCCAATACACAATGGTGCCGATTCTCTTGTTCTCTAACCTTTTAAAACCGCTTGTGTCGCATATATGCGACACATATTTCCATGTCCCTACCACTCGTGTCATATTTCTGCGACTGAGAACAACTGACTGTGACAACTAAAACCATTATCGAATTGAGATATTATTTATTTAACAAAAACTTGTTTCTCCTTATTTACTGTAGGTATTATTTTATTGATTTGTAGCAATTTTGGCCCGGCGCTAGGGGCACGGCAACTAGTATTTAGCCAAGCGCTTAAAAGGTTAACTAAACTAAACTAAATATAGAAAATTTACACATCTTAAAACACAGAAAAAAAACAGACAAACTTAAATCAGGCTAAAGTCAAATTAGTTTCAACCATGAACTTCACCATGTTTTTGGTCGACGCATTTGAAATGTCAACTAATGGCCTGTTGGTCTAGTAGTTAGTGGCCCTGACTGCTATGCCGGAAGTCGTGGGTTCGATTCCCACCCAGCACAAATGTTTGTGTGATGAGCACGATGGTTTTTTCTGTGTCTCTGAGTGTAATTCTCTATAATGTGTATGTATTCAGAAACATAAGTTCGTTTATCAGTTGTTTAGTATCCATAACGCTCTGCTTAGCTTGGGACTAGATAACTTTGTGTGATAGTTGTGGATTATTATTGTATTATTGGTCAGTGTTCAATTGACTGCTCTTGTTGTATGTCTCCGTTCTTTTCTTATAATACAAAGAGATAAAAATAGCCTAAGTTTAGTTTAGTTTGACATTTTAGTTTTTCAATATATTATAATTAAAAATAGTTTTATCATTATTTAAGTAAATATATTTGTAATAGCAAATTAGCTTTAAAATAACGAATTGGTTACAAAATAAATTAAGATTTAATAGTATAAATATAAAGAATGGTACAGGAATGGATTTTTAAGTCTTGATGTGATAAAAGTATGTAAGTATGTATAATATTAAGATATGAAGGTATATGTAATGTAATGATGGCTTGGTGATTTTACACACTGTAAGTATGTATTATTTTATATGTATTTATGTGCATGGCGTTGCTTGATATGTATTTTCTAGGTATATTTAGTGTTTTTTTGTCTTCAGATTCTAGGTATACCTACCAAAGGGGGCAGTCGCCTCTCCCCTGATAAATATTTGTCGACACTAAAGGGTTACATCATCTTGAAGAAAGTTTATCTAAGTATTGCTTAGTCTTAATTTGTCTGTAACTATCGATACGTATAAGATTTAAATGTGTTCATATTTTTAAGTATTACGTAGATAAAATTGTTAAAAGAAAAAAAACACTTAAAATAATCTACCATCTATATTTTGAAACAAAACATGCGATCGATGAAACTGCTTTCACGTAACACCAACGAGATTTAATATACTATATAGGGTAACTGGTAATTAGTGACCGATACTTAAACGCGTGATTGTATTCATGATTTCAATAAACTTTCCCAAAGAAACTTTTTTTTATACACAATAACTTATAACACATTAAAATAACAAAGACGCTGTTTGAAATTCCCGCGCGCGCGCCTATTTTCGATCACAGTAGGCACGAATCGGCACGATCTACCAGCTGATAGTCTGACCTAGGGAAAGGCAAAATCTACTAGTAGTAGCGTCACACGCTCCCCCGCCACCGCCACCGCTCCCGTTGCGCAGTACTGACGTAATTCAATTAATTGAAAGTTAATGAGTATAAAAAAAAGTTTCTTTGGGAAAGTTATTCGTATTCATGAGTACAATCACGTGTTTAAGTATCGGTCACTAATTACCAGTCACCATATATAGAAGACATGCGAAGAAATGTCATAGAAAAACTGTGATCCCAAGTCTCAGTAACGCCATCTAGCATAATAAAGCAATATTGGAGCGGCAGCGGAGCGTACTAAACTAGTCGGATCCACTTGTGTCCTAGGACACAAGTACCTATCGGATGGAAAATTTTGTTCGCGATGTCCAGTCTACAAGGTGTTTTTTTATATTCTTTAACTCTAGGGTTATATTCTGTAGGTAAAAATAATACTAAAACTCCTAGAATAGATGGTCCAAAAATGCATAGTTTCGGATATCATCAATCATAATTGAATTATCAGTTGTTTAGTACCCGTAACACAAGCTCTGCTTAGCTTGGGACTAGATGGCGTTGTGTGAATAGTCGTGGAATATTATTATTAAGTATTATTTTTATTACCTAACTAGCTGCCCCGGCAAACTTCGTTGTGCCTTAGAGTTAATTTATTGCTCTTATTTTTTTTTATATTAGATATACATACGTTGAATAAGACGACAACAAATAAATCCGAACCAATAATAACTACTACTACTTTTAAATTACAACATGTATATATAACCTAACCTAACTGACCATACCTATCCTATAGCTAACCCAACTATCTAACCTAACTACCTTACTAAAATGCATTGATATAAAAAATACTAAATTCATAATTTTAATCTGAACTATTGCCTACAAAAAAAAAAAAAAAATGTTACATACAATTTATGCCTATAGTTTTCCCGGTCTACTTTAATTATAGTCCTAACAGTAAAATAAGTTCTATTTGCAAAGAATTACTAAAGTTGTCTCTGTCATCATTGCTAATTACGTAAATTGATTTCTGAAATATAAGACTTTTTTATGCTACCTAAAACCTCTAAGTTTAGTAACAAAATAATTTTCAGAACGTAGGTGCGTATTATAAATTGACAACCTTACCTTCTTGGGTTTAGCTTAAGACTTGTCAATTTCAAATTGTCACCTGATAATGAACTGGGAAGTTTGACTCCTGTCATGTCATCCAAGATGGCGCTGCGTTTGAAAAATGTTTAAGACAACCGATATTCTTGATATTTATTTTTATGATGTCGAACGGGATAAAAAGTATCCTATGTCCTTCTCCTGGCTCTAAACTACCTCCCTGCCAATTTTCAGCTAAATCGGTTCAGCCGTTCTTGAGTTATAAGTGAAGTAACTAACACGACTTTCTTTTATATATATAGATTAGTTCAAAAATTGTCACCAGTACGACGAATCTTATTTCTAACGTCACTTTTCTTTCACGTAAGGGTGTTTTACATTAATCATCGTGACTTTGTCGAATTATTTTGTATAATAGTAAAAAAAAAAAATGATGATTGAAACATAATTCATATGCCAGTTGATTCTTTGATATGGTCTCAATCATACCCTAGAGTTATGGGATATAAAAAAAAACACGTTGTATAGTAAAGTATTGAATGTCTTTGCGTGACATACATAGCCTAAGCCGAGCGGTGTAAGAATTACCGACGCAGTTATTTATACATGCTAAAAATTAAATATGCCACAGCATTTTGTGTGATCTGCATTTGGAAATGTATCAAAATATTATGAAAATAAATGACCACGTCCACTTGTTTTGTTGTTGTTTAGTACCCTGTGTAGTATACCTAATTAACTTTAAACATCGTGAGGAAACCCGCATGCCTGGTAGATATTTTGTCTATGGCATGAGAAGCCAAGTCGGATGCCCATGGCATAGAAACTGACACCAGCCGGTCGATTCAGTTAAGTCACGCGGTGAAAACTTGAGCACAGTATAAATATTAATACAGTAGGACGACGCCTTTGATCTCTGGAAAAATGCCGACAACTTCTACACGCGTTAGACTTGAATAATACCTCCCGCACTACGAACATCGTTTTGTTCGCAGTGCGGGAGAGGCTATTTCCCGCGTCTCGCCCCTCACACCCCGCACGATTGCCCTGTCTTGACGGCTTCATCGGACGACTGTATGTTTTTAAACTATGGTATTACAGTCATCCATCATAGTCTTCTTATCTAAAAATTCAAAATCTTGTTTATGAAAAAAGGACTCGCAATATAATAGAGTTCAGCTGTTTGACAGTCGTTGCGGGTATTTTTACCAGTTTAACTTAGGGGTACCGTGTTACCCAGTTACTGGGTTGTGGAGGTCAGATGGTGAGTCGCTACATGTAAAATACTGGTATTAAGCTGCATCTCGTTACACTGGAAGCCGACCGCCATTCTTAGATATATGAAAATAGAAAAAAAATAACACCACAATAACGATTCACAGTATTTATTACAACTTATTTCATACAACACAACAATCGGATAAGATTTCACAGTTCTTACTAAGTAAAGTCAATGTTCCATACGAATTGAAACCTTATAAGAAAAGTTTAAGGTTCATATTTGTATATAAACGTTAATCCTTTACTAATAAAGTAAAAATTCGCATGTGACACAAATTTTACTTAAGCTGATCTATAAATCTTGCCCACAGTCTGAAAATGATCATATTTTGGAGTAGCTCAAGCGTGGCTTCACAAACTTAAGTAAGTACATAAAGTAACAAATATGTGACAGATAAATTATTGCAAAAAATAAATGTTTTGTAACATGTTTCATAACATTAAAATGTTTTATACAACAATGTTGCTCAGTTTTGTGTTAACAATTTTAGTACCTAGTCTCTTCAACGTAAAAACATGTTACTGAAACATTGTTGTGCAACTATGTTTACAAGATAATACGGGGTGGATGTTTTTAGCACAGTGGTACCTTAAATGCTATTTTTGGTAGAAATAGTGCCAAACGGGTCGGAATAAAAGTTTATATTATTATTTTCGAAGACATTGAAACGCTTATTCGGTAGGTACACATAAAAAAAATATTTAGTAACGAATTAATAGGTATTCGAGTTTTAGAGATTCATCTGCATTATAATACAGGAAGGAAGTGGCATCAACGCAGAGTTCAGTACATGATTCTGAAGCGCGCACTATTTGATTTGACCAAAGAGCGCGGGCGATGGCGGAGAAATACGAATTTGCCTGAGGTTGGTACCACGTCGTACTGTAATTTTATTATATGGGTATTTACCACGATGACATGTCAGATGTTTTACACATTCTGTTAAAATTAAATAGAAGTCAGGATTGCTTACAGTTTGTTTAAAGGAAAAAAAAACGGCAAAAAAATAGGGTATATAGCTTTTTAGCACTTCAGACTAGTTTGGGGAAGATGCCTCTACAGAGTTACGGAAATAGCGCTCTGTATGACGCGGTGGTTACCCAGGAATTGCAAAGCCAGTAAGCACATGCGATTTTTCTCTGATCAAGTCTCCACAGTATGTTTAATCTCCTTTAATATTTTTGGGGAAGTGTATTAAGGAAAAATGGTGAAAAATTCCAACGCTGTGGGGTACAAAATCATGTATAGAACTCATGGTATCAGTATGCGTTTATGTCTCTCCTACCCTAAAAAAAAATACTTACAAAGGTACACACGGCTATCAAGCTATACATTCCGGATTACACTGACCTTGCATTGTACGGAAATCCTATACAGTATGTGATCAGCTTATACTGGAAATTTGTAGCAGTGTATAAGATTTTTTTAGTTAGTGCAACCGTTTCTTAATAAAAAAAAACTATTGTACAAAAAAATGGTATTACAATTTACACACACATACACACTTCTAAACTACACACATCAAGTTCTCTATACATATATTTATGGGTATATTTATTGTGCTTTACATAAACGAATGGCGCTCTTTGACATGCTAAGACTATTTTGGAGTCATTGGGGGTCAAATGTGACTCATATTATATTTCTAGTACGGGACGATCGTTGGAAACTTGCCGAGGTCGGTTAGTAATGATGGGTGACCATCCGTTTCATAGAGAGCCCTTAGATCTTTGACAGTCGTTATAGGTAGTCGGAAGCCCGATAGTCTTGCCTCATATTTGAATCCTAATTGATACAGTTGCATAATTAAAGAAACTAGCAGAAATTGTGGAGAAGACACCTTTAATTCTTAAGAAATATATATAAATCAAGTAATTAACGTAAAACCTAAAATATCTTACAGAAAATCCTCAAAATAATATTAATAGATTGATTACTTATTACAAACACTATTTAATGAATAATGGCCCATAATAGTAACTTAATTAATAAGAAAAAGATACCTAATACAAAACAATAATAAGTATAAGTCTTATTTATTAACAAGAATTACTTATTAAAATACAAATAAAATAGGAATACAATAAGCATCTTTTGAGCGATATCACGGAATGAGATTTAGGAATGATAAATTAATTTATCAAAAAAGCAAGTTCCTGAATTGACCTTAAATCAAGCAAGCTTGGATTCCCCTCGCTGTCTTGGCGAGGCCCGCGGGGACGGCACCAGTCGGGGGTCGCGGAAGTATCTTTTGTTCCCGTGACACCCGGCGCAGGTGTGAGAAGGAACACGGGGTGGTTTTTAGTCAGTAAGTCCGACAGACCCCTTCGCCTCCCCGGGCGGGGGACATCCATGAGGATTATCCACCCCTCAAAAAAAAAAAGCAAGCTTGGATGGTTCGTTATGATAGGTTAATTCCACATCCTCTAGGATTGAACGCTGCGTATCGCAGGTTCGATTACAGCACGGAGCAAATATTGACACAGCCTAAAGATAATAAGAAATCTTAGTTTAGGGCAACGTTTATAAAAGAAAGGAAGAAAGATGGATGCCAACGGAACCCTATTATTATGCCTCCGTCTATCTGTTCGTCTTTCTGTCAAAAGGATGTATCTCATAAATCGTTATAGGTAGACATTTGAAATTTTCAAATAATAGAGTAGAAAACTCTTTTTAATTACACCATGAAAAGCAAGACACCACAGAGTGTGTATATGTAATGTAGTAAAACAAAGATAAAAGCCATAGATTTATTTATTTGTGTAAAGCAACAGATAATAAACATCTGAAATAAAGGGGGGCAATCAAGAAACGTGATTTCTTGGGAGTTTTTTGCTCGACATAGACAATCGCTGTGTATCTTCATACGTGAGTCAAATTCAAACTTGAACAATTGTTTTAAAGAAAAAAGTTACATTAAATATTATTGGTAAATACATCGTGGGGAAACCTGGTCTTATAAATAATAGAAGTCTGAAATCGCTTAACTGCCTTGAGCAAGCGTGGTGATCAACGCTAGTGCCTTCTTTGTGTGATAAGAGATCTTTGTCCGCCAGATCAGAGAGTCAGTAACAGGGTCGTATTTACGTTGATCGTACGACCATCTCGCGAGTCCGGTATATCGAAGCTTACTTGATTTTAAATATAAATGAGTGTATATTTGAACACAAGCAAATAAAGCACAGAAAATTCAGCCACACGCATTACTAATTATTACGAGTATCAAATAATATTGCTCAGCTTAAAATGCTGAGAAAGTTTCATGCTTATTGTCACTAACACTAAGAGACGCCTAAATAAAAGAGTGCTATTGAATTTTCAACGTTTGGTTCGGCAGCTAAAGCTGAAATTTCAACAGCGGAATTGTGTTTGGTGTCCCTAGCGTTAGTAAGAAAACATAAGTGTATAGAGAAGTAGGCAGTGGCATTGATATAACTTATTACTTAACTAGGATTTAGGATAATACAACACTTGTATATCAACAACGGATAGGCAGCGGTGTATACAATATACCCACATATTGTCTAAAAAACAGTTGACATATTTTTTATAATAATAGTATCCAAGCTTAGAAAAAAGCATGATCTTATGCGCCAAACATTAAAACAACAACTATTTCATCAAGACTTAAACCTAACAAGAGTGGTTTTTAAAAAAATATGAATTTTGGTAAGGTTAATTTTACAAAAATAATTTTAGGATTTTAATACTTTGATAGAGATAAGAGAATTTTATATTCTTATTACTTTTATCAGACGAGCAAGATATAGTTTAAGTTATTGTAAAAATAATGGAGGCATTTTAAGACCCCCTTTGACTTATGACCCCCAAAAGAAGTCATGCCATAGTTTTAGAGTACGTCTTCGAAAGCTCAGTAATTTGTTTGCCTATAGATTTTTAGGCCACATGCAACTTTGCCCGTCAAAAATATAGTATTCTAAAGACGTAATACTTAATAAACTCCAAAAATCAAATCATTTTGAACGTAGACAAAAGAAATACAAATATTTTTATTTTGTGCTTTACCTTATATTAGTTTAAATTCAACACACAGGTACATTATCTAGTCTAAGTAAAGCTATTCACGAGTTTTTTACACACATACATACATACAAACGTTCTCTTATTTACTTAATCCTTATTTTAATAGTGGAAAAGCATTATAATAAAGTGTACTTTTATTTACGAAAATAAAGCTAAATACTGGCGCGTTTGAGCTATATAACCCCAATTCGTTAAGACCCCAAGTGATCTGAAAGTTAAAATGACCCTAGTCGATATTATACTAAGTTTTAAGGAGGCCGTTGGTTACCCAATGAACAGTTGGGATCAAATAAGACCCCAAATCTTAAATGTACATGGGGTCTGTATTTTGATTTTCTTTAATATTCTACTAATGTAGCAGGGTATAATATAGCTCTCAATTTTTACAAATAGAAGAAAGATTTCACTAATAACACCTTTTGTTTGTTTAAATAAATAATATCTAATTCTTTTTTTAGTTCCAAAGACACTATTAATGAGATGTTTTTAGATTGATTTTATTCACGTAACAGATATGAGTATTGCCAGTTAATGTTTAATTAGGCTCATACTCAGTCTAACATAAAAAGGAAGATGGCGCGCCGCGAGCATCAAAAGTGAAGCCACAAAACCGTGCTTCTGCGAGTAAAATACGCACTAAAACCATGCTCATCGTTCTTAGTAAGTCGCGAGTCGTCTGTGTCATTAAGTGCAAGGATTGCCTTAATATAATATAATATACTATTTCCCCATTCGATTAAACTTAGTTAAGATTTCTTACTTCGAGATAAATATTTCTGATTTCTTTTAAACCCCGGAAGGACACCGGTGCCTGTCATTCTCTTTCTATTGTGTCTCTTATTGTGGTACAATACCATTCTCTAAATTATCTTCCTAGTACTGAATTGTACAATATTAACTTCCGCATAAAATATTATTCCCCAAGTTATAGGGAGAAAGTGGCAACTCTTTGACACACACATAGCTAAAAGGTGGCTTCACTTTTAACGTTCGCGGCGCGCTGTCTTCCTTGTTTTGTTAGTCTGGAGGTGGTATGTAATAGGGGCGACCCTAATAACACCACAGAGTCAGACCCCGGGCCGCTCCTGAGTTTTTGCAGATACTAAAATATCATTGAACATTTTGATATTTTTTGTCATGTTTTGCATATAATCATTTAGAGATTCAAAAATGAAATTACAATAGGAAACAGTTATCATGTTCACAAAATAAACTACAATAAGAGAATTGAAATCTCTTACTGATCCTGAAGGGGTTAAGGCTAAGGGAAGGTTCATATCTGACGGAACATGCGCCGAGCGTTTGCGACAATGTACGCTCGACGCACTAACGTATCATCGGTTGAGTGTGAACGGTCAAGTGTTTTTCTATACACTTGTCTGTTCTGGCGTTACGCGACCGATAATACGCGACGTATGTTCCTTCAGATATGAACCTTCCCTAAAGCTCGACGAGGTCGGTCCGTGGACGGCCTCAAAGACCCAGGTAAGCCGCTGGTCTCGGCTGTCTTGACAGCGTTACAGGTAGTCAGAAGCCCGAAAGTCTGACAACCAGTTTAACCAAGGGGTATCGTGTATCCTAGTCAGATGTGGATGTCAGACTGGCAGACGCCCCATATAAGACACTGGTATTCAGCTGCATCCGACTGAGAGAGATGATGTTACAAGTGCGTTGATAGCTAAAAGCCCCGTATACATGGTAAACATTTGTTTTGCAACAAAGTTGAATCAACGTGTTGCGGAGTTGCTGTCAACGTGTTGCTAGCAACACTGTGTGTTGCAGAGTTGTTAACAGCTATCGCTCGATGAGCATAAACACCGCAACACGATGATTCAACTTTGTTGCTAAACAAATGTTTACCATGAATACGGGGCATTAGGATGAGCCTTTTTACACTACACAAACCAACTGTCAAACTTCACGTTTACCTGAAAAAGTGATTGATCGTAGTTATTTTGGTCCACCAATCAGAATTAACAGCAAACGCGATATTTAACAGCAAACGTGATTTTTAACAGAAAATTGAGGCTTTTAGAACTTGCAGACTAAAAAGTGATATTTAGACACTAAAATGGTACTAAAAAACTTGTGCCATAAAGTTCGTTGTAAATCTGCTTATTAAATAACTATTATTTAACATTAATATTAACAAAAAATACTATATTTTTTCCTAAAACTACTGTTATATGTATATGAACATGGCAACTTTTATAATAGCTAAGCATTTCGACAGTGCCCAGCTATAATAGTACATAGTGTAATGTCGAAAATAAATTATATAAGAAAATTAAATTCAAGATCAGTGCATTTTACTGTAAATTCATTGGTAAATATAATGATATATCGATTAGTGACAAGTTACAACAACCACCACTAGAGCTGATCTCAAAGGTTAAGCAACCCTTGCCGCGGTCAATCTATGGGTGACCATTACCTGCATTCCGAGACCTATCTGTGTTTCTGAAAGTTGGCAGATCTTTGACAGTTGCTACGAGTATTTAGAACGTCGAAAGTCTGACAATTAGCCTAAGGGGCTACCCGCAGTCACTGGGTTGTGAAGGTAAGACAGGAAGTGGCTCCATGTACAGACGCCAGCACATCAAGTTACCCCAATGTGTCAAATTTCTTTGATCGTTTTTCAACTTTATGTCAAACAGACATAAAGTTTTATAAGCGACATCATCGCACGTTTCAATTGCCGACATCTTCCTTAAATTCCACCTTTAATAGCCCCTTAACTCGAATGGCAATGTTATAATGAAAGGTCTAACTTGACGGATTACCCCATCGAGGTTTTCTCTATGAGTTTCATGTCATACAGACGTTCCCTTCATAATCAGTGTGAACAACGTACGGCTCTGTAGCTCAATTTGTTTGTAGTGCCCTAGTTTGAAGCCTTCTGGTCACACTTCGTTCCTTTTTTTAGTTTTATTTTTTTTAAGCTATTGCATAGCTTCTATCGCGGGCCTTGAGCGCGGGGACCGAATCCAGAAATTCCGTAACGAAAAAACCTCACGCTCCCCACTCCGACGGGCAAGGGACGGGGGAAGGGAGGGGGGAGGGAGGGGGGAAGGGGAAGGAGGAGGTGAGAGGGGAGGGGATAAGGGGACGGGTAGAGACAAGGGTCGGGAGGGGTTAGGGAGGGAAACAGAGGGAGGAGGGAGGGAGGGGTGATGGGAGGGGCGTGGGAGGTGTGGGGGAATGGGAGGGAGGGGGCGAGGGGAGGAGAGGAATGGGGAAGGGTAGAGGGGGAGGAGAGGAATGGGGAGGGGGAGAGGAGAGGAGTTGATAAAAAATGCTATGCAATAGCTTTACCGCGGCAGTCTCCGAGTGCCACACGTCATTTTTTTTTTGCCTTTTTGTCTCTATTACTTTTCATTGTGTCAATGTCATGCATACCTGTTATTTGTATGGTTACTGTAATGCCCTTTTGCCATGTAATTTTTATTTGAATATTGTTGGTGACTGTGCTGTTGGTGTGCTTATTGTAAATAAATAAACAGTATAAGGTTCATATTCAATTGGGATAATATGACACATTGGGGTAACTTGATGTGCTGTTTACACTGGAAGCCGACCCCAACATAGTTGAAGAAATGCAGGCAAATTATTATATAAATCAATATATTAACATATCTACCAATAAATGTTCTAATTATTTATACAAAATCTATTTTGACTACACATTATACCGCTTATTAATGAATATGGAGCAAAATTATACCTGAAACAGTACCAATGTGTTTTTTTTCAATTCATAAGTACTTTCTAAGTTTATCTTAGACATCATTGACATCGGTGATATAAGTTTGAAATCGCCAATCTGCTTTGAGCAAGCGTGGTGATCAATGTTCGTGCCTTCTCTGTATAAGAAGAGACCTTTTGCCCTGTAGTGGGATAGTAACAGGCTGGTATTATTATTGTTAAAATATTGGGTAAATCCGGATATAAGTTACGAATCCGGATTTGCAGGTAATAACTTCACTCCGCATTTATTGATAAAGGGGCAACAGTTTTAATTATATCTTATAATATTGAACATCAATACCTATAAAATTAGCTATGGCATATAATGTCCATTTATTAATCTTATTACAGATAATTTTGATATTTTTGTCCGATATTAGGTCCCACGTCAAAGAAGACAACCCTAAAACCAGCATCAGTGATAACTTTGTGGTGTGATCGGCAGACTGCGAAGTCATAGATCTCGAGTTCGAACCCAAGGGACTCACCTCTCAATTTTCGGATTCATATGCGTATGTATAATCACTTGCTTCCAAAACGGCGACGGCATGTGATGCCAAGTCAGACGTCCATGGGCGGCATAAGAACTGGGACAGCATGTACGTCACAAACCACATAGAAAAAATAAACTCCCTAATATCGGAATTAGTCAAAATTATTCATAATAAATTCAATAAACGAACTATCATTAAAGCAATAATTATTATTAATATTTATTTTTCGCCTAAAGTATATAAAATAGGCTCGCTATTTACTTATATATTTACTTACATATTGTAGTTAAGTATAATTATTTATAATTTCTGCAAATATTGCTATGTTTTTTATCACAGTGTCGTGAAAGACATGAAGCTGTGTTCACACCTGCGAGTAACCGCTGGGAATAAAAATAGAAATAGGAATTTATTACGCATATTAGGGCAGGCCACACTAGAGACCAAAATCCGCCAAATAGATTTTCTAAAGATCATCGTAGACTGCGAATCGTTTAGATTTTTTTTTTATCTGTGTAATATGCGTTAGTATGGTTGGCCTTTAGATGTCAAAATAATGTCAAGTAAACCTACAAGAAGGAATTACAGATTTACACTCTCATTTCGCCAGTCTAATGTAATGGGTGCGAGCCTATTGCCATCAATCGGGCACAAATCAGAACAGCTACTGAGAAATTTCAGATGAGAAAATAACGCCCGACCCGGGGATCAAATCTGGGCCTTCATGCCAACGAGGCTGGCAAGATAAGAAAGTGCCATAGAAATCAGAAATTCTACAAGCTTGATTTAGAAGTAAATTAGAAAATTGAAGTCAGGCAAGAGATTTTCTGTAAATACTTTTGGCTAATATGCAAGCCCATTATTGTCAATTTAGTTTTGGAAGACATTATGTAAATTATTGCCAAGGCAGACTAAGTAAAGTATTTGAAGTAGCGAATCACATCAAGTCCTCCCCATCCCTTTGTCAGTCGTTATGGGTAGTTACTACGCGTTTCAAATAAGTATAGGAACGTCAATGACCTCTATCTGTCAAATGTCGCTTGAAAAGTACGGCCTGCAACGCAACCTTAATCGCGTATCAATTTTTTTTTTTACCGAGTCGAAGTTATTCAAAATGAAAAAACGTCTTAATTTCGACAGAGAATTTAAGTCTTGTGGAGTGCTTACGTTTTATTTATTAATTCTGTTTGTAACACGGTTGTTTGTTGTTGTTGTTGATATTTGTTTTTGTTTTCATCTCTTTGTCTGCTCGAAAATGTGTGAACGAGGCGCTGTTTTTTGCATGGGAGGGCTCGAGAGATTATCTCCAATGTAAACAAATACTTTGAGAGTACAATTTAGTAAATTATTCGTTCGTAATTCGTAAATAAATTATATTTAGAAAAAAAACCTTGTTTTGCTGATCTTACCCAATTTATTCGAATTGACAGTTGTGACGTCTTGTCACAACATGGCGCAAAGTCATTCCTATTCTCATTTGAAACGCATAATAGAAAGCCAAAAATCTACACTTTCTACAAAATAACAATGCTGGAAGCTCATGGCTAATTAATAACAACCGCACGGGTCGATCGAAGGTTAAGCCACACTTGACGAGGTCGGTAAAAAGATGGGTGACCATTCGTTACATACCAAGTCTCCTCCGTGCCTCGGAAAGCACGTTAAGCCGTTGGTCCCGGCTGTCATTTGTAGATCTTTGACAGTCGTTACTTGTAGTCAGAAACCCGGCAATCCAACCAGTTTAACTAAGGGGTATCGCGTTACCCAGTAACTGGGTTGTGGAGGTCAGACAGGCTGACGCTCCATGTAAAACACTGGTATTAAGCTGCATCCGGGTAAACTGGAAGCTGAGCTTAGGAAGAACTTATTGCCATCAAAATGAAGGAAAGTTTTTGTATCATGATTTTCGTCAGGCTAAACACAGCTTTATGTCAAAAATAATAATCTTCTTCTGTTATGCAATTAATTAGGTGAAAAATAATTTATAATCTGTGCATTTTGGAATGGTACATTTTCATATGATTTTTTGCGATATGGAATGTCCTAAAAATTTCTTTCTAATAAATAATTATATTCTCAATCGAATCGAATATTTTACAAAAAATATATGAACCGGATCTATTATTTTTATTATATTATTGTAATTTTGTACGATCAGTGGTTTATCTGTTTATACAGAAATATTATAAGAATTAAATAGAACAAATTATAGAGCAGATTAAAATATTCACTTTCACTATTACTTATTATTTATATAATTTATTGTAGCTAAGAAATCTTGTAAAGGGCCAAATCTAATCATGTTCAACCTTTCATATTATTAAGAAAAATAGGCAAAAAAAAACATCAATATTTCTGGTATAAAAAGACCAACCAACTGACATTTGTGTATATTAATTATAATTTCCATAAATATTCGGAAAGACAGTGATTCTCAAACATTTTTTTGTATATTTTTCTTGATATTACAATTAGCCAATAGGATCAGTTAACATGTAATTAAATCAATTTGACTTTTAAAAATACCTTTAAGTTTTTTGAGAATCACTACGGTTTCCTATTATTTATTTTTTACCATGTTTTGGACTCCTTCTACATACAGCCAGTCTTTAGTGGCAAGTAATTTGATTTGATAACCTTAATATGCCTATCTGTTTACAAGTGCCAAGATTTACAAAATTGTTTTACATGGTGTTCGAACAAACACTAGGACATAAGGCTATTTTTATTGTCATACGTGTTTGCAGCCGTGTGCTGGCCACGCCCGCATGCGTGCCGCCCGCAACATGTTTCTAATATAATGCGTGCCACACGCACATGAGACGCGACACGCATGCGTGTTTCGTCATAGAGTACATTGTGGTTTACACCGCATGTGGGTGCAAACACGCATGACTATTTAAGGCCATTATAGTTAGAAAATTTCAGCGCAGCCATATTTACTGCAACTCACTCTTCATTTATAGTTTTATATTGTGTGCTAACCTAGCCCGGCCATAGATCTCGAACACACGCACCTCTGAGTTTTTGGATTCATGTGCGTATTCTACAATTATCACTTGCTTCAAAAACGGTGAAGGAAAACATCGTGAGGAAACCGGCATGCCTGAGACGTGTTTGTCGACGGCATGTGAAGTCAAATCAAAGGGCCCATAGGCGGCATTAAAACTCTATCACCTGGTGAGTTACCACACAATAAGAAGAGGTTCAAGTAACAATCTACAACTTACTTGCACTCTACTAAAGACTGGACTAGTGTAAATAGCGTGACTTCTCCTATCGTCGGGTGGCGTCGAATTGTTTCACTAATTCCGGTATTGCGTTGGGCTCGACGGGCACTTTCTGCATCAGCTCGGCGAGACTTCTTACGTAAGATAGTTTGCGAAAGAATTTTGAACTGTGGAGAGAAAACTTATATTGATAAACATGTATAAAATTATATACAAGCAGTTGAACACATTCCGAACACTGTCTCTTAAAATACAGGCCATCCTAGTTTAAGTGACAGGGTTTTATACGTTTTGTACAGATTTTGCAACCTGTTATGTATATTTTAATTGTGTTTCTGTATTCTTTTGTAAATAAAGTTTATTATTATTATTATTATTATTATTATATTATAAAAAAATACATTTATTTTTCTTCTACAAATGAAAACAAATAACACTTGTAGATACTTACTTAAAACTAGAAGACTTTATTTGTGGGAGACTAGTGCCTTAACTACGACAAAGCCTGGCTTTTGACCTCATCATTTTCGGAAGTCGGTTAAACAAGTTTAAAAAAACTAAACTAAACTTGACTAAACTTGTCAACTTGAATGTGTAACTTAACTAAACTTGTATAACCTGTTATAAATTTGTTTAAAATTATCCTGGATGTCGTGATGACCCAGAGTTTAGGACGCCTACCTCTCATGCACGAGGTTGTGGTTCAAATCCGGGCAAGTACCAATGTGACTTTTTCAATTCATATGTACTTTTTAAGTTTATCTTAGACATCATTGACATCGGTGAAGGAAAACATCGTGAGGAAACCTGGACTTATAGTTAATATAAGTTTGAAATCGCCAATCCGCCTTGAGCAAGCGTGGTGATCAATGCTCGAGCTTTCTCTGTATGAGAAGAGGCCTTTGCCCTGCAGTGGGACAGTAACAGGCTGGTATTATAATTATTTTTATCCTGGATAAGTCTCCAGGATAATTATATTCTATCTCCATGCCATATTTCATTACGATCCGTTACTTTCTTTTTTATAATATTAATATGGATTGTCTATTTAGTATTATGTTGGGTTTTGATGTGTAATTTCAATCTATTTACAACAGTTCATAAATAAAGATGGATGCTTACCTTACAAAAGGTTTAGTTAATATAACAAAAGATTTCAGCCAAAACGTTGGATGCACCAGATATAAATGTTTCAAACTTTTGCGTAATCTGAAAGAATAATTATATAAATGGTTAGCTTTAAAAAAAGGGTCAGTAGTTGAATAACAACAACGGTTGGGTCGATAGTAGTGAAGGTTAGTAATAACAGGCAATTTTGAACTTTAAGTTTTAACGAAAAATAATACTACACTATATCTTTCATTCCTGACTTCTGATTGGTTGTTCGTAATATATGTTATGTGTGCTATCTGTAGCATATATATTTATGTGTAGTAAATAGGTAACTTGTAAATAAAATTAATTCCATTATTCCTAAACTTATTGGAGTTTTAATTATTGTATCCCATCGGTTGCTAAAGCTTTAAGGAAACTTTCAACCCTTAGGTGAAACGACCCTGCGTAGCATGAACACATTGAACACCGAAGAAACGGCCTTTGTCTACAAACGAATCGGCAAAGTGACAGATTATATAGACATTTCTTTCGCCTCGAGCATGACAATGTCAAAAAAGATGAAAAGTTATATGCCGAACAATGCCGAGCATGAAGTGCGTACCTATTTTCTCCACTTTTGACAGTTCTTTTCGAAACATTTCCTGTCAACAAGTGTCAAACAGTCTACATCAAATGAGACCTAGACAAGAGCAACTTGACAGTTGCTATAGACAGCATGTAAATTTCTTTCTCTACGTACAAACGCTTTGTCAACGAGTCGCCTCATGCTCGGGTAGAATAAATGTCAAGTTGGACAGAAAGAAATTTGTCGTGTCTCGGAAGAAAGAAATTAAGTGTTCATGCTACGCAGGCAGGTTTATTGAAAGAAATTTGACAGATTGAGGTTCCTGTCTATATAATCTGTCACTTTGCCGATTCGTCTGTAGACAAAGGCCGTTTCTTCGGTGTTCAATGTGTTCATGCTACGCAGGCTGATGTCGAATTTTGTTTTATGTGTATTCTGCACATTAGTAAGTGGTAGGAATAGTTGCTGCGATTATTGGACATTACTGTATTTAATTTGGTCACAACATTGCTTCAAAATCAACCCCCGTATGTTTTACCTTAGAATAAAATATTTGATGGCATTAGGCTCGCCCCCTATTACATGGCACTTTAGTATAACTGGCGAAATGTGGGAGTTATTACAGGTCAAAGAGATTTAAAAGACTATAGAGGAAATGTCATAGAAAAACTTTGATCCCATGTCTCAGTAACGCCATCTAGAATAATATATGAATATTGGAGCGGCAGCGGAGCGTACTAAAAAAAGCTCATAGACTTGTGTCCGGCAGGACACACTTTTCGGACGAAAATTTTGTTCGTGATGTCCGGTCTATAGGTATAAATGTCTTTGTTACAGGTACATCTCTGCCTACCCCTTCAGCGATTATTGATGGTCTGTTATGTTAATTATACATACCTTCTATCAATAAGCTTATAACACTCGTGTAGCCAATGGAAGGTAGGCAGCCGTCTCCGACCGGCGCTGCCGTGAAGATATACTAGTACATAGTCATCTGTTACGAGGCGTTCTAGCGTCCAGATCACATATCTGCGGGAAAAATACAGTTTTAAACTATTAATAATAATTGACTCCTAAACTGTTGCAAGTGACTTGAACTGTTGCATCAATCCATTACAATTTACACTAAAACTGTTGATATACTGACCCTATACTGTTGCTACTGACTCTTAAACAGTTGCAGATGACTCTAAAACTTTTGCAACTGATCCTAAAACTATTGCAAGTGACTCAATCTGTTGCAAAAGACTCTAAGACAGTTGCAATTGACTCTAAAATAGTAGCAACTGACTCTTAAACTGTAGCAATAAACTCTAAAATTGTTGTTTCTGACTCTAAAACTGTAACATTTGACTCTAAAACTGTTGCAACTGACTCTAAAACTGTGACAACTGAATCTAAACTACTGCCACTGGCTTTTAAACCGTAGCAATAAACTCTAAAATTGTTGCTTCTGACTCTAAAACTGTAGCATTTGACTCTAAAACTGTTGCAACTGACTCTAAAACTGTGACAACTGAATCTAAACTACTGCCACTGGCTTTTAAACCGTTGCCAGAAACCAAAGAGATTTAAAATACAATAGAGCGGGCATGTCAAGGAAATGTCATAGAAAAACTTTGATCCCATGTCTCAGTAACGCCATCTAGAATAATATATGAATATTGGAGCGGCAGCGGAGCGTACTACAAAGAACTCATAGACTTGTATCCAGCAGGACACACTTTTTCGGACGAAAATTTTGTTCGTGATGTCCGGTCTATAGGTATTGAATGTCTTTGCCAGAAACTCTAAAATTGTTGCTACTGACACTAAAATATTGCAGATGACTCTTAAACAGATAAACAGTTGCAGATGATTCTAAAACTATTACAAGTGACTGTTGAGGGGTGAGAACCACCAATAAGGCACACGTTACAGCTCCAAGGGTTTATTAAAATACAATAATATAACTTGAACTAAAATGGCGGACTAGCGGCGCGCGTACAATAAAAAGATGCGCGCGGTCCCGGTGCTATGATGGCTCTGGCGCACGACGCGGTCGGCACTGCGCGATGTTCACAGCGTTCCGCAAGGTGCAAGTGACTTTAATACTGTTGCAACTGGCTCTAAAACTGTTACAACTACCTCTAAACCCATCTTATCCCCCCCCCCCCCAATACTTACAGGAACAAGTTATCCATGCAGTAGGTATAGTCTGGTCGTGCGCAGTCGGGCAAATGACACGCGCTGAACACTATGAGTGCCGCGCCGCCGCCATCGTAGCCCCCGTGGGATATCACTCGTTTGTAGGGCTCAATCACCTGAAAATTAACAATTTAACATAACATTACGCGTGTAATCCCCGAAGCGTTAGGGTACCTATAGTACTACGCGTTTCAACTAAGAATGGGAACGTCAATGACCTCTATCTGACAGATGTCACTTGAAAAGTACGGTCTGCAACGAAACCTTATTCGCGTATCAACAATGTTTTTTGTTTTTGTTATACGAAAAAACGTCTTAAATTAATTTCTCGTGGAGTGCTTAAGTTTTATTTAATCATTCGGTTGTTTGTTGTTATTTATTTTTGGTTTTGTCTCGCTGACTGCTTGAAAATGAGTAAACGAGACACTGTTTTGCATGGGAGGGCTCGAGCGATTATCTCCTATGTAGTCAAATACTTTGTGAGCGAGAAACAGCACAATTTAGAAAATTATACGTTTAAGAATCGTAAATAAATTATATTTAGAAAAGGGGAATTATAAAACGAGCGATTAAAAAAAAGCTTTGCGACTGATGATGACATACTGTATTAATAACTTGAGCGGTATGAATTTGAGTAAGCGAAAAATTAACTAAACTAACGACGAATACTGATTATTAATAAAATCCAGAACAAGCTTACAAAAAGTGGATTGTGATAAATCCATTTCATATATTAAAATTTTATCCGAGCGACTACATTACTAAATGAGCGACTGGAAATACAGAGAGGGCAAGGCAACTTCAATATTAAGATAGAACAAAACAGTTAGTCAAAATGGAAACGGCTAGGTTAGGTTAGGTTAGAACTGTGACCACGCAACGCCAGATGCCCCTGTTTTGCAATGCAGTCGCTCAAATATTATGAAGCTGCTCATTTTGTATTTTAAGTAACGCAAATTAATGTTTGTAAGATACTATTCTGTTGATTTTTCGTCACTTACAGTCAGTCGCTCACTTAGTAATTATAGGTATAACCCAAATTAATTAATTTTGACACTTAAAATTGTAATTTACAGTCACTCGTTTTATTGCTACCCTTTAGAAAATGTCTTGTTTTGCAGCTCTTACCTAATTTATTCGAAATGACAGCTTTGACGTCACAACATGGCACAAGGTCGATCCTATTCTCATTTGAAACGCATTGGGGGCGAGCCTATTGCCATTAATCGGGTACAAATCAAGACTCCGGGGTTATACAGAGAAATTCCAGATGAAAAACTCAATTAAATTTTTCTCGACCCGGGATCGAACCTGGGACCATCATGCTCAGCAGTAGCACTTGCGACCACTCGACTAACGAAGCAGTCGGAATATTATTAAGTACTAGCAGCCGTCCCGCGGTTACGCCCGCGTAGGTCCCGTTCCCGTGGGAATACAGGGATAAAAAGTAGCCTATGTGTTAATCCAGGGTGTCAGCTAACTCCATACCAAATTTTATTAAAATCCATTCAGCAGTTTTTACGTGAAAGAGTAACAAACATCCCTCCATCCATACTCAACTTTCGAATTTATAATATTAGTAGGAAGTATTTGTAGTAAGAGTATGATATTATGAAGATTACCTTCATATCACAAGTTGTATGCCCCCCTGCTCTTGGCACGCTGATCCACGCTCGTTCGTTGCTTAACTCTTCAGCCGCGGAGTATTCCGGGATGGGATCGCTACCTTCCGATAGGGTGTTCGTTGATTTTGACCTGTAAACCAACGATTTCATGATAATATTACTGGAACCTTTTATTTTTTTGTTGTCTTTTGTCCTGCGATATTTCTTTACAAATTGAGCTGGATTTAGGTCAGTTACGAGTAGTTGGCCAAAGTCAAAGTCAAAGTGGCGTGTCATCATTTGCCTGCTTTTTTTTCTTCAACGATCAATTTTAAACCACAAAAGCTAGTTAATAAAGCTTAAAATTCCTTGACAACGGATTTACATTTATACATCTTAGTCTTAAAATGGTAAATGGTTGATATTTTAAATATATAATAACATTAATACCAGCCAGTGACTGTCCCACTGCAGGGCAAAGGCCTCTTCTCATACAGAGAAGGCACGAACATTGATCACCACGCTTGCTCAAGGCGGATTGGCGATTTCAAACTTATATTAACTATAAGTCCAGGTTTCCTCAAGATGTCAATGATGTCTAAGATAAACTAAGAAAGTACATAATCACATAGGTACTTGCCAGGATTTGAACCACAACCTCGTGCGTTAGAGGTAGGCGCCTTTACCTCTGGGCCATCACGACATTATTATTATATTATAATAAATTATAATATAAAAGGAGCGGTGGCCCAGTGGTGGCGGCCACGATTTACGAACAGTAAACCGTGGGTTCGAACCCAGGCAGGCGCATTACTTTGTGTAATTTATTTCATCACCACTGCTCTCAAAACGGTGAAGGAAAACATCGTGAGGAAACCGGCATGTCCTAGAACCAAAAAGTTCGAAGATATGACTGTGACATATACCAATGCGCACTGCGCCCGCGTGGTAGATTATACAAGGTGTTTTTTTTTTATATCCCATAACTCTAGGGTTATATTCTGTAGGTAAAAATAATACTAAAACTCCTAGAATAGATGGTCCAAAAATGCATAGTTTCGGATATCATCAATCATAATTAAATTATCAGTTGTTTAGTACCCGTAACACAAGCTCTGCTTAGCTTGGGACTAGATGGCGTTGTGTGAATAGTCGTGGAATATTATTATTAAGTATTATTAATATTATTTTTATTACCTAATTAGTTCAAAAATTGTCACCAGTACGACGAATCTTCTTTCTAACGTGACTTTTCTTTCACGTAAGGGTGTTTTACATTAATCATCGTGACATTGTCGAACTATTTTGTATGAAGTAAAAAAAAAATGGATGATTGAAACATAATTCATAAGCCAGTTGATTCTTTGATATGGTCTCAATCATACCCTAGAGTTATGGGATATAAAAAAAAACACGTTGTATTATAGCCCATACGCAAAATACGCGCTATGACGTGGAGTTGCGGATACCAGCCCGGTATCTTTAATCTTAATTATTATTATAATAAAATTACGTTCTTAGACTTGTTACCTAATGATGAGTCTATAATAATATGAACATTCCATGAAGCAGGTTAAGTTATATTACTATCTGCTTAGCCTATTCCCAACTATGTTGCAGTCGGCTTCCAGTTTAACACAGGCTACAGCCGAATACCAGTGTTTTACATGGAGCGACTGCCTGTTGGACCTCCACAACCCAGTAACTGGGTAAACATGATACCCCTTGGTTAAACTAGTTGTCAGACTTTCCGGCTTCTATAAGGAGTGATATAGATCTACAGATGACAGCCGGGACCAACGGCTTTACGTACCCCGAAGCACGAAGAAGACGGAACTATGTCATGAATGGTAACCCATCAACGGACCAACCTCGTCAAGGGGAGCTTAACCTTCGATCGACCCGTGACTCGTGAGGCTGTTATTATTAAACCACAAGCTCCTCAGAGTAACTAATCATGGAACCAGGTTTTGCGCACTCCCATCCTGTTCTGGGGGCACGGGAGTGCCCCCGCCAAGACAAGCCAAGCTAAGCGCAAGGGCCACACTAAATAAATGGTATAGCTTGGCTGTTTCGTTACTTACTTCAGAAACTAAATATTCGCATCACCTCCACGACGGTAGCGAAACGGCGAAGCCATACTGACATGACTGGCCTGTTGGTCTAGTAGTTAGTGATCCTGACTGCTATGCCGTAGGTCGTGGGTTCGATTCCCACCCAGGACAAATGTTTGTGTGATGAGCACGATCATTTGTTCTGTGTCTGGGTGTAATTTATGTATAATATATATTTAGAAATATTTAAGTATGTTTATCAGCTGTTTAGTACCCATAACACATGCTCTCAAGCTTAACTTGGGACTAAATGGTGTTGTGTGAAAAGTTGTGAAATATTTATTTATTTATACATTTTTACTGATATGTTGAATTTGTGAAGTTAGGGTCGGTAGGTTAGGCTGTGTAGATTCAGAAGCTTGGTTCTGCATGAGATCTGTTATATTTTTCACAGGGCAAACCATATGTAGTCGTCTTGGCAACATTTTACATGAAATGTTTTGGTGGGATTAACTTACATTTTGCTTCCCTCATCGTCACTGAGCACCAAGTGCTGGTTGACTGGCATCGTCTCCAACTCCTGAGGCTCAGGAGGTTCGTCTTCCGACTCCATGGAACACGCACTGACGCTGTCCAGGCTACATCTGTCTTCTTCTGGGGGCTAGAAGAATATTTTTTACATTCCATAACACTGGTTTTTTTTTAGAGAGTAGGTATTAGTCAAATAGTTGTTTGTTTTGAAAGCCAAATAAACAATTACTTAACTTTATTTTCAGAAAAGAAAATTTTGACAATTTCGATTTTGTCCCTTATTATTAAGAAGTCCCGCATTATTAGTAAGAAGAATTCGAGAAAGAAATTAACTAAGTAATTGAATAATCAAATAGTTGTTGTGTTATTGTTGAACCTTTTTTTTGGTTTATTTTTTTAAATAAAGATGTTCCCATAATGAAGGCTGAGAGTTATTTTTTACACCTGTTAGTGTTTTTTTATGAAGTCGGTAGCATTTTATATTTAAATACAAGTTATTATTTTGCAATTTTTAGTTTATTTGTATGAAGACGATTTAGTATTTTCCATTTGTTTTGATATTAGAACCAAAGTACTAAAATGAAATCGATAAATGTCTTTAAGTAAGGAATGTTCCTAGTACTTGTAGGTATGTAGGTACTTATTTATACGGTACCCCGACGTTACATAAAATTTCATGGCTAAAGTGTTATTTTTAACTTTTTAAATGTTTTACTTTTTTGCGGTGGGGGTTTTTTAAATGTTTAATTTATTTTTTTATTTTATAATTTTTAAACGCGCTAATTTTGTTTTATAGAGTTTACAGTTATGAGAATTTTTCAGTGCATTGTATGTAGAGTCAAATGCTGGTTAAAACGAATCCAAACACGACATATCTGCTATTATTTTGTCAAGAGTCTACCTACTGGTGTGCTGGATAGCCTGGCTGCAGCATCAGCTCGTCCTGTTGCCATCAGTGCATTGTATTTGGCATCAAAAGCTGGTTGAAATGAATCCAAACACGACATATCTGCTATTATTTTGTCAAGAGTCTACCTACTGGTGTGCTGGATAGCCTGGCTGCAGCATCAGCTCACTCTGTTGCCATCAGGGCATTGTGTGCAGAATCAAATGCTGGTTGAAATGAATCCAAACACGACATATCTGCTATTATTTTGTCAAGAGTCTACCTACTGGTGTGCTGGATAGCCTTGCTGCAGCATCAGCTCATCCAGTTGCCATCAGTGCATTGTGCACAGAATCAAATGCAGGTTAAAATGAATCCAAACACGACATATCTGCTGTTATTTTTCCAAGAGTGTATTAGTCTGCTAGATATCCTGGCTGCATCAGACCAAAATACACCATAATGTTGCTTATTAATATTACACACATGGGTGTTTGAAATTTTAAGACACACATATGTTTGTAAGTAAAGTTAATACCCATAGACGTCTAAAATAGCAACGGTAGCTAACACAAAAGAGCTGATAACCTTGAAACGGCTGAACCGATTTTGATGAATTATGTCTAAGAACCATCGCAAGAAACCCTGCTTTCAAATAAAAAAAACCGCATCTAAATCGGTTCACCCGTTTGGGCGCTACGGTGCCACAGACAGACAGACAGACAGACAGACAGACAGACACACACACATAGCGGTGAAACTTATAACACCCCTCTTTTTTTGCGTCGGGGGTTAAAAATGAAATCGATAAATGTCTTTAAAATTAAACTAAAAAAATACTTAGAAGAAACAGATTTGGATAGACAGTAAACATTTTTATTGTGAGTGATATTGGATATAAATAATTTAAATTGTCATTCTTCCCGATGTTGCACCTTTAGTATTAAGATTTTTCTTTTTGTTTCTCTTGTAAGTGAATATTGTAAAATTCTTTGAGAGAAATATATATTCTTGAAACCGAAGTACTGAACCTAATTCGTGGAAATGTAAACGGGAAGTATTTTCAAACATAATGTTTTTCAAATCCATCCAAAACAGAGTTATGAACACACATAAATAATACAGCCGAATAATAAATGATATTGATTTCTG
This sequence comes from Euplexia lucipara, assembly GCA_921972225.1. NCBI lineage: Eukaryota > Metazoa > Arthropoda > Insecta > Lepidoptera > Noctuidae > Euplexia > Euplexia lucipara. Next base: position 11,785,815 of record OV179169.1, on the reverse strand, counting down.
TAAATAGGTTCATACAAACACTTTTACTCGTATTTTTTTAACTAGAAGGTGAGGTCGGTCTTTCACTATCTGACTACTCTGAGAAGAAACACCACAAGAAACTCAGAGGTCACAGTCTCTTTAAGAGTCCAGACATTATCTTGGTCAGGAGGCTTACTATGAACTATTATTACGATTCAATTGACGACCTAAAATGAACTGCTTTGCAATTTCATACTAAGACGTCATTAAAACGATCCGGTTTAGGTTGACGCCAAATCAAGTCGGCACTTGAATCGCAAGCTGTTTTAGTTCGTTCATTTTTCGTACCATGAGGTGACATTTGAACCTAAATTGGTTCGCATAGTGTCAAAAATAGCGATCCAAAAAAATTTCTAGTTTCGTGGCGTAAACTGAATCGTTTTGTTATAAACTTTGAAAAAATGTGGAAATATACGTACCAAATTCCCCTCCGGCCGTGATGGCAACTGAGTTTGGCAACCAGTTGCTTAAAAATATTGGATATTCTTTTTACTCAACCAGTTGCCAAAGACGAATGTCGATTCTTGATACGCACCTAGTTGCCAACTAAGATTTTCTCAAAAGGTGTGGTTACTTAAGAAGAATTACCACTCTCAGTTCGTAACCAACATCAGTTGTGGAAATCAAAATAAGGACTAAGGTCTGTATTATATTAAATTAGGATGTTTTCAATCAGATGCATATAAAATTTGGTTTCTATTGAATTTGTTTGATTAAATTTCTTAAGAGTTGCGTCATCGAAAGGGAACAAGGGTAGGTACATTATGTTTCAAATAATAATATCGTGAAAACAACATAATATAGGTGTCTATGCCTTTATTCCATGTAATTACCTAACTACAGCTTAATGTTACTGAAAATTAACAACTAGGTTCCCCATTTGCAACAAAATTGAAATTATAAGTACACTTCGAATTTAGTAGGTAGTTAATATGTCTTTAGAATGGGATAACAAATGGACTGATAATTTCGAGACAGTGTCCGACACTAATTTTGTTTTCATTTAAAGTTTTTATCGCTAACCCAATTTCCTCATCGATCTCCTCGTACTCCTTCTTTTTTTTAGGTGTAATTTTTTTCAAATCATAGTATGTCGCTTCAGATTCTAAAACATCGAGTAGATGTGCCAACGTTGGATTTTTCTTACCAATAAAACTGTTGATCTTTCTATGCCATCCCTCTATATTGTTATTAGTTCTAAATTTTTCAGTTTCACAACAACAAGATTCAGCAAAAAAATCTTTATTAACCCACTGCTTTTGGAAATATTTATTAAACATATTGATTTCCTCACCAACAGGTCTTTTTGCCATTACATAATCATATCCTTCTCTTAAGTATTTTTTTGGTAACCGTGCAATTCCAATACATCTCGCCACATGCCTTTTTTTTACTCTAGTTTTTATTTGTAAGGCCTTCGCCTTTTTCCATAACGCATGGTTGAAGTGATAGTAACATCCCTTAAAAAGTATACCAGGAAATATGTCTGTGGGTGCTCGGAGAGTGTGCGCAGTAAATAACAGGCGTTCTGGTAGTTTTTCGTACGTTTATTAGCGGTTATACAATAAGAATTGGCGCGTGCATTCGCCGTCGGAGTGGTATATCGACTGGCGCGGATGACCGAGCGATCGCGGCTGTAGACCGATGGCGTGGGGCATGCAGGCGTGGCCGGTGCGCGGGCGCAGGCGGCGAGGTACATGTCTCATGCGACCGACAATGGTGCGAGCTACGTGCGCTCCAAACAGGTGCGTCCTTCGTTCATGAGGGTGCCACATGTCTTTAAATGCATTAATTGCTGCAATTTCGAAATCCAATGTAATTTTTTTTGGATTCCAGGTAGGAATTTGAGATTTAATTATACTGAACAAAATTTTATATGTGTTATTTCTTTTATCGGGAAGAAGTGCGAAAAATAATGGAGTTATGATATTGTTAATTTCATCATAGCCATGAATGGTATACAACTGTTTAAAGGCTTTTGGGCAACTTCTGAAAGTGCCATCAGCAAAGAAATGATTGAAATTACTCATTTTTGTTGTCACATCACGAATACAAAATACAATGATTCTAAAATCTCCATCTTCATATTCACAAAGATAAAAATGTTGGTACTTCATGGGTATTTCAACGTCCGTAGCATTTGAGAAACGCATTTTTGTGGTACCAACTACTTTGTTTCGCCCATTGTAAAGGTCACTTTTCACACTGCTGAACTTTGGTATATCGCCGACGAAATTATATCCATCGTTTTTTAAATCACGAACCATATTGTCGTATTGTTTGGGGATTGATTCAAAATTGCAACTACTCACTCTCTTGAGATCATCCAATTTTTTCAAAAATGTGGTTTTCGCAAAATTACGTCTGCAATCGGTTTCGTGTGCTCTTTGCATTATTATCTCATTACGAGTATTTAAAGTAATATTACCTCTGCATCCTTTTGTAAGGCTACATTTCCAAAATGAGTTTTTATTTACATATATTTTTTTACGGCTGTAACGCCTACCATCGTACAACGCAGAAACACCTCCTCTTCTTGAACTAATGAATTCAATGTTAGATGTATTTGGGTATTACATACATTTAAAGTAGACATGTTGATGTCTCCGGAACAGACTATTATACTGGTCTTAAATCGTACACATACTCGTGCAGTAAATACAGTAATCTAATGTGTATTACACATATATTGCAATTAATCGATAACCTCAAGAGGCAAATAAAATGATAGATGTCAACTACGTCAGTAACAAATGAAAATATATTCTGAACATCTGAAAAAAGTTTGAATTCTTAAGTCTGAAAAAAGTTTGAATTCTTAGCAGATTTGGTTGAGTAACAAGAAAGTTTTTACTCCTTCGGCAACTGGTTGCGAAACTGCAAAGGTAAAATATTATAGGTGCGTATCAAGAATCGACATTCGTCTTTGGCAACTGCTTGAGTAAAAAGAATATCCAATATTTTTAAGCAACTGGTTGCCAAACTCAGTTGCCATCACGGCCGGAGGGCCAAATTCAAGGTATTTCAGTTAAATATGTGTTTCTTACGTAACAATGTAAAATGTACGCCATTATTCGTATTACTAATTACTTTATCCAAGTTAAACGTTAAAAACTAAAAACTCTTTTGAGTACTACCTACCTAATTAGAACTCCTTGGGTTCAATCAAAAAAGTTTGTATATATTTCGAAACGCGTGTGTTGCGTTCTAAACTCGTCATAATCATTTTACTTTTACGACGACACTAAGCAAACCTTTAATTTTTATTTTAAAGAATTATTTAAATTACTATTACATTAATGAGTAGTAAAATTGGGCTTAATGGTATATAATTTGACTCATAAGCGCAATTTTAAAATATATTTGTTGAAATTTTATACACAAATAAAACCGCTAAAATCATAACTACTAGGTTTCGGAACGCAACGCATAGGTTGGAGTAAAAGAGACAAACTTATGCAACAATTGTCTAGCGTCATCTCTTTCTCACACCGCGGACCACCGACAAATTTCGTTCTTTCATTCCTCCATGAGCGAATCAAACGCCACTCAGTTATAGGCACTTCATGGTATAAATATTAGCGAATCAGTTTAGGAACCTAAACTGGTTTGCATCGGAATTGAATGGCTAACTAAAAGTTGATGGTAGGCCTACAGATCATGTAAGAACCATACAGATTAGTAGCTGTAATTGAGAACCTCCTTCTTTTTTGTAAGTCGGTTAAAAACTGGTGTCATTGTGTAATATAGCACGTATGTCGCTACGATTGTTCGATGTTCACACGACCAGTAAGCAGCATTGTGTGTCGCAGAAACCGTGTTACTATGTTTTGCTGCTGTTTTTAGGGCTCGCCAAATCCCGCGTTATAATACTCAATACTCAATTCTTTATTGCATTCCACAATGAAGGCTTAGGTGGTACTTAAATATTAAAAAAAAACAATCATGGACCCTGTTGGGAAGAGGAAAAGAGACATGATTTGTGGAGAGGAAAAGTTATCGTCTACGTATCTTATAATATAACTTATTCTAAGCTAGGCATGTCCTAGAACCAAAAATTCGAAGACATGTGACGTCTACCAATTCGCACTGGGCCCGCGTGGTTAAAAAAATTACATGTAAAAGTGTTTGTATGTACAGACGCCAGCACATTAAGTTACCCCAATGTATAAAATTTCTATGATCGTTTTCAACTTTATGTCAAACAAAATAAGGTTCATATTCAATTGGGAAAATTTGACACATTGGGGGTAACTTCATGTGCTGGCGTCTGTACCTATTTACAGAAATAAATATCAATTATCATTTAAGAAGGGCGGGCTTTTGTGTTGTCTTATGAATTTGTGACTTTCAAATTAGGCTGAGGACCTAACAATATTTATTAGGTCCTCAGCCTAATTTGAACAAGCGACTTTTGATTTAGATTTTAATGTGACTCACCAGTTGTATCTTCCTACGTTGCGTGCCTGGACTCCTGCGCTGCGCTGGAGTATGGCGCAGCGCAACGCTGCCTGTATAAGGGTCCAGGAGGGCCTGATACGCCGACCTGTCTTCTTGCGTGGATCCTGATATTACATCCGGGGAGTCCAGGTCCTGGGAGAAAGAATGAGACGTTTATTTGTAAGAACACAGTACTTCTAAAAAGGTGTTACAATTATTGTATCATAGACTCATTTACACGGTTAAATTTAAGTTGTTTTAGACCTCTTCATCAGGGGTCATCATTATGGAAAACTTTTACAATGGGACCAAACCTGAAATCGCGAAAAAAAATCTGCTATTCCGATTCCCTACATTTTGACGAGTTGAGCATCATTCTGCACTCGATAGCCGGCCGGACTGATAATAATCCGCTTGTGTAGGCGTTAGCTGATCGCACAAGATCTATTTTAGTTATTAAGTACTAACAAAGGCTAAATAAAATTACTAACACACAGGACCTCATTTGTTGTCTAAAATAATAATACTTATTTTTTTTTATACCACGACGGTGGCAAACAAGCTTACGGCCCGCCTGATGGTAAGCGGTTACCGTAGCCTATGGACACTTGCAACACCAGGGGCACCACACGCGCGTTGCCGACCCTTTAAAAACCTATTTACTCCCCTTTTGAAGAACCCCATACTGTAGTCTTCTGAGAAAACCTCGGCAGGGAGCTCGAACACAATCCAAGTGTACGCGGGAGGAAATTCCTCTGAAACCGCATTGTACGAGACCATTTCGGCTCCAGTGTGAATTTAGAGAACAGATGATTTTTTTCTCCCTGGAGTCTGGATTTGTGCCGGATAGATGGCGTTGAGCCTTTTGCCATCCCCTATGATCCGTATTTATTGTATTTTATTTTTTATTTTCTTTATTGTCGGAAGGCTTACAGACTAATAACACAATATAATAACAAAAATATAACCAAAATGCTAATTACAAGCCTCCACTATTACATGGGACTTAACCATAAATGGCGAAATGTGGGTGTACTACCAGGTACACCTCTGCCTAGCACTTCGGGGATTACAGGCGTGATGTTATGTTAAGTAAATTTTCTTACGTTATGCATTCCTATACCGCTGGACATCTCAATAGGCAGCTCGAAGTTAGGCATCGCTCGGAGATGGGATGGCGACTCGCACCACTCCGCCACCTGGACAAAAGCATCATCATCAACCATTCCAGTATTTAAGGATTTTGCTTGAGTTTAGTCGTAAATGTCAGTACCTATATAAGGTGACCGGTAATTAGTGACCGATACTTAAGCACGTGATTGTATTCATGATTTCAATAAACTTTCCCAAAGAATCTTTTTTTTATACACAATAACTTATAACGCAATAAAATAACAAAAACGCTGTTTGAAAATCCCGCGCGCGCGCCTGTGATCGATCACATTATGCACAAATCGGCACGATCTATCAGCTGATAGTCTCGGGACTAGACCTCGAGAAGGGCAAAATCTACTAGTAGTAGTTAAGTAGCGTCACACGCTCCCCCGCCACCCCCACCGCTCCCGTTGTGCAGTACTGTAGTAATAGAATTGATTTGAAAGATAATAAGTATAAAAAAAATCTTTGAGAAAGTTATTCGTATTCATGAGTACAATCACGTGTTTAAGTATCAGTCACTTATTACCAGTCACCCTATATATTATAAGTAATTGACTGGCCTGTTGTTCTAGTAGTTAGTGACCCTGACTGCTATGCCAGAGGTCGTGGGCTCAATTCCCACCCAGGACAAATGTTTGTGTGATGATCACGATAATTTGTTCTGTGTCTGGGTGTAATAAATTTATCTATAATATGTATGTATTTAGAAATATATAAGTATGTTTATCAGCTGTTTAGTACCCATAACTCAAACTCACCCTTTAACCTTTCAACCGTGTCAATTTGAGATACAATAGAAAGACAATGACAGCGCGGACACCAAGGTCCTCTTGGGGTTTAATGAATTAAGTATGGAACCCTAAAAACCAATCATTAATAATGTACTTACCGAATGAAACTCATCATTAACCGATATATCAACTGGCTGCGTCTTTGGAGTACTCTGCATATGCTTCTCCTCAATATACATCAGCATCCCATCATGCTTCTGCGGCGTCCCATCCCTTAACTTCGGGACTATCTTTCGTCTTTCCACCTTCTCCACCCTCGCGACATCAGGAGGTACAGTCAGGTCTAGATCCTGACTCCTGAACCCCGTCAAGTCCTGACTCTCAGCAGTCGCAAAGCTCTCAGTAAAGTACAAATTATTTTTAGACGTGTTTCGTTGCGGGCTGTAAAAGCCATGATTTTCATTTGGCCTTTCATCTTCAATACTGGACAGGCTAAGGTCTTTTTCATCATCTAACTTATGTACTTTCTTAGGTATTAAGTCGGGATAGTTTTCATCAGGACTCATTAGAGGGTGACTGGTAGTTAAGGTGAGTGTAGAACTGAATTTCGGAGGACTTATACCAAGGTTGTTCGGACGCGGAGAGTCCAGATGCAAATTCGACATCTTGGTAATAAGGCTGTCGTTAAACCGGTCTGGTTCCGAAAGCCTGTGTATCTCCGGGTTTTGAAGCCTCAGGACCGGTTCCGGATGGTCCCCTTCGAAGTCGGAGGATAGGACCGAGTTTGGGGTGTCCTGGGACCGAAAGGATTCGGATCCTGTGTCCATCTTCTCATCTGAGGATGGTGATGTTAGTTCGTCTTCATTTGCGCGATGAGTTTTGAAGTTACTGGAACAATTATTGCAAATTAGAGGTTAAAAATATACATACATAAGCCGTATTCTGTCTCCGCATCAACTAAAGGTAGACTGGTACAAAATGTCTATGGTATTAAGTTCGCCTTTGTGCAGTTTTTTTTTTGTACTTGTGCATTATTGTTTTATAATAAATAAGCTAGTCGTCGAGGTCGTGGGTTCGATTCCTACTCAGGACAAATGTTTGAATGATGAGCTCGATGATTTGTTCTGGCTGGGTGTAATTTATCTATATAATTTAAATATTCAGCAATGCATATTCAGAAATATTTAAGAATGTTTATCAGTTGTTTAGTACACTTAACACAAGCTCTGTTTAGGTATTAGCTTAGGACTAGATGGCGTTGTGTGTGTTTATTTATTAAGTGAAAAAAGGAAAAATACGTGTCTAAGACTTTTTAGTAGGTAAGTAATATAAATGAAAGACGGCAAAAAACTAAAATTTTGTCCTTTAGCCTATAATAATGATTCATAGACATTGATAAAATAGTACAGGCAGTAAGTAAAATCGCAAATTCTCACGTTCGGTTGTCGTGAACAAGAAATGCGTCATACTTAAAATTAAATATTCGAATCGACGGAAATGCGCTTTAGCATAATGTTGTGAAGAATGTGTCACTTCATTCGACGAAAATGCCAATCCTATGGGTACTTAAAAAGATTGAATTATTCTAGGATAAAAAAACTTGGGACATCCGGATGGAACGAAGAAGGAATTGTAAAATTCCTTCACTAATCAATCGAAAGGAACTTCATTCCATCCGGTCTTCTTCGTTACAACTTTTGGTCTTAATTTTTTACCAAACCAGTTATTGGAACGAGAGAAAGAGATAAACAGAGAAACACGCGCACGCCGCGCTTACAAATATAGCAAAAAGGGTCGTTACAACTTTTGCTCTTATTTTTTTCCGTCTAGCCACCTTTCGCAACGCGCGAAAAGGAAAAATAAATGAAAAATTAAGTTGTTGTTGCGTTGAAAGGATGAATTTGATTGATTTTGATTTTGGATGATTTCGGGTTTTTTCATTCATCCTTTACTACTACTAACGCAATTTTAAGCAGATGTAAGTGGAAACGTCGGGAGGGGACGCCCTAGAAGAACATACATAGACCTTATTGGTGAGGTTCTTCAGAAAGGTCTGGTGAGTAGTACTCGCAACCGACGTGTGTTTGACAACATGATTGGAAGTAAACGAAGCAAAAGAAGTATGTAGGAATCGTAGCAGATAACGCTCTGTAGTTTTTGCCCACGCCCATGGGGACTAGTCTTTAGTTTAAGTATGTATGTATTCTAGGATAAGTGGGTTTTTTTTTCCGCAAACCTAACCTAATCTACTTTTTTTTGAGGGGTGAAAAATCCTCACGGATGTCCCCCGCCCGGGAGGGCGGAGGGGTCTGTCAGACTCTTACTGACTAAAAACACCCCGTGCTCCTTCTCACACCTGCGCCGGGGGTCACGGGAACGGAAGATACTTCCGCGACCCCCGACTGGTGCCGGCCCCGAGGGCCTCGCCAAGTCAGAGAGGGGAGTGTGGTTTCAGACTCCCCTCGCGGCGTCTAAGAGCGCGTGAACACGACGCGCCGCCACCTCGGGTCCATGTACGTCGCCCCTGGACCCATTCAGGGGGGGCTGGAAGAGGGCGTTATCCGCCCTCCGCCTGCGCCCGGTGCGTCTACTGCGGGCCGGTCGAGTGGAAGTAATCTCCCTCTCCCTTTCCGCAGCCTCCTTCTGCGAGATGACCGTTTCGCAGAAGGACACCACCGCGTCCCAGGACTCGACGCTGCCGACCATCCTCTCGACCACGGCCGGCAGCGACAAGTCACAGCCTATTTCGGAGACCTAACTAAACTGGGTTAGGTTCCGGATGCAGCTGAATACCAGTATTTTACATGGAGCGATTGCCTGTCGGACCTCCACAACCCAGTAACTGGGTAACACGAGAGCCCTTGGTTAAACTGGTTGTCAGACTTTCGGGCTTCTGAAAAAACTGTCATAGATCTACAGCCGGGACCAACCGGGACCAACGGCTTAACGTGCTTTCCGTGGCACGGAGGAGTCTTGGTGTGTAATGAACGGTCAACCATCCACGTACTGACCGCGGCAAGCTAAGCTTAACCTCCGTCGAGCTCCCTGAAATAGGTTTGAGCTACACGATGACTGAAGCATGCATGCATGCCGTCTGTCGGAACAGGTCAATTCAAAGCTGAATTGATTCTTTCTTGAAAAGGCTTTTCCAGACTTTGCCCCGCATCGTGAGACTCGCATAATAAATTAATTCAATCTTATGTCTGGACTTTAAAAGAGACCATGACCCCTGAGTTTCTTTCGGCATTTCTTCTCAGGGATGGAAATGCCATTTAGTTTAAAAAAAATGACATGTAAAAGTATCTGGGAAGATCCACTTACGGAAATAATATCATTTCATTTCCGATCGACACGTGCAGCAATTATTATTTACCCAAAAACCTCCTATAGTTATGAAGCTGATTGTAGAAAGTAGTTATTGGGAGCAAATTAAAACGTAGCAACATAGAACCATTGTCTTATTTACTTTCACTCCATGTATGGCAGAATGGCATGCCAGTAGAGCTATGGCGTTAATTGGCACTTATAAACCAGGTAACACCACGCCTGTAATATCCAAAGGGGCAGGCAGAAATGTACCTGACTTCTAGCTAAACAAAAACAGCTACGCAATCATTGTATTCACAAATAAATTAAAACAATTTCTATTTTCTAAATGCTATTTTAACATCAATGAATATTTTAATGATACATTTTCAATTAGGTAACTGCATATTTTTTTTATAAGTAATAATTATTTAAAACTTAATTCTATAGTCTAATTATCCTACTAATATTATAAACGCGAAAGTTTGTGTGAATGGATAGACGGATGGATGTTTGTTACTCTTTCACGTAAAAACTACTGAATGGATTTTAATAACATTTGGTACAGAGTTAGCTGACAACCTGGATTAACACATAGGCTACTTTTTATCCCTGTATTCCCACGGGAACGGGAGCAACGCGGGTGAAACCGCGGGACGACTGCTAGTAAAGAATATTTTTTAAAACAGTACACCTTTCCTGTCTCCTACTTTGAGCTGCGCCCGACAGGGTCCACAATGATCATATTTTTGGAAAACCTAACCACCTTAGTTCACATGTGGAAGGGTGACCATTCCTTAAATATCAAGTCCCCGAGAAACTGGGAAGCACGCGCTATTTGATTTGACCAATAAGCGCGCAGTGGCGGAGAGATGACTGTGAGATTGATGGTGCCAATCTATTTTGCTTGAGGTTGGTACCACATACTCTGTCTTTTTATTTTACAAGAGCTTATTTAACACGATAACATGTTATATAACTTCCATTAATAAAGTCATTGTATAAGTCAAAATGTGAATGTGTGTTGTGTATCTCAAAAATGCAAATTAATCAGATAGAATGTAACAAATTCGATATCCTTAATACATAATTTTTTTTAAAATTGCAATATTACATAATTAGTAGCTTTAATCAAATTAATAATTTACTTTTCATACTGGCACTTTGCCTGTGTGTGTAAACTTAAGACCCAGCAAGTTTGTACAAAATGGCGTCAGTTTTCAAGCGTCTAACTTTTCTGACGCTTGCAAATTGACGTCTGGCGATAAACGCTTGGCGTGGGACTCCGTGGGAGGGACGCCGATGCGTTTACGCTCTGGCGGTTATAAATGATAAATGATATTTATTTTTGTAAATAGGTTTTTACAAACACTTTTACACGTCGCCTTTTTTAGTAAATGAGATCGGTATTTCACTATTTGACTACTCTGAGAAGAAACACCGAAAGAAACTCAGAGGTCATAGTCTCTTTTAAAGTCCAGACATTATCTTGGTCAAATCATGTGAGATCCATGCAGATTAGTGTCTGAGATGGTCTTTTGAGGAAAGAACCACACAGAATGAGGAGACCAGATCAATCAGTGCAAGCATTTGTCAGTAATGGTGAGCTCAACTCGGAACTTGAGGAGCTCCACGTGCCGACAAACAATACCAAAGAGAGAACATTTGGGTTGGTCCCATAAAGAACTCAAACTGCCAGACAAAATTTAATGGTTAAAAGGTTAACATCCCCCAAAACTGAGCAGATGTTATATTGCTGTATTGATACTAAATTATAGCCTATGTCCTGATAATTGAGCTTTAAATTGGTAAAAAAAACTAGCTACAATTGGTCCAGTTGTTTAGGCTTTTATTCAGTACAAACAAACAAACAAATCTGACTGGCCTGTTGGTCTAGTAGTTAGTGACCCTGACTGCTATGCCGGAGGTTGTGGGTTCGATTCCCACCAAGGACAAATGTTTGTGTGATGAGCATGCTCATTTGTTCTATGTCTGGGTGTAATTTATCTGTAATATGTATGTATTTCAAAATATATAAGTATGTTTATCAGCTATTTAGTACCCATAACTATATTGGAGCGGCAGCGGAGCATACTAAAAAAAAGTCATAGACTTGTGTCCAAGCAGGACACAAGTTTCGGACGAAACTTTTGATTGTGATGTCCCGTATATAGGTATTGAATGTCTTTGGTATTATGTATTGAAGATATCTTAATGACACACTCACTGAGGGGGAATAAAACTAAATAAAATAGTTGCATTATGGTAAAATATTCATACCTATAATATACAAAACAATTCAAAACTTGACCACATATATTTTAGTGTGAGTTATAAACTTTAAAACTTAGAATAAAGGGAGCCCAAAGAATATTACTGCCCTGTGAGGCCAAATAAAAAAATATATTGGTCCCTATGTTTAATTTAGATATTTTCAGGAGTATCCATTAATACTAGTGTAATTTTCTATGCATGTACTAGTCTAACATAGTAAATGTTTCGCGATATAATCGTCACATTTAATTTACATACATAATACATACAGAACGCTTTTCCTCAAGATATAATAAAATAATTGCAAAATGTGGGTAGTAAGTACCATAACAAAAAAACATGAAACCAGTTCTAGAATAATCTTATTCGACCTATGAATTAGCGGACGCGTTAATGATGCAAAAAAATTAAATAATATGTACAAAATGCACACGAATTCAAGGAGAATTAAATCAAAATATCGGAAAATCAACACACCTCGATTTTTAAGTTCAAAAATTTCACAATCGGCGAATGGAATCAAATAAAATAGGCACTCACCTCATTTGTAACTTCTTCAACTATGATTTTCTGTATTATTTTGTTCTATAAAATATATCAGATTGGTTTATAAAAATATTTTTTTAATGCACTGGTGTCATCGGGTTTTCTCATAGCTTTTGACAGTTGAAGATTTGACGTTCCGTTATACGATTTCGCAAGCGCATTGTTTATGTTATTGACGCGTTCAGAGTGGGATAAATAAAAAGGAATTAGGGATCAGTACGTGAATGGGTAAACAAGTTAAAACTAAGACAGATGGCGCTGCTTGTCTTTTGACTCATGTCTTAGTTTTGTAAGTTTTTTTAAATCAATGTTAATCGGGTTATTAAAAACTTTTACAGGGACACCCTGTGGGTCTAGCACAAATATAGGGCGTACACGTAACGTCAATTTAACAAATTTAATTTAAAATACTCGTTTTACATACAGTTTTATTTGATTATAAGTAATTTAAGATAACTTGAAAATTTGATTGCTTAGGACTCTGTTCAAAAATTCCTTAGAAAAGTATAAATAAAACAAAGATTCTCACATGAACACACACCAATGAATAGGAAAGACAATAGTCAAATTCTTGGAACGTAACTTATACAACTGAAAACACATCGAGAACTCGATTGTAAACTCCAATACAACACATTTTACCTTCATTTATCGACAAACTTTATGATTGACCATTGTTCCACGCTGTGTTACAAAATTGACGTTAAATGAAACATTGCCGTTATATCTTCTGAAATGGGTAAGTAAAATATTGTATAGCGTAACAAAGAATTATAACAACACGTGTATTTTAGATATTGAACTAATCAATACCTAAAATACACATTTTGTTATAATTCTTTGTTACGCAATAAAATATTTTTTCAGGCTAAAATAAAGAGTTGCACTCTCACGGTTTAATAATTAGACTGAAGTTTCCGTTTCTATTAATTCGTTTTTCGTATTATGGCCAGGAAGAAGCGTGTTATGAAGATTTTAATAAGCAAAACATAAACCCGGATCTCACGCTATGTTTGTTGAAATTTTTCGCGGAAACTCACGAGGATTGAGAAAATATTTTACTTTTTTCGCCTTTTTAAACGGTGTCTTCTTGATGATGTTTTATAAATATTTCGTCGTAAGAAGTGTATTTCTAGACCGCGTTGTTAAATTTTAATTTAGTTCCTAACTACAGTTGGAGCGTACAGGGTGAAAAATATAGTGTTTTTTTTAATAGGTGAAGAATACATTGTGAAAATGCAGCTTGGAGCGCTTATTCTACTATTACATCTTATATTTCCTATCAGTACTGCTGAAGACGTAAGCTGTAAGTTTTTTTTTACTTAATATTAAAACAAAACGTATCATCACGCCTGTTATCGTAAAAGGGTTAATGAGGAGGGAGAGGTGTACCTACTGCCCACATTTCACCAGCTATGTGTAATCCCATGTAACAGGCAGCGAGCCTTGTACCCATCAGGCACAAATACAGTCTCCAGGTTGCTATGCTAAAGATGTATTCCAATTTATTTTGTTTATTTATTTATTTAGAATTTAATCTGTCATTTAAAACTGCATTATTCTTATTTTATATTTCGTTCTTTCCGCGAGTTTGCTTTTTTATCATGAACAATAAACTAGTAATCATGGGGAGAGGCCTTTGCCCAGCTGTGGAGAAAGAAAGCTAACAACAATTAATTATTAGCTACCTATAATAATTATTTCTAGTAAGTCAAATACTTCAAACAGTAAAACTCAGAATTACAGGCATTGTTCTCGTTTATTTGTAAACGTTACAACTTCTTGGTGTTGTGTAACTGTTTGTTATCAAAACATTACTCATAGCTTCCTTATGTAATAGTACAGTATTTTTTAGTGGTTTTCATGGCAACTGAATTTTTTTTTCGAGGGCTTAGCACTCATTATTATGAACAACTGTTGAAAATGGCCGATAATATTTTCACTACAAATACTTACAATATTGTGACCAAATCTGTGTTTTTGGGTTGAGAAGTTTTTCACAGTCATTTGTAAAAAGGACTAAATTTAACACTTTGAGAAAAAAGGTTATTTTAAAGTTTTTTTTTAATACTAAGTGTTTTTTTTTCACACGTTTTCACGGTAATCGCTGGACTTTACAGATCAAGCCTGCGTGGATAAATATTCAAGGAAAGGCTACCAACCGTGGCAGGAATGGTCCGACCATTATACGTGTCATAGATATCGTTGCGAGATTCGAGACGGGAAGTACTTCATTGCTGCTGTTGGGTAAATATTCCATTAATTGCCAACATTGGCAGGTCTACAGAAAGATAACTTAAACACGAAACTTCCAAATCCACGCATAGAAACGTTGGAGGAAATGTTGCCTTATATGCACACATATTTGCGTTTTTATTGACTAAAATAATTTTATTTCAATTAAAATAGGCTTGCTTTTTGTTTTGTCTAAATTGACGTAAACATGAAGTTAAGTGTCGCAGTAGAACATTTGAAGACTTCAGTGATTAGCAGGACTCAGGAGCATGGTGTGTGTTTGTTTCTACATGATTGATTGAGCCAATTTATCTAGCACCTGAAGATTATTATTAACAAAGATATTTTTTTTGGGTCGTCGGATGCGTCCAGCTGGAGCTGCTTTACTCAACTGTGCAAACTGTCGGTGATAAGTCAAATGGATGCATCCGGAAGATCACTAGTTACCTATACACCCACCCACCCACCCTATCGGTGACTGTATCGTCTACATTAATCTACTAACACAAACGCATTTGTGTGAATGTAATATGATTGTGTGATTATTTTTCGTAATACTTATTACAAATTTTACCAATCCTTCAGATGTAGAAAACCGAAAATTCCTGAAAATGCATTGGAATGTCACGAATATATTGAAGATGAAAACGTAGGTATGTATTGTAATACAGTGCGCTGAACTTATTATTGACTGACTGTATTTTTTTGGTAAAGCAAACATGCGGTAATGGTTTTAAGTTATGTGGATGGGTATTTTTTTTCATACTCGTAATAATTTGATCTAACATTATCTACCCAGAGTTTCCAACTTGCTGCGCACGTCTGAGGTGTGTTGTTGAAGTCAACGGAGAGAGGATTGTACAAACAAGAGGACAGCCTGGTGAATTATTCCCCGACAAGTAAGAATTAATTTATTTCTTCAGCAGTCTGTTAAAACATCCCCTGCTGCACAATCAACGTAACGAAGAGGCGTTTGCGCATAAAGGTATACACCCATATTTAGCTAGTTACGTTAAAGTTCCATGTGATAGGGAGCTAGCATTTTGTCATCATATGGGCACAGATCTAGTCTACAGGCTGCTACTGAGAAATTCTTAATGAAATAACAAAATAGTGTTTTCTACTAGGTACCTACTCTGCAAATACTAGATCAATGAAGCAGTTGATGTTTTACGTAACTTACTTTGTGATGTCATTACTACAGGCCATGGAAGGGCCAGCAGAACGAGCCTAACCCGGCGGTGGTAGGGATGAGCGGTATCCAGCAGAACACCGTCGTAGGTGAGCCTCAGGGTCAACCAGCTCCAGGCATCTTCAACAGTAGAGGAGCAGGCAAGGAGAAGTTGTTATTAGCTCATAATTAGGCCACCACTCTGACTTAAAAAGTACCATTAATATGGTAAAAATATTTTACTATTGGGTTGAATGGCGCAACTTTAGATAGGATGTTATTTTTCTGGTGTTTTAGAACTAATTAGACTTATTAGTTCACTCTAATATTCTTATAGCTTGATAAATAATGTAATGTTCTTCTTTTTATCTAACTGGCCAACAATCATAATGTGTCTCTGGAAAGAGAAGGAAGGCATCATAGGGCATCAAAAATTTCACCCACATTGCTATTATCGTGAAGTCCCTTAGAGGTTGGCGGCATTGCTCCTATGAATTACAAAGCAATAAACATTTCCATTCAAGGTTAAAATGCTAACAGCATTGCCTCCAAAAAACGGCCAGCCCTCTGGTTAAATGCAATGTTATTTTTTTAAATACACTAATTATTGTTGTACGTAGGCATCGTAGTTATTCTTGTAGTAGCCTTGCACGTAAAGTAAATTTGTAATCAGTCGTTCACTTCACAATATTAATATCACATTTTTTGGGTTTTCCTAAATTGTAACAAAATAAAGTTATTTCTTCCGATTTCCTAAGTTTTATTTCTATTAGTAGTAAGTTGTATTATGCGACTACTTAAACGCCAACATCTATTTTATTAATTTAGCCCCCGATATTCCCGACAGCGGATGGCAACGATATTAATGGACGGCGCTACGTGGACCCATACCCGAACCAACAAATTCAAGACTCACCAAGAAAGAAGAGATCTACTGTCTACCCCCTGTTTGATAGGACCCAAGGACGTGAAACCGGTTCTTACCAGCCTCACCAAATAAAAATACACGGATATTCTCCAGAAAAATACACTTCTTACTTCTTCAAAACGTATCCTAAAAGCTAATCAAATTCTTAGTTACATCTTAGTCTTTATACATGATTACTTTGTTACTTTTGTACTAGAATTGCACTTATTTACTATCAATTTTATGAGTAGGTATTAACACAACATCCTGTATTTCTTTTTATTTTGTTTTGTTGTTTTGTTTGTTTGTGAATAATACTACAAAAAGTACCTAGATTATATAACCGTTGTTCTGTTTTTGTTAATATGCAAGTTGTTATTAGCTGAGTTTTGTTAAAACATATTATTACACGTTCATTTAATATTTTGATTTCATTATTTTTATACAGAACCCTTTTAGTTATTATAAAAACATTAGGAAAGGAAGAACAAAACGTTGCGTCAAAATGTCCTGTCAAATAGAAGTGGTCCAATATTGACAAAATCATATTTCAAGCAATTGATACATGCTATCCCTTTTATCTCAAGCCTGGAATATTGCACCTCTCTTTCACTCTTAGGATTGCATGTTTGATAATATTTCAAGTTTCAATAACTGGAACGAAACCACCTATGTTTCCTGGTTGTATTGAAATTGTTATTTAATTAAATTAAATAAATAAATCATGTTCTACATTCGTTAAAAACAAAGCAATAAATAAGAAGAAAAGTGATCATAAATATATGTGTTATAGCACGACTAGCCTAAACCTGTAAAACTCTAAAGTTTCTGACTGAAATGTAAACAGGAAAAAGTCTCGTTAAAGTTATCATAGTTTTTATCATTAATTAAAGCAAAAATGGTGGAGCCGGCGAAACCATTCGCTTGTACAATGCCCGACTGTGGAATGACGTTCACGAATGAAGACCATCTAAATGTACACACCAAGAAACATGACATGGTATTATCGTTGGGTTTGGAGCAAAAAGCTGCATTTGTTGGTAAGAATTTTTGTACTTGGAAATTGATCATCTGCCTTACTATTCCAACTATGTTGGGGTCGCCTTCCAGTCTACCTGGATGACCTCCACAACCTAATGACTGGGATTAGGTTATTGAGGTCCCAAAGACCCCAAAAGTCTGACAGCCACTTTATCTAGTATTAACTAGATTTACTATAGGTACTCCATCCGATTAGGTAGTTAACAAAAGGTAAACAATTTTGACATGTATGTTTAGTTAATAACACAGTTTAAAAATAAAATGCAGCTGAAAACAAATTTAGATACAACAAAAACGATTACATGATCAATTAAACAATTTGTTTAAACAGTAGTTGTATTTAATTAATAAGCGTTTATGTAAAAAGACTTGTCAAGATTGTTTAGTTATACCTTTAGTTAACTACCTACTGGCATGGAGTATAGATAAAGTCATAAATCATAAATCATTTATTCATTTGCGAATATGGGTACAAAAGAAAAAGGTCTTATAACACTATAGTGTCCATTAGCCATATCCTACCTTATGGCATGCCAATTTACAAAATACACAATAATTAAAATTTGACACTAATAACAATATCACATACAGTAGCATAACATAGGTTTATCCTCTAAATATTCAGCGACAGAGTAATATGCTTTTCCTAATAGAAGTGGTTGTCAGACTTTTGGGGTTCTGACTAGTCACGCAGTACCTAATTGTAACAACAGATCTATAATTAATGATCTATAAATGACAACAAGTGTCAAACAGTCTACATCAAATGAGACCTAGACAAGCAATCTACGCCTCTAGCAACTTGACAGTTGCTATAGACAGCATGTAAATTTCTTTCTCTACGTACAAACGCTTGTCGACGAGTCGCCTCATGCTCGGGTAGAAGAAATGTCAAGTTGGACAGAAAGAAAATTGTTGTGTCTCGGAAGAAAATAAATTAAGTGTTCATGCTATGCGGGCTGGGGCCAAAGAGGTTACAGCATTGACTAGTGAACTAGTAAGCCATGCGTCTTAGTTAGAGCCCATGGCACACAAAAAATTTGCAGATTTGTGTGTGTATTGCAT
Source organism: Euplexia lucipara (assembly GCA_921972225.1). Taxonomy (NCBI): domain Eukaryota; kingdom Metazoa; phylum Arthropoda; class Insecta; order Lepidoptera; family Noctuidae; genus Euplexia; species Euplexia lucipara. The sequence goes on along the minus strand of OV179169.1, from coordinate 11,766,920 downwards.
AATTATCACTTGATACAAGGCAAGTACAATTACTTAGTAGTCTGTAGACTAGGTCGTAATTACAGTTAAATATTTAGATTATTCAAATTATTTACAAATAAAAAAAATGACAAGGAAAATGTAACAATGAATTAAACTGCAACTGGCGAAAAATTTTGTTCATAATCAAAATAAAATGTCATTTATTTAAATAGGCTGAGGATGAGCAAAGTATTTTGGGGAAATTATGCTGATCGTCAAGCTTGCCCTTTGCCGATAGAATATCAAAACTGTCAATACTATTATTAAAGATTTTTTATTGAAGTATTTCTTATCCAATTTAACAATCTATTTCTGATTAGATATGAAGAGATAATTACATGAGTTAACATGACTTACAGCCAAAATGCTAGGCAGAAAAGTATACCTACATTTAGCTAGTTATGTTGAAGTCCCGTTGGTGGTATGCTTACTGCCAACACTGGGCACAAATCACAACTGCAGGCTGCAATTCTAGATGGAAATGTCAAAATATACTTGGAAAGATAAAGAGCTTGTGAGGGGCATCAGGGGAGATGGAGTACCAGGCTGCTTGAATCAACACTTTTCACACTGTTCAATTATATTGGTAACCCATACAAGGTACGGATCAACTAACTATATCCGTGACAGTTGTAAGACATTTACACAGACATAAATATTATTAGCAATTATGGAGTCCCAACTATGGAGCAAGGCGGCAAAAATTATGGAGCAAGGCGGTAGTCACTACCGCCTTGGTAACTGTAGCAATTAAAGACAGTTGAAGAGAGAACGAGGGTTGTTACTTAAAACCTGTCCTTATGGTGTAAGTAATAAGAACCAATTTCAATGTTCAAGCGGACCAAACACCAACGCCAACCCGTTTCATCAGAAACTGTGAGGAGGTTGGCTTGTTCCAAGACTTGCAGAGTGTCAACCCGTTCGATGAGGGCTTCAAAAGGGCTATGGAAGCTAAGTAAGTTAAAATCATTATCATTTGAGCTGGAAGTTGTTTTCAAGCAATTGGCTAGTTGACTAAATTTAGGCTTTTAGTCCCTCATCTAGATTACTAGAAAATATTCGACATGATTTTTCTTTTTTCACGTAGTAAAAATAACGGCGATACATCGAGTCAAAAGCCTCTCCTTAATTTTAATGCGCCTAATCTAAGTTGTTTTCCACCATACATACATACATACATACATAAACTCACGCCTTTTTCCCATGGGGGTAGGCAGAAACTACAGAGCGCCATATGCTACGATTCTTACATACTTCTTTTGCTTCGTTTACATTCATACATGTTGTCATACACACACGCCGGTTGCGAGTACTACGCACCTGACCTTTCTGAAGAACCTCACCAATAAGGTCTTTGTATGTCTTTCTAGGGCGTCCCCTCCCGTTTTCCACCAATTATGAAAAAGCAAAAAAATACTTTGTGTTTTTTTTTATATTCATACACCGTCCACCCACATGCCTATTTAATACTTTATCAACAAATGTTGACGATCACCGTGCATTGAAATACATACCTTATTGTGATAACATAAGAATGAAATTCAATTGATCGATTTAAAATCTTCCGACGTCCCGTGCGCTGTGCTAGAACTAGATGAACATAGACTCCGTGAGTGAGAGTGGACCTAGTCAGCTATGGGACTCCCTGCACCCCCACCCCTGTTACTCTTTCGGTCGGCCGTTCTGGCTGTCGGTCAGCCGATCGCTTGCTTGGTCGGCGGTTGGTTGGTCGGCCGTTCGTCCTTTCTTTTACTCTACCTTATGATAATTTATTTCCAGACACGGCCTTTCCCTGGAAAGTGTCCTGGCTTCATCATCAGACGAGCTGCACACTCCTCAGATGGTGTTCCCCCACATCGATGGGGATTCAGCTCTCTATAGCACTACCAATAACCAAAGAAATATTACTATTAGTAGGTAAGCCAGTGTTCTATTATCTACCCAGACTAGACTAAGTATTACTGTGTTACCCAGTAACTGGGTTGTGGAGGTCAAATAGGCAGTCGGTCCATGTAAAACTTTGGTATTCAGCTGCATACGGTTAGACTGGAAGGTGGCCCCAATTTAGTTGAAAAAGGGCCCTAGCTTATTATTATCCTATTTATTATTCCAGTGGTTTATTCTTATACAAAGAAGATATGAGTAGATAACTGAATAACTGATTAGATAACCAGCTGGAAGATAGACCATCTGGTCTAGTGGTAGCAATTTCAAGACTTGGCACAATTTATTATGTTTTAGGCTACAACCGCAACCACAACTTTGTTTTTCTATAGTTTTTTTTGAGAAATACTTCGAAATACAAACTTATGTCTACAGTCGATAAAATCATTTAAATATTCCGACTTGGCACGTGCCTAGTTTTAATAAATTGTATTTCCTTTACTCAATAGATCTTCCAGCGACGAATCAGGCGCAGTAAAAGAATTTGAAAGAACAACAATATCGAAACTCACCAACGAAGTTACAACAATAAGTCGCATTGTCGGTAAAACAGAAGAAAAACACGACGAACGAAATAAAGATATAAGAAAAGATTCAGTTTCATACACCAACAATGTCATAAAAATCAGCAACATGGTCCGCAAAGATAGCGTGGACAAGAATCCTGTTCAAACGTTAATATATGAAGACACTGTTGTGAGAGATCGTAATATACTGTCAGAGAAGACACAGGAGGTTCCTCCAATCATGAGCCAGAAGTCTCTAGACTTTATAGTTGACAGTCTAAACACAGACTTCGAAGACACAGCTAAGAAAAAAATCAAAATTGAAAGCGAGGACTATGAAGTAATCATTAAGCTTCCAAGTGGGAAGCAAGTCAAAATGCGAGCTGTTGAGGAAACCCAAGAAAGAACAGCTAAGGAGGTCCTTAAAAAGGTTATAACAGAAAAGGTGGAATCTAAAAAGACTCCTCCTAAACTCAATACAGTCAATTTGATTCCTGTTAACAACGTTCCAATAGTACCTGGAACTTTAATACCGGTGACATTTGTACCTCATATAAACCACAAAATGCCTATAACGTCTCTAAGTAATAGTATGAGTGATTTTAATAAGAAACCTGTGAAAAGAAAAGTGAAAAGTAAAAAGTGTAATAGTGAGGAATCCTGTTCTAGTGTTAGGAATAATGTGGATAGTAAAAACTGTGAGCCTAAAGATAAGGATTTGGATCGGAGATCTGCTGCTTCTAGGAGATACAGGTAATCTCTATCAATTTTCAAAGCTTGACTTCCAACAAGCGTAGCATGATTCGACTGGATGGACAAAGTCGTGGACAAAGTGCTAGTTACTTTGCCCGCGACTTTGTCCATCCAGTCAAATTGGTGTCCTACCTTCATCATACCAGACTCATTCACTTATTTATTGAAGAGACATCAGATGTCCACAGGTTAGAAATACTTGTTAACTATTTATTTAACCATGCACGAGATAGAACAAGAAAACTTATTATTATTGGTTCACACACACACACACACACACCACACACACACACACACACACACACACACACACACACACACACACACACACACACACACACACACACACACACACAAACACACACACACACACACACACCTCAAAACACAACACACCACACATCATCTTCATTATCATTTTATTATTGTTATTGATTAATAATACTGTACAAAGTTTATCTCTCATCATACCACCAAAATTATTACTGTTTTTCAGAGCAAGATTAAAAGAAACTTGGATACAACAAGCTCAAGACAACAAGAAACTTCAAGAGCTAAATGATAAGCTGTTATCAGAGCGGGCGGTGCTCCGAACCGTTATCACTGAACATCTCAAGAGATGCCCCGACGCTGTAGACTTGAGTAAGTTCTTTTAATTTTCAATTCATTAAACCCCAACAGGATGCCGGCGTCCGCGCTGTAATTGTCTTTCTATTGTGTCTCTTAAAAGTATGCCGTTGCAAATTCGGACATGTAAACATTCTGCCAATCAAAAGATATGCTAAATAATTTTTATGCCTTAAAAATATGCGATTAAAGAAGATTATGCCAAGTGTGTGTGTGTTTGTAATTCTGATTCTGATTCTGTGTTATGCCAAATAAAATTCGGAGTATCAAGATTCTGCCAAATGGATGAAACCCATGGCTAACCCACTGATGGGTTTCATGCCATTATCCGCAAGAAAACGGCCTCGCTCCTGAGAAGAATAAGAGGCAGTCACAATAAATGATAAATAAATCATTCATTCATTCATTCATTCATTTATTCATTCATTCATTCATTCATTCATTCATTCAATAGTATCCTGAAGGCTGTGGCGTCCGATACTTCCTCTATATTTATAAGGCAGTTTGTGAGAAGACTTAGACCCTAGTTCGAGTTCTTTGTTCTGGTATCAACCAGAACAGGGAACTTGGGCAAGGGCGGTCTCTTATTAATTCGTCTGTAGTTTAAGTTGCTAACAATAGTTTTTAAGTGTATACTTGTTATTAACAATTTTATGGATCCTGCAGTTGTCAGAAATAAAATGATTTTATTCATTTAACCTAGGCCAGGCCCAGGGCCCTCTGACGTAGCTTCACATGGCATTGAGAAATATCTCTCAGGCAGGTTTCGTCAAGATGTTTTCCTTCGTTTTTGAAGCGAGTGATAATTAAAAGCTAATAATTAAAATGTTTGTTACAGAAACAATAATGGACAAGTTAAAAAACTCGGGGGCATCGCTCTAACATCCGTCCAACCCTTTACGGGTTAAAATAGATGTAAAAATAACTATTTTAAAGGTAATTTGGTACTTTTTGGGCCCATGATGTAATTTTGTAACTTCAAAATTGCTGTTACACGCAAATGTTTTTATTGTTATTGTGCAGACGCCAGCACATCGAGCTACCCCGATGTGTCAAATTTTCCCAATTGAATATGAACCTTATTCTGTTTGACATAAAGTTGAAAAACGATCAAAGAAATTTGACACATTGGGGTAACTTGATGTGCTGGCGTCTGTACGTTAAGCCATTAGTCTCGACTGTAATTTAAGAGCCTTGATAGTCGTTACGTTACGGGTAATCAGAAACCCGGAAATTGGACTATTAGCCTTATCATGGGGGTATAGTGTTATCCAGTAACAAGGTTCTGGAGATCACATTTACAGTCGCTTCATGTTAAACACTGGTATTCACCTGCATCCGGTTAAACTGGAAGCCGACCCCAACATAGTTGGGGAAAGTAGTAGTAGTAGGTCAAAGTCAAAGTCAAATCATTTATTTCAATCAGGCCTAAAAACAGGCACTTTTGAACGTTATACTTACAAATAAATTAAATTAATATGATTCTAGTTGCACATTCCAAAAGGTAGTTTCGTATGGAGAAGAATGTGCAAGAAACTCCATACTTTACTCTTTTAAAATTTGACTGGCCTGTTGGTCTAATAGTTAGTGGCCCTGACTGCTATGCCGGAGGTCGTGGGTTCGATTCCCACCCAGGACAAATGTTTGTGCGATGAGCGCGATCATTTCTTCTGTGTCTGGGTGTAATTTATCTATATTATGTATGTATTTAGAAATATGTAAGTATGTTTATCAGCTGTTTAGTACCCATAACACAAGCTCATAAGCTTAACTTGGGACTAATTGGCGTTGTGTGAAAAAGCTGTGTTTTTTTTTTTTTTTTTAAATAGAATTTACAATATTTGTATACATAATCAGATTATATGTGAGGACGATGTACCATGAGAAAAAAAAAAACAGCTATCCTGAGATAGGTGATATAAAATAGGCAACGCGGCTGGTAATTGTATGAGCGTATTGAAAGATACATGGTGCTCACATATTTACATAATATTTAATCCAAACTTGATTATTAAAAAAAAAGTAATAATCATGAAAATAATACTTAAAAAAAATATATATATATTAGGTAGTTAGTGGCCCTGACTACTATGCCGGAGGTCGTGGGATCGATTCCCACCCAGGACAAATGTTTGTGTGATGAGCAGGATCATGTTCTGTGTCTGGGTGTAATTTATCTATAATATGTATGTATTTAAAAAGATATAAGTACCTACCTATGTTAATCAGCTGTTTAGTACCCATAACACAAGCTCTGCTTAGCTTGGGACTTAATATTTATTCAGGTTTCAGGGTTTTGAAATAAAATCCATTATTTATAACAATCTCTATAATTATGGCACTTTAATATTTGACAAGAAATAATATATATACCATAGGTTTGAAGCTTTAACAACGAAAATATTGAAGGAGTAATTATTCTGCTTAGGTTTTCATAATCAGCCGAAGCAGAAGAGAAATAGATTCCATTTTCAGAATGGTCCATAACAGTATTCCATTTTTAAAACTGTCCATTATCAAATTCCATTATGTAATTCCAAACCTCGCAAGTTCCATTTTCAAAATCATTTCGAAATGAAAAATACAGAGAAGATTCAAACCGTAAGTTTACATTTTTTTGTCGTAAATTTACATAACTGTATGTATACAGACTTAAACGTAAATTAACATTTACGTGTGAGTCTGTATATTTCTTTTACAGGTAATAATCATCGTGTGAAATGTGAAAAAATCTGTCACGAGGCCACAATTTAGCCGTAGAGCTGGGAAATTAACGACCGATAGAGCTCATGGAATGTCTTGTATTATTTTACTGTTTTAAAACCAATGCTGGTAAAAACACTTCTTGTTTTTTTCACATTTATCAGCAATTTAATAGCTATGTTGTATGAACATGTCTGTGTACGCATTTCAAATACATGGGTAAATATATAGAATGGCTGTAAAAACCTTTGAAGAGAATTTTCACATTAGTTAAATATTATTTTAACTGAAATTGTGTTCAAGTAACAAATAATATTTAAACTTAACGTGAAAATCCTATTGAAAGGTTTGCTTCAATTTACCCAATTGCGTTACTTTTACCCTATTTTAGGTAAGCATCTTCATACAAAATAGCTATTTTCAATAGAAACAATATGAATTTATGCTAATAAATGTGAAATGGGCCTCAATAGTTTCTGAAATAATTCAATGTATAATAAAATTGTAGACAAACACATCTCAATTGGTTGTACCTTGTCATTTAGACAGTCAAAATTAATTTGACAATCTAACAGCTTCCGTTAATTGCCAAAACTGTAAAGGATTGGGTACAACTTTTTTAATTAATATATTTCTTCGCCAAACAACATTTTCAATGCCCACATTAATATGATGCTTTTTTATTAATAGTTTTGGAAGTCAAAAAGTAGGCAAATAAAATGTTGGTGTTGTTTTTGACTAAATTGGAACATTTATAATGGTCTGAATTTTTTTTTTTTTAAACTTAAGATTTTTAAATAAGACCCAGTTACCCAGACATTCGTTCCAAAGTTTTCCAAAAAAATGCAGTAAAGATTTTGTTTTTTGGAAAATGCTCTACAGTCGCTAACTTCGCAGTTCACATTATAACACGGCAGATTCTCAACATTGGCCATTCTTAAGCATTTAGCTTGTTAGTGTATTAATTAAAAATAAAGTGCAAGAAATTCTTCATTTTGGGTAAAACGATGTCTACGTATTTTTTTTAAGCAGGACTACTACCGCCACCTAGTTTCAACTTTTGTAACTAATAGTACTTTCTATGTTTCATAGATGGCGCTAGCTGCTTGATTAATGATTTTTAAACTAGCGAATTGTACACAGTAGAATGAATTATAATTATAACTTAGCAATAATATGTAATCACTATTTTTTTTCGATAATAATTAGCTTAGTAATAGTAGAATCATTGAAATAATTAATTTTTAAACTTATAATTTCACAAAATTATTGTCAAATGTCAAATAAATGCTCGTAAAACATCGTCCTACCCTCATTTTTAGTACATGCTTTTCAAAATCTATGCGTTTCTGTTCTCGGGGACAATCCAAGCGAATCATACGCGGATATGTTAACGATCTAATTGACAGTATCAATAGTTGATGGCTAAACAGTTCTAACGAATGCGTGATATGCATAAAATTTAGAAAAATTGTGAAGAAAGAAGAATATTATAACTATACGTGGTGGGTTATGTTTTTAAATAATTTGATTTGATCCTTAGTTTTGCCCCTCCATTTTTACGGGACCCGCACAATTTGAAAGTTAAGAACAGAAGCAGACTCCAAAATTACCTAAGTAATTAAATTGTTTTATCTCTCACCAAATTTTCAACCATGAATATGAACAACTTTCACGAAGACACCAACTCGAACATCGCGAAAGAAAATTAATCAGCAGTTTCATACAAAAGTCCTACTCGACCAAAAAGTATGAAACAACTGATTTTCTTCTTTCAATATTGGAAATAATCTTCAATTTAAAGACTGATTTAGAAAAGATTTCAATATGGTTGGAAGACGACCCAAAGATGGGTAATTGTATTGAAATCCAAATTTCCAATTGATGGTTGTAACAACTTTTTACTTCTGTAAATTACCTCGATCTTACAAAAATTTGCTATAGGGTAATAAACTGTATAATGTAGTTGTTAAAGTTCTTTTTCCGAATACATATATGTAAGTAAATTCTAAGATTATGAAGACATTCAAATACCTAGGAGTCTGCTTCTGAAACAGTTTTCTTTAATTGTTAGTTAACTAACCTGTCGACGTCGATCGATAGACAATGAGATCAGCGAACGTTAACCGATGGTAAGTTTACCGATCTACGTAGATAGATGGCGCTGATATAAAAATCAACACGTCAGGCGCGGCATGGTATACCCTTGAAACAAATTGGAGAAACAAATGTAGTAGGTAACCATATATTTTAGTTTCTTCGAGGAATGGACGTTACCACGACAGTGTGGCCTTATTTAATTATTTATGCATTTTTTCATCAATCAACCGCTGACTTCGAAATATTCTATCTTTCCTTATACTACTTAAGATTTATTAAGCGTAATGACTCTAAGTATTTCAAAACTTGCTTATAATTTACAAAAATTTTTCGCCATTCATTTCTTTTATTTTTCGTAAAAGGTTTTTCTTAAAAATATAACCCACCACTACAATGCATTCTTAACATACTAGTTAGTTTAAATTAAAGCGATCATTCTTTAAAATTTAAAGTTAATATTAACAGTTTTTTTTTAAATAAGAAAAATCTCTAACCATACTTAACACTGAGTCAGCTGTTACTTTGAAACATTTCGGTAATAGTATATCTGTAAATAAATTTCGACATAAGTTCATCGTTTAGACGCCAAAACATGAGTCCACTATTATAAGCTCGGATTCTTATCTAAGACCTAAAGATAAGTGATTTTCTGTAAGATTTAGGCCATTAGGACTCATTTTTAGGCTCTGGATTGATTGAAACAAAATATGTAGGTAAGTAAGAACTATGACGACATTTTATTTTTACTGTTATAATAATACCGACATGTATTCACCAGAATCTAAGAATTAGTAATCAAACCGCTTTATTTATTAAATCTCAAAGGGACAGTAATTCTCTTTTTTAACTAAGGAATATTTAAATCGAGAATATGTTTTTATTTGTAACTTTAATTACTAGATATACAATGTATGTACCTACACATTTATCAGTTGAAATTGCAACCAAAATGGTTGCAATTGCAACTGATAAATGAGTATGCAATTAAAAAACTACCGACAGATTAAAGTTATAATTTGCGTTCAAAACGCAAATTATAACTTTAATTTTGGAAGTCGATGGCTTCAGCTGCTTTTAATTTTTGCCACCATTTCCGAAAGTTTTATTGCAGTTTAAAGTGTTTTTTTTTGTGAAAATCGGTTGGTTTCTTTTTTATTTTTCTTACAGAATGGTTGACAAACTAGTAATTACAGCTTCATATAAAACCGATTCTGAATTTAATTAGTATCCTTAGTAAATTGGGCCTGTACTTTTCATTGCTACACTGTAAGAGAGAGAGATCAAGCCTATAGGTACAGGACGTACCTATAGCACCATCTCTTTTTGGCAACGTCACAACGATAGCAAGCTGTCAGTTTGTCAAAAATATTTCAAGCGATTTGATTGGCTGGTGTTTTTACTGAGAATTAATTTGGTGTTTTGTTATTGTAACAGCTAACTCAATAAATGAACAATTCATATTTTTATTAACAGCATTCCAGTGAGTCGGTGGTAAGCCTGCTACAGTGCCATGCAAATCCCATACAATATCTAGGGATTGCAGATATTTTTTTTTTCAAATATAAAATAACATGCAATGATCGCAATGTCGTTATGATAGCATCATTCATTTGAACGCGACAAGCAAACATTGTTTAGGATCACTTTTTTTTGTATTATCTGTGTATTTTGCCTGCTCTGTGCTTTATACAATCTGACGTTCACGTCAAAGGCTTTAAAAACAGTATATTTAATCTGTAAAATATTGTCAATAATTTATTCAAAAGAGATTTTAGAATTTATAATAAGTACTTTCGTTTTCCGTTTTATATTGTATAATTTATAATATACTTATTTATAATTCAAATTGTATAAATCAAACAGCTCTGTCACTGGCGGGATGATTTATATTTCTTAATATAATTATCATCTATGATATTTATAATTTATCATTTTCTTAACATTACGACTTTACGCCCAAACAATATCCGCTCGCGAACACACCTATGCAAGAAATATCAAAAGGAATTTTACTTTAATTTTAATTTACTAAATAATTAATAACAATTTTTAGGAAGTACATAATCTTGACGGTCTTTATTATTATAATTATTAATATATTTGTTTTTTTTTCTCATTAATTATTTTACATATTTATAATACCTATTATATGCTTTGCACTCCTCATTAAATACAGCCTAATTTTCCATTATTGTGATTTTTACGGTGTGATCGAGTCTTTCGGCCCGTTTTACTTACTAAAGATATTATATATAACATTGTATATTCATACATACAGATTGTAGTGGATAGAGACTCCTTGAGAATTTAAGTGAGGTAGCGCAGAATCGCGACTGACTTAAAGAATGGAGGAAAGCCTTTGCCTAGCTGTGAGCCTACATTCAGGCTAGCCACGTTTGCTTAGACAGGCATATAACTGGGTTAAAAGTATCTACAGAGACAGAGTAGACTACAAATAAGCTTGCTCTGGATATAAGTGGGCCTGTTTCTCACAACAAGAGGGTTAGACAAAGTTACATTGGACGATAATGAAGTTCAATAGATTCGAATGTATGAGATACTTACAGAATTTAGAAAGCTTATTGTGGTACCGGGTTAAACGGGGTGGATATAAACTCAAGGATAATTAGAAACAACACTTTGAGGAGGATTTACACGTACTGTAATGCTTTTGAATAATTGAGATAAATAAAACTATTTAATTATTGTTCAAACAATATCAAACTAGCGTAAAAATCCTCCTCAAAGTTTTGTTTCTAACCCTCTATACAGTATCCACCCCGTTTACGGTATTTCGAAATTCTTGTTTACGTCCGCGTATCTGCCAATTGCCAGCCATCAGAATTATTTAACAAGAGCAAGCCACAATAGCCATGCCAGTTTTTATATTTAACAACGGCTCTCTCTAACTTTGTCTTTGGGGTTATATCAAAAACTACTAGAAGGATATGAACACCATTTTTTTTTACTAAATCTTAGATAGTTTTCGAGGAAGATTACATTGCTATTATCACTAACCGTGCTACTTAACTAAGTAACCGTAAAAATCACAACAAAGACCTTCTATTAAAATTACTAGTAACGAATTTTATCACTAATCTTTGCTTTTTAAGTATTGCACCCGTATCTACCTATTCAATTAATTTAAGTTCACAAGATAGACAGGTATAGAACTCTTCATAAAATACTTCACATTTTATTACCGTTGCGAGTCAAACCACTCATTAATTTGTGCAAGAAAGAAACGGCGCTATGTAGAACGAGTAGCTCCATCCCTTTTCTAAACGTCACAATGATAGATTGTAATACTCCAAAATACGAAATTTTGGTATATTTTCACGCAAATAAATGCGACTGATTTTGAGTTACCTATCGATATGTACTGATGACTGCGCTTGATGCATTTTTGCGTGATCAACCGAATTTAACAGCTGCTACTTAATTTGGCAGCTAATATAAGGCAAAATTCTAGAGAATATTTTTCACTTAACAGCGTTTGAGCTAACATTCAGTCGCATTTTTTTTGTAAGTTGGTTGTTACATTTGAAGTTACTCGAATATTTTTCTCGCTCGGTATCATAATTTATAAAGATAAATATCGGTATATTTTATCAAATGAAAAGTTCCATATCTCCTTATTTTGCCGCTATATTCAGCCGGTATAATGACGGATATTAACTTTGTATTACACGTTAACGTGTCGATTTTGACGTCAAAATGTATAATTCATTTTTAAATGTATATTTTAATGTATAAATTGCGTTCTCAGCGTTGGCTAGCGTGGGTTAATAAAATGTATATTTTTTGTGACTTTTATAAAATTTTATTTTTATTTATAAATTGTCGCTTTTATCGTATAACGGTTTGTCTAACGTTTGGTTGAACTAACTACAGGTTTACGATGTCTAGCACCTTATCATGTCATTGTATCAATTTTCTATCCTATCCTACACGAAATAAAATGCAAATAATTTTTAAACTACTATCTACTAATTAAAAACTCTACGGCTGAGTGGATACTGCTGGATTATTATTAAAGTTACCATATTAGCATTTTTAACATCTCATTCTGTCAAAAATACATCTAATTTCCCAACACTTTTGACATTGATTGTCGCTAAGATGAAATTGCCACTAGATTTTTAACGTTTTTAATGACAGGCATAAATAAGCCTTGTCTTGTTGTAGCCGTGGCTAAAGGGCTTATTACAGTATCCGAACTTGTACAGTATTATCTTTTTTAATGTAACTGGTGGACTAATTACTTATATTTTGATATTCAACAGGCCTATTGCAATTAATTGCTGAAAAATATTAAATGTATTGTAAATCTCGTTCTTTATTAACTAGCTAGAGCTTCACTCGGCAGCCAGGCCATTAAGTACCACTAGATATTTGACTAATACTCGTACCTACCTATCACGACATGAGCTTATCTCGTATCGATACGAGTTGAAAAAGGAACTATAAATAAGTGCAATATTTATTGGTAAATACCTATATTTACTACTTTTAGTTTTATAATAGGTAGGTACATAAATATAAATATTATGCAATTTTATAAATATATTTTTTCTTTTTTATTTTTCTATGGAATTGAATCTATCACTGTTTGTCTATGCATAACTCATTGGCTATGGTAGAAAATGCCTATAGCATTACGTTCAGTTATGTACATTTGTGTGCTTCAAGTATGCAATAAGTAAATAAATTTATTATGACTCTGCTTGCATTGCTAGGAACTCTATGTTTTAACTTCTTTGAATGATATTTCTGTACGCTGACAGCCCGAAATCTATCTATTTTCATCAGTCTATTTCACGTAGTCTGTAAGAGATCGTACCGTTAATAAAACAGAATGTACAGTCGGACCCACAAGCGGTGAATCAGCTATCAAAATGCTTTCAACTACGCAACCTGCGTATGAGCGGATGAGCTGAGTTCGTACGTCGGATAAACTCTGGTGCAAGCGATTATAACCTCAATGTTGTGGTTGTATTAGGAAATTTACTTGCATGATGCAAGTCGCAAATTGCATACAAGTTTAACCACCCTCCATTCAAGCTACCTACAACTTGTTTGAGGTAGTTTGAACTTATTTTATTTTATTTATTCCCAAATAAATAAAAATACAAACGATTGTGTACACGAAATAATAATAAATAATGACCCAAATAAATGTTTGAATTTGCGAAAATTGCATGCAATTTTGCATACGAGCTCGGACACTATTGTTTCTTGTAGGAACTTGCATGCGAGACTTGCCTAATGTACCTAATAGTTTCTTTAGGCTGATTCACCGATACTGGGTCCAACTGTACCTAACCTAGAATTTGTAATTGCTCTGTGTTTTACAAGTTGGTGTACAATAAAGTATTACGATAAATAAATAATCTCTATATTTGATAAGCTAAGGCCATTTGTGTGCAACTGGATGTCCCAGTTAAAAATATATTATTAGACAAACCTTGATACGGTAAAAACGCGTCTGACCATACACTCTGACGTCTGACTATGACTCTGGTTATTACTTTATTATTCTAAATCTAGCAAAAGTATGCTGAAAAATATATTTTTGTACTAACAATATTTTCGCGTCTACGATTATAAATAACTCCCCGATTCTCGAGATATTTAGCGATATTTTAAGCGGTATATCTTTTAAATTACCATTTTCTTACGATTGTGTTCAGCCATAATGTTGCATATAAACGAAGTATTTAAACAAGGAGTTAACCGAATCAACTATGGCACCACTCTGCCTCTTACGTCTAATGTTCCTACATCGCGCAAGTAAGATTCTCCGAAAAGGATGCATTCAGAAAAGTCATTGAATAAGGCGGTTTCAAGATCTTTAAATAACAGCGTTCTTAATATTTATTATTAAGTATATGTATTGAGCATTTAAATTATTTTACAGTTACCCGTTTGTTTTTAACTGTAATTTTCAATGACTTTTGTATTAAAAGGTTTATTGCTTAGCTAATAGTAACCACTGTCTCACAATAAAGATCGTTGAGTTTGACTTTGCATAGTTCATTGAATAATCCGCAAATCTTGTGTTGTTGGGTTAAATGCAAGGATTTGTATATTTTTATTAAACTTAATAAAACATTGTAATACAGACTGGCTGTTGTATATTTAAGAGTTTAAATATCTGTAAGTAAACGCACCTAAGATACAAGAGAAATTTAAAAGTGTCAAAAAAAGTATTAAAGCAACTTATGCTTGTTGCTAAAAAAAAGTATCTGTAATCGATCCAGCGCTATAGTGGTCAAGACGTGACGTCATTTTATACGACCACGGTTTTTGGGCCTAAATAAAATTAGTTTACTAATTGTCATGTGCTTTTTCAAACAAAATTGAATAGCAATTATATTATTTACAAGAACTCTGTGGGAACTACCAACGCTTTACAAAAGAAATAGATAAATATTTGTTTGACATGTATTTTTTATTATGACACTGTTACTGCATTTCGATTATGCGTTCCATTTTACCGAAATAAAAACGCAACTAGTACTTAATTATTTCAACAGACCAATGTATATACCACTCTGTTACTCTCCCACTGCGTGGCAAACGCCATCTTTCGCCATTTTCTCATACAGAGAAAGTACGCTTGCCTGCGTATGCGTATTTAGACTAAAGTACATTTATTTTAAGTCGAGGTTTTCCCACGATTTTTACTCTATCGATTTTCGTGATGTCAGGGAGGATTAACATTGAAAGTTAGGTAAAGTTAAATTAGTATTTATAAAATGTAAAAGTGTTTTGATCACTTTGCACATTCCCTATTATGTATACCGCTTAAAGATACCGCTAACAGCGACTTTGTTTCTTAGATCACACAGTGCAACAGTGACAAGTATAACTTGCCACTTAAGCACATCTTTATAACCCTACGATATAATTATTATTTTTAACTTAATATTAATGATTAAAATGTATTTGGTGTTTAATTTCATAAAATTATTTATCCTTTACACTATTATTAAAAAATCTCATACTTCGCGACTAAATTCTAGCATAGGTACTTTTTACTATTTTGTTTTTTTTTCTTCTTTTATAATCTATGTCACCCGCAGATTGAGAAAAATAAATGTCAAAATTATAATGTAGGAACCTTAATTTTAAATTAAAACGCTTAAAATATACTCTAGCTTCTGATTTAAATGAAACCTCAACGATCTTACATCAATAACTTTATTTCACATCACTATTTTATATGCATCGTTTAAATTAGTGATGTGAAAATACTTTAGAACCTATTGATAATAATTTTAGCAAACTGTGAACCTATAAAAACTTAGCCTAACTTAACTCGCCTGTTTTCCGCGAATGGTAACGCAGTGGTAAAAATAAAGATGTTCCAAAAATGGATTTAATTAAAATAACATTTGGTACATGCTAAATTAATTAAAACGTAGAACAGAATTGACAATTTAATTACTACGTCTCTTCTGAAGACCATTATAAACACAACCGTTTTTTAAACACTATTCTCGAAACTGGCATCACCGATCTGATGCACTTACTGATAACTATTCGACTATATTTCGGCAGTACACGCTAGTTTTCATTCCCAACCACGGCGTTTCTTTTCTATCTACAGGTGCCCACTTCTAAGATTAGGTGCAACTATGAGCAAATTTTATTGGTCGATAATTGGACCAATCAGAAGCGTTCGCAGGAGAAATTAGTAACTCGAAAAACTCGCTAGATGGCAGTGGGTTTTCACAATTCGAATTGTAACTGTAGTTTTAGTAGCAACGCCACCGCCATCTAGTTTCAGCAAACTCACTCATATTTCTATGATTCTCATTATAACTAACGCGTTATTACTTAGCTGTATGTACATGCTAAATCCAGGAAAACTTTATTAATAATTTTAGAGCAAAAATCGCTGAATATGGATTATTAGCCTTAGAAGAAAACTGTGCTTAGTTTTAACACCACAATTTGGAAGATTCAAGCTGGTATTACTATTTTTTTTATGTTAAACTTTGATATTATTTTGTGGGGCTTCTTGATTTTTGGAGAGAACATTACTAGGCCTTAAAATTGTATCGTATTTGTAGACATATGAAAAAAATATAAATACAGGGTAATTTTTTAATCACTAGCCAAATTTTCACAGAATGTTCTACTTATAAATATTAACAAATTTCACTACGGGACCAAGTCGGACCTCGAAAAAAATATTTACTGTTACATACAAAAGTTCAATAGGTATTCGACCGAAATGTATGCAACAGCTGATTCTTTCTTCGAGATTTCCGAGATGGTTCCTTAGTGAAATTTATTCATATTCATGGTTAGAACACCCCATGAAAAATTGGCTGGTGATAAAAAAAATACCCTGTATATTAGTGGATAGAAACGCGGGGATAAATTGTAACAAAGGGGTAAATAGAAAATAAACTTGGATGAGGTTATTCGGGATAGTTATAAGTTGACTGCTACATACGAAGACTCGAATGCTTTTATATCATTGAGATAAATAGTTACGACATGCGACACCTTGTTAGTAACAGATAATTTTGAACTAGCATAAAGTCCTCTTTATAGTCTTGTTATTATTTACCCCTGCGTTTCTATTCACCCAGTTTGACAGTAACGTGGAAATTATATGGCTTGAAAAGAGGTGACTTTTATATATAATACCGCTTAGCTACAATTGTTAAATACTGCTAATATACACCTTCACTGACTGTCAATAAAGTGTATATTTTCAGTATTTAACAATTGTAGTTACGTGAAATTGCACTATCCACGATGAAATCCGTTTTTTTTGCCCTGTTACTATCCTGAACTAATTTTGGCGAACAAGAGTTTCTTAACTGTTTTTTCTCAGAAGAAATATTACTTTCTAGATAAACGCAGTAGACCCCTGTTTTTGGCTAAATATTTCACAGATCTTTAAACTCCTTACTATTTTGTAAATTGCCTCCCTGTGAAAACTTGGGTGAAGCGAGCGACGCGGTGATGAGCTGAGAGACTCTTACTTAAGCTGCGTGATACTCCCACCTCACTTTATCATTCACTTCACCTAAGTTTTCAATAAGAGTTTTTTACAGAATGATCCGGTTGGACGGTCAACTCCAAATTATATGAAAACCTCAAAAAATCAAGAAGCCCTCACATAATCTTTACTAACTATGATCTCAAGTTCAAGCTAAGCATTTTTTTGATGCGGCTTTTAACAGTAACGATAGTTTAACGCCGTGCTGCAAAAACTAAGCACCACAAGACTAAACTACATCTACGTTTGGACGAAAAATGTAATTAAATCTCAGCTAGGGTAGGGCCCAAAGGTACAGTCGATCGATTGTCGATTCATCGATATTATTAACTAATCGTACGCACATCACTAGTGATTCTTGGGGTTGACATTTTGACAGTTGACACTTTTACCGATATTGATGAGCTCCTCGTATTGTCGTACCGGCGGCAACATGGACGCCACGTCAACGTCATTTAGACAGTAACGTCATATGAAAGTGAAAAATGGACAATATTTGTCAGTCATCGACATCGGTACACGACAATCGACCGCTCGGGGCAGTCTCTACGCCTACTTCACCTCAGGCATGCGCATGCGACTAGTGTTGCGACCAAGGCCAGTGCTGCGACCGGCGTGCGCGCGGCATTGCACATATCTTCCTCACAGAAACACATGTGGCCTGTGCCAGTACTTTCCATCATACACACGTGATCAACCATGAAGAGATTTATTTGTAACTGCGACGTACACGTGCGCCGGACCACCTCGTACGCTGGAAACAGACAAAACATAAGTTTACTATGTGTTCGGTAGGTGGTACAAAGTTTTGAAATCCTAGTGGTGTCACCCGCGGACTGCCAAGAATATTTAGGTCAAATAGGTATGTCGTATAGGTCATTATACGACCCGAGCGACCAACCCAACCGTGCGTCTTAAGCGGAAATGTAAAAGTAACTATACTTGTATACCTTGGGACTCCTGTTGAGTCTACAATCTACTATATAAAAATAAGTCGGGTTTTCCTTCCTGACGCTATAACTCCAGAACGCACGAACCGATTTCCACGGTTTTGCATTCGTTGGAAAGGTCTCGGGCTCCGGAAGGTTTATAGCAAAGAAAATTCAGGAAAAATAACAATTAATTACATTATTAGAGCTAACATACTAATAAAAAATTAAATTACATAAATCAGATGCAACCTTCATAGTCACTCCGAAAAACTAAGACACAGTAAATGACAGATTGACAACTGACATAATGTCAGGCAAAAAGTAAATATTGAAAAGTACTGTGTTAACTGCGAAAATGTGAAAATAATAAGTTATTCGTTTCCTAACATTTCAATTGGAAACCATCAAATCAATAACGTGTACCTATTGTGCAAATTTTTATTGAATTTCAACAGCAGGTCTTTAAGGTGGTAAGTTGAACTGTGTAAATAATGTGGATCGTGCATTTGAGGTTAAATTCACCACTCTGTCCATAGTCCAAAATGCCTAGAGGACGACGTGCGAACATCGGCCGCCGCACAAGACATGCAAGCCAGCAACAAGTGTATTCACAGAACTTAAGCGAAGAAAGACAAAATATAATAAGAGAAAATGCCTGTCTATAGTATAAAAATGAATCGCAAAATGTGTTGGTAAGCGCATAACTCAGCAACGCCTGGACAAATTTGGCCAATTCTTTTTTTTAAATGTTCGTTGAAGTTCAAAGATGGTTTTTACGGCGAGAAAAATTCGAATAATTGCCGGAAAACCCCTAAAACAGCCCTTTTCTTTTTCCCATACAAAAGTTTTATAACTACAATGAGCTTTATTGCTATTACATAAAGTTCAAATTGAATTACAAGCACTCACTGTTGTTTAAACAATGTAGGTATGTTCTTAACGTCAAAGGGTCAATATGCACATTAAAAGATATACGGAGCAATCATAACCAATTTGGTGGTGCAATGATTTTATTAGCGATTTTCGTCAAACATTGCCAGTGATCCCACGATCAACACCAGCTGATGAACTCAATGCATCCTCCAATTGTGGAAACATGTCAAAGTACTTCATTTAAGCAAGAATATGCATGTCGAATTGCAGAATGACCAATCTGGAAACATATTCTCTAAACAACTCATTGACATTGGTAGTGGCAAATTTCCTATAGACATGTTGACCACCTAGTCCATGTTGATAACCAGAGTCTGATAACCAGTTACCAAAGAAGAATTATTTTTCTTCTTTGGGCAATCGGTTATCAGACTGGATTTTTTTTTCCTTTTTGGGTATTGATTGATAACTCGTTAGTTTGAAAACTGCTTGGAAGTTATGTGTTCCGTCCTTCCGTTCACTTTTATAACTAAGTTTTGTTAACTGGTTAAGAAAAACCCTTTTTTATTATTGTTTTCACAACTGGTTTTTAAACAAGAATACGAAGTGTTCATTCATAACTGACAAGCTTCAAATTATTATTCTTAGACGACGGAGCCCCGCTACGCGGGGCTCCTATTTCTGTCTGCAGGGTTTAAAGGAACCTAACTAACCTAACGTCGGGATGCCCTGATCGTGTAAAACAAATGAACGTCTAAAACACAGGACTTGGGGCATCCCGACGTTAGGTTAGTTAGGTTCCTTTAAACCCTGCAGACAGAAATAGGAGCCCCGCGTAGCGGGGCTCCGTCGTCTAAGAATAATAATTTGAAGAAATATCTAAGTATAACTTCCAAGCAGTTTTCAAACTAACGAGTTATCAATCAATACCCAAAAAGGAAAAAAAAATCCAGTCTGATAACCGATTGCCCAAAGAAGAAAAATAATTCTTCTTTGGTAACTGGTTATCAGACTCTGGTTATCAACATGGACGAAGGGATGTTGACTGGCTGCATTAACATTTCTCAAAGTTTTTGTCAGTTAACTCGATCAAAAGATGAACTTATCCAGAAGCTGTTTCCAGATGTTTTTCAAAATTACAGGAACCATGATTGGTTGAGCGAACGAGCTATATTGGCTGCAAAAAACATAGATGTAAATGAATTTAATTAAAAAATGCAAGAACAAATTACAGGCGAATCGAGGATACTTTAAATCAGTTGATTCGGCTACTAACCAAGATGATGTAGTGAACTATCCACCAGAATTTTTAAACTCGCTGGATTTGCCAGGATTGCCACCTCACAATCTTCAATTAAAGGTTGGATCGGTAGTTATAATGTTGCGAAATATCAACCAACCGCGTCTTTGCAACGGCACACGGTTAGCGATAAAAAAATTACTAAACAACGTGATAGAAGCAACTATACTGAAAGGAAAGTATAAAGGAGAAGATGTTCTCATACCGCACATCTCAAGTATTCCAAATAATGTGCCGTTTGACTTTAAACGACAACAGTTTCCAGTTCGGCTTGCTTTTGCTATGACCATAAACAAGTCCCAGGGGCAATCATTAAGTATGTGTTTGTGGTATTAATCTGGAACCCATGTTTCTCACATGGTCAATTGTATGTTGCCTGTTCCCGTGTTGGAAAACTATCAGATTTGTTTGTCTATGCGCCAGATAATCAAACAAAAAACATCGTATATCATAAAGCACTACAATGAAAATAAAACTGATTTTTGTTAATAATCATGATTCACATGAATAACAATAAAGGGATTACTTATTTTTAAATGCTTATATGTGTTTTATTTAATTGTATTTCTTATTCACAACGCCCTTTCACCAGGGTGACAGTTCTGTTCAGGATAATTTTTTGCCCCGACTGTAAAATATGTAGAAAAATATTTCACATTACAAATCATTTTGACAGGAATTTATTGCAATTTAATTAGGCAGTACGAAGTCTGCCGGGTCAGCTAGTGTATTTTATAAATAAACATACATCATAGGTCACGTAAGGCCATAGGTCACATAGGTCACGTAGGCCATGGGTCACATAGGTCACGTAGGCCATGGGTCACATAGGTCACGTAGGCCATAGGTCACGTAGGCCATAGGTCACGTAGGCCATAGGTCAAGTAGGCCATAGGTCACGTAGGCCATAGGTCACGTAGACCATAGGTCACAGAAGGCATGTAGGCCATAAGTCACATAGGTCACGTAGGTCATAGGTCACGTAGGTCATAGGTCACGTAGGCCATAGGTCACGTAGACCATAGGTCACAGAAGGCATGTAGGCCATAAGTCACATAGGTCACGTAGGCCATAGGTCATATCGCCTATACATCACTGGCTGTCCTGTTGGTCTTGTAGTGACCCTGACTGCTATGCCGGAGGTTGCGGGTACGATGCCCACCCAGGACGAATGTTTGGCATGGTAGATGGCTCGATGGCATGTAGTGCCAAGTCAGAGGCGAGAACTCTGACACTAACCACAGGATAAGAAGAAGGTGGATAGTTTGGTAGGTGTATAGGTTTTTTCTTCGTGTGTCTAAGTACCTATCTAGCTACCGATAGTATTTTGTCGCTGTTTGCAAGTACCATGATGGTCTTCAACCATTCACCCAGTTTAAGACAGTCTCGAAAGATAAATGCCCTAACCAAATAATTACAAAAAAAATGAGAACGTATTGTATTCAAATCATAGATATCCGGAGATATGCCTTCACTCAATATTTGTTCAAGTTCATGTGTCGCCACCGTGTCCCCCCTCCTAAAACTCACACTAAAACGAAACGAATAGATACGCCACACATGCTTCTAATTTTAATGCACACATGATCAAAAGGGGCGGGCACTAGTATAGGAGCCCAAACCACAAAAAATAAAATTACCGGTAATTTTCAATCTATATAAGGTGATGATTGTGATCACAGGAGGCTTACTATGAACTATTATTACGATTCAATTGACGACCTAAAATTAACTGCTTTGCAATTTCATACTAAGACGTCATTAAAACGATCCGGTTTAGGTTGACGCCAAATCAAGTCGGCACTTGAATCGCAAGCTGTTTTAGTTCGTTCATTTTTCGTACCATGAGGTGACATTTGAACCTAAATTGGTTCGCATAGTGTCAAAAATAGCGATCCAAAAAAAGTTTCTAGTTTCGTGGCGTAAACTGAATCGTTTTGTTATAAACTTTGAAAAAATGTGGAAATATACGTACCAAATTCAAGGTATTTCAGTTAAATATGTGTTTCTTACGTAACAATGTAAAATGTACGCCATTATTCGTATTACTAATTACTTTATCCAAGTTAAACGTTAAAAACTAAAAATTCTTTTGAGTACTACCTACCTAATTAGAACTCCTTGGGTTCTATCAAAAAAGTTTGTTTATATTTCAAAACGCGTGTGTTGCGTTCTAAACTCGTCATAATCATTTTACTTTTACGACGACACTAAGCAAACCTTTAATTTTTATTTTAAAGAATTATTTAAATTACTATTACATTAATGAGTAGTAAAATTGGGCTTAATGGTATATAATTTGACTCATAAGCGCAATTTTAAAATATATTTGTTGAAATTTTGTACACAAATAAAACCGCTAAAATCATAACTACTAGGTTTCGGAACGCAACGCATGGGTTGGAAAAAAAGAGACAAACTTATGCAACAATTGTCTAGCGTCATCTCTTTCTCACACCGCGGACCACCGACAAATTTCGTTCTTTCATTCCTCCATGAGCGAATCAAACGCCACTCAGTTATAGGCACTTCATGGTATGAATATTAGCGAATCAGTTTAGGAACCTAAACTGGTTTGCATCGGAATTGATTGGCTAAATAAAAGTTGATGGTAGGCCTGCTGATGAGTCCGGCAGTGATTAAAACGATTTATTTTTGCGTTATCCCACAATAGGAAATTGTCCTGTATGATCGGTGCGTTCACAAACTTCAAAGAAATCAAACCCGAGACACGCGGCCACGCCGCGCAGCAATCAATCGCTCATCCACGATAAATGACTTCTGAGGATTAGGAATATGCAAACTGTAATTATATTGATTAGCATTATACATAGATGTTAACCCCACGATACGATTTTGTAATTATTTACCGTCATGACTAGATGGTACTACCTTCGCTGAATTAGTCTAATATATTATTGTTTTCTACATTATGGGCCACTTTTGTCATCATGTCAATATTTTCATGTTTTCAGGCGCTGTGATGCTGCATATCGGTTATTTTTTGAGACCACTGGTTTAATTTTTAATTTTCCCTAGGTGTGTGTGACGCTTCTGGTATTCGAAGTTGAGTACTTTGTGCGAATCTAAAATCTATCATTCAACGACATTCTGAAAAATCACTTGAGTAATTATTTTTTTAATATGTGATCACAAAAAGGGTTCACGTCGCGTCGGTCGCAGAAATAGCAATGTTTTTTTTTTTAATTAGTGGTTTTGGAATGAGAAGAACCTAATTTATCTATTTACTTAATACGGTTTAGCCGTATAAAGATGTGGCGACGAAATTTGGCCACGGGCTCTCGTACTTATAGGAACGCCCACTCAATGCATAGGGCTTGGTATTTTGTTACATCTATAAAAATATCGATGAAAACCGAATGTAAAAAAGAGGTTGTCTATGAGCGTAGTTTGTATCGTTTATTATGATTACTGATTATGGTATATTGTAATTAATATTAAAAAATAAGTGACGATAGTAGGTACACACGGCTGCACATCAAGCTATGTAAAGATAAAGATAAAGATACCGGGCTGGCATCCGCAACTCCACGTCAAAGCGCGTATTTTGCGTATGGGCCATAATCTACCACGCACGTGGGCTCAGTGCGAATTGGTAGATGTCACATGTCTTCGAATTTTTGGTTCTAGGACATGCCGGTCGATGTTTTCCTTCACCGTTTTTGAGAGCAGTGGTGATAAAATAAATTGCACAAAGTAATGCGCCTGCCTCGGTTCGAAGCCACGACTTACTGTTCGTAAGTCGTGGGTTCCACCGAGGCAGGCCACCACTGGGCCACCTCAGTGGTGGCGGCCCCGACTTACGGCTGCTCTCATCAAGCTATGTATTTCCAGTATAAGCTCATCTCGCATGATATAGGATTTCCGTACAATGCGAGGTCAGTGTAAACTGTAATTGTATAGCTTGTTGTGTAGCTGTGTGTGTGGGTCTACTTTAATAAATCATTTTCTTTTATTTCTAGTTTCAAATTACCTCATATCATCGTCATTTTTGTTTCATTTTCGAGTGATCCCATACTCTTTATTTCCCATTCAAAATCGCTTTAATCGCAAAATAACTGGAAAAACTAAATCATCTACATAAACAAAAACTAAACATTGAAAAATAATAAGTTCCCACTACCTAAACTACTATTCACATACAATAACATTAAAAAAATAAAATAGTTGTAGTGTCAGAAGCCAGTGGCAATATATAGAGTGAAGTCGGTTGTATTTTTAACCGACTTTTAAAAAAAGGAGGAGGTTCTATGTTCGTGAGTATGTATTTTTTTTTTTTTTTTTTTTTTATGTATGTTACCTGATTTCTCCGCCATTTGTGGACCGATTCTCAAAATTCTTTTTTCATTTGAAAGAGTATACTCCTGAGGTGGTCTCATTTTAATTTGGTGAAGATCTGGTGCTGATCTTCGGAGATATACAACGGAACTCTTCAAAAATAAACAGCAAATCTGTCGTGATTGCTGGAATCGCTTGGATGTTTATTGTTTATACAACATAATGACGTATCATCACGCCTGTATGCTCTGAGGGGTACGCAGGAGGGTACAATATTCCTAGATTTCGTCAGTTAGGTATGTTAATTTTAATTTATTAGGGATTAGTGGAAAACCCTATTATGATGACATGTATTGTTAACAATATAAAATAAATGCATGGCAAATATTTTTATGGTTACAACTAAAAATGGAAAAATAAAAAACTTTTTTGCAAAAAATAAAACCGACTTCAAAAAAAACACTAAACGGTGTAAAATAACTCTAAATTCGGAAGTCGGTGGCCCATCATGAGTAAGACAAACCCACCAAAGCCACAGACTTCCGAATTTAGAGTTATTTTACACCGTTTAGTGTTTTTTTTGAAGTCGGTTTTATTTTTTGTAAAAAAGTTTTTTTTGTAAAAAGTTTTTAATCAAATGATATGACTTGTAAAATATAAAAATTAACAATGAAATCATTTTATTTACAAAATAATATTAAATTGCAAATATTACTACCTAAATATGAAATTATTTTGTAAGAATTTCTATAAATTATCGATATCTAGAGAAAAGCGCTACGCACCACTAATGTTTTGTTGTGACATGCGTCAGTCACGCAAAAATATTTTACAATGAGATATTTGTAAAATCTATTAATATTGTAATTAGTGCAGTGATTTTTATTAACCGGTGGTAGGACACACCACTTTTTTTAAGGTTTGTTGTAGTTACCTTATTTTTGCAAAATAAAACTGAAAAATTCGGCATTTCGTAAAAATACGAAATGACACGACTCATTCCGATGCTAATTTGGTACTAGACAATGTTCTCGGCTGTCACGTGTTACTTTGGCCAAACTGACCAGACTTAAGGCACACTTACCACGCCTACATGCCATATCCCTCGATATCCGTGTATTCAAATACTCCAATAATAACAGATTCGCCCATTAAAACTGTCAAGAGGTGACAAACGCCGCCTGCCTAAGATACGAATGCCAAAAAAAT
The DNA here is from genome assembly GCA_921972225.1 of Euplexia lucipara. Lineage (NCBI taxonomy): Eukaryota > Metazoa > Arthropoda > Insecta > Lepidoptera > Noctuidae > Euplexia > Euplexia lucipara. The sequence continues at coordinate 11,740,628 of OV179169.1, read as the reverse complement.
TACAAACTACATTTTAAAAATTGGCGGCGTGCCCAATTCGGATGGTGATTTTATTAAAAGAGCGTTTTAATGAAGATATCTTGAGAATAATGCATTTGAAAAGGAAAAATATCGACTTTGATTTTGAGTGGTGTTTATTCATCTCTGATTCCTAGATTGAGACTATTGAGAGTAAGACTAAACTCCGACAGACACTGTGCCGTCAGTCAGAACACCGTAGAGACTTTACTTCAACGGAACTCGTCCAACAGGACACTTGCCCGACAGCCCCATAATATAATACACACAGACACACAATCAGGTACTTACTTAGGAAATCCATTTATATTGTACTTCACTGCATAGTCTCTTCATGATAAAGAAGACATGTAGTAGTCGCATCCGCTAGCCTTATGTCACGATTTTTAGAGCTTAAAAACTCCATACCCCATCTCGAAAAACAAACTATTACGGGCACAACACTATATCTGTCATTATCGTTTTTCGTGCAGCCTGCGTCACAGCACAAAAAATTATTACCCCTCTAATTAGTATTTAACAGAGTTATTATCTTAGAAACAATGCCTAAACGTAAACGTGAGTGCAGTGAAGAAAAAATTGAAAGAAAACTAAAGAAATACAGCGACTTATTGCAAAATATGAAGCGTCGCCGGCGCCGTTCGCGCACGCGGTCACGGACGCCATTGCCGTCAGCGTCACCTATACCGCCGGATAACGACGTAATTGTGGGATCAATCGAAGATCTCACTCAAGAAGATCCTATTCAGGATGGCGAAAATTGTAACTTCGGAGAAAATAAAGACCAAGAAGGTAAATGTTCTTATTTGGCAGTCTTTTCCCTCCTAGTAAGTTAAAAAATACAGTGTACCTATTCTTAAACCACGTGTTTGTTAGAGGCCTATTGAGGCATTCTAAGTCAACAAACCGCACTTTATGACGGGCTATTTAGCCTTATTCAATCTTATCAAGATGGGTATTCACCCTCTGTACTATTTTCTACTATTTAGTAGAAATAGCTATTTCGGTTGTTTCCATGTATTGACATGGCTCTTTCATTCTTTTTCAGAGGAGCCTTTAGACGATGACATCTTAAATCTTCTTGGGGATGCCCCCCAAGAAAGCAATTTTGGACCACCAATTCATAAAGAGTTGGCCACAAGATGGGCTGATATCATTAAAAATGGCCTAACCAAAGAAAAAAGACATGAACTCAAAGAAAAATATCCACCACCAGAAAATTGCAAAACCCTTGGGGCCCCAAAATTGAACCTAGAGGCCCAAGCTGCCATAGTAAAAGTGGCAGTTAAAAGAGACAAAGCTATTGCAGCTAAACAAGATCAAGTTGGTCGTGCATTGACTGCACTTGCTACAGTTTTTGGAAAACTATGCAAAAACAAAGAAAATGCCCCTACAATCAATGTAGTTGTGGATGCTGCTCGTCTGTTGTGTGACCACCAACATCAGGAGACCACAACAAGAAAGAATTTCATACTGCAAGGGTTGGAGCAAACTACTAGGGAGGCCATCAAAGACACAGAGACAGACACTTGGCTTTTTGGAGAAGGTTTTGCTGAAAAACTTAAAGCTTCAAAGGCAATTAAAAAATCTGCTCAAGAAATCACTATGAATAAACCCAAAAAGCCAACAAACCAACAACAACAGAAGCATTTAAACTTCAAAGGCCCGGCAACACACCAGCCTCGGGGCCGTGTATACCAGCCCGGGCCACAACGTTTCTACAAGAAGCCAATACCAGCGGCACAATCAGCTTTCCAGAAAGCTTACCCGAACAAGACTCCCATGCGAATAAACAATCGCAACTAAATGAGGTTAGTCAAACACACTGTGGTAGATTAAAATATTATAAACATCAATGGATGAGTATAACTTCTGATTCTAGAATTTTAAGCTGGATAACAGGTTATAAAATCCCTTTTAGTTGTACACCATCACAACAAGTTATCCCAATAAATAAATCTTTTTCTTCCAAAGATAGTCTAGAAATAGACAAATCTGTAAAACTGTTACTGAACAGTGGCGCCATAACTTGTTGTGAACCATGTGAAGGACAATTCCTTTCAAAAATTTTTACAGTGCCTAAACCTAATGGTGAGACTAGATTTATCTTAAACTTAAAAGAACTAAATAAGTTTATTTTCACAGAACACTTTAAACTAGAAGATTACCGTACAGTTACTAAATTACTTACTCAAAATTGCTATATGAGCACTATTGACCTCAAAGATGCTTATTTTTTAGTACCTATTCACAATGGTGACAAAAAATACCTACGTTTTCTTTGGAAACAAAAATTATATGAGTTTCAGGTTCTCCCATTTGGGCTTAATACCGCTCCATATGTATTCACAAAGATTTTAAAACCAGTTGTACAACATTTAAGATCAATGGGTTTCATATCTGTTATATACTTAGATGATATTTGGTGCTCTGGTACTACATATGCTGATTGTTGTATTAATGTACAAAAAACCATGACAACTTTAACTGATCTGGGATTTAAAATAAATAAAGAAAAAAGTTCTTTAACACCTAGTATGTCTGTTACATTTTTAGGTTTTGAATTCAATTCCAAAGAATACACTATTTCTTTGCCTACTAAAAAGAGACATAATATAAAACAAGAAATTCAAAAATTTTTATCCTTAAAATTTTGTAAAATAAGAGAACTTGCACATCTGACTGGATTACTTGTGGCAGCATGTCCTGCTATAGATTATGGTTTTTTGTACACTAAGGAAATGGAAAGACAAAAATTTATTTATTTAAACAAGTTTAATAATAATTTTGAAAAAGTCATGCCTTTATCAGCAAAAATAACACCTGACTTTAAGTGGTGGTTTTCACACATTGACACAGATGTCAGCAAGATAAAATGTAGTAATTACACTCTTGAAATATTTTCAGACTCTTCGCTCACTGGCTGGGGAGCCTCATGTGGTAATGAAAAAGCTGCAGGGTTGTGGAATGAAAAGGAAAGACAACAGCACATCAACTACTTGGAATTAACGGCAGCTTTCCTTGCTCTTAAAGCTTTTACTAACAACCTTCAAAACTGTGAAGTTCTACTGAGAGTGGACAACACTACAGCTATTTCATACATAAACCGCATGGGAGGCATACAATACCCACATTTATGTTCTGTTGCTAGGCAAATATGGCAATGGTGTGAAAATCGAAAACTTTATTTGTTTGCATCTTATATAAAATCTAAACAGAATGTGATTGCAGATACAGAGTCTAGAAAATCCCACTCTGATATTGAATGTGAACTTAATGATGATTATTATAAATCTATTATAAGAACATGTGGTGTCCCAGAAGTGGATTTATTTGCTACTCGGGCTAATGCTAAGTGTGATTTGTATGTGGCATGGAAAAATGATCCTGATGCTTTTAAACTTGATGCTTTTACTTTGTCATGGAAGCCATATTTCTTTTATGCTTTTCCGCCTTTTGTCTTGATAACAAAAGTCCTGCAAAAAGTAATCTCTGAACAATCGGAGGGTATAGTGGTAGTACCAGACTGGCCAACACAGCCTTGGTACCCGTTATTTCACAGACTTGCCGTTTCTAAACCTATACGCTTTGGCCCCTGTGATAACTTGCTTAAATCATATTCCAGCAATCTCCAATTTCGTCAACGCCTTATCCTGGTTGCCGCGCGCTTGTCAGGGAAGCGCTTGCAAGACGCGGCGTGTCTGCGGCCCCAATGACTGTCATGCTGGCCTCCTTATCTGAAAATACTTGTAAACAGTACAGTACTTACTTGAAGCAGTGGTATGAATACTGTCTTAAATTTAATTTAGATTACCAACAAACATCAGTGCCACATATTCTGGTGTTTTTATCAAAATTATATGACGATGGTGCAGTTTATAGTAGCATAAACTGTTGCAGATCAGCTTTATCCCTTATTATTGGTTCAAAAATATGCAATGACGATAGGATCTCCCGTTTCTTGAAAGGAGTATTTAGACTTCGCCCACCACATCCCAAGTATGATATTACATGGGATCCATCAATTGTTCTCAGTTATTTAACTCAGAGAGGCGAAAATAACCTTCTATCTCTAGAAGATATTTCTAAAAAATTAATTACCCTTTTAGCAATTGTAACTGCCCATAGAGTCCAAACTTTTTCTCTTATTAGGATAGCTAACATTCAAGTTTTACCTGAAAAAGTGTATATAAAAATCCCCGATCTTATTAAAACGTCAAGGCCAGGCAGTGTACAGCCAAGTCTGATGTTACCATTTTTTACAAGCAATGCAAAAATTTGTCCGGCCAGTGCCTTACTTAATTATTTAGAACGTACATCATGTATTAGAGACTGTGACAACCTCTTTATTGCCTATAAAAAACCGCATAAAGCAGTTACACCTCAGACGCTTAGCCGCTGGATCAAGAATACTTTGGAAATGAGCGGAATAGACGTGTCGATATTTTCAGCACACAGTACACGCCACGCAGCCAGCTCGGCGGCTAAGCGCCTGGGTGTCAGCATCGATACCATTAGAAGAACAGCCGGTTGGAGCAGTTCTTCGAAAATTTTTGCCCAGTTTTATAATAGGGAGGTTGTTACTAATGAAGACTTATCTATTGTTTTAAGTACGAATGTTTAATTGTGTGATTATTTAAACTTAAAATACTTACATAATAAAAATATTATTAAATGCATATCATTATTTTACGACTCTCTAAACATCTACATGTCTTCTTTATCATGAAGAGACTATGCAGTGAAGTACAATTAGAAATTAAACGAACTTACCTAAGTGAAGTTCCATTTTAATTGTACGAACTGCATAGTCTCGAAATGATAACCTATATCCCAACCCTCCCAAACTTATTTAAAAATAATTGCTACCCTGTAAACAAGGAATCTGTCGTAAAATAATGAAAGTTAGTAGGTATACATATATGTATCGGCTGATTCTCTGAACTAAATGACAGATATAGTGTTGTGCCCGTAATAGTTTGTTTTTCGAGATGGGGTATGGAGTTTTTAAGCTCTAAAAATCGTGACATAAGGCTAGCGGATGCGACTACTACATGTCTTCTTTATCATTTCGAGACTATGCAGTTCGTACAATTAAAATGGAACTTCACTTAGGTAAGTTCGTTTAATTTCTAATTATACAATCTAATAGTTTTTGGCGTAGCACAGTTTCAACCAAACCTAACCGTTCGATGTCCGTTCAGCGAGTCCCATCGAAGTAAAGTCTTGTCGGTATTCAGTCTTTCGGCGAAGTGTCTGTAGGGGTTTAGGGGTAAAATGGATTGATTAAAGAGGCATGGAGTTATACAGGGTAGATGGAAATTCGTCGCCCATCTGGATACCACGGTTGGGGGTCACGGGAACAGAAGATACTTCCGCAACCCCTGAATAGGTACGATTGCTAGCCTTTTTTTGTAGCAGGGTGGAAATCCTCATGGATGTCCTTCGCCCCGGGGAGGGCGGGATCTGTCAGACTCTTACTGACTTAAAACCACTCCGTGTTCCGTCTCATACCTGCGCCGGGTCACGGGAACAGAAGATACTTCTGCGACCCCCGACTGTAAAACTGTGTTAAACTCCCCTCGTGAAGTCTCAGAGGGGCACGCGTGAAAGACGACGCGCCGCCACCTCGGGTCCATGTACGTGGGGGGCGGCGGACGTCTCGAGTCCGTCGCCCCTGAACCCATTAAGGGGGGCTGGAAGAGGGCGTTGTCCTACCTCTGCCTGCGTCCGGCGCGTCTGCTGCGGGCCGGGTGGGTGGAGGTAATCTCCCTCTACCTTTCCGCAGCCTCCTTCTGCGAGACGACCGTTTCGCAGAAGGACACCACCGCGTCCCAGGACTCGACGCTGCGGGCCGTCCTCTCGACCACGGCCGGAAGCGACAGGTCACTGCCTATTCTAGAGACGAGGGCACGGCGCGGCTCCTTCCAAGTGGCACACTCTGCCAGCGTATGCCGCGCCGTGTCCTCCCGATAGTCGACACGATTGTAAGTCTACACCAACATGCTTGTGGGTAAAGGCAAAAGCAGAAAGAAGATTATACTTACGACTCTTAGAATATCGGACCATTTTGACGCAGCAGCCGTTACAGGTCTGCAGCGGCGGCTGGTCCCGTGGCAACGCCGTGTAGTTGAAGGGGTCCTTGCAGCGGGGGTCTGTCCAGCTGTCACACTCGTAGCAGTATATTGTTCGCGCTGGGAACAGGTGGAAAAAACGATTAGAAATCTGTTTTAGCTATTGGGATTTTAAATCGAATTCTGTTGCGTTTGGAATTGTTTGGTGGACTAGCTCACCAAGTACAGTCGGTAATGATGTGACGGATTTCTGCAATGATAGGATGCCAGACATAGTTTCAAATATCGGTAACAATGCGGTAAGCTACGGGTATAGTTGTTGCATCTTACGAAAGGCAGTTGCTCTTCTACCTATTGTAGTATAGTAGTTTTTAATGTAGGTCGTGAGGAAACAATTTCTCGGCAGCATGTCAAGCCTAGTCAGAGGCCCATGGTCGCGGAATTTGTTCGAAAGAGTCACCGCGGCCCTGGAACGCAAAAGGCATTAGGAGGAACACGGATGGGTTTTAGTCAGTAAGAGTCTGACACTCCGCTTCCGCTACACCCAGAGGGGGAGGAGTAATTTGATGATTTCCTATCCTGGCATAAGAACTCTGATATAGTCACTAACGACACGTATGTAAGATTGGTACTTTGTCTTACATATTATTATAAATAATCATGTGAATTTTAGGAGAGCAAGTGTGGATCTTCTCATCAATCCTTCACCATACAAAACTATCTTTAGAAAGGGAAAACTAGAATCACTTTTACGTGTTATTTAACTCGTAAGTTTGACGTTCACAGGGTGCCTTATTTAAATATTTGGTTAAAACAAAAGACTATGACTTTGAATGTATAATGCAATGCACACAGAAACCATCATGTACTTACGTACAGACGCCAGCACATCAAGTTACCCCAATGTGTCAAATTTCTTTGATCGTTTTTCAACTTCATGTCAAACTAAATAAGGTTACACATTGGGGTAACTTGATGTGCTGGCGTCTGTACATCATTTTTTTTATTTAAGAACATTTTTTAAGAACGATCTGCTTTCCTGAGATGCAACAGCTAAAAATGTAGCAGTGTAAAGATGTGTGTAATTTTTTAATGGTTGTATTCATGTTGTTAGGAAAATTATGAGTATTATAATGGAGGGCAGTGATGAAGTGTCCGCATACAACTCGATTCCTATCGGTTTCCCTTTGCAGGTTTGAAAGAGTAACTGCAATGAGAATTCGCTATTGAATACTGGCAGAAACTTTAGATATTAGGACCAACGGTATACCTAAGACTTTAAGAGAGATAATTACTAACTATAGTGACAAAAACAACTTAGTATTCAACTATTCCTCAGTTTCCCTCCTAAGAAAATTGATGATGGAGGATCACAAGAGTAGAAGAAGACCAAAGAAACGATGGATATATTGTCTGAAAGATGATAGAGAAAAGATAAAGATACCGGGCTGGTATCCGCAACTCCACGTCAAAGAGCGTATTTTGCGTATGGGCCATAATCTACCACGCGGGCCCAGTGCGAATTGGTAGATGTCATATGTCTTCGAATTTTTGGTTATAGGACATGCCGGTTTCCTCACGATGTTTTCCTTCACCGTTTTTGAGAGCAATGGTGATGAAATAAATTACACAAAGTGCCGCCTGCCTGGGTTCGAACCCACGACTTACTGTTCGTAAGTCGGGGCCGCCACCATTGGGCCACCGCTGCTCTGCTGTATAATAGGTAGCCAGTTGTGTGCCCAAATCCCTTTTGCCCCTGTCTCTTGATTTAAGTGTTCTGTGGTACGAGCGTGTGTGTAATAGCAATGAAATGTCAAAATGGTGCATCAAAAACCATGGTGTTACCGTAAAACAGGGTGAATAGAAACTCAGGGGTGAATAGAAACAAAAGAGGAGGATTTTTACGTTTGTTTGATACAAACAAAAAGCATTGCAATTACAGTCCTTGTACCTATGTAACAGACAACTTTTAACTTACGTGAATATCGTAATCCTCCTCAAACTTTTTTTTTTTATACCACGACGGTGTCAAACAAGCTACGGCCCGCCTGATGGTAAGCGGTTACAGTAGCCTATGGACACGTGCAACACCAGGGGCGCCACACGCGCGTTGCCGACCCTTTAAAAACCTATTTACTCTCCTTTTGAAGAACCCCATACTGTAGCCCTCTGAGAAAACCTCGGCAGGGAGCTCATTCCACAATCCAAGTGTACGCGGGAGGAAATTCCTCAAAAAACTTTTGTTTCTATTCGCCCTTGAGTGTATATTCACCCCGTTTTACTGTAAGTATGTCAAAAAGCATTGGCTAAAGACCAGTTTCAGGTACGAGCTACATAATGAACCATTATAGGCTTGACAACGACCATCGTAGTCGGAATCGATTAGCTAACTAGACTTACTGAAAATACTGAAAAACGCTAATCTGGGTCGTAGAACTGCCCTTCCGAGAATGTAAGACTGCCTCATTTGTTTAGCAATCACAAGCGCGACTGTGAAGCTTGAGGGTTCAGGGTTCGCCCTTGATCAGGCAATATTTTATGAAAAATTCTTTATCAAGGCGACTCCGGGCTGCTTCTGAGTAATTTCTCATCGTGATAGCCTGATTCTTACAGAGTAAAATTCTTGCCAGTCTTCTCACCCTACAAAAGTACCATCAGCCCCACTTGCGGTGAATCAGTTAGCTAACAAAATGCTTGGACTGTGCGACTCTCTTTCATTTGCTTACCTTTCCTGAACTATGTTAGGGTCAGCTTTCGGGTTTTAACCCCTGACGCAAAAAGAAGGGGTGTTATAAGTATGACCTTGACCACTATGTGTGTGTGTGTAGTGTCACCTGTTTAAGTGCTCTTAAACAGGTGAACAGATTTCGATGCGGTTTTTTTTAAATTTGAAACTAGGGATTCTTGCGATATTTCTTAGACATGAATAATCAAAATCGGTTCAATGTTATCAGCTCTTTTGTGTTTTTAAATGTGACCTTTACTTTTTGCCGTTAGGGGGTTTTTTTTCTTAGTTCGTCTTAGTCATCTTATAGTTGGATGCAACTGAATATCAGTGTTTATCTCCACAACTCAGTGACTGGGTAATTTAAGATACACTTGCCGGTTAGTTTAACCAAGTATATCATATTGTCAGTTTCACAGATTAAATATCTACAAATCATAACCGGAACCGTTACCCGGCTAAACGTTAAACGGCTAAACGTTAACCGGCTAAACGTTAAGCCGTTGGCTCCTCCGTAGGAGTCATAGTATGTAATGACTGGTCACCCTTCCGCAGACCGAGTTTGTTAAATGTAGCTTAACCTTCGATCGACTAATGCGATAACTAATGACTAATAATTTCGCCACAAGCTCAATTTTATACACGTGTGCATCAATTCTAAATATTATGGATAATATCTACATTTACGAATGATTTTTGCTCGTTTGTTATTTTTTACTTATCTAACTCTGCTAATCTTTATTTGACCATGAATCAATTTTATTCTATACAATAAAACCAATTAAAATAAATTAAATAGGTATGTACCTACAGAAACCAGCACATTAACCTACCCCAATGTGTCAAATTTCTTTGACAGGTTTTCAACTTTATTTTAAACACAATAAGGCTCATGTTTAATTGGAAAAAATTTACAGTTTGGGGTAGGTGGATGTGCAAGTGTTAATTGTGTAAGTGAGTAGGGTGACAATAATTTCTTTTTACCCTCATTTTGTATACCGTCAACTGACCACACTTGACCACATTTTTTACTATTTTATCAAATAACTATGATAATGATAGACTTTTATTAGTTTCATATGATTTGTTTATGACCCATAATAAAGCAATAATTCATAGTAACTAAGTATCGAATTCTATAAAATACCTTGAAATTAGAGATCTAGACAAAGAAATATAGCAGAGGTCTAATTGACACCACTTTGGCATCTTGACCTTTAAATCAGTTTTCATGGATAAAATAATTGCATAATATTATTTCCTGTTCTAAGTCAATTTGGCAATTTGTCATCTTTCACACACCAGCAAAAACACGTCTTGTCACCATTCGACTTCGACGCGACATATTTTTTTAACCAACAGTGCTATCACAATGGAAAAAGAATAATTATGTGGCCAATGGTAATCATAAAAATCTAGGTACCTACTACTGTTAAAATTATATCAAACACTACCTTAAATCCTATACGTTAACAGGTTTTGTTCGTAAGGATCATTTATGATGGGCAAGTTGCCCTGTACCTATATGTCAAGTTGCTACAGTTTACCGGTACTCTGTTGGTGGCAATTCTGAGTGATGTTTTTAGATCCTTCGAGGTATATAGTCTAAGGTTCCTTCTGCCGATCCCGGTCACGGAAGTCACGTCACGAAAACTTGAGTGAAGGGAACTGTCAATGTCTAGCTAATGTATGGAAAGATATTTGCACGCGGTGATTTGACCAGGGGGGTCGAGTCTGCTATTGCAATCGTGTCTCAATGACCGGTCAATGATCGATTTTTGACGTATAACGTCAAACTTATGACACATTTCCCACACAAAAACTGTCAAAGTTGTCAAATATTCGATCAATGACCGGTCATTGAGACACGATCGCAATCGCAGACTCAAGCCCCAGAATCGCACTGCTGCTGTTGCAAAGTTATCATACCTCAGAAACTATTTTATTGTTTAAATGATAAATGATAAGTACTTATTTCGGTAAATAAGTTCTTACAAACACTTTTACATGTCATGTAATTTTTTTAACTAGAAGGTGAGGTCGGTGTTTCGCTATCTGGCTACTCTGAGAAGAAACACCGTAAGAAACTTACAGTCTATCAGACAGAGTCAGAGTTTGTCAGTTATTTTTTTTTTTTGGTTTAGTTTTTTAATCTTTCCTTTTTTATCTGTATTGCTGTTCTTTTGTGTTATGATCTGTGCGTCCAAATAAAATATTTTCTTTCTTCTTTCTTTCAGTCTCTTTTAAAGTCCAGACATAATCTTGGTCGGATCATGTGAGAACCATGCAGATTTGTGTCTGATAATGGTCTTTTGAGGAAAGAACCACACAGATATTATTATATGAGGGGACCAGATCAGTCCGTGCAAGCATTTGTCTGTAATCGGGATCTCAACTTGGAACTTGAGGAGCTCCACGTTCGTTTCATTAACCTTAGGTGTGTCGAATTGACCCTAACACGACCTGTTGCAAAGCCAACCGCAGCCGTACGATAAAAATCTATATTATGCCCTAGGCTATTTATATGCTATGCATGTCTAGCTCTAAATCGTGACAAGGCTATACAAACACGCGAAGCATGTCAAGGAAAATGTAGTTTTAGTCCTTGTGTTATATTCAAATGGGTAGAATTGATAAAATGCGGCTAAATGACCTACCATTGGCGCCTAGAATACTACGGGGCGACATCGACGTATGACCTAATGTCCTAATAAATTCTTCCAAGACTTGTTAATACTAAAATCACACACTGTATTTTTTAACATAATTATTGTTTTTCATTTGTATTTTATTAATTTCAAGATTATTACCTACTTTTTTTAATAATAATCAAATCAAATCAAAGTCATTTATTCAAATTAGGCTGAAGATCAGCACTTTCTGAACATCAAAATTACAAAAGACAGTCCCCCAAAAAACCCGCCCTTCGCCTCCATCAAAAATCTTTACCTACTTAATGGGCTAATTTTAGTTTTTAGTCACACCTAGATTACAAGAAAATATTCGACACATCTTTTTTTTTTTCACGTACAAAAAATAACGGCGATCATACATCGAGTCAAAATGTCGCATGACGTTAGTACAGACACCAGCACATCAAGTTACCCGAACCCAATGTTTTTCAACTTTATGTCAAACAGCATAAGGTTCATATTCAATTGGGAACACACATTAGGGTTACTTGATGTGCTGGCGTCTGTCTGTACATTTATCACGGGGTGATTTTAACAAAAAGTTTAAAAATAATAAAGATCTTCTTATGATGTTTCATTATTTTTAACCGACTTACAAAATAGGAGGAGGTTCTAATTCGGCTGTATTACAGTAAACAATAATGACTAAGTACTAGTGTTGGGAATTTATCCGGATAAATACTCAAAGTGGATAAATACTCATAAATATCCGTTTTTACTCGAGTATTTATCCAAAACGGCGGATAAATATTATACACGATTTTAGTAAGGGAAATTTTATATTTCTACGAAGAAAAGGATGAAATTAAGTAAAATTCTAAAACTTATCAAGAACTTTTAAAAAAACAAGCCTGTCTAACCTATGATTACACACAATAATAAAAAAATTGGGTAATACTTTCCTTTATGGGTCATTGATTTATGGATCGGAGAGGGGCTGGGGAGAGGGAGGGGGAGATGAGCTACTCCCCTGTCGGATTTCCACACCGCGGAGCCCCATGGTTATGGAGAAATTCATTGTTAAAGTTTGAGGTTTGGTTAAAACACTAATTTCCATTATTTTCACTCTAATTTCCATATATTTATGGGCCGGGGAGCGCGAGGGTGGCAGTGGCCTAAATCCTGTACCATTTCCAACCCGCGGAACCCCAAGGTTACGAAGATATACGTATTTTAAAATTGAAAAGTTAACATTTTGAAATTAGTTTCGGGTATTTTTCGGATAAGTTGAATAAAGCACCAGGAATATAATTATTCTTATACCCTTACCTGCCAAGATGTCGCCGGAACCGCTTGGCGGGGCTCCTACTTCTGGGTGGTTTAAAAAAATAACCACGAAGGAGGTGGAGAGGGGTCTGTGTTTGCTCACTCACTACGACCCCGCTACTTTTATTTTTTTTTAGTGGTGGAAAATCCTCATGGATGGCCCCCGCCCCGGGGAGGGTGGAGGGGTCTGTCAGACTTACTGACTAAAAACCACCCCGTGTTCCTTCTCACACCTGCGCCGGGGGTCACGGGAACAGAAGATACTTCCGCGACTCCCGACTGACTGCGACCCGAGGGCCTCGCCAAGTCAGCGAGGGGAGTGAGGTGTTAGAAAACCCTCGCAACGTCTAAGAGGGGCGCGCGTAAACACCACGCGCCGCCACCTCGGATCCATGTACATGGGGGCGGCGGACGTCCCGTGTCCGTCGCCCCTGAACCCATTCAGGGGGGCTGGAAGAGGGCGTTGTCCGCCATCTGCCTGCGCCCGGTACGTCTGCTGCGGGTCGGGTGAGTGGAGTTGCTCTCCCTCTCACTTTCCGCAGCCTCCATCTGCGAGACGACCGTTCCGCAGAAGGACACCACCGTGTCCCAGGACTCGACGCTGCCGGCCATCCTCTCGACCACGGCCGGCAGCGACAAGTCACTGCCTACTCCAGAGACGAGGGCACGGCACGGCTCCTCTCAAGTGGCACACTTTGCCAGCGTATGCCACGCCGTGTCCTCCCGACATTCGACAAAATGGTGATACCGGGCGTGTTATTTTCAATTTATATGGAAACTTTAAAAAAATGTGTTTCTCTTTATTATTTTATTATAACTGGGAGTCTCCGCAACTTAAAAAATTGTAAAAAACCTTCTGTTTATGAGTACTATCTACAAAAAAAAATGGACTTCCAACTATATGGCCCATAAAATAAAGTATAGCCCAAGCACGTGTAATTTTGCACAGATTTTATTACGTCTATGCAGAGGAGTCGTCGGAGGAACTTGTGGTTAAATTATAACATCCGCATGGGTTGATCGAAGGTTAAACTACGCTTGACGTGGTAGGTCCGTGGATGGATGACCATTTATTATATACCAAGACTCATCCGTGCCTCGGAAAGCACGTTAAGCCGTTGGTCCCAGCTGTCATTTGTAGATCTTTGACAGCCGTTAATTGTGGTCAGAAGTCCAAAGTCTGACAACCAGTTTAACCAAGGGGTATCATGTTACCCAGTTCACTGCCTTGCCTTGCCACTGGGTTGTTTAGGTCTGACAGACAGCTCCATGTAAAACACTGGTATTCAGCTGCATCCGGTGAAGCTGGAAGCCAACCCCAACATAGTTGGGAAAAGGCTAGGCAGATAATGACGTCTATGCAGAGTTTAATAAAATTGGTGAAAACTTCACATTTCAGTGCGTAATGAGCTAGCAAGAGTGTGCTGTGCAGTTTAGAGGCACAACTGTTGGCAAAAATGTTGTTAAACTTTTTTTACTAAGCTAGTTTAGTACTGCGCACAACACTATTAATTTGCTGGCTCATGACGCACTGAGATTTCAAAACACTCAAAACAAGGGACTCTTCAGTCTTTTGTAGGTTTCTAGCGTTATCAACAATAATAAAACTACACTTTTCTATTTATTTTTAGTAGTTCAATTATCCGCCGATTTTATTAAGTGTTTAAACCTTTAACAAAGAAAGGTTCAGCTTTTAAAACATACCTTGAAACGCTATAATCCAACTTCAAAATCACTTAAATGTCTCATAAAACTAGAACACTATCACCTCATAATAATTATTTTGTTGTTAAGAACGCACACGCGCGTGCGCTCTCTAAGACACATACCTGGGCACAGCGCAGGCGCGGTGGTGTGAGGGAAAAGGTAATAAAACAAAAGGAATGGGACAAAAGGAGGCCGGGATATAGTGCGGTGCGGTTAGAAACACGTTGCTTCGTCTTTACAATCAGAACTTGAAAAAGTAATAATGTACTAAGTATTTTCGAAAGCCTTAATAGTAAAACTAGCCTATCAATATAGAAAAAACATGCAAAATAATAAATATCCATCATTTTGGGTAAATATCGGATAAAAATGAGTAAAAACGAGTATTTATCCACTTTGGATAAATACTCGAGTATTTATCCTTCGAGTATTTATCCTTTGCCCATCACTACTAAGTACTACTAATTCAGGTCCACGGCCCGACGAACCATACCAAAAAAATAACATTTGGGTTGGTCGCATTGAGTAGGTATATCGGTATAACAAAAAAATAAATAAAATTGATACCTACGCGAATAAGGGTTTAGTTGCAGACCGCACTTTTCAAGTGACATCTGACAGATAGAGGTCATTGACGCTCCTATTCTCATTTGAAACGCATAGTAAGTAGATGCCGTGAGGCCTCAGTGAATTATCTCTCCAATACTTCCTTCATAACGGCCACGTGACACACTTTTCCGTGTCATCTGTAACGTCTCTCGTCGCCCCGTGAATATAATTAAATTGCCTCTAATTTAAATTTTCCTTCCCTACAGAAGTAGTAACTTAGATTCCTATATGTACCTCCATAAATTCAGGTTTTTTTTTCCTTTTTGATGAGCGTGGGTGTAAGTGCAACTGTTCTATAGAACGCTACTTGACTACGGTTCTTAAATATCCAGCCCATCCAAAGGTTGTCTGTAAGAGATCGCTTTTAGCGATAAGGCCGCCCATTGTTTCACCCTATGTAGCCCTTAAAGTTATAATTTGTAAGTTTTTATGGTATACAAAAAATATTATTCTTTTCTATTTACTAAGCTACTTATTTTGATTTGTTTAAATATCACTGCAGAGAAGCAATTCCCGTATTTTTTAGACCGCGTGCAATTAAATAAAAAACAATTACTTATCAAAATCAGACAACACTGTAAAAAGTTAATGCATGGTGACACATATAAATAAAACAAAAAAATGCTGAATGAAACTCAGAGGTTAAAGCCTTGTCAGTATTTTAACCAGCTGCAAACTTCGTTCCGCCTTTTTCCACAAAAATACCTAATGTCCTATTCTCAGACAGCTACTGAATATACACACAAAATTTCATAGGAATCGGTCAATCCATTTCGGAGGAGTATGTTATCTAACATTGTGACACGAGAATTTTATAATATGTAAGATATTATGCAAGTCTAATGATGCAGGGTATAGTCAAGGCCTTCCTAGGCCTTCTGCAGGAAGAACTATTGGCATTGCAGCTTTGAGTTGACCTGTCCCGACAGACAATATGTATGCATTAGTAGACCGCTCTCATCTAAGTACTAGTTAAACGAGGACGTGTAAAAGTGTTTGTAAACGACGTAGACAGACGTAGAGCTCCTCAAGTTCCGAGTTGAGCTCACGATAACTGACAAATGCTTGCACTGACAGATCTGGTCCACTCATATCTGTGTGGTTCTTTCCTCAAAAGACCATTATCAGACACAAATCTGCATGGTTCTTACATAATCTGACCACGATAATGTCTGGATTATAAAAGAGACCTCTGAGTTTCTTTCGGTGTTTCTCAGAGTAGTCAGATAGCGAAATACCGACCTGTTCTTTCTAAAAAAATGTCATGTAAAAGTGTTTATATGAACCCATAAAATTTACAGAAATAAATATTAAGTATTTTTAAAAACCTATTTACAGAAATAAATATAATTTTATCATTTTTGTCATCGTGTACCTCAATCCTATTTTATTCTGATCCCAGTCTCAATCTGTCAAAAATCAAATTTCATTACATTTTTAACATTGACTGTGGCCAAATACTTAGTACCTATATGACATACGAAGAAATGTCATAGAAAAACTGTCATCCCATGTCTCAGTAACGCCATCTAGAATAATATAGCAATATTGGAGCGGCAGAGGAGCGTACTAAACTAAACTCGTAGACTTGTGTAGACTAGGGCACAAGTAACGGACGAAAATTTTGTTTATGATGTCCTGCCTATACTAGTATTGAATGTCATTAACTGTGGCTGACAAGACATTGTAACTAGATTTTAACGTTTTTCGTTCAGGAAATTGTTTTCAAGTCATACATGTATACACGCACGCCAGTTCCGATTACTACACTCTTGACCTTTCTGAAGAATATCACCGAAAGTTTAAGTGAAGTTACGTACGACATTACCACTTACATATTATAATGCCTTTAAAATACTTTATTAGTTGCCTTTAATTCATCCTCTGAACGTGACCGAAGCATCTAGGCATTCTCCTTTCAATTTATGTCAAAAAGTTTTTTTTTGTAAGAATATTTTAGTAAAAAAACTCCAAATCCCAGTGTCAGTGTCACTAAACAGTATTTATCGACAATAAACCAATTTGAGGCGGTTACATCACTAAGCTCGCTAATGACACATGTAGGGTTGCGCCGCAAATATCATAAACCAATTAGTTTTATCGATTAGGTTATAGTTGCTTGGTTATCTTATCTTAAATGAAACATAGTCCATCAGAAGACAGAATCCTAACTAATATTGCTACAATTTCAATTCTTATGTACCTACTTTCTGTGTAACTTACGTAACTGAGAGATAAAATATCTTAAGAAAACCTTTCTTATCTATAAGTAAGTACTAATATTGTAAAGAGGTGTAGTTATTGAGTCTGTGAGACTCTAGGAAGCCACATTATTTGTTAGTGTGTTATGATTATATTAATTTCAAACGTATGAAGGTCCACCCTTCATACATTTGAAAACAATTCTAAAGGGAATGTTAAAGTTCTAAATCCACGCGGGAAGTAGTCGCGGCTGAAGTACTAGTAGTTAATTTACAAGTCTAAAATCGCCAAGCAGCCTTGAGCAAGCGTGGTGATCAATGCTCATGCCTTCTCTGTATGAGAAGAGGTCTTTGCCCTGCAGTGGGACAGTACCAGGCTGGTATATTTTAAAAAATAAACGGCTATTTATTAGTAACTACTTTTACACGATTGTGACACTAGTGGCTAAATAATAACCGCCCCACGGGTCTTTCAAAGGTTAAGCTACGTTAGACGAGCTTGGTCTTGACAAAAGTGACTATTCATTACAATATCAAGACCCCGTATCTCGGAAAAAAATCGTTAAGCCACGGGTACCGGCTTATTATTATTATTATTATTATTTATTACGTTTAATAAAAGTAAATCCAAAACTAGAGGACCCATATTTTTTGGTTTTTTGAAATTATGTACAGCTTGGCAAAAAAGTGTAGAAACGGAACTAAATTTTTGTCTGTTGGCAACAATTCCAAAATAATGACATTTCTTAATAAACAAAGTTAACGATTTCGTAAAATTTTAATTTCGACCACCAAACGTTAATTAATAAATGTAAAAAGTAAAGAATAATGAATAAAACCATTCGGAGTGCTGGCAGGGAGGTTATTTATAAGGTGTACAGGCGATGTCTGGCGGAACATGAGGCCCAAACTATTCTTTCTAAACTTCACAATGTTTACCAAAGAACCGCTAATAAGACAGGTACGTAAGAGTTTCTTTTGTTGATTTTAGTTGAATTAAGTGTTAATTGATGAATACAAAGCTATTTAATTTGCTTGCATAAAGAATAACCAGAGATTTGAAACAATAAATGTCGAGCACATAGCTTATGTTTACATTTTTTCTGCATTACTCTGGTATAGCGCGCTGAGATAAATTGATACTTTGGTGACTTGACTTTTAACTGAATGAAAACTCAATTTTTACTTAAATTATATTTTAAGTGCGATATCAAGGAAGATAATTATTTGTTCAAGCGTTTGCATTAGAAATGTAAAAGAAGTTGTCTTGCCATAGTCCAAATCTATTATTTAATTCAGGGAAATCTGTTATCGTTCTAAGCAAAATCGTGCTGGAAGGAGATAAACAAAATGGTATTTTCTACATCCAGCTTATAAACAGTATGTGATAAAAATGTTTTACTTTTAATATTGTTAGGGATAAATGAAAGATTTCGTCTTTACAGGAAACAGCTGAACGTGCATTTCAAGCTATTACCGAGGAGGATTGGAATAACTCGTGCTAACATGTAATAAAAATAGAAAAAGATTACTGGAAAAAAAAATAACTATGAACGAGGAAAATGGAGCGATTAGTAATAAATCTAACCGAACCCGAAAATGACTCAGATGAATAATTATATAAATAAAATATATTCCACAACTTTAATATTTAGATGAAGATTTACTGGAATAAAATATAGAAATTATGTAATACAATATAATGTTTTCTTTTTTTATAATTCCTAAACAATGTTGTGAACTCAGGAGTATTTACCCAATTTGTTATTTTTAGGTAAGTAATCAGTTGCGTGTCGAGAACACGTCCTTGTTCAATTAATTCATTACACCCCAAGAGGACACCGGTGTCCACGCTGTCATTCTCTTTCTCTTGTGTCTCTAATTGACACGATTGAAAGTGATTACTAACTGATTTAAAAAAATAATACATAATTACATTAATTTGTCTAAAAAACAGCTAAGTATCAAGACTAGGTTGGTACGTTATGCGGTTGCCACGGGTTGCCATACGAAGAGCACAGTGGCGCCTCCATTATTTTCTACTCTTTTTTGCCAAGCTGTACTTTTCATTCATAATTTTAACTTTGAAATTGGGTGCATTCTAAAAAGACGTAAGCGCCAAATGACGTCATTCATACGGTGGAATGGCGATAGGTTCATCCTTCACTTTACTGTGATACGTCAAAAAAAACTGTTACTTAGATGTTACTGTCATTTAGCAGTTCTCAATGTCACACATTGACTGACATACGATATGTCTTGTTTGACATTAGATATGTCTTGTTTGACATTAGATATGTCTTGTTTGACATTATGGTTTTCATCTTAAAAATTAGCTTGCTTACGCAAAGGTAACCACCTCATTCCACCGTATAAGTGACGTCATCGCATGTTTTTTGGTTTTTATTTGTTTTCTCAGAAATTAAGCAATAAAAAAAAATATTTGAACTCAGCATACAAAAATGAAGAAACGGTATTTTTGTTTTAGGGTCATGTCAATTTTGAAATGCTGTCAATTGGGCAAGGGCTGGCCAATAACGTTATTTCTCTTGCCTTTAAATCGAAAAGTTACACCAAACATAAAACTTCAACTCCTCAATGGTATAATCGAAAGAAAGATCAAAAAGGATAGTTTAAACAACCAAACATCAGTTCAAGACAGTCATTACCTAATTAAAAGCTAATTTTAACTGTTTCAACACGTGACGATCTATTCCATGCCTACTCCTTCGTCGCAGGCGCCGTTTTTAGATCCACAAAGACGATCGCTGTTTATTTATAATGCGTAGTCTTCATGTAAATTCTCTCATAACTTCGACCTATTATTTCTATAATGTGTCGTCGATAAATTCGGACTCTGCACTAGCTTATTCTCGCGTGTTTGCTCGGGTCGTTTTGAAACGACTTCTTAATAAAAAGAACGAGGTTTTATGTTCGACTGTATGTCTGTGGCTTTGGTTGTTTTGTTTGATTATATTTGAGTTATTTTACTCATTATTTTTGTGTTTAAAACATGGTTGTGGGTCTATTTTTTATGATTTTGTACCGTAGTTATATGAGTAACTTAATATGATATCTCGATTTTACAGAACCACATTTCACCAGGTATAGTTAAGTTCCAATACGGGCCTGTAAACGGGCACGACCCTGGACTTTGGCCTACTATTGAGTAGTAACAAAAATCCCAAAAACACTGCCCGACTCGGTAAACAAAACCAGGCTAGCATGAGGTACATAGCTTGTGCTTGCGACCACTAGACTAACGAGGCAGTCCAGTATACTGATTAAGCCTTAGGTGTTGGAAGCTTGAGTAAATAATGATTATTTGAAGTGATTTTTCCAATGCAAAAAAGAGATAAAGTTATTAATTTTGTATAGCTCCATCTCTCTCCCGCACTGAAAAAAAAAGATGGCGGAACACACAGACGTCAGTGAATAAATTAGGGACGTTTTTGTAAGCTGCTGTTAAATGTACGAGTAAATGGTTGTGTTGGTAGCTTCAGTGCATCAGTAAAAATGTAGTATTACTTTTTATAAATCAATAATTAAACTTACCCCGGAAAGACTACCTAGACAATTAGACATACACACAAAAATATTACAGTACAACAAACAATAGCTTTTTTAAGTAACAGTTTTATTTTAAACTGTTTAGCATAAACACAATCACACCTGCCAGTGTCTATTTGGAGCAAAAAGGTCTTTACAAAGCTCATCTAATAGTTCTATTCATTTTTACGGCAAATTCCAAATGGATTCCAGCTTGGTGCAATTAACAAAGTGACAACAATTAATGATTCCTACATAATCAAGCATCTAAGGATCATTTTGGTGCCTACAAACAGTAAAAAGATTATTTATTTGTGTGGGAAATTAGTAAAGCATATTAAGCGCGGGTTCTATGCGAAGTAAAGATCATAGCGAACGAACAATGCTATTTGTCATGCATCAAAACTAGGAAAAGAGATAGAAAAATAATAAGTAATGTATTTTTCTAATTTTACTTACGTTATTTAGGTGGTTTTTTTTTTAGTAAATGAATAGCTGTTAATGTGTTTACCTTTTGCAATTTTGTAAGTAAATTTTCAACAAAACTAAAATAAACAAAAATAAATAAAACAAAAAAGCTGACACTGTGAGTCTTTTTGTGAAGAAAATTTTCTGCTTAATTATGTTAGCCAACTCAATCTACTTCATTTTTGTCATTTTACAAATTTTTTAATTGTTTCTTTTCTAATTTTTCACGTGAATTATTATTAAATGTAAGCGTAAAGCGTTTGGCGAGTGTAAAAATGGCTTTTATTAGCTTTTTTATTTTATTTCTGTCAAAAGCCTAAAAGCTCGTGAGTTATTTTAGTTAGTTTTTGTTAAAAAAAAAAATAAAAAACAGTACTTACTCTGGCATTCCGCCTGTACAAGGGGGCTGAGACTTAGTGCCCATAATGCTGAAAATCCATGCTTGAATTAGTAAAAAAGAAAAAACATATAAAGAAAAACGAAAATACTACACAGTTATCTAAATAGTTAGAAGAGGTTACACAGTAAAAAGGCTCGACCTGTGAATAACTGAGATAGACAAAGTTTTTCCTTTTCATAGACTGGATGGCTGACATTTAAAAAGATTTATAAAAAAAAGTTAAACAATTAATACCTAAAATAAAAATAGTCCCTTTCACACATTAGCAATCCTTTTTTGTTGCTTCATGAATCATTAATTATTTACTGAACTGTGTATTTAATAAAAAAAAAAAACAGTAAATGTGAACACAAAAGATCAGTTATTCACAAGAAGAAAAATGTTTGAGTGTTTTTTTTGTTCACTTTTTTTTATTAAACATTATTTTTTTAGAAATTTTAGTTCGTCTATTGTGACTAAAATAATTATGACATGCAATTATTGCATTCCTCAAATCCAACATTTAACACGCATTCCTGTGGGCACTCAAACACAATACACTTATCGAGCTGCGAATACATCGATAATGTCTCATCACTGTTGGGTTTAGTCGATATTGTTATGTCACATCACTAAGAGCGTAAAAATGTTACAGAGTAGTTTTAATATTATACGTATTGTTTCTAAGTATACTAGAGATGCAGTTTTGATTTTCAATTGTATTTTTATAAGTTGATTTATAAAAGTAAATGCCAGTGTCAGGTCTAATGCATGGCTAGAGATTACTCTATATTTAGTACGATTGTCTTTGTTTCTTAGAGCATCAAGCTACTTACTACTTTTTAATTTATTTCTAACTGTAATTTATTGCTCATTACAATCTAATCTAATACAATTTTAATTTAATAATTAAAAAACAATATGCTTTTTTTGTCTATTTTGTATCCAGTATTAATTCAATTTATAAAATAATTATTTAAATGTAATGTATTGTCAAATTGTATAATTATAATAAAGTCTATATAATTTGTACCTGTAAAAGATCTTGTTAATATGTCGTTGGTGTTCCTCATAATAACAAATAAATAAATATTTTTTACGTTCAAAAAGTTTTTGCCGATCCACAGCCTAATTTGAGTTACACACAGCTAACTTTTGATAGTGATTTTTTGACAGAAGAAATGCCTAGTGTGGGCGACGTTTCTTTTTAAAGTAAGAACTGAGTTTATGTTTAGACGTTCTTTGTACAAAAGAGAATACTAGTAAGGTGACCTCAGAGTCGGAAGTTAGAAGGCAGTTGAGTCACTGTTACCGCGATATCGCGCGGTGTTCATTGATTAGGTAAGCTTATCTTGGCTTTAATAAGGTCAATATTGTCGCTAGCCAGGCAGTGGTGCGCAAGAACGGGCATTTATTAAGTTCAGAGTTTAGTCTTCTTTTCGTTACGTTTGTGACTAACCTGAAAGGGTGGAATGACCACAATAAAATCCGATTTTGTCTAAAGAAGAAGCGACAAAGCGACAGGTTGTAGAAAAACATATTCTGTTTTGAGCACGACAATGTCGAGAATGGAGACAAGAAATGTGTAGATTCTTCAGTGGACAATAGGTATCGAGCAAAATTTCTTCTACACCACTTATTTTTAATTTGTACAAATACTTAAAGGGCTCATTCTAGACGGTCTTCTCATTATATATGTAAAGTGTTAATAAATAATATTCGTATACAGCAAAGATAATAGCGTTTGTTTATATCCCAAAAAGTCACCCAATTTAAGGAAATATTGTACAGGCTATTCATGACATAGTAGTATTCAATATTCATTAATCGTCATCTCTTGCTCACGTTCGCGTGATTTCGCTCAAGCATGCCCCACCTCCAACAGCTGTTTTCGTTATTTAAGTTTAATAGTTAGTGTAGTAATTTCGAAATCTGACCAACATAATGTCTGGACTTTAAAAGCGACTGTGAACTCTGAAGTTTTTTTCGGTGTTTCTTAGCAGACTACTCTGAGAAGAAACTGACTGATCACAGTCCATTATAAAGTCTTTCAAAACACTACCTTCGTCATCATGTGTTTAAGTTTCATTCTGATAGGTTACTTACGCGATAGCCTCAGAGGTTATAACACCAAAGTGATGTGACACAGACTAAAGACGCAATATATATCGATATGTTCGCAGCTGTCAACACGACACTGATCTAACAACGGGTACTCTATGGTACACAACACTTGTGACATTTTGTTTTTTTTTTTCGGTACTTCGTCGCATATTACCAGTCCGTATGCAGGAGTTGGATTTAACTTGGTCCACCCCAAACCACGACATCAGCAAAACTGGAAAAATAAAAGGCTAATTAGTACGTTAGTTTTAGTTCGTATGTGGTGAGATAGATGTCGCTATAGCGTGTGACATAATACTTTGTCCACGAAATTCAGTCAGTGTCATGCTGTATGTTGAACAAAATATGATAAGCAATCGTCACACACGACGTATGTGTTTACGTAACACACGACGTGTGTGTTTACAGACTTATAATCATTTAAATCATTAAGACAACCCTTTAAGCGCATATAATCCTATTAAATGATTATTTCACGAAAATGTCATATAATGGGAATAAATTAACTTATATGGTTGTTTTGTGATTTTAATTATTATAACTCAGATGAGCCATATTGGTTACAGTAGTGAATCATAGGTATTTTAATCAACAATAATCCAAAAGACCATTTGAATTTCGTGGCCACCCTACCCCTTACTTAATCTAATGACCGCCACAGACTAGTCATGTAGATATGACAAAAAAATGACCAACAAGCCACGTGTCATTGCTTCATGACAACTTTCAGAGCTGAGGGCACCATTTTGCTTTTTGACGAGGCGATCAAGAGATTAATACAAACAATCAAATATCTATAATAATTAACTAGTACCTCTAGACCCGGCCACGCGTTATGCTGTGGCTCAGAAGTTAACTTACACTGCCGTCAGCTAGAAAGATTATGGAAGTTATTTTGGGAAAACATTTTAAATTGTAAAAAAATCATATTTTTTTTAATTAACTATACCTATACCCAGATATAATTTATCCTACGTATCCTTATTAAATAAGTTTTGTTCAATAGGCTAGTTGAATTTTTTTTAGTTTTTACCCCTTATCTAGATTACTAGAAAATATTCGACACGGTATTTTTTCTTTTTTCACGTAAGTTCAACTTCAACTCTTCTCTATGGCATTTGTGGAAGAGAGACACCACAATTTTGCCAATAACACGTACTTAGGTACTGATAGACCATCAAACGCTGGAGATTAAATTAGTAATTCTTGTTGATCTCAGAAGAGTGAACAGATAATTTTTATTAAGTAACCAAAAAAAAAACATTTATAACCTTATTCTGCACAGATATGTCAGTGTTGTAAGAGAGAAAAAAAAGGGGGGAGATGATGAAATTCACGTAAGTTACCAAAAAATTACAGCGATACATCGAGTCGAATTGTCGCATGACGTCACTAGTTTTATACTGAAGTATGACGTCTCAATCTAAAGCCAGGATCAACTGAAGAATCGACACATTTCTGCTCTTCACTCTTGACATGTGTCTTGCTGAAGATGGAAGAAATGTAACTACAATTTGTCACTTTGTTGATTCTTCTGTAAACTATGGTCTACAATATCGAGCATTATAATCTTCTTTATCGACAGCAATGCTCTGTCTGTCTGTTCTTATGTAGAGAAATCCGTTTTACAATGATCATGGGACGTGTGCAGAACGCTAAAACGGTATATTTTCGTTTTTTAGACTGGTTGTCACTTTGTCAGACTTTCTGGGTACAGTACCATGAGCTGCACTGGCTAATCCCGACAAACCTACAGACTTAATATTAGTTAGGAAGTAAGATGACAGTTTCAATGAAAATTCATGGGTCGGAGTAATATTATAAGGTGGCAAACTGCCAAAAAATTAAATTGGGAGTTCAAGCATTTTCTCAGATTATTAAACTACTAGCTCCTGCCCGCGACTTTGTCGGCGTGGAATAGTTACAGGAAACCAAAGAGATTTAAAATACTATAGAGCGGGCATGTCAAGAAAATGTCATAGAAAAACTTTGATCCCATGTCTCAGTAACGCCATCTAGAATAATATATGAATATTGGAGCGGCAGCGGAGCGTACTTACTACAAAAAACTCATAGACTTGTATCCAGCAGGACACACTTTTTCGGACAAAAATTTTGTTCGTAATGTCCGGTCTATAGGTATTGAATGTCTTTGCAGGAAACAAAAAACCCTCGATTTCAAAACATTCTTCATTGGCACTCCGCTCCTTTCAGTCTTAGCGCAATGATATAGCCTTACTCAATAAATGGGCTATCTAACACTGAAAGAATTTTTCAAATCGGTCTAGCAGTTCCTGAGATTAGCGCACACAAACAAACTCTTCAGTTTTATAATATTAGAATAGATTCCAAACTATATTAACAGACTGCCTCACTTGTCTAGTGATCACCAGCGCTATAAAGATAACATGTTTTAAACAAATAAAACAAAAACCGAATGAGCACCTCTTTTTAACCGACTTTCAAAAAAGGAGGAGGTTCTATGTTCGTGTGTACATGTATTTTCTGATTTCTCCCCCATTTGTGGACCGATTCTCAAAATTCTTTTTTTGTTTGAAAGAGTATACTCCTGAGGTGGTCCCATTTTAATTTGGTGAAGATCTGGTGCTGATCTTCGGAGATATACAACGGAACTCTTCAAAAATAGACGGCAAATCTGTCGTGATTGCTGGAATCGCATGGATGTTTATTGTTTATACTACATCATGACGTATCATCACGCCTGTATGCTCTGAGGGGTACGCAGGTGGGTACAATTTACCTAGATTTCGTCAGTTAGGTATGTTAATTTTAATTTATTAGGGATTAGTGGAAAACCTTATTATCATGACATGTTTTGTTAACAATTAAGAATATAAAATAAATTCATGGCAAATATTTTTATGGCAACAACTAAAAATGGAAAAATAAAAACCTTTTTTGCAAAAAATAAAACCGACTTCAAAAAAAACACTAAACGGTGTAAAATAACTCTAAATTCGGAAGTCGGTGGCCCATCATGAGTAAGACAAACCCACCAAAGCCACAGACTTCCGAATTTAGAGTTATTTTACACCGTTTATTTTGAAGACGGTTTTATTTTTTGCAAAAAAGGTTTTCGTAAGTCGGTTACGTCACGTAATGTAAAGACAAAACACTTATTAAGACATTTTAAGTAAATTTTGGCATGCGATTCATAGTTATTTGCGCAAACGACTCTTTATAATAACGTTCGTATGTTACGTCAGAACTTTGAGTATGAATATAATTTACTAAAGATTATTTTGGGGACATAGGTGATATATTTAATGAAGGACACCGTTCTACATCCACGAATTTAGACTTCTTAGCATTAAATATTATAATAGAAGAATATGTGTGCATCTGTGTTTAAATAACAGCTGAACGGGCCAATTGAAGGTTAAGCGTCGCTTGAAGAGGTCACTCCGTGGATGGGTGACCATTCATTACATATCAAAGACTTCTACGTGCCTCGGAAAGCAAAAAGGGATGAATGTAAACGAAGCGAAAGAAGTATGTAAGAAACGTAGCAGATAATGCTCTGTAGTTTCTGCCTACCCCTACGGAAAGAGGCGTGAGTTTATGTCAATGAATCTTACATGGGTAACAGAAAAAAAATCTATAAAGGTAAATACTATGCGTTTCAAATGAGAATAGGAACGTCAATGACCTCTATCTGACAGATGTCACTTGAAAAGTACGGTCTGCAACGAAACCTTTTCGTGTATCAATTTTTTTTTTCTGTTTTACCGAGTCGCAGTTATTCAAAATGAAAAAAACCGTCTTAAATTAATTACTTAGTCCTGTGGAGTGCTTACTGTTAGTCGTTATTTTTGTTATGCGGTTGTTTGTGTTGATATTGGTTTTGGTTTTTGTATCGCTGACTGCTCGAAAATGAGTAAACGAGGCGCTGTTTTGCATTAGAGGGCTCAAGAGATGATCTGTAGTATCTACTAATATTATAAAGAAAAAAGATTTGTTTGTTTGTATTTAACGGGTTTTTTTGTTTGTTTGTATTAGCAGTATTAGGCTCCGAAACTACTGGACCGATTTGCAAAATTCTTTCACCGTTGGGAAGCTACTCTATCCTCGGGTGACATAGGGTACTTTCTATTCTGTATTCCCACGGGTACGGAAATTACGCGGGTGAAACCGCGTGACATCTGCTAGTCTCCAATAGACAAATACTTTGAGAGCGAAAATCAGCACATTTTACAAAATTATTCGTTCATGATTCGTTATTAAATTATATTTAGAAATATCTTGTTTTGCTAATGTTACCCAATTTATTCGAATTTATTATTTATTTAATACAGTACTTCAAGCACACTAATGTACAGAGGCGGACTTAATGCCAGGGGCATTTTCTACCAGACAACCTTTAGGTGATGCAAAAAATAGCAGTGGTAGGTGCAACATTGCATTTTTTTTTTTCAATCTTTTGTGGTGTGAATTGACAGCAATGACGTCACAACAAACTATTCTCATTTTAAACGCATAGTACTGCGCTTTGTTTTGTCTATGGTAAGACTTACAATTAATATGGATAGTTTTAATGCTAACCGTAAAATAGGTAAATGCAAGAAATGTCAAAAGATTCAGAATATTACAGAAAGAGAAAATAAATATGTAGGTACTTATGTTTGTATAGTTCGTTTAAACGTTTCGTTTGGGTCAAAAAATCTTGGTGCCTAATTAGTGACACAGATTATACTAATTTTGATTCCACTAACACGCGGCCTAGCGTACATAATTTTTGAAAGATTGACAGCATTGTTTAATTCTCTGACATCTATAATACGTATAGGTAATTAACATAATTGTTTGGAGAACTTAAAAAGGCATGAACGTATGTCAGTTCTCTAAATAGAGATGTTCTCGGACTGTTCATAGTACCTACATCAGTCAATCAGCTATACTTAGATAATAAGTGTGTGGTTTTCATAATAGACTATCAGTATGTCGCGACTTCGTTCAAGAAAAAACTCTTTTGCAAAAAATAATACCGTCTTCAAAAAAAACAAAGAAAAACACGAAAAAGTTAAAAATAAATAGCTTCAGAAGCCGGTGACAAAAACACCGAATCAATCAAACAAAGTTCTGAACTTTATTTGATTGATTTGGTGTTTTGGTCACCGGGGGGTTTTATAATTTTTTAATTTATTTTTATTTCAAAACTTTTAAACTTGCTTTTTTTAAATTTTAAGTCACACATGTGTCTCTAAGTAAAGTTAATAACCGTAGACGACTAAAAGCGCAACGGCATCTAACACATAAATAAATAGCTGACAACATTGAAACAGCTCAGCCGATTGTGATGAATTATGTTAAAACTGCATCTAAATCGGTTGACCCGTTTAAGCGCTACGGTGCCACAGACAGACTGACAGAAACACACACACATGTAGTGGTCAACCTTATAACACCCCTATTTTTGCGTCGGGGGATAAAAATAGAACGAGGCTTGTAAAGTATGAATATTCGTATACACGCGGCAAATTGTGAAGAGGCCGGGGTAGGTACATAGAGCAAGGAAGGTTCATCCGCCATCATGTGACGAGAACGAGATAACGTGTGTAAGTGACAACATAACTTATCTACATTAATAAAGGAATAAAGGAAAAAAAATATATTTTTGCATGGTTGTAATGAATAAACTCAAAAAAATACAGTGTCGATTTCAAAAATTCTTTCACCCTTGGAAAGCTATACATTCACTCTAAGTAACATAGGCTACTTTTTACACGATGTTTTACTTTACCGTTTTTGAAGCAAGTGATAATACCATACGCACATTAATCAAAAAATTCAGAGATGCGTGCCTTGGGTTCGAATTCGAGACCTTTGCTTGGCAATCTACCAGTCACACCACTAGGCTCAACATCGTCATCACTGCTGCAACAGCAGTGATGACGATGTTGAGCCTAGTGCAGTTGCAGTACAGTGTGGCAGTAACAGACTGCAATTATAAGTCTATAAAAAAAGTGTAAACAACTTGTCTATGTTTTATTTTTGTTCCATTCATTGTCCCAACGTTCTATTTCGGGCCGTGTTGACGATATAGAAACTTGAGCGGAGGTCAGCGCTCGACTTAGATCAGATCAAGTTGGCGCGGCTTAGATTTCGATGGGTACCTGGTCATCTGGCTTGGATATATTGTGTTTGTGTAAGGGGTTAATTAGGTATTATGTTAAGATAAAAGCGCCAAGTAGCCGTGAGTAATTTATACTAATATTACGAGTATAAAGCTGAGGAGTTTAATTGCTTGAAGGCGCTATCTGAGGAACTACTGGTCTGGTTTGAAGAATTCTTTCAGTGCCATAGACTACCTATCAAGGCAGGCTATAGGCTATATATCATTACACTAAGAATAATAGGAGCGGAGCACCAATGAAGAGACAAACAACGGTAGGTGCAATTCAGTAAGAAATAGAAAGAGAAAAAATAAATAAAGATAATATAATAATAGGTACTATTTACACAAGTACTAAAGCTGTACCCTGCCACGCTTCGCTGTGGCACATTGTGATTGCATGGTTAACAAAAAAAAGAAAAAAACCTGAGAGTTATATATTTATCGAAGTTATATAGTTAGTTATATTATTTGTTATATACAAAAAACCACACTCAACAAAAATAATCGTCGCGACACCACTGTTCAATGCGAAATAGGTACATATTATTGTAATAAAGACGAAACGAAACTAATCTATGAGAGAGAGAGAGAGAGACAGACAGAGAAACATAAATTTATGTCTTAAAAGTTACAACTCCCGGTCTTAATCCTCTCTCTCTCTCCCTCCCTCCCCGCCCTTCTCATTTGTAAGTAATAATTATCATAAACTATAAATTTATAGGTACCTATACTAACCAGTTAAATTAAAAGGTAACTACTAATGCATAACAATAACATGTTGACGGTATATGATATAAATGAATATCCGAATATAGGTATTTAGTCCATCACTTAGATTATAAAAAAAATATACCTACATAAGTATTTTTTTGCTTTTTTAATTAATGGAAAGCTACCTACTTGATTAAGCGCATTTAAATTGACTATTCAGTATAAACTTTACGGGATAGTGACATGCACCATTTTGACTCAATGTATCTCCGTTATTTTTTGATTACGTGAAAAAAGAAAAAAATGTTCCGAATATTTTTTAATAATCTAGATGAGGGACTAAAACAAAATTTAGTCCATTAGCGTATTATGCATGCATATTGATATTGCTTTTGCTATATATCGATATGTATAGATCAAATTATACAGGGTTATTTTTCAATGACCGGCCAAATTTTCACAGGGTGTTACCCATGAATATGAGCAACTTTCCCTATTACGAAAAAAAAATCAGCTGTTACATACAAAAGTTACACCTTCTCGACTAAAATGTATGAAACAGCTGATTTTTTTTTCGTGATTTCAGAGTCAGCCCCATAGTGAAAGTTGTTCATATTTATGGGTAGAACACCCAGTGAAAATTTGGCCGGTCATTGAAAAATAACCCTGTATAACAATTACATCCCAGTTTCAGGAACGAAAATGATCGCAAAATTAATGTAGCAAATTGTCAAGCGCGCGTTAACTGCCGTGATTGGTTGAATGAATTTTCAACAGCCAATCGCGTCGCTTGACTTGCCTTTCATTTTAGACGCGTCAATCAATCATTTATTTATTTATTTCTAGAGATGGTCTCTATATTTAAACCTCAATTTACTACAATTATTTGTTAATCTAGTAACACTGTGTTTTACGTTAAGAATCATGTAGGTATTTCTATCGGCGTATTAAATATTAAATATTCTCATTAAAAAAAAAAAACAAAATAAAAATACACTACTTAAATTCTATTATTAATCATTAGAAAAAAGAGGCAAGACGCAAAACATTTTATTTTAAACATAAGTAAATTAAAACATTTTTTATTCAAATTGTTTTATTTTAAATTTAGAAGAACAAAAGTGAAACTAAGAACGTTCCATGTATTGTTCATCCATCCCTGCTTCATTGAGGTTTTTATCATCGACAATGTAATTTTCTACTAAAATAAAATAATACCTATAACTAAATGAAATCCACATTATTTCTTAAAATAAATTGTTGCAATCGTTACAACTACTCGTAAGTGCTAAAAGCTGCTGTGAAAATAGATTATAATAAATTCGGCGTCTATCGTACCTATGGGTATGTTAAAAAAAAATCATTTAATATTGTACTCTCCTAGCGTACCTACTAAACTAGACTCATCGACATGTGTCCTCCAGGACACTTGTATCGGAGAAAAATTTTGTTTACTATGTCCCGTTTATACCTAGTAGGTAAGTTAGTATTGAATGTCTTTGATTTTCGATAGATCTAATCTAATGAGATTATTATTCCTTTAAAAGTAGGTAAATTAGTTACTTCTTTTGTTTAAAATATCTTTGATAAGGACGGAAATCAAGATTTTATACAGTTTAAAGTAAAAAGAACATTAAATTCGGAAATACCTAAAAAAAGCCAATCAAATAGATCCAGAATCACGTAGAGAATTATAGAAACACAAGTAGATTAAGTACCTATATTTAAAAACATTAAGAAAACAGACGGTCAAGAGGGTTCCTTTTTTACGTTTTGAGTTACGGAACCCTAAAAATGATAACAAAATTAACAGCCCGTAGGAAATACTTACATTAAAGTTAGTACTTAGGTAAGTATAAAACAATCAATCATATTTAGGTATATAATTCACTAAAATAACTATATTATGGTGAGTAGTACTAGTTTTCGTGATGTAAATCATGGGCGCAGAAGAAAATCGACCTTAAGCTTATTAATTATAAGGAAGTCTTACCTGGCACAGGAAATATCCAGCGCATCTTTTCTATTTCTTTTCTTCCGTCCTGCTTGTATGGATTTCAGCTCGACTTTTTTTTCATTGCCACTTCAATTTTATCTTATTATTATTTTAATCGTAAGTTTTATAAACTAAATAATTATGTTTGCATAACAAAAGATAAGTCTTTATTACATATGCAGGTCATTTAGTTGAAACAAATAAGATAAACTAAGTAATTGTAAATTTTTGTTATGAATTGAGTGTAGCAAGTTTTAAAAAAACATTTCCCAAGATTTCAAACGGGCATTTGGCTTTTTAATGTTATTTTTTGCTTAGGTAGGTACCTACAGAACAATGAATAATTTG
Organism: Euplexia lucipara; assembly: GCA_921972225.1. Taxonomy (NCBI): domain Eukaryota; kingdom Metazoa; phylum Arthropoda; class Insecta; order Lepidoptera; family Noctuidae; genus Euplexia; species Euplexia lucipara. Next base: position 11,707,624 of record OV179169.1, on the reverse strand, counting down.
TATTTATTTACATGGTTTATCATCAAAAATCTAACTGGAACAGTGCTAGTTAAATCCTTTTGAGGAATTATGTTCTTTAAATTCACTTCGAGAAAGAAATAACGATAACTAATAGTTAATGAATTCAGCACTGAGCACTTTTTTTTTACTGCAAAGCGTTTTATATAATAACATAAAGTATTCTCAGTATTAGTATAATAACGTAAAAATGGAAAAAAACATGGCTGAAAACAGTATTTGGTAAGATTTATGGCATTTTCACAAAAAAAATCGTGCGTGAATTAGGTAAATAGTTCAGCGCCATCTATGACATTTTAGAACAACTAACGCATTCACTAACAACTACATAATTTTAAATTTTGACACTGCAGTTGTCATCTTTCATTCGGATATTTCCAAATTATGCCACTAAATGGCGGGAATTGCCGTCATTTATAACCATTGTACGTGTTTTCGTGATTTAGTGGCACTGCGGAATTTTAATTTTGCAAGGATTTATGTATTTACGTAAGTCTGCGTACGTTGGTCTCTTTAATAAATGATTTAATTGATAGTAACGTTAATGAATTGGTTAAATGTGTGTGCTGTCGCAGTATAATCATTGTGACATTAGTGTGTGGGACCTGAAAAAATCGTACTACAGCACGCGGGACAATGCGCGCACATTATTGATTTTACGTACCGCTCATTCCACGATTATTATTTACCAAAAAACACTGTAGGATTATTCATTTAAGGCGTTCACAGTATAACACAAAAGACACTTATTATTCACTGGAATAATATATGTTTATTTGCAGCCACGAAAAAAATAAACTGTCAACATAGAAAAATAATAGAAAAGGTTTTTATAATTACGGTTTTTTGTCAGAAAATAATAATAATTTGATTTATGATATTTTTTACCTACCAATTAACATTATGATAGCCGTTTACGTGAAAAAATAAACACTAATCACTGTTACCTAATTAACTTATGTTATAAATATGGTATAATCATAATTAAATGTGTTTTTTGTTGTATTTTTCTATGTTTTATAACGTTATGCGTGAATGCAGCGATTTTAAGCCCATTTTACGAGGGACACGCCGACTAGACAGCGCGCGGCGAACTCACTGGCGGGGCTGCCAGCCTATTTTCAAAGTTACGCAATACGCAAGGAGGAAAAAATATTACCGAAGCTATTAAAGCGTAACATATAACTGTCAGAGTTCCAGAAATAAACCCTTTGGGGGGTTATTTATCTTTTTATAGTGTGGTTGTATCTATTTTTAATCGTTTCAGATGACTTTGCAGTGTAAGGTGTACCTATAGCCTTTGAATGACGCATTATGTTTAAATATTCCATTAATACATAATAGAAGAGGGGTGGGTCGGCTTTAGTGTTTCTTGTAAGTTGCTCAATTTAATTATTACTATGCATGGGCATAAGGCCGCTTCTGGTAGAGCTCTCTCATTTGGAATGAGGCATTCGAAATGTTTCTTATTTTTTGTATAAGAAATTTATCAAATTTTATTTTAATCAAGAAATTATGAGTAATGAAGTAAACCTCTAACAAAGTCGTAGGTACCTACATTGTATTGCGAAAAGCGTATATTTTCGTATAATATAGAAATAAATAAGTACTAACAGTTTTCAACAATATTTTTTTGGCATTTTTTTAACTGAATCTTTTTTTTCATAAGCCGTCACCTCACATCTTTGAAACCGACACAAGTGATCATAAGAAATTTGCATTAGAAAATACAGAAATACGATTACCATATTATTTTCGTATTAGATTTCCCCAAAATCACGCAATGTTTGCAATCTGGCAACCCAGTCACTCCGGCATTGGGTCTGTATTACTGCTATGCGGAAAACGGGAAACGCTCGCATTTTAGGCCTTATAGTATAAAATAAGACAATTTTCTTATACAAATTGTCGAAACAATTATTAGTATTTTATCATTAACATATCTTTTTAAAATAAGTTTCAAAGACGTTGAAATATCATAATCTGTTTTTCTACATCATTTAAATACATTTCAAAGTAGGTAATAAATTGCAAGAAAACCGTTTATGAAGGCATCTCTGTGTTTATAATTAGTAGGTTTTCGTTTTTAATTACTAGTTTCATAAATGTTCAACAGAAATTTAACTGAAACGTTTTCATTTTCTTCATGTCAAGAATAAAAAAAACAAACCAAACTACGTATTTTTGTTTTGATGAAAGCGCCATCTAACGGTGGAAATGCAAACTGTCTCTTCCTCCAACGAAGGAAAATTTTCACGTTAAACGCTCCGTACATTTTCACGGTGTAGGACAGGGTAGATGTTTAGTTATTTGTTATAAGACGCTAGATGGCGCTTATTGTTTTATAAAACTGCCCTACTTTAGGAACGTTTTTCTGTGCCGTGGGTGTGTATCTGATTTTATTTTGTTAAAAGAAATATTCACATACACATAGCCAGACCAAAAACAACTACCTATAATCCATATAAATATTTATTCCGAACGGGAATCGATCCCACGACGCGAAGCGTAGTACGATTTTAAAAGAGGTTTTATAGCCCATTGGCTGTAGTTCTGCATTTTTGGTATGTCGTATGGGTCTGATGAAGAAAGGTTACCTACTGAAAATAGTTTGTAGTACAATTATTTAGCTTTTATTTGAGCCCAAAACGAAGTTGCGAAAAATATTCATATTCATATTCATATCTTTATTTGCATTCCATAATGTGTTGAGATCTTACAATGGGCTATAATGTCAATCATCATTCGCAAAAATGCATAGTTTTGGCCCTAGAGAGCAAATAATGAAATAAGTCTCAAAATTATGAAGTTTTTCTTGATTTTCTCAATTTCCACAAGTTTTTCGAAGTTGTAAATTGGTACTCACACAACAGACCCAATACAAAATACGAAAACAGCAGAATTACATCACGCTTTGCGAATTTAGCCTTTTTTTTGTCTATTTATTACAATTCTCTAATATGTACGAGATATCGAGAGAGCGCTTTCCCGTGCTTCTCGATGGCCTTACTCCAGATGTGAATGGCGTACTCTAGAAGATTCCCTGTAGACCGATTTCGACGAAAGCCGTATCGACGATCACTGAGGATTTCATTAGCTTCTAAGGTTCGATTCCCACCCAAGACAAATAAATGTTTGTGTAATGAGCACGATTATTCCCACAACGGTGGATCCGCGCTTGGTTGAGTATTGTAATTAGATTGATCACGTAGTTTCATTTTATATCTAACTAGCAGGCGTCATGCGGTTTCACCAGCGCAGTTTCCGTTCCCGTGGGAGTACAGGGATAAAAAGTAGCCTATGTCACCCGGGGATAGACACAGCTTTCCAACGGAGAAAGAATTTTTCAAATCGGTGCAGTGTTTCGGAGCCTATTCAATGCAAACAAACGAACAAAGAAACATTTCCTCTTTATAATAATATATTAGCATAGACTAGCAGCCCCGGCAAACTTTATTCCGCCAAAGAATCAATTTATTATATTTTATGTTACCTCCTTAGTTTTAGCTTAGGACTTATCAAATGTAAAATTGTCACCTGAAAAACAAAGAGATTTAAAATACTATAGCGCGGGCATGTCAAGGAAATGTCATAGAAAAACTTTGATCCCTTGTCTCATTAACGCCATCTAGAATAACATATGAATATTGGAGTGGCAGCGGAGCGTACTACAAAAAACTCATAGACTTGTATCCGGCAGGACACACTTTTTCGGACGAAAATTTTGTTCGTGATGTCCGGTCTATGGGTATTGAATGTCTTTGCCTGTGAAAAAGGACTGGGGAAGACATTTGTTATCTGTCATTATCATCAGAAATGGCGCTGCATTTTAAAATAATTAATAGTCGTTAAGTTTAACTTTCTAATATTCCGCTCAAGTTTCTTATTTTTTTCTTTCTTAAGAACCTTCCCCTGACAATAACAAGCACAACAAAAATAAAAGAATTAGCGAAATTGGCCCAGCCGTTGACGCGTGATGGAAAAGAAAGATAGGGACCAAGCAAAGACATTGAATACCTATAGACCGGACATCAAGATCTAAACTTTCGTCCGAAACTTGTGTCCTTCTTGGACACAAGTCTATGAGTTTTTTTAGTACGCTCCGCTGCCGCTCCAAATGAATACATTATTCTAGATGGCGTTACTGAGACATGGGATCAAAGTTTTTCTATGACATTTCCTTGACATGCCCGCTCTATTGTATTTAAATCTCTTCGGAAAATAGGGATCCATTTTTAACCGACTTCAGACTTCATTCGATCGGAATTTTTATTAGTAAAATAGATTTAAACTAGAAGTTAGTAAAAAATAAAACAAAAACGATAAAGGCTTAAAAATCATTTATATTCATAACTATCGTACATTAATAATCAATAATTATTAATTATAAATTTAAATACAGTAAGTAATTACGGGTATTTGACACTGCGTCACTTGCACTCCAAGCGTTATTTATAATATTTTAAATGCACTTCTTACACATAATTACGTCACATAGTGTTAAATTATGATGATACTATTTACTAACAAATTACCAAATTTTTTTTACTAATATTTATAAAACAAAAAAAAATTAAACATTTTTTTTTAAAAAAAGGGCATTACTAAGTCATCTCTCGGTGATTTTTTAGTAAACAGTCTCACGTATCGTTGCTTCATAAATTTTTCAACTAAACCAGTAGTTTTTCAATTAAATAACAATAACGTAACAGGACAATTAATCGATGAAGGAATGATATTCCAATGTTTAGGAATGTTTTCGTATATTTTTTTGTCTCTGATTAGCTGAAAAAATCCCAAGTACCAGATAAATTTACTCTTAAAAAGGTCAGATCGTAAGCGCAATTAGCCTGTGGCGTTCAAGTTAAGAATAAAAAACAATACCATTAAAAAAAACAGAAAATAGACACACTCAGGATTCTATTTTTTTTTTAATGGTATTGCTGTTTTTTTACCCTACATATCAGGCAAAATTAATAAGAGCGCGGCATTAAATTTACAATTTCACTCTACAACAAAACATTACAATTTAAATGTAAATAAACCAACACTTTATATGGCATTATCTTAAGAACAGTTCTATGAAAAATACACATAAAAACCAACCTACCAATTATAAAAATACTTGGGAATAACAATTCAGTGCAACGATACAAAACACACACTATGTAACGTGCAACAGACAGACTTCAGTGTTTTAAAACATATAGTGTGTAAAGCTGTGTGCAGGCGTGTGTGGCGTAACAATGTCCTTTTAACGTAAAACAAAAAATTGACTAATTGCAGACAGGGGGAATGGGCTGCAAGCATTTTATTTAGCTGTGTAGTGAATACAGGATGTTTGAGACGTTGTAGCACATCTAGTCATTTAACAATTCAATACATAATTCTGGATTCCACAGTGTTAAAATTGTATGTCGGCTAATTTCCCTAATTTCCAAGCTTTATTGCACAAAATCGTAATTTCTCTAAATTCTATTTACGGAAAAATCTAATAATGTTACATTGCAATGATGTTTTTTTTTTCATAGTTCTTTATAGTTTAGACAAAAAAAAAAACAAGGAAATTATCGACACAAAATACAGTGTCGGGGGTCCAAAATCATGTATAGAACTCACGTTATCATATTTATGACCACGTGTTTTCCAGCCTGACTGGCCTGTTAGTCTAGTAGTTAGTGAACAAGGGTTTAATTGCAAACAAAATTGTTTAGTTCCTCCAGATCTTTCACAAATATATGAATAATTTAACCATCAATGTTCAAAAACAATATTTTCTAATGTAAACGATCGAGACGCCTTACTCGACCATAACCTTTCTGTTGAATGTTATATTCTACTTTTGAATTTCGCGCCTAATTGTGCAGTTGCGCGCTCTAATGTATAGCTGTCTCTCTCTATTCCGTGACATCAAGCGACCGGCATTACTCTGTAATTTCTCACTATTAATTAAATAAATAGTAATTAAAACCTGAGCTACGTTATTTAATTCAACACTTTCAAATTAGGATTAAGCGAAGTGGGTTTAACCAAAATTAATGCATTGAAATAAAAAGTTTTAAATTGTTTTTTTCTTTGTTTAAATCAGTTCAAAACGGTTTGACCTTTTAAGCGCTTTTGGCTAAATATTAGTTGCCATGACCCTAGCGCCGAGCCAAACTCGCTACAAATCAATAAAAAAATACCTACAGTAAATAAGGAGAATTATTGTTCTATCGATTTTTAGTTTTCGTTTCATAAATAATATCTCAATTCGGTAATGGTTTTAATTATACCGCACAGTCAGTATTTTGAGAATAACATGATAAAGTCATGTATGTTCTCTGTCGCAGAAATACGACACGAGCGGTAGGGACTTGGAAATAAAAAGAGGGTTAAAATAGGTTTCGATCCACAGATTTGATAGATAAATTTGCAACTACAGAGCGTCAACGCACACCTCACGCGGCAGTGGTGTTGTGCCTTTAAAACTTTGCAGTAATTTAACAAGGACATTGTTTAACACACATACAATTAAAGCGTTCCATACAAAATGAGATTCAATACATAATTTTAAAACACTGACGCCAGGCGTTGGTTCACGGCATTCCATATAAACAACAGCAAGTTATAAGAAACATAATATATGTTAATACCAGAAACCAACGCACTATACAAAATACATAACATATATTACATCAAAAAATAATAATAGTAAGTTTACAAAATGATAAATAATATATTGTTACAAAAAAAAAGAGAATTGAAGGTAGTACGAAGAAAAAAACATGACTTATGTCACAAATCTGTAATCTTTTTTATACAATTTGTTGTTTTTCGTATTTTTACAAGAAATTAAATGCTTAAAGCGTTTGTAAACGAATTTAAGATATTTATAATTAATATTAATTACACATTTCGTTGGAAATAAGCCATTTTTCCGTGTACTAACCTCAATAATGACCGCTTAACACATTACAAGCGTTACGAAAAAAATTATGAACGTGATGAAAAGTCTCCTCTTTTTAATTTATTTAATTATAAAGTAGTTTGTGAGTTAAGTCTTGTGTAAATGCGTGGGTTTAGACGGCGAGACGTTCTAGCAAAACAGAGATTTTTACATAGTTACCCTACTGCAAATTTCAAAAATCACTTTAAAATAATAGTTTTATTACTTAAAGTATCACGTCAAATGTGATTTCTCGCCGTATAAACTGACGAATTTACACCTTAAAATTAAATAAGGACAAAAAACAAAGTATTACTAACTTTGGAAGATAAAAGACAGCACTAAATTGTAACGAATCTTCTTCTAACAGCATCACAACATACAACACAAGCTCGTTATCCTTTTATACACTTCGCACAGTCTCAAAAAATGTCTTTACGCAGCAAAAACGAAGTTCGCAACAAGACAAAATTCAACCTTAACACCTTCACGTACGGTTCAAATTTGAATAGTACTTCTCTAGGCACACAAATGTTAACGCAATTTCCACAGTCTAAAATCGACTTTATTTGTAGAGAAATAGGATGTATTTTAGATTAGCAAAATGACGTGAATCTTTGGGTTGGTTATTTTGTCTTATTGTACGAAGAATCGGTCGATTTCTCTATACACATGCCACAATCCTCCTAATTCCAAATATTCTTAGTATGTACAAGTTACATTTGGTTTCTGGAAAACCGAAATTGAACGCAAATCGAGCGTAGGTTCATTATTTTCAATACCAGAAACTGGGCCTAAGACACGCTAAACAAATCATTTATTTATATTTTAAAAAAAGAATCGCTGCGATTAGTCGTTATAAAAAGTCGTTAGTCATTCGCACTTTGAATCTTTAGTGCTTTTCAAGACCTATATTTAGGTCTATGATCTGTTTTAACTTTTTTTTTTCTTAATCTCATTCTCATGGCAAATACCCATTGGATAGAATCCAATATGGCGGCGAACACCACACGTAATTTTTTAAACGTAACGGTTATTTCAAAATTTTTAAATCAGCAATATTATTCTAAACGCCCACAGTTTTTGCTTTTGTTTAAAAAGACAGTTAGTTTTAACTTTTTTTTTTATATTTTTTCTCTTATTAGTTATCTATGTTAAGGCAAACTGTACCTAACACTATTTTATCTGTTTTGGGAAAAAATATATTTCTATATTTTATTTTTCTTGTTAACATTGAAAATTCTTACGGTATTCTATTTCGGGCCTACAGCTGCCAGAATTTAATTAAAATTAATTTGGAAGATCTGGGTGAACTGGGAAAAGTATTCCTTGGAATGGGAAAAAACTGGGTACTGTCGCATGACACGTTTGTTAAGGCTACTGTAGGCACAAAAAGTTCTAGCTAAATTGGGCACTAATGTATTCTTAGCACAATAGAATTAAAAAGGTTTGTCACAGTCAATTTAAACGTGAGGCGGTCTTTACAATGATTGGATGTGATATACGTCACAGATTTTGTTTTATAAAAATGCAACAATATTTGTGACATATCTTTCGTCGTGTTTTGATCTGTAGGAACTGAATGATGGTCGGTAAAAAACTGCCTTCAGTTATCAACAACAGTAGACGTTTAACACGCCTACCCCTTTTAGGCGATAGGCGTGAACATAACTCATAATTATATCCATGATTTTTTTAAATGGTTTCTCACGAATAACTTCAACAATTTGTGGAAAGGCACACGCATGATTTCAGATGAAAAACAATTTGGTATTTGAAACATGATTTATACTTTCAGTACGCGAAATTTCCAACACATGGGAATTTTCCATTGACTGGGAAAATTAATTCCGAACGGGGAATGATTCCTAGGAATGATTTCTATCTTGTAAATTAATACCCTTCTTTAAACCTCCATTTTAATACTTCTCGAAAGCCGAATAGGATTTTTTACATCACTTTTTAGCATAATATTACCGTTCCTATTAGCATTGACGATTGTGGTAAAATCATCACAATTACACACATTAACTTTCAGTTCATAATTTAGCAGAGATAAGAATTCCCAACACACGTTCCCATTTTCTGGTCAGACTAGATTATTCTTGATGGGAATCCAATATGCTGAAGGTATGGTAATTTTATCACAATCAAAGACAATTTTACAACATCGAATGCTTCCATACACATATAGAAAATGTCTGTACATTTAGAATTGACAACATTTCAAAACGCCTCTTAAAGAAAAATAGTATTTCTTGATCCCAAATTCGTTAATTTTTTTTTTTGTATAACATTTCTTTTACACTTAATATGGGTTTTCCATTTTTAGATTTATTTGTTGACTACAGTTTTATAGCATCATGATTATGCACGATGTATATCTATATCCAGAAGGGTTAGGTGGAGCTACTTGTCTTCTTCTCAAAAAGAACTCATAGTGACCTACATTTTGCCAGTTATTTTAGAGTTCCCTATAATAGGAGGAGGCATGGAGAAATAAGGACCGTGTTAGAATATTCAAATCAAATCAAATCTTGCATTTGAAATGTTGCCAATTTCACTCATTTTATACAAATCTTACAATGCAGGGCGAGACTTACAATACTTTGAAAAAGCAACACCAAATGGCGCCGATTAACTTGGAACAATTGCCTGCTGTTACTAATGCGTTGATAATGTTCAGTTTCATTGGTCAAATTCGCCCTAAATCTCATGTTAACTTTAGTGATTGGTTGGCAGATAATAAAGTTTCGTAATGCAGGTAGAAAATTTATTTAAAATAGTTTTTTTCCAGTAAGATTTACTGTAGAGTAGTAGAGTTTTGGTAAATCCGACCGAGATTATACCGGATTACTGTCTCATCAAACTGTCACAGCCAATCAAGAGGGCATGTTGTGTGCGCTGCTGAATGGGTCACACACACCATGTAGAAGTTGTAGATACGTTTGAAATGATAAGTCACTGATAGCCAAAGAAGATCTGATTTATTGAGTAGTTTTAACTATCAAGTAACTAATGCTATATGAACGTATAGTTGATGATTTGTAATGAGTACCGTTGAATATGAACGCTGATTATGTACTCATTACAAATCATCAACTATACGTTCATATAGCATTAGTTACTTGATAGTTAAAACTACTCATACGCGAATGCGCGCGTGCCATGTACGATGCATGACTCGTACAGGGCACCTGCGTATGCGCACATGGATCAACGCGACCAAAAACCGACTACATTTATGTACACTCAACAAAATGTACAGAACAGCTATTAAATTTTCACGATTTCAGGTTTTGTCCCATAGTAAAAGTTCTGAATAATGATTGAGTACAAACAACCCCTTTTTGGGTACAGTATACTATTATGTTATCTTTACTAATATTACAAAGAGGTAAAGTTTGTGAATTTGTACCGTTGTACGGGTATTCTCAGGATCTAAAGGACCGATTTTGTAAATTCTTTTACGAATAGAAAGCCACATTGTTTGTGAGTGTCATAGACAATATTTTATTTTTAGAACTAAGAGGGGGTGGAAGGGTTGTTAAAGTACAAAGTGCAAGTGATAGTTAAAATATGTCATAATGTCTTCATCTGTAGAATATTATTATTAATTAGTTAAATAAATATTCACCAACCAATCAACTAAATTGACATGAGATTTCTACTTTATTATCTTTAACAATCTTGCTGCATTCAAAGCCACTTACAATCGACACTTTTAATAAGCTATCCTACAAGAGCACACTCAATTCTCGCCGCTAACGCCTTCACAATACAGTTCAGTTCAGTTCACCGCACATGATTCGCGAACGTTTCTCACAGTCTTTAGCACGCGTAACACTATTTTTTGATGTCTTGTTTAAAAAAATATTACAAATAGGTAATTTCAAATTTTAGGTAAATTCATGTTAATGAAGACGATTTAACAATTTTTAATCTTCTGTACAAGAAAGAAAAATTTTAGATGTCTAGAGATTGTATTATGTTAGTCAGATAGGCAGTATTATGGGCCTACCGTTTCCCAACTGTGTTGGGGTCGGCTTCCAGTCCGAACAGATGCAGCTGAATACCAGTGTTTTACATGGAGTGACTTCCACAACTCAATGATTGGGTAACAACCTTTGGTAGTCTTCGACGGGTACGTAACGGCCGTTAAAATCTAAAAATGACAGCCGGGATATATGGCATATCGTTCTTTAGTTACCCATCCACAGATCGATTTAATAATATAATAATAATACCAGCCCGCTACTATCCCACTGCGGGGCAAAGGCCTCTTCATATACAGAGAAGGCACGAGCATTGATCACCACGCTTGCTCAAGGCGGATTGGCGATTTCAAACTTATATTAACTATAAGTCCAGGTTTCCTCACGATGTTTTCCTTCACCGATGTCAATGATGTCTAAGATAAACTTAGAAAGTACGCATGAATTGAAAAAGTCACATTGGTACTTGCCCGGATTTGAAACACAACCTCGTGCATGAGAGGTAGGCGCCTTAACCTCTGGGCCATCACGACATCACAGATCGATTTAGGTAAGTTTAATTTTCAGCCCGGAATATAAACAGTGGCTTCACGTAAAATAATGGTATTCAGCTGCATACGGTTAGACTGAAAGTCTAGTCCAACATAGTTGGAAAAGGTATACTCAGATGGTGACTTTGATTTATATACATCTCTTTTTATCGCACTGGGTATACAAAACACAGGTATTTTATAAATAAAAAAAACAACATTATCTTCTGTGAAGAGTTTTCTAACAGTGGGTATTTCTTAATCAGCCTATTTATTACCGTCTGTCTAATTAATTAAATGGTTTGTTGTAACAACAAAAGTCTTTAGTAGTAAGGGATTAAGACCATTTGTGTGAAAGAACTGGCATTTGGACAAGAAAAAACATTATTTTGAACACATTTAACATAACAACACGCCTGTAATCCCTTAAGGGTAAGGCAGAGGTGTACACAGTACACACATATGTCGCCTGTTAAATACAGGGTTAAATTAAAGGCGATCTGGACTAAGGGGTTATTGTACTCGTTAAAATGTAGGGAATTGCTGATTTTTTTCGCATTTGCAGGTTTGTCCCATGGTAAAAGTTGTTCATAATAATGAGTACAATGATCCTTGAAGAGGTCTAGAACTTAAATTTAACCTTGTATTTTAATGTATTACCGTGTCTATTTAAATGCGGAGTGTTGAGACTTTTTCATAAGTAATGGCGTAATGTGTGGGTGTGTAGCTCTGCTTAGCCCTTCGCGAAATACAAGCATGAAGTTCGAACGATCTTTTGGAGTACAGTATTTCCATAAACAACATATATTAATTCCATAAGCAGTCCTTTTAACACAAACGACTCCAACTCCCAATATTATTAGCACACCGGTCAACATAATTATTAAAGAGTACAGTACACCCTACACAGTCGAACATACTCGTACGTACGGTACACGCTACGGCGGCTGGTTTAGTGGTACTCAAGCGAACCGAGCTTGTACTGTGTGGTACACTTGAGTACAGCGCACCCTACCGCGGTGTCCCAGTGGTACAGTGCGGTACAGTGCGCTAGGGCGCGGGCGCGTGCGGGCCGGTCTGCGTGCTGCGCGAGCGCGTGTGCGCGCGGGGCCGCCGGCGCTACGTGCCGCCCGCGGGGCCCGGGGGCCGCGGGCCCTCCTCGCGCTGCTTGCTGATGTATACCTGCAATGCAAATTGGTGTTAAGATACTTACTAGATCCGTTTTGTAAGATCTAGGACGAAAATATTGTAATTTGCCCCTTTCCTATATAATATAATTGTACGGTCTCTTGCTAGACTATACAATACTTTTAGATGAGGTTAGATTGAAATAAATAAAAGAAGATAAGTATGAAACACTATTGTATTGTCCGAAAGGTATTTAAAGTAAAATGAGCTTAATGAACTGTTGGTGTGAAAACAAAGTGAGTGACGCGGCCCTTGTTGGCGGTAACGAGAACGCCTGGCTGACTTGATAGCCCAACGCGAACTAATGATTATTATGAGTTGAAATGAATGTGGGGCGTAAACTGCTGAATTGCAGAATGTGCGGTTGTACCGTACATGCTCCCGAGCGGGAAGATGAAAAATAGATGATTAGCAAGGTGATGCCAATTGGTCCTTATTCTATTTTTAAAGTCTCTACTTGAACTCTGTTTTACGAGAACAAGGCACTGTATATTTGTCTAACTTATGCACCTTTGGAATTTCACTGTAATCTGATACACACGGAATTTCACACTGATTACGCGCACTAACACTGTATTGAACCGTGGACGATGAGATTGACGCTTCAGGCCCTGCCTGTGCCGGTGCCGCGTGTGGCGCGGACTGAAGACTCGCCACTGCGACCCTCGCCACCTCGAGAGATGCTGTACGCCTGTTGCGCAGCCGTCGTACTATGAAGACTGCTCCAACCATCAACACGACTCCGATCACCACATAAATTGCTGTGTATTGATGGATGTCGTGATAAGAAACTTGATTCGGCAGGTTTTCACTAGCTTTAAGAACGCTGATCTGCTTCTTGATTTCGTCAAGCTCCTCGTTGCTCGAAGGGAGTGTATAGTTTTGTGTCAGCGAAATTGGGATGCCTACGTCTATAATATGATTGATTGGTTCTATCACAGGCAGCTTGAAAGATGGTTTTATGTCTAAGGTGCTATAACCTTCATTACGTGAGTGCACCGTAAAAGTTTCAGTTTTAACTAAACAGTCGTGTTCGACTTCCAATATGCCTGCCTTTATTAACTGCCCCGGCGACACATTATCGTCGCATATAACTCTTACTTGACACTGAGTACAACAGAAAAAGGCATATTTGTTTATTTTGCTTAGAGCTGTCCATTGATTCATGCAAGTGGCAACGCTGACCTTGCATGTGTTGGTATCAGGTGCTATATCGCATAATTTTTCATCATTCTTGAGATGATAAATCGGTTTCTTGATTTGACATAGATAATTATCCACATCGTCACGTAGACACATCTGAACGTCGTATACAGACATAGGTATATACGAGTCCTTCTTCAAATTGATTGCAACATGTTCCGTAATTGGAGTTACTGTAGCCATGCTGGAGTTACCTACAAGTTGAGGTATTGGTATAACTTTCATGATGGAAAATGTATCTCTAGACACCAGAGGCAATTTCAATTCGAAGATTAAAAAATCTTCTGTCATTCTTGCTTTGACGGTCAATAAATGATAAATGTTTCTAAAGTTAATTTGTAAGTTATTGATCGGTAACGTAAGATCCTTTGAAAGATGACTAGATATTGTATTTAGAGTTTCCTTCAGTTGTTCTGGTGACAATAAATGATAATTGAGTCTCCCGTGATAAACATCTGTTATGGTATCTAATAAACTTGTTTGAATTGTTTTCAGTTGTCTTAAAACATTACTTGTAGCAATTGCTCCGGTACTAAAATCGTTCATGATTCGATTTCTCACTGATTCGTTTAATAAAGCGTTTTCTATCTTATCTAACTTGATTGAAAGTGAATTAATCACCTTATGTTGTTTATTAATTGCTTCCCCATTTCTTTTCAAAACGTTGTATTCTGCTTCAATAACCGTTGTTTGTTGTTTCATTAGCGAAAGCAAATGATTTTCATTGTCATGTATTGATTGAATATCTTGTTTATATTGCTCAGCAAATCTCTCATCAAGTACGCCGAATAAGCTGTTTGCCAGAAACCCTATACCGTTGATAAGGCCTCGCTTGCGGCGGCGCATGTCTCGTGTGTAGCGCGTGCTGGAATGCTGACTCAGCAACAGGTGGTTATAGTACTTTAGTTCTGAGAATTCTTGCTGCAATTGAACTTGTATGACGTCGCAATGTGACGTTTCTTTATACTTGTTACATAACTGATCCAAGTAGCTAAGATATTTACTGCATGCTTCTGTACCTTGCCAAAATGATTTCATGTCATAGTATGTGATTATCTTCCATTCATCTCTGATTAATTGCATGTTTCCAATTTTGTCCAAATAAAGACCTTGATTGTCTTTTAACTGTGTGACATTGTATGCACAGTAAGCCGTGGTCAAAACGTTCATGAAAAACAAGAACAACATTACCAGCGATGAGAAGGTATAGTTAACCTTTTTGTTATGACTTGGCCTGCCATCTTTCCCTGCCTTGGAATGCAACTGTTGTTTGTCGATTCTATCATTTACAGGGAGAAGAGACAACTTGAGAATAGGCCTCTTGATAAGCCCACTCTTGGTCTTCAATGTGACCACCCTGATGTGGCCATCGGCACCGGGATGCAGCTGGACGACGCGGCCCATTGCCCACTTCCCCGGAGGCAAATTTGCTTCGTTAATTGTAACAATGTCATTCAGTTGAATGTCTGGTTGAGAATGTCTCCATTTACTCCTTGCTGACAGTTGAGTGAGATATTCTGTATGCCAACGTTTCCAAATATCTCTTACTATTTTTTGAGTTAAATGCCATCTCGTCCTCATATCTGTTTCTGTTTCTAATATAGTCATGTCTTGATTAAGATTGATAAAGCTTGACGGAGAAAGGAAATCCAGGTCGTTGGGATCTTCCGTCAGAGGACACAGTGGCCTTGAGTTAAGTACTGCTTCTAACTGGGCCAGAACTGTGCTGAACTCTTCGAAGGTGAGCTTTTGCTCTCCAACTACTCTTCTTAAATGATATTTTAAACTTTTGACCGCAGCCTCCCACAGCCCTCCTGCTGTAGGCCATGAGGGTGCATTAAAGTGCCATTCGATGTTCATGCTTGTGATTTCTGTGATGAAATCTTGATCGAATGTTTCTTGAATCTGTTCCAATTCTTCTTGTAAAATTTTGTTGGCGCCTACAAAGTTTGTACCATTGTCGCTATATAAGTGTTTTGGCGAGCCTTTTCTTCCAGCCATTCTTCGCAACGCAGCTATGAATGCTGATGAGGTGAGGTCTGAGACCAAATCTACATGAATAAGCTTGGTCACCATACAGACAAATACCACAACGTAGCCCTTTGTGGTCTTAATACCACGGCCCTTGTTGGCCTTTATGAGCACGTGTCCGGTATAATCAACGCCTGTATGTTCAAAAGGTTTTGCAACGTTACATCTCTGCGTAGGTAAATCTCCCATTAACTGTGTCATCTTGCTTGAATTGTGTTTACGACAAGTAACACAAGTACGTATACGCTTTTTAACCGCTCGATTGCCGCCTAAGATCCAGTAATTTCTGCGAACGAATGCTGATGTCACCCTGGCTCCTCCATGGAAGGTAAGTTGATGTGCTTGATCTATAATTAAGTTCGTTAAGAGTCCTTCGTGAGCTATGATAATCGGGTACATCATATCTTCATTAATGTTGGCCTTGCTTAGTCTTCCTCTGACTCTGAGAAGTCCCTCGTTGTCAAGGAATGGATTCAATTGCATTAATTTGTTTTTTGCTGATAGTGGCTTATTTTCTTGTAAGCTATGTACTTCCTGGGCGAACTCTATTTGTTGTACGTATAAAATTATTTTATGCTTAGCGTTTATTAATTCTTGTAATGTAAAATAACTTTGCATGCGATTTTTCTTGTATCTTGCTTGCTTTATAAATCTTAGTATCCATGCAAAAACTCTTGTTAGTTTGGCGAGTGAACTATATTTTGCTAATAATTCACCCAAAATGTTATCGCTTTCTTGCTGCGATATTTGATTAATGTGCTTTGTTTTTCTTGATTCTTCGTTTGTGGTAAACAATGCTTGCCCAGTTTCTTGGTCAGGATCGTAGTTCCGTAACCACGGCGGTCCTTCCCACCACAACGAATGGTTTTTCAATTGATCGATACTCAATCCACGGCTTGCGCAGTCCGCTGGATTATCTGCTGACTTGACGTAACGCCAACTGTTTGTTGGCATATTGCTTGATATTTGTCGCACCCTGTTGGCGACAAACGGCTTCCATTGACCGGGCTCTTTTTGTAACCAGGCTAGGACTACCATTGAATCGGTCCAACTATATATCTTGATATTATGACCGCTAAGACATTGTTGGATTTTAGACAACAATTTTGTTAGTAGTAGAGCACCGCTAAGCTCTAATCTTGGTATTGAAATTGCTTTACTTACTGGAGCTAATCTTGCCTTTCCAGCCATCAACACGATCTTTGTTTCGCCGTTGTATTGAGTCTTGCAATAAACAACGCATGCGTAGGCTTTATTAGAAGAATCACAGAATCCATGTAATTCTAGTGTGTTATTTTCTCCTGTACCCAACCAACGCTCCAACTTAAATTGATTGATTTTGTGCATGTCGTTTTTAATGTTTAGCCATTCCTTGCTAATTTGATCGGGTAACTTGTCATCCCATTGAATGCTTGACATCCAAACTTGTTGAAATAGCAGTTTAAGCTTCGTTGTTATCGGTGACAGCCAACCAAGAGGATCAAACAACTTTGATATATCTGATAACATGGATCTCTTAGTTGGTGCTTTGTTAGATGGTTCAATTTTTGATTTAAATGTAAATAAGTCGGCTTTTGAATTCCAACGTAAGCCTAAAGTATTTGATGTGTCTATTTCCTTGAAATCGAAATTTTCTCGCTTGCTGCACGCCCCAATTGTATCGTCTTGTAAGGCTGATGCGTTGGAAGACCACTTTCTTAAGTTGAATCCCCCTGATTTTAACAATGTGATTAAATCTTGTTTTAATTTCACTGCTAACTCGACTGAATGAGACCCGTGTAGAACATCATCCATATAAAAGGACTGCTCCAATGCCTTGATTGCAACACTGTCTGAATTGTGTCTCTCATCTTCAGCCAATTGCTTTAAAGTCATCATTGCAAGAAACGGTGCGGCCTTGGTGCCGTATGTGACTGTGCATAATTGGTATGCCTGATGACGTTTGTCAGTGGTATTTCTCCAAATGATTTTTTGATATCTTTGATCCTGTTCATTCAGCCAAATGAAACGAAACATTTTTTCTATGTCTGCAGTGAAAGCTATTCGATATTGTCTCCACCTTAAAAGTAAAGATTGGAGATCTTGCTGTAAATTTGGCCCTTTTAACATGACGTCATTCAAGCTTATTCCGGTTGTTGTTTTGGCAGAAGCGTTGAAAACTACACGAAGTGCTGTCGTTGTGGAATCGTTTCGCAATACACAATGGTGCGGTAAATAATAATCCGGTTGCATGTTATTGGACACTGGTTTCATATGTCCTAAACTTGTGTATTCTTGAATAAATAATTTGTATTGCTTTGCTAATTCCTCATTATTGGTAAATTTCCGCTCCAATTGTTGAAATTGCGCCATAGCTTTATTTTTAGACATTCCCAACTGTGTCTCAAAGTTTTCTTGAAAAGGCAATCGTACTTCATACATGCCGTTTTCATGTCTTGTTGTGGTTTTCTTGTAATACTCCATGCATTAAAGATCTTCTGCGGATAGATTGGATGGTTCTGTAATGTCTTCTATCTCCCAAAATCTTTGTACTTCGTCCACTTGATACTGCACTACGTTACAGTGAAAAGTCTTGAAATTACCGCATAAGATCCATCCCAGTCGTGTCTGTTGAGCGACTGGTGTGGATAAATCAGCCCTTATGATGCCTTCTAGAATGATTTGGGAATACACATCGGCTCCTAATAAGATGTCAATGGCACGGCTGACATTGTATTCTGGATCGGCTAGTTGTACGCCTGCCAGGTGTGCCCATGCTGGCTTGGTAAATGTTACTCTTGGTAAATGATTAATTAGCGTGTCCATGATGACCACATCTGTTTTAAATGTAAAATCATTAAAATGTGAATGAACTGTTATGCTCGTAACACCCTTGCTACTGCTCTCCTTCTCTCCTATTCCGCTGATGATGGCCCTGCTATACTTTCTTGTTAAAGATAGCTGTTGGGTCGCTCTGGCTGAGATTAGAGAGGCTTGAGAGCCTTGGTCTATTAGCGCACGCATTTTGTGGTATGATCCGTCACTTGCTTGAACTTTGATCATTGCAGTTGCTAATAATGTTTCGACCATGTTCTCACCTTGTTGCGATACTTGTTTTTTGTGTGTTTCTTGATTTTGCGTTCTACTTGCAAGAACTGCTGGTTTGTCATTCTCCATGATTGGATTACATGACGGCTTATTGTTAAACGCTTCATGTAAAAGCGTATTATGTTTGCCATGACATTCGCGGCAGCGTCTTTCTGACGTACATTCCTTTTCCCCATGTGAATAAAGACAATTTTTGCACAAATGCAATCGTGTTATTGTTTGTCGTTTTGCACTTGGTGTCATATTTAAAAACTTACTGCAATAGTATATTCCGTGTGACTCTTTACACAACGGACATGTAAATTCGATATTATTCACCGAAGTCTTACTTGCTGAATATTTATTCTTGAAATTGAACGATGATGATTTATTTTGCTTGCTTGTTAATGGTTTGGGATTTTTGGTTTTCTTGCGTGAAGATTCCAATGCGATAAATCTGCTCTCTAGGAAGCTTAGAAACTCCGACAATTTTGGCAGTTCTCTTGGTTTCTGCAAATATTCCAAATAATGATCATGCGTGTCCGCATCTAATTTGAGCAATAAAATACGCACTATTAATGGATCCCAGCTGTCTATGACAACGCCTTGGTTCTTTATTGAGTTTAAGCACTCTTGTGTAGTATCGTGAATTCTTTTGATTTGAGAGGCATTTGCTTGTTGGACTACTGGAAGATTAAGCAGGAGATCTATGTAAGATGTAAATATCAACCACGTGTTGTTGTACCTGTTGTTCAAAATCTCCCAGCAAACAGTGTAGTTGTCAGAACTTATTTGTAAATGCTGTATCAAACGTTCAGCTTCGCCCCGCACCTTACTTTTAAGGAACTGCATTTTGTGGGCGTTTGATAAGGAAACGTTGTTGTGGATAGCTTCAACAAACAAATCCTTGAAAGACACCCAGTTTTGATAGTTACCATTGAAGTACGGAATGTCAATTTTTGGTGTCCAATTTTCCTTGTGAACTACGGACCCTAACTTTCTATTATTTGCATTTTTTAATTCATTGTAAATAGTTTCTTGATTCGTATATGACGCCTCATATTCTTGATGTGAACCCTCCAATTCGCTATCTAATTCCCAATGTAAGGAATCTATGATAGACCATCGAGACTGTAGAGTACGTAAGGCATCTTTCAACTCCCACTTTTCGGACATAAAATCTAAATTTATTCCTGATACAGTGCGCTGTAGCGCCCTAAAGTTGCTTGCTTGTTTTTTCAACAGATCATCAAGCTTGCTAGATGACCCTCTGGAGCATACCTCGACGGGCGGCGACTGACATTCCAACTGATCCTCTTGCTTAGACCATGCGGAACTTTGATCTTCCTGTGTAGAACCCCCCTGTTGAGTTTCTTTCATTGTTTTCAACAAAACTTGATATTGTTGATCGATGAGTGCCTTGGTCGAAGTGTACAGCTCTTTTGTTCTTTCGTATTCACGTCCCTTGAAATACGGATGAGACTTGTTTTCTTCCTTAAAAAGACGGTCGTGATTGTACTGATAGTCGGACCAATACTGATCTACGATTTCTAACCGACGCTTGAAATAGTCGGCAGTCTTACGATCTGCTGAGTCCTTTTTGATATTTGTCGCCAACTTTAGGATGGCTGTGTAAAGTTCGTCCTGATTTGCATGTATGGCCTCCATGACGAGGACTTATTTGAAACAAGAAATAAATGGATCGATCTTACTTGAATGTTCTCGATTACTGCTTGCGGAACCTTGATGATCCCCCCTGAGGCACCTGCTAGCCTCACCTCTTGAAGATAAAGCGCTCCCTGAGACACTTGTTAGTCCCAAGTCTAAATTCCTGCACTGATCTTCTGATATATTACGGATCATTGACGATCCTTGAGACACTTGTTAGTCCCACAGTTTTATAGTCACTCAACACAGTACACACTCAAAAGTCACTGGATAGTTTCCCGCTACACAGTCCACGCGCGCGATATGGACTAGAGGGCGGGCTCAGATCGAAGGACCAAAAAATATGTACGGTCTCTTGCTAGACTATACAATACTTTTAGATGAGGTTAGATTGAAATAAATAAAAGAAGATAAGTATGAAACACTATTGTATTGTCCGAAAGGTATTTAAAGTAAAATGAGCTTAATGAACTGTTGGTGTGAAAACAAAGTGAGTGACGCGGCCCTTGTTGGCGGTAACGAGAACGCCTGGCTGACTTGATAGCCCAACGCGAACTAATGATTATTATGAGTTGAAATGAATGTGCGGCGTAAACTGCTGAATTGCAGAATGTGCGGTTGTACCGTACAATAATAAATAAGTCCTTAATAATAAACAACTTTCATTATGACAACAACTCAATAATCACGAAACAAACCAGCTGTTTCGTAAATTTTAGTCGTATCAAACTTTTGTATGCATTTTTTCGCCATTTCAGAGTTATTTTCCATTTTAAAAGTTGTTCAAATTCATGTGTAGAACAGCCCGTAAAAATATAGCCCCCATGATCAAACATATTTTAAATTATGGCCCATGACCACAAATGTTTTAAAATATGGACCATGAACAAAAATATTTTAAAACCTGGCCCATGACCAAAAATATTTTTGTTCCGCCACTTCTTCTTCCCCGCAAACACATTAATAAGTGGTGAAGGATGGGTGTTTTGAAGTACTGTCATGTGTATTCCTTTGTTTTTTTTTTAATAATCATTGCAGTTCCTAAGGTAATCGTGGAGTTAGAAATGATAATCTCACCTGCAATAACCGGTACTTGCTGACAGATAAATGCTTTAAATGCGGTTGCATGCGTTCCTCTCCCAACGCGAACGTGAACGCCACCATACAGAACACGGCTGCTTTGCGAACCGCGCTGTTTTGATGGTCTGCTAGCTGAAGGAGCGGAAAAATAACAATTCGAATAAACATAACGAGATGGCGTTAAACACCTATTGTATTTGATTATATTCAGACATTAAATTATAAAAGGTCTAGTTCAGAGATTCCCAAACTGAGTTTTTTTTCCACAACTTTCACACAACGCTATCTAGTCCCAAGCTAAGCAGAGCTTGTGTTATGGGTACTAAACAGCTGATATACATACTTATATATTTCTAAATACATACATATTATAGATAAATAACACCCAGACACAGAACAAGTGATCGTGCTCATCACACAAACATTTGTCCTGGGTGGGAATTGAACCCACGACCTCCGGCATAGCAGTCAGGGTCACTAACTACTAGACCAACAGGCCAGTCAGCCAGTTCCGCGGAACATAAAGTTTCCGTTGAATAGTCGTCAGGGTTCCGCCAGAATGATTTATTATTAGCTCTTAGATTATACCATGGTTGCAAAACCAATACAGGTCAGGATTGGATGCTACCCCAGCTAAACGTAATTGTGGGGCATAATGTCGAACACGGTGAAGGGTGGGCGTTTTGGGGGATTGTCTTATGAAATTTTGACGATCAAAAAGTGCTGATTTTCAGCCCAATTTGAATGAATGAGTTTTGATTTTGTCATCGAATAACTATATCTTGCAACTAGGGAATGCAATCTCGTCTCGCCGAGATCCCGATCTCGCGAGATCCCGGCCATATTTTACGAGATTGTATCTCGTCAAATTTCGTACGAGATCTCGCGAGAGAACGAGATCGACAAATGCAGCGTGACGACGTGTATTTCATAGCGCGGCTGCGCGCGAACTGAAACCTGGCCGTTGCCAAAATATAGATAATTATTGTTTTGTTACCAATATTGTAAGAATTTGAACTGATTAGCTACAGTAGGTATAATAATTATAGACATAAACAAATGTTATTAGAGTTAGAGCCAAAATAATAAGTACTCTGTTGATTTTTAAAATAAAACTTACATTATTTTTATAACTAAGCAACGCAGTTTCTATTTAATTACATATCATGTCAATTACTAGTTCTTAAAACAAGCATTTGCATATGTTTTAATGGCGATTCTTCCAATCTCGCGAGATCCCGTAATTTACGAGATCTCGCGAGACTGGGTTTTGAGTCTCGCGAGATCTCGCTAGGCGGAAATCTCGTACGAGATTGCATTCCCTACTTGCAACTGACTTCTAAAACCCTCTCAACTCCACCAACTTTCTTCTGGATCCCTGAATCCTCAACGGCATTACCTGTCCGACTCCCTCCATGAGGTTCTGCACGACGTCGTCTGTGAGCTCTGCGGGGCGAGCCTTCGCTACCTCCGCGGCCAGCTTCAGCGCGCACAGCGACGTGGGGTAGCCGCGGGTGCGGATCACTGGCTTCAGGAGGGCCAGCACCTGTAGGGGGGAGGAAAAGGGGGGGTTCTATATGGCTATTTTATAGTTATGCGCGTTTGCGCCCGCGTGCGAGCCAGACCAATGTACCAGTGGTGAGGGGTCAAGCCGACATGAAAAATTAGTGTTCATATCAGCCAAGCGCGAGTGGCCGGGGCCGGCCGTGCGCTCAGCTGATAGGAAGTTGCGTTGTGTTGTCGCGCTTTTCATTGCGCGCAATACAAAACATATCTTTTTAAAAGATGGAAAATGAAGTATTTTCGCAGCAATATTTTTTGTTTAAATTATGTGTACAAAATGTGTAGTTATCGACTATGTGATCGGTATTTTTACACTCAGTATATCAGTTTATTGTATGGTACCTGCTGCGCCGGCAGAGCGCTGGCGATGTGCGGCATGCCGGCCTCCACGGCCCGCATGAGCTCCTTGTTGAGGCTCTCGTACGCGTGGATGAGCTTCAGCAGGATCAGGTCGAAGTAGTCCTGCCACTGCGGCCTGGTCTCCGGGCGCCGGCACAGCCAGATCAGGACCTTCACGGCCTCCGCTGCAGCTCGCTCGTTGGCCGTGCCCCAGCCTGTGGGAACAATCATAACAATAGGCTAGTTGACTCCATTTTAGTTTTTAGTTCCTCATCTAGATTACAAGAAAATAAACGACACATTTTTTTTTAATTTTTCACGTAATTTAAAAATAACGGCGATACATCGACTCAAAATGTCGCATGACGTTACAGCCTCCCCTCCTCAACTTTAATGCGCTTAATCTAAGCAGTTTTCCATCAATATGAAAAAGAAAATTAACTAAACCCCGGGAGGGGGGGGGGGGGAGTTTTTTTTTAAATAATCTATCTGACGGACAAACTAAACCGCCATACGACAAAGCTCAAAGGATTAGCAAAAGTGGCAGATCTTGCAAAGAACCGACCACCGCTTTCTGAAGTGGAACTTAGTGTAGGACGCCTTTCGGCTAAGTGAGATGACGACATGTGAAAGACTGCACAAAAACACAAAATTTTGTCACTTTCTTCTTTGTACATTTTTAAAGTAGCACTGTTCGTAAGACAGGATATGTATTTGTTTACACGTTTGTCGGATAATTGCGTTAGAAGTCGACGCAACAATGATCTCTGCATTAGTCTTTCTAGGACTGCAATGCTGCACAAGAGTATAATCTGTATGGCTCCTAAAATATATAATAAAATTCCAAAGAACATCACACAATTAAGTACATCTTTATTTAGGACTAAGTTAAAAAAAATGTTGCCCTTGAAATGTTCCTAAAGCATCACTGACTTCTTAACTGATAAATAATAATTTTGACTTCTATAATTGATTTTAAAAGAGTTTGCCGCAAGTGCTTGCGACGCGTCTAGAGCAGACATACGCTTTTCTTGTGTAAAAAAAATTGACGTGACTGGTCAAATGAAGACGTAACGAACACAGATAAACGAAGAGGCGAAGAAGGGGCTTTTTGGGGATTGTCTTACGTATTGAAGAGTTGAGCTCACGATTTCTGACAAATGCTTGCACTGATCTGGTCACCTCATATCTGTGTGGTTCTTTCCTCAAAAAAAAAAAATCATTTCAGACACTGATCTACGATAAGAACCATGTGGTTCTTACTTGATCTGACCAAGATAATGTCTGGACTTTAAAAGAGACTGTGACCTCTGAGTTTGTAACCTCACCTTCTAGTTAAAAAATGACACGTAAAAGTGTTTGTATGAACCTATTTACAGATGTAAATATGATTTGTGTAATTTTAACGTTCAAATAAAAATATACACAATTTTGGTAGGGAACCATAAATTAAGACACTCACCGGAACTCTGCTGTGCATTGCTAGCGTTTTCAGTATTCTCCTTATCTCCCGTGTTCTCGTCTATTGATAACGCTGCGAGCGCCACTCTGACTATATTTCTGTAAGAGAACAACAACATGAAAAAAATAATAACAAAATATAGGGTGACTGGTAATTAGTGACCGATACTAGAACACGTGATTGTGCTCATGAACACGAATAACTTTCCCAAATAAACTTTTTTTTTATCAACATTAACTTTCAATTAATTCCACTGCAGAACGAGTAATTTATTGTAAATTTTTGGCGCTGCACCAAAAAAGCTCTTCTCTAAAAGTGCTGATTTGCACTTATCGGACAGAACAAATTCTCATACTGAGCACGAATTGGAGTTTTTTTTCCTGATAAATATTTTGTAAAAAGATGTTGATTTGACTGCCTCGTTGGTCTAGTGGTCGCAAGCGCTACTGCTGAGTATGAGGTCCCGGGTTCGATCCCCGGGTCGGGCAAAGTGTTATTGAGTTTTTCCATCTGGGATTTCTCAGTAGCAGCCCGGAGTCCTGATTTGTGCCCGATTGATGGCAATAGGCTCGCCCCCTATTACATGGGACTTAAACATAACTGGCGAAATGTGGGTATACTACCAGGTACACCTCTGCCTAGCCCTTCGGGGATTACAGGCGTGACGTTATGTTATGTATGTTATGTTATGTTGATTTGCTTTTACAAATAACGCAGTTTCAAGTATTTACAGTGATGAAAAGGTTAATTTTTTAAATTATTTGGAATGAGGTATGCAACTATCCGTTTTTCTCAGACTACACATTGATCTTAAACATCTTTTCTGCATCCTGAAGATTATTTCCTTATAAGTCGACTGCCCCCAAAAAACAACACCATATCTCAAAATTAAAGCGACCAGTTCAAGATAGGCTGTCAAAAGTGTCTCAGTATTCACTCTCTCGATTTTAAAATGTTGTTTTCTTCTGTAGTCACACACTAATTATCGCTTATAACACTAACACTGTTATTTAATACATCAGGCTTAACTTTTATATACTTTTCACTGTTTTTTTTTGAATTAATTTTAGTGAGAGCACAGCTGATCGCAGTGTTCACTTAACAGCGCCACATGATCAGTAACCGGTACGGATTCAGCCCAATTTTTTGGTACTACTTAAATAGACTTGGTCCGCACCTCGTGACAGTTGTGACTTATGCGCTCGAGACAAATCATAAGTACATTTACATACACTATAGTGGGTATAACGGTAATTATTTTTGTTCATATGGAATGTATCATGCATCAATTTAAACCTTTTATGGCTAAAGAGGTTATTAAATAGCCTTTAGAGCTCTGCCTCATTAAGACGCCATGGCGACGTGGCCAGCGGCGCAGGCCTGGCTACTTCTGGCATCCGAAGGTCGCCAAGTCGAGTGGCCATGGCGTCTCGACAGTCAGTTCGTTTACGTCGTCAGAAATGGATGTAGAAGAAATCGCACTTCTTTGTTATCTACGTCGTTGAAAAATAGAAAAAAAAAAGAAACTATGCGTTCATCCTTTTATATCAGATCATAATTTTTAAGTTACGATCGGAATACTCATTAGGTGAACTAGGACGGTTTTGAATTTCTATTATATTTTTTTTAGTATCGCAACTCATTATTTACAACATCTACTAGGTACTATATTTAATAATAATAATAATAATAATAATTGTTTATTGATCAAGAAGGTACAGATGGTGCGAAAAAGAACTTAAACTAGTTACAGCAAGATAGTTTACAAGTTTATGAACTATATTATATTATAGAACAAAATGAAGTACATGGTACATCTGTTGACAATATACGTCTCCCTGTCTCTTAAACTAGGGTATACCTATATTTCGAGTGAGAGTCCAAAATGGCGGCTGACTGGCGACTGAGTGAGCGAGGTGCAGTTTACCGTGTACATTATAGTGGCAACGTCGCCAAGCCGCCAGAGTATCCAGAAGCCACGTAGAGAACTGTAGCTCGTGGCCACGCTTCAATTTGGCGACGTTGCCAAACCATCGCCAAGTGAGTTAGGTACCATACATTTCAATATTAACTGCTTGGATACGAAGCCGGCGACGTCGCCATGGCGTTTTAATGAGGCAGAGGCCTTAAGGCTCGTCTTAATGAGGCAGAGGCCTTAAGGCTACGTGAAGTTCAAATCGATGCTAAAAATAATAGGTAACTATAATGCGTGAAAAACATTAGAGTGCACAATCATTTGTTCTGTGTTTATCAATAACTAGCACATGTCACGCGGTTTTACCCGCGTAGTTCCTGTTCTCGTGGAAATACAGAGATAAGAAATAGCCTATGTCACTCATGGTGAATGTTGCTTTCCAATGGTGAAAGAATTTTTTTCAAATGATCCAAAAAAGTCAAAAAAAGTCAAATCATTTATTTCAATTAGGCCTGAAAGCACTTTTGAAAATTATACTTACAAATAAATTAAATTAATATGATTCTAGTTGCACATTCCAAAAGGTAGTTTTGTATGGAGAAGAATGTGCAAGAAACTCCATAGGTACTTACTCTTTTAAAATTTTACAATATCCAATTTTTAAGTTCATTCGTTACTTCGAAAAATACAAATGTTTCGTCTTTACAATACATATTAGTGTCGATACTAACTTGAAGTACTCCACAGGTTTCCTACAGTCCCCGTATTTGAGCAGTTCGTGTGTGGCCAGCAGGAGTCGCTCCCACTGCTCGGGCGGCGCTTGCGACACGTCCAGCTTGCAAAGTGCTTCTAGCACTTCCGGCTCTCGTAGTCCGCCTGGGGAGAAAGAAAATATTTAGAATTCAGAAGAAGAACAGAAAGAAGAAATTATTTATTAGCATCACAGCGAAATAAATAAAAAAAAAAACTTGAGACACCAGAATGGAACGAAGTTCCTTTCGATTGATTAGTGAAGGAACTTCCTTCTATCCGGGTGTCTTCGTTACAACTTTTGGTCTTATTTTTTTCTCTCTCTCCCTCTCTCATAGAAAGTAAGCCAGTTATTGGAACTTCATGAGATAGACGGAGAGAGAGAGAGAGAGAGACGCGCACGTTGCACGAATTACAACTATAGCAAACAGTGTCGTTACAACTTTTGGTCTTAATTTTTTCTCTCTCTCCCTCTCTCACAGTAAGTAAGCCAGTTATTGGAACTTCATGAGAGAGAGAGAGAGAGAGAGAGAGAGAGAGAGAGAGAGAGAGAGAGAGAGAGAGAGAGAGAGAGAGAGAGAGAGAGAGAGAGAGAGAGAGAGAGAGAGAGAGAGAGAGAGAAGAGAGAGAGAGAGAGAGAGAGAGAGAGAGAGAGAGAGAGAGAGAGAGAGAGAGAGAGAGAGACGCGCACGTTGCACGGCTTACAACTATAGCAAAAAGTGTCGTTACAACTTTTGGTCTTAAATTTTTTCGTCTTTCGCGCAATAAGGAACTTCGTTCCAATGCACAGAAGATAAGGATTTTAACTTTCTACACTATTATAACATATATTAAACAATAATACTTTGGCGAATTCACTCGAGTAACAAGCAAACACATCGATCATAACTTGAAGATCGTTAATAACCCGAATTGCGCGGGTCAATGGTGTTTTGCCAAGCATATGTAATAAATGGTCAACCATTCACTGATCGACCTCGTCAAGTGCAGCTTAACCATTATACAAATAATAATAAATAAGTAATACTTACATTTAGTAATAATAAACCCGTTCTCATCAGTCTCGTAAGGCCTAATCTTGTCTCGTCCCAGCTGACTCGAGTTAAACTCTCTGTAACAAAAACAAATTGTTATTATTAGCTATTGTGAATGACAAATTGAGGAATGATGTGATGATAATAATAATAATATTTCAACAACAACTTTTCACACAACGCCATTTAGTCCCAAGTTAAGCTTGAGAGCTTGTGTTATGGATAATAAATAACTGATAAACATACTTATATATTTCTAGATACATACATATTATGGATGAATTACACCCAGACACAGAACAAATGATCGTGCTCATCACACAAACATTTGTCTTGGGTGGGAATCGAACCCACGACCTCCGGCTTGCAGTCAGGGTCACTAACTACTAGACCAACAGGCCAGTCAAAAAAAAACAGTGATAAAGCAACGTTGTGGTTTAAAAGACGACGTAGTTACAAATATCGAAAAGAGTATGCTTAGATGGTTTGGTCACGTTGAAAGGATGGATGAAAGGCGACTAACGAAAGGTATTTACAAGGCAGATGTAAGTGGGAACGCCGGGAGGGGACGCCCTAGAAGGACATACATAGACCTTATTGGTGAGGTTCTTCAGAAAAGTCAGGTGCGTAGTACTCGCAACCGGCGTGTGTGTATGACAACATGTATGAATGTAAACGAAGCAAAAGAAGTAAGTATGTAAGGAAAAAGGCGTGAGTTTTATGTGTTTTGTGTAGTATTATTGTTTGATTGAGAATAAGTTAAAATATAAGGTAGCTGTAAATAGGCTCTTAATAAACTAGTGCGCTTCACCATCACTGATTGCATCACTGCTTACCATAAAGTGGAATGGCAGTCAAGCACTGGTTTATAATATTAAAAAAAAAAGTTGTTTTAAGTCTGTTACTACACTATTGTTATTGTTACTGCATTGAGTCACTGTAATGATAGTTGTATCTTTTTTATAATTAAATAAATGTATGTGAAATGTTTAAATTCGATTTTATCCAATTTTATAATGACGTTTTATAGCTGTGTACCATTCTTTAAATCGCTAAAATTACTTACATTACCCTCTTTATATATTTTTGAAATTAGTGTTTTCGTCAAAACAAACATGAGACTGTTCGAAAAAGTGTCAACGTTACGAGATGTTGCGGTTCGTAGCCAATACGCAAACTGTTTAAGCAATCAGCGTTGTAAGACTGCATTAGTGAGAAAGAGCGTTTTAGGCATGGCACCACGCATTTACAATTAATTACCAGATGTCTTAAAAAAATTGAATGTAACGCAATTTAAATATGAAATAAAACTGTTATTGACTGAAAAGTGCTATTACACGATTGATGAATTCCTAAATGATAATTTGATGTAGACCTATTTGTATGACTGGAGATTCAATTAATTTATTATTGTGACCGAATTATGATTACTTATTTTTGCATTGACTATGGGAATTTTGCGATATTGTGACATGTGTATTTATTGATTAATCATCTTTGTAGTAATTTTGACATACGTACTAATTTATGTTTACCTCTCGCATGAGCAATATTTTTATTTTGCATGCAGCCATTTTTGTACGCCTCTTGGCATAATATAGCGACCTATGAACTCTATTTAAGAACTGTATTTACTACCTATGTTATACAAATAAAAATGATTTGATTTGGTCTATCGCCGTACATTAAGTATAAGTGATCTTACCCATGTTGCAAGTCCATCCGGTGATGAGCTGGCACGGGTGATGATTCCTTCGTACTGTTCGCCTCTTCCGAGCTGTCTGCTGACGCCGCGCGGTTTAACGCCTCACTGGGAAAAAAATATATTCTGTATTTTAAATATTATTTTAAGCTTCATCACTGCATTTTATAACATGTTCATATTTTTTTACTATGTTAAAACGTTGTAAACAGTGAATTAAAAATATAAAAAAATACATGCATACCTATACCCTATTGAATTAATTAAAGTTAATGAGTATAAAAAAAAGTTTTCTTTGGGAAAGTTATTCGTATTCATAAGTACAATCACGTGTTTAAGTATCGGTCACTAATTACCAGTCACCCTATATACTCCTAAATACATACATATAATAGATAAATTACACCCAGACGCAGAACAAACGATCGTGCTCATCACACAAACATTTGTCCTGAATTAGAATTGAACCCACGACCTCTGGCATAGCAGTCATGGCCACTAACCACTAGACCAACAGGCCAGTTAAAATTTTATAATATTATAAAATTTTGCCGCTATTAGTACTTTTTTATTAAGTATTTATTTATGGCACTCCAACGACGTATTCACTAATACATTTTAGGGGTACAGTTAGATATGTACCTACTATTGTATATTTTCTATTGTTTTATAAATTATTGTGTGTATGTGTGTTTTGATGACTGATGTCAAATAAATATTTTTCTTTCTTTTCTTTCTTTCTTTCTTTCTTTAGTTAAACTTCAAAACTAGAGTGAGTGGTCACTTATTATTATGAGTGCACAGCACTTACATATCGATAAAGTTTTATAACATTGCTTTAATCATAAAATGGCAGCGCGGAGACCGGTGTCCTCTCGGGGTTTAATGAATTAAAAAATGCTACAAAACAAAGCTAAAAATCAAAAAGAAAGAAAGAAAGAAAATACATTTATAGGTAACAGCTGGATACATACATAATAAAAACATAATATTTAACACAAAAATTGCATGTGTCACGCTTTTGCTGCGCCAAAAGCTTAATTTCAGCGGCAAAATTGTACTGTGGTACTTACGCATTATAATGTCCGTTGGGCACGCCGTTGTGTCCTTTGTTGGATAATGTGACGTCAGACATCTGGCTGATGCCGGAGTCTTTGCTTGACATGTGGTTGCCGCAGTCAGCTGTAACAGACAGAATGTATATTGGTGTTCATTAGTATTTACTCTTGTTTCCGCACCATCGTTCTCATATGGATCATATGGATGGATGGATGGATGGATGGATGGATGGATGGATGGATGGATGGATGGATGGATGGATGGATGGATGGATAGATGGATGGATGTTTGTTACTCTTTCACGTAAAAACTACTGAATGGATTTGAATACAATTTGGTATGGAGTTAGCTGACACCCTGGATTAACACATAGGCTACTTTTACTGTATTCTCGCGGGAATGGGACCTTCGCGGCTGAAACCGCGGGACGTCTGCTAGTATAAAATAAAAGTATGAGGGTATGAAGCATGGGTGTGCCGCATGTATAGCGTGCGAAGTCGTACCGTTGCTGTGCTGCGCGGTGTAGGTGTGTATCTCGGAGGTGGTCTTGCGGATGCGCGAGTACACGTCGTCCGCCGCCGAGCTGGACGCGCCGCTCACCGTGCGCAGCGGACTGTCCGAGCCTGCTGGGAACCACACCATTAGGGGAGCATGCGAGGGCGTTCCACGTAAACCCCCTACATCAGACCCCCCGAGTCCCGCCGAAGTAAAGTCTTGCGTAACATTTAATAATCATATTATACAAGGTGTATCTTTTTTATATCCCAAAACTCTAAGGTTATATTCTGTAGGTAAAAATAATACTAAAACTCCTAGAATAGATGGTCCAAAAATGCATAGTTTCGGAGATACTACTAATATTCAGTAAATAATGTAGGTAACAATAAATTAATAATATCGAGGGTAATGTCAAATAAATAAATGGAATTTTAATAAACCCCAAATATTTGAGAATAGTTAATTTGTTCATGGTCTTAATATTTAAATAATTCTTCTATTACAATGAAATGATCACGTTAAGCAAGGCTTCCTCTTTCCTACCATTTTTTGCTGTGCCCTACAGGGTCCATAATGATCTCATTTATATCCCTACCACCTAAGAATACATATGGAAATCAATAAAGATATTGAGTATTGAGATATCATCAATCATATTTAAATTATCAGTTGTTTAGTACCCGTAACACAAGCTCTGCTTAGCTTGGGACTAGATGGCGTTGTGTGAATAGTCGTGGAATATTATTATTAAGTATTATTAATATTATTTTTATTACCTAATTAGTTCAAAAATTGTCACCAGTACGACGAATCTTCTTTCTAACGTCACTTTTCTTTCAAGTAAGGGTGTTTTACATTAATCATCGTGACTTTGCCGAATTATTTTGCATGTTAATAAAAAAAAAGGATGATTGAAACATAATTCATATGCCAGTTGATTCTTTGATATGGTCTCAATCATACCCTAGAGTTATGGGATATAAAAAAAACACGTTGTATATTATCATAAAAATGTTTTTTTTTTATTCTTGTCTTTTAATCTTTGTGACTTGCTCACATATAGATTTGGACAATGTTTGCGTTTTCTCTTATTAACTGGCTGTCGTCGAAAAAATTGTGTGAACTAATCAATTGTATATTGCATTAATACAACAATGAACTGTTTAAAACTGTTTTGTGTACCTAAGAAGGTGTCTTTTGTTTTGTTTTGTTTTGATTTGTAAAACTGTTTTCCTAATTTAGTATTTAACGCATGTCGTGGCAGCCTTTAATTAAGGCAACACTAGTATATTTAAAAATTTAATGTAAACTTATCATGTATTTTGGTGTATGCTTTGTTGGTTGTCCTTAAATAAAATAATAAATTGATAAATAATCTGGCTGGCTGATGCTTAGGCCAAACGTTACGGCTGCATATCATTCAGGCCACTAGTTGAACGGCGCTGTTTAGTTAAACGGCTAGGCAGTTAATTGAACGGCGGATTAAGCTAGTTGGCTGCGACATATCCATAACGTAAATACTATTTTGAAATTAGTAAGTATGGAGTTTCTTTCCCATTCTTCTCCATACAAAACTATATTTTGGAAGGGGCGACTAGAATCATTTTTTAATTGAATTAAACTTCTAAGTTTGACGTTCAAAGTGCATTTTAAAAAGCCCAAGTTTATTATCCCTCAATAAATAAAATAAAATAAAATCTATAATGTTTTTAATTTAATGACTGTTATTTGACATTAGTAATCTAATTTAATTATTATTATTATTATTAAGTATTTAAAATTTAATTATTATTTTTATTTGACATTTCGGCGTGGATAGTGCAATACCGCGTAACTACAATCGTTAAATACTGCGAATATGCACCTTATCACAGTCAGCGAAGGTGTATATTCACAGTATTTAACAATTGTGACATTTATTGAAATCGTACTTTCTTTTTTTCTGTATGTACATAGCAATTTATTAATTGTGTTGAATTCTTTTATAGTATTTTAAATCATTGTTTTTATTAGAAAATTTGCATGCCTAATTTAGGAGGCGGAATATGAAGTTCAAATGTTTACCTATGCCTTCTCAAAATCTTTAAAATACCATATTTCAGGCAAATAAATGGATCTAATCTAATCTAATTGCATTTATTATATACAAGCGACCCGACCGGCTTTTCTCGGGCGCAATGTAAGTATAGAAAGAAACCATTCTCGTGCGCGCTGTGTAATAATGTAAACCACATTAAAATTTGATGTCTATTTTAGATATATGCGTACAGACAGCAGGATACGACTTTTTATTACACTATGTATAGAAGTAAGCCATAGATGAAAAATGTCACAAAAAATATGTATATCATAAGTCACTCACTGCTAGAAGTTCTCCTGACGTGTTGCTGCACGACGCCGTTGACGAGCGCCTGCGTGTCTGCTGGTAGCTCGCTCATTAGCGCCGTGAACTGTACAGGGAAGTAATATTAAAAACGCTGAAATTTCAATAGTTGTTTTACTGAAGTTTTTAGTTTTTATTAGTGTCAGTTTTTTTATATTAATTATTCTTCAATAGCATTAGAAAAAATGAGGCTCGTAGAAGTAGGACAGCAGAACATTTTATTTTAAAGATAAGTGTAAAACAGTTTGGATCCAGAAGTAAAACGAAGAACGTGTCCAATAGGGAATATGCATGTAATTTAAATATGGTTCAAATATTTATTAATTTTTCCGAATCTTTAATGGCAGAAAATATGAACTAAATCATTATTTCACTTTTTAATAGCGTCATAATTATTTAAAATTAAAAATAAAAGTGCGAATTAAGCGCGAGAAATTCAAATTTGTGAAACGCATCACCATTGGTTATAACGAAACTTGACGTCAAATACTACGACAACACCTCAATGCCTACAAAACAACAATGTCTAAGTATGACATTAAGTATTGGAATGGACTTTTTATTGAAAAACATAATGATTGCCGTGTGCGTTGTGAACTAATTTAACGTTCAAGTGTAATTTTACCTTCATAGTGAGGTTATAAAACATTTAAGAAAAATGACTTAAAATGGTTTTGTAAAAGTACAATCTGATAATGTTTATTGCATTCGGGTACAAGCAATACTGGTAAACTGGTTTTTGAGCGTTTTTCATGGTGACATGGTTAGAAGAACGAAAACACCCAAAGTAATAGTGATAGGATCATAGTAAATGACGTAATCGAAATGGCGCGCGAAAATGGCGGCGTTTAAACAGCTCAAATTTATTCTGTATTTTAAATATTTTTTTAATCTTCTTTGCTGCATTTTTAAATACGTGTATATTTTTTTACTATGTTAAAACGTTGTATACAGTGAATTAAAATATTAAAAAAATACATGCATATACCCTATTGTACATGGATTGTTCACTCCTGCTTCTTTTAGGTTTTTAGCATTGACACCTTGACTAGAGCCCGCCCCGCCACGTTGATAATGTAACGTATATACTCACAGGCACCGGGTTGCAGTCGTACAGATGCGCAAGCGCACGTCTCGCGCACACGCGCACGGCGGCGCCGACACCTTGACTAGAGCCCGCCCCGTCACGTTGATAATGTAACGTATATACTCACAGGCACCGGGTTGCAGTCGTACAGATGCGCAAGCGCACGTCTCGCGCACACGCGCACGGCGGCGCCGACACCTTGACTAGAGCCCGCCCCGTCACGTTGATAATGTAACGTATATACTCACAGGCACCGGGTTGCAGTCGTACAGATGCGCAAGCGCACGTCTCGCGCACACGCGCACGGCGGCGCCGACACCTTGACTAGAGCCCGCCCCGTCACGTTGATAATGTAACGTATATACTCACAGGCACCGGGTTGCAGTCGTACAGATGCGCAAGCGCACGTCTCGCGCACACGCGCACGGCGGCGCCGACACCTTGACTAGAGCCCGCCCCGTCACGTTGATAATGTAACGTATATACTCACAGGCACCGGGTTGCAGTCGTACAGATGCGCAAGCGCACGTCTCGCGCACACGCGCACGGCGGCGCCGACACCTTGACTAGAGCCCGCCCCGTCACGTTGATAATGTAACGTATATACTCACAGGCACCGGGTTGCAGTCGTACAGATGCGCAAGCGCACGTCTCGCGCACACGCGCACGGCGGCGCCGACACCTTGACTAGAGCCCGCCCCGTCACGTTGATAATGTAACGTATATACTCACAGGCACCGGGTTGCAGTCGTACAGATGCGCAAGCGCACGTCTCGCGCACACGCGCACGGCGGCGCCGACACCTTGACTAGAGCCCGCCCCGTCACGTTGATAATGTAACGTATATACTCACAGGCACCGGGTTGCAGTCGTACAGATGCGCAAGCGCACGTCTCGCGCACACGCGCACGGCGGCGCCGACACCTTGACTAGAGCCCGCCCCGTCACGTTGATAATGTAACGTATATACTCACAGGCACCGGGTTGCAGTCGTACAGATGCGCAAGCGCACGTCTCGCGCACACGCGCACGGCGGCGCCGACACCTTGACTAGAGCCCGCCCCGTCACGTTGATAATGTAACGTATATACTCACAGGCACCGGGTTGCAGTCGTACAGATGCGCAAGCGCACGTCTCGCGCACACGCGCACGGCGGCGCCGACACCTTGACTAGAGCCCGCCCCGTCACGTTGATAATGTAACGTATATACTCACAGGCACCGGGTTGCAGTCGTACAGATGCGCAAGCGCACGTCTCGCGCACACGCGCACGGCGGCGCCGACACCTTGACTAGAGCCCGCCCCGTCACGTTGATAATGTAACGTATATACTCACAGGCACCGGGTTGCAGTCGTACAGATGCGCAAGCGCACGTCTCGCGCACACGCGCACGGCGGCGCCGACACCTTGACTAGAGCCCGCCCCGTCACGTTGATAATGTAACGTATATACTCACAGGCACCGGGTTGCAGTCGTACAGATGCGCAAGCGCACGTCTCGCGCACACGCGCACGGCGGCGCCGACACCTTGACTAGAGCCCGCCCCGTCACGTTGATAATGTAACGTATATACTCACAGGCACCGGGTTGCAGTCGTACAGATGCGCAAGCGCACGTCTCGCGCACACGCGCACGTCGGCGGCGCGCGGGTCGCCCGCCAGCGCCGACACCTTGACTAGAGCCCGCCCCGCCACGCCCGTCGCCCCGCCTGAGTCAATACACAATACAAATCAGTTATACAAAATCTTCTTACTGTGGGGCTAGTGACTAACATTGTATCAGAGTTTTAATGCCGCCCATGGGCCTCCGATTTGGCTCCACATACCCTCGAGAAATATCTCACAGGCATGCCGCAGGTAAGTGTACAAAGGTAGCGACATCTATCTCGCTACA
Source organism: Euplexia lucipara (assembly GCA_921972225.1). Lineage (NCBI taxonomy): Eukaryota > Metazoa > Arthropoda > Insecta > Lepidoptera > Noctuidae > Euplexia > Euplexia lucipara. The sequence goes on along the minus strand of OV179169.1, from coordinate 11,670,230 downwards.
TACGAACTAACAACTGTCACATCCTACATCGCGGTGTTAAAGTTATCCGCGCGATTGGACGTATACAAGATCCCGACAACAACCATCGGGCAGTAGTAGCCCACCAGACACAACCCCCGTCTGGTCGAAGGATCCTCCCTTTTCAATGGTGGATGAGGAACTTTACACCCTGTTCCTCATACCTCTTAACAACCATACCACCTTCAAACCACCCATCCAACCATCTTTCAATAACTGTAGGTAGGCCATACAAATATTTGAACGAGTTTGAACACAAGGCACACGTCTCCTGGCATTTCAGATTCAAGTGCATATTGTATAATCATCACTACCTATTAATTATTGTGTGTATGTGTGTTTTGATGACTGATGTCAAATAATTATTTTTCTTTCTTTCTTTCTTTTTTTACCTTCAAAAACTGTGAAGGTAAATATCGTAAGGAACTGGACATGCCTGAGTGAAATTTTTATGCGGCACGTGATGCCGAGTGTGAAATTTCTCCTGATTTTATTTAGAAACTTGGGCGAACCAAACTTAAGCGAACCTAACCTGAACATTGTCAAACTACTTACCATATTTATTATTTAGATAAAAAGTTTCTGACTAAATCGTTTAATTGGTAATTACTATTCCATGCCGGACGAAGACGAAGCGTTGTTTATTTATTTATTAAAACTTTATGCATAAGTAAGAAACTGTACAAAGGCGGACCTAATGTCTTAGGCATTTTCTACCAGTCTACCTAAAGATGGTACAGAGGTGGAACAAGGGCGTTGTCATGGGCGATCTCATGGCAAAAAACTTGAGAGGTGTCAAGGGACACCCGGATGAAATGAAGTTCCCTTCGATTGATTAGTGAAGGAATTGTAAAATTCCTTCAAGATAAATCGAAAGGAACCTCGTTCCATCCGGGCGTCTTCGTTACAACTTTTGGTCCCAATCTTCTCTTTCTCCCCCTCCCTCTCTCCCTCCCCGCACCCCCTCTCTCTCCCTCCCCACCCCACGCCCCTCTCCCTCTCTCCCCCCTCCCCCCCTCCAACAACTGGCACACACACAACAGAGATACACGCGCACGCCGCAAGGCCCACAACTATAGCAAAAAGTGTCGTTACAACTTTTTGTCTTAATTTTTTCCGTCTAGCCCCCTTTCGCAACGCGCGATAAGGAACTTCGTTCCAATATCTAACGGCCGTTTCCAATAACCTATCTTTCCTTAGGTCTAGTTACCAATGATAAATAAATCTATCGTTCTTCTAAATGAAAATGCTTGATTTGTTACTAAAAGTGTAAAAATCGAGGAAATTAGGAGTTCCCTCAATTCCTCAAGGAGAATTGTGAAAATCAGTCCATAAATGACGGAATAATGAGGTAACAAACTCTAAAAAAACACAAAAACAATACAACCGAATTAAACACCTCCTCCTTTTTTGAAGTCGGTTAATAATGCTACTTACCATGTAACGCTAACGCCAGACTGTTGGGCGTGCAATAGTCGTGTGCGAGGTCTGCTAAGAATCTTAGTGCAGCCGCTTTGGTCTTGGGAGTAGGGGCAGTCGCTCCATCGGCTAGAAACCTGAGGAAAGAAAGCGAAAATTCAATATTACACCTAAAAATATAAAATGTAAACTTAAGTAAATTACTTAAGTATTATTTAACAATGTTTGTTTAATACCTAAAGTTTTTTTTTATGAATTGCTAATCGACAGTATCGTAATCGACGCATATAAAATAAAACCTCAATAATGTGTTGCGATATTGAGATAGATTAATGATAGCACTAGTTTAAACCTTAGTGGTTTTTGGTTGCTATTTAAACTAAGATAGATTATAAGATTCTTTTGTAAAATGGTAAATAAAAAAATAATAAAATCAAAATGAAACAAATATTTATTCAAATTGGGCTGAAATTCAGCACATTTTGAACATCAAGAATACATAAGACAAACCCTCAAAACGCCCGCCCATCACCACTTTCAACGAACAAAACTCCCAGCAACACATCTGTCTGATAAGTCAAAGTCAAAGTCAAATCATTTATTTCAATTAGGCCATTTAAAAGGCACTTTTGAACGTTAAACTTACAAGTTAAATAAAATATAATGATTCTAGTTGCCCCTTCCAAAAGGTAGTTTCGTATGGAGAAGAATGGGCAAGAAACTCCATACTTACTCTTAAGATAAGATAGAAGAACTCGAATCTATACAATGAAATGCTCAGTAAATAGCACAAAGGTTTACAAACGTTGTCAACCATTACATTTCGAAATGATGATGTGTAAGTTAGCACACGACAATATTTAATTTTATTTTATATTCATAAAGCTTATTGTTGTAGACTTTTTTTTATATATTTTGAAATTTCTTATGTTAAAAGTACTTGAGGTAGAAAGTTCAGTGGCTAATTTACTTAAGTAGTCATAATAATATGTCTTAAGTATGTCATAACTATGTTTACATACCTAAATATATTATGTAGTTGCAGTTCAGCGGGGAAGCATTCGTGGATTACATCTAAAGTCTTCATGATCTTGCTCTGTACAGAGCCCAGTATGTCTGTTCCGAGTTTCATTAATAATCTGTAACAAAATTAAACAAAGAAATGATATTTTATTTCTGTAAATTTTAGTTTTTACAATCATTTGTACAGACGCCAGGACATCAAGTTACCCCAATATGTCAAATTTTCCCAATCGAATATGAATCTTATTTTGTTTGACATAAAGTTGAAAAAGGATAAAAAAAAATTGACACATTGGGGTAACTTGACGTGCTGGCGTCTGTACATGTCAGACAACAAATAGATAGTAATTAACCAGTAGTGCGAACAAAAGGCACACCTGTGACTTTTCGAAGTCATGTGCGTGGAACCTAGACCTCCAAGTCAGAGGCCCATAAAATCTCTGTTTTCGGGTTAGTCTGTTATTCTGAAACAATATGAGATTTAATTTGTTACCTGAACATAAGCTGATACAGCCAGTCCTTGAGCTGCTGCCAGTGCACCAGCAGCAGTTCGCAGACGGCGTCCAGCAGTAAGGAGAACACCTTGGTGTGCGCGTCCACGAACATCTTGTTGAGCAGCTCGGTCAGTCGCCGCAGCTGCTCGTCCGTCAGCAGGCGGCCGCTGTTCAGGTAGTTTGCCTGCGCAAGGTAGATCGATACATGAGATAAATAAAGTAAATGCAGTTCATAAACCCAGAGATATACACATAAAAACATAAAGTTTTATAATAAGTAAAAGAGCTCAAAGCAGGAACGGACACAAGATTGAACCTTGAGGAAGTCCTATTGTCATTTTTTATCCTTAATAAGTTTACACTGTTAATTTTTACTTTTACCAGTCTATCTTTGAAGTAAGACCTTAGGTAATCAGGGGTTGTATTCTTATTTCCACAGTAACTTAGTTAAGGCAGAAGTGTCACATGGTTAATCCAATCAAACGCTTTTGGAAGGTCACAAAAAATCCAATAAAATTGATTTATTGATTAGGCGATTAACACAGGGCACGGCGCACCGCCGCGGTAGGCGGTGAAGCGGTTCCGTGTGTTAATTACTTTGGAGTGACAACAGCGTCAGTTGCACCACGCCCTTTGGCGAAATTTTACTATGGTTCATAAAAGTTGCAATGAATTGTTATTGATTGAGCGTTAACCTTTAAACACCTTACTGAGAACTGGTCGAATTAACACAGTATAGTTGTTAGGTTATTTAATAGGCTATTTGAAAACATTTTAGCTTTTAGTCTCTCATCTAGATTACAAGAAAATAATCGACACGTGTTTTTTCTTTTTTCACGTAATTAAAAAATAACGGCGATACATCGAGGTAAAATGTAGCGTGACGTCACTAGCCGGTACAGTTTATGCTAGCTAATGGCGTTACAAGCCCCCACTCCTCAACTTTAATGCGCTTAATCTAAGCAGTTTTCCATCAATTAGAAAAAAAAATACGTGTCGAATATTTTCTTGTAATCTAGATGACGGACATACATACATAAACTCACGCCTTTTTCCCATGGGGGTAGGCAGAAACTACAGAGCGCCATATGCTACGATTCTTACATACTTCTTTTGCATCGTTTACATTCATACATGTTGTCATACACACACGCCGGTTGCGAGTACTACGCACCTGACCTTTCTGAAGAACCTCACCAATAAGGTCTATGTATGTCCTTCTAGGGCGTCCCCTCCCGGCGTTCCCACTTACATCTGCCTTGTAAATACCTTTCGTTAATCGCCTTTCATCCATTCTTTCAACGTGACCAAACTATCTAAGCATACTCTTTTCAATTTTTGTAACTACATCTTCTTTTAAACCACAACGTTGCTTTATCACATCATTCCTCAATCTGTCATTCATTGTTACACCACACATACTTCGCAAGGAACGCATTTCTACAGCATTTATTCTACTTTCATGTCTCTTTTGCCACGCCCAACATTCACTTCCATACGTTAGTGTAGATGTTATTGTGATGTGTAGAGTCTAGATGACGGACTAAAAACTAAAATTTTGTCAAATAGTCAAATAGCCCAGTGTTGGAGGGGTTAAAATTAACAACATCAGTTATGCGGATGACATGGTGCTGCTGGGTCCGTCGGCGGTAGCAATCAGAGAGCTGCTTAAGACGTGTGAAGCCTACGCTGCCGCACATGGTTTGAAATATAATGTTAAAAAAGGTGAATACATGGTCTTTGAGGTCGGCAGAAGGACCCGAATTGCTCGTGAACGGGTCACCAATACATAGGGTGACTACTTTTAAATACCTAGGGCATTTTCTTGCCGTCGACCTCAGGGACGATGTAGACATTGAGAGCGAGCGTAGGGCTCTAGCGGTCCGGAGTAATATGTTGTCCCGTAGATTTGCGCGGTGTACGGACCTTGTAAAAGTAACACTTTTCAAGGCTTATTGCCAAGGTCTATACACGGGCAGTCTATGGGTCAATTATACGATGAGGTCGCTGGATGCCCTGCGCGTCCAATATAACAATGCTTTCAGGATGTTGTTGAGACTGCCACGTTACTGTAGCGCGTCGGAGATGTTTGCGCAAGCCCGTACTAGCGACTTCTACGCGATTATGCGCAATAAAACAGTGTCGATACTGAGGAGAGTGCGGGACAGTCAAAACAGCATCCTGAAAACTGTAGCTGAGAGCTTTGGCTCTCCGATTGTAAAGCAGTTTGTGCGGAGATTAATTGTTACTAACACTAGGTAATAAGTTTCTCTGTTACTAACACTCTATGGATTATTTTGTCCGAATTAAAGAAATAATAATAATTATTATTAAATACCCCATTCGTAGTTTTAGTTGTATAACACTGACCAAGTGCGTGAGTCCATCCTTCCGCTCCGTCCAGTGCGTGCAGGCGCACAGCGCGATGATGTCGTCGGGCGGCGGCGGGGGCGGCGGGGAGCCGCCGTCCCAGCCCAGGCGCGACGCCGAGCCCGACCACGACACGCTCTGCGAACATCAAACTTCATTTACTTTGTCACACATGCATTTGATAGATGTTGTGAGAGAGAGAGAAAGAGAGAAAGAGCAGCGGTGGCCCCGACTTACGAACAGTAAGTCGTGGGTTCAAAGCCAGGCAGGCGCATTACTTTGCGTAATTTATTTCATCACTACTGCTCTCAAAAACGGTGAAGGAAAACATCGTGAGGAAACCGGCATGTCCTAGAACCAAAAAGTTTGAAGACATGTGACATCTACCAATTCGCACTGGGCCCGCGTGGTAGATTATGGCCCATACGCAAAATACGCGCTTTGACGTGGAGTTGCGGATACCAGCCCGGTATCTTTAATCTTTTTTTTTTTTTAGATGTTGTGAGCGTCCATGTATTACCAATAACGGCGTACACATTTTGTGGGTATCAATGAATTTTTAAAAAATGATAATAATTTTAATTTTTTATGATTTTGATTTTAATTTTAAATTTTTAAATGATTTTAATTTTTATGATGTAATTATTATATTTTTTTATGACTTGAATATTTAAAAGATTTTAACTTTTTCAATGTAAATGCCCTAATTTTCATTTTCATACTTTTCTAAATTTTAATTTTGTTACTTGTGTGAATTTCTTGTGCATACTGTGGTCTCCTGTAAGTGAAGGGGTACACCATCTTACAACCCAAATCATGTAATATCGCTATTGTGTGTATACCCTTTGTTGGGGATCCAAAATAAATAAATAAATAATAATAATAAGTTTATTGACACAAAAATATATAGGTAACAATTATTTTTGGAAGCCCTAGCTCCTGAGCTAGGTAGCAACCTGTGTTACAGGAGCTACTGTCTAAATAAATAAATAAATGCAGATTTCTTTAGAAGTGCGTAGTGCTTTTGTTAATTTAACTGATTTTGTATAATCACCTTTACTCCATGTAATAAGTGCCTTACCTATTATAGCCTTAAGTGTATTTAGTGCATATTGTATCCTTCTTAATTCTATTATTTCTGTTATTTATCGTGCTTGTTAGTGATCCGAAGATTTCTGTATTCCATTCTGTTTTTTTCACGTGAGAACCTATAATTGGCTTTGTGTTGCTTATTTAATTGTTAACCATCTGTTACAGCTGTTGGTTCTCCTTTCAATAAATAAATAAAAAATATATTTGATTGCATTTTACATTGTCATTTAAAAAAAAAAGTATATTTATTTGGAACATTTACGGTACAAGCAATACAATATGAAACGATGATAGACACTGTAGTAGTAAAAAAAATAAAACTGGAGCATCTATCAACAAAATAATAATTATATAGTGTAGTTACTCACATCGTGTCTTCTATAAGAATCCAGACTTCGTTCTGAACATACACTGGAGGCTTCAGAGTCGTCGTCCCGGTTACGACCGCCTTCGCATGCTGAACTATCTTCTGGACTCTGTGGGTGGAGATAATGGGGTTTTAGTATATCATACAGGGTCGCAAGGGTTTAGTACATGAAGTCCCTAAGTGTTAAAATGTGTCGTCGGTTTTCTTTTATTACCAACTGGATTTTTTTAGGCAACCCATATGCAATTTACTCGTATTTATTGACATATTAAATTTAATATAAAATAGGTATCATTCATTAACCAGCTCGGTGAAGGTCGTTCTTAACGGGATCTTAGACTAGGTATATCGTGTTAAAAATTAAATATGGTTTGATTTGACTTACCCTCAGCAAGGCCTCCGCATCTCTGGTCTGCTGCAGCAGGCGCAGCGTGGCGGCGGGCGCGCGGGAGGGGGCGGTACGCTCTATAGACTCGCGCCGGCGCACGCCCGCGCTTACCACGCTACTGGAGCGACCACTCCTAGTGAGAGAAAAAATCTTTACTTAAATAACATGTGGAAAGCCAACATCAGCGACGAGCTCAATAACAACAAGCACACGGATGGATGGTTCAGCTACGCTCGACGATATAGGTGACCATTAATTACATAACAAGACTCCTCTGCATAGCAAAGCGTTATTTTTTAACATTACATAACGTCACGCCTGTAATCCCCGAAGGGCTAGGCAGAGGCGTACCTGGTAGTACACCCACATTTCGCCATTTATGTTTAAGTCCCATGTAATATCGACTGGCCTGTTGGTCTAGTAGTTAGTGACCCTGACTGATATGCTTGAGGTCGTGGGTTCGATTCCCACCCAGGACAAATAATTGTGTGATGAGCACGATCGTTTGTTCTGTGTCTGGGTGTAATTTATCTATAATATGTATGTATTTAGAAATATATAAGTATGTTTATCAGCTGTTCAGTACCCATAACACAAGCTCTTAGCTTAGCTTGGGACTAGAGACTTAAAAGAGACGGCACGGAAAGTAGGTATACCCTAGGAATATTCAAAATTGGAATTGAAATTTCATGAATGATGACGAGATCAGCAAAAACACAAAAAAAACATGACACGTACAAAAAAATACAGCCAAATTAAGAACTACCTCTTTTTATTTAAAAAAACAGCATTAGTCGTTGTTGTAACACTTGCCTGGTAGGACTGGTTTCCCTGGAGCCCGCTAGAGAGCGCGGTATACCCGAGGGTCGTCTGCGAGCGCTGGCCAACGACATGGGACCGCTGCTGCGGGAAGACGGTGATGAAGATCTTGATGTAGCTGTAAATAAAGAACATTTCAGAAAACTTCTATAGAAACACTTTAATAACTCAGAACTTATATATTATTTTTAAATTGGTATGTTTAATAGCTGTAGCTACTAGAGATGGGTAATTACCCGGGTTAAAACCCAGTTTTGGGTTAGAACCCAGTTATCACCCGTTACATTCCACTCACTGGGTGGTTTGGCGGGGTGAAAACAAAATATTTCCTGAAAGTATTTCTGGTTAAAACTGGGTTAAAACCCAAAACGCCCAGTTTTAACTCGAATGGGAAGATTGGAATTCGATGATTCGATTGGAATCGAATGGGAAGAAATTCAAAATGATAATTTGTAAAAAAGTAGGTACTTACTACCTACTATTTGTTACAGTGTTAAGATACTTAACGAATGTTAAAATTTGTATACCTTGCAAGGTGAAATATAGTATTGCACATAGAATTTGATATTGTCATCAAGTCATATACTTTTTACCTATGTTATACAAATAAATTACTTTGACTTTGGGTTTTAACCCACTACTCATCTCTAGTAGCTACACGGACAAAAGCTTACACTGTTAAGGATGATGAGGATTGTATTTCTACGGTTTTGGCTGGTAGAATTGAGAGAGGTTTGTGGAGTATAAATCAGCGTGACTTGTTCAGGGAAACAATCGAGATGCTATATTTTATTATAACTGACAGTTGATTTATACATAAAATAATGACTTAAGGTAAGCGTCCACAGGTCCGCGTCGCACGTATCGGACGCATCGCACGTAACGGATTTTAGTTTGCCTTGTATAAAAACTCATACAACAGCGTCCGCTGATCCGCACCGTACGGACCGCTGATCGGCAATGCCTACATGCGATGCGTACCGATGACGTCATACGGAATGCCGATCAGTGGACGCGCTACAAAAGTTATGCTTCCTTTTTCTAGATTTTTTTTCTTGTTCTTCCTCTTCTGCTAGTAAACAAGCAATAACGACTTCTACATCGCTTTCCTCCATTCTCACAAACATTTTCCGCACGTGCGATCACTACGAAGATCCGAATGAAGGTGGCATCGGCAATCCGATTGCTGAGACTCGCGTCGGCAATCCGATCGCTGCCGATACAGTGGACGCAGTCTAATTAATCCGTTACGTGCGATGCGTCCGATACGTGCGATGCGGACCTGTGGACGCTTACCTATAGACAACATGACAGATAAAGGAGTACAAATATAATTAGTAAAATGTTGGAATACCAACAACACTTGAGTGATCTGCAGTGCGATTCTGGTCAAATCACCGCGTGTTAATGTAGGCGTAGTGAGGGCGAATTGAGCTGTCATTCCATACTAATGCTAGGCATTGACAGTTCACTTCACTCAAGTTTTCACCGCGTGACAATAACTGAATCGACCGGCTGGTCGTATCTGTGTGGTTCTTGCCTCAAAAGACCATTGCAGACAAGATCTGACCAAGATAATGTCTGGACTTCAACCTTTCAATCGTGTCAACTAGAGACACAATAGAAAGACAATGTCAGCGCTGACGCCGGTTTCCGCTTGCGGTTTAACCTTTTAACCGCTTGGCGAAATATCTGTAGCCGTGCCCCTAGCGCCCGGCTACTATTGCTTCAAATCAATAAAATAATACGTACAATAAATAAAAAGAAGCAAGCGTTGTAGCGATTTTAAGTTTTTGTTGCATATAATTATAATGTAGTTGTACCACGCAGTCAATATTACAAGTAAAACGAAAAAATCATGCATGTTCTCTGTCGCAGAAATACGACACGAGCGGTAGGGTTACGGAAATATGTGTCGCATATATAATAATAATAACTCTTTCTTGCCTTAGTTGGCCGGCTAGAGTGGAGATTCGCAAGAGCAAACTTGCTCGGAGAAAGGAAGCATTCCAGTAAGGTGCTGGTAGGGATCTTGACCGTACTTCCGGGATTGTCCTGATAGCCGTGGAATGCCTCTCCACTCCTCAAGCACCTCAGGTTATGTTGCCCTCTTGTCGCTACGTCACTGTGTGCTAGCGGCCGTTTCAGAGGGCCCATTACTGAGTGTGCAAGTCACCCCCTGCCATTTTATTCGTGTAGTTATAAAGCATTGATGAGGCAGGGGCCATAGTCCTTCCATAGTACTAGGTAACCAATTCACCTTATCCACCCCTAACCTATAGCCCAATACATTTGTTGTTTTAGTCTGCAATAGTCCTGCACTAGTCGTAGGTTTTCCTTGGGTGCATTTGCATAATGCATACAGGGAAAATTTGCGATTGGTGCCTCACTGCATTAAAAACGACAAAGGGCCTCTGCGAGTTGGCTTAGGCTCCTCGTACGCCTTCCAAAGGTCCGGAACCCAAGGGTTCCAAGAAATATAAGCGCATAAAAATAATAATAATAAACATTTATTTCAGAAACTCGTTCCATATCACTTTGTTAGTACTACAGCTTACGTAACTATGTTAGTAACTATACCTAATTACAATTAAATCTAATTCAGATATTTCCCTGCAGCATCAGACCCGCAGTTATGCCGACGGGTCCAATACTCCAGGAAAACGCCGTCTGGCCTATCCCCAATCACCTTCAGGATGCCATTGGCACTACCCCGAATACTGCGTAACAATGATGCCGTTCTTTTCCGCGACACAAGCGGTTAAAAGGGTAAATCTCTTGACTTGCGGTTTTTCTTCTCAGAGTGGTCAGAAAGTAAAACACCGACCTCATCTACTAGTTAAAAAATTACATGTTAAGTGTTTGTATGAACCTATTTACAGAAATAACTATCATTTATCACTCACGTTGTGATTGTGACACTCCTGGTCTGGACCGGGAGCGCCCAACCGACCGCTCTGGACTGGGAGGTACGCCGCTAGCCGCGACTGGTGAACGTTTGGCTCGAGCTGGTAAAACAAAAATAAATAAATAAAAACATGATAAATCGGATGCACAATTACTTAAATGTGTATTTTTCGCTAAAAAAAACGACTTAAGGGCAGTATAACAAAAATTCAATGTATGCACCCCTATATTTTAATTAGTACAAAAAAAAAAATGGGCTGTATCCGTACCTGTTACTGATCATATTTGCGTCATCAGTAAAAAAACACAAAATATTTTTTTTAAATATGCCACTATTTATATAAACTTAAATAACAAAAACAGCTGTTGGAGGCGGGGCATGCTTGAGCCAGATCACGCGAACGTGAGCGAGAGATGACGATTAATTAATACTAGGATTAATACGATTAATGGCATGAATAGCCTGTACAATATTTCCATAAATTGGGTGACTTTTTGGGATGTAAACAAACGCTAATAACTTTGCTATTTATGAATATTATTTATTGATACTTTACAAATATAATGCGAAGACCGTCTAGAATAAGCCCTTTAAATATTTGTACTAATTAAAAATTAGTGGTGTATAGCTTTTCTACTATGGAATTTATTAATAATAATAATGTTCTACAAATTTCACAAAACACCATCTAGTCTCAAGTTAAGCAGATCTTGTGCTATGGGTACTAAACAACTGATAAATCTATCCTATACTCCATCTGATTAGGTAGTTAACAAAAGGTAAACAATTTTGACATGTTTTTTACACAGTTTAAAAATAAAATGCAGCTGAAAACAAATTTAGATACAACAAAAACGATTACAATGATCAATCAAACAATTTGTTTAAACAGTAGTTGTATTTACTTAATAAGCGTTTATGTAAAAAGACTTGTCAAGATTGTTTACCTTTAGTTAACTACCTACTCGATTATAAAAGCTGAAGAGTTTGTTTCCTTGAACGTGCTTTGAAAATATTGGTAATATTGGTATTGGTTGGTTGGTTTTTTTTTGGTAACAAAGACAAAAGACAGTTGTAGGTTGAACATAGGACAAAGTCCACACATAGACCTTATTGTTGATGTTCTTCAGAAAGGACAGGTGCGTAGTACTTGCAACCGGCGTGTGTGTATGGCAGATGTACAGACGCCAACACATCAAGTTGCCCAAATGTGTCAAATTTTCCCAATTGAATATGAACCTTATTCTGTTTAACATAAAGTTGAAAATTTATCAAAGAAATTTGAAACATTGGGGTAAGGTCAACCGGGGTGATGTCGTCTACGGGGCTAAAGCATCTATTTCAATTATCTTACGAAACGCGTAATTTAGAACTACTCACGCCATCTTTTTTTAGTCTTTGGCACTAAAAGTACAAAAAATCATCAATAGATGTCGCAACAGAGCTCTTTTTTTTAATCAATCCGCCATCTTAAATCTGTCATTTCGTCTCGATTCTTCTTGTGTGCCAACACGTGAATTAAATCTTTTGTAATCTCAGTTCTTTTTGAGTGAATCGATGTGTTTATACCGTAAGTACTTTTATTGTTTTATTGCTAACATGTTGTTTTCATTATTTTACGTAATTAGCTAAAGACTTTCAGACAATATGTAATTTAAAATTTGTAGGTTATATTTTTGCTTTGAGGCTATTGCGTCTGTCCCGTTGGGGTGATTGCGTCTATTGTAACGCAATAGCCCCATTATCAGGGCTCCTAAACCTTTTGATTTTAGGATAATAATTGTAAATCTATCTATAATTATCTTCTATATTAAATAAATTTTCATGGTTTTTGATTTGTTGTATTTGTCTCCGTCCAGAATAGGATAATAAATAAAAAAAAAATTAAAAAAAAACACCACACGATTATTACAAAAAAACCACGCGAACAAAGTCGCGACGGGCAGCTAGTATATAATAAAGGAAAATCTGTACCTACATTATACCTATACTTACTTTTTTTAAAGTTTGATTGCTATACTACTGAAGCCAAAACTATAGTTTTCAGAATTTGCGTCTGTTTGTCGGTTTGTTTGTATCAGTATAAACCTATGAACGGATGTCGACGAAACTTAGTACGTACGATCTTAACTCATTATCCGGATCCTAGCTTAGGATAGGGGGGTAGGTGCTTTTTCCTTTGGCGGGGATAAATTCTTTTAATTTTATATTATAATTAGCATTAATTCTGTTTTTTTATTTTAAGATTTCCAATATGGTGCGGCACTACAAAAGAAAAACAACAACTACATACGACCTTGCAACTTTAAAAAAAGCTGTAGATGAAGTAAGAACTGGTAATTTAAACTCGTACCAAGCAGCAAAAAAATACAATATTCCTCGTACGACTATATGTGATAGAGTGAATAACAGAAGAGGTGTCGTAAAGGAGTGTCGTGGACCACCTACCGTGATTGACAGAGAAAATGAGCTCAAACTTGCAAATGGTCTACGGGTTATGGAAAAATACGGATTCGGACTTACTTCCAAAGAAACACTGGATTTAGTTAGCATACACGTGAGTCAAAATAATTATTTAACCCCATTTAAAAACAACAGACCTGGGTATGATTGGTTCGCTGCTTTCAAAAAAAGACACAATTTGTCCTTAAAAAAGCCACAAGCAGTGGAGATGTCAAGAAAAGTAGCATGCGATCCTTTTATAATTAATGAGTACTTTGATGTCCTTGACGAGGTTTTGAATGAACTTGGTTTAAAAGGAAGACCAGAAAAGATTTGGAATCTTGATGAGTCAAGTTTTGGAAATGACCCTGATAAAACAAAAGTAGTTGGCGCCCGTGGATTTGCCAGTACACGAACGATCGCTTCATCTGGTAAAGATAATGTCACGATCTTGTTCACAGCCAGCGCCGCTGGTGACAAATTGCCTCCATTAATTATTAATAGAGGAAAAAATATGTGGGACCAATGGATGTCAGGCAATGGATACGAAAACACATCGTATGCTGCCACTAAAAATGGCTGGATTGATTCAAAAGTATTCGAAAAGTACATGTTCAATACTGTGCTACCGCATTTAGGCGAAGATCCACCAGCTTTATTAATATTTGATGGCCATTCTACCCATATTCAATTAAAAGTTTTAGAAGAAGCACAAAAACGCAGAGTGACTATTATAAAGTTACCATCACATGCAAGTCATTTACTGCAGCCGTTAGATTTGTCGGTTTTCAAATCAATGAAAAACACTTGGGACGAAAAACTTGTGCAATGGCAACGATTGAATGTAGGTAAGAAGTTGCCAAAAGATGAATTTAGTCGCATTCTTGGAGAAGTGTGGCGCGACCTGAATCCACTTATCATTCGGAACGGTTTTAAAAAAGGAGGTATATACCCATTCAACAGAAACACTATACCAGAAGAAAAATATGACCCTGAATCATTGAAAAGATTCAAACAATTTCAAACACCAACAAAGGAAATTCCTTCTTTGAAAGAGCTAAGTTTGCAAGTGGTGCTCCTCAGGATGAACAGGTGTCAGGACCCTGAAGAGCATACACAAAGGAACATATTGAAAGAAAACAATAAAACGTTCAACGTTCATGTAGAAGGCAATAAAACTTCAAGTCCTCAACTAACTTTGATAGCAGCGTCTTCCAAATTGCCTTTGAACAGTCAAGGAATGCGATTTGATAACTCTAATGACAAACCCAGAATCAAGATTATTGAAGATCGAATTTTGTCTCCCTCAGAAAAGTATTCTTTTGAATCTTTACTATTGCAGAGAATAAAACGAAGTGACACTACAGTGAAACTGAAAAAAACAAAAGTGTCAAAAGGCTGTGAAGTAATCACAAGGGAAGAGTTTTTAGAAAATAAAAGAAAGGAAGAGGAAGAAAAAATAATTAAAGAAGAACATAAGAAAAAACCCACGAAAAAAGAAAACAAAGATCCCCAATCCAGAAAGAAAGCAAAATGTACCAAATCATCAGAAGAGAGCTTAAAGGCCGAAAATAAATCTCATATACCAAAGAAGAAAAAGACTGATCAAAAATCTAAAAAGAGAGTGAAAAAACAAAAAAAGTGTGTTGATTACGATGAAGAATCTGAAGATGAAACAGATATTAGTTTTGCTGAATCTTCTCTAACCTGTGAAGAGTTTGATAGTGATCGTGAACAGTTTTTCGCAGAAATGGAAGATCTTGATGATTTGCTGCCGAGCACAGAAAATGTAAATGACGATTGTTTATCAAAAAATGATGCAAAAACAATTTTTAAAACTAATGACGAATTTGAACCGGATGTCAGCAAAAGGAATCCGGAAATTCACGACTGGATACTAGTGAGATTCACAACGAAAAAGTCTGTTAAGTATTTCGTAGGTAACATTATTTCTATTAATGACGAAAATATACCCAACGTGAAATTTTTGAGAAAAATAAAGAACAGTAGGTTTATGTCTTTTCATTACCCAGACGTGGAAGATATATCGGAAGTAAAACATTACGATGATGATATTGTAATGTTCCTTAAGAAACCTGATATATCCCGCAGAGGCCATGTTACGTTTAAAGAAAATTTTAAAAATTACAACATTCAGTGATGTTTGAAAGTTAAATTTGTTACGTAGGTACAGGTATAAATAGATAGGTTTATACGAAATTTAATTACTTAAGTATTATTAGTTATTCTTAATAAGAAAATAGTACTGTGCGGCTATTATGTAAGGTTACGGCTCGATTGTAAACGTATTGAAATGTCAAATTTGACATTTAATCTATTGACTAAATGTCAAATTTGACATTCCAATACGAATACAATCGAGCCGTAACCTACATAATAGCGCCCCTGATTAACTATTTTTAAGTATTGATAGTATTTTGTTAAGTACAATTTGACACCAAAGCGTTCCATGGTAAAGTTCCTAATAATATAAGACTTGATTAATATTGTAAAAAAAGACTGTGATTTATTGATTATTACAGGATTATTAATGTTGGTCAAATAATAATATGTTACAAAGATATTAAACTAAAAGATCTCACGCGTTTTTTTTTTAACTATTTATTTTTGTAATGATTGTAAGACGGGCAAAATGCCGTCATACTCCGTTGTTCTAATAAATGATACGTAATTTCGAAATTGTAGTTTGATTCCACTCTAAAAAAAAAAGTTTGACACCCCTGGAATCTAGGATGGGGCGAATGCGTCTACGAGAAATGACGACAATTAGACGCCATAGCCCCGAATATTTTTGTTCGCCTACTTTCCCTAAACTAAGGTCAGAATTTGGAGTACAAGATAATAATGTACTATAAAACTAATATTTTTATAAATTTTCGTGATTGTAATTGTTATTAGCTCTTCCAATTACATAATACTAGTGAAAGACGCTTTCGCCCCATCTAGGGCTATTGCGTCTAAAAATCCCAGCTTTCATAGAAACGTCATTTTCACGTAGAAGTTATTCAAAATGTCATTATATGGTATTAAAATATGAAATAAGATAAAATTTGTAACTTCTACCATAACTTATAGCTTAAAATAATACACAATTATGTTTGTTATAATCATATGAATATGCCGTTCAAAGTATTGTGACGCATTAGCCCCGGTTGACCTTAACTTGATGTGCTGGCGTCTACACAAACGTAAACGAAGCAAAAGAAGTATGTAAAAATTGAGATCATACTAACAAAATTATTTAAGAATAGCTTTTATTGAAAAAAAAAACACAAAGAAAATACAATATACATCTACTTATTATAATAAAAAATACAGGGTGCTAGTGACATCGATGGACAACATGATACCATTCTGACCAAGATAATGTATGGACTTTAAAGGAGACTGTGTTCTCTGAGTTTATTTCAGTGTTTCTTTTTCAGAGTAGTCAGATAGTGAAATACTGACCTCACCTTCTAGTTAAAAAATGACATGTTAAAGTGTCTGTATGAACCTATTTACAGAGATCATCTGCCTAGCCTTCTCCCAACTATGTTGGGGTCGGCTTCCAGTTTAACCGGATGCAGCTGAATACCAGTGTTTTACATGGAGCGACTGCCTGTCTGACCTCCACAACCCAGTAACTGGGTAACATGATACCCCTTGGTTAAACTGGTTGTCAGACTTTCGAGCTTCTGACTACAAGTAACGACTGTCAAAGATCTACAAATGACAGCCGGGACCAACGGCTTAACGTGCTTTCCGAGGCACGGAGGAGTCTTGGTATGTAATAAATGGTCACCCATCCACGGACCGACCTCGTCAAGCGTAGCTTAACCTTCGATCGACCCATGCGGCTGTTATAATTTAGCCACAAGCTCCTCAACCTATTTACAGAGATAAATATCATTTATCATAAGTTCAGTGCACTATTTTGGACCTCACAGCGTTAAAAGACAATGTTTTTTTTTTTACTTTCAATTGTAATATACACCAGCAACTTCACAGGACTAATTAACTGACATCTTACACGACTGTATACACGGCTACACATTAAGCTATACATTTCCAGTATACGCTGATCCCGCATTGTACAAGATGTCCGTACTATGCAAGGTCAGCGGAAACTGACATTGTAAGTCTATGTTTGATTCATAAACGAAACGACTACGAAATTCCAGGCCTTTGCGGCCCGCTTTACCGCGACCCTAACCCCCTGCGTCACAGGTGTATGTTTACCTAGTCATAGTCAGAGTATTTTATTGATAAGGGATTCTTACAAGTCATATACAGATTCAATATTTTTACTAATCTTTGCGATGCGCGTAGAGTTAGTAACATTCAAGCGGACAATTGAATTAATCTTTCAACTGAGGTTATTAGAGACACAATAGAAAGACAATGACAGGCGGACACCGGTGTCCTCTCGGGGTTTAATGAATTAATATTTATTATTGTACGAAAATAAAATCAAGGAAGTTATTATAAGTCTTTGACGTTACAACAAAAGTTGTTGATTGTGAGGTTAGCTATTTAATCCTGCGAGATTGTTGGTGTTTTACAATGAATAACTCTGTTTATCTAACCCAATAACATTTTTAATGGCAGACGGAATGAATGATGTGGGGTATAGAATTATATACTGAATGTATGGTAATTATGTTGTCCATCGATGCCCCGTCTACCCTGTAAAATAAAATCGTTTTAATATACCTGGTTGTGAAACATCTCCTTCTTCGGCAGAGCATAAATTAAAGTTTAACTTATTTTTAATTATTTTATTTATCATTTATAATTTATTCCTCAACATTTACACTTGTATTTATAATTATTATATATATTATCTAATATACATTCTTCGTTGTTCATTTATTCGCTTATATCTTCTTCGTGGTCATAATGTGGATCGGCTGAAATTCAAAGACATTACTCAGGATTTGTTCTTTTGCAATTAAAAAAATAATATATAATTATTAATGACGATGGAAAATGCGTACTTATTTTGGTTGTAAATTAAAATGTAACGTGATAATGAGTCAAAGAGTAATGTTTTTGAATTCCAATATTATAGATTTTCGTTTTTATTATATTATAAACAGTAGTATAGACCAATATTGATGGTACGGTATTTTGTTTTTTGACGAAACATTGATTTCGGAAGTACTGAAACACCGTATTCTTTTTACAATGATTAATTTGTTAAATATATACAATGAAAGATAAAAACAAAACTCATTAATATTTGTTTAGTGTGTTAGTTTGAGCGACTATAGCGTTTTATTATTGTGTTATAGGATACCCCACAGAAGTTCAAAAGACCATATTATAAAGTTGTAAAACATTGCCTGATTTTTCTTCAAATATCGTGTATGTTAAAGTCAAATATTCAGTAACTAATATTAGCAGCACAGTCTAAAAACATACAGTCGTCCGACGAAGCTGTCTAGACAGGGCAATCGTGTGGGGTGTGAGGGGCGACGCGGGAAAACCGCTCCCGTACTGGGAACAAAACGATGTTCGTACTGCGGGAGGTATTATCCAAGTCTAACGCGTGTAGAAGTTGTCGGCATTTTTCCAGAGATCAAAGGCGTCGTCCTACTGTATTCATATTTATACTGTGTTAGCAGCCTGTTACTGTTACACTGCAGGGCAAAGAACTATTCCCGTAGAGAGAAGGCACGAGGGATAACCACCCCGTTTGTTCAAGGGGTACTTTATTTTGATTACAAGAAATCTAGTCGTTGGGTTGTGGAGGGCCGATATACAGTCGCACCATTAAAAACACTGGTATTCAGCGCCGGGTAAGAAAGAAGAAAAGAAAGAAAGAAAGAAAGAAAATACATTTATTGGCAACAGCTGGATACTCGCCCAGCAAAAAACAATAACACAAAAAAAAATGACGTGTGGCACTCGGAGACTGCCGCGGTAAAGCTATTGCATAGCATTTTTTATCAACTCCTCTCCTCCCCCTCTCCCCTTCCCCATTCCTCTCCTCCACCTCTCTCCCTCCCTCCCATTGCCCCACACCTCCCACGCCCCACCCTCCCCTTCCCTCACCCCTCCCTCTGTTTCCCCTCCCGACCCCTGCCTCTACCCGTCCCCCTATCCCCTCCCCTATCACCTCCTCCTTCCCCCTCCCCTCTCCTTCCACTCTCCTCCCTCCCCTCCCCCTCTCCTCCCACTCCCCTCCGCATTCCCCTCCCCACTATCACCACTATGCCTGCAATATAAATATACAATATATGCAATAGCTTCGACCTTCAAGCCACACCTCCTTGCCCGTCGGAATGGGGAGCGTGAGGTTTTTTCGTTACGGAATTTCTGGATTCGGTCCCCGCGCTCAAGGCCCGCGATAGAAGCTATGCAATAGCTTAAAAAGTTTTTTTTATTTTTAATATTATAAACCAGGGCTTGACTTCAATTCCACCTGATGGTAAGCAGTAATGCAATCAGTGATGGTGAAGCGCACTAGTTTATTAAGAGCCTATTCACTCTAGCCTTGAAGACACCTAAATTATAATCGGACGGGAAGACCGCAGCAGGCAAGTTGTTCCAGTCCTTCGATGTACGCGTTTAGTGACAAAAAATGTATTGTCTCACGGTTGCGCCAAAAGGTTCATTTCAGCGGCAATGCCAGACAGATGCAGAGATCCACACACTACAACACACAGGTACCCAGGTACTGAAACACAGGTTTTTACCCAGTTCGGTAATGGATGCTGTTCATTGTATGAAGGGTCACAATTTCTAGTCCATACATGTGAACAAACAGTATACAACCAGTTTAACCAAGGGGTACCATGTTACCCAGTTACTGGGCTGTACAGGTCTTACAGGTGGTCGCTTCATGTAAATCACTGGTATTTAGCTGCGTCCGGTTAAACTGAAAAGCGACCCCAACATATTAGGGATAAGGCTAGGCAGGTGATGCATGTGACCAAACTATGTTTACTTTTATTTTGGCAATAAAGTTTTCATTATTATTTTCCTTAATCAATGAGAAAGATGTATTGTCTAAGATAAACTTAGAAAGAATAATTATATGAGTTTAGAAAGGCAGGATTAAAATTCAGTACATAGCGATTCAACTCTGTGCTTCAGAAAGCACGTCAATTAGGTTGCGGAAGTCTTTTTGTAGATTTTCGACAGACATTTCCTGAAATTTTTGGCTAAGGGGTATTGTAGTACCCAACGACAGATAGACAGTCGTTTCTTGTAAAATACTGGTCTTCTTATCGTGAAGTTAGTAACTAACCTGGTGTCTGCGTTGTTATAACCGCCCATGGGCCTCTGACTTGGCATCACATGCCGTCGAGAAAAATCAGGCATGGCATCCCAGACTGCTAAATGCAGCCGAATACCAGTATTAGCATGCCCGAAAGATATTTCTCAACGGCATGTGAAGCCAAGTTAGAGGCCCATGGGCGGTGTAAACTCTCACCAACTCTGACATAAGAAGAGGAGTAGACTGGAAGCCTATCCCAACATTGGGGAACGGTGAGACAAAAGGTGTTCTAATCAATATAAGAAAGTCATTTTACAATCCGTGGGGCATCCTTTAATGGCAGAACTGATGTTTAAATAACGTTTTATTAATTAAAAGTGTAAATTTTGAACTATTGCCATGATCTTAGCTCCTACCACAAGCGTTGTTTAGCAAGTTTTATTAACAGCAACCCAGTTTAGTTTTTAGGAAGAATGGGCATAGTGAAACAACCTGATATAATGAGTTCAATACATGATTTTCAAAAAAAAGGTGCTTTTAAGTACAGACTGTCAAATTTCCCCAATCAATTTTGAACCTTATGCTTCAACAATAAAATTGAAAAAATATTAAAGAAATTTGACAGATTGTATTAGGTTGATGTGCTGGCGAAACGAACTACGAACATCGTTTTGTTCGTAGTTCGGGAGCGGCTTTCCCGCGTCTCGCCCCTCACACCCCGCACGATTGCCCTGTCTAGACGGCTTCGTCGGACGACTATAGGTTTTTAGACTGTGCTATTGCTAGCAATTTCTTTAACAAACTGTATAGTAATAAAAAAAACACCTGTCAATGTAGTGACTAGTGAAGTTTAGTAACAATAGTTATTTACAATGAAAAACCTTCATGCTTTAACCACCACATACCTCCCTTTTTCTGCAGTCGAGTAGCTTCCAAAGTAAGTTGTTAATATTTTTATGAGTTCTTACCACCTCCCTATAGTTAATTTACCTTTCCGTAACACCCTGTACAATTGGTATTTAAAACGGGGATTTTTACTACTATAAAGATCCCTATTTAAAACATAATGTATAATATATGTGACATAGATAAAAAATATGTAGTGTTGTTATCAGTGGCGAAGAGTTTGTAATACGAGCAGTTTTGTACGATTCAAACAATGAAAGTGAAGGTATCCGTGAAGGTGAAGTAAGCTGTGGACAGACATAGACAGTTAACTTCACGCTTACGTCACCTCAGTTTAATTTAATTTTATTATCGATTAACACTTTGTGCACTAGTAAAATACACTGTACAAAGGCGGACTTAATACCTTAGGCATTTTCTTCCAGTCTACCTTAAGATGATGGAAAGATAGAGCTAGGCGCAAGAAGGTAACAAAAACTCGAAAGTCAAATTCTTAACAATTTAGAATAAATACATAGTACACATTTAGTTTTCGCAGGATTTTCTTTACAAGCAGACAGGTAATGTAATAGATATTGAAACAAATCAAAACCATTACCATTATCTTAATGACGAGTACAATATCCCTTTTCAAGTTTGGTATTTGATATTGTCAAAATATTGTGAACTATTTTATAATAGTAAGTATGAAGTTTCTTGCCCATTCTTCTTCATACGAATATACTTTTTGGAAGGGGAAACTAGAATACTTTTTATTAAATTTATTTAACTTGTAAGCTTGACGAAAGTGTCTTTTAATGGTCCAAAGGAAATAAATTATTTGATTTGACTAAAAATAGTAATGTTATAATTTTTTTAAAGTTTCACAATACGATTAGCCCTATCTTCGATGTATGTATAATTACGGTATATAAATATGAACTCTTCACCACCGCTATATACCTACTTAGCTGTATATTATGTTGGTACTATCGTAAAGCTGTTATTTTTTATGATTACAGTCATCCGACGGTCCGAAAGGAACTTATTCTGGTTTTTTAGTTTTTTTTTTAATTTCAGAATAAGTTTCTTATACTCAAAGTATTCAACAATTCCACATGAACAACAATCTTAGAAGATCTCCTCGTATACTGTATAAAAAAAAAAAAAAGAAATTAAGATGGACGTGCTAGAGTCGATCGCGAAATTCAATTTTTTTTGTGTTTTTCGCAATTTGCCGTTAAGTGTTAAAGATAAAGATAAAGATATTTTTATTTGCAAGTTAGGTTTATGTTGATTAAAATATCATTCGCATCCGTAACAAATATGGTTAAACTGAATTTTGTCTTAATAATATTAATTATTATATTTCTGTTTGCTGGGGTGTTTGTTCCGCCACTTCTTCTTCCCAGCAAAAACACTAGGAAGTGGCGAAGGGTGGGCCGTTCTTGGGGGAATGTCTTTATGTATTTTGTTTGACGTTTAAAAAGGGCTGATTCTCAGCCTAGTTTGAATGAAGACTTTTGATTTTGAAAAAACACAAGAAATGTTGATTTCCGCGGGGTACCCTGACGCATCCCCCTTAAAAGTTTGTTATTCAGAGTGTAACATCCCCGGGTACAATCACCGGTTCACCGTGTATGTATGTGTGTATGTATGTGTGTATGTATGAGGTGTGTACTCACGCAGACTGGCGGTGGGCGGGATCTTGTTGCGGCTCATGTGCGAGTACAGCGCACGCGCACGCGCACGCTGCGCCGCCGCCGCGTCCAGCGCAGACACCGAGCGCGCCGACGGGCCGCCCGGGGAACGATCTGTGGGGGGGGACGACGAGGTTAAGCTGATAAACAGTTTAAAGGGTTAAAATACAAAGAAAAAAAGTGATGCACATAAAAATAAATAAGTACACGATTACATACATACTTAAAACAAAATAAATACATAGGCAAGAGAGTTAAAAATACGTTTATAAAACTACTAACTTAAAAACTAATCTGAGTAACAATCAACTCTGTGATGAACCAGCCAAAACCTTTCAACTTTTGATTTTGAACCAAAGAGTATTGAGAAATGACTATTGTAAAAAGATAGTGCTTAGCGCTATGCGACTTAACACTCCTTTTCCGTATTGGTAATATGTGATTTATGGTTAAAGTTAAAGTCTCGCATTGTATTTATTTATTTATTTAGTACATGGAGGACTTACAGCTAATAAAAACACAACAAATAAGAAAGTAATAGTCACCAGAAAGCCAATTACAAGTCCTCGCGAGTAGATTTACAATCATAAACCAAATCAAATAAGCCACGATCACAGATAGCAGTACTCGACTCAAATTGTTAAAAGAAAGAAAAAAAAAGACAAAAGCAATAAAAAAACTACTTAAAATAACCACTGTCACTTAAAAAATTGGAGGCTTAAGCACCTTCTTGCAGAGTTTACACTAGTAAGAAAAGGATCCAAATCATATCGCTTGCATATCTCATTAAAATTACTACTTGCACGCACAATATAGCTGTTCTGTCTATAATTCTGTATGTGAGATAGTTGTAAATAAAATCACTAAAACACTTTTAAGACAATGGTAGCTGGTAAAAGTAATGGTAATGGTTGAGCACGAGGTATCTCTAATGAGATCTAATCGCGGCGCCTGCGCAGCGAGCCCGACCGACTCACGCCCGACACTAAGTTCTCAGTAGAAGCTACGTATAGTTACCAATGGTCTCACCATCGCTCCGCATGGCGACGGGTATGTGCGAGACGGGCGGCCGCTCCTGCGACGCGCGGCGCCTGCGCAGCGAGCCCGACCGACTCACGCCCGACACTAAGTTCTCAGTAGAAGCTACGTATAGTTACCAATGGTCTCACCATCGCTCCGCATGGCGACGGGTATGTGCGAGACGGGCGGCCGCTCCTGCGACGCGCGGCGCCTGCGCAGCGAGCCCGACCGACTCACGCCCGACACTAAGTTCTCAGTAGAAGCTACGTATAGTTACCAATGGTCTCACCATCGCTCCGCATGGCGACGGGTATGTGCGAGACGGGCGGCCGCTCCTGCGACGCGCGGCGCCTGCGCAGCGAGCCCGACCGACTCACGCCCGACACTAAGTTCTCAGTAGAAGCTACGTATAGTTACCAATATCCAAGCAGCGTGCAACAACATGTTGTTGGTTTAGTTAGATAAACAATTGAAAAAGAAAAAAACCAGATAAGTGCAATTCGGACTCGCCCACCGAGGGTACAGGAATCGATCACGCAGATTTTGTTTCTTATACTTGTGGTTTATAACGATGTTCCTTGCCAAATTTCATAGTTCTAAGTCAACAGGAAGTACCCTATGGATTTTGTTTCCCTTGAGAGTCAGTTTGCTTTTCTTTTCCACTCTAGATCGTCACGACAAAAAAGTGCTTTAAATTTGTTATGTAGTTGTAATGTGTGGCGTCCTGGGGCACATTTTGGTTTTTTACATAAATATTTACAACTGTTTAAAAAAAAACTATATGCACTGTAAATTTAACTAAAAACGTTTTGGTGTCAAATCATTTTTAACCTAATTTTCATCTTCATTACTATACACGGTGTAAAAAAACCGATCACATAGCCGATAACTACACATTCTGTACAAATAATATAATTAAGTAACTTTAACCAAAAACTATTGCTGGGAAAATACTTTTTTTTTCATCTTCAACAAAGAGATGCTTTTTATTGCGCGCAATGAAAGACGCGACAACGCAACGCAACTTTCAATCAGCTGAGCGTATGGCCACTCGCGCTTGATCGTTGACCCGACCGGCCCGCTTGTTTAGTACCTATCCATTGCATTTTTGCAACTTCAAATGCGTAATTTGTTTTGAAAAATCGATAATTTTGATAATGTATGTTCGGAAGAAAGTTTAATAATAATACTTGGAATACGATTTTGAAAAAAGTACGAACAAAAAATAATTGCACTTTGACCTTCATTTTCTCCAAAACCAGTGAATTCCCAGGTATGTTGTAGAAGAAAAAATATATCCCAGTGATGGGTAGAATATGTAGTTTTCGTTTACATTAAAGGTCTTTTTAGACCCTGTATTGAACACAGTATTGCCTGAGCAATTTTTACGCGTGAATCGTCGGAGTGCTCCCGGCGCCGCGCGCGGCCACGCGACCTTTCCATTTTTTTCAATCGATACTATGTTTTATAGTAATGACGATAAAGTTTAAAATTATTTGACACTGAAACTGCTCGCCGCTTCGCTGTCATTCCGATGTGACTCGCCCCTAAGACTTTCACTGTCCACAAAGCAGACACAATAGTTAAACAATCCACATGAGTTATATGATATTATGAGTATATATGAGTTATAGATATATAATTATATTTCTTCCAAGACAAAAGAGGGTTAAGTTTCTCAACCTATTGTATCAGCCACCTAGTCATAAAGATATTTATAAAAAAAATGTGTTTAATTTGTGTATTTTAATTTATTAACATTCCAAATGAATTTAAATTGTTACAGGGTATTTTATTAAAAAAAAAATAATGAGTGGCCATAAAAGTGTTGTTTCTATAGCATTAAGGAATTTATGGGATTTAAAAATTAATGTTAATGATAAATTACGAATGAATGATTGATTTTATAATAATTAAATAATGATATTAATTAGGTAATACCTAGTAAATAATTTGCACGCTTGCTTGCAGGCAGAATACAGTGACTTTTTAGGATATAAGATCTTTATCTTTTATATGTATTTTCTTGCAAATAAACATTTTTGATTTGATTTGATTTGATATATGACACATGGGACAGGGAAGTAATAAAAAAATAATATGATATTTATATCTGTAAATGTCCAAATAGTTGTAAAACTTTCCTATGGAAGCTGATGTATCTACCTATCTACAGGGTGTCTCATTCAAATCGGTCAGTATGGGAAAGTCTGAAACTATAAGACATACGAAGATCTGTTCTGGGGAACCATGTCATCGATTTTAATAACAAGAAAATCTGCATTCATACATTTAAAAAAAAACATCTGTACTTCGTTCGGGAATCGAACCCGGTTATTTTGAAAAAAAAAACATACACTATTTCTATTTAGATATCGATTGTGGAGGTTTTAAGCAGTAAATGTCTGTATAAAACATAATGTCTAGAATGAAAAAAATGCATTGTTTCCACATACTTTAATTTATTTTAGTAGGTGCTCGAAGTGACCACGTTTACAATATTACTACAATTACAGATGTTTTTTAAAATGTAAGAATGTAGTTTTTCTTGTTATTAAAATCGATGACATAGTTCCTCAGAACAGATCTTCGTATGTCTTATAGTTTCAGACTTTCCCATACTGACCGATTTGAATGAGACACCCTGTATATCTAATTGCGTCTATGTATACAGTCCACCCGTAAGAAGCAAACAAAGTTTTTTTAGTACGCTCCGCTTCCGCTCCAATATTCATTTAATATTCTAGATGGCGTTACTGAGACATGGGATCAAAGTTTTTCTATGACATTTCCTTGACATGCCCGCTCTATAGTATTTTAAATCTCTTCGGAAGCAAACCAATATTCTAGTGCAAATATATGGATTGTAAGGAAAGGACGTTGTTTCTGTTTTAAATAACCCTTCACTCAATGAGGAATTTAACAACATTTTAGTTTTTAGTCCGTCATCTAGATTACAAGGAAATATTCGATCCTTTTTTTTTGGAACGAAGTTCCTTATCGCGCGTTGTGAAAGGGGGCTAGACGGAAAAAATTCTTACGAAAAGTTGTCACGACACTTTTTGCTATAGTAAGCTATTGTAAGCTGTGCGGCGTCGCATGTTCGCAGGGAGAGGGGAGAGGGAGAGGGAGCAGGGAGAGGGAGAGGGAGAGGGAGAGGGAGAGGGAGAGGGAGAGGGAGAGGGAGAGGGAGAGGGAGAGGGAGAGGGAGAGGGAGAGGGAGAGGGAGAGGGAGAGGGAGAGGGAGAGGGAGAGGGAGAGGGAGAGGGAGAGGGAGAGGAGGGGAGAGGGAGAGGGAGAGGGAGAGGGAGGGAGAGGGAGAGGGAGAGGGAGAGGGAGAGGGAGAGGGAGAGGGAGAGGGAGAGGGAGAGGGAGAGGGAGAGGGAGAGGGAGAGGGAGAGGGGAGAGGGAGAGGGAGAGGGAGAGGGAGAGGGAGAGGGAGAGGGAGAGGGAGAGGGAGAGGAGGGAGAGGGAGAGGAGAGGGAGAGGAGGGAGAGGGAGAGGAGGGAGAGGGAGAGGAAGGTGTGGGAGAGGAGGGAGAGGGAGAGGAGGGAGAGGGAGAGGGAGAGGGGGGAGGGGAGGGGGAGAGGGAGAGGGAGGGGAACGGGAGGAGGAAGATGGAGGGGGAGGGGGAGAGAGAGAAGATTGAATAGTTCACTAATCAATCGAAGGGATTCGTTCCATCCGGGTGTCCCTTGACACCTCTCAAGTTTTTTCTTTTTGTAATTGATGGAAAACTGCTTAGATTGAGCGCATTAAAGTTGAGGCGTGGGGGCTTGTAACGTCATTACCTAGCATAAACTGTACTGGCTAGTGACGTCATGTGACATTTTAACTCGATGTATCCGCCGTTTTTTTATAATTACGTGAAAAAAGAAGAAATACGTGTCGAATATTTTCTTGTAATCTAGATGATTGACTAAAAATTAACATTTTGGGAAATAGCCTATTAGCAACCTAATTCATCTAAACAAATAGGTTTTCACAAACACTTTTACACGTTATATTTATAAACTAGTAGATGAGATCGATGTTTCACTATCTGACTACTATGAGAAGAAACTCAAAGGTCAGTCCCTTTTAAAGTCCCTGGACATTATCTTGGCCAAATCATGTAAGAACCATGCAGATTAGTGTCTGAAATGGTAATTTAATAGGGAAAGAACCACACAGACAAGAGGTGATTAGCGTACCCAAAAGATTGGGCGGCAATGTCACGTTGAATGCCAATGCATAATTATACTATAACTTATCCAGCGATGCGGATGAGTTTTCTGACGCCATATTTGAACTATTTTAAGTAGTTTTTAGTTTGATTTCTAATAAAAATACGAATTGATTGTATTAACTGACCTGAAACACTAGCCGATGGACTTCTAGGACTTGTGATAGCTCTCCTTTCTGGAACAAAATATATATCTATACTAATCTATATTAATATAAGTTTTTGTAAGTTTGTAAGTTTGTATGTAGGGGGTAGTCTTCGGAACTCATGATCCAATTTTAAAAATTATTGTACTGGTGGAAAGCTACACTATTCCCGGTGGACATAGGCTACTTTTTATCCCCGTATTCCCACGGGAACGGAAACTACGCGGGTGAAACTGCGTGATGTCTGCTAGTTTTTTTATAAAAAAGAAAAAATATGTGTCGAATATTTTCTTGTAATCTAGTTGTGACGGGCCTGTTGGTCTAGTTGTTGGTGACCCTGACTGCTATGCCGGAGGTCGTGGGTTCCATTCCCACCCAGAACAAATGTTCGTGTGATGAGCACGATCATTTGTTCTGTGTCTGGGTGTAATTCATGTATAATATGTATGTATTTAGAAATATATAAGTATGTTTATCAGCTGTTTAGTACCCATAACACAAGCTCTTAGCTTAGCTTGGGACTAGATGGCGTTGTGTGAAAAGTTGTGGAATATTTATTTTTTATTTTACTTATTTAGATGAGGGATTAAAAATTAAAATTTTGTGAAATAGCCCATTAAGAATAAGAAGTTTTTATTTGAATAGAATGTAGGTATTACAATAAGGTGTTAACAAAGCTAACTACTACCGGTAACTTGATGTGCTGGCGTCTGTACATTCTGCCTTTCGGCATATAAACATTTATAAATAGACACAAGTACATACTTAAAACATTACAGATGACATGTATACAAGCATCATACATCATCATTCAAAAAATCGGATATAGAATAGTAACATTTTTGTACCAATAAGTCGGTAAGTCGTTTTTTGAATATTCTAAATGGTTGTTCTTTAACAATTTTGGGTAACTTATTGTATACTTTTGGCGCCATACACATTACGTTTTTCTTTAACAGTGTGGTTTAACAGTATAGCTACCTGTGTACAATAAATTTTGATACTGAGATCTCATAGAATTCGTCCTCTTTCGTGTCTCGTTGAAGTTGATTAAATTTATACATAAAAAAAAAAAAAAAAAAACATTTTAAAAAAACATTAAATTTATAATGTTAACTTATTACACTGTATACATATCAAGTTCTTCCAACTTATCAGACAGCCGTGTTGCTGGGGACTTTGTTCCGCCACTTCTTCTTCCCAGAAAAAACAGCAGGAAGTGGCGCAGGGAGGGTTTTCTGGGGGACTGCCTTATGTAATTTTGACGTTCAAAAAGTGCTGATCCTCAGCCTACTTTGAATAAATAACTTAATTTAGCCTATGCCTGGTGGACCAGCAACAAACTGGTATTATTATTTACTAAAGAACTAGCAGACCTCTCGCGGCCTTCACCCGCATAGGTCCCGTTCCCGTGGGAATACAGGGATAAAAAGCAGCCTATGTGTTAATCCAAATTTTATTAAAATCCATTCAGTAGTTTTTACGTGAAAGAGTAACAAACATCCATCCATCCATCCTCACAAACTTTCACGTTCATAGTATTAGTAGGATATTTCTTACCAGTGCCAACGTGATGCAGACTGTCAACGCTTCCGATATTTCTTTCTCGCTCTATCTGCTTCTGCGCAGCCGAGTCCAGTCGAGCGAACAGCTGTTCTGCATCATCGGGGAAGTGACGTTTGTAGGCGGCGTATGCTCTGAGGGAGGAAGGGAAGAATGTGTGAAAAATTAACTTAACTAGGGTTCTAAACAGTGCTTGTTAAAAATTACTGCCCTGAAGACCATATTCTCTGTAAAGTTAATAATACTCGAGCACACGGCTACAGATCACGCTATAATTTCCAGTATATAAGCTGATCTCGCATTCTACAGGATTTCCGTACTGCGGCATTATTTTCCATACTTAGCTATATTTTCTATACTTACAGGGTATTTTTTTGATCACCAGCCAAATTTTCTCGGGGTGTTTTAACCATGAATATGAATAAATTTCACTACGAAACCAACTCGCAAATCTTCAAGAAAGAATCAGCTTTTGCATACATTTCAGTCGAGTAGGTATTAAACTTTTGTATTTATATAAAGATAGTTTATTTGTCAAAACATGAGTATGCAGTACAAAAACTGGGTTGCAAAGCATGGTGTTTTTGTATGCAACAGTACATATTTTTAACGAGATTACCGTCCCGTAGTGAAAGTTGTTCATATTTAGGAGTAGAACATCCTGTGAAAATTTGGCTGGTGATTAAAAAATTACCCTGTATTTAGCAATATTCTCACAACCCAGCCATTTTCCTCGTACTTTACAGTGTTCTCTGAACTTCTCAATATCCTTTGTACGAAACAATATATTCCCTATACCAGACAATGTCCCCTGTTTCTGGTAATATTTTTCGTACTAAGCCATATTCTCTGTACTAAGCACTAAAACTTGTACTTTACAATATTCCTGGCTTATTTATTATTCTTGACTGGCCTGTTGGTCTTGTAGTTAGTGACCTTGATTGCTATGCCAGAGGTTGTGGGTTCGATTCCCACCCAGGACAAATGTTTGTGTGATGAGCACGATCATTTGTTCTGTGTCTGGGTGTAATTTATCTATAATGTGTATGTATTTAGAAATATATAAGTATGTTTATCAGCTATTACCCATAACTCAAGCTTAACTTGAGACTAAATGGCGTTGTGTGAAAAGTTGTGGAATATTTATTGATTTATTTGTACTTAGCTATATTTATAGTAATACAATTATAAAACGTTTATTATCTTTAAGCAAACTGTAAGTACAGCAAATATTTTAAGTGAACGCAGAGGTAACTTTGCGGGAGACTGGTGCCTGAAGTAGGTTTACATAAATAACCTGTACTACAGATCACTAGGGAAGTACAGTATAGTATTAGTTTTATTGTCACAAAGCGGCACGAGAGTGCATACTTTAAAGACACAAAAATCAAAGATGTGCGTTGCACCATCTTAGCCACATTCCTCGTACTAAGCTATATATTTAATACTTGGCCGTTTAACTACGTCACATACCTCCTGCCGTTAGTCCTGCAAGTGCTGTCTGCGTCTACGCACGCTCTTCTGATAGCGTCCCTCACTGCAACCTGCTGCTTCTCTATCGTTTGCGCCGGCCATCTTTCTAGAACTAGTACTAGGACTTCGCTGTGAACAAAGAAAAATACTACGATTACACACACGCACAAACTACCTACATATCTTAATTTTTCTCCCTTTTGTTTTCTGTAAGAGTTTCGAGCGACACAAAATAATTTAAAAAGAAAAAGGGCAAAGTATTTATTTGTGACAAATGTGTACAGAGGCCAGCACAGCAAGTTACCCCAACACGTCAATTTTCATCGATAGTTTTTCAATTTTATTGTAAATGAAATAAGGTCCATATTCAATTGGAAAAATTTGACAGGTTGGGGTAGGTACATGATAATTATAGGTATATATACAGCAAAAATTATAAAGCTATTTTAGATTTATGTGATGAACTCGTGATTCTGCATCGATGTTCCCACTTATGTATGCATACTTAGATTGTATGTATAATTTTCTTACAACAGAATAACTACATACAGAGCGCCAAATTCTACGATTCCTACATACTTAATTTGCTTCGCTTACATGTACACGTTGTCATACCCTTTCTCCTTCATGTGCGTATTGTCAAAACTATTTACAGACAAAATTCATATATTTTAAGAGCATGCCGAATGTACAATAAGGTGTGCCGTGATGTTGAGCTTGATTTATTTACACACAGTGACACAAAACTTAAAAAAACTAACTTCTTCTTTGAGGTGTACCAACTTTGCTAGATGTATTTTATATTTGTTTAATCTCTTCAGATGTTTTTATGTTTATCTCTCACGCTGTTATACCGTCTTGTCAATTTTATACGTATGTTTATGTAGGTGAAAACTTGTAATTGGCCTTATTCTGTATATTACTCTTGACTATTTGAATGTATTAGCTGTAAGTTTTCCTAAAAGTAATAAAATAAAATAAAATACATATTCGCCGGTTGCGAGTTCTATCAACCTCTCTAAAGAAAAGGCAATGTATGTCCTTATAGGGCGTCCCCTCACAGCGTTCCCCCTTACATCAGCCTTGTCAATACCTTAAGCTTGTCGCCTTTCATTCATCCTTTCGTGTTTTACATGACCAAACCATCTAAGCATTTTTCTTTTCGATTAAGAATAGCTTTATTTGCATAAAACCTGGTACAAAAATTGAATCTCAACGACTTATGTAGATGAAATGTAGTTACCTGAGCGTAGAGCGGATCTCCTTGGACTTGTTGGTGGTGAGGTTGGTCATGATGAGCGGCAGCAGGCGCGGCGAGTGCACGTACGACACGATGTAGCGCACGCAGATCGTGCCTGCTGACGACACTACCTGGAAGGAGCGTACATATAAAAAACTTGAGAGGTGTCAAGGGACACCCGGGTGGAACGAAGTTCCCTTCGATTGATTAGTGAACTATTCAATCTTCTCTCTCTCCCCCTCCCCCTCCATCTTCCTCCTCCCGTTCCCCTCCCTCCCCCTCTCCCTCCCCCAGCCCTCCCCATATCCCCCTCCTCCTCTCCCTCTACCACACCCTCTTCCTCTCCCTCCCTCTCTCTACCCCCTCCCTCTCTCCCGCTATCGCCCTCTCCCTCTCCCTGCGAACATGCGACGCCGCACAGCTTACAATAGCTTACTATAGCAAAAAGTGTCGTGACAACTTTTCGTAAGAATTTTTTCTGTCTAGCCCCCCTTCACAACGCGCGATAAGGAACTTCGTTCCAAAAATAAAAATCAAAGGACAAAATTAAATAAACAAAACATTCAACCCAATTTATACGTTACGCTGTGTGACTATAAGAAGTTCAAATGTGCTATTTGACTAAAGTCTAGTTTTCAGTCCAACATCTTGATTACAAGAAAATAATCGACACCTAATTTTTTCTTTTCCAAATTGATAGAAAACTGCTTAGATTAGGCGCATTAACGTTAAGGAGAGGGGGCTTGTAACGTCATTATCTATACTAATATTATAAAGAGGTAAAATTTGTTTGTTTGTATGTTTGTAAGTTTGTATGTAGGGGGTAATCTTCGGAACTAATGATCCAATTTAAAAAAAAAATTGCACTGTTGGAAAGCTACACTATTCCCGGATGACATAGGCTACTTTTTATCCCTGTAATCCCACGGGAACGGGAACTACGCGGGTGGAACCGCGTGACGTCTGCTAGTCTAGTATTAAATTTACTGGCTAGTGACGTCATGCGACATTTTGACTCGATGTATCACCATTTTTTTTTATTTACATGAAAAAAGAAAGAAATGTGTCGAGTATTTTCTTGTAATCTAGATGAGGGACTAAAAACCATTGTATGCTTTCTGATATGTGTGTCCCTAATTGTTAGTTGTACTGAACCTAACATAACCACGTTAATGATAAGTGATATTTATTTCTGTAAAAAGGTTTTCACAAACACTTTTACATTTCTGTCATTTTTTGACGAGATCGGAGTTTAACTATCAGACTACGCTGAGAAGAAACACCAAAAGAAACTCAAAGGTCACAGTCTCTTTTATCTTGATCAAATCATGTAAGTCATGAGCGACACAGAAAGCTGTCTAGAAATGTAACTTTTTTCGCTAATAAACTATTATATGGTTGTATTTCTTACCTTAGCAGCATTCTGTATGAGATTGATTAGCTCCTGGAGTATGTACAGACTGAACTGTTCTATTTTGTTTCTGAGCACCTTCGACATGTGAGCGATCGTGATGCACGCCTCACGGACCACCTGAAAAACGATACAAAATCAACGTCAAAAATGTGTTCAAAACAAAACCCCAGTTCTTTAACGCTGCCTAGTGCTTTTGCTGGGAAGAAAAGGTGGAATTCATATAATAAAAAAAAATGACGTGTGGCACTCGGAGACTGCCGCGGTAAAGCTATTGCATAGCATTTTATATCAACTCCTCTCCTCTCCCCCTCCCCATTCCTCTCCTCCCCCTCCCTCCCATTCCCTAACCCCTCCCGACCCCTGCCTCTACCCGTCCCCCTATCCCCTCCCCTCTCACCTCCTCCTTCCCCCTCCCCTTTCTCCCACTCCCCTCCCCTTTCCCCTCCCCACTATCACCACTATGCCTGCAATATAAATATATAATATATATATAAATAAATATATATGCAATAGCTTCGGCCTTCAAGCCACACCTCCTTGCCCGTCGGAGTGGGGAGCGTGAGGTTTTTTCGTTACGGAATTTCTGGATTTGGTCCCCGCGCTCAAGGCCCGCGATAGAAGCTATGCAATAGCTTAAAAACTTGAAACGAAGTTGCTTTTGATTGCATAGTGAAGGAATTGTAAAATTCCTTCAAGTTTAATCGAAGAACCTCGTTCCATCCGGGCGTCTTCGTTACAACTTTTGGTCCCAATCTTCTCTCTCTCCCCCTCCCTCCCTCTCTCTCTTCCTCCCCTCTCCCTCTTTCACCCCCACCACTTTACCCCCTCCTCCTCTACCCCCTCTATCACACCCTCTCCCTCCCTCTAAAAGTGTCGTTACAACTTTTTGTCTTAATTTTTTCCGTCTAGCCCCCTATCGCACCGCGCGATAAGGAACTTCTTCCAATTATTGAACACTAACCTTCCAATCGTGTCAATTAGAGACACAATAGAAAGACAATGAGCACACTCCAATATGATAATAAATTACAGTAGGGCCTCGTTAATCCGGAGAGGCTAAAACAAGACCCTTTTCGGATTATCGAGGCATCCGGATTATAGTATGCCATATTTAATGGTAATAAAACACATGTTTAACCTTAGTTCCCGTTTATAATTTTCGGACTTCATTTCAAAACACGGTCTCAAAGCCTACAGAAAAACATAACTTCGTGGCCATTCGTTATCTTCTGCCCAATTTGAAGCAGTGTTTAATGCTTCTACTGGCTCTGAATTATCAACTTTTTCGGAAGCGAGAACTTCAACGCTTTTGTCCTCATCCTGCTCATACGAATTCGAACCCCATTACCAGCCCGGATTACAGCGATCACCGAACAAGCGGGAGTCCGGATTACCGAGGCCCTACTGTATATTTATTTCTGTAAATAGGTGTAAATATGTGAGGTCGGTGTTTCACTATCTGACTACGCTGAGAAGAAACACCGAAAGAAACTCTGAGGTCACAATCTCTTTTCAGTCCAGACACTACTACCTTGGTCAGATCATGTGAGGCATACAGTGTGTAAGATTTAGA
The DNA here is from genome assembly GCA_921972225.1 of Euplexia lucipara. Lineage (NCBI taxonomy): Eukaryota > Metazoa > Arthropoda > Insecta > Lepidoptera > Noctuidae > Euplexia > Euplexia lucipara. The sequence goes on along the minus strand of OV179169.1, from coordinate 11,634,423 downwards.
TACAAAAGAAGTTTGGATTTACCTGACTCCTGAGATCCTTGATGACGACTAGGAAAGGCACGGAGAGCTCTTTGAGATGCGCCGCGAATTCCGCAGGGTATTGCTGGTGAGCATTCGCCGTTAAGAGCGACCGGATCTTCTTCAACTGGGAATATAATAAAAAAAACTTTTCTTTAAAAAAAAAGTTTGTGTATCTACTTCTTTGGACAAAATACTTTTTAAAAATGTTATCTTTCGCGTTAAAACTCTCTTCACTAAACCTCTGTATGTATTACAGAAAATTACAACTTTGCTTTGCATTTTAGTGTCAATGTCAAGTCGAAACCGCAAAATTCTGATGACCAGTCTTACCTAGGAGTATCTTGATCGTCTGTCTCTGAGTTGTGGAGATTAGTTTATCAGTTGTTCCATGTAGGACACAGGTGTGGACAGGCAGCGGACGTGCTATGTTATGATACTCACAGCGTCCACCCTCTTCTCCCAGTCAGCGCTGCGGTCTCCCAGCAGCGCGGCGGCGTGGCGACACAGGTCGTCCAGCCCGCGCGGCCCGTACACGGCGGCCGGGGCCGTGGACAGGCAGCGGACGTGCTATGTTATGATACTCACAGCGTCCACCCTCTTCTCCCAGTCAGCGCTGCGGTCTCCCAGCAGCGCGGCGGCGTGGCGACACAGGTCGTCCAGCCCGCGCGGCCCGTACACGGCGGCCGGGGCCGTGGACAGGCAGCGGACGTGCTATGTTATGATACTCACAGCGTCCACCCTCTTCTCCCAGTCAGCGCTGCGGTCTCCCAGCAGCGCGGCGGCGTGGCGACACAGGTCGTCCAGCCCGCGCGGCCCGTACACGGCGGCCGGGGCCGTGGACAGGCAGCGGACGTGCTATGTTATGATACTCACAGCGTCCACCCTCTTCTCCCAGTCAGCGCTGCGGTCTCCCAGCAGCGCGGCGGCGTGGCGACACAGGTCGTCCAGCCCGCGCGGCCCGTACACGGCGGCCGGGGCCGTGGACAGGCAGCGGACGTGCTATGTTATGATACTCACAGCGTCCACCCTCTTCTCCCAGTCAGCGCTGCGGTCTCCCAGCAGCGCGGCGGCGTGGCGACACAGGTCGTCCAGCCCGCGCGGCCCGTACACGGCGGCCGGGGCCGTGGACAGGCAGCGGACGTGCTATGTTATGATACTCACAGCGTCCACCCTCTTCTCCCAGTCAGCGCTGCGGTCTCCCAGCAGCGCGGCGGCGTGGCGACACAGGTCGTCCAGCCCGCGCGGCCCGTACACGGCGGCCGGGGCCGTGGACAGGCAGCGGACGTGCTATGTTATGATACTCACAGCGTCCACCCTCTTCTCCCAGTCAGCGCTGCGGTCTCCCAGCAGCGCGGCGGCGTGGCGACACAGGTCGTCCAGCCCGCGCGGCCCGTACACGGCGGCCGGGGCCGTGGACAGGCAGCGGACGTGCTATGTTATGATACTCACAGCGTCCACCCTCTTCTCCCAGTCAGCGCTGCGGTCTCCCAGCAGCGCGGCGGCGTGGCGACACAGGTCGTCCAGCCCGCGCGGCCCGTACACGGCGGCCGGGGCCGTGGACAGGCAGCGGACGTGCTATGTTATGATACTCACAGCGTCCACCCTCTTCTCCCAGTCAGCGCTGCGGTCTCCCAGCAGCGCGGCGGCGTGGCGACACAGGTCGTCCAGCCCGCGCGGCCCGTACACGGCGGCCGGGGCCGTGGACAGGCAGCGGACGTGCTATGTTATGATACTCACAGCGTCCACCCTCTTCTCCCAGTCAGCGCTGCGGTCTCCCAGCAGCGCGGCGGCGTGGCGACACAGGTCGTCCAGCCCGCGCGGCCCGTACACGGCGGCCGGGGCCGTGGACAGGCAGCGGACGTGCTATGTTATGATACTCACAGCGTCCACCCTCTTCTCCCAGTCAGCGCTGCGGTCTCCCAGCAGCGCGGCGGCGTGGCGACACAGGTCGTCCAGCCCGCGCGGCCCGTACACGGCGGCCGGGGCCGTGGACAGGCAGCGGACGTGCTATGTTATGATACTCACAGCGTCCACCCTCTTCTCCCAGTCAGCGCTGCGGTCTCCCAGCAGCGCGGCGGCGTGGCGACACAGGTCGTCCAGCCCGCGCGGCCCGTACACGGCGGCCGGGGCCGTGGACAGGCAGCGGACGTGCTATGTTATGATACTCACAGCGTCCACCCTCTTCTCCCAGTCAGCGCTGCGGTCTCCCAGCAGCGCGGCGGCGTGGCGACACAGGTCGTCCAGCCCGCGCGGCCCGTACACGGCGGCCGGGGCCGTGGACAGGCAGCGGACGTGCTATGTTATGATACTCACAGCGTCCACCCTCTTCTCCCAGTCAGCGCTGCGGTCTCCCAGCAGCGCGGCGGCGTGGCGACACAGGTCGTCCAGCCCGCGCGGCCCGTACACGGCGGCCGGGGCCGTGGACAGGCAGCGGACGTGCTATGTTATGATACTCACAGCGTCCACCCTCTTCTCCCAGTCAGCGCTGCGGTCTCCCAGCAGCGCGGCGGCGTGGCGACACAGGTCGTCCAGCCCGCGCGGCCCGTACACGGCGGCCGGGGCCGTGGACAGGCAGCGGACGTGCTATGTTATGATACTCACAGCGTCCACCCTCTTCTCCCAGTCAGCGCTGCGGTCTCCCAGCAGCGCGGCGGCGTGGCGACACAGGTCGTCCAGCCCGCGCGGCCCGTACACGGCGGCCGGGGCCGTGGACAGGAAGGCCGCCTCGAACGCCTCCGACGACACTGCACCGGCCTCGCCCGCGGCCGTCGTGCTGATACCGCTCGATACTGAGAACAGTAACAAGTACGTTTGAAATGTTTTCCATAACCGTTCAAGACTCAGAAGTTAGCTTAAACTGACATTGTTGTGTCATCAGCGAAGAAAAACATGGTGAGGAAACTGGCACGCCTAAAAGATATTTCTCGATGATCTAGGTGCCCAGACGGATGCCCATGGGCAACATAAACACCTCTGAGATCAGGTAAATCACCAACCACAGGATAAATAGATCTGTTAGAAACCTATGTTTTTTGATGTGTAACATCTTAACTGTCAGTTCCTGGATATTTTTTGTGTCGTGAAAAGGGACGGAAATGTGTTACAGGAAACCGAGAAAGCGCGCCGTTAGATTTAAAACAAAGAAAGAAAAAACATTTACTGGCAACATCTTGATACACGCACAGTAAAAACATGATAACACAAAAAAAATGGCATGTCTCACACGGCACGGACAAGAACAGTTTAACTTAGGAGGTTGTCCTTTGCTTTACCGGGATATCTTTTTCTTTTAGCTGAATAAATTAAGACCTCAAGCCATGGTGTAAAAACTTTAAACTAGGTGACTACTTGCTAAGGGACCTCCTGTAGAGTACGGTCCTCAGCTTAGGGCTGGGCGAGGACAACAAGAGGACAGGCTGGATTAAAATGATTTTCGTCGAGGAGTATTTACCACTCTGGTCAAATCCTACTAATATTATAAACGCGAAAGTTTGTGAGGATGGATGGATGGATAGATGTTTGTTACTCTTTCACGTAAAAACTACTGAATAGATTTTAATAAAATTTGGTATTGAGTTAGCTGACACCCTGGATTAACACATAAGCTACTTTTTATCTCTGTATTCCCTCAGGAACGGGACCTACGCGGGTGAAACCGCGGGACGTCTGCTAGTAAAATATATAATAATCCTGAGGGAACCTAATCTAAAGGATGTCAAACCGCCATATTTATTTTTTAGACAAAAGTTATTTGACTATTGAACAATCTAGCTTCTAGGTCAAAAATCGTTTAAATGAGGCGTTCTGCCTGCGTAGCATGAACACCGAAGAAACGGTCTTTGTCGTGTCTCGGAAGAAAAGAAATTAAGTGTTCATGCTACGCAGGCAGGTTTATTGAAAGAAATTTGACAGATTGAGGTTCCTGTCTATATAATCTGTCACTTTGCCGATTCGTCTGTAGACAAAGGCCGTTTCTTCGGTGTTCAATGTGTTCATGCTACGCAGGCTGCTCAAAAGATCGGTTGACAAGTGAGAAACCAGTAGGCGAATATTAATCACTGTTTTTTCTACTTTAAGGGTGCTTCTACTACCTGCATGTAGCTGGAGCAAGTAAAGATGCGGGTTACACGCGTGCGTAATATGCGCAAGCTACTTGTTCAAGTTACTCGCTTGTATTTGTACATAATGCAAATAACTGGAGCAAGGACCTGGGCGAATTGCGCAAGTAGTACGCACAACTTATTTGTTCGTGGTCAAGAGCTACATGCGCAAGTGCCTGCGCGCGCGCCACAGAGTACGCAGATTAGTTGCGCGGGTGGCTCGCATTGGTACAGATGCCAGCACATCAAGTTACCCCAATGTGTCAAATTTCTTTGATCGTTTTTCAACTTTATGTCAAACAAAATAAGGATCATATTCAATTGGGAAAATTTGACACATTGGGGTAACTTGATGTGCTGGCGTCTGTACATGCTCTAGTCGCTAGACCCGCACATGTTTTGTAACTGTAAAGTTTACGATGCATACAACCTGCGCAAGACAGTGCCTCAATATGCGCAAGCTACTTGCACCGTGTAAAAGCACTCATAGGTACGTTGGTTTTTTTTTTTCCAAATTTATAATATAATATGAAACCAACTTCATACCTTTTCCAATAAAAAATCATTATCAAAATTGGACTACTCGTGAAAAAGTTCTGGATCATTATGATCATACATAAAAAATATACGCGCCGACTCGTAAACCTCTTCTTTTTTTCACCCGTTAAAAATGGTCAAAAATGGTCCACTCGTTTCGTAGCTTAATCGGTACAAATAAAAACAAAAAAAAGGTGCGTGTACTTAAGTACACGTGATAGAAGTTATACTTGTTTGACGTAATAATAGAAAAAAAAAAAGTTGACTATGGCTAACTTCAAGGTGTAGGTTATTCTCGACAATGTGCGCGCGCAACGTAAAAAAATACTCTCATAATTTTTCCCTAACGTGCCAAAACAAGATAACTTCAAACACAAAAACTTTCGCGTCTTCCTCTGCCTTCTTAATAAAGAAGAGATACCCATCCTAATTTAAGAAACATTTGGAATAATGTCAAGAAAAACACAATGATCAGAAAGAAAAATGAGATTTTAGTAAATCAATGACAAGAACAATGATACTAAAAGTAAAAAGGTGTATTAGGTTATAAACGCTCAGCAAAAGACACGTTAAAATGTGGCTAACTAGCCACACTTGACCTCAGTGTCACGTCGCGCCGTCAACGGACGCGTGCGTGCGTTAGTGTGCCGTTTTTGAAGAGCGAATGTTGTTTAGGTAACCTATCTACACCTTTTTACTTATAATATCATTGGAGAAGAATAATTAATAAGATGGTTATACTTACCACTACCTGCACTGGTCAACTTAGCCGGCGGCGGCGGCTTCCTATTGGCCGACGGCAAGCTGTACAACCCGGGCACCGTACGCTTCGGCGCTTCGCACGCTGTGATTGGTGAACGGTGTTTGATGGTGATTGGTTATTTAGCAGTCCGGTATGTTGGTAGTACATGGTGAGGGAGAAAGAGAGAGGGCGAATGTTAGATGGTTATTAGTTTTTTAGATTATTATGTAGGGTGATCTTTTAATTTGCTGGCAATCTTTCAAGTGGTGAAATTACTTGTTGGTTTATCAATCAACGCTTGCTGAGGCCCGTCCGCAGTGGGTGGAAATCTATTTCACACAGAGACTTCTCTTTGCTTTTAATGACTTCTTGAGATACCTTTCGACATGATAATTCTACTTGATAAATCATCATCTGCCTGCGTTAACCCAACTACGTTGGAGTCGGCTTCCAGGTTGACTGTATGCAGCTTAAATACCAGTACTTTACATACAGCGACTGCGTGGCGGAATTCCACAAACTAGTCACTGGGTAACACAATACCCGTTGGTTACACTGGTTGTCAGACTTTCAGACTTCTGACTACCCGCAAAGACCGTCAAAGATCTATAAATGACAGCCGGGACCAACGGCTCTACATGCTTTCATCCACGGAATAACCTCTCGACCGTCTCATCAACATAGTAGAGAAGAAGCTAGGCAGATGACTTAGGATGAGTATTTCACCACCTGAAAGATAGCCAATGAAAAAAGGACTACCTTGTGTAACAAACTATAGTTACGATTGATGTAAGAAAATCAAATTAATGTGTCATATACAAAGTGTTTTTTTTTATATCCCATAACTCTAGGGTTATATTCTGTAGGTAAAAATAATACTAAAACTCCTAGAATAGGTGGTCCAAAAATGTATAGTTTCGGAGATATCATCAATCATAATTAACTAATATCAGTTGTTTAGTACCCATAACACAAGCTCTGCTTAGTTCGGGACTAGATGGAGTTGTGTGAATAGTCAGAATATTATTATTTTTATTAATTAGTTCAAAAATTGTCACCCGTACGACGAATCTTCTTTTTAACGTCACTTTTGTTTCACCTAAGAGTGTTTTTTTTACATAAATAATCGTGACTTTGTCGAATTATTTAGTATGAACAATTAAAAATAAAAAAAAGGGATGATTGAAACATAATTCATATACCACTTGATTCTTTGATATGGTCTCAATCATACCCTAGAGTTATGGGATACCTATAAAAAAAAACACGTTGTACAAAGAGACATATTACCGTGATGTTAACATATTATTATGAAATAGAGTTTCATGCTGGCTTTATAGTGTACAACAATATTTTTAGTACATAGGGTGGAAAAAATCAAGATACTTAGATTACCTATTTTACTTCGGTTTCAAGAATTGCTATTTCTCTAAAAGAATTTTACAATATTCACTTACAAGAAAAATGACAATTTAAATTAAATTATTATTTATGTTTTTTTATTTTATACTATAGTACGTTCGCGTTAAGAATGCAGTGAGTCATCATTTTCCGTCGGCCTAGCCCCGCCCCCTAACCAATCAAATCTTTTCAAATTACAAAGTCAAGTTCACAATGACAGTTGAAGGCATTGCTTCGACGTCCTGTCATTTTAAAAAATTTAAAAAAATGAATTCATCTCCAATTCGTAAAAATAAAAGTGGTTCGTTAATTCATAGTGGGGAAAGAAAAGTAATAAATGTTTTTAAGTATTTTAAACAGTGTGATTTAAATGTGACTTGGGGCAGCTACAAAAAACGGCAGCTGCATGCGGTGTGTCCGAGACAACAGTTTTTATGACAACGGATTTGAAGCACAACCTCATGCATGAGAGGTAGGCGCCTTAACCTCTGGGCCATCACGACATTAAGCTTAATCTTTTAAAATATAATTTGTTTGAATTTAACACCACTGTGAATACACCTTTACCTTTCAGTTACACTGATACAGTTACCGGCACGTAACTTGGCAAGAGATTGTCGTAGTGGGGGAAGTTCGCGCATATAAAAATGTATGAAATTGTGCGTGCGCAAACTTCCCCCACTACAAAAACTCTTGCCAAGTTACGTGCCGGTAACTGTACTCAGTGCATTCTTAACGCGAACGAACTATATATACATTTTTTTTGTCAAAAGAAACTAGAGCGAACATAGAATTAAAATATAAGATTTTAAAGGCCTATTGACTCTCTTGATTAGTCTAGAATAGAATATTCTTTATTGTACACCATAAAAAACTTATCGTTGTAATTTTATAACTCAAGAACAGGCTCACCTATCCAAACCAAATGTTTAGGCTTTGTTTTGACTATTTAGTAGATGATTTATGTGAAGTTTGCACAAAATCGGTAGAGCGGGCACATTTTTTGTAACGAATGAATTCAATAAATGGCGGATCATTTTGTTAATGGGGATTTTGCTGTCAAATTGAATTTTTTTTCAAATGGGGATTGCGTAAAAGAGCTAGCAATTAACAAAATACCACCAATACACCATCGTGAGGAAACCTGGACTTATAGTTAATATAAGTTTGAAATCGCCAATCCGCCTTGAGCAAGCGTGGTGATCAATGCTCGAGCCTTCTCTGTATGAGAAGAGGCCTTTGCCCTGCAGTGGGACAGTAACAGGCTGGTATTATTATTTTATTTATTTTATAACAAAATACTTTTTGTTTGAATAAATTAATTTGGTGTTACATTTTTTTTTTTATAAAGCTCGCTAATAAATTATAACTTTAAGGGCTAAATAGGGTGACTCTTTTACCTTGTATACCAAGAACAATGTTGTATGAGCAATTGAGCATGGAAGAAAAGTGTTATAGTTGCAATAGAATGATTTTTTTTGTGTAGATGTTAGGCGTGTAGTGACATACCCGGCGTGGAGGCCCCCGAGCTGTCTCCGTCCCGCGAACGCGCAGACGTGGGGATGGTCATGGTGCGCTTCACGCTGCGGGACACGAAGTCCGGCTCGTCCGCGCCCGACGTGGCTGGAAAGTTAGTTAGTTAGTTAGTCCTGTTGGTCTAGTAGTTAGTGACCCTGACTGCTATGCCGGAGGTCGTGGGTTCGATTCCCACCCAGGACAAATGTTTGCGTGATGAGCACGATCATTTGTTCTGTGTCTGGGTGTAATTTATCTATAATATGTATGTATTTAGAAATATATAAGTATGTTTATCAGCTATTTAGTACCCATAACACAAGCTCTCAAGCTTAACTTGGGACTAAATGGCGTTGTGTGAAAAGTTGTGGAATATTTATTTTATTTTATTTATTTAAATACAAAAAGTTTATCGTGTCAATTAGAAACTACATTACATTTTGACGTGTTTGGAGCCCCCATTTAAGCAAACAATGCCTGTATTAGAAGGCTCCGCTCTTTTAACATCATTGTCGTACATTATATACTAGCTCAGGTTGGCATATAGTACACTGTGACCTTGTGGGTAAAAATGCAATGCAAGTACAAGTATAGTAAATTAAGCTGAAGTTACATATTAATTTTAAGAAAATAAAAATATAAGTAAAGTTGCAATTTAAATTATTGACAGTAAAATAAAACACACACACAAACATTTATTAATGAATAGATCCTACAGGCCTAGCCATATTACAATTTCGATTTCTATTATCGTAATCGATAAGGCGACAATAGAAAGAAAATGGCGTATATGGAATCAGCTGTTTGTCAACTGTCAAAAGTTAACGAGTAGAATTTGTAATAAATTGGCTGAAAATGAAATACACTTGACAGTTGACAAACAGCTGATCCATGTGGGTACGCCATTTTCTTTCTATAATGAAAATAGGATAGAAATAGAATTTGTAACATGGCTACGCCTGCTGGTTTCTGAAAACGTTAATGAAAGATACAGATATATTTAACCTTTCAATCGTGTCTATTAGTGACACAATAAAAAGACAATGACTATGCAGGGTGTCTCATTCAAATGGGTCAGTATGGGAAAGTCTGAAACTATAAGACATACGAAGATCTGTTCTGAGAAACCAAGTCATCGATTTTAATAACAAGAAAAACTGCATATGTCTTATAGTTTCAGACTTTCCCATACTGACCGATTTGAATGATACACCCTGTATATTGACTGGCCTGTTAGCCTAGTAGTTAGTGACCCTGACTGCTGTGCCAGAGGTTGTGGGTTGGATTCCCACCCAAGACAAATGTTTGTGTGATGAGCACGATCATTTGTTCTGTGTCTGGGTGTAATTTATCTATAATATGTATGTATTTAGAAATAATATAAGTATGTTTATCAGCTGTTTAGTACCCATAACACAAGCTCTCAGGCTTAACTTGGGACTAAATGGTGTTGTGTGGTAAGTTGTGGAATGATAGTGCGGACACCGGTGTCCTTTCGGGGTTTAATAAATTAACACTTTCTATGCCACGTAGGTCACCGGTGACCTCGAACAATTGAATTTATATTGTGTCTGGTAGTCTGGCAGATGGACATATACAAACAAAATAAAAGACAAAATTGCTTCATGTCAACATTCCATGGAGAGGAGCTTATTAAAACTCAGGAGAATACAGAAGATCCGAAATGAAGAGATAAGGAATAAAACTAAAGTTACAGATGCTGTACAACATGCTCTACAACTGAAATGGAAATGGGCAGGCCACATTTCAAGGTATACCGATAAAAGGTGGACAATAGAGACAACAAAATGGTCAGGACCTGAAGGCAAAAGAAGCAAAGGGAGACCGCGTAAACGATGGGCAGATGATGTGATGGAAGTGGCTGGGCCCAACTGGATGAAGATGGCTCGGGACAGAGAGCAATGGCACGGGTTGATGGAGGCTTTTACCCAAAAGGGATCCACATAGGCTTAAGGTGTAAATAGTCAATCAATAAGCCTTCTATCCTGAACTTTCTTCTGTTTTGGAGTATTAGTTTTCCTCTTTTAGAGGATATCTCGAAGTTCAGTGTGCCTTTTGGCAAAGGCCTCCGCTAACATTTTCCATTGTGTTCTATCCCTGGCAACCCTTCTCCAGTGAGGGCCCAGAGAAGAGGCTCCAGAGAAGGTGTAAATAGTAATTATGTGTAAAAATCAACAACTTGTTCTGTGGAATAAATAAAGCTTTATTATCATTATTATAGTCTGGCAGTCAAAGTGTTAATGCAATATTTCAGCAATTTTCAGAATCTGCTAAAGTACCAGAATCTGGTAATGGCTGACATATTTGTGTTTTTATTAGCTGTAAGTCCTCCATGTACTAAATAAATAAATAAATATTCTATTAAATTCATTCTTAATATTTAGGGGAAGGTAATGACGGCTTGAAACGCTCTAAAATTCACCCAGTTAGTGGTGTTTAATAGTATTAGGTAAGGTTAGGTTTAACGGGCAGTTGTCCGCAAGTCCACGACCAAACGTATTTTGCGAACAATAATTTATATTTTTATTTTGCGTATAATAGTATTTATCTCTTACCAGTGGGTAACAAGAGTCCCGCTTCTCTCGCCTCGTCGAACTTCTGTTCTAGAAGCGCAAACTTCTGTGCGGGTAACAATTCTTTTTTCTTCAAATCTTGTCTTAATCTTTCACCTGAAAATAAAGAAAACAAAGTTATAAATTGTGTTCCTTTATACCTCAAATGCAATGCGTGATATTGTTGCTTGCTCTCATCACAATTACAAGTCAACTTCTACAAGCGAAAACTTATAATTGGTTTCATGTCGACTGTAGGCACTTTCGTTTTTTATTCATTAAGTCTAAAAAATATTATAAAAAAAAAAAAAAAAAACTTTCTTTATTTGTAAAATTAACTTAACAACCTAACACAATTCTTGTTCAGAATACCTTTCCCTTATACAATGTAATTTAATCTAAGTCCAATTCGATGCGCTTCTAGACAAATAACATTGGTTGTTAGTTTATACGTATCTGATTCACTCTGCCCCCCGTACTAGTTTAAACTGAATTACGGTGGAACAGTTTTCCTCGGTCGCGTATGGATTACAACACTAGGTAGTCTTGTGGCTAAGCTTGTGGCATTTGGATCATTTAATTTATGAGATAACAAAGTAAGTTAAATATGTAGGGTATACAAAACATTTTTCAACTTCTCTGTTTCTACGTTTGTAGGTAGTTCCTAAAGTTGACATAGTATATGCAAAGTTTTTAGATGCTTTGTTTGTTTACAAAAGTGATGTTTTGAACATTTCTATACCTGATTCTGTAACTGATACCTTTGTCGTGCTGTAAACCTTTTGTGTTGGATAGAATAAGAATGACGTCATATATTTATATATACACATATAACCTAACCTAACTTACCATAGGTACCTATAGCGAACCTAACTACCTTTTTTTTTTTTTTTTTTTTTTTTTTTTTTTTTTTTTTTTTTTTTTTTTTTTTTTTTTTTTTAGGGGTGGAAAATCCTCATGGATGTCCCCCGCCCGGGGAGGCGGAGGGGTCTGTCAGACTCTTACTGACTAAAAACCACCCCGTGTTCCTTCTCACACCTGCGCCGGGGGTCACGGGAACGGAAGATACTTCCGCGACCCCCGACTGGTGCCGGCCCCGCGGGCTTCGCCAAGTCAGCGAGGGGAGTGAGGTGTTAGACTCCCCTCGCGACGTCTAAGAGGGGCGCGCGTGAACACGACGCGCCGCCACCTCGGGTCCATGTACGTGGGGGCGGCGGACATCCCCGCGTCCGTCGCCCTGGACCCATTCAGGGGGGCTGGAAGAGGGCGTTGTCCGCCCTCCGCCTGCGCCCGGTGCGTCTGCTGCGGGCAGGGTGAGTGGAGGTGATCTCCCTCTCCCTTTCCGCAGCCTCCTTCTGCGAGATGACCGTTTCGCAGAAGGACACCACCGCGTCCCAGGACTCGACGCTGCCGACCATCCTCTCGACCACGGCCGGCAGCGACAGGTCACTGCCTACTCCAGAGACAAGAGCACGGCGCGGCTCCTCCCAAGCGGCACACTCTGCCAGCGTATGCCGCGCCGTGTCCTCCCGACAGTCGACGCAGTGGTGACACCGGGCGTCCGGCTCCCTGTTTATGCGACACAGGTACTTTCCGAAGCAACCGTGCCCGGAAAGCACCTGCGTCACCCGAAACGACAGGGAGCCGTGCCTCCTCCCGAGCCAGCGCTCGAGCACCGGCCGGACCGCCTCGATAGTGACGAGGCCGGCGGTAGGGCTCGAAAGCCTGTCCCGCCATGCCGCCACCAGGACCTCGCGCAGCTGCGACCGACGCAACTCCATGTGTCGCTGCATCGGTCGCTCGCCGCGCGCCTGCATTTCCTCGCGCCACCGGTACAGTGACGCGAGTACACTGAAAAAAATAAAATGTTACTACCGCACATTAAAGCTATAACATTAAGATTTACTGACTTTTTACAGTAAAAAATAATGTTTGTAAAACATTAAAAAACAAAACAGTAACGTTTAATGATTGAGCATTTAATTTAACAGATAGCACATTATAAGTAACTGATCATGATTCGACAAAACGTTAACGTTTTGTGGCAGTAAATTTTAATAGTTTGAGCGTTAAAACTAATCGAATAAAACATTTCATTTAACAGATAGCACATTGAAACTAACCGATCGTTGGGTCGATAAAAGTTAACGTGATGTGGCAGTAAATTGTAATGGTTTGATCGGTCAAACTAATCGAATAAAACATTTCATTTAACAGATAGCACATTGAAACTAACCGATCGTTGGGTCGACAAAAGTTAACGTGATGTGGCAGTAAATTGTAATGGTTTGATCGGTCAAACTAATCGAATAAAACATTTCATTTAACAGATAGCACATTAAAAGTAACTGAAAATGATTCGAGAAAAAATTAACGTTATGTGGCAGTAAATTGTAATGGTTTGATCGTTAAAGCTAATCGAATTAAATCGTTTAATTTTCAGGTAATACATTAAAACTAACTGATTATGATTCGGCAAAAATTAACGTTATGTGGCAGTAAATTGTTATGGTTTGATCGGTAAAACTAATCGAATAAAACATTTCATTTAACAGATAGCACATTAGAAGTAAATGATCATTGGTTCGACAAAAAGTTTACGTGATGTGGCAGTAAATTGTAATGATTTGACCGTTAAAACTAATCGAATAAAACATTTAATTTAACAGATAACACATTAAAACTAACTGATCAGGGTTCGACAAAAAAGTTAACGTGGTGTGGCAGTAAATTGTAATGATTTGACCGTTAAAACTAATCGAATAAAACATTTAATTTAACAGATAGTACATTAAAACTAACTGATCATGATTCGACAAAAAGTTAACGTTATGTGGCAGTAAATTGTAATGGTTTGATCGGTAAAACTAATCGAATAAAACATTTCATTTAACAGATAGCACATTAGAACTAACTGAAAAAATGACGCCGACATTTGTGATAGAGAGTGGGTGTGTATTGTGTGTAATGTTAAATGTAAAACGAGCTTAGCGCGCGTCATGTAGTCGTAGCAGGTTCTAAAAGACAGTGGGAAAAATTGAATGGGAGTTGGTCGAAGCGTCGCCAAGAATGAACCATAAATACCAAATAAAAGGGTACAATTATACTTACTGTTCAAACATGCAGAAGGGCATCAAAATCTGTCCGAGAGATTTCGAGAAATGATAGCATTTTGCCTCACTACGGATTTTTTATTTTGCTTCATTATCGAGTATTACTATAGTTTTCTCTTGTTGTTTATAGTTAAAAACATTATTTACCAAATAAAAGGAACAGTACATTGTGTACCCTTTCATTTGGTTTATGATTCATCCTTGGCGACGCTTGGACCACTTTCGCCAACCATCTTTTGCTTAGATCTCGAAAACGGTGCGTCCTATCGCAAAAATAATGAAAAAAAAATCCCCCTTAAGAAACTTCCTGCCACGTATTTCTCAACAAAAAAAGGTAAAAAAAAAACATGGATTCGTATTTTTTATTTTTGTCGGTAGATATTATCAATAAGTTGGACTATTTTCATTCAATCGACTTTCATGAATTTTGTATTGATGATGATGATGATGATTATAATTGTGTTATTGCATACGTCTTACAGCCGCGAATCATATTTTATTCAACATACAACCTAGCACTGGCCTGGAAATTGCAAAACAACATAAACAAATTTGAATTTCGCGGGCTACCCTGGAGCGTTATCTTTAGGTGGGTGTTGTAAAAGGCGACTAGGGACTTACTAGAGAATGGGCAGCTGCGTTCTCTATGCATTTTAAAACCATTCTACCATACCACACTACTTAGGTACATAAGCGTGGCGATTATAGCAATTTAAACCCCCCCTTTTGGGGAGTCTTATGACCAGCAGTGGACGTCTTTCGGCTGACATGGTGAAACAATATACTTTTTAACAATATTTTTAACGTGCATTCATAAGTAAATGTAATTCATACTCTAAGTAGGTACCTATGTTAAAATGAATAGCAAAGTTGTCACTGCAGTTTGACGAAAAAGTCTCATAATATCTCAAAAACTAAATACCTATCTAATCAAACCAAATTTCGTTAAAAGTTAACACAAAACAACACAACCACAAGAAACTGGTGTGGGTGTGTTGTTGTTCATGTAGGTATGGAGAGCCACCCCACTTTTTTTTCATATTTTTATATAATTTTTGAGTATCGGTTCAAGAACATACCTACTAACTACAAATTGTGTGGTGTCAACAGTCTCGAAGTAAAATGGCTGTAACATACGGACAGACAGATGGACTGGACGAATCTATAAAGGTTCCATAGTAACCATTTGGCTACGGAACCCTAAAAAGAGACTCCTTTCATTTTCGTTACCGACAAAGTAGGTAAGTAAGAAGGTAGGTACCTACTTAAATGCAATCAATTTTCATACCTACATTTTTGACATTGATTGTCGCTGAGATGATATTGCGACTGAACTGACTGAACTTGAACCTAACTTCGATTTGTTGGCAACGAGTTAAATACTATATAAATTGAAAACTGATTGTTTTGTTTATACCTACGATGAATTTCAAACGATTAAAATTACTGTCTTGACATTAAAAAGAACTGTTTGATTGAACCAATCATAAACAAAACAATACCTACAATGAATATTTGAAACGATAAAAATTACTGTCTCTTGACATTAAAAATAACTGCTTGATTGAACCAAAATGAAACAAGTCAAAACTCGCTTCTTTCTTAGGTACACGTCACGTCATTTGCGGCAGTTTGTGTTGCCAACCTAGTGGACTTTCCACTAAAACTGGTGGTTTCGACCCGGGGTTTTAGTAGTTAAAATAAGAATGTTGATTTATTAATTGTTAGGATTACGTAATCATAAAAAAACCAATGATTTTCTACTTATTTTTTTCTTTCATAATAACTAAAAATTGTTTAGTGGTAAATTTTGCAACTATGAGAGTAGGGCAGTTTTTCGTTAGTGGTTTTCTGGTGGTGTTTGGTGATTTGGATTGCGAAGTTTTAATAGCATTGGTTTTTGCTAAGCCACCATTGTGGGACAAAAGACACAAATTACACAGCAACAGAAATATGATTGACAAAATTGGGACGAAATTATTAACTAATATATTAAATTATCATGGATTCATCGAACTTCTTATATTTGTGTTTTCTTTGTGTGTATGTGTTGTGTGTGTTGAACTTTGTATGTATGTGTAATGTGTGTCTTTAGATGTTTTATTTTTATGTCTTTGTTTTCTGAGCAATTAGATTAAATAAATAAATATTCCACAACTTTTCACACAACGCCATTTGCAAGCTAAACTTGAGAGCTTGTGTTATGGGTACTAGGGTACTAAACAGCTGATAAATAAATGCATACATATTATATATAAATTACACCCAGACACAGAACAAATGATCGTGCTCATCATACAAACATTTGCCCTGGATGGGAATCGAACCCACGCCCTCCGGCATAGCAGTCAGGGTCACTAGCTACTAGACCAACAGGCTCGTCAAATTATTATTATTATTATTATATATTTTAGGAATAATTGGTACTACGATCCATATTTCTTTTTTCTTTTACTGTTTATTTATTTATTTATTTATTTATAAAAATCTCCCTTGCAACTATCCTTACAGGTTTTCCCAATGCGATAGTGTGGTCCTTAATAATCTACTTATAAGTATTACCTTATTACTAACATTGACAAAACAATTCAAGCACATAAAAATAAAATTAATACTTATTAGTTTTTAAATTTAACAATTTACAAAAAAAAAAATAACAAACAGAAATACTTTCCGCAAAGAAATTAAAACTAATATCAATGTAACAGAAACACTGACGTTGATATTAGAAACACCGACTGTCCTTTTTTATTTTTTAATGAACACTTTCGAGGAGAAAAAACTCATCGTCCGACGAATTCGAAGACATCATGGACACTATGAACAGATTCACCTGATTTTCTATGTATAACCCTGTACCGATCGGTACTGCCCCGTATACGGATAAGTCAGTACTTTAAAAAATGCATTATTTATGTAAGCACTCTGAGATGTTGAATCTGGTGGAGAGTTAGTTTTAACTGTTAGCAACACCATTAACGTTCCCCGCCGGCCGCCATATTAATTTCTTTCATTTGAATCTTGTGCCAGCTACGCGTACTGTTTACGTGCAGTCGTGCACAGAAAAAAAAATGTGGCTGCAGTGAAGTGTAGTGTATTCGTCTATTTGATTTAATTGAACTATCTATCATGGGTGACGAGATTGAGACCACAGCGATGCTCCTCAGGGAATGGGAATTTCAAAAATACATTGATGTGTTAAGAGGTAAGCCATTTCATGAACTTTGTTACATATATAGGTATAACTAGGTATATTTAACCATTCCTTAAGACCGATAAGTTACTGAAATGGAAATACTTACGAAAGGACAGCTCATTCTAAATTACCTACCTTTAAGAATATAACCTAGCCACACAAAAACTTAAACATTCAAAGAAGTACCTACCATTTCAAATTTTAGGAAAAACGGTTTTGGTTAGGTAATTAAATAGTTTACCTCTTTATTGTTATTTTGTGTGGCTTTGCTAATGACAGGTGTATTATGTGTTTAATATTGAGATATCATGATTGTACTACATAATTATTATGTAATCGTAGCCAGATGGATCTGGAAAAAAAAGGTTATAGGTCGCTACTGTTGACATTAAAATGTACTATAGCCTTCTCGTTAAATCTAAATGTGACATTCATTACCCGCCGCTACTATGAAGGCAAAAAGTACGAGGTAGGTATTGTTCAAAAACAGTTCACCCTTTATTAAGTAATAATTTGAATTGAATTTCTTTTTCATGACTAGTGTGACGACTTAGTTTTCTAATTTATGTAGGTAGTGATCATTGTGTTCTGGTTATGGTGTCTTTGCTTAGAATGTTTCTGTTTGTGCTTAAAAATACTGTAAATCAAGGGCAGACAGTTCAAAATGGGCTGGAAATACACGTCAGATTTTGTTTCCGAATGTCTGAAGCCAGATCAGACTATGATGAAAAAAACTGACGTATATTTTCGGCCTTAGGGGCGGAGTTAAGCTATGCATGCACATTGCACATAGAACGGTCAATCTTATTAATACATCATTAATAAATACATTCAATTTAAACCTCCAGTACAAAACCATGCTACTATTGACACACTTAAATGATTTAAGGGTGCATGTGTTATGGAGTATTAAGAATGTGTATTGTTGTAAGTTTTCTATCTTACTGTTTGCAGAAAACGAAGTAGACGCGTCTGTTTTAAAATTATTAGATGATGCGCAAGTGAGCATTAACTCCTGCAATAGGACCGCAAGCAAAATTCAAAAAAGTCCTGTCGGAGTGCAAGGTGTCGCTTGAAAAGGTAATTTAAGACACAGTCTCAATAAGTCTCTAATAATAATATTTTCTGAGTTTTTACCTTGACTAAGCTCCATGTCAAAGGTCAGGAAAACATACCTGCATAGTTATTTACAAGTGTTTATTACAGAGTGGCAAGGCCTCACAAATTGATGACGATTTAGACCAAATAATTTCAACGTACGGAGACTTTAGAAGGACTGACGCAGAGTTCCACGAGCCCAATTAAATCCCTTCCAGTGTCACCTAGCATCTCATCATGATCTTCAGTGTCTGTGTCTTCACATGGCAATTTTGTAAGTAGGTTTATTTGTACTGCAAAATCCACACAACCACAGTCGCCCGGACGGTACACATGGTAATATCAACTCACCATCCCCTATTTTTAACCAACTTCAAAAAAGGAGTTAAGCAATTCGACGGTACATATGCAATACAGTGTGACCCTGGATAATGTACACAAACGAAAATATATTTATATTACTTATTTATTATACCACACTGTGCATTTTTGAGTAACACTTCTTTCCAGTATCTAGTTTTTTTCTATATTAGGTAGAATTTGAAGATACACACTATTTTTTTTAGTTAATTTATGCTTATACAATAATACAGGATGTTTGGAAGCTGGGTGCAAAGCCTTAAGGTGTTATCACCATTTGGAGCATTATGAGCTTTGTACCTAGCTTCCAAACATCCTGTATAAAACTATATAAGACGATTGGTGACATGTTTTTATTTTTAGGATCTTGCTTTGCTCTTGGCAACTACTCCAGGTGGTGAACTGCTACTTCAACATGATCATGAAAAGACATTGGGAGAACAATTTAGAAAAATATAAGTACGAGTAATTTCAAAGGAAATTCTTAGACATGACCCCAGGTCAAATGTAACTGCTGATATATATTTAAGTTGGCTTAGCGAGATAAGTAAGTAAGGTTCACTGGCACTTTTAATGGATTTTACTTCTTTTGGGGTCTTATTTTTTATATTTTGTTGTTGTTTATGTTTTCAGAACGGTTATTTCCTTCAGAAAATCCACATTGTTATTACACCAAACCAAAAGCTGGATAACAACGAGCTCACAGCCGGCTCTACGACGCAGTGGTAAATTTAAAAGCCAAGTACCGAAGAAAAAAGGTGTATCAACCGCGAGCACAACACTCTCTAGAGAAGACGTTAACTCCAGAACTGTCTACATCTACATGTAACAGTGTTAGTTTACATAATAATAAATACATTGCTCTTCTGATAGTTATGCCTTGTGTGCAGAAAAGTGGCAAAGCACCAACCAGAATCGGAAGCGATGTGTTCTCTCAAATGAATTCTCTTGGGGACACGAATTGGTAAATTTTTCCACTACCTTATTATGATTTTTTAATGTATTACTTTAGTCGTAAACTTTTAAGGTTTCTCAAAATACATCTCTTTATTTCAGCTGACTGCTGACTTCAATCACTGGTATCCTGAAAATGAACATTCATTAGATGATAAACTACCATTGCTATAGAGCAAATTACTCAATATATCTAAAACCTTATCAAGACGATCACCATTTGAAGAGGAACTTAAGGAACTAGTGCAAAGTGAGTTTGCTATACTCGTAGTATTATATAGTTCCACCAAATAAAGTAACGTGTCAATCATTTATTTGGCTGGGCTGACTTATTTATTTATTTACTTACTTATTTACTTACTTTATTTCTAGCCGCTTAATAAATACCGTTGTATAACTAACTGCCTGCCATGCTTCAATTAAATTAATCATTCTAGACAAGATAAAATTTTGGTTGGTCGGAGCCCTGCCAATTTCAAAGTCAAAATAGTCAATTCAATGAATATTTATTAATTTTCATGGGTTTACACAAGAAAGAGATAAGATATAGTGAAAGAGAGTGAGAGGGGGGGGGGGGGGTGTAGTGGTGTAGTGTAGATATAGTGCAATGTAAATTTAACATTAATTTCCAGACACTTAAAAATATCAGTGAAATTCATGGTTCACTAAAAATGATTATTAAAAATAACAGTACTTGACTAATTTTTGTTCTTGTTGCTTGACAGATCAAGATCCTGAATCGAGCGTTCTCGCTGTATGCTCCTTATTCCCCACATAATTGGACCAGTTCACTTAAAAAAGAAGAGAATCTCCGCTGCAGAAGTGCGTAAAAGCTTTATTTTACATGTTGAAGACGTATTGTATTGTATTGGCATTGTACTTGAATTTAGTGTAAGTAGGTGGATATTTAATTTATAGCAGACTAAGTTCAGTAGCAATTACCCTTAGATTCAAACTTTAGTACCACCTTTCTTCAAAAGGTGTTTTAAAACAAAACTGTTTGTAATTTATTTAATTCTAAGCATGTCATTCCCTTAGATTCAAAAATTAGTACCACCTTTCTTCAAAAGGTGTTGTGATAAAAATGTTTTTAATTTATTTAATTCTAAATTGTTAGACAATTGACTGTGTATACATATAAGGTTTATGTGTTCATACACAAAATTTCTTAAGGGGTTATTGTACTCATCATTATGAACAACTTTTACTATGGGACCCACCCTGAATCGCGAAAAAAAAATCTGCTGTTCCATACATTTTGACGATATAATGCGAACATAATATTGTAGGGAACAAATGATTTTTTTTATCGCGATTCAGGGTTTGGTCCAATAGTAAAAGTTGTTCTTAATGATGAGTACAATGACCCCTTAAGAAATTTTGTGTATGAATAGATAGACCTTATACAGGTTTATTTGTAAAACACCAACAATCTCTCCGAAGTAGATTACTAACATCATAAACAACAACATTTGTTCTGCGACTTCTTCGAAAACAGACAAAAACATATCAACTCTCCATACAAAACTCGATCAACTGTTCGGATGTTTTCGCAAAAGTTAGTAACTAGTCTACTCCTGCGAGGTTGTTGGTGTTTTACAAATAACCCTGTGTTATTTATGTATCTTTAAATTATTTAAGTGTAAATATTTTGGTTTGTTTTCTATTTATTCTGTGGTAAATATAAGAATTTTACCAGTTTAATATGTATGATTATTTTCAGACTAAGTTCAGTAGGAATTACCCTTAAGACTTAAACATATTGGATTTAATATTGTTTAAGTATTACACTAAATTATAAATATTGTACTTACATTTTGGACTGAAATGACTATGTGCATATAAGGTCTATCTGTTCCTACACGAAATCTCTTAAGAGGTCACTGTACTCATCATTAAGAACACCTTTTACTATAAGACCAAACCCTGAATCACGAAAAAAAATGCTGTTCTCTACAATATGTTCGCAATAACTTGTCAAAATATATGGAATAGCTGTTTTTTTCTCGATTCAGGGTTTTGTCTCATAGTAAAAGCTGTGATGATGACGAGTACAATGACCCCTTAAGAGATGTCGTGTATCATGAATAGATAGACCTTTAATAATAAGTATCTTTAAATTATCTAAGTGTTAATGTTTTGGTTGGTTTTCCATTTATTTTGTGGTAAATGTAAGAATTTTACTACATTAATACGTATGATTATTTTAAAATAAATGTCCTAAAGAACATATTTTTTTTATTTCACGCCACCTGCTACTGTACACGTGCAGTACTCGCTACTGTATTTGCTCAGTTACAGGTAATGTGAAGAATAATATTTTTTATGTGTATGCTCAGTTGCGGGTACGGTTAGTTCCCAGTTACAAGTAACGTGAATAATAGTACTTTTTAATGTGCATGAATATTAAAAAGTACTATCCTTCACGTTACCTGTAACTGTGAAACTCCTTACCCGCTACTGTGTATGCACATTAAAAAGTATTATCCTTCTCGTTAAATGCAACTGTGAAACTCATTACCCGCTACTGTGCATGCACATTAAAAAGTACTATCCTTCTCGTTAAATGCAACTGTGAAACTCATTACCCGCTAGTGAGCATGCACATTAAAAAGTACTATCCTTCTCATTTGGTGCAACTGTGAAACTCATTACTAGCTACTGTGCATGCACATTAAAAAGTACTATCCTTCCCCTTAAATGCAACTGTGAAACTCATTACCCGCTAGTGAGCATGCACATTAAAAAGTACTATCCTTCTCGTTTGGTGCAACTGTGTAATTCATTACCCGCAACTGTGCATGCACATTAAAAAGTACTACCCTTACCGTTAAATATAACTGTGAAATTCATTACCCGCTACTGTGCAAGCGCATTAAAAAGAACTATCCTTCCCATTACCTTTAACTGTGAAAATCATTACCCGCTACTGTGCGTGCACATTAAAATGTACTATCCTTCTCGTTTAATGCAACTGTGAAATTCATTACTCGCTACTGTGCACGCACATTAAAAAGTACTATCCTAAACGTTACCTGTAACTGTGCACTTACAGTATCCACTACTGTGTATGCACATTCTTTTTTACTGTTTTATAGAGTGAAATTTTTTAATGTTTTAAACATTTAAAAAAATTACTGTCTTAAACATTTTTTTTTTTTAACGTTTTAAACATTAAAAGAAATTAAAATTTTTAATGTTTTAAACATTAAAAGAATTTACTGTTTAAAGCAGTAAAAAAATATTTAATGTTTTAAACAGTTAAATGTTTTTTATCGACATAAAACATTAAAATTTATTGTGAAGCTTTTACTGTTTTCGGCTCATTAAAAGTTACTACTTTGATCGTTAGGCTCATATTTTACTGTTTAAAGCAGTACAGTTCAATGTTTTTTCGATTGTTTTTAGTGCTTATTTTTTTCAGTGTACTTTCGCCTCCAGGTCCCAGGGCGGGGATCCGGCCAGTACTCCGGCCGCCTCGTAGGAGATCGTGCGATAGCCCCTGATGACTCTGACGGCCATCGCTCGCTGCGGTCTCCGCAGGACAGCGATGCTGCCGGCCGTCAGGTCAGCCGCCCAGATCGGGGCCCCGTAAAGGGCCATCGATCGCACGATCCCCACGTAGAGCCGCCTACAGGCGGCGCTCGGGCCCCCCAGATTGGGAAGCAGCGTTGACAGCGCCCCGGCCGCGCCCATCAGCTTGGGCGCCAGCCGCCGGAAGTGGGGTCCGAAATCCCATCGGCTGTCGAGCACCAATCCCAGGTACTTCATGGTGGACTCGACAGCGATTCGAACCCCACCGACCACTAGGTGTGATCCGGCGGGTGGCGCCCGACGGGGGCCGTGGAAAACCATAGCCTCCGTCTTGCTGAGGGCCACCTCCAGGCCGAGGCGCCGTATGCGGCCCACCACCTGTGAGACCGCAGCCGTCGCCAACAACGCCGCCTCCCTGTGCGAACTCCCCCGGGCCGTGACCAGCGTGTCATCCGCGTAACACGTCAGGTCGACGCCCGGCTGGAGCTCGCCCCTCAGCACCCAGTCGTACCCGATGTTCCACAGGAGTGGCCCGAGGACCGAGCCCTGTGGAACACCGCACGACATGGGGCGCTGGTGACCGCCATCACGTCCCACGTAGGTGACACACCTCTCCGTCAGGTAAGCCCCAACGAGTTGGCGGAGGTAGGAAGGCACCCTATGGTAGCACAGTGCCTCCCTTATACAACTCCAGGGCAGGGTGTTGAAGGCGTTGGAAATGTCCAAGGACACCGCCAACATCACCCCGCCCCGGGACACCGCTTCCTCCGCCAGGACTCTGACACGCGACACGGCGTGAATGGTGGAACGCCCGTGCCGAAAGCCAAACTGGCTCTCGGCTAGATCCGGCCCGTCTCCGCACAAGTGGCCGACGAGGCGGGCAGCTATGATTCGCTCGAACAGCTTACCCACCTCGTCTAGCAGCACTATGGGCCGGAACGCGGACGGTGAGTCCGCAGGGCGCCCCGCCTTCTTGAGCAGGACCAGACGACCAGTCTTCCACAAAGTGGGAAACTGGCCCCGCTCAAGACACGCCGTGTAGAGTCCTCTCAGCTGGGGCTCCAGCTCCTTCAGAGCGAGGGCGAGCACTCGGCCGTGAATGCCGTCGGGCCCCGGGGCCACGTTCTTGGCCCGGAGCCGCAACACGGCCGCCCTCATCTCTGCCTGTGTCACCTCTGGGACGCTGATGGCGATCTCTTCTTCTGTAGGCTCCGCAGCTGTGGGCAAAGCCATCGGCGGCGGAATGTGCTCCGCTCTAGCCGGGAAGAGGGCTGCGACGACCTCC
This sequence comes from Euplexia lucipara, assembly GCA_921972225.1. Taxonomy (NCBI): domain Eukaryota; kingdom Metazoa; phylum Arthropoda; class Insecta; order Lepidoptera; family Noctuidae; genus Euplexia; species Euplexia lucipara. The sequence continues at coordinate 11,609,994 of OV179169.1, read as the reverse complement.
GTCAGCAGCTCGGGTTGGAGACTCCTCGCGAGTGGAGGCGCCGCGGCTCGAAGTTTCCCTCGAACCGCACGATACGGACGCCCCCACGGATCTCCGTCCAGAGTCTCCAACATCTCCCCCCGGCTTCGCGCCTTCGCCTCGCCGATGGCCAGCCGCAGAGCCTCCTTCGCCGCGCGGTACACCTCATACAGCGCGGCCTCCTCGTCAGGGACCCGACGACGTCTCCTCCGGTATCGGGTGTACTGGCGTCTCGGTTCTACGCACGCGACGCGCAACTGCGCAATCGCGGCGGACCACCAGTACACCTGGCGCCTTCCCGACTGTGTGTGGACCCGGGGCATGGACGCGTCGCAAATTTGCGTCATTGCCCCGCGGAACCACTGCGCCTCCAATTCGACGTCGACGGGTCCGTTCGTCGCCGACTCTCGGAACCAGGCCTGGACAATGGCGGCCTCCTCGAGCAACTCCCTGTCGATGCGCTTAAGCGCCCAGCGCGGACCGTCCGCAGGCGAGGCCGGTGAACCGCGGCCGCCAGTGGTCTGGGCGGAGACGTCGAAACGGATGTAACGGTGATCCGACAACGTCTCCACCTCCACGGCGACACGCCAGTCCCGCACACGGGTGGCGACAGCAGGGCTAGCGAACGACACGTCCACTATAGACCCTCCCCGCTGCCGCACGCACGTGTGTACCGAACCCCGATTAAGGACGGTCAGGCCGGTCGTGACTAACCACTCCTCCAGCGCCTCACCCCTAGCATCGGTCACTGGGGATCCCCACGCCGCAGATTTGGCGTTTAGATCACCTAGCAACAGCACAGGGCGAGGGTGGAGGCGGTCCACGACGGCACCCAACTCGACAAGGAAGCTCTCGAAGTCGGCGAGGCTCTTGTTGGGAGAGAAATACACCCCAACAGTGCCGACGCCGTCCGCGAGGGCGGCCACCCAGCCGCGACCTCGGGACGGACTGCTCAGAGCCTCGCCAATGATGGCCACCAAGCCATCCAGGTCCCCCACCCAGTTGTCTCTGGGGGGGACAAAATACGGCTCGGCGACCACGGCCACGTCGATCGACCACTGTGCCATGCTCTGGAGCAAGAGATCCTGAGCTCTGGCACAGTGGTTGATATTGCCCTGGAGGAGACGTAACAGCGCCATTAGGCACAGTTCATCTCCTCCACAGCTCCGTTCCCGGACCGAGAGTCGGTCGAGGGGCAGCTAGGCTGAGGGGGGTGTATAGGGCCCCCGGCAGCCTTGCCGCCCCTTTTCTTCCAGTTCTTCCCCTTGGTGGGGGCGCCACAGGCGTTACTGCCCACTCTGTGCTCGGGGTTCCTCCCTGCCGCTGTACAAAGGCAGCAGTTTGGCGCCGCAGAGCACTGGGCCGCCTTGTGGCCGGGCTGACTGCAACGGTAACAAAGACCGCTGCGGTCGACGGAGGAGGCGCAACGGCACCCGACATGCCCAATGTCGAGGCACCTGAAGCACCTCAATGCCCTGGGTTGCAGCAGCTTCACCCTTGCTGCCACCCACCCCACCAAGAGACGCCCGGCGTCACCCACCTTTTGGGCCGCAGCCACCGGGCACCGCACCCAGATCCCACCCAGTCCAGAGGCGAGGGTGCGGATCTCGCCCGTCCGCACATCCCCTGGCGGACAGCCACCGGCTCGGGCAACGGCCGCCACGACCTCATCCGGGGTCACCGAGTCGTCCAGACCGTCGATGCGCAGCTCGGCGGTCTTCATTGGTCTGGAGACTCGGACGTCCTCCGGATTGAGGACTTCCCTCAGTTTGGCGGCCAGCATGTCCGCCTTCTCCGCACTTGAGGCACCCGACACTTCGAGCAGCCGCGCTCCCGTCAGCGCCGGCCTCATCTTGAAGCCGGTCGGTGTGCCGAGGTCGGGGAACGCGACTTTGGCCTTCGCCTCAGTCAGGACCGCCTTGTAGGTTATGCCCCTTTCAGCGGCTCCGGGCTGCAGTGTAATCACTACAGCCGCGGAGCGTTGGGCTCTTACCCTGGGCGGTCCTTGGGCCTTCTTGGCTGGTGCCGATGCCTCTGAACCTAACTACCTAACCTAACTACCTTACTGAAATGCATTGATTATGGAGGATACAAAATTCATGATTATAAACTGATCTATTGCGCTGCGTGTCTCTATGTTACATACAATATAGTTAGTTTTCCCAGTCTACTTAAAAAGTCAAGATAGTATGTATTTAAACCTAGTTGCAAAAAAAATATTCTATAATATTATTCATCGCATAAATTGATTTCTGAAACATTAGACTTTTATTTATGCAGCTTAGTTGAATCCCTCTTTTTTATTATTACTAAAGAATCCCTCTTTGGGTTCCTTAAAGAGGATCAGGCGACCATTACTAACAGGCCATAAACGCCGTCCTATAACAACCATTAATTTGGATTCGATTAGAAAACAAAATACATGTCTCTCATATCTCAGTTCGGCCGGAAAGTGACGGCCATGTCAGAAACCATAGTGTTGCAATAAAATATCATAGATCTCAAACTATGTGTTTATTTAAATAGCAACACCACGATTGTGCGTTCAAACTAAAGTTAAAAAATCGACTATCATGTAACAGGCTTTAAAAAAGTCGTTACACACTGTAATTTTCAACTAAAATGAAGTAATATCTAGCTAAATGAAACCCACATCTGTTCTTAAAATAAATTGTTGATATGGTTACAAATAAATGTGACTGCTGCAGTGAGAAAAGATTATAATAAATTCGGCGTCTATCGTAATTGTAACATGCTTATTGTACTTTCGTTGCAAAGTGTGCATTAACAAATAACCTTATTTAACATCTGTCTTAACTGGAGCTACATTGTAAAAGGAGTATGGTAACAAATAAGAAGATGAAGAAGTCTTACTTACCAACGTGTCTGTACACGTCGACGAGCAGTTGCATGGCAGCATCTCTGACCGCGCTGCTGGGGTCGCCCACCAGCGCGGCGAGGTTGGGCACTGCGGCGCGCAGCTGCAGCTCTGTGGCGCCGTGACTGGAATGAGAAGGGGGTTTTGTTACCATATTGTCCGCATTGTTACCATAAGTGTCCATATTGTTACCATAAATCTCCACATTGTTACCATAAGTGTCCATATTGTTACCATAAAAGTCCACATTGTTACCATAAATGCCCACAACTCAATTCAAATAAGTAAGTAATTCTAGTTGCCCTTTACAAAAAATATTTATTTAATACTTAAAGCACACGTACAGATGTTAAGAGGCGGACTTGATGTCTTAGGCCTTTTTCCAGTCAACCTTTAGATCATGCAGAGACAAACAGCGGTTCGTGCAATTCCGTGAGAAATATGAAAGAGAATATAAAGTAGGTTTCGTAATGAATTGAGAAGAATGGGTAAGAAACTCCATAAAAAGTCTCCATAATTACCAATAAAATCCTTTGCGTTACCGAAAATATCCTATGGGTTACCAAAACTTTGCTTTGTCGCCAAAATTAATAATGTTTTCAATTTCAATTCAATTCATTTAATACACACTTTCGTTTTGTTACTCTTATTGGTTTCGCCGAGTAAACATAAATAGAACATAAATTTGTGTTATCAACGTCCATTTCGTCACAAAAAATAATAATAATAATAATATTTATTACACAAGAAAGAAAAAACAGCATGTTTACACAATTGCTTATAAGCTACTTATATGTTACATAATGTAAGTATTAACAATTGTGTCATACAATTTGCATCTGCTGCCGAACTAGGTGTATGGCCTGTATTTCAGCAAGCAGCGCCTCCAGTTTACGGGTAACGTTGAGCATGTGAGCTTCAAAAAACAATATTTTTAAGTGGTATATTATGCTTAAATGCTTAACATAACATTTGTGAGCTTAACTAATTAATAACTAAAAAGGTGTTGTTCCTCTGGGTGTGTACAATGAGAAAGGTGAGTGTGTGTATGTGAGAGGGTGTGTATGAATAGTTAAAACAATCAGTAATTTAATCCAGTAGATTCAACGTTTGTGTCTCAAAACTATAACTTAACCCATTTTTGTGTCAAGTAACTGTATAACTATTTTAAGACTGTGAGTAAATCTTCCGTTTCATCATACGATAACTTCCAAAGCCACTGAGATACTGTTTTTTTTAAAGTTAAGATATTCAAGGAGTATATTTCAATAATCTTATTAATTTTATTATAAATATAGGAGCCCAAAAAAGGATAAAATCGTCGAACAAACGCTGTTTTTGACTGCAGCGATGTCTTACATACTGGTAAACCCCTCCGTCTTGCTGACAGGGTCGGACTGTACTCCAAAGTAGTATGTTGTTTTGCTGTAATACTTAAGAGAAAGAGTTGACGCACAGTCAGAACCTCACAGTATTCGTAAAGCAATGTGGTTGGGTAACGGAAGTGTTTAAAAGTACAAAGTTTTAGTATTGTTCTTTGGGAGATTTCCAGTTGTTTCAGTGTCGTCTTCGGTACCCCGCCCCAAGAAGATATGCAGTATGTGATCAGTGATTGACAGAGCGCGTAGTAAATTTGCTTTAGTATTGGTGGGGTGACTATATGTCTTAATGTTTTAAAAACGTAGATAAGCTTCCTTATCCTTTTACTCAATACTTGAATATGTGCTTTAAAACTAAGATGTTCATCAATTAAAACGCCCAAAAATAAACTTCCACTAAGTAACAAACACAATACTCACTGTTCTAACAGCGCCTGTATACAGCGGAGCGCCTCTTCCCTGGCGTGCGGCGCCTTGTGCTGCAGCGCGGGCATGAGGCGCGCCAGCAGCGCGCGCGCATTGGCCGCCCGCGACGTCGCTAGCGACGCGACACACGTGCGTGCCGAGTGACGTACTGCCTCTTTCGTATCCGCCAATCTGAAATTCAAAATACAATATTACTATTTCTAAGTTGTTCTTAGACATCATTGACATCGGTGAAGGAAAACATCGTGAGGAAACCCGGACTTATAGTTCATATAAGTTTGAAATCGCCAATCCGCCTTGAGCAAGCGTGGTGATCAATGCTCGAGCCTTCTCTGTATGAGAAGAGGCCTTTGCCCTGCAGTGGGACAGTAACAGGCTGGTATTATTATTATTATTACTATTAAACGTTTATAATAGTATTAAATGTATTGACTGCCTTTTAAGTCCAGTTTACAGGTCTGGGTTCATGGGCAAAGAAATATCGGGTATGACCACAGTACTATACCGATTTGGATACAGTTCATAAACGCAAAAACAATTTTCTATATTTTGACTGGCCCTGGGTACAACTAAACATACCATGTGACCTTCCCGCTCTGCCTACCCTTCATTGAACCGTAAACAACACAGTACTGGAACAAACGACATGTCCTCGGCACATCTTGAGATACGAGACGGAAGTGACGTCACCGTACAATGCTCAATTAGGACGCGCTCAAGTGAAACAAAAATAATAGGTCGACAATAACATTGTTGTATGCTTTTGTAAGCAATATAAGTAATACTAGCAGACATCACGCGGTTTCACCCGTGTAGGTCCCGTTCCCGTGGGAATACAGGGATAAAAAGTAGCCTATGTCACCCGGGGATAGTGTAGCTTCACAACAGTGAAAGAATTTTCCAAATCGGTCCAGTAGTTTCGGAGCCTATTCAATTTTGCATTGAAACAATCAAACTTTTTCTCTTTGTAATATTAGTATAGAAGTATAGATAAACTGTACTGGCTAGTGACGTCATACGACATTTTTACTCGATATATCGCCGTTATTTTTTTATTAGAAACGTGAAAACAGAAATATATATATTTTACAACTTTTTACACAACGCCATTTAGTCCCAAGTTAAGCTTTGAGAGCTTGTGTACTAGACAGCTGATAAACATACTTATATATTTCTAAATACATACATATTATAGATAAATTACACCCAGACACAGAACAAATGATCATGCTCAGCACACAAACATTTGTCCTGGGTGGGTATCGAACCCAAAACCTCCGGCATAGCAGTCAGGGTCACTAACTACTAAACCAACAGGCCAGTCCCTGGATGTGTGAACCCTACGTGCCTCTGAAAGTTCTTAAGGCTGTTGGTCCCTTCTTCCTCCCTCATCTTTGCCGTTATGAGTATTTAAGCCCTTCCTTCCACTTGACACCACCAAAACGACACCACCGGTGGTGTCGTATGGAATCTCTAGTCCATATGACACCACCCTAGTGATGTCCAGAAACGCATGTTTTTGACAAACAGCTCCCAATTCTTTATTTTAAGTTATCTATAGTTAAAAGATAATTAATAAAAGAGAGTTTATAAAATATATTTTTTTTATTTAAGTGAAGTAAGTAGTTATGTAGGTATTAAAGAACGGATCTTCAGAAAGGTCAGGTGCGTAGTACTCGTAACCGGCGTGTGTGTATGACAACATGTATGAATGTAAACGAAGCAAAAGAAGTATGTAAGAATCGTAGCATATGGCGCTCTGTAGTTTCTGCCTACCCCCATGGGAAAAAGGCGTGAGTTTATGTATGTATGTATGTATGTAAAGAACGGACCGGAAAACTAGTCTTCCAGCATGTCAACAATTGTTCTTACGAGCTTGTAATAGGTGAAATTTATACGTTTGCCAGAGCAAAGCTGTTCCGCCATGAGTTTTTATGTATTTTATGTCTTCAGTATTAGTATGGAATCCATGTCCATTTTGAAAAATTAAAAGATTAGGACGGAAAGACAATAATATTCAAATTGCAATGAACAATGTCAAGATGACCATTTGATTGACAGATAAATATAAACTTTGTCAAATGACGTAAGTACCTCATTAATGAAACTGCTTGAACTTAATTGGAGTTTTCATATCAACAACTTTGTATGTAACCTCACTAATAGTTGGTGGTGTCATATGGACTAGAGATTCCATACGACACCACCGGTGGTGTCGTTTTGGTGGTGTCAAGTTGAAGGAAGGATTTAAGCACCTTAAGCCGTTGATCCCGGCTGTCATTTTGTAGATCATTGACAGTCGTTACGAGTTTTTAGACAAAAGCCCGAAAGTCGTGCCTACCAGTTTAACTAAGAGGTTTCGTGTTACCCACAGTTACTGGGTTGTGGAGTTCAGATAGGCAGTCGTTCCATGTAAAACACAGCCGACCACAACGTTGTATTATAAGCTGGCAAATGATGGATAACATTTTTTTTTCATTACATTGTTAGCAACAGTACCTAATACAAGTAAACCTTATGTTAAAACCTTATGTTACTATGTTCTAGTAGTTTATGTCGGCGGAAACATACTACCGCTACTTAAACCAAGCATATACCTATACATATATATATTTACAAACTGATTAACCCATAGGGGGTTAACAATCACATCTTGTATTGGTTTTATTAAATAAAAAATTGCTACTCTTATTACAATGACCCTTTTTCAGGGTATGCGTTTATTCTGCTACCTGTTGTATATAATATCCTGACTATAAAATATTGTACTGACCGGTCTATAATATGTGGAAGCACAGTGGGCACGTAGTGTGAGAACTCTGGTCCCAAGCGCTCCGCTAGCGCCGTTAGCACCTCCAGGCCATTCTGAGCGACCTGCGAATAAACAAAACGGTTAATCTTGGAATGGAATTAAATACACAAACATTAGGCCTAGCCAAGTCAGCGAGGGGAGTGAGGTGTTAGACTCCCCTCGCGACGTCTAAGAGGGGCGCGAGTGAACACGACGCGCCACCACCGCGGGTCCATGTACGTTGGGGGCGGCGGACGTCCCCGTGTCTGTCGCGCCTGGACCCATTCAGGGGGGCTTAAAGAGGGCGTTATCCGGAGATATGGTCACCTGAACCAACGTTTTACTGAACGAAATCGTATCGCAGCAATTCGCATCGCGGTTTTGTGTATGCGCCCTCAAAAAAAAAAACAATTTTTGCAATGGAATAGGGGGGCTGATAAATTTTACAGCGATCTAAGAACTGCTTCAAAAGAAAAACTAGTCCTATTAATATCATAAACGTGAAAGTTTGTGAGGATGGATGGATGGATGGATGTTTGTTACTCTTTCACGTAAAAACTACTGAATGGATTTTAATAAAATTTGGTATGGAGTTAGCTGACACCCTGGATTAACACATAGGCTACTTTTTATCCATGTATTACCACGGGAACGGGACCTACGCGGGTGAAACCGCGGGACGTCTGCTGTTCATAATAATACAACACACCTCTCAATTATGACCACCCCGAACTAGAACCCGCTAAACAAACTGCACGATACTTCTGCCGACCCCGTGTTAGCACGCGCGCTATCCTGCTGCACTAGTAGCGCACCGCGTCGCGGCTTGTAACTGACTGCTGGTGCGATGCGGTCTACGATTATGTTACTATTCTGAACTAAGTAGTAGTTAAGTATTCATAACATAACATTAAAAACTGGAGGCTGTTATTATTCCAGTTTTGTAGTCTTTTGCTTGAGTTTAGTTTTCAATGAAAATCAAAAGTCAGGAGCTGAGGATCAGCACTTTTTCAACGTCAAAATTACATAAGACAGTCCCCCAAACAGCCCGCCCTTGAAGTCGTTGAACAAACTCCCCAGGCTCAACACGTCTGTCTGATAAGTTAGAACAACTTGAATGTACAATAAGTTATTATTATAAATCAATCATCAAATCCAAAACCAAATATCAAATACAGACGTGTTGCTGGGAGTTTTTTCCGCCACTTCTTCTTTCCAGCAAAAACACAAGAAGGTTTGAGAGTTTTGGGGGACTGTCTTATGTATTTTTGAAGTTCAAAAAGGGCTGATTCTACCTATTTTCTATAAAAAAAACCACATACAGAAACAGCCAGACCCGCGACAACTACCTGCATACAAATATTTGTTATGTGTGGGAATCGAACCCGCAGACGAAGTCGCGATTGAAATGCTAGTCTATACTATAATGTTATAAAGTGGAAAGATTTGATTGTTTGTTTGTTTGCATTGAAAAGGCTCCGAAACTACTGGACCGATGTGAAAAAATCTTTCATCGTTAGGAAGCTACACTATCCCCGGGAGACATCAGGGTACTTTTTATCCCTGTATTCCCACGGGAACGGGAACTACGTGGGCAACATCGCCTAGTGTATGATAAATTGATGATAGAATTTGCGGAAGTCATTCTGCTAACGCATCGGATAAACTATCTCCAGAATAAGACTCCGGACGCAATGAAGCACGAACGAAGCGGTAATGTGAATCGTAATCAGAGTGTGCATGATACATCGAGAGCACGCCGTGATCTTGTGTCCGAGACGAGGTGGGCAGTTGTATTGAAATAATAATCGATATGTCAATAATTTTAATTCACCATCTACATTCGGCGGCTACAGCTGTTGGCTGTACCTCGTGGCCGCACTAATATGTTGATTGAGGCGCCCATGAATTATTGGGCGCTTCGCACTCTTAACCCTTTAACCGCCTACGTCGGATTTATCCGACACCTATTTTCGGGCCCATTCCGCCCGTGTCGTACCTACTTATACGACTCAATACTCAATATTTATTGCGTTCCACAATGTACATAAATGGTCTTAAGAATATAAAGATACAGAATCATTGTGCACCCTGTCGAGCACAGCAAAAACTTAAAAGATAGGAAGAGGGCTAAAAAAAAACAAAAAAAATGACGTGTGGCACTCGGAGACTGCCACGGTAAAGCTATTGCATATCATTTTTTATCAACTCCTCTCCTCTCCCCCTCCCCATTCCTCCCCTCCCCCACACCTCCCACACCCCTCCCCTCACCGCTCCCTCCCCTTCCCTCACCCCTCCCTCACTTTCCCCTCCCTTCCCCTCCAGTTCCCTGCCTCTTCCCCTCCCCCTCTCCTCTCCCCTTATCCTTCCCATTCTTCCCAAAAATGGGCTAATTCAGGCAATAAATGTATTGACGATTTATAAGTTGGGCGCTGGGGGCACGACAAACGGTATAAAATCAGACGGTTAAAAGGTTAACTTTGTAGCAGAGGCGATCGACATTTTTATTTAAACAGTGAGTTAAGTTACCTTATCCACCTTGAAAAAAATATAAGGGTAAGATGACCCCGATTTACGAACAGTAAGTCGTGGGTTCGACCCCAGGCAGACGCACTACTTGAGTAATTTATTTCATCACCACTGCTCTCAAGAACGGTGAAGGAAAACATCGTGAGGAAACCGACATGTCCTAGAGCCAAAAATTCGAAGACATATGACATCTACCAATTCGCACTGGGCCCGCGTGGTAGATTATGGCCCATACGCAAAATACGCACTTTGACGTGGAGTTGCGGATACCAGCCCGGTATCTTATCTTTATCTTTTCACTGGGTGAATTCAAAAGGATAACATTATGTGTAAAAAGTTTTAGAAACATAAGTTGTTATTAAGTTTGCTCCACTATTGCATTGGGTTCCACCTGTTAAGTATAATAGTAAAGTTGTAAGTAGTTATATAAATAAATAAATAAATTCGACATACAACCTTTTTCTTTTAAATCCCATCACATAACTGTAGAGCCTAGGGTATGAATGAGACCATATCAAAGAATCAACTGGCATATGAATTACTTTCCAATTAAATTTATTTTATTTGCTATCATTTTTAACCGACTTTCAAAAAAGGAGGAGGTTCTATGTTCGTGTGTAAATATTTTTTTTTTTTTTTTTTTTTTATGTATGTTACCTGATTTCTCCGCCATTTGTGGACCGATTCTCAAAATTCTTTTTTTATTTGATAGAGTATACTCCCGAGGTGGTCCCATTTTAATTTGGTGAAGATCTGGTGCTGATCTTCGGAGATATACAACGGAACTCTTCAAAAATAAACGGCAAATCTGTCGTGATTGCTGGAATCGCTTGGATGTTTATTGTCTATACAACATAATGACGTATCATCACGCCTGTATGCTCTGAGGGGTACGCAGGTGGGTACAATATACCTAAATTTCGTCAGTTAGGTATGTTAATTTTAATTTATTAGGGATTAGTGGAAAACCCTATTATGATGACATGCATTGTTAACAATTAACAATCTATATCTATACATATAATAAAATTGTAGAAAAGTGGTGTCTGTACAATGGAAATATATAAAAAAAAAGTAGCAGGGGTTGTTACTATATCAATGCCGAACCCAAAATTGTAATTAAATTTTTTTTTGTCTGTTTGTCTGTTTGTCGGTTTGTCTGTTTGTCTGTGTGTTTGTGCACGCTAATATCAGAAACGGCTTATCAGATTTATATGGGGTTCTCACTAATATATTGTAGTAAGCTTCACTTAACATTTAGTGTTTATTTCATGTTAATCGGTTCATAAATAAAAAAGTTATGTCAATTTAAAGAATCGCGGAGAACATTTTGTTAAGGTATTCTATCAGAGTACGTACACGCCTCGCGCTTGACTGTGGCACCGTAGCGCCCAAACGGGTGAACCGATTTAGATGCGGTTTTTTTTATTTAAAAGCAGGGTTTCTTGCGATGGTTCTTAGACATGATTCATCAAAATCGGTTTAGCCATTTCAAGGTTATCAGCACTTTTGTGTTAGCTACCTTTGCTACTTTTGACGTCTATGGGTATTAACTTTACATACAAACATATGTGTGGGTTAAAATTTCAAACAGCCATGAGTGTTATATTAATAAGCAAGTTTATGGTATATTTGGTCTGATGCAGCCAGAATATCTAGCACACTAATACACTCTTGGGAAAATAATAGCAGATATGTCGTGTTTGGATTCATTTTAACCAGCATTTGATTCTGCACACAATGCACTCATAGCAACAGGATGAGCTGATGCTGAAGGCAGGCGATTCAGCTCACCAGTATGTAGACGCTTGACAAAATAATAGCAGATATGACGTGTTTGGATTCATTTTAACCAACATTTGATTCTGCACACAATGCACTGATGGCAACATGCAGGATGAGCTGATGCTGCAGCCAGGCTATCCAGCACACCAGTAGGTAGACTCTTGACAAAATAATAGCAGATATGTTGTGTTTGGATTCATTTTAACCAGCATTTTATTCTGCACTTAATGCCCTGATGGCAACAGGATGAGCTGATGCTGCAGCCAGGCTATCCAGCACACCAGTAGGTTGACTCTTAAAAAAATAATAGCCGATATGTCGTGTTTGGATTTATTTTAACCAGCATTTGACTCTACATACATTGCACTAAAAAAATCTCATAACTGTAAACTCCATAAAACAAAAACTTCCACCGCAAAAAAGTAAAACATTTATAAAGTTAAAAATAATACTTTCCTATCGTTGAGCCATGAAATTTTACGTAACGTCGGGGTACCGCTAAAATAGGTAAGTACCTACATACCAACGAGCACTAGAAACATTCCTTACTTAAGCGGTACCCCGACGTGAAGTAAAATTTCATGGCTCAACGATAGGAAAGTATTACTTTTAACTTTTTAAATGTTTTACTTTTTTGCGGTAGGTGTTTTTTAATTTTTTTATTTAATTTTAATTGTTTACGATAGTACGTGTTTACTTAATAACTGTGTGTTAAGTAGTAAGTACCTACTATTTTATAGTAAGAATGCCTCGAAGAAGGTCCAACCTCTCCCAATGCAGCAGAAATGCTGAAAGAATGAGGTTGGTTCGATCACAGGAATCTGAGGAAGGTCGAGAGACAAGGCTCTCTGCAACTCGGGAACATCAGGCTAGGGTTCGTGCTGCAGAAACTTCGACTCAGCGAGAATGTCGACTGAGTTCAAATCGTTCTCGAATGATGACAACTCAAAATAGGGTTTATCTGTCGATCGCGAAACTCATGCGCTATCGCGTGAGTCTCAGACTTTTGCTGACAGGGAAACCCGCCTGAGCTTCTAGAGAGTATGGACAACAAATGCTCGATCCCAGGAGACACAGGACGAACGGGAAATACGTCTCACTGCCGATCGTGAAGCTCATGCACTATCACGTGAGTCTGAGACTTTCACTGATAGGGTAATTCGTCTGAGTTCTCAGAGGGTTCGGACAGCAAATGGAAGAAGGAGAATCTACCAGCTACCCAGTAGAATTTTTAGAATTCCTCAATGCTCCTGGACTACCAGCACATAAAATAAAATTAAAAGTAGGCGAACCCATAATGCTTCTTAGAAATGTAAGCCCCCCAAAACTTTGCAATGGCAGCAGGTTAAAAGTGACCAATTTACAACGAAATCTGATAGAAGCAGAGATTTTAACAGGGTGTGGAAAAGGTGACAGTGTTTGCATTCCTCGGATTCGTCTCATTCCAAACAATTTTCCAATTAGTTCCAGTTTCCAGTCAGCCTATTTTTTGCGATGACAATTAATAAAGCCCAAGGTCAGACGCTGAAAGTTGTGGGTGTAGATCTAAGTATTAGCTGTTTCTCGCACGGCCAGTTGTAAGTCGGTCTGTCACGGGTTAGCAATCCTAGGAGCCTGTATGATTTCATCCCCGATGGCCATACGTCAAATTAATATCGTATACAGAGAAGCATTACTGTAAAGTAAATTTTTAGCTACCCAAACGACAGTATATGTAATTCAAAATATGCTGCCCGAAAAGTCATTATTCCACGCGGACGAAGTCGCGGGCACAGCTAGTATAAAATAAATTCATGGCAAATATTTTTATGGTAACAACTAAAAATGGAAAAATAAAAAACTTTTTTGCAAAAAATAAAACCGACTTCAAAAAAAACACTAAACGGTGTAAAATAACTCTAAATTCGGAAGTCGGTGGCCCATCATGAGTAAGACAAACCCACCAAAGCCACAGACTTCCGAATTTAGAGTTATTTTACACCGTTTAGTGTTTTTTTTGAAGTCGGTTTTATTTTTTGCAAAAAAGTTTTTTATTAATACAATGTAATGTGTTTTAAGTCGGGATTATTAATGTAAAACACCTTTACGCAAAAAGGTGCTACCAGAAAAAAAAACTATTAATTAGGTACCACGCCACAGCGCCTTGTAGGCGTTTCCAATGTCTCAGTATGGGGCTGTCCCACCTGTCAGCTAATGTTCTCAGGATACGTATTGTATTTATTTTTGATGGATTGATTTATTTATTTGTTCAAGAACAAATTACATTGTGAGTGAATATTATACCCACAGCTTAAAAAAAAAACATAAAAATAAAAACAATCCAAAATATTAAAAGTTGTTTAAAATGTTATATTAAGATCTTATGACAAATTCTAACTGTGCCATTGTTTGTTTTAAATAAAATAAATCATCGAAAGAGTCCAGCCCATCCGACCATCTCCATACCAACCTTAAAATTCCCGCCGTTAAGCCAAGCGATCATAGAGTCGATCAGCTGCGCGGACAGATCGCTGGTGATCTCAGGCTCGCGCCGCACCAGGGCAGTGAGCTGGTCTCCCAGCTGCTGCCGGAGTCGAAGGTCGGGCCGGTTGAGGAGCGGGAGGGCTGCCTCCAGGGTCGCCGGCTGAGGAAAGTGCGCCATCTGTGGGGAGATACGTGTTTGAGATTATTATACAAGAGTAATGGCTGGTGAGTAGGGCCTTCTAACGGGATATTTGAAGATCAACGCCACAGGCTCCTGCCTCGTCTTGAACTTGGAGATCCTGCAATCGTTGCTATACCGCGGGTCCGACATCAGCTAGGACTTCGAGTTTGTTACATTTGATATGGTTTCATTACATTAATAATGTAGATAGCCATGACGCATGTCTGATCTACAGCAGCCACCGCCCGTTGGATGACACAGGATAGAATAATGTTAAGAAGCAGATCAGATGATATTATGTTTATTTTATACTAAGTAGAAACACCGCGGTTTCACCCGCGTAGGTCTCGTTCCCGTGGGAATACAGGGTTAAAAAGAAGCCTATGTGTCCAGGGTGTCAACTAACTCCATACTAAAATTTATTAAAATCCATTCAATAGTTTCTACGTCAAAAAGTAGCAAACATCCATCCATCCATCCAAACGCATAGCCGATGTATTTTTCGACTGGCCTGTTGGTCTAGTAGTTAGTGGCCCTGACTGCTATGCAGGAGGTCGTGGGTTTGACTCAGGACAAACGTTAAAGTGTGTACACAGTTTGTAGCGACATCTATCTCGCCAAATACGAACTAAATACTGACGTCCTACATCGCGATGTTAAAGTTATCCGCGCGACTTTACCAAAAAAAAGACACATTACTTGAGAGTGTCGTAGGTTTTATTACTAAGATGGGCTGAAGATGCAAGTAACTAATCTTATTATTAATGCTAACAATGGGGTGCCAACTGAAAACCAGCGCTGGGTGTCTGACGCCCAGCAAATGCTGAGATGGTTACCCTTTCGGCATGGGCACGCTCAGCGCAATTTGTGTTACCAGCTATTTATTACTTCTGTTTTCTTTGTTGCTGTGCGCTTGCGTCCGTGCTGAATAAATATTTTTCTATTCTATTCTATTCTAATAGCCTGTATTTTCCTACTGCAGGGCAAAGGCCTTCCTACTTCCTTTCTACATCTCTCTGTCGGGTGGTTTTTGGGACCAGTCCTTATCGAAGGAGTTCAGCTCGTCTCTTTATCTTCGCTTGGGCCTACCGCGATGTCGTTTGCCGTGTAAGGGAACCCATTCGGTCGTAAGCTTGGCCCACTGATCGTCTGACACGAGGATGATGTGTCCAGCGCAGTTCCATTTTATCGTGGAAGTTTTTTGAGTGACATCAGTAATTTTTGTGATGGAACGGATTGTTGTATTCCTAACCTGGTCTAAATCTATACTAATAACATTATAGAGAGGAAAGATTTGATTGTTTGTATGTTTGCATTGAGTAGGCTCCGAACCTACTGGACCAATTTGAAAAATTCTTTCACTGTTGCGAAGCTACACTATTCCCGGATGATAGTAATTAATAAGCTAGTAATTAATAAGGTTTTGCTTAATACATACCGTTGCCAGGAGTCCAGCTGTTTTCACTTGACGAAGTCTGCCGTATTAATGCACGTAACTGTTCTACATAATATCATCTCACTCACACTACACTGTACGCTATAGTTCTTACTCTTTCTAACAGTGTTAATCACAGATAGGTTTAGGCACTCATCACTTTTGTTCACTGAAGATCTGGAAAGAGGAGAAAAATATGGTCAGTGACACTATTTATTGCCCCTTTCAGCGCCACAGATACAAAATGGGCCCAGGCAGCTACGCGTCAAGACTAGATGCCGATTTTCAGGGATGATAATTTAAATCTCATCGTTCACACCCATGGGAAGTCGTGGCGGGTCGTTTGGTTAAGCGACCCGCTTAAATTTTCTTCTCTTGAACCATTATGATCTATTTTAGAAGGAGCGTCTGACTATCTGACCAGCGTCTGACAAAAGCCAACCCAAACATAATTAGGATAACGCTAGGCATATGTTCGGGGGTTTTGGAAGTCTGTTCCCGTGACCCCCTCGCAGGTGTAAGACGGAACACCGGCGTGGTTTTAGTCAGTAAGAGTCTAACAGACTACTTCAGCCTCCCCGGGGCGGAAGACATCTGTGAGGATTATCCACCGCGCACCAAAAAAGGCTAGGCAGATGATAACATGAGCAATTTTTTCATACCATGTTATTGTATGCCTATTCGAGAAAGAAAGTGACTACAAATTGAGATGTATGGAAAAAACGATCACTAAAGAACTTGAACCAGAGCAGGAAGATAAACTTGTAGCGTCATCTACCTCGCCACACACGAACTATAACTGACATTTTACATTGCGATGTTAAAGTTATCCGCGCGATTGAACGTATACAAGATCCCGACAACAACCGCCGGGCACTAGTAGACTAGTACACCAGATACAACACCCGTCTGCGAGGAGACGCCCAGCTTTCGTATGTGGGATAGGAAACTTTACATCCCGTTCATCATACCCCTAAACCCTTATGCAAACCAGAACGGATTAGCAATATTAGTCAGAAACCAAAACTAATTTACAAACAAGATAACCGAGACCGCAGATATAAACAAAAATACAATCGACAGGCCTCAATGTGGGCCGATGACAACCGACAGGTGAATAAAAAATACCATTAAGATAATCAAAAACGACTGCCCACATAATGCTAATGAACTGCTTAGTAACATCGAAGTTAATATTCGATAACTTCATAAACGATACAGATGGGAACGAAGCAAAAGAAGTAATGAAATGAAATGAAATAATGATGAAATGAAATGATATTTATTTTTGTAAGTAGATCTTCTCAGATACTTTTAAATGTCATGTTTTTTAAACTAAATGACATTTCCGAAGTGACTGATCCCTGAAAAGTAAATTGTGGTAATTTCGTTCTATTGTTTCTGCTTACTTTCATGGTGACACGCAGTCATATATAGGTATTGTAGAATTTATCACTTGCTTCAAAACGGTAAAGGAAAACGTCGTGATGAAACGGGGATCCTTGAAAGATATTTCTCGACGGCATGTAAAGACAAGCCAGAGATCCATTACCACACGATGAAGAAAAGAAGAATCCTTCGGAAAAATGGCGTGATTTATTTAAAGAGGATCGTCTCAGGTTAACTTTGAACCGCGCGTGAGTTACACTGCAAGGCAAAACTGGTTTTAAATAATATTAGTAACAATTAATATCAATTGTTTAAGCAGATGATGATATAGTATGGCGGACAAATGCATCTCTCAACATTCACCTGATGATGGGTATTGCTAGGGAATTTGTTGTGCCACCTTCATTTCCCAGCAAAAACACTAGGAAATGGTGAAGAGTGAGGATTTTTGAGGACTATCTTAGCAACTATGTAGTCCACACACGAGCTAAATTAGTCATTTTTACGTGAAAGTTTTGTAGTAAAGAGGGGGTCAAAAGTGACTCCAAATAGTTCGTGTAAAATTACACACGATGCTGCTGGCCAGTTCATTTAGCTTGAACTTGGATTGACACGCTTCCGTGTGTCCAGATATGGCCTACGGGTAATTTTTCCAGGCCTAGACATTTGTGTATACATGTGAGTTTAAATGTTTTTAAGCGCATCTACGCTACGAGAGAAATTCCCAGAATGATTGCAGATTCTCTATCTTATTTACGTAGATACTTAGTTAAACGTTGTTATATTAACCTACCAACCAGTGTATACAACAATATTATACTCCAACCGCTTCGACCAATATGAAACCTCATTTGTTTCAACCACAAAAAGACCTCTACGCAAAAATATGTACAGTACATATCTTCTACCGCAAAATATTTGTCCCAAACACATCGGGCCCAGAATGGAGGATGCGCCCTAACTAAAGCTGATCTGCATATTTTATGATATATTCTCTTGGACGGGATCCAAGAATTTTGATTTAGATTCTGCGAAATATGTTTATAAGCTACTGGGTTTAAGTTAACATGTTCGCTTTTATCTTAACCATTTAACCGTCTGATTTTATATCCATTCATTGCCTTGCCAGCGCCCAACTTATAAATCTTCAATGTACATTTATCATGTTGCCTGAATTATGCCCATTTTTGGGTAGGTATAATGTAAAGGTAGAACCAAGAAATCAAATTGAACAAAGAGGTTTTTTTTGGTCGTATGAATAAGTCTCGGGCGAAATGGACCCGAAAATAACAGTCGGATAAATCCGACTTAGGCGGATAATGGATTAACCGTCATCTGCTATCATCCTAATTACTATGTTAGGGTATGGGTGGTAGTCCATCCGCGGACCGACCCCGGTAAGCATATCGTACGAGCCTTTGCACACCACGCTCTTTTTTAACCGACTTCAAAAAAAGGAGGAAGTTCTCAATTCGACGGTGTTTTTTTTTTATGTTACGCGATTTCTCCCCCATTTGTGGACCGATTCTCAAAATTCTTTTTTTATTTGAAAGAGTATACTTCCGAGGTGGTCCCAAATTTGGTGTAGATCTGGTGCTGATCTTCGGAGATATACAATGGAACTCTTCAAAAATAGACGGCAAATCTGTCGTGATTGCTGGAATCGCTTGGATATTTATTGTTTATACAACATCAGGACGTATCATCACGCCTGTATGCTCTGATGGGTACGCAGATGTGTACAATATACCTAGATTTCGACAGTTAGGTATGTTAAGTTTCATTGGATAAACCCTATTACCATGACATGTATTGTTAACAAATAACAATATAAAAATAAATTCATGACAAATATTTGTATGGGAACAACTAAAAATGGAAAAATAAAAATCTTTCTTTGCAAAAAATAAAACCGACTTAAAAAAAACACTAACCGTTGTAAAATAACTCTAAACTCGGAAGTCGGTGGCCCGATTTACAACGGTTAGTGTTTTTTTTTTAAGTCGGTTTTATTTTTTGCAAAAAAGATTTTTTTGATAATCGCACACACACAACAAACCGACCGGCTTGCGATTGCCGAGCGTACTAGACTGCGTTTTACGCGCGTCATCAGCGCGTTAAAAAACGTTGTGGGCAAAGGCCTTTAATGGGCTATTAAAAAAACAATTTTATTAGTCATTCATCTAGATACCTACTTAACAAGAAAATATTCGACACACATTTTTCCTTTTTTCACGTAATCAAAAAATAACTACGATATACATTATTTTCAGTGGGTACATGCAAGTCCAATTCGGGCTTACGTTCGCCTGTTCGCAGAATGGTCGATTCTTTCAATAAGACTTTTGAGCACATCGACATTTTTGCATGTGCTCCCTGTAAGTTTAATCTCCTACTAGGGGACCTTTCATGAATATTAAGTCTGTACACTAATGTATTTATACACTAAGTTTCTGTAACCTGTTACTGCTACCCTAGCGATTATTATGTTTTTCACTGTTTGTATCCCTCAGTTAATTTGTGAACAGCGTTGTGGGCTGTAATATTGTCAAAAACATGTTTGTATATGTATGGTGTCTATTTTTTATATTACAGCTGTTTGTTGTTCCATTTGAATAAAAAATAAATAAAAATAAAATAAAACACAGAGTCAAAATGTCGCATGACGACACTAGCCAGTAAAGTTATACTAGATAATGACGTTATAAGATGAGGGACTAAAAAGTAAAATGTTGTCAAATAGCCCATTTCCAAACGACCATTGCGGCTAATATGTAGCCATAGCCGTAACTCAAAACACGTCATGATTAATGGTATCAGGCAGCCATTACTTACAAAACATTTGTTCTACTTCATCGATTATATCACATATTCCCTGAACCCTGTCTATTTAATCTTTTGAACCCGATCGAAACTATAACATAGAAGTCAATCATCATTAATCTTAATAATGTTCTACAGACGATAATACCACAGTATAAATATTAATACAGTAGGACGACGCCTTTGATCTCTGGAAAAATGCCGACAACTTCTTCTACAAGCGTTAGACTTGAATAATACCTCCGGCACTACGAGCATCGTTTTGTTAGCAGTGCGGGAGCGGCTTTCCCGCGTCTCGCCCCTCTCACCCGGCACGATTGCCCTGTCTAGACAGCTTCGTCGGACGACTGTATGTTTTTAGACTGTGATAATACAACCCGTAGTCCGGCGATTGAATAACTAAAGCTGTTTGCACACGAACTTGTGGCTGAATAACAACATTCTTACGGGGCGATCGAAGGTTCAGCTATTTTTGACGAGTATGATCCGTGGATGATAGATAGATAGATTAAACATTTATTTAGTACACTCAAAAGACACAGACAAACACACAATACAAAATCAAAAATGATTTAAAACAATGAACGATGAACAACATATCAAGACTCTTCCGTGCCTTAATGATCCTACTAATAATAAACATATTTAATAAATATTTTTGATTGAAATCCAACAACAAACTTTTTTTTATTTTTTATTATGTATATTGCTCATCACAGCAATCTGTCATGGACATTTAGCTGCTCCTTTGTTTGAATTTCTTCTCCATTTGGTCTTTGTAGCAGTGAGGAATTGTCCATTGTCAATTCTCACTCATTCCGCTGAGAATCTAACAAACTAACAAAAAAATAAATATATCTAGGAGAATCAAGAAGAAGATAAAGATAAGAGTAACGGACATTACTCGTTTTAACTCGGTTAGTTCTCGTTCCCATTATGATACAGGGA
The DNA here is from genome assembly GCA_921972225.1 of Euplexia lucipara. Lineage (NCBI taxonomy): Eukaryota > Metazoa > Arthropoda > Insecta > Lepidoptera > Noctuidae > Euplexia > Euplexia lucipara. Next base: position 11,588,949 of record OV179169.1, on the reverse strand, counting down.
TTAAAAGGAGCTATGTCACCCGGGAATATTGTGGCTGCCCAACAGTGAATTTTTTTTTCAAATAGGTCCAGTAGCTTGTAAGCTTATTCATTGTATACACATTCGTTAGACATAGAAAAAAGAAAAGAATCCCTCCTACAAACAAAACACCATCTATTTCTAATCAACGATTCAAATGGACCATTCGCGCACGCAACTGTAACAAGCCTAACATATCCAAAAATATAACCACTCCAGTAACTAGGTAACTTCGTTATTTACGTCTTCTATTTATAGAACACTTTGATCTGTTGTATTTCACAGTCTGTCTATGAAATATGCCGAACCAATACACGGTGGTTCCTGGTGTAGCGTAGCTAGCTAGTGCACTTGCGCGTTTGAATGTAGCATGAAGACTTGTGCTTAGAAATACGTAATGACATAGGGCTATAAACACACACTAAACACTAGTAGGAAAGCTATAATTAATATAATAAAGCGGACAAAAATGAATTTTGTATGTTATGTAACGAATAAACTTTACAAACTCCTAGACCGATTTGAAAAACTCTTTCACCGTTGCCGCGTCGCTACTATCCCCAGGTGACCTCTAGGCTACTTTTTATCTTTTTTTTTACTTTGACCTGTTGGTCTAGTAGTTAGTGGCCCGGACTGCTATGCCGGAGGTCGTGGGTTCGATTCCCACCCTGGACAAATGTTTGTGTGATGAGCACGATCATTTGTTCTGTGTCTGGGTGTAATTTATCTATAATATGTATGTAAGTATTTAGAAACATATAAGTATGTTTATCAGCTGTTTAGTACCCATAACACAAGCTCTGCTTAGCTTGGGACTAGGTGGCGTTGTGTGAAAGTTGTGAAATATTTATATTTACATTTATTTATTTATCCCTGTATTCCCACGGGAACAAGAACTACGCGTGTGAAACCGCGTAACTTCTGCTAGTAAGTTATATTATTGTATACTAACAAGTTGGATCATTGTTGTCCGAAAATAAAAAAAAAATATATTATTAAACAGCGAAAATGAAGCCCTTAAAATTTCGTTCGTAAATCAGCTGAACTTTTAACTCGGAGAACGATGACACAATTATTAGACATCACGCTTGTATACCCCGAAAGGGTTAGGCAAAGATGTAACTGTAGTACACCCATATTTCGCTTAGGTCCCATGTAATAGGGGGCAAGCATATTGTCATCAAACCGGCACGGATCCTCTACTGTTGCTCTAAATCTTCTTGTGGTTAACCTGGTGTTAGAGATCTAATGCCGCCCATGGGCCGCTGACTTGGCATCACATGCCGTCGAGAACAACCTCTCAGGCATGCCGGTTTCCTCACGATGTTTTCCTTCACCGTTTTTGGTCGAGCTATTGAAATCTGTCTAATAATACCTTTCAAAGCCACAGACTTCCTAATTTAGAGTTATTTTTCACCGTTTAGTGCTTTTTTTGAAGTCGGTTTTATTTTTTGCAAAAAAGTTTTTTTTGGACCATCTATTCTAGGAGTTTTAGTATTATTTTTACCTACAGAATATAACCCTAGAGTTATGGGATTTAAAAAAAAACACCTTGTATAGTACGCACTAAATGACCTATAAATATTCTAGCTCAAGGACCCTAGCCTCTAGATTTGCAACAAGCATTGATAACCTCAAGTCTCTGACGTAATGCGCAGACGCAGCTTGATCAAGAAAATTTATCATTGAGAGCTATTAACCTGACATACGTCATGCCGGCTTGAAGATCAATTGGTTTTGATTGTTATTGTAAATAAATGCCCACTGAGGTCGTGATAAACATACTTTACATAGATTATATCCCACCAAAACATTTAATGTAAAATGTTGCCAAGACGACCACATAAGGTTTGCCCTGTGAAAAAGATATCAGATCTCATGTAGAGCCAAGCTTCTGAATCTACACGGCCTAACCTACCGACCTTAATAAACTTCACAAATTCTACAATCAGTAAAAATGTATGGCTTCGCCGTTACGCTACCGTCATGGAGGTGACGCGAATATTTAGTTTCTGAAGTAACGAAACAGCCATGCTATACATTTTTACTGATATATAGAATTTGTGAAGTTAAGGTCGGTAGGTTCTAGGCCGTGTAGATTCAGAAGCTTGGTTCTACATGAGATCTGATATCTTTTTCACAGGGCAAACCTTATGTAGTCGTCTTGGCAACATTTTACCTGAAATGTTTTGGTGGGATTTCAGTTATTTTTGTAAGTTGCTAGGCTGTCTTTTAGTATTTTATTTTTGGGGTGTATTTCTTGCACATCAGTAGTGCCGGTTTTCTGGAGATCTGGCTTCGGTTGCCGTTACGAAGAGCGGCCTTTTAGGGGGCAGTCATATGTAATATTGACGTTCAAAAAGTGTTGATCTTCAGCCTAATTTAAATAAATGACTTTAGATTTTGGAGATGCCGCTGAAAACCAGTGTTTTACGTGTAGCGACTGCTTATTTGACCTCCACAAGTGTCCACAACCCAGTCACTGGGTACCACGGTACTCCTTTTTAAACTGGTTGTCAGACTCGTTGGTACTTCTGACTAAGTCAAAGATGACTGTCAAAAAGTGTCTTAAAGTGCTTTCTGAGGCCCGGAGGAGTCTTGATATGTAATTAATGGTTACCCATCTACAGGATAACATAAGTATAGTCATAGAATTACCATTTCCTTTGTATTAATATTAGTCAGCAGCTACAAACAGACCCAAGTTAGGCGCCTAACAGCTGTATTTCATTTATTTTTAACGATAATTTATATACAAATGAGTCATTGTGTGATGAACAAGAGGGACTTGTCAACGTGTGTCGCGTTGTGAGAGACAGAAGGCCCAGTTCATACAAAAGACAGAAACACTCACAGAAAATTTGCCAAGTTATAGGTCTCGAGTTCGAACCCACGGCACGCACGCACCTCTGACTTTTCGGATTAATGTGCGCATTGTATAATATTATCAGCTGCTTTAATCTTTCAATCGTGTCAATAAGAGACACAATAGAAAGACAATGACAGCGCCGGCGTCCGCTTGGGGTTTAATGAATTAAGAACGGCGAAGAAAAACATCGTGAGGAAACCGGCATGCCTGAAAGATATTTCTGAACTTGACGGCATGTCAAGCCAAGTCAGAGGTTTATTATGTGGCAAACACTCTGAAACCAGGTTATTCCCTCACTGACCATACTATTGTTATTTATTTATAAAAGCTTTATGCACAAGTAAAAAAAACTGTACAATGGCGGACTCAATGCCTACTATTATCTCAATGGAACATATTCCCGGGTTAAAAAGATTTTCTTTTGCGGAAAGAACCACACAGATTCGTGAGGACCTGCCCAGTCTGTACACGCGTTAATCGTTGATCGTCTAGCTCAACTCAGAACTAAGATAGGAATAGCCGGTTCATCCTAAAATAATAATTATAATAATTATGTTTTGTAACAGATTGCAATACATGTTAGAGTTTTTACAAAGTGGGTAGTTTTCATTATCTGGCAATCAGGTGGGTGACAAGACGTGCTGTTCTCCTAGCTAGGCTTTGAAAAAGCCTGTATTAAGGAGTAACAGTGCCGATCCCCTCTTATTTTACAATACAATTTAGTTTTGCTATTTAAAACTAAGAAAAATTAATAAAACTATTTAAAGTAAAAGCAAGTGGAACTTCTAAACGTATCTGCCGTTGTAATATTCATTAACACTTTCATTGCTTTCAGGGTCAATAGCAGTAGCCCACACTCCTTTATTGCTGTTTTAATTAATACGATTGTATCATAATGCGTTGATACCGGATTGTCATGATGGCGTATTGGTTCTCCCTACCTCCATGGAAAGAAGTTTTTTTTTTATATATATACATATAATGGGTCTACTCTTGACCTCAATCTTGTCCTACGGTCAGAGATGAGGTCGACGATGGAACAAGCTTACCCAAAAAAAGCCTATTAACTTCCAACTTAAACAAATTGGGGTCATATGAACTCGGGAACACTGATGCAGGCAGGGAATTCCACTCCTTGGCTGTGCGCATAATGAAGGAACAGGCAAAGCGCTTCGTGCGAATGTGAGGAACATCTACATGGAATGGGTGATAACCTGCAGTACGTCTGGATTCCCGATGGAAGAAAGGAGATGGTGGAATGAGCTCGTGGAGCTCTAGAGCACACTAACTGAAATACAGTCTGTAAAAGACCGTCAGACATGCAATTATGCGGCGGTGGGCCAGGGTATGAAGCTTGGTACCCACCAGCTTTTCGTCACCAATTGGTATTTGGCTGAGCCATCCCAAAGGTGACAACAATACTCCATGCTGGACCGGACTTGAGCTTTATAAAGAACTAAAAGCTGGTCACCTTTGAAGTACCGCTTAACCTTATTTAGGATGCCCAGCTTTTTTACCGCAGTTTGAGCTTAGCTTAAGTAGTATGAAGCTTAGGTTTGCAACACGAACCTGAAGTGAATATATAGCGTGTCTATTAGTTACATTTCGTCTCATTAGGCAGCCAATGGGCGTGGAATCTTTTAACAGACTTCAATACAGAAAAAGGTTGACTTTCCCTAGCGAATTTTTACGACTAATGGTGTCTAAGAGAGTTATTTAGCTACAAGCTAAATTTTTGCTCTAGCCTGTTCGCGATAAACCCAAAAACTACTGCACCGATTCTCATGCTGTTTCCACCAATAGAGAGAGTGGTTCTCGAGGAATTTTTAGTTTATTATTGGCCAAGTTTTTGGATTTACATTACATAACATCACGCCTGTAATCCTCTAAGGGTTAGGCAGAGTTGTACCTGTTTAGTTCATGCCCGTTACTTTAAGTTTCATGTAATAGGGGGCAAGCTTCTTGCCATTAATCGGGCACAAATCTAGACTCCGGGCTGTTACTAAGAAGTTCCAGTACTAAGAAAAGCCTGGTAACATTATGCCCGACCCGGGGACCGATCCCGAGACCTCTTGCTCGGCAGTAGCGACCACTAGACCAACGCGACGCGGCAGTTTGTGTATGCGAGTTTAAATATCTGTAAACGCACCCAAGAAACAGCACGCGTAGCATGATCACCGAAGAAACGGTCTTTGTCGTGTCTCGGAAGAAAAGAAATTAAGTGTTCATGCTACGCAGGCAGGTTTATTGAAAGAAATTTGACAGATTGAGGTCCCTGTCTATATAATCTGTCACTTTGCCGATTCGTCTGTAGACAAAGGCCGTTTCTTCGGTGTTCAATGTGTTCATGCTACGCATGCAGGAGAAATTCCTAGTGTTGGGCATTGACGTTTATTTACTTAAAGAAAGTTTTGAGAAAGGACTGCAATCCCACCTGATGGTAAGCAGTGATGCAATCAGTGATTGTGAAGCGCAATAGTTTAATAAGAGCCTATTCACTCTAGCCTTGAAGATACCTAAATTATAGTCGGACGGGAAGACCGCAGCAGGCAAGTTAAGAAAGAGAAAAAATGGTGAAAATTAGCTTGAACCAAGTCGCGACCGACAGATAGTTTACATTACAATATAAAAGCATTCCTTTCCACTTTAATTTTTTCACAAGCTTTCTCAAGTCCCCCATAGTAATAATAATTGTGAGAAAAATATTATACAAACAGTACAAACTTACATCCTACGTTGACATTCACAGATAGTATCTGTATTGTTTGTGGTGATTTTTTAATGGGATTAAGCGAATAAACTGGATACCATTTATTATCATGAGGTCTTTAATAATACTGGATTATGGAATCAGACCCCAGATTGACGTGCTTTCCTAGTTTTTTTTTATTAATGATAGGCACGCGTTAGACCACTATCTCACCTGATGGTAAGCGATGATGTGGTCGACGATGAAGCACGCTTGCCTAGAAGCAACCTGTTCACTCTTGACTTGAAGACCCCTAGGTTGTAGCTATCAGGAAACACCGACACCGGGTGCGGTACGGTACGGCGGGTTTGAAATACGTCATTAATTACGTACTTCACCGTTCATAACATTTAATCCTACTAATCTTCTCTAATGGGCTATTTGACAAAATGTATCTAAAGTGGAACGAAGTTGGTCGAGTCCGCTAATAATATTGTAAATGTCACCGTTTGAAATGATATATATACATATTTAGACGTTTGTTACTCAAACACGCGCAAACCGTTGAACAGATTTGGATGAAAATTGGCACATGATAGACCATTTTCTGGATTACCACATAGGATAACAGGATATAATCTTATTAAATACAAAGTATTGTAAAATCTATTTTAAAAGAGTAAGTAAGTATGGAGTTTCTTGCCCATTCTTCTTCATACAAATCTACTTTTTCAATTAGAATTATTTTTAGGGTTCCGTAGTCAACTAGGAAGGAACCCTTATAGTTTCGCCATGTCTGTCTGTCCGTCCGTCCGTCCTCGCTTGCTGAAATTTGGTCCATCACGCCAACAAAGTGGTAAAATAAAAATTGGAAAAAAATGTTTTAAAATATTAGGGTAGCCCCCCTATATGTAAAGTGGGAAGTGTTTTTTTTTTTATTTCAACCCTAACGTGTGATATTTTGTTGGAAAGGTATTTAAAAATGAATAGGGGTTTACTACAATCATTTTTTGATAATGTCAAGAATTTCGGAAATAATCACTACAAAAGTAAAAAACAACCCCCCCTTCCCCCTCCCTCTAACTTTTGAAATATTATTCTAGATGGCGTTACTGAGACATGGGATCAAAGTTTTTCTATGACATTTCCTTGACATGCCCACTCTATCTATAGTCTTTTAAATCTCTTTGGTATTGAAACCTATTTACAGAAATAAATATCATTTATTATCAAACTGGCTGTTTGACAGTTCATCGTTGAACACTGCCTCCCCCAGTGATGCATCACTATGGACTATCGATGAAGACGCAAACAGCCCTGCAGAAGTTAGTAGACCATAAGCTAATTAATGTAGGTACCTAGTGTTAATTAGGTTATTAGGTCACAGTGAATGAGCCCCAGGTTATTGTTTTTATAAGCTGTTTTTTCCCTATAGTGACTACGAGTAGGTATGTTGAATGAATCTGATGACCGGTCTGGTTCCATTGAATGAATAAATGTTCATGACTTGCAGACGTCCCGCGATTTCAGCCGCGTAAGTTCCGTTCCCGTGGGAATACAGGGATAAAAAGTAGCCTATGTGTTAATCCAGGGTGTCAGCTAACTGCATACCAAATTTTATTAAAATCCATTCAGTAGTTTTTACGTGAAAGAGTAACAAACATCCATCCATCCTCACAATCTTTCGCGTATACAGGGTGTCTCATTCAAATGGGTCAGTGTGGGAAAGTATGAAACTATAAGATATACGAAGATCTGTTCTGAGGAACCATGTCATCGATTTTAATAAAAAGAGAAACTGCATTCATACATTTTAAAAAACATCTGTACTCCGTTCGGGAATCGAACCAAGTTATTTTGAAAAAAAAAACCTAAGTACACTTTTTCTATTTAGATATCGATTGTGTAGGTCTTAAGCAGTAAATGTCTGTATGAAACATGATGTCTAAAATGAATAAAATGCTTTGTTTCCACATACTTTAATTTACTTTAGTAGGTGCTCGAAGTGACCACCGCCTTTTTCAATACCGCCTCTGGACTATTTCTTGTGGGGTTACGTTAAGTATGAAGTGTACAAAACAAGCTATGACACCGTTGTAGACCTAAAAGTAGCCATAGAGACAATTTTAACGCAAATTCACCACATGAAGATACAAAATGCAATTGTAAGATCGTTACCTAAACGTGTGGAATATTGTATTGAAAAAGGCGGTGGTCACTTCGAGCAACTACTAAAGTAAATTAAAGTATGTTTTTTAAAATGTATGAATGCAGTTTCTCTTTTTATTAAAATCGATGACATGGTTCCTCAGAACAGATCTTCGTATGTCTTATAGTTTCAGACTTTCCCATACCGACCCATTTGAATGAGACACCCTGTATAATACTTGCAGAAGCAGACGACCCGCGGTACCTTGTCTGACCTCCAGAACCAATAATATTAAAAATAAAAAAGTGTAGATAGGTTGGTTATAAGCGATACGTTGAAATGTGGCTAACTAGCCACACTTGACCTCAGTGTCGCGTCGCGCCGTCAACGGACGCGTGCGTGCGTTAGTGTGCCGTTTTTGAAGATCGAATGTTGTTTAGGTAACCTATCTACACCTTTTTACTTATAAATAATCAATGATATCAGCAGACTATTATCATTATTATTATTAATATCACTATGGTTTTTTGACCCCCCATCCTAGTCTTTTTCACATCTAATACTTTTCAATTAGAATAGAAGTTAGACTAAAGAAATTTAAGATTCTATGAAGAGGACATGCGAAGAAATTTTATACAAAAACTAGGTACCTATGATCCCATGTCACAGTAACGCCATCTAGAACAATATATAGCAATATTAGAGCGGCAGCGGAGCGTACTAAATTAAATTCATAGAGTTGTGTCCACACGGACACTAGTTTCGGATGAAAATTTTGTTCGTGATGCTCTGTCTATCTATAGAGGTAAAAGTAATGGATGTCTTTGAGTTAGACCCACCCATTTAAAATTTTTAAGTTTTTGTATTACTAATAAATTTCTAAATAAATAATTCATATGCACTAAGTAATTTAAATACGTATATTCATGTCAAAATAAATAAATGAATACATAATAATAATTAATAAATCATAAAATGATACTAATAAATAACAATAATACAATTAATATAGATCTAATAAATATAGCAATAATACTAATAATCAGTAAATAATGTAGGTAATAATAAATAAATAACAACGAGGGTAATCTCAAATAAATAAATGGAATTAAGTATAATAAAGACAAAATATTAGAGGATAGTTAATTTGTTCATGATCTTAAAATTTAAATAATTCTTCTAAATGTACCTTCACATTGTTTGTATTATTACAATGAAATGATCGACGTTAGGCAAGGCTTCCTTTCTCCTACCATTTTTGCTGTGCCCTACAGGGTCCATAATGATCTCATTTATATACCTACCACCTAAGAATACATATGGAGAGCAATAAAGATATAACGGACGAACGGAGTATTCCCGTGTGAGCACCTATGCATTTCCCACCAAAGGTATTCCCATTTCCCATAGGTTAATGCATAGGTGCTCAATAAATAGGTGCTCAAACGAGAATACTCCGGACGAACGGTATTTGAGAAATTACGTGTTTTAGTATTTTAGATCAATAAACATAGAGTAATAAGAATTTTAGGAATTAAATATTCATTGTAGCCTTCAGTCAGGTTTAGATCTAGTTTTAGTTTATATTCCAACTGAGCTTGTTGGTATTACCCTCAACCAAGGTCCAGCGTAACCTGTTGTAACTGAATTTTTGATATTTGACCTTGAATATGATTTCATTCTAAGCATAGAAGGCTAGAACTATGAAAATGGAACTTTCAAGGCTTTTGAGCATAAAAACCATTTATTTAAGTGGCCTGTTGATGTAGTAGTTAGTGGCCCTGACTGCTATGCTGGAGGTCGTGGGTTCGATTTCCACCCAGCACAAATGTTTGTGTGATGAGCGTGATCATTCGTTCTGTGTCTGGGTGTAATTTATCTATAACATGTTTGCATGTAAATGAAGCAAAAGAAGTACCTATACATGCATACAGGGTATAAAAAGACCCTTAACGTAAACGAAAACTATATATATACTCTACCCATCACTGGGATAGTTTTATTATTCTAGAACATACCTGGGAATTCACTGGTTTTGGAGATATTGAAGGTCAAAGTGCAATATTTTTTTTTCTAAATTGTATTCCAAGTATCATAATAGTAAACTTTCTTCCCAACAAACATAACAAAATTATCGATTTTTCAAAACAAATTACGCATTTGAAGTTACAAAAATGCAATGGATACTAAACAAGCGGGCCGGTCGGGTCAAAGACCAAGTGCTACTGGCCATACGCTAAGCTGATCGAAAGTTGCGTTGCGTTGTCGCGCTATGCAATGCGCGCAATAAAAAGCATCTCATTTTCAAAGATGTAAAAATAAAGTATTTTCCCAGCATTATTTTTTGGTTAAAGTTACTTAATTATATGTACAGTCGCCAGCACGTCAAGTTACCTCAATGTGTCAAATTTCTTTGATCACTTTTCAACTTTATGTCAAACAGAATAAGGTGCATATTCAATTGGGAAAATTTGACACATAAGAGTAACTTGATGTGCTGGCGTCTGTACAGAATGTGTGGTTAAGCTATCGGCTATGTGATCGGTCTTTTTACACCCTGTATTTAAGAGTCGTAGCGTAGCAGATGAAGCTTATGGAAAAAGGCGTGATTTATGATTTTTCCTCAATATGTTTTCCTACACCAATGTTGTAGATGTCCAAGGTAAAATTAAAAAGAACATAATATATGTATTCCTTGATTCAGTTATATTGGCACCTACTTTCCTATATGACTTCATGGTTTTAACTTTCTATGATATGATATAGGTAAATGAATCACAATTACTTTGGCTGGCCTGTTGGTCCAGTAGTTATTTGGCTCTGACTGCTATACCATAGGTTGTAGGTTTGATTCCCACCCAGGACAAATGTTTCTGTGATGAGCATTATCTTTGAAATGTGTTCTGTGTCTGGGTGTAATTTATCTGTTATACATTGTATAGTATAATAGATAATATAAACAATCATCACCAACACACCAGATGTGAATAATATTATACTAATAATAAGCTAATTTGTATCTTAAGTGAACTGTAATACTGTAAACCTATGTATTTAGAAATGTACTGTATAAGTATGTTTTTCAGTTGTTTAGTACCCATAACACATGCTCTGCTTAGCTTGGGAACTAGTCCCATGTTCCGTGAAAGTTGTAGAATTTATTTATTTATTACTATTTATTTATTAATAACAAAAATACCTAGATATATACAATTCCATTATTAAGTAAATAACTTGAATGAAACCTTTGTAAAAGAATGCCAAGAATTCAGCCATGGAATTTAATTTCACAATGTCTATGGTTACGTCTATGACATTTTGAAAAAGGTCAACTAGACCGTGTAAAAGTGCTTATTGCCGTGACTTTTGGATCTTTTCTATCTTGCTTGCAACCTATACTAGGTGCCTACCTAACAGTTGTCTGTAGAAACTATTTTAAGAGTTTTTATGGAGTATGTTGACCAATCTTCTCTTCACAAAACTTCTACCGAAAGTTGTCTTATGAATAAATAATAATAAAAGCTACCTAATAAAAAGAAGCAACACCAATAGAATAGAATATAATGGCCTTTATTGTATCTACAGTAAACCATAAAAAGTTGCAAATTATAACTAAAATAATAAATAAAAACAATAATTTAACTTTACAACAAAAAAAAAAAAACTAATGAAAATATAAAATAAAAAAAAAATGTATTCTTAATATTTTAATCTATTAGAAAACTAGCTAGCTGTTCCCACTGTTGGGACATGGGCCTCTTCTTCGATAAAAGAATTAGGCTGTTATTTACCACATTAGTGTGTTATGTAAAGTGCCAAGTAGCCTGGATTAGTGCATGGTTGATGGAATATATGAGGATGATCTTATTCTATTGCCTACTGAGAAATACCAGATGGAAAAACTAAATAATACTAGCATAAAGTTGCCTCATGATCAAAACAACATTTGCAATGCCTTTTTATGAACATGTAATTATTTACTTACATGTTCATAAAAAGGCATTCAGGCTTTTTTTTATTTTTTTAGGCCTTTTTATGAACATGTAATTATATACATGTTCATAAAAAGGCATTTAGGCATTTATTATTTCTTAGGCTTTTTTATATGAACATGTAATTATTTACATGTTCATAAAAAGGCATTGCAAATGCCTCTATCTTCAATCCCTTTGACTTATGTCAAAGGGATTTAAGATAGAGGACTTGCTACAACATGACATAGAAGAACTGGGATCCCATGTCTCAGTAACGCCATCTAGCATAATATACCAATATTGAAGCGGCAGCGGAGCTTACTAAAGTAGACCAATAGAACTGTGTCCATTCATTCACAAGAAATTGGACGAAAATTTTGCATGTGATGTCCAATAGTAAGTGTTGAATGTCTTTGAAGTAAGTAGGTATACCTATATCACTGTAAAGAATATTAAAAAAGTACAGGCAACAAATGTACACAATTTAAACCCCCTTTGAGGGATAAAAAAGTACAATTACTTCCTTCCTACATATATAATCTTATAAGGTCATGATACCTTAGTAATCTATATCTCAACTTACATTTTGTACTGTATAACACACACTTCAATATAACCTTGATTCTACATAAGAATAGTATACAGCCTGCTTATATGGCACGCACATTGGAACACAAATCTATTTACTTAGATTCTATACTTCTATACAAATTATTATCTCAGAGAAAATTTGTTTGTCTGTTTAAAGGGATTTATATCAAAAACTACCCAATTTAAAAAAAAAGTTAATCTCTTCAACCATTTTCATAAAATTTAGTATGTTGGTTGGGATCTAGCTTTGATTTGTTGTTAGAAAATGTCACACAAAAAAAATACTGAGCTAGGTGCTACTAATAAAAAGGAAAGATTTGTTACTTAGTAGGAGTTTAACTCCAAAACTACTAAACTGATTTCAAAAATTCTTCCACCATGAGAAAGCTATATTATCTTATCAGCGAATTACATAGACTATATTTTATTTTCAAATCAACAAGGGATCGATGGAATGTCAAAGTTCAAAGGGAAAAGTATGAATTCACACAGATGAAGTTGTGTGCGAAGTGCTAGTTATTAAAATACAAGGTCGAAAGGACAACAACGCACATAGTAACACAATTAGTTATGATCATGGTCCATACTAAAACGGTAATGGACAGGACATGTCTGTTGCATGCCAAACAAGCTGTGGGCTCGTAATACCCTGAATTGGTGCCCTACAACAGCGATATGGGGATGCGGCTGACAACAGAGGAGATGGCTTGCTTATGAATGGGAGAGAGGTGGCGCATAATTGCGACAGGTGGAACCAATGGAGGGAGGCCTTTGCCCTGACGTGGGACAGATCAGGCTAAGTTAGAATAATATGTTATGTGTGTGTGTTATGTATTTAGTATGTTATTTTTGTCTTTAGTTTTTTTTATCTGTATTTCTGTTCTTTTGTTTTATGTTCTGTGCGTCCAAATAAAATATTTTCTTTCTTTCTTTTCTTTCTTTCTAATAACAGGCATTGAAAATTGGACACCCACACACTTATTTATTGCAATGATATCTTTCGTTAGATAAGTTTTAACCCAAACATAAGTAATGAACTTGAAACAGATAATTTTAAAACATTATTTGTGTTTACATTTTAATCTTTATCAAGTTTTTTTTTATCTATACAGAAATAATGCCATATTATTTACTTAGATAACACAGGAATTTCATGATAAAGTGATTGTTGGAATTTAACAGAATGTGAAGTGTGAGAAAATTTTGAGAGTACATTATGGTAATATAGTGGTTTAGTCATATTAAATAATATTACTTCTGTAAATAGGTTTTGCCAACACTTCCTCACATCATGTTTAACTATAGTATGTTCACGTTAAGAATGCAGTAAAGTCATCATTATCCGTCGGCCTAGCCCCCTGACCAATCAAATCTTTTCAAATTAATTTTTATAAATTCATTAAACTTAATCTTTTAAAATATAATTTGTTTGAATTTAACACCACTGTGGAATACACCTTTTTCTTGCAGTTGCACTGCATTTTTACTGCATTCTTAACGCTAAACGCTTAAAATGAACTATAGTAAAGTTGTATGTTTGATAAGGTTGGTGTTTCATCATCTGACTACTCTGAGAAGAAACACCAAAAGAAACTCAGAGGTCAGTCACTTTTAAAGTCAATATCTTGGTCAGTCATTATGTTGAGAGGATGAATGAAAGGCGACTAACTAAAGGTTCTTACATGATCTGACCAAGATAATGTCTGGGCTTTAAAAGAGACTGTGACCTCTGAGTTTCTTCTCAGAGTTGTTAGATAGTAAAACACTGACCTCACCGTCTGAGAATTACAGAAATAAATATCATTAATAATAAAAAAAGATATGTGTAAGGTGGATGTGAGTGAAAATAAAAGTCAGAGACAATAAAAAGCCATACACTGACTTAATTATTTGTATGATCTCCAGAAAGGTCAAGTCTTCATCTCCCTAGTCTTTACCCAAGTGTTGAGGTAATTTTCAGCCATGGGGGAACTGCCTATCTGACCTCCACAACCTAGTGTCCTCGTTAAACAAGTCCTTGGTCAAAATGACTGTTTTAGAGTTCCAACTATACAAAACGACTGTTACATATTGACAAATGACAGCTGGAAGTAACGGTTTAACTTAATCACAGAGTATTATAACTATGACACATTTAATGTTTACTAATGGTAATATTAGCTTTTAGACGTAGTGGTAATTATGTGTCTTATACATTAAACACATAACATCACGCCTGTAATCCCTGAAGGGCTAGGCAGAGGTGTACCTGGTAGTACACCCACATTTCGCCAGTTATTTTTAAGTCCATGTAATAGGGGGCGAGCTTAATAGCCATCAATTGTGCACAGAGAAATATCAGATGAAAAACTCAACATACATTAAATTAACTGTAAATTCTTGAATTCATTAAACACCGAGAGGACACCGGTGTCCGTGCTGTCATTGTCTTTCTATTGTGTCTCTAATTGACACGATTGAAAGGTTAAAGAAGGTACAATTTATGGTAATGTAAAACACAGACTAAGGTTCATCAAAAGAAGGGCACTAATTCCTCCCAGGGTAATGGCAGGCCCATTAGTAACCATGATGCCAATTCCTAAGGTGGAAAAGCTCAAAATAGGTACTTTCAATTAACATTGAATTCTTAAAAGTATAGTTTATGGTGATGAAAACACAAACAAAGGTTCATCTTAGGGCGCTAATCCCTTCCGAGGTTATGGAAGGCCTATTAGTCACCATGATCCCGACTTCTAGTGTGGCAAAGTAACTCTGTCAAGGTTTCTAGTTAGTAAGAAGGGTGGAGGACATCCATGAGGATTTTCCACCCCAGGGAAATCAAAACAAGGCACTAACATTCATGTGTTAAGTAACAAAAATAACATAAAAAAAACGCCCAATTCTAAGAAAATCCACAAAATGATATTTGAAGCTTATTTACCAATTAAATACACCTTTCTAATAGTTTCTTATAGACTGTCTATGAATCAAAACAGACCTATTGATTCATTTTTAGAAAGTCACACTGACCCATTTAGAATAATCCAATTATGAGCACAATTTGGCTGCAAAAGGATAGGTTAAGTCTCTAACGATCAGACAAAGTTATTAATTAGCCCAATGACACATTTGAAGGCTCCAATGAAGGTATGGATTGACTGAATAACGTAAGAATTCGATTGTAGGTATGTTTATAAGATTGCATGCTAAATCTTTTCCTCGATATTATACGACCGCCTCATATGATGTCATCGGCAGTATCCAATTGAGGCTTGGTGGCTAAAATTTTGCTTGCTTTAGCCAGGCCTTTAGATTTTGCAAATCGAAATAAGATGACACATTTGATTTTATTCTTACGTACCCAGAGTTAGAATGCAAATATCGAGCAAGTGTAACTTTTTTAAAATTCAAAACTTATAAAAAATAGATTATCTAAGGATTCGCGCAAGAAATATCGTCTCAAATCTGCAAGGTGTCTGACAAAGCAACTGTCATGTTAAATCTAGCAAACCCGTTTCATGATCGTTGCAACCTCTCAAATTCACAATACAACAGAAATAAAAGTAGTAATACATGTTTGTTACCTGAAGTAACTCGATCGCTAGTAAAACAAAGCACTGGATAACTATTTCGACGCAAATATATCATTTAAAGGCATCATTACCATGTATAGGTACGACCTTTGGGAACAAAAACTTCCTTGACCAACACTAATCAACTGATCACTAGCACAGTTCTCGGAACACAAGTAATTTAACACCAGAAACAACTTAATAGGATCACTATAACTAATTTTAAATAGTATTTTCACGAGACAAAATCCTCACCATTTCAAAATCACTTGAAAAATTCAGCGATATCGCGCATGTCCGACGAAAATTTACATCACGTGACCTGTCATGGCGTCATACTAATTTTTTAATTGTTTTGCAGCATTGCTATGGAATGTTGTCATACTTCCTACAGGGATTATTTTTTATCATAGTTTTATTTTTACACTTTTATTACATTAAGTCTGAATAAGAAAGTTATAGATTTATTGCATCCATTCCATCAGTATCAGATTTAAATTATTGTTACTGGCAATTGTCAATGATACCAACCAACAAACTATAGACTATTTTAAATAAGACTTTCTAATCTGTGATGATGTGATTGTGATCTGTCAGTGCTTTGTCAGTGTATGTGTGTTTAATTTTCGCGCGTGAACCAGTGCCAGTGCGATGTGAACAAAGCTTAGACTATGAGGAATATTATCTAAGGAACAAAGAAATAATACTTACTGTTTACCTACTTTCTGTGCTATGTTTTGAAAACTACCTAAATGTTTGTGATACCAATAATTATTTTTTGGTAGGTAGGAATAAGTACAACGCCGGGCACTAATTCGTTCGACGACTAAACTTATGCTTAATTTTTTTCTTTTCTTCACTATCAAGCTTGTAGGTACAGACGCCAGCACATCAAGCTACCCCAATGTGTCAAATTTATTTCATAGATTTTCAACTTAATAACAAACTAGCTGTACCCTGCTACGCTTCGCTGTGGCACATTGTGATTGATGGTTAAAAAAAAAAAAAATAGATAAAAACAATCTTTGATGCGGATTATATTATATCATGCTTTTTCAGTTTATTTTATTATTTCAAGTTTAAATAACAATTTTACGCTTTAACTAGATTTGGAATACTGACGGCAGACCCGTATTTACGTCCATCAATCAGTAGTAAAAGCATTCGGGAGAATGTCCATTGTCCATACAACATAGGATGGTCCAAACAATCTTCAATACTGTCGTCCATGGACATCAAACAGAACGGGATTTCTCTAAGATTTGGTGAACATCTTTCACATACACATATTTCATCATCATCGGAGCTCTCCACTGCCGTAGGTCTTCGATCACCGGCTATCGGGCGACCTGCATGCAGCGTTGGTGTAACAAGGGCATTATTTTGACCTGTCTGTGGCCTTCGACCGCCTTGCCTGTTAAATCCAGCAGGTTGAAATGTATCAAAGGATAAGGGATCGGGTTGAAAAATTGGTGCTTGGAATAAAGAATCAGAAGTAGTATCCATTAGCGTAGTTGATGCCTGACTCTGTGCGACTTGGCGGGGTGTCGCGTTCTGCACGAAGCTTGGACGCGACAGCATCGGGCCTGATGTTGCCTCTTTCATACGAGTCTGTTGGTACTGTGGATAGCTTGTGTTCAAACCTTGCTGAGTCAAACGGCCACTCGACTGTGCGCTCCCAAGGGATGCGTTTAGATTCCTTGGATGTCTACCTGCAACACTAGTCAGGCAGGTTGGAGGTCGTGCATGCGAGGTAATGTCTTGATCACCTGGAAAATAACTCGGAGAGTGTCCAGATTCAAAGTCTTTGATTCCAATGGGAGATTTAGAAATAGGCCCATAATAGGGCATAGAAGCATGCCTTGAGGCCCAAGTTTCATCACCCTCCGTTTTAAACGGAACACGCCCTTGTCGTGGAGTTTGAGAGGCCATTTGTGTTGCAGTTCTTAGTACACTTGTTCCTAATAGTTTCGGAGAACTAGAAGATCTATCCTGGACGGAGCCGCATTGGTTTAAATTTGACGCTTGACTACTCGTCAATGGTAGAGCCTTTCGTTCTGCTTCATTGTATTTCAGTTTAATCACAAACGCTTCAACCGTCTCAGGAGTTAAGTCTTTTTTCAATTTTGTTAAGCCTCTAATGATATCTGACTTCATTTTGGTTACGTTGGTTGGGTTGTATCCTGACCTTTCAATGTCGCACAATCTTTTAGCGAGATGTTTTGTCATTGTATCTCTGGCATCCCCTTCAGGAACAGATTGTTCACGCAAAAACTGTTCCACCTCTTTTTTCATATTTATTTCAGCGACTTCTTCTTTCAACGCTGACTCCGGTGCCGGTATTTTTTGTAATTCACAAAACAGCTGGTTTCGTCTTACTAAAGGATCTACTTTTTCAGCCGCGCCGACACTGTCTCTTGTTTCTGTACAAAATTTAATAACAGCGTCATGGATTTGATTTTTGTATAAATTCCTGCCTTCATCATAGTTTATATGATAATAGTATTGTATAAAGTTTTTAACAATTTCTTCTTTCAGCTTATTTAATAGTGCCTTTTTATCAGCTGATGTCTCAAGTGGATCTTTTAAAATACGGGCAACTGTGCTATTGAGTTCCTGTTTGTATTCATGTTTTTCCTTGTCTGCTTTAATCAGTGGTTTGATAGAATTGATCTGTTGTTTAAGCTGGTCTTTCCTTGCAGGTTTACTTTTTTCAAAATCACAGCATACAGGTAAGTTGGACATTACATTTTCAAGTTCCTCATCTAATAGTTCATCGTAAACAATGTCGTCGTTAAATATTTCTGGGTCCATATTCAATTCACTTATTTGTATAATAAGTCTAGTTGCTATGTTGTCTATGATACCTTTGTTATTTTCCTCAGTTGATATAAGGGGTAATTTATTGCACCATTCTTCTACTATTTCCACTATCAAGTCACCAGGTTTCTTATTTGTCATGCATCCGACCACGAGATAACAAGGTTTAGCGGTGGTAGATTTAGATTGCAGCGCACTAACCCGTGGAGGTACACCGCTGGGACCAGCTACTTGGCTAGTATTAGGGTCATTTGCTCCTTTTTTGCTTTTGCTTTTTATCCCCTTTTTACTCTTACCTTTAGATGCCGTTTCCGGAGAAACATACTTTCTAGCAGCAGCTGTTGATTTCAATAAACTTTGCAATTGTTTTACATGTTCATTTATTCCTTGCTGTCCTGATGTCAAAGGAATCTTTTCAAGCCATTTGCGCGTTTCTCTTTTAATGTTTTCATCTGCATTATGCCCATCTTTTTCTATTTCTTGAATCCTCTTAGCGAGTGTGGAAAGGATTTGATCCCGCTCTAGTAACTCGTTCAGATTATCGGTTTCTTGCACAGGCAACTTTTCATACCATGCGTCAATTTCACATCTCGTTTTAACTTGTTCAACTTCATTAATAACGGAGTTTTCATGAGGCATAGGTACTTTAAATAACGCACTGTAAATTTCGTTGTAAATCTGATCTTTTGTTAACGGGAACGCATTCTTATTTTGCGCATTTTGGAAGTATTTATCCATTTCGCGCCTTACTCTTTTTTCATGTGTGGCTTTCACATCATCATTAGCGTGATCAAAGTTTTCTAATATGAAAATGTTAGCTAAGTGGTTTTTGTATATTTCAAACCCTGGATCAAAAGCTTGCACAGTCTGAACCGGGTTAGGGATCGAAGCATCTATAGTGGTTTCTAATTTATGCCTATAGTTGTCACCTGCTGATATTTCTTTGATGGCTTTGTTGCTGTCTAAGAATTGATTTATTAGTCCTTCTTTAATCTGCTCCCTATTATTCTGTAATTCCGAATTTTGTGGCACATTTTCTAGTTGTGTTTCTATTTCATCGTCTAACATATCTCTGTAAAGTAAATCATCGTTAAATATTTTCGGGTCACCATTTAATTCGCTAACTTTTTGGTATAATTGCCTGGCGATACCCTCTCGCATAGTTTTTACTGTATCTTTATCATCTAATTTTATTGGTAGCTTGTTAGACCAGGTTTCAATGGCTAACACAATTCTTTCAGCCGGACTCCTACATGACTTAGAGCAGACTGAGCCGCAAGCTTTGCTGTCTCTTTTAGAAATAATTTGTTTATCCTCTTTGTCCTGAGATTTCTTTTTTTTGTCCCTTTTTTTGCTACTAGCTTTTGATTCTTCTGAAGTTGTTCGCGATTGGTTTTCGAGAGATAATTTAGAATGTCTTTTGCTACCCTTCTTCATCCTAATCATCAGTTGCTGTATAAGAATTGGCATATTAATATCCTTGCTTTTGTCTAATGGCAGACTTGATATCCAAGTAGAAATATACTCTTCTAATTTTTTACCAGCACTATTATCACTTGGATGTGCCCGTTTTTGTACCTCGGTATCACACATCATCTCAGACAGTTCGCTAATCATTCTTATTCTTTTGTCCGCATATTCCGGCTGGTTTTGTATTGGTAGCAGAGGAAGGTTTTTCATCCAATCAGTTATTTCTTTCACATAATAAATTTTTAAGCTAAAGGCCTCAACGGATTCTTCGGTTGGCAAAGGAACCCCAGCAAACTTTTCATAGACCTGTGCTTTGGTTAATGTCGTAGGATCAGCACCCTCGTGTATCATCTTTTTTACTTCTTTCAGTAAACGAGCAGTCCAAGCTTCTAATTTTAACTCATCATCAGCTATTTCTCTTCCATTGACGCGAATATAATCGTTGATAAAATCGCTCAAGTTTTGTTCTTTTACGTCGCTCATATTAAACGAAGAACTTTGCGATTTATTGCCTGATGATGTTGGGTAATCGTATGTATCGTCAGTACGCATATTGACAATCTTTTCAAGTAATTGATGAGCCATTATATGTGTTTTACATCTGTATTCACTTAGTATAGGTAATTCATAAGCATCCATACTTGAAATTATCATTGAAGCTATCAAAAAATTGTGATCCAATACATTAGGGTTTTCATTTCGCTGGCCTTCTATTTCTTGAATATTACGAGCGAGATCGTTTATATATTCAATCCGGCGTTTGTTGCTGACGGTGTTGTAAGATGGGTCCATGGGTAAGTTATTTAACCAGTCAGATATTATCTTTATGTATTCTAATTCCAATTTCAAGCTCTCGGGCATAAATCTCTGGTGTGTTTTTAATTGTTCAAAGTTTTCGTATACTTCTTTTCTAGTAGGTGGGGCTAGTTTCCTTAACTCGGTTTTGAGTAAATGAGCAAAAGCTCCCATGGCCATAGGATCAGCAATATCATAGTAATGTTCTATGTATTTTCCAAGAAACTCTCTAATAGTTTTATCGGGATCTCCTTGAATATTACCTATGTTACTAACATCTTCAGTAGCTTGCGTTGAAGCTTTTCCTTCTTTCTGTTGTCGTTTTGCAGCAATTTTTGCTTGTATATCGCGTTGTCTTTCTTCGTGCCTAACTCCTAACGTTCTATCTTGTGGTAGATCAATAATTTTGTCTTTCAGATCCTGGGTTAACAAATCGATGTGTTCCTTTTCTTTAGGGCTTACTATTTGTTTAAGCCATTGATTAATATCTGCTTCTATTTCAGATTCTGGATTTTGACTTCGAAGATGATCTTGCAAATTAAGAGCTAAATTGTGAATCATTTTATTTCGTTTACCTTTATCTTTGTTATTGTATATTTCGGATGGTTGTTCATTCATCCATACAGATATCTGATCTTCCAACAAGTCAATTCCTTTCGCGACATAGTCTTCGTCCCAACCATGCCCACCATGCATGTGCTTGATATGTTCCATTCCTTGACGGGTGCCATGTTGTGATGCTGTCAATGTCGGTACCGGAATATCTTTTAGTCTTCTCTGGAAGTCCGCTACTAAAGGAACGGAGTCAGTGCGAATTTGTTCTTCGGTGAAGAAGTCGAATTTGGATAACCATTTATAAATGAGATACTTTTGATATTTTGCTGTATTAGAGACTGATACTGGTGCTAGTTGCTGTAGCTTTTGATGGTCCATTAACTCGCCAGCTAAATCATAGATTACAGTTTTCTTAAAGCCTGGCTCTTCGTCGTATTGTTTTGGTAAAGTGTTCATCCATACCGTGATTAGTGCTGCTACTTTTTCTATATATAATGTTTCTTCTGGGTTTAATTTGGGTACATCTTTATTTTTTGCTTTTTTTGGAGTCGATGTTGTTGGAGGATTCTCTGATCCGTACCTATACACTGATATTGTTCCAGATAATTGAGGAGTTACAGAATTAAAGTTAGTAATGTCAGCCTTTCCAACATCTTTTAACCCATCGCTTACATGTTTCAATATCATATTAGCAATAATCTGTGTGTTGTCCTCAAAAGTTTTACCAGTATCTCGTAAATATTGGCTTATTTCATCTTTAATGGTAATTTTACTTCCTGTGCATAGACATGTTTCAGAATCTACGAAAGACGAACATATTTCTGTTTTAAGATCATTTCGGTTGCAGACTGGAATATTGTCTAAGCATTCGCAAACTTTGTGCCTTATATAATCTTTATAATTATGGAGTGATTTTGGTATGGGTAGCCTTGTCACTTGGCTGGCTAGTTGAAGGAACACAGAAGGAGAAATAATGTCTGAATTCTTAAGACTTGAGGATTCATGTTTTATTTGTATATTCAGTAGCCTGTTAGCAAGATCTTCAGCCAATTTATTCAGTTGCACAGTTTTATGTGCTGGATTTGTGACAGTTAACGGCAAAACATCTAAAATGTCCACGATTGCTCCTTTTAAAATAAGCTTGTAGCTTGTTGTATGAAGTGATAACTTCAGCAATGGAGATAGTGTTTTCATTAATAAATCGACTACTTGTCTTCTCGTTACGGAGTCCCCAGGATCTAACAGCAACCTTTGTGACCAGTCAATAATTTCGTTCTCATAAGAAAGGTGCGATTTTAATTTTTCGTCTAGATTTTCGTTTCCCGCTATTAATTCATCATTTAAATAGAGAAAATTTCCATTAAGTCTGACTATCCTATTCCATAATTTGTCTTTCAAACTATCTTTGAACAGTATTTGTTCTCGTTTTGTCCCGTGTAACCACATAGGCAGTTTATTTAAGCAATCTTTAATTACCATTTTTATTTTTATTTCGTAGTTCTGATCGTTAGCTTCATTCGCAAGTACGTTAATTTTTTCCACTAAATTGTTGACTACATTACCCTTCATATCTTTAGTAGTAAAGTTTAATGAGAAGAATAACGGTACGTGATCCAGCCAGAGCAATACTTCATTTTCTAATTGCTCTCTATAAAAGTTCCTTTTTGGCGGTACATCTCTGGTTTCGGTTTCTCTGATAGAAAGAGTTCCATTGTAATCACAGATTGGTTCGATTTCTGGCTTTTGTATAAAGAGGCTTGTTGGACTGATGTCTCTCATAGAAATGTCAGTTTGGACGCTGCAACCCTCTTCCATATAGGGTAAGGTGAATTTAGGCACACGCATTCTTGATAGTGTCGGGGAAACATTTACCTAGGCAGAAAAAATTGTAAAAATAACGAAGGATGGAAGCAATCAGAATATTGGGCCCTTAAACAAATTACCTAATTGAATATAGTTGCATGCATCTGAGCTGAAAATAGCAAAAATGACGTGTGTTTAAAATAAAAAATGATGCTCATTTCTTATTTTATACACACGTCTCTTTTACTAAGAAGTCTCAAAGTGGCGGCGGTAACCAGAAAGCTGGTCTGCAATCAGGAATATTCAGGAATGAGGATCAACTTGTGAGCTTATTGAATACGAATGTTGAGTTCAAAAGGAGATGAAGACCATAGAAGCGTCGAACAGATTGTGTAAAAGATGATATGGCTAGAAATGAGATAATTATGATGTCGGCAAATAGAAGATGTATGAAATAAGAAGACATACTGCGCTGTCACCAAAAAATATTGAAAGAAGGCAGGATGATGATGGTTAAAAGACGGGGTCATTAATGTTGTATTTGTAAACTTACTCCACGATCTTGCATTTCTGTTCGCGTACCGCAACTTTTATCGGTTCTCTTATGTTTAGAATGGTGAACACGGTTGTGTTGGTCCAGTCTCGCCTGGATTTTCGGACATTGCTGCTGATCACAAGACTGGAAGAACAATAATATTTATGTAGAAGGTCGATCTGTTGTGATGGAGGTTGTTCAGGGAAAAACTACTTACCATCGTCCGTATATATCGCGCAACATCAAATTGAGCAAAAAGTTTACCGCACAATTATTTGCCACTTTGTTTTGTTGGAGCTGTTGTTTTGTGAAGATCCTGTCTTTTAAATGGAATGTAGGTATTCCCAAGTCGATCGCAGCAAAGCAATTCTCTTCTTCTTGGCGTTTCGATATCACAAAACAAACGCAAAATGGTACTAAAAATAGAACCGAAATTTGCCATGGTGTTGAATGGATTAGCCGATCCACAGAAGTCGATTGCCCTTAGAAAGTCTCCTAAGGTGAAGTTTCGATAGCACCAACCCTCAGTTCTTATGCGATATCCTATCAGCCCATGGTCCATAATTTACCTTGCGGCGCGTGCCTCACCGGATTGTGTTGTCATAACTGTTTTACTGGGCCATACGTAAATGATAACAAAAGTGTTGTAATTTTGTGTTAATATTTGCCAGCGACACGCTTAAAAGAAAAATATGTCTGCCCAACTTACAAGGAAACCATTAGTCTTAATTTTATGTTTAATGTTTAGAAATCTGACGTCCGCCTTCCTCGCCATTTTCTTCTGCAATACTGATCCGTCCGTGAAACTGACTTCTGCTGACATCGAGCTGTATCTCGGCTTCTTGCCGCCATTGTCACGGGGTACGCTTGCTTCCTCTTTTCCTCCATCATCATCGGTATCTCTTGTTGGAAACTCTTCTGAAGAATTAAGTATAAGTAGATAGACCTTATTAATTGACTAAGATCATAATTATGTTTTAATAGAAATTTTTAAATGAAACTGTGACTTCTGAGTTTCTTTCGGTGTTGGATATCAGAGTACTAGCGCTGTTAACCTAGTCGTGTGACCGCTAGACTGCCAAATTATGGGTGTCGAGATTGAACTCAAGACACAGACATTTTGCATAATTATGTATATATGCTTCAAAAATGGCGAAGGAAAACATCGTGGGGAATCCGGCACGCTTGAGAGAGTATCGGCGGCATGTGATGCCAAGTCAGAGGCCCATGGGCGGCATAAAAACTCTGATACCAGGTAACCACCACACGATAAGAATAATATTGTTATACCTTCAGAAATTCTGTCTGACGCACCAATAAGAGTGTTTGAAGGCCCAATGTTGGGCGATTCCCGAATGAGAGCTAAGTCATCCTCCAATAGCGTCATGACACTTTGATACGTTTTCTCTTACAGCTCCTCTATAATATGCTTCCCTAGTACTTTTTTTTACGTTCATGATATGTTTTTACGTGATTTTGCGGCTTTTTTATTTCTTAAAAATATTTTTTATCAAAAATTCCATCGTGTTATGTCATTGGACATTTGCTTTTGACTTTTCTAGGATCGTCTATAGAGTGTGAAGAGAAAAAGGTGATTAGCATAGAGATTTAATTTGTAACATTACGCCTATAATCCCCACGGTTCAAGCAGAGGTGTACCCATAGTAGCTTCATCAACATTTTGCCAGTTGTGTTTACATTTCCATGTAGGTATTAGAGGATGAAACTGTTGTCATAATCGGGCACACATCCAGCCTCCTTGCTGCTTCTGAGAAATTCTAGATAGACAACTCAATTGCATATTTGTAGAACCTGAACCAATTGTAAAATTAATAATAAAATATCCTGAACAGCTGCAAGCTCACAGAAGACTGTCAGCTGGCAGCTGCTCAGGAAATTTTATGGCACTACTGACTGAGTATCATCCTCTTCAAAGATGGAAGACAATGCTTAGTATACATGCTTACTCAGAAGGCCTAGGCCTAGGCCTTCCTACATCTGGTTATACACGAACGCTGCACCCAGATCCCATAGCAATACTATTAAAACACCAAACGGTTCATATAAATAAATATGTCTTTAATTGTCTTTACCCTGTGGTTTTACTAGCTTTAAAAGTTGTAACGTGATGTTAAATTAGACTATAAGCTTTCTCCACAATCATTTTTAGAACCCTATGGGTAGATCCAGAGATTAACGCGGAAAAAGAAACATGCACTTCAGCTTTTTAAATATCGATTAGTACGAGTCAGAGGCTAAATACAGGTACTATTACCTAAAGATTCGTAAGAAGGAAGATTGTCCTCACACAATTATTACTCCAAATTTATCTAACGTAAACATAGCATCGTGAATGTTATCCCCGAATAATTAGGCAGAGTTGAACACCCAAATTTCAAGAAGAAGCGCTTGCGACTACCAGACCAACAAGGCAGTCATCAGTTCTAATTATTTCAACGCTATACATCCTTCTTTAAACTATTATCAACTATTAATTCAAAAGAAAAGAAAATCAAAAGAATATGACAGTTTCATTCTGATCTGTCCAACAGAGTAATCACAAAATTCTAAATTGTTGTATTTATAGCAAAATTACCGTCATTAGAACGTTAAATTAATAAAATTTACTAAAATTCCTGCGAGAAATGTAAGTTTTTAATAATATTATAGCATCTACACACTTGTTTTTTTTTTGGGTTTGTTATATTACAACATACATACTAACGTCGGGGGCTACCGCCTGAGCATTGTCTTTAGTCTTCTTCTTCTTCTTCTTAGAAGAAGAAGAAGACTAAATACAATGCTCAGGCGGTAGCCCCCGACGTTACTAAGACTGACTACACTAAGACTTTGAAATCAATGCCGCTTGCTGTGCTAGATGAAAGCTCCAGGTTTTCACCCAGCACAGCACCACTCCAGGGCGAAAGCCTTCCTACTTCCTTTCCACGTCTCTCTGTCTAGGGCTCTGTTTCTCGAATTAGTCCTTATCGAAGGAGTCCAGCTCGTCCCGTCATCTTCGCTTAGGTCTACCGCGATGTCGTTTGCCATGTAAAGGAACCCATTGGTCCTCTTTATCCTGATTAATCTTGTTTTAATTTCTGCAGGCCATATGGTGACCATTGGCAGGCTTCCTACAGGCCTGATGTTTGCTACTCTTGTCTAAGATTACTGAAGATGTCCGTAAGTGTTTCTTTTAAGACTTATAATATATTTTAAAACATTTGGAGTAGCTTCAAATAATCTAAAGGTAGCAAATCGTTGTCAGATCCCAGATAATAATCTTTTTTTAATTATATAAATAAACCAGTGCTTGACTGCCACCAAGTTTATTAGGAGCCTTTTCACTCTAACCCTTAAAACACCTAAATTATAATCGAACGGGCAGATTCCCATCTGCTCGTTCGATTATAATTTTGGCAAGTTGTTCCAGTCCTTCGTTGTACGCTGTAAAAACGATGAAGTGAAACGCTTTGTCCAGATCGCAGAGGTGTCAACTATTTAAAGGTGGATAGTCGCCGTACGCCGTAATCCACGCAATACTGTCATGCTTAGCCTTCTTCCAACAATATTACGGTCGGCTTCCAATTAATTCGGATGCGGCTGAATATCTGTTAGTTATATAAACCGACTGCCTATCTGACCTCCTTAATCTAGTTACTTTCAGGTATATTTAGGTATTAGCTTCTGCCCACGACTTCGTCCGCATGAAAAACGGAAGCTTTTTTCCCGTTTGCAACATTTCTTACTGCTGCTCTGCTCCTATTAGTCACAGCGTGATGTTATAATAATATAGTCTATAGCCTTCCTCGATAAATTGACTATTCAACGCAAAAAGAATTTTTCAATTCGAGTCGGTAGTTCCTGAGATTAGCGCGTTCAACCAAACAAACATACTCTTCTGCTTTTTAATATTAGTATAGATATTTAAGTAAATTCACGTACCTATATCTTCTTTTTTTTTGAGGTGTTGAAAACCCCCTGAATGGGTTCAAGGGCGACGGACTCGGGGACGTCGCTGCCCCCCACGTACATGGTCTCGAGGTGGCGGCGCGTGGTGTTTATGCGCGCCCCCCTTAGTCGTTGCGAGGGGAGTATCACCTCACTCCCCCCGGGCCACCCCCCGGGGGCACCAGTCAGGGGTCGCGGAAGTATCTTCTGTTCCCGTGACCCCCGGCGCAGGTGTGAGAAGGAACACGGGGTGGTTTTTAGTCAGTAAGAGTCTGACAGACCCCTGCGCCCTCCCGGGACGGGGCGGGGGACATCCATGAGAATTTTCCACCCCTAAAAAAAAAAAAGATATACCTGAATTCAATCCTATACCTGATCCAATTATAGTCAAGGCAGTACGAGACGGTTATGGTGGTATTTTCTTCTACAGCATATCCCCTCTGACCAGAATTAAGTTACCATGGAAGGCGACGGCATGGTAGCGGTGGTGAGAGGACTGCAGGAGGCAGGGCTAGCGGTAACACTACTAGACGGCAACCGCCAGTACACTCTTCTACCTAATTCTAGTAAGATTGCTACAAGATACTCTTCTTTTCTGTGCCCGACAGAGTCCATAATTATTTCTATTTTCCAACACCTACCACCTGTATACATTATGGATTGCAATCAAGATAATAAGGAATCTGCCCTACAATTTTATCAATTTTCTTTTGTTATTAATGTCGTCGTGGATACCAACATACATAGTTCAATTGTTTCTCCGAAACTTGTCAAACTTCAATGCCTTGGCGATTTCAGAGTATTGCATTGTTTATTCTGCCTGCCTATTGGGAATCGCAGTGGTCGGGAAGTGTGGATAATACCCAAAAGAGGTCCTGAATCAATGAAGTGGTGTCAAGGTGAAAGGGGATGAGTCAAATATTTTGAAAAATGAGTTAATAACACAATAACACAGTTGGTTCAAATATATTACTAAGTATTACGGTATAAAAGAGGTAAGTCAATATATTGACTTTTCTTTTTTTCAAAACCATCCAATCAATCTTAATTAATTATCCAAAATAACTTGACTCGTCTCCTATTACTTTGACACCACAGAATTATGGCTGGGCTATCCGAGCGAGGCTTTTAAAGAACTTTACATATCTCTTGCTCTGTAAGTACACCCTTACACCCCTGAATGCCGGGGTGTATGACTATCATTACAGCATAGGTTATGGAATTTGAAAAAAGAACTGTCATACTCATACTGCACGAAGAATATTTTTAAAAAGTTATTTTTTTTTTCTCGGTATCGATTAATTACTCGAATCGGAATCTAGACAATTTATTTTATAAAGATTTTATTTTAAATATGGAACTATTTGTTTCCACATCGTATGTTAGATGGAATCGATTTAAAAATCAAACTGGCCAGCAAGATTTGACGCGCTTGCGTGCGTGAAAAAAAAAGGCAGTCTACTAGTAGGCGCGAAAGCATCGCGAAAATAATTATTTTTTTTCTTCTTAATAAATGTTCATTGAAACCTGCTGTCTTGTTGTTTACTTACCTCACAATCGATATGCAAAGCAGAGTATTTATCTCGGGCGTAAGCATCAATTGCATACTCGGGTTAATTAGCGCCTTCGCTTCGCTCAGGCGCCAAAAACCTCGTATGCAATTGATGTCATACAGCCCTTGGTTAATAATCTACTATTATTTTTATGTAATCCATAAATTCCAGTCTATAATTACTCTTTTTCTAGCAACACAACCGGCGCCAGCAGCGCAACGCTCGTCGCCAACAAGTATGGTGAATCACGCGTCTACACAAAAATATTCTCCGCCAAACACGAAGGACATCAGCACGGAGTCATCAGCACCACAATGTCATCAAAATGCGCAGGTTGTTGATGGCAGATACGCTACAATGTACAAGGTTGGTATAGTTGACTTAAGAAAGCTCTTCCTGTAGAACCGTGTCATATTCCACGAGTCTAATTATTATCCTACTGCCTTTATCCCTTGCAGTTTACTTGGGGTCGAAGCAACATTATTGTCTTCTTTTTGTTGTCAAAATTTCAACAGTTGCGCCCTGCCATATCATTTTTTACTTCAAAGTTTCCTTGCATTTAGTCAATTGTGAAACCAAAAGTGGGATGCGTGATCGAACGAGATTAGTGTGTCAAAGTTTAAATGTGGGCAAAATATTCCTGATTAAGACTGTAGGACTTACAAGAGACGACGCAGCGTTTGTTCGACGAGAGATGAACTGAAGAACTAACGAAATATCTAGTGCATGAGGTGACAAGCAGAAGAGATGCTGATGTGGCCAAAATCGAAATCAAAAGTCATTTATAGTAATTAGGCTGAGGATCAGAACTTTTTGAACATTAATTTTACACAAGACAAGCACCAAAGCCCGCTTTTCGTCACTTCCTAATGTTTTTGCTAGGAAGAAGTGGCGGAACAAACTCCCCTTCAAATTCTTCGGGTAACATTATGTCCAGTTTCCACTGCATGATAATGTTGCCCCATCTTTGTTTGGGACATCTATGGCTGATTATCTACCTAACCATTTCTCAACCATGTCAGCAGAACCATGTATTGAGGTTACAGTAGCAGCTTGTCTGCCGATGGCCCTTTCACTCCCTATAATGTTTAGTTTTTTATTTTGAATTTTTCGATCAGACGACGCACTGCAATATGCTCCCTACATCACCACCGGTGCAGTTGACTGAGTTCCCACCACAACGACCCGATCATTATCCTGGTAAGTGCATTTGTACTTTGTACCTTTATAGGGTTCCGTAGCAAATTAGGGAACCCTTGTAATTTTGCCCTGTCTCCCTGTCCTTGCTTGATCGAGTCCTTGCCAGATAACGTTGTTAAGTTTGATTTTAATTAATAAGGTGACCCGTACGCAAAATACGCGCTTGTTCGTGGAGTTGCGGACACCTACCCGTTAAACCTAACCTAACCTAGTTAATAAGGTGAGGTAGTTACTCTTGAAATTATAACTGTAGAATTAACTTTGTTTTCCATAGTTTCTATAAAGAATACTATGAAATACAAACTTATTGTAAAAAATATTAAAATAAAAATTTAAAAATTTTACTCGTTTTGAGCCAAAGCCTAGGTACCTCTTAACTTATGTTTACACATAGGTATACATACATACATAAACTAACGCCTTTTTTAATGGCATGGAGGGTCAACAACGAAGCAAAAGATGTATGTTGCGTAATTGAGTTTTTCCATCTGGAATTTCTTTGTAGCAGCCCGGAGTCTGGATCTGTGTCCGATTGATGATAATAGGCTCGCCCCTTAATTGCATGAGGCCCAAACCTAACTGGTGAAATGTGGGTGTACTACAGTACAGGAACACCTCTGCCGAACCCTTCGGGGATTACAAGCGTGTTGTTATGTTCGTATGAATTGAAGCCGATGGCACTTTGTAGTTTCTGCCTACCCATGCACATGGGAACATATTTACCATCAATAAAATCTGTGCTGGGCTGGAAACAGAACCCTTAAAAGTCTATGGTCCAAAACGCAAGAAGCCGATTTTCTTCTTCTTCCTTGATATAATCAATGAACCTTGTTAATTTTCTTCTAGGTCATGGAAATTTCATAGTAGGCGGAACTGGCAGTGGAGCAACCGGCTCTCAGATTAGAGCCAGTTCTCCTACCAATAGTTTCAGAGGTGGTATGAACTGGCCTGACCGAGGTAACTAACTCATCATTACCATCACCATCATCATCGTCATCGTCCTCTTTCCTTTATCCCATGTTAGTTAAAATCAATGCAGCATGTGTGTCATCCAAACCTTTCTATTTACTATGATCTAAATAGCCTCCGTCATCGGAATAGTACTTTCTGGCACTATAATCTTTTACGCAATTGCAAATGCTAATGAAAAGAATAAATTGTACAAAATCATTTCATCTACATAATATATTTATCTTTTTATCTTTACGACCAACATTCTTGCTGATAACACTGGTGCCCAAAGTTAACTCCTGATACATTCCAGGATCAGTCTGCTCTCCCCAACCTTCGCGTGCGGTGGATGCCTTTGCGAATTCTCTGAGGAAATATCCTAATTGCCTCTCACCTGATAGGTCTTCGGAAATCATAGAAAGACTCGTCAACTATACTCAAGCTAATAAAGGTGGTAAGTATTTCTTGTCTTGTTATTCCTCACATTTGAAATGGTTATTACGAGTAGTAATGACTCGCTTATGTTGGAGGTTTCAGTTGTCTTGGTATTAAAGTTCACAGCAAATTTGGCTTAGGCTCACAGATGGCCTAAATCCGTTAATAATGGTCATGCTTACCTAGTCACAGCCTATATTAGCCGGTAATTTTCGCTAATTTTGGAAACCTGGACCGTGATAGCTTTTTACACTCTTTCTTCATATACAGTTTAACATAATCACTCCTGCCCTTTTATATGGGTCGGCGTAGATTTTAGTTTCATCTTTATTTGCTGTCTTGTCAATAGCCAACATCTCTCCAATCATATGACTTATCATATTACACTACTTTAAATACATGCATCGTTTCGTTGGTATTCCACTATTCCTGCAAATCTCTTCAGTATAGAGTATAGACAGTCTCTCCATATAAGTCACTGGTATTCAGCTGCATCCGTATAGACTGGAACCCAACCCCAACGTAGTTTGAAAACGACAAGGCAGAGGAAGTTCAATCAACCGAGTCATCATCATCATTATCAGCCCATATTAATCCACTGTTGAACATATGCCTCCCCTAACAAACGTCACAGTGCCCTGTCTCCAACTTGCCGCATCCAGCATTTGCCAGCAGTGTTTTGCAGGTCGTCATCCCAGCTAGCTGGAGGACGTCAAGTCGCGGTCTCTAGTCAAGAATACATTTACACCAGCGGTGATCGGTTCTTCGCGAGATCTAGCCGGCCACTTCAGTTGCTAATTCTAAGAGCTATGTCGATGGCAGTGGTTCTCTGTCGGATAGTATTAATTTCGAATTCTATCCTTCGGAAATCAACCGAGTGTCTGATACTAATCCTCTCTTCTCCAGTTACAAGAAGCTTTAGAAAATCACCATCTCCAACCCGAAACAATGAACCACCGATCCAAAATGTCCTTGAATCCAAAGCTACTTTCATAAGGACTTCTCGGAGTCCTTCTTACGAGCCCGACGTTACTATTCGTCCTAAGAAGACCTGGCATACTCCAACTAGAGAAGATACGAAGAAGGCTGATAACCTTTACGAGAGGCCTGTTAGGGGTTACGATGTCAGATATATCAGGGATATGGGGAAGCGAGTGAGGGAAGGAGTGAATGCTTATTCTAGTTATGTAAGTGCTTTTGTTGTCTTCAGTACGCGTAGCATGCCCATCATAGAAATGGATTTTGTCTACAGAAGAATCGACAAAGTAACAAATTGTAAAAACATTTAGAATCTTCAGTCGACTTCTGTCGACTGAAGATTCTACACATTTTTCTCCTTATTCTTGACATTGTCGTGCTCAAAACAAAAGAAATGTTTCTACAATTTGTTACTTTACGCCGACGCTACGCCGACTCCAGGGGGTCGAGTCTGCTATTGCAATCGTGTCTCAATGACCGGTCAATGATCGATTTTTGACGTATAACGTCAAACTTATGACACATTTCCCATACAAAAACTGTCAAAGTTGTCAAATATTCGATCAATGACCGGTCATTGAGACACAATTGCAATAGCAGACTCGAGCCCCAGGTCGCCAGCAAAAGGTCATTGCGCCGTCGCGTCGTAAACCTAGAAATTATGAAAACGTGCAAGTCATAGGCGTGTTCAATTATAAATGCCATATAACAATTGTTTTCACGGTGACAGCTAGCTTGCACCTCGCGGCCTGCGCGCGGGCAGTGAGCTTGCATCCCGCAGGCGGCGAGCTTGCACATCGCGGGCGGCGTGCCGACTGCAAGCTGGCACCTTACCGACGACGCGTAGTTAGCGCACTGGCAGCTTGCCGTAGCCTAAATTCGAGGTGACGCCGTGCGGCTGCTGTGCAGTTGCTGTGCTGTTATAATGTGCCATGACCTTAAGGCATGTGGCAAGGTTATATAACAGCCGCAGGTGATCTTTATGGTTAAGCAGGCTTCTTGAGTTTGAGCCATGGATGTGTTATCTTCCGAGGACACTTCTCTCAGTTTCAGAAACCACGTTTCCAACTGCTAATGTAGATTTTTGACTGTCGTTACGGGTAGTCGGAAAGAAGCCTAAAAGTTTTACCAGTTTTTCCAAGGGATCGAATCTTGTTGCCTAGTCACTCTCTGGGTCGTGGTGATCAGATCTATAGGCAGTTGTTTCATGTACCGTTCTTTTTGGGTCGGGGTAAATACCAGTTTTACATTTGTCTATTATTAAACCTAAATCCACAGTCTTTACAGGTGTCAAACATGGAGCAACTGCCTAAATGGGCTATTTGACAAAATTTTAGTTTTAAGGCATCTAGATATCATTTATCATTTATGACACATATTTCTGGATTAAAATATTACGAATTAAAGTTACGCCAGACAGTTGTAATGGTTTTTCTTTATTGACAGCCTAACAACCAACCGGTTTGTCCACCCACAATCAAAGAGAATCAAGACTGTCACCCGCTGTCATGCGATTACCAGAATGTAAGTGGAAATTATGGATTATCCATCTAAAGATTTGTATTTTTGTATGTAACGAGTAAACTTAAAAACTACTGGACCGATTCGAATTATTCTTTCATCTTTAGGAAGCTACACTATCCCCGGGTGAGAGGCTACTTTTTATCCCTTTATTTCCACGGGAACGCGTGATATGCGGGTGAAACCCTGTGACGTCTGCACTATAAAGTGCTAATACCAGAACATTGCGCCAGGATACGGTTGGGGATTGCTGTTTTTCAGTTCCAAGATTTAGTTCGCACATATTAACTAAAAATATTGGGGCCGCATTTTATTTTAAACACAAAGATATGTAATTATCCCTATCATGATAATTGCACCTACCACTGCCTCTCTT
The DNA here is from genome assembly GCA_921972225.1 of Euplexia lucipara. NCBI lineage: Eukaryota > Metazoa > Arthropoda > Insecta > Lepidoptera > Noctuidae > Euplexia > Euplexia lucipara. The sequence continues at coordinate 11,554,168 of OV179169.1, read as the reverse complement.
TGCATCATCCAAAGGTTGAGGGGTAGAAATGCATATAGCATTAATTTCGCCTCTGTACATTGGTGTGCTTTAAGTATTAAATAAATTAATAATAAACAAATAAAACTCACCAAAGTTCAGAAGTGGGAGCCCAAGGCGTGACGTCGCGTCGTGGCCCACCTCTATAACGATGAGGAAGGATCTCTTGTGTGTCATCAATAAGAATTGGAAAGAGGTAGCGCCAAATCGCGGCAAATGGAAGGGATGTTATGATGTTTTAGTCCACAGTTCGTATTTTAGTTATTAAAGTAACAAAATATTTCTTGGTTTCAGAGTACAAATTCCGTCAACATGGAGATTCAAGGTGAGTAATACCTCATTAATGATTTCTTAACCTTCTTAACTTCATCTGTCTGCCATTCGTATCTTCGCCTGCATGAAAAGGAACTTTCTCAAGATTACAACATTGAAGTCTATTTTCCCAAGGGAACAAATTACCGGTATACTTAGATTACTTCCTGGAAATGGCCTATCTATGTGTCAATTGTAATCCAATTTTGTTAAACGGTTTATGCGTGATTGGGTACAAACATACAAATATTTTCACAAATTTAACATGTAAAGTTATAATGTTAGGAGGATTCATGTTTCACACTTCCATTATAGTGATTTACCGTACATTTATTGACCGCGCCTGTGTTTGCCCGAGCCATTCCAATATTGTTTTGTTTCTTTATTTATAACCTTTATGTCTGCAGCTGCCGTCAAAATGTTGTCTAAAGAAGTGGCGACTGTATCACAGGAAGACCTAACAAGAAAAAGTGTAAGACTTTTGATTAATGTAACATCACACGTATTTCTTTAAGAAGTTCTAAAATATACACCTACTTTTCGTCGTACGTTGTAACCGCTACGTAGGGATCGAGTCTTCAGCTCTTCTAACTCAATGAACTCGCTGTTCGCAACTATGAAACTTGTAGGGAACATCAAGATCTAGGTATAAGTTCTGCTACATGAAAATAATTATCTTCATGTGGAATGCAATAAAAGTATTGAATATTCATTAATGACTCTGCTGATGCCGTTGTCTCATAAATATAACGCAGTGTAGCCTGAGCACTTTTGCGGGAGACTAGAGTCCTTACTAAGAAAAAGCTGTGACTGTGAAACTAAGAAGTTACGAATCACCTGGCACTCACCCTAGCGTATAAGAGATATTTGCGACCAAACGCTATGCAGATACTTCAATATGAACGTATGCATCCTGGTCGGAGTTCTTCCAACCAAGGTTGCAACTACGACCACGTCACATGGCCTTCAACAATCTTTGTTCCAGGTAGCTGTCCCCGAATCCCCCGTCTCGTTTAGTGGCGAAGACTACGCGGAAGGTGAATTCTACTTCGTTGAAAACTTGGACATAGCTACGTCGATCAAATCCATACAAACTGGTTTCTATCCATCCGATACAACTTTGAAACCTAGGAAATCTGCTCAAACAGTTTTTAGCACTATTGATTTTCATTCTAGCCGTAACAGAACGATTGTTAGTAGAAAGACTAAATCGCATGAAGAAATAAAACTGACCAAGGAACAATTGAAAATGAGTATCTTAGAGCTTATCAATGAAATATCTGATAATGTCTCTAAGAACACGGTTCGCGATGAATTAATTAAAAGATTGTTTTTAACTGACAACAATGAGAGAAACGGCCGTAAATGCGTTAGGGAAAAACATGACAAATGTCATAGATATAGTACAATTTTTTGTCCAACTGTTTATGATTATGTAGGAGAATACCAGGATCTTGTAGGCAAACTTAAACATTGCTACGGGGATCCAAAAGACGTTTTACGTTCTGAAATAAAACCTTTCAGACTATCTGAGTATAGAAAACTAGACTTTGTTTTAAAAGACTGGGTTAATCTGTTAAATCTTAAAACTAGTGATATAGACAGGTATATGGATAGGAGTGAGCTTCTGAATTCAGTTGAAAATAGAATTAAGGAACTTTTAGAAAACTGGAACAAGGAAGATTTCGATTTGAAATCAGAAATAGTGGACATCCTAAATGAAATGCCAATTGAAGTTAATAAAAGTTATAGCATGAGATCATATTTGCGCAAACTAGTAGACGTGTTATTGAAGAAAATGAGGAATGTAATAGTTTCTCAACATAGTGGAAGGGTTCGGAGATCTTTTTCAAGTAGATCGAAAAAGATACTAACTGAAGAAGACATGAGAAATTTTGTACGGGCACGTTTGTTATTCTTTTTCAACGAATATAATTTAAGAATTTGTGACGACACATTACATGATTTAGAAACCGAGTTGGTTGATCTAGTTATGGATTCAGTAGATTGCATTTGGTGCGGCCACGACGATCAAATCATAGATGAAATGGACGTTATTCTCCAAGATATGGGGAAAATTAGTGATCAGGAAGCAAATTACATTTCAAACATAATGGTCCAAGATTTACAAGACATGCTTAATAATCGTGTTTACAACCAGACTTATACGGTTCTTAACGTTACTAATAATTCAAGGCCATACATGAACACAACTAACAATACAGAACCTAGTATTGGATCTATAACTGAGGAAGATTTGCAAGCAAACCTCGATGACTATACGAATCAACTGTGTCAAGAAATCAACCAATGGTTGGAGACCTTGAACATACCCCGAATTAAAGACTCTGGTTTTAGAGAAGTAGTTGTAAATGATCTAGCAGGAGACATAGTTGATAGGCTTAAATATGTAGAACTTAATCACACTGGACGAAATAGTCCGCAAGACCAACTGGAAGCTTTAAAATATCAAATATTCAAATGGATAAACAAGTTAGTAGGAGACGACAATCAGGAAACTATAGATCATGCCGAAGATTTATTGCAACGAATTAATAACGTACCTGTTCCTATGCTTGTGAAGCATCAAGGTATGCTAAACCCACACACAGCCCAGCAGCTCGATCAATTACGACAATGCTGTGATGTAGATATTTGTCCAAACAAAACTGCACCTGTTTCTATGGTAGTTAACCCTGAGCATTGGAACGCAAAAGAACCATCTATTATGAATGATAGTGTTTTTGCTAACGATAGTCAAGGAAATCCAGAGCCAGAAATGGCACAGGAGCTCAATAAATCAAGACAATGCTGTGACATAGTTATTTGTCCAAACAAAAGTACTTCATCACCCCAAGAAATCCAAGGTCAGTCTGGATTTTTATCGCACACAGACCCTGGATTTTATGGCCAAGATCCGCAAACTGCTAATGCTTTTAGTGGGTCACAGAGTCAAGATGGTCCATACAATAGCAGTAGAAGTGGAGGAAGCTTTGGACCATCTTCACCAAATAATCCATGGGGTAGAAATTCTTTTTCATCCGGAATAGAGCCTTCTCTAAGCGGCAATTCTAATCAGACACGGCACGAAAATGCTAGGGCTGGTATAGTGGGTGCTACCGGAAAAACTTGTACCTCTATAGATTTTAATCAATCGATGAATGCTGATTGCCTTGAACCTTCAACGTGCCGTCTCGGTGGTCCCATCACGGTCAAAAAATTAAACGAAGATTATGACGAATACCTTAAAAATTGGGTTAAACAAATACCGATTGCAGCTATAACACCAGGCGAAAAACAAGTGTCAGAAGAAGCAAGGCTGAGCATCTATAACGGAACATGGAAAGCTGTAACTAGAATGAAATTAAATCCTAACAAGTTTAGTAACCAACTGTATTGGCAAGATGCTTTTGAGGAAGAGGTGGAACGTCTGTTAAAGGACATTCCGCAATCACAGGAGCTAGACGCAGCTAAGCCTACTTTGAAAGCGCAGCTGATACAAAAGACTTTGGCTCTGAATGACTTAATCAAGTCAAAAACTGCACCAGCTACTTTTAAGCAGCAACTTGTAGATAATATCGAAAACTATATTCCCAATAGGACGCCCACACAGAATGAAGGGGATAACGAAGATGATACAGTACAAAAACAGGACATAGCAGACTACTACATACTTTACACGAGATATAAAGATGAATACAGTATGAAAGCGACTGTTCATAAAAAGAACTTCTTGAAGAAACTTGATGAATTCCTAAATAAAATTAAAAGTAGACATGGTTTAGTAGACATGGATCCAACTGCGTATGCAAATGAAATCATAAATTCTTTTGACAAAATTCCTACACCTAATTTTCCAGCAATAAAAGATGAAGCTGAAGATATTTTACTTGCAGTAGAGGTTGAAAACTGGATTTCAGATGTACCACAAAACCCTGACACTGCAGGTTCTTTAGAAAAAAGGAGAACGAGAGATGCGATAGTGAAAAAAATTCAAGAGATTAGAACAGACGTTTGTTATTGCGATAACGCTTTCAGAGTTTCATTGAAGGCAGAGCTACCCAAATTCTTAGGAAAGATATCAATAAAAGAAGGGACTAACGTGGAATATATGGTTGAGGAACTGGCAAATAGAATCTCAAATTTATCGACTTCTATACGCCAAGATTCCTTTCAAATACCACAAAATTATGACGAATTTAGCAGAAATATGCCAGCTGCGTCCAGTTTACACGATATGTCAGATGAAAAAAGCTCCTATTTAGTCGTTGGAGGAGAAATTGTGAAAGATCCTGGTCCTCGAAGACCAGCTTGGGTAAGAGAACACCCTTTAGTGCCTGAAGAGGAGATTGAATGGCATTCTTTAGAGAGGACCCAAATGCCATCAAATATACAGTCAGTAGTACCTCAAGGTATGCGATTGCCTGAAATGTATCATCCAAATGCTACGAGAAGCTATCTCGGTGAAGAAAATGTCCCAAGAGACGCTGGTCCTAATACGAATTGGAAAAATGACCAAGCCGCTGTACCCCATAAGAGGCAAAGGCTTTTTATGGAAGAGAACGAAATGCCATCAAATATTTACTACAAAAGGGCTGAACGACCTGATAGTATGCGTTCCCAACTGTATTATCCCAACGAATCACTAACTGAGAGAGGCTCAGGTGGAGGAAAATTTGTGTCTGAATCTGGCCCTATGAGAAAACAATGGGTAAGAGGCCAAACACCAGTAACCCACGAAGAGAATCAATGGTTTTCCATAGATGAAACCCGAATGCCATCACAAATGCAAAGTGGGTCAGTACAACCTCAAATTATGCGGTCACCGCAGCTATATAACCCAAATGAAACAGCCCAAACAGTTGTCCCGAGAAACTATCCCAGGGGTACTCAAGCTAGCTTTGTCTCTAACAGCCAAAGATCTTTGTCACCCACTCCCCAAGGCCAGTTTTTCTCTAATCTACAAGATGATCAAATTTGTACGGAATCGCCTTGTTGTCCCAATCCGCTTTGTCTCAGAAGTCAAGGTCTCTCTGGACGGGGACTATATCTACAGACGGTTCCTCGCGGCCCAGGATTTGAAGGATCGTATGGGCAAGGTTCTCTTAGTACCCAAGGAATGCCGAGTAGTAACGCTTCAAACGAAGATAGAATCAGCCCAGAAACTCCAAGATTTCCCAACCAAACTAACACAAATCGGTACAATGACGACAACTTTAGTCCTGTTTTTAGCCCAGTACAACAAAACATTCAAAATAGCTCAGTGGCTGGTAGGCAAGTGCAAGGAAGTCGCCTAAGCCATGAATCTCTAGGGTACAATGTTCAAGGTGGGCGGGGCAATTCAGTTTCATATAATCAAGGTCAAAATTCTAGACCTGTAAAACCTGCTCACAATCAAGTTGCACCTGGCAACCAAGGTAGACAGACTTATCAAGGACCACATTATAAAAATGCTTCAAAGACAGTTACATATGGACACGGACCAGCTGACATCAGTGGACAAAGGCTTGATCTTTACGGTCGAGGAAGCTTACCACCAAAAGAACAATTGGCTTATCAAGGAACAAGTGGGACGCAATTGGGTCAGGTTAGCCAAGCCCACAGTCTCCCAAGCAGTTCTCAACAAACAAGTCAAGATCATTCTATTTATGGGGTAATTGAGGGTAGTGGTCACGACTACTCGAACGCTCAACACAATGCGAGCGCCCAAGCTCAAGCCAGTCTGTATATGCCTACATTAAACCAAACCTCTCAAAGGACTGTATCAGCTGCAAGCCAAGTGCCCGATCAAGAATCGAAGTCATCTCATATGCAGAATACGACTAGAGGCCGCATGGGAACACCTGGCAGAAGCCATGTCCCTAGATCTGGTACTCGGTCAGAAAGTGCCCCACCTAGCAGTGCTTCGGGTTCTGGTGCTGAAATAGCAAGAAAGGACGCATTCCAACCAGGAGATCCTATATACAATAGAGGTACACAGCAAATGTTTGATCAAAACCAAGGTATACACCAATCTGGTTGCGCAGCTAATCAACATTTACCAGCATTTTGCATACCTCCTTCGTTTATGGGAAGACCAAAAGGCTGCACTGCTCCTCCTGAAAGATATAGATGTAAGTGTTTAAGGCGAGGCAGAAAGTTCAGACCAAAGATGAAAATTGATCCCAGGGGTAGTCAAGGAGAATATCATCCATGCAAGTCAATGGGGAATTATACGTGTCACTATTAACCTGATAACTGCTTGATTTTTTTTTATTTGCTGGAATACTCGGGAATCACAATAGTAAGCGGCTGATAATACAGGGCGGTGATGACATCGACATATTTGCGTAGAAACTCATGTTTTCTGGTTGTGTGTCGATGTCCTTTACTCCCTGTATATCACATAAGGTTTTAGAAAAGAGCGTTGTAAAGCGACGTCCCTCTATTTATCTTACGGCGGCGGTCTTATCTTTATGTACGGCGACCTCTTTCTACAACTTAATATACCACATTGACTCCTGGTTACATTTCTTCTTCATGATCATGTTAAATGCTTTTCAAATGTTTAGGAAAATTCATTTGGAAGAAACTAAAAAATGAGTTATGTTCATTCGTCCAAACAATTTGTTTATGAAAACCTCAAAATTTACTAGGTTTTGTCAATCTATTTGTAGTTTTCTAGAGAATTGTAGTTTTGTTTTCAATAATAAAATATTTCATTCAGAAAACGAATTCAATTATTTCTTTACAAAGAAACATTACATCATCTCGGTAAGCATATCCATGAGATATTAACTGTTGCATTTGTTTACAGAAAATCAACCTTCACTTAATAAACTTGGAACTGTAAGTTCTTCTATTATACTTGAGATTTGAGTTCAAACATTCGACTAACTGTATAATATAATGAAAGTAGATTGAATATTTATTTTCAGAACCGAGAAATAAAAACTACAGAACCAAGTAACAACAAAGTAAAGCAAGAAAATGTTTGTGACAAAGAATTATACAGTTTCAAATTTGTACAGACAGCCACCAGCACCATTGATATAACCACAACTAAATGCAAATATTGTGAAATAAGTAGCAAATCTCAAGAAGAATTAACTAGGACGACGAAAAAGCAAGTAGTATATAACAAAACAGGCCTTATTAGTGCTAATCGGGAGCAAAAAGTGGTCGAATGGTTTGAAATACACAGCGACAACGTCAACATCAAGTTATGGGGAGAGAAGTTAAAAAGAATAGCTCTTAAGTTGAAAAAACCAGGCGGTGAGGAAAAACTTAGAAGTAAAATAGAAAATTACTTGAAGCAAGTACCCGAGCAGCACCCAGAAGGCGACGATGGTAATTTCGAATTCAGAAAACAGTTACCTAACGACATCATACGAAAACTAAAGAAGATGTACCTGCATCCAACAGAACCCAACGTTAATATTTACAAAACGGTAATACCAAGGTACTCCAGTAGATTCAAGGTAGAAAATTTCAGGAAAGCAGTCATGAATTGGACTAAAACTTTAAATGTGAAGAAGAAAGATTTCTTAGGCAGGAATGTGAATAAAGATCAAGTTTTTAAATATGTTGCTGAAAAATTAGAACCACTTATTTTAGATAGACCGAAATCTGATTCAGATTATAAAGAAACATTAAAATCTAATATTACGGAAATAATTTACGAGTTGCCTATAGCACATAGTAGTCATGACAAAGACTTTTGCTTAAATAAGGTCACAGAAGATTTAGTCAACAGTATATTTATGATTGAAAATAGATTGTCCAGCCCATACATCCAACCTACAACAAAGGAAATAAAAGAATTTATCAAAGATGAAATAACATTTTTCTTAGAGAAATGCCATGTAGATATTAGTACAAAGCGAATGGAATATCTTGAAACAGAGTTGATTAACCTTTTACTGGATCTCAGAGATGTTGCCGACATAGACAGTAATGTGGCAGATGAGGTAGCAAAACTTTTGAAGGAAAAAGGCAAGCTACCAGAGTGTAGAGCGAAGTATTTTACTAACATCCTGTTGAAAAATTATAAAGAGTTTTTCTTTCGTGAAAACTTTTTCCGATTAAAAGGAAACTTAGATCATGGGCGACCAGATGTATATTCAGCTTTTCAAAATGCTACTGGTCTAGTAGATTTCAATACTGACGCAAGTTTTGAAACGTACAGACAACGGCTTATAGAAGAAATAAATAAATGGATGACTAAGCTGAATATTCCTATGAATGACAAGATTTTCATAGAAGTAGTTGTTAAAGGCTTGGCTAGTCATATAGTTGATAGGTACAAGTATTTGCTATTAAATCCCAGTCTTACAGGAACAGATGCTGATGAACTTGAACAGTTTAAATTTCAGATATTCAAATGGACAAATAATTTGATTGGCGAAGAAAACACGTCAATCTTACAACATGTTCAAGAGCTAATGAATGAAATACGTAACATTCCTAAACCCTCCCTAAATAGTACAAGTGCAGTTCAATCTATATCACCAATACATACTGATAAAAAAATCAGTAATAATAATTTTAAGCCTTACATTGATCTACTCACTGACGAAATATATGACTGGTGCTGTGAACTACCTACTCACTTGTTACAAGGTACAAAATTGAATAAACTGTTAATCCAAGATTTAGCTGAAGATATAGAAAAAGGCCAACGTAAACCAGAAAATGAAATACTTGGTAATGCAGTAGGCAAATGGACTGAAAGAGTATTTAACAACAAATTAGATAAACGTGATTTGCAACAATTGAAAAATAGGATCAATAATGTACCACGTACCAAAGATATGAAGACGAACGATTTAAAAGATGACAAAGTTCCTATAAAGACATATGAAGATATGGTTGAACAATGGATAGATACGGTTCCTATAGTACCTAAAAAACTAAAACTTTTTACCAAACATAAGAAAGAATTGATACATGCGATAGTCGCCAAGATACTTAAAATAAAAACTAAAATACGGCATTCATCTGGTAAAGTCGTAGAAAATAAATTAAAAGAAGAACTGTCCCATTGGATGACAAAACTACCACTGCATGAAAAAGTTGATAATCAAAGTGATAGAGATAAATACGCTGAAAAACTTGTAAAGAATATACAGAGATATAATGAGAATGAATTAGTAGAACGACAGACAAAACGACTAAGCTATGAACCAGTGCTTATCCAGCTCAAAAAAGCGATACTTTTATGGCTTCAAAAGTTGCCATTGTATAAACACTTAAGTCCAGAAGAAAAAGTACATCAGGAATCAATAGTGAAACATTTAGCATATAAATTGAATCAAGCAATAGGTGTTGACGATGTAAATCTTGAAGAAAATATTATTAAAGGAATTAAGATGCTGTACCCGAAGCAAAACGAGGATTACATAAAAAATACGGCTTGTCAGCTAAAGTTATACTTACAAAAACTTGATCTGTACAGAGATTTATGCAAACAGCATAAAAAAGACGACAAAAGCTTATTTGATACGATTGAGGTTTGGTTAAAAGGTCTACCCTTACAAGTTACGGACGTTATTCGATTTGACGAACAGAAAACCGATTTAATTAAAAGTGTAAAGCGGTTAATATCATCAGGTTCAGATAATGCAGTCATGAAAAAAGAGATATTAATATTCACAAAAAGTCTCCCAATCAGTAGTGTTAAAAAGAATGATTTAAAATATTTGAATGAAGAAGTGCTTAAGCTCATACAAATGTTGAATAAAATAAAACCAATGAGTGACGTGCCTCGTAAATCATTACCTGATATAAGGAACGATGTTATAAGTGATGCCATTAAAGAATGGATTAGCACTTTACCGATTACAGTAAATTGCGCGAAGGAACTACGGTCACTTATTGACGATATGTGCTCAGTAATAACTTTTCTTTTACTCAACCCAGAATCTAAATTGACAGAACATAATGATGCAAAGTTACATAGGGAAATTTCTAAATGTTTAAGGAAACTGCCTTTAATCAATGAATTAAGCACTGAAAGTCATATCTTCCGAATGGCAGAAGAACTCACAAAAACATTAAAAAACATAAATTTGTACCAAAACGAAAATTGCACTATGTTAAATAATGTAGCAGTTTACGGTGTTACAGTTGAAAATACAAATACCACTGACGAAAGTATTCAGAGCATCAAAGAAAGTGACATAAATGAGAACTTAGAGAAGTACACGAAACTGTTAGTACAACAAATAGGCGAGTGGTTTGATCGTTTGAACTTACCAGAAAAGCACACGGAGGGTTTTAAAGAAGTAATCATCAATGACTTGGCAGGGGACATCGTTGATAGACACAAGTATTTAGAATTAAATCCTAACAGCACAGGCACGGAAGATGACGAATTGGAACATTTAAAGTATCAGATATTCAAATGGATTAATAAATTAGTCGGTGAAAATAACCTAGAAACAATCGAGCACGCTGAAGAACTAATGCGCCGGGTTAACAGAATCCCAGTGCCAATGTTGGTTAGACCTCAAGATAGAGGTCAAGCTAAATTACGTTCATCAGTTCATCATCAAAGCAGCCAAAGGAATGTTCCTGAAATGACAAATCCATCCGTGGGACAGCGAAATATTAGTCCAATTATGCAATCGGAAGAACCATCTGTTAGTTCTAGGGTTCCAGCATTTCCCCAGCACTCAACTTCTGATCGTATTAGCACTGCTCAAAACTTAGCCAATTCAAAACCTTGCTGTTCTCAGCAGCTACCATCACCACCTTCTCCATCAGAAGAAGGCACCAAGAAAGCTATGTACGAGAAATACGTAAAAATTTTCAGGGATCAATGTAATGCTATACCCATAGACGAGTCGACGCCCTATAATGCAGTGTTAGCTGAGCAAGCAAGACGTGCTATATACAACGCTATTCTTAAAACATTTTTTAATTTGAAATCTGATCCGGCTATAGAAAATGACTATAAGTACTTTGAGTTTATACTTGAAGAGAGACTTGACAACTTCCTGGATGTTTTACCGCAAACAGATGAATTAAAAAAAATGAGACATTCTTGGAAAGTTGAAGTTTTAAAACACGCAATTGACATGCTGGATGAGTTGCATCAGCTTTCAGACACACCATGTTTCAGGCGAACAGTTAAAGATAAATTCAATCGTCAATTCGCGAAAGATAATGAAATAGGATACTGTTTCCTTCTGCAGCAAGGATATTTGTCTTCAGTGGCTGACGCATATATTCTACAAACTAATTATAAAGAAAGAGATCCAGTGAAAGCTAATGTTTACAAGAACAGATTGATGAAGGAAGTTGATAAATTAGCAAATCATTTGTCAAAAGAGCATAACGTGGGTTTCAGGCTTTTTGATAAGAGGCATTTAATGCGCCTGACTATGAAAGTATTAGAAGAAGTTCCGGTGCCTAAAGATGATGTTTTACAAGACGAAGTGGAAGAAATCCATCTTGCAGATGAAGTGGAGAAATGGTATAAAGAACTACCAACCCGTCAATTAGTAAACGAAATGGATGGGGTACTGAGAAAGAGAATGATCGAATTGCTGGCACAGAAGTTACATGACATGCAGAAGCGTTTAAGTGATGAAGATCCCTCTAAGGAATTCAAAATGAAGCATGAAATGAGCCTGTTCTTAGAAAAAAGAGCAGAATTGCAAAAAGATGAAGATTTAAACATAAATTTTATGGTGAATCAACTACATAACAGACTTAAGAACAGATGGTTACATGCACAAGAACCTTCAAATTATAATGAGTTCGAAAAAGCTAAGCCACTTAGTTATACTTTTGCTCAAGTTGAAAACTCTGATTTCTTAGCTCCATTAATGGATGCTGCAACAAATACTCGACAAGAACCTGTTGTTCATAGAACGTTAGGAGATCAAGGATATTTCATACAACCAGGTCAGCCCATGGAGAGTAGTACTCAAGTACGTTCGTCATATGGCCCACATCTCCGTTCGCCACAAAATGTAACAATTCATATGGACCCAAACCTTTCTAGGCTACATCCTAACGGAAGGGATAGCCAAGGTAGTCCAAGTCAGAGATATGTGTCTCAGCGCGGTGCACCAATTCAGAGTATGCAACCAGCAACACCAAGAGTAAATTTTGAAGATAGTCAGTTCAGACCACAACAGGAGTATGATACTCAACCAACTCCAACTAAACTGAATTTGTCTCAACAAGTTGAGAGTCCTAGACAGGCGTTTGTATTTCGGCAAAGACCGCCAAAGAGTGCAGATGGAGCATTACATACCAGCCAAGCAGAAAAGCAGAGAGTGCAGAATACCAATCAAAGTGTTCGCCAAGTTGGGATGACTGGCAAGACAGGACGGCATGCCCAATGCTTTGATCAGAGTGTAATTAAACGAACATGTGGATCTGTTGGATCTACTAGGTCTGGTAAGCCACAGACTCAGCAATTTATCCCAAGTCGCCAAGGCCGTTCTCCGACTACAAGTAGTCGTGGTAAGAGGACTCCAAGCCGGGAAGCTGGTACGGCTGGAGCTGTAAACAGCGCAGATGGTGCTCCTGTTTCATCAGAAGACGATTTGTTGGATGGAACGATTCGTGTTAAATGCAGATGTTTGGAAGCCTACCGTAGAATGAGGTCATTATATTGCGACGATTAGTGGATTAGGTTTGAACCTCATAGTATGGATAGTTGTCCTTGTTAAACAATGTGCGTGTGTAATATTCTATTTATAATCGTTTAGTCGTATTGTCTTGTCTTAGTTGTCAATAAATTATTTTAAAGAGTCACTATGATATTTTTTTTTTCTTAGTGTACAATTGGAGCACATGCAAAGTAAACTGAAAAGTCCTAATAAACAAGCCAGTGCGTGCCTATCACGCCTTTTTAGTTGATAAAAATAAAAATTAACTCTTCACGATGCTCGAAATAATGAGAAATACGATCTTAGAAAAATGTATTTAAATACCAACGTCACAAAATATATATAGTAGGACAACACAGCTCGTCAAACTCTCCCAACTATTGTCTAAAATACAGAAAGCTGGGATACGGACAGTGAAGGCCACAACACTTCGAACATCTTTTTAAGTTTTGTCCGTCTTCAGAGCACTGCGGAAATGGCTGACTGGGACATGCGCTCGACTGAAACCTGCCATTCTTGGGAACAAGCCTCTCTTTACACTTACATCTCCTTACTTCCTCCCTTTTCTCCCTCTCCATCACCATAGATTCATCGATACCTTCGTCTAGAACCACGCGCCTCATCGGCGTACTCCAAAAGTTATCGTCCTCTTGATACTTTGTATCGGACCAATCAGATTGATCACTATGTCGCTTCTTCGGTCTTGAGTTGCATAGATCATCTAAAGACCCCAACTCAATTACCCGCTCTTTTCGGAAAGGCCTACTGCTGCTGCAAGGCATTGGCTCCTGGAGGCCATTTCTTTTCGGCATCCGACATTTGCTATCTCTTTTTGAGAAATAAGGTGAGCTTGGAGGTGAGGATTGGCGGTTAAGTCCGAATGGGCTCACGCAAGGACTTGGCGTGCATGGGGACCGAAGACTTGGTGTACCGCTCGGTGAGGATCTCTGGAATGGCTTTTGAGGATCCAAACAAGAGTGGCGAGGGGGTTGGCGTTTAAATTTCGGATCCGGGAATGTAAAAGATTCCTCGCAGGGCACTCTCTGTGGACTGGTGTTTTGCTGTTGTAGTTGATTTATACTGGGACGATTCCAGGGCGGTGTGGTGGACTGTGCACTTTGGTCCCAAGATGGTGTTCCAGGTTGATGGCACGGGATCGAGCCAGGTTGATGATATGGTGGTGGTGGCTCAGGTACACGATTTCGACCGGTTGGTCTCCCTTTATGTTGTGTATCTGATTCATTTAAAACGTTATTATCGAAAGGACTCCAGTAATATTGCTTTATTATTACCTGGAACATAAAGGAGAAAGTAACTGGTGCATAGATAAAAAGATTACTGTTGAGATATGACATTAAAACAAAAGAAAGAAATGTAATCGGTATTTAATGCTTAGTTAATGACAATTAAGTGGTTAAAAGCCATTCATCCCGTTTGAATGTAGTGTAAATGAATGATATAAGATTGAGGATATAACGAAAGGCTATTATCAAAAGGTAATTCATTATAAGGCAAATTTTAAATGGAAAAGCTGAGAGGAAATGCCTTAGAAGCACATACGCTGATCTTACTGGTGATGTTCTCCAGAAAGGTCAGATATGTAATATTCGTAACAGGACAAGACATTTGCACATTAACAAAGCAAAAGGGGTAATGTAACGGGTAGCAGCAGTTCGGTTGTTTCTGCCTACTTCAATTGGAAAGAAGCGTCAGCTTATATAAAAAAGAAACAGATGAACCTAATTTTTACATCTTAAAGTTTTGACTCTAGATAAAACTTTCAGAACAGAGTACTAGCAAAATCTTACGTGTGGTTGGACCTCTCCCTTGCAGTCTGAAATATTGCTGCTCGAAATCGTATGCCTTCTTACTGGCTGGCTCGATTGAGGTGGCGACCTCGCAAATCCACCTGGACACGGTTTAGACGTCTTTTCATGAGTTGCTGGGCAGATTGAACTTTGCTGAGGTTTCTCCATCGCGAATGGTTCCCTTCTACTTGAGGAACAAGGTTGTTGACCCAAATTCCCAGGCACTCCGGGACATGGTCTCGGTGTCTGCTCATTGCTAACTGGGCAAGATGGAATTGGAGGGTTTTCCCTTCCTAATGACTCTCTCCTCCCTGGAGAATAAGACTTATGCGACAAGTTTCCCTGTACTCCAGGACATGGTCTGAGTGTTTTCTCATTGACCACTGGGCAGATTGGACTTTGCTGACGGCTATTTATTCCTATAGGTCTTAGCACTGTTTGGCTACCAGTATTGACAGGCCGCGGCCCCAGGCCAGGTTTGCGTATATTCATCAATAGAGATTTTACACAGTTTGGAGACAAACAAGTCCTCCGTCGAATTCTCTCTAGATGAGCCCTATCCTCAAGACTTAAAGTGCACGGAGGCAGTGATGTGTATTGCTTAGGACAAGGTCGTGTACACACCTTGGGTGAGACGGAAGGCTTTTGCTTGTCCGACCACGATTTAAAGACTGAACATATTGGAGCTTTCGCACCGCTTCCTTTAGCATCGGTGACATTTCCAAAAGCATCTAGGGTCACATTTGAAGATGCACTATATTTTCTAGATTCTTTAGAGGCCTTGAGTTTATCTATTAATTTATCAGATAGTATTACATAATCGTCATCAGGTTCCAAAGGCAATTTTTTCAGAAATTTTACAATTTCTTTCCGCATTAAATTGTTGTCTGTGTCATAACCTTCCGCTTCGATATCAAATAGTTTTTTTGACAGTACATAAACCAGTTTGTTTCTAGCTGAGACTTCTGTGGGAATTTGGGGTTCTAGCGGCAGTTCGTTTATCCAATCGTTTATTTCTTCTCTTATTCTTGCTTGTTCCACTTCGTATCTTATAGAATTTCCTGTAGGTAACGGAACGTTATTTAAAGCAGTGTACAGATCATTATTTAGTTTTTGACTACTAAACGGTGAACACGGATTTCTGTTTAAATAATCTCTACAGAATGTATTAATCTCATCAGTAATTCTTGTTTTCAATTTTTCTCTTAGATCGTCATTGCGTCCGGAGTAGTGTAAGTCAATAAATGCATCGGCTAGTTGATCTTTCAATGTTTCCATAGTGGCTTTATCTTCCTTTGATATACTCCTTTGATCCGGTAAAAGTTTTGTTATAGCATCACGTAAATTTTGTTTGTAAGTTTGTCCTGCTATCTCATCATGAGCTCTTCGCTGTGCTTCTAATACTTTTTCCATAAGATCCGCTTTTAAAGCTTCAAATTCATCGTCACTAAGACTTACTTTACCGAATAATGATTGCAGTTCATCTCTTAACACAGCTTCGTAAAGAGTTTCGTCTTTAAATATCTCAGGGTCGATATTCATTTCTCCTATTTTGTGGATCAAACTATACGCTATGTCTTTTTTCATGGCCTTGTTTTCGTCTTCATCCAGTGTATCATCATCAATATTTATGCTGCTTAACCAAGTGTCTATAAAGTTCGTTAGTCCATTAAAATTCATTCCATATCGTTCGTTTTTGGATTCTGCATCGGTACCTTCAGAAAAATAAAGATTCATAAGTTTGGTGTTCCTTTTAGATATATGTATAACTAGCTGTACCTACCCTGACACGCTTCGCTGTGGCACATTGTGATTGAATGGTTTAAAAAAAGAAAAAAAATAGATAAAATCAATCCTTGATGCGGATTATACATATGTCATGCTAAAATTTCTCTTCGGCTTAGCTCGATCGGTGCAGAACTTTTTGAGTTTTTCACAAACCAACATAACATTTTTATATAAATATATAGATGTGACATACAAAGTATAAAACACCGGCCAAACGAGAAGTGCACAATCAAAAGGCAAAGGGTTCTGAACCATGTCAAGTTAGTTAAGATGCCCGGAATAATATTAAATTGAATTTTGATTATCTGTTGAGATAGCGATAATGTAAATACACTCAGTATGTATATTTACACTGTCTACCTATTACGGTTCATTCGGGACATTCTACTGACAGACCGACAAACCAATGATGGAAGCTTACTAATAGGGTCCCGTTAGTACCCTTTAAGAACGGAGTTCTAAAATAACATTGTCTTTACCATTTATTGTAACGTCACTATCTTCGAGTGGAATCCCTAAATCTTTTGCATACTCTTCTGCTAGTTGACTTTCCATCAGCTTTCGTTTTTCTTCTGACATCGGGCAACCACGGAACACGTCACCAATATCCTTCATCATTGCTTCCCTAAAGGCAGTTTTCTTAACGCCACCATTGCCTTTAATTCTTCCAATCAATTTCTTGGTTTTGTAAAGGAGTTTGTGTGCCAGCTCTTCAGCTTCTTCATCACAAATACACGCACCCAGATGCGTAAGCCGTTTTATACTTTGAATTAAATTCTCTGTTATTTCATCTTGGTCAGCGTCGGTCTTCCCTAGTTTCAACAGTTCATTTGCTAGATTTGCTTCCAGCTCTCCTCTGCCACAGCCTATGTAATAATCGTCTAAAATGGTTGCTATTTCTTCATTCAGAGCTTTACGGAATTCTTCGGCTTGTTTTGGAGTAAGACTTTTTCTTCGGTCCGCTCCTTGAAACAGAGAAGTTATATTTTCTAATTATTCGGTAGTCATTTTTAATGTAAACACGATTTTTATTTTAATCAATTTACCCCGAACTGCTTTTTCTTATCCATCCATGTTATTTCGTCAATGACGTGAAGATTTAAATGTTATAATTGTACTTAAGCCTCAATATTTGTGCCGTAATACTAGTTTAAGGGTTCCGTACGTATTTAATCAAAATGAAATGAAGGCTTTTTGTTTCTTTGAAACCATTAATGCTATAGAATATTTATGACTATTTAAACTACCTATTATATAAATTTATAAGAAAATTACTTTTAAATCCTACTCTACTAGTTTTAAATTAAAAGGAATGTTAGATTTGGATTAAACGGACTGTGTGTGGATTAAGTGGACAAAGTCACAGGCTCAGCTATTAAGAAAATTATTTTTTGTTTTTTTTCCATCCCATCAAGTTGGGCCCTTACAAAAAATCAGAGCTACGATATTTATTCATTTATATATGATGAAACCTTTTTTGGGGTCGAACAGGTTCACAGATTCTTTTTTTATTTTACTTGTGTACTTTTTAGGTTTAGCCGTTTGTATTTCCTGTGCATAATTAAACTAAATACTTTTCTTTCTTCAATCAGGGATGACCACCTACATTTCTGGGGTATTCCGAAAAGATAATAGTATTAATAGTTACCAATCATGTTCTTTAATTATTCAGCAGAGGCCACCACTCGAAGATTCCTAGAGATCTATGAAACGGATTATCCCGGGTGGGCACACAAAGATTCGTTCGATCACAACAAAATGACTGGTATATATCACGTGACAGCTGTTACGACATAGTGGACTTGGGCTGGACACATGGGCCAAACGCACATCCCAACTTTCCTTGGTTCCATGGCAAGCGACACTGCGGCAGGCGCTGGTGTAGATGGTGGGATGAGTTTGACTGCTTCTATAAGGACTGGCCCCGAAAAGTCCTAGATACAGAAATGGAAAAAACGTAGAAAGGCCTTTGCCTTGCAGTTGGAAAATCTAGGTTAGCAATGAATGGTAATGAGAACGAACAAATGATGATTACATGGTAGAAGAGACATCGATGATCAACTTGAAACCATAAGTTCAATACATGATTCTGGAACCCCCCCCCCCCCCCTCACCCACACGCGCTGATTTTTTTCTAGCTCGTTCACATTTAAAAGCATCTTCACAGTTTTAGGATCATTCTAAACACTGTAAAAACTAAAATCGTCGTTTAAATTTACTCAACCTCTCGTGCTTGAGCATTGCAATTCTTGTGGAGGTAATATTGCCATGATCATATTGTACAACTCTTCAGTTGCTTCCATGACTATAGGCATATCCTCAGGATCCACAACATCATGCATTCTTCTAAAAACCTGATACTTTAAATTTTCGATTTCAACTGTGTCGGTAGATATTGCTTCAGGATGTGCATGTAAATACTTTTGTTTGTCTATTATGTCGCTAACAAGACTGTCAGCTACAGATAATGAGATTACTGGCTCCAAATTTATAGGCAGACCATTCACCCAAAACTTGACAGATTTTATAATATTATCCTTATAATCCTGTGCTACATCATCATCTTCTATTTCATCAAAACTATTTTCCATTGCTACTTTAAGTAATAACTTCAATTCGGATTTTTCATCGGTTGAGATAGATGATGCATCAATAATTTCTATACTGTCTTGTAAAACCTCAGTTCTTAAAGGCTCTATATCATTTTTGGTAATAATTGGTATTTCATCCAGTTTTTGTTGCAATTGACTTAATAACTCATTTTTTAAACTATTTTTGTCAGATTTGGCTATAGTAGATTGATCAACAGCATTGCTGATAACTTTAACGAATGCTTTTTTGTATAAAAGAGAATTTTCCCCAGCTTTAGCAGCTACCGCTAATTCTCGTGTTCTATTAATCAGTTCATCAACAAGAGCACCCGCTTCTTCTTCAGATAGATTTTGTTCTCTCATTAACTTCTTAATAAGGATCCTTCTTGCATCATCAAAATCTCCATTGCTGTATGCTATATCTAACAATCTTTCAAATTCTTTAGCTAATTGTTTATAGTAGTTAGAATCTATGCCATATTTATCAAACGTTTCGTGAAGTTCTTCTTCTACAGTTGCGTCTAATTTAAGAAGCATACCACTTACCATACTGGCTAATTCATGTTTTAATTTAGGCTTTTTTGTATCAGATATTTGAGACTCTTCAATGCTTCTACCTAATTGTTTCTTCATAATTTCCTTCACGTGTGTTTTGTCAATATTTTTTTGTGGAACTGAGAGTTTTACACCAGGATCACTTTTTCTTTTTGTCTGAGGTGTTAAATTATTTTCGTTTTTGGATTTGCGATCATCGAGTGCAGCAGTTAATTCTTTTTTCAATTTATTTCTCTTGTCTCTCGGTAAATTCAGTTGATCACAGATTTTATTAATGCCATCTCTAAGTGCTTCTGCATCGTCATTAGACATTGGGTTTTTGTAGTATTCTGCAGTCATATCCTTTAATTTTTTCTTCAGTTCCAACTTTTTATCTATAGAAATTGGTGCCTCTCCAATAACCTTTTCTAGTATTTTAATGCCATCTTTAATTGTTCCCTTTTCTGTGGGTTGAGAACCATTTCTTGTCTTTTTAGGGGTAGATGATTGCCCAGGACGAAAATTGGTGTTTGATAATTCTCGTGACAATATAGTGGGTTCACTATCACTTTTATCTTCATTATCTGATGAAATAAGTATTCCTGATGTTATATCAATGTTTGCTATTAGTTCTGTGGTTCTTTCAATGAGCAACTTTAATGCTTCAGGTGGCACTAAACCATTCAATACTCTATGTACTTGTAACTTCAAATATTTTAAATTATCACTTTCAAAATATTGTTCAGTACCAAAGGTATGGAGATATTTCTGGCTATCAACCATATCATGAGTCAGTTCGTTCACAATTTTGTTTTTTTTCGAGGGATTTATATGGACATGGCAATTATTCAACCAGGAGTTGATATTTTCTTTAATACGCTTTGTTAACTCTTTTTCATCAAAACCTTTATTTGGGTTTGGAGTGAAAGGAGAATTTTGTTTAGTAGTATTAACAAAAGCTTTTATTTTTCCTATCCTTGAAAGATGTGATGGTTTATCGTAGTTATTCTTTATTGTAGGTTTAAGAACGAAGAGTTTCTTTGATTTTGAGCCCTGAACGACATTCAATTTTTCATTAACTCCGCTTCGAGAAGACAACACATCGATTTGGCCGGTTTCGTCAAATATAACCAATTCGTGATTTAAAACACCTTTTTTATTTGTTGATGTGGTTGTATCATCAAAATTTCTGGACCACTGTTTTCTTCTGTTTCCACTGTTGTTTTGAGGACCTTGATCTCTTCGCAGACTTTCTGAGTAGCTTTGTTCTGTTTCAAAATAAACATAAATAAAAATGACACAGGTATTAAAATTAAAATTCTACATCTTTTCTTTGGTGCTCTGAAATAATTTACGTCAAGTTAAAACAAACATTTCTTAACAATAGCATCTAATTTGTATAGAGCCTCATTTTACAGAAAAAAACATTATTCATAAAATATGAGCAGAATTTATATATCAATCAACATCAAGTGACACAAAATGGCGTGCGTATCTTGACACTAATTACTTTAAATTAAAATGTTAATGTGAAGATACATCATACAATATTTAATACAATCGATATTGTAGTGGTTATGATTAAATGATGGTGAATGAGTCATATTGTATATTGAGTAAAACTTGAATTAATGCTTCATGATTCAACCAATTATAGACACAGGATAAATAAAAAGGCAGGGAACGTTAATTAAAAGTTATTTGTCACATACAAGGACTGTTATGTATTTAATGAATTAAAATAAATAACCACGACACCTTGTTAGTAACAAATATTTTTGAATTAACGTAAAAATCCTTTAAATTCTGTAGTTGTTTCAGGTTTGGCTGTTAGTGTATGTGAGTTAAAATTGTGTTAGTAGCACCCACGATACAGGAGAAACTTCTAATTGTCGTGTAGAAGTCACTTTTAACGATTTTCAAACCAAAAGAAATGACGTGTCTACAACTTGGTCAACTAAACAAAAGAAAATTGGAAAATTGAACAAGGGCTTATTCGAATGAACAAAATATTGAGTAGCAAGAAAAGCCGGCAAAACTAAAGAAATACAAAGTTACATCAACCCGACAACAAGATAATACATTACATTTCCAATACTCTAACAAGAAAGAAGAAACTGGAAAACAAAGTCGATTTATAGGACCTATCACAACACTTGTCTAGTCTTTCCTGTACATCATTGGTCGTATAACCAGATTCAGCTGAATACCATTTATGTTGGTTGTGTTTTACATATAGCATAATTTCCCATAATGTCCACAACCCAGTCATTGTATTACACGATATCCTTCGGTAAGAATGGTTGACAGACTTACGCCTGTACCTTGATCCACTTGTGCGGCTGATACTATGCAGCCATCAGTCCCTTGAATACGCAATTGGTTTACAAATTAATTGGTTGCAACAATATTGACATCTGTTGCCTGGCTAAAGGCATTGTAAAAGTAAGGCAGGCCTCACGAACTATCTTTTTAATATTTTATTTTGCGTTTGTGAGTTAGTGTGTTAGTAGACCTGGAATATATTGATTCACTCACAGTTGGCCCCAAAAGTGGCGATGTTCAAGCTCCTAGTGTAAAAAGTCCACTAGTAACTTTTATAGTAAAATTACTTTTACCTTTTTTTTTTGCTAGTGCGCCTCACCATCAACGATTGCATCACTGCTTACCATCAGGTGGGATTGCAGTCAAGTACTAGTTTATAATATTTAAAAAAAAAAAAAAAAAAAAAAAAACCATAACCTCTTACAATAATTTCAATCGGCACAGAAGATCTTCGTTCTTTTTTGGAAGATTAGAATGTCTAAGTACTACAAAATCTAAGTTAATTTGATTATTTACTCAACCTCTTATGCTTGAACGTCGCAATTTCGGCATACCAGGTATTATGCACATGATCATATTGTACAACTCTTTAGTTGCCTCCATGATGGTAGGAATATTCTCTGGATCCACGGCGTTATGCATTCTCCTAAAAACCTGATACTTCAAATTTTCTAATTCATCTATATCGGTAGATATTGCTTCAGGATGTGTTTGTAAATACTTTTGTCTATCTAATATATCACTAGCTAGGCCAATGGCTACAGACGTAGCAACAGCTGGGTCCAAATAAATAGGTAGACTGTTCATCCAAGTTTTAATATAATTTAATATTTTATCTTTAAACGCTTTTGCGTTTTCTGCCTCCGAATCTATTGACAGCCTGTCCATTCCAGTTTCCATAGATTTTGTTAATTTACCCGTATACCCCTCCTCAAAATTATCTTCTAGCATTTCATCGATATCATCAAAACTATTCGCCAATGCTGCTTTAATTAATAACTTTAGTTCGTCTTTTTCATCGTTTGAGACCGATGATGCATCAATAACTTCTAAACAGTCTTTTAAAACTTCAACTCTTAGAGGTACTATATCAGTTTTGAAAATTAATGGTATTTTATCAATTCTTTGTTTTAATTTACTTAATAACTTATTTTTTAAACTGTTTTTGTCAGAATCAGATAAAGAAGATTGATCAACAGCATCGCTGATGGCTTTAGCAAACGCTTCTTTGTATGAAAGAGAATTTTCCATAGCTTTAGTAGCTAGTGCCATTTCTCGCGCTCTATTAATAAGTTCATCAGCAAGAGCACTTGCATCTCCTTCAGATAAATGTTGTTCTCGCATTAACTTATCTATGAGCGTTCTTCTTGCATCATCAAAATCTCCGTCATTCAGTGCTATCTCTAATAATTTATCATATTCTTCAGCTAGTTGTTTATAGTAACTAGGATCTATGCCATATTTACCAAATATTTCTTTAAGTTCGTCTTCAACTGCCTCTTCTAATTTACGTAACATACCACTTACCATGCTCATTAATTCATGTTTCAATTTATGTTTTTTTGTTTTGGGAATTTGGGATTCTTGAACACTTTTAAGCATTTCTTTCTTAATGCTGTCTTTTACGTTTTCTTTGTCAATTACTCTTTTGGGAACTGGGCGTTTTTTAGGATCAGTTTTCCCTTGTGTATACTGAGATACTAAATCAATTTCTTTTTGAAATTTGTTCATGTTCTCATCTACTGTAGCAATCAATTTATTTTTTAGTTTATTTTTCTCGTCTCTCGGTAAATTCTGTTCATCACAGATTTCATGAATTCCGTCTTTAAGGGCTTCTACAATGTTATCAGATAACGGGTTTTTGAAGAATTTGGCAGTAATATCCTTTAATTTCTTCGTCACTTCTATCTTTGTCTCCGTCGGTATTGGTGCCTCACCAATAGCCTTTTGTAGTCCTTGTAAAATATTGTTTTGAGCATTATTTTCTAATTATTTATAACGATCAAACTGTGACAGCAATTCTCGAGGTGCACCTTGTAAATTGTCACTCTCGTACTTGTCGTCAAGAATTGATTTTGTAATTGTTTGAGGGTATCTAGTACCTACATCTTTTATTTCTTTTTGGAATTCGTTCATGTTTTCATCAACTGCAGCCATAAGTTTATTTCTCTTGTCTCTCGGTAAATTCAGTTCATCGGAGATGTTGTTGATGTCATCTTTGATGGCTTCTGCAACGTCATTGGATAACGGATTCTTAAAGTATTCGGCGGTTAAGTCCTTCATTTTCTTCTTCATTTCTTTCTTTTTATCCTTTGGTATTGGAGCCTCGGTAATGGCCTTTTCTATTTCTTGTAATATTTTGTTTTGAGTCTCAGATTCTAATTCTTTTAGATGATTGAACTGCGGTGACAATGCGCGAGGTACACTCTGCAAATTATCCGGATGTCGATCAATCATGTTAATGAATGCACGCTTTAATTTATTTTTCTCAAATTGTGGTATTGACAGCGTATCTAGTTTGTCACCTATAGCCTTTTTTAAATCATTAACGACATTTTCAGAGAATGGCTTTTCCAAAATGTCAGCAGTAGTATTTCTCAATTCCCTCTGCAACTCCTGCTTTATCTCTTTAGGGACTGCTGATTCTTCAATTATATCTCCGATTTCCTGTAATATATTTTCTTTAGCTTTAGCAGTCTCTTTCATGGGTCTCAGGTCTTGCCCAGTTTCTTTGTATTCGCGAGGCACACTTCGCAAATGATCCAGATTTTTGTCAACCATGTTAATGAACGCACGCTTTAATTTATTTTTCTCAGATTGTGAAATTGGCAACTTGTCTAGTTTATCAGCTATAGCTTTTTTAAAAAATTTAAACACATCTTCAGAGAAAGGCTTTTTCAAAATATCCGCAGTAGTGGTCCTCAATTCCCTTTCCAACTCCTGCTTTATCTCTTTTGGGACTGCTGAATCTTCAATGATGTCTTCGATTCTTTGTAAAATATTTTGTTTTGTTGTAGGTTTATCAGCTTCTTTAATGGGCTTCAGCCGTTGCCCAGTTTCTTTGTACTTGCTGTCAGCAATTGATTGTATACTTGTTTGGGGATAATGTATGTCCTTTATTTCTCTTTGAAATTCGCTCATGTTATCGTCAACTGCAGAATTCAAAACATTTTTTAATTTATTTTTCTTGTCACTTGGCAAATTGAGTTCATCAGAGATTTCATCAATGCCATATTTAAGGGCTTGTGCAACGTCATCAGATAACGGTTTATTGAAGTGTTTGGCAGTCAAATCCTTTATTTTATTCTTTATTCCCAGCTTTTTCTCCTTCGGTATTGGCGCCGCGCCAATGGCCCTTTCAAGTCCTTGTAAAATTTTGTTTTGGGTATTATTTTCTAGTTCTTTTAAATTACCAAACTGTGATGACAATTTGTGAGGCGAGCTTTGCAAATCGTTCACATTTTCATTAACCATATTAATGAGAGCACGCTTCAATTTATTTTTTTCAGATTGAGGTATTGACAGCTTTTCTAATTTATCGGGTATGGCCTTTTTAAAAGCATTTAACATATCTTCCGGGTAGGGCATTTTCAAAATATCCGTAGTAGTGTTTTTCAATTCGCTTTCCAACTGCTGCTTTTTTTCTTTAGGGACGGCTGATTCTTTAATTATATTTTCGACTCCTTGTAAAATATTGTTTTTTACTTTGACCTTATCGGTTTCCTGAATAGGCATAAGACGTTGTCCAGTCACTTTGTACTTGTCGTGAGGAGTTGTTTTTAAAATTCGTGGATGATATCTACTATCCATACTTTTTATTTCTTTTTCAAATTCATTCATGTTTTCATCTACTGCAGCACTCAAATCATTTATCAATTTGTTTTTCTCGTCTTTCGGTAAATACAGTTCATCAGACATTTTATAAATGGTATCTTTAAGAGTTTCGGCAACGTCATCAGATAATGGATTTTTAAAGCATACGTTGGCCATTCCCTTCAATTTCTGCGTTATTTCATTTTTTTTCTCTTCCGGGATCGGCGCCCCGTCAATGGCATTTTTTAGTCCTTGCAATATATTGTTTTTAGCATTATTTTCTAACTCTTTATAACGATCGAACTGTGACAGCAATTCATGAGGCGCACCTTGTAAATTGTCTTTCTTGTACTGGCCCTCAAGAGTCGATCTTCGAATTTTTTGAGGGTATCTAGTATCTATATCTTTAATTTGTTTTTTAAATTCACTTATGTTTTGATTTACAGCAGCAGTTAGTTCATTTCTCAATTTGGCTTTCTTATCTTTCGGTAAATTCAGATCATCAGATATTTTACTAATGCCATTTTTCAGGGCTTCTGCAACGTCATCAGATAACGGATCCTTGAAGTATTCGGCGGTCAAATCCTTTAATTTCTTCTGTATATCTATCTTATTCTTCGTCGGTATTGGTGCCTCGCCAATCGCTTTTTCTAGCCCTTGTAAAATATGGTTTTGAGCATTATTTTCTAATTCTTTATGATGATCGAAGTGTGGTGACAATTCGCGAGGCACACCTTTTGCCTTGTCAGTTTTGTACTTGACGTGGGGAGTTGATTTTAAAATTCGTGGATGATATCTAGTATCCATACTTTTTATTACGTTTTTAAATTCATTCATGTTTTCATCTACTACAGCACCCAAATCATTTATCAATTTGTTTTTCTTGTCTTTCGGTAAATTGAGTTCGTCGGAGATTTCATTAATGCTATCTTTAAGGGCTTCTGCAACGTCATCAGATAAGGGCTGCTTAAAGTATTTGCCGGTAATATCTTTAATGTTTTTTTTCATTTCCATTTTCTTTTCCATCGGTAAAGGTGCTTTACCAATGGCCGTTTCTAGTCCTCGTAAAATATTATTTTGAGCGTTATTTTCTAATTCTTTATAACGATCAAACTGTGACAACAATTCACGAGGCGCACCTTGTAAATTGCCATTTTGATACTTGCCGTCAGGAGCAGATCTTCGAATTGTTTGAGGGTATCTAGTATCTATATCTTTTATTTGTTTTTGGAATTCGCGAATGTTTTTATCTACTGCAGCATTCAAATCATTTATCAATTTATTCTGTATGTCTCTCGGTAAATTAAGTTCGTCCGAGATTTTATTAATACTATCTTTAACGGGTTTTGCGACGTCATCAGATAGCGAATCCTTGAAGTATTCGGCGGTCAAATCCTTCAATTTCTTCTGCATATCGATTTTTTTATTCATCGCTATTGGTGCCTCACCAATTGCTTTGTCTAGGTCTTGCAAAATATTGTTTTTGGCATTATTTTCTAATTCTTTAAGATCATCGACGCGTGGTGACAATTCGCGAGGACCAATTTTTACCTTCTCAATCTTAGACCTTACAGGAGGAGTTGACTTTATAATCGGAGGATGATATTTAGTATCCATATCTTTGATTTCTTTTTCAAATGCATTCATGTTGTCATCTACTGCAGCACTTAAATCATTTATCAATTTATTTTTTTTGTCTCTCGGTAAATTGAGTTCGTTGGAAATTTTATTAATGCCATCTTTAAGGGCTTCTGCAACATCATCAGACGGCTTCTTGAAGTATTCTGCAGTCATATCCTTCATTTTTTTCTTTATTTCCATCTTTTTTTCTGTTGGCATTGGTGCTTCATCAATGGCGTGTTCAACTCCTTGTAAAATATTGTTTTGAGTTTTGTTTTCCAAGTTTTGAATGAGATCAAATTGTGTTGAAGATTCTAGTCGCAAAGTGTTCACATATTCATCAATCATGTTATTTAATGAACTCTTTAATTTATTTTTAATAGAATTGGGTACCGGCAGCTGATCTAAAATATCAGCTATGTCGCATATTATTGCATCTTGTACATCATCGGAAAATGGCTTTTTCAAATTATTAGCTGCCATGTTTTTTAATTGCTTTTCCAACTCTTTTTTTTTGTCTTTTGGGATGGATGATTCGTCAATGATCTTTTCTATTCCCTGCAAAATATTTTCTTTTGCTTCAGCTTTATTAGCCTCCCTAATGAGCCTCTGGCGTTGCCCAGTTTCTGTGTATTTGCTATCAGGAGTTGATCTTCTGTTTAATTTAGGGTATCTAGTATCTAAATCTTGCTTTCCTTTTTTAAATTTGCTCATGTTTTCATCCACTGCTGCACTCAGTTCATTTCTTAGATTATGCTTCTTGTAACTCGGTAAATTCAGTTCATCACAAATTTCATAAATGCCATCTTTTAGAGCTCCCGCAACGTCATCAGATAACGGGACCTTGAAGTATTCGGCGGTCAAATCCTTCAATTTCTTCTGCATATCCATCTTTTTCTTTGTCCTTATCGGTGTTTGGTCAATTGCCTTTTCAAGTCCTTGTTTAATATTGTCATGAGTTGTGTTTTCCAACTCTTTTAATTTCTT
Source organism: Euplexia lucipara (assembly GCA_921972225.1). Lineage (NCBI taxonomy): Eukaryota > Metazoa > Arthropoda > Insecta > Lepidoptera > Noctuidae > Euplexia > Euplexia lucipara. Next base: position 11,525,764 of record OV179169.1, on the reverse strand, counting down.
AATTTTCTTCTCATCTTTAAAACTTTTCATGTCTTGTATGTTTGTCCTGGGTTGTGACAATTTATCTAAATCTTTATTAAAAACGTTTATTAGCTGACTTTTGAAATCATTATTTTTTTCTTCATCAATTTTAAGATTATCTGCAAGATCTCCTAATCTTTTTCTTATCGTTTTTTTTACGTAATCCGTTACTGGCCGGACTGAGTGCTTAGTTACCACGTCTTTTAATTTCTGTTCCAATAATTCTTGCTTATCTTGTGAAATAGGTGCATCCTTAGTTTCATTTCTTATTGTATGTTTTAAAGCATTTTTAAATTTGGATGCATCTGTTACTTTATCAATTAGTTTGTTTAGTTCTTTTGATATATTTGACTTTAATTCCTCTTTGAAATGTTTTGGAATGTTCATCTCATCAATTGCGATCAAAACATCTTCCTTTATTTTCTGTTGTAAATTGTCAGACAGGGGGTTATATAAAGTGTCTAGTAACATGGCCTTAATGTCCTGTTTTAAATTATCAATAACATCAGAATCAATCGAAAATCTCTTAACTAATTGGTCAATATCTTTTGTTAATATTTCTGTTAGCTCTTCAGGTCTTTCTTTGTTTTGCTTTAAGAATACCTGTTTACTCGAAGAATCTAAATTTGTATCTAGTATGGATTCTAATTTGTTTTTTAAATGTGATTTTATATCATGCGGGACTGAAGACTCTTCAATTTCATCTATAATATCTTCTAATAATTTATTTTTTAGCTTTCTGAAATCGATACTTAAAGTTGGAAAGACTTCGTTAAAATATTTAGATATAGTTTCACTAATTTTCTTTATTAGAACATTTTTTTCAGATTGAGTTATTGACAGGTCAGTAATTACTGAATTTATATCTTCTTTTATTCTTTTAATCACTTTATCTGCAAGAGGTCGGTCTTCGTCTTCTATGACGTCTTCCTCTTCTTTACTATGTATGTCACACACACATTGAGGCAAAAACATATTCAAATGTTTTGATGCAACGGCCGAAAACATTTTTTTTAATCCTCCTACAACACTGTTGTCTTCGGAAATTGGACATCTTTCAACTGTATTGCTAATTTGGTCGTTGATAGTATTACTCATATTGCTGCACGATGGTTTATTTATATTTTCTGATAGTGTTCTCTTAACCTGCTCCACCAGATTTTTTTTGCCCGTGTCTATCTGGAGTTTCTTAACTGCATTTCTGTCATTTTTTGCTATTGCTTGTTTCAAATCATTTTCGTCTCTGCTTAGCCCTGTAAACGATATATCAAAATTTTTGTTTAACGAACTACTCAACAAGGTTTTCAATTTTAATTTACTTTCTTTAGGTATGTCAATGTCACTAACAGCATCATCTATCTCGTCTTGTAATGTCTGCTTTACATTATCCTGAGCTGATTTAAAGTTTGAGGAAGACCGACTTAAATTGATATCTACAATCTGCTCAACCTCGTTGCGCATCGCCTTCTTTTTATCTTCCGGTATTGGAGAGCACTCGATAATATCCAATAAATCTTTGACCATCACTCTTTTTGCCTGCTCTTTTTGGAATTTCTTCGAAGGCAAGATGTTTAGTTTTTCCAATAGCTCTTCAATGTGTTCACCCAACTCGATAAGATCTGTAGATAATTCAGTATCAACTAGATAATCGAGTATATCGTTTGCCAAGTTCTCATTTTTTTGCTCTTTACCTTCATGTATCATAATAACAAGGTCTTTAATGATGTCTTCAAACATTCGTAAAGGTATAATAGAAGCGCCTGATAAGCTATGTAGACAATCAATGACTACTTTACGGATTTCATCTTGACTTTGACTTTCCATTGTTCTTGCTTGCACGGTAATTGGTAGTCCCTCTATTAACTCGTTCAACAATTCGTCCACAAATTCAAATGTTCCGTCGTCGATTTCTTTCGTTACGTCTTTTCCTTGAGATTTCAATTTGTTTAACTTTTTGGCTAAACCTTCAATCAACTTGGGATCTTTTTTAAGCTCGCCACATAAACCGTGTTCACAAATCCATTCAGCTACGTTCTCTTCAAATTCACTAGTCACGTCAGTAGCGTCTTGTGAGAAGCTCACGTTTCTTGGTATGCTTACTATTTCTGAGGCAAATTGATTTGCTAATTTCTTTAGCGTTGCCATATCACCATTAAATGTTAAAGCTAAATCAACAAGCAGTTCGATTATTTCTTTTCTTAATATTTTTGTATATTTAATATCACATGCAGGCCTTTCAGCAGCTAAACACTTTAGTTTATTCAAAAAAATATCAATAATTTCTTCCATATCTATTTCGTTACTATGCTCTTCAAACTCCATATTTGCAATCCACTTTCGAACAATGTCTCTTAATCTATCAGGTTTTCTTGGTATACCAACAATTCTCTTTGTAAGCTTATCAGCTATTTGGTATTTGAAGAGCTTTTCATCATTTTGATCTTTACCAGGATTCCACAATGGAAATTCAACAATGAAACTTCTGATCTCATTTTCAGCATTTTCATTAAAGTTCTCATCATCAGGCAATTGTTTTAGATTTGACCGTAATTCTTTAACTCCCAATTCTCTCTTCTTTTTACTGCCTAGGCTTTCAATGCTGTGCACGGGTACGTTTCTGAGCCATTCCGATATTTCTTCATCGACTCTTTTGTTGAAATAGGTTTGGTTATGGGATTTACTGGCGCAAGCACAAGGCATGCCGCGACAGCAGCTTGTTTTTGCAGGAGCTTTGCATCTACAAGCTGCTATACTTGTGGAAGTACCCGGGCTATTGACACACTGCGTTGACTTGGTACAGTAGCAACCGGCTCTAGTACACTGGCATGCAGCATGCTCCTGGGGGAGAAAAATATATCAATGTGTAATAAAAATATCACACTGTCACATAAGATAAGACATTACTGACATTGGTGACAAATCTTTCAGGAATGACAGAGAGACATACGTTGAAAGTACATATGAATTGAAAACTCGTATTGGTGCTGGTATGAGGACAAGATCTTAACCATTGAGCTATCACACTTATTATTGTTATTACCTATAACTGTGATCCAGTCTATAACGTTCGTGACTAGCAATCAAGAGCTGAAAGTCTACGTTTATGATTTAGAATTTCGCTGTGGCAGTCTGAAACCCTAATAGCAATAGGTCCGCCCACTTAGTATTGTCATTATTCAGGGCCTGACTGCACCCATCGGCCTCTCTTTGTACATCAATTTTCTGCTTTAATTTGGATGTTACCCCTACCTCTTTCTTTTCTATAGGACTATAACATAGCTCGCAAAATACAGTATATGTACAATTGTGCCTAACTGGGAATTAACAGCTACATTGCACTATGTATGGTGAGGTACTTAAAAGTTTTAAAATACCTACTAATTCATGCGTAATAATGAAAAACTACTGTAGAATACTCAAAATATTACTCTACACAGAAAATATGGTTAGTAACAAAAATGATAATAAAGCAGATCGTAAAACAAAAACAAAATGGTAAGTTAAAATTGAATCAACAAACACTAACGAAGAAGAATTACTCTATGAAAATTATGACTTAGTAAAAAATGTAAAACTTACGGTTGAAGGCAAGGCACATCTACTGATAGACCGTATTAGGCGCGAGAGAACGGAACTGGAAGCTGCTGGTATAAATTAAATATACTAGAAGACATACGAGCAAGATTAACGGTGCCATTCTAGGGGCTGCTTTAATTTTACCTAGAGTTTTATATAAGAATAGTGTATTTTTTCTTTCTAGTCGTTAATGTATCCTACCTAGTAAAAGGTTTGGCGGAACTCATGTAACTCTTAAAATTTGCTGACTGAAATGACAACATATTACACGCAATTAGACATTAACATATCCCAAAGGATTCTCTATACTATAGACAATATCTAAGCGTTTATAAGGAACCACCTAGACCACACCATCTAGATGCACCTGGATAGTAATTAAAGTTATAGGAGACAAGAAAACGGAATCGTTGTTCGTAAGCTGTGAGATATGAAGATAATCCTCTTGTGTGTGTGAAAACAGTCCCAAAGGCTGGCTACATCAATCGCAGCTAAACCTTAAAGATCAAACAGTCTATATAACTCCTAATACAGTAACAAAATAGGTATCTATTGATGAGCTAGAGCTTCATCATCTGCCTAGCCTTTGTGGAATGCTGGGATCGGCTTCCAGTCTTACGTGATGAAGCAGAATACGTACTTAGGTATGTTTTACACGGGGCGAATGTCTATCTTACCTCCACAACTTAGTGTCTGGGTAACACGATATTATACCCTTCTTAAAACTGGTTGTCAGACTATTGGGCTTGACTGCCCGGAAAGATAAACAGGAGGCATAGGCCTACAAGACAGTTAATAGGGAACAAATTTTATTACCTAGTTCTTGGTGAAGAACATATCAACAATAAGATAGAAGATTGAAAATTCAAGGCGTATTTAAGAATTTCGTGTACTTGGTGTGTTGGGAATCGCACCCGACAAACACGCACAGCCGACGTGACCAAAATACAGTCCAGTTTAATTTCTTAGCCATCACCACAAACTATCGTCGGATACATCCGGCTCGAAGGACCAATGTTTACGACTATAGTTAGTGGTGATGGCGAAGAAATCAAAGTGGACTGTATTTTTGTAAGTATATGCTTATTATATTGCGGTTTAAATGACAAAGGTATACTGGTTCGGACAAACATGAATTTAAAGCTATGGTTTGAGTGTCGTCCGTCGCGGTGGGTTCCGAGGAAGCGAGTGTCCGCCATCCGCGCCGCCTCGCCGCACCGCACCTCCACTCACTCGCCGACCATGATGACGCGTAGGACGGTCACGTCGGCTGTGCGTGGCGTATGCGTGTTTATTAGGTGCGATTCCCAACATGGTGAATGTATTGTGTGTGGGGTAATGAAATGAGTCTTGATGGATTTTGATTATCAATAACAAAGGCATTATAAACAATAGTTACCTTGATCTTCCGCTTCATCCTCCTGAGAACAAGAGAAAGAAAATTTTTAATTTACTTGCCATCAAGACGTAAGTACACAAACATCTAAAACCTACCAAAGTCAGCGCAAAAATATCGGGGCTATTCGATCCCGACAATATTGAGGCTGACTGTACTAAGAATTGCTATACTCCTAGAAGGTATCAAGCAACGCTAATTAGAAGTAGTCCAGTTCCAAATATTACAGTTCTTTGTCTACCTATCGCGACTTCCTTCGAGCGACTCCATAAAGCACCTTGGATAGGTGGATAAAACTCACCATTACGTCACTGGTCTGTTCGTTTTTGTTAGGGCAAACTTTCTTATGATGGTTATATCTGTCCTTGAGCTTCGGACACACTTGAAATACCTGCAAGAATATATTTACGATGGTATAAAAGTATCCTATAAAAAGTCTTTTCATTGATTAATTTCTTTGTCTATTGAGCAATATTATTATAATTATTCCTAGCCTGAACTGTCCCACTGAAGGGTATTAATAGGCCTCGCGATTCTGCATCACCTCTCTCCAATTCTAAAGAAAGATAAATTCAGGTTATCCCACCATCTCCTTCATGGTCTGCCACAGCTTCGGCATGCGGCAGACAGGTTCTATCCAGTCCCATTTCTACACAGTCGACTATTTGCATTTTAAGCGCAGTGTGGTATTTCGAACACGACCCATGACTACTGCGCTCCATAACACATTGTCTAACTTTCAGTTTGGACTCTTGGGTGTTAGTCCAAGATCAAATCTGTGGACCGTAGGTTAAGATGGGGAGAATACTTACTTAGAATCGGGATCAACGTTTCAGTCAAAAACGTCCACTGCTGGACATCGGCCTTCCCTAAAGATTTCTATGACGATCACTTCTCATTATATGAGCCTCAGATTCAATTTTGATGATAAAGTTATCATCTGCCTGCCTTTTTACCAGATTACCAGTGTTTTACATGGAACTTATCTGGTCTCCACAACACAGTAACTGGGTAGGTATTATAATGATAAAAGCTAAAGGCAATGCAAGGCTAAAAGGTTGACTGGTAGAGAACGCCTAAGGCACGAAGTCCGCCTCTGTGCTTGAAGTATTAAATAAATAAATAAAATAACTATGACAGTTTAATAAATATTATTAAAATTATTACACTTACAACTGGCCTTTCATTACAAATCTGTCTGACAGTACTTCGAATATATTTGGACATTTCGTTCAAGCTCAAATCCTGGACAGCGCGTTCGAAGCGGACGGGTCTGTCCATGCGATTAGGACTCTTAGACCCATGGGGACTCCCGAACCCACCGGGACTCCTGAACCGAACAGGACTACATGACCCTCCTGGACTCCTACAGTCCTCAGGACTTCTGGACCTAGTCGGGCTTGGAGACCCTACTGAGTGGTTGGACTGTCCATGAGGAGATTGAGTGGCCTTAAAATAGTCGTAGCTGCTGCTCACCGCTGTTTCTTCGTACCGGTTTTCCCTGGAAGGCAAATGATGAGCAAAAATGAAAAAAAAAAACTTGATAATTTGTGAAAACAATATAAAAAAATGACGTGTGGCACTCGGAGACTGCCGCGGTAAAGCTATTGCATAGCATTTTTTATCAACTCCTCTCCTCTCCCCCTCCCCATTACTCTCCTCCCCCTCTCCCCATTCCTCTCCTCCCCCTCTCCCCTTCCCCATTCCTCTCCTCCCCCTCTCCCCCTCCCTCCCATTTCCCCACACCTCCCACGCCCCTCCCATCACCCCTCCCTCCCCTTACCTCACCCCTCCCTAACCCCTCCCGACCCCTGCCTCTACCCGTCCCCCTATCCCCTCCCCTCTCCCCTCCTCTTTCCCTCCCCCCTCCTCCTCCCCCCCCTCCCCTTTCCCCTTCCCCACTATCACCACTTTGCCTGCAATATAAATATATCTATATATGTATATAAAAGAAAGTCGTGTTAGTTACTTCGCTTATAACTCAAGAACGGCTGAATCGATTTAGCTGAAAATTGGCAGGGAGGTAGTTTAGAGCCAGGAAAAGGACATAAGTAGGATACTTTTTATCCCGTTCGACATCATAAAAATAAATATCAAGAATATCGGTTGTCTCAAACATTTTTCAAACGCAGCGCCATCTTGGATGACATGACAGGAGTCAAACTTCCCAGTTCATTATCAGGTGACAATTTGAAATTGACAAGTCTTAAGCTAAACCCAAGAAGGTAAGGTTGTCAATTTATAATACGCACCTACGTTCTGAAATTTATTTTGTTACTAAACTTAGAGGTTTTATGTAGCATAAAAAAGTCTTATATTTCAGAAATCAATTTACGTAACTAGCAATGATGACAGAGACGAACTTTAATAATTCTTTGCAAATAGAACTTATTTTACTGTTAGGACTTTAATTAAAGTAGACCGGGAAAACTATAGGCAGAAATTATTGTATGTAACATAGAGGCAATAGTTCAGATTAAAATTATGAATTTAGTATTTTTTAGTAAGGTAGTTAGGTTAGATAGTTGGGTAAGCTATAGGATAGGTATGGTCAGTTAGGTTAGGGTATGTTGTAATTTAAAAGTAGTAGTAGTTATTATTGGTTTGGATTTATTTGTTGTCGTCTTATTCAACGTATGTATATCTAATACAAAAAATGATAAGAGTAATAAATTGACTCTAAGGCGCAACGAAGTTTGCCGGGGCAGCTAGTAATATATATATGCAATAGCTGCGGCCTTCAAGCCACACCTCCTTGCCCGTCGGAGTGGGGAGCGTGAGGTTTTTTCGTTAAGGAATTTCTGGATTCGGTCCCCGCGCTCAAGGCCCGCGATAGAAGCTATGCAATAGCTTAAAAAAGGTGTCTGAATTGAGTTAAGTGCGGCAACAAACTCTTCAACAAATATATTAAGATATTGGCTACTAACTTGAGGTTCCTGCTTTCACTCATAGGCGAATACAGTTTGAAGTGCTTCGTCCTCCCTCTAGGTCCATCCAGCATGGTGCCAGGATGTCCATTGTCACTCTGTCTTCGGGTATATGTCTGCTGGTGTTTAGAAATCTTTCCCGTGTCATAGGTTTCTGAAGAGTTCTTCTGCTGTCGAAGTGAACGCAAGCTTTTTGATGATCTTGACAATTCTTGAACTGCAAAATCATAATTTTGTTTTATGATTATACTCATTAGGTAAACTTTAATTCACACAAAGTCCATAGTGTTAGTAACAATTAAGTAGGTACAAAAACACAGAGAACACAAATTAACAAACGGCAATCAAAATTCCGCTTGGAGTTGCAACCATCTCCCTTTATGCGGCAGCGATAAGGCTAGGCACCTACTAGGTGAAGGAGAGAACGGACAAAGCTTTGAAATTTTTCGGCGACTGTTCCTGAAGAGATTTCTTATCTTATAAAAGGAACAGAGTGTAGGTAAAGTTCCTCATCCCACATAAAAAAGCTCGGATCCTACAACCAGACAAGTATTGTGTCTGGTGGGCTACTACTGCCCGACGGTTCCGTTGTTGTCGGGATCTCGTAAACTTTCAATCGGATGTCAGTCACTAGTTCGTACCCAAAGACATTCAATACCTATAGACCGGACATCACGAACAAAATTTTCGTCCGAAAAAGTGTGTCCTGCTGGATACAAGTCTATGAGTGTTTTGTAGTACGCTCCGCTGCCGCTCCAATATTCATATATTATTCTAGATGGCGTTACTGAGACATGGGATCAAAGTTTTTCTATGACATTTCCTTGACATGCCCGCTCTATAGTATTTTAAATCTATTTGTTCGTACCTATGTGGCTAGATATCGCTACAATTTTAAACTAAAGTTCTCTTTGGTTTAGATGGATATCGCGATTTTTCACTGTTTCTAAATATACTGAACAAATGGTATCATGACGTGCGTCGATCTACCCTTCCTCCCTTTTAAAATGATGGTCAAAGGTCCCTGAACCTTAGGTAGGTACCTGTTTATCTCAAAGTTCTATTTATTCGAGAGCAAGAAAAGCAACTCGTTCCTCTTTCTTTACTGGAAGTTTGGTTACACTCACAATTCTTAGCCTGTGTGTACCGGATCAGCTTCTCAATGAGGTCTGTAGACGCGGTGCGGAAGGGAGCCATGCTTGGGTACTTTCGCAATGAATGGGCAAACGCCTCAGTCTCCTTGTGATTCGATTTGCTATACCGATGAGATGAAGCTGCAATGTAGGGATTCGTAAATGAAACGAATAGAAGACAAATACGTTCATACTTACTATACTACTTTTTTATACATATACAGGGTGTTAGTGTGAACACCGTTATCCTTGAAACTTGTGGTTTGGTTTCACTTATAGAACGTAAATTTACTTTAATTTTATTTTTTAAATTTTTAAGTATAGTCTCAATTTTCCCTTTAAATTGTTTCACCCTGTACAACTGCACGTAGACGGAGTAGCGCGGGTAACTGCGCTTGATCAGACACCGTAAGCTGAGCGTCTGCACACACACCTCAGTCTGACTATAGCCTCGCTATCGAGCGCACGTCGGTTTAGACACGTTTTTCGCAAAAGTGGGTAGTTAGATAAAAGTAATTATGTCGTACACAAACGTACAGTGGACGAAATTGGTACGGCTTTACGCCGCGGCTGGTGATAACCTGGGCGATGGATTGGACGTGGAGGGCCAATGGCGTGGCCCGCGCGCTCACCAGACCTTACACCTCTGGACTTTTATCTTTGGGGGGATACGAAGCGCCGGGTGTATGCCACTGAGTTTCATAATACGTCGGAACTCAAAATGCGGATTCGTAGTGCGTTCAGAGACATACAAAGTGACACTGTTGTGCTTCCTAGAGTGCGAAACAATGTGCGAAAACGTGTGGAGTGGATCCCATTTGGAACATCTTTTAAGACTAATGTAAGTACTTAATTCAATCAGTGTAGATATTCAATCAGTGTAAATTTAACCAGTATAATGAAACTGTAGATAAAAACCCTACCCAGTTTTCCTTCATTTTCGTTGTTGTTAAATCTAACTTACATTTGGACCCGTCACGCAACAGAAGGTAGTGGGTATTTTTGCCTGTCCTAAGCCAGGAAAAGTATGAAGGAAAGTTACATCACAGGTTATGTGTATTGTGTTTTAATTGGAATATTGTGTAGGTAGTTAAAACGGGCGGCCAGTGCAGCAGGTCAGCGCTCTTTACGCGTAGTATCCATGAATTTATGGACGGTGTCGGACAGAAACTTTCTTACATTTTTGAATGAAAATAACGTTTATTCATTTTTAAATTTAGATAAACATTGTTATAATTAAGTCAACTACCTATGGTTTTAGTGATAACGGTGTCTACACTAACACCCTGTATAATGGGTCTACTCTTGACCTCAATGTTGTCCTACGGTCAGAGATGAGGTCGACGATGAAACGAGCTTACCCAAAAAAAGCCTATTAACTCGCGACTTAAACAGACTGGGGTCACATGAACTCGGGAACACTGATGCAGGCAGAGAATTCCATTCCTTGGCTGTGCGCATAATAAAGGAACAGGCAAAGCGCTTTGTGCGAATGTGTGGAACATCTAAAAGAAATGGGTGATAGCCTGCAGTACGTCTGGATTCCCGATGGAAGAAAGGAGATAGTGGAATGAGCTCGTGGAGCTCTCTAGAGCAGCTCTTACTTACCAGTTTAGAGATATGTGGATCAGGGTGTAAAGTTCCTCATCCACCATTGACAGGGAGGATCCTCCTCGCAGACGGGTGTTGTGTCTGGTGGGCTACTAGTGCCCGACGGTTGTTGTCGGGAACTTGTACTCGTACATCATACCATATCACACACACTCACACGAACACATTATCCATTGCATCGTTTTGTTGGTCTTCATCTACCATTAACATTGAATCTAGTCTAACCTTTTTCCCCCCACGTCTGGCTTCCTCCATAGTGCTTGATTCTCGAAGTCGAGACCCTGACTTGCACATTGTCCCTATGTCCTTTAACATGTCCACTCCCGCTACGACTCCAATGTCCACTGCCGTGTCCACCGATTTCAAAGTTCCCTTGATCTGTAGAGTTAGATATAGGTTCAGCTCTATAAAGCTCTTTTCAGATTACGCTTTCGCATTCATACAAAGGAAATGTATTTAGCGCCACAAGATTAAGCCCTTATTATTGTTCTGTACAGAATGCATCTACAATTAATTATTTTCACATTCAAAATGCTGCAAATTTTTATCCACACTTCCTTCGAGCTGCCTATGTTTTTGATCCATTCTCAGACCTACTGAATACACACAAAATTTCATACGAATCGGTCAAGCCGTTTCGGAGGAGTTAGTTAACAAACAATGTCAGATGAGAATTTTATATCTTAAAGAAATATACAATGTAGGATATACTTTTAATAAGATAGATCCAACAACAAATAGATCCAAAACAGTAATAACTACGAGTCTCGTAACTATGTGCTCTTTTACCTTTAGTGTTAGATAGAATTAGAATGACAAAATATAAATATACATATCGTCGCTGAGCCTGCAAAAACCGCTATGGATAAAAACCGAACTTTTCAGGAGAAGCAAAAAACTGTTTTTTATTCAAACTGTTACCTACTATTATTTTAAAACTTAATATCTTCGATCAATAATAGTACTAGATACCAGATCAGGAACAAAAATACCTCGCAAAAGTGTCCACGTTTAGACACGCATAAACAATTGCATTTCTTACTACGAATATAGAAAAATGTTTTATAATATTATCAAGTTCAGTTCATTATAAACCTTGACACTCAAGCATAAAGTTTAATTACAATTGCAAAATATTTATGCCTAAGTCCTTCTGTCGTCGGAGAAAAGTAAAAGGAATAAATTTGAAATGTGACTTAAAAATAAAAGCCATTTTTATAATAAGTACAAAAATATTTTTTCTAAAATGAAACTTAAGGCCTAGAAAATAAGGTTAAAAACGTTTTGTTCACAATTTCGTCTTTACTCTATTTTGGAACTAGACGTAGTTCTTGGTATGACATTTCAATGCTCAGAACACAGTAAGAATTGAGACGTAGAGTTGCAGAATAATCATTGTTTTATAATGGTAGCAAATAATTACATTTGACCCATTTTAAAAAAGTAGTAAGCCTAAATTAGTACAATAGTTATTTTATTAAGACATTGCTATTAATTGTCTGCGGGTTGGCTCATTATAATCAAATCAACCCACAAAAAAAATTAATGCGTCTACTTTTGCATGCGATTTAGAAGTTTTCACATTAATATTATAAAGGCAAAAGTTTCTGAGTGTGAGCGTGAGAGTGTGTGTTTGTATGTTTGTTACTTCTTCACGCTCAAACGGCTGAACAGATTTGGATGAAATTTAGTATGTAAGTAGCTTATATCCTGGATTAACACATAGGCTAAGACTACTTTTAACTACTCCTGGTTTACGCGGGTTAAACCACGGGGAGCAGATTGAATGACATCAAATTATTTTAACCGACTTCTAAAAAAGGAGGAGGTTATCAATTCGGTTGTATTTTGTTTTTAGGTTTTGTGACCTCAGTACTCCGTCATTTAAAGACGATTTTCAAAATTCCTTTTTTATTTGATAGGGTATATAAACAGATTGGTCCCAATTGTATAAAAACTCATATCTAATGAGGGGTCTTGAGGAATTGATCGAACTCTTCAAAAAATATAGGTACACACGTACCGATTTTTACATTTTTAGTAACAAATCAAGCATTTTCATTTAGAAAGGAACATTTTGTGAAAAAAACTGATGAAAAAGACAGGCGACGGAACTCTTCAAAACATAACAGCAAATTGTTCGCGATTGCTACAGTAAGATGTCTATGCAGAGTTCTTATATTTGCATAACATAACATTACGCCTGGCTATTTTATTAATGATACTAAGCGTAAAGTCAAACTCCATCATTAATGGACAGTTTCACGATGTGATCTTTTATACGCGGAATTTAGTGCTCTGCGATGGGACCTTACGGGAGTAAGTCAAGGATCAGTGTTAGGGCCGTTTCTATTTCTGATCGCGATCAATGACCTCATTTCCAAGGTTAAGTTTGCCAAATGCCTGCTATATGCTGACGGCCTTAAGCTGGTCGCACAAATCCGAACGGAGGAGGCAAACTCCTACAAAGAGACATCGACGCCATCCATGTGTGGAGCATTGCGAACAAACTACTGTTCAATACAAGCAAGTGCTTTGTTATGACCTATGGTAGAGGGTTGCGGCCAATTCCTTATAACTACAATTTGGGTGGCCACGCTATTACCCGTGTTGTCACCATAAAGGATTTGGGAGTGACTTTTGACCGGTGTTTGACTTTTCGAGACCACGACTCTACACTTGCGAAGGAATCTTTTAGGCGCTTAGGATTTGTCTTACGTAATGCTCGAGACTTTCGCAATCCTAATGTTGTTAGGCTGTTGTACGCGGCTTTGGTACGAAGCAAGCTGGAGTCAAGTGCTTGTGTTTGGCACCCCTATAACGCGACCCAAACACTGATGCTGGAAAAGGTACAAAAAACATTCCTTAGATGCCTCTTCCAAAAGATATACTACTTCTTTCCCTACATGTATCCTACCTAAACTATCTTTTAGGGACGTTAGGCTTTAACTCGCTGGAGGTGAGAAGAGGTTTTGATCAACTCACTATAGCCTGCAAAACCCTACGGGGACGTATCGACTGTCCTGAACTCCATGGTCTTTTCTGTCGACTATTTGTGCCCGACAAATACATAGGCCACCGTCAGAGCCGTCGGCACAACCTGTTTGCGCAACTGCCAGCCAAAACCGTAGCCAGAGCGGAATCCCCAATTAGTCGTATTCTAAAGGTGCTGAATGCCCTTCTTGCTGCCAACCCTGATTGTGATGTGTTTGCGGATGAATGGATTAAACTAATGCGTGTATGCCTGGTGTTCTGTGAGAGTAAGTATGCCAGGGTGTCTTCTGTTCCATGTTAGTTTTATTTATTTTTGAATTTCTTTTTTTATCTTTTTTTTTTCGTAATTGTAATTGTCTCTATGTTACTTAGTGTAATTGGTGTTGTACCGTATTAAGTAACTATAAATAAATAAATAAATAAATAAATAAATAAAAGGGGCCCGGCAGAGATGTACAGATTAATGTTTAGATAGAACTTCTTTAGCAATATTGTTAAGCGATTTCAATGGTTCTTTGAAGTTTTGGAAGACTTTCTTGACACACCAAGAAACTAAAAATGGCGAAACAAAAACTTTTTTACAAATAATAAACCTTCTTAAAAAAACACCGCCAGATGAAAAATAACTCCAGTTTCGAAAGTCGGTGGCCAATAATGAACGAAACAAAACTAAAGTAGCATTAACCGAATTTAACCATCAATTTTTTAAGTATTAGTTACAAATTATTAAAATGATTACAATACAAATCTACTCCATGCATCTGCTGTTCAGTTAAACAAAAGTTTGTGCAAATGTTGGCGAGCATTGGTCAAACATTTGTAGCGGTGGTTTAAAATCGGTTATTTTGTTAAAAAAATGATATTATTTGTTAAATTATAGCTTAAAATATAACTTATTCTTCATGTCCTTACTGAAAGTAAAATACTCCGGCCGAATAATTACGTTTTCGGGGATTATTTTTGCAACTGTTGAATACACACTGCGGCATTGTGGGACGTGTTTACGTTGGCCGTGTTTCAAGCAAACAAAACAAAATACCAACCCCGGTTTCTATTGAGCTTATATTTACCGAGACGGATTTTTGACGCCGACCCGACATCTAGTGCTATTATTGATCGAAGCTTAATATGTAGAAAATTAGAATTTATGTCGGGACATTCAGAAATATATATTTTACGCCGTTTACTCTGACATTTCAGGGGCTAGAATTTTTTTAAGTGAATTTGGGCACATATCGGTTTTTTTTCAGGTCGTAAATACCGCTACCTGACTTTTCACCACATGACGGGTTTTTGTTTTTACTAAGTAATTTGCATTTTTGCGCTTTCCAGAACACTTAGCGGATTTACCAAACTATATTAAAATAATGAAATCGGTTTAAGTTCACTTATGAAGTATTTATTATACTTAATTAGGAAAGTATTAACAAAATTAAATCAAAAAACAGTAAAATAAAAATATGATGGTATTTTCCCAGCCTTATTACAGTGGGGAATAGACTCACTGACCCCTTGGCTGCTGAAAATCTACCGATCCTGCCTAGCCCACAGATATGTACCACTAGCATGGCGTGAAGTGAAAGTTATTTTCATTCCCAAGCCAGGCAAATCAGATTACACACAACCAAAGGCTTATAGACCAATTAGCCTGACATCTTTCTTACTAAAGACCCTCGAGAGGCTGTGCGATAGGCATATCCGTGATGGACCCCTTCGCAAGAAACCCATTCACAAACAGCAACACGCATACTCAACTGGCAAATCCACAGAATCCTCACTGCACAGCGTAGTCTCTAAAATTGTATGCGCGATAGACCACAAACACTCATGCGTCAGGCCTTGAAAATAATAGAGGACTGGTGCGAAGAATACCACCTAGCAGTAAACCCTGCTAAAACCGAACTAGTCCTACTTACAAAGAAAAGGAAACTGACAACACTACAACTTCCCCGCTTCTTTGGAACAACACTAAGCCTATCAAGTGACGTCAAGTACCTGGGAATCTACTTGGACAAACAGCTAAACTGGGCAAAGCACTCAGAATACTCCACAACAAAAGCCAGCATATCCCTGTGGCAGTGTAAAAGACTGCTGGGTAGGAATTGGGGCATCAACCCAAAAATCACCCACTGGCTATACACCACGGTCATTAGACCAACAATCACGTACGGCTCCATAGTTTGGTGGCCCAGGACCAACTTAAGCACGGCTCAAAAAGAACTCGACAAACTGCAACGCTTTGCTTGCGTTGCGATCACTAGCAGTATGAAAACAGCACCCACTGCTGCCCTGTAAGCAATGTTGGGGCTACCACCTCTACCTACACCTTATCGTACGAGAGGAGGCGGCAATGGCAGTCTTCAGGCTAGGTAAATGTGGTACCTTAGGAAACGACTCCAGAATCAAACACATATGTATAAAAGACGATGCCATTAAGTGGCAACCCATGAGCAGTGTGTCTTGGGTATTTTGTCGTTTGGTGATACCACCAAACGACAAAATACCCAAGACACACTGCTTCCAAAAACACTACCTCGTACAACTAACCGAAGAACGCAGTGACCACTCAGGTCCAAGAGAACTAAGAATCTACACAGACGGGTCAAAAAGTGATAAGGGAACAGGAGTAGGAGTGTGCTCCAATGACCTGAACATCAAAATATCCAGACCGCTAGGCACACTCAACACTGTCTATCAGGCGGAATGTCTGGGCATCATCCATGCGGCCCATGCCATAGAATCCAGGAAAGTCATGGACACCCACATTCGCATACTCTCTGACAGTGCGTCAGTACTTCAATCCCTTGAGAAAAACTACATCACCTCGGGACTGATACTAGAATGCCCTAACGCACTAGAGCGTATCACAACACTATACCACAACACGGTAACACTACAGTGGATAAAAGGACACAGTGGATCACTAGGTAACGATGCAGCGGACGAATTGGCCAGGAGGAAATCTGACACCGTGGCCGTCGGGCCCGAACCCGTGGTGCCCATCCCCTTCAATCAACTACGCGGATAGCTGCAAGAATTTACCCACACACAAGCAGAAAGATGGTGATCCTCGTCCCCGGGCTGCAGACAGTCAAAGGAGGCCATGCCTGCCCTGGACAGGAAACTCACCAAGGCCTTCTGCGCTTGGACAGAGTTAGCTTGCGCCTGGTGACCGGGACCATCACAGGACACTGCCTACTAAACAAACACTTACATAGACATACTATAGGCGTAACGGATAGTCCTCTGAGCAGAGCATGTATGGAGGAGGAAGAAACGGTGGCGCACGTGCTCCTTGAGTGCACGGGTGTCGCCGAGATACGGAAGAGGACTCTCGGTTCACCGGAACTCTTCGTAGACGCACTGAAATGCTTAGGAGTCTTAATCTGCTTCTGGAAGGAGGTGGGCTGGTAGGAGTAATCCCCCAACAAAACGGCCGCCATGGCTCACGCACAATGGTCGAAACTTGGATTAAGTGCGGAAACCAAATCCCGATAGATAGATAGATGAGATACAAATAATTACCTACTGATACCGTGTCCAGGTGACCAAGTGACGCTCAATTAATTAAAAAACTTAATACGTACTAGAAAGTAAGAAGGCCCGTCAACAAACAAAACATTACAACACTTTATAACTATTAATGATCTTGAAGATATTATTTTATAGTTAAAATAGCTATTTTTAACCGACTTTCAAAAAAGGAGGAGGTTCTATGTTCGTGTGTATGTATTTTTTTTTTTTTTTTTTTTTTTTTATGTATGTTACCTGATTTCTCCCCCATTTGTGGACCGATTCTCGAAATTCTTTTTTTATTCAAAAGAGTATACTCCCGAGGTGGTCCCATTTTAATTTGGTGAAGATCTGGTGCTGATCTTCGGAGATATGCAACGGAACTCTTCAAAAATAGACGGCAAATCTGTCGTGATTGCTGGAATCGCTTGGATGTTTATTGTTTATACAACATCATGACGTATCATCACGCCTGGTATGCTCTGAGGGGTACGCAGATGTGTACAATATACCTAGATTTCGACAGTTAGGTATGTTAATTTTTATTTATTAGGGATAAGTGGATAACCCTATTATCATGACATGTACTGTTACAATTAACAATATATATAGCAAATATTTGTATGGGAACCACTAAAAATGGAAAAATAAAAAACTTTTTTGCAAAAAAATTAAACCGACTTCAAAAAAAACACTAAACGGTGTGAAATAACTCTAAATTCGGAAGTCGGTGGCCCATCATGAATAAGACAAAACCACCAAAGCCACAGACTTCCTAATTTAGAGTTATTTCACACCGTTTAGTGTTTTTTTTGAAGTCGGTTTAATTTTTTTGAACAAGCGCTTCACAAATTATAGGTTAGAAATTGCGAACCTATGTGATCAACCTATTAGTAAGTAATAAAAGAGGCTACTTACATTAATTACACCAAACCAGGTATCTATAATGAGTTTTATTACACTATCCAACACTTAAAACTTTAATTAAAATAAAATACGCTCGTAATCATTGCACCACAAGCCACGTGTCACGCACGTCTCCTGGGGGTCGAGTCTGCTATTGCAATCGTGTCTCAATGACCGGTCAATGATCGATTTTTGGCGTTTATTGTCAAACTTATGACACATTTCCCATACAAAAACTGTCAAAGTTGTCAAATATTCGATCAATGACCGGTCATTGAGATACGATTGCAATAGCAGACTCGGGCCCCTGTTTGTTTGATAAACCCGCTATGTGTCATTTCAAGGCGCAGTTCCAAGGGACTCGCTTTGAAACGAAAATACGCTATGTGTCTCCTGCACACATAGAGGGTTTTTTAAGTTCGTTTTTGACCAAAATTACATAGCTGATTTTGTTATCTTCTTAGCCAAATGAGTTATGAGAAAACGGATTTTACAGGCGCACGTGGCTTGAGAAATACTATAAATTAGCATCAAAAACCAATTTACAAAAAAAAATACATAGCGGATTTTGCAGGCGCAGCGACGATATGTATAACCTAACCTAACTTACCATACCTATCCTATAGCGAACCTAACTAGCTAACATATGTACCTTACTGAAATGCATTGATTTTGAAAAATAAAAAATACACAATTTTAAACTGAACTACTGCGCTGCGTGTCCCTTTATTACATACAATACTAGAATAGGTAATATTTAAAGTGGTAGTAGTAGTAGGAGGTATTATTTTACCTCGATTGGTTTAATTTTTCCTCCCTAAATAAAGTATCTACGCGCACAGACACACGTATACAATTGATTGCATTATGTTTTTCTGTAGGCGCGCACGGAGGCACTGTCGCAGCGTCATTTTAATCGATATTATATATTATGTTTCGAATCGATACGTAAAAAAAATAAGTAAATCGATTTATTTGTTTTATAATATGGAAGACTTACTTCGACAAGGAGCCTGCCTTTGTGGTGGAAACTCTGACACAGCTACCGGTGGTGATGATGGAGTCATCATGCAGTGCGCCAACTGTAAACATTATGAACAAGTTAGTCTGACTTAGAACATAATATTTTTACTGCTCAACTTGTGTCATATTTACCTATATATCAGTGGAGGCGTGTAATTGGCAATGGTTACGTATCATTCTTATTACCTAACGTACAACTTTCCTAAACTGTAATTTAAGTAAACAAATCCTCCTCATTATAATATAAATGAAATGAATTTAGTTAAACTATTTTCTGTATTGTAGATTTTTCAAAAACACTACGACGTATGGGACCCTTAATTTTTGAGATATTATCTGATTTAAACTGGTTCATTATATATTTTGCTATAAATGGCTATAGTATATATAGTATAGTGTTAATACTGAAAACATATAGCTCGAAATGTATCCGTGTCCATAATAGCAGAAACTACTTTGCTTTTCCATAGTATCTCTGAGAAATACAACGAAATACAAACTTATGTTTACAGTTAACGACAAAAATTGTTTATGCGTAAAAATTCACTTCAACGACGCATCACTTAACTATGGATTTTCAGACACATACCATACTTTGTTAGTTTATCATTCTTTCAATACGTACCCTGTAACTACTGGTGTATCGATCATCACAGATCTGAGAACCAGCGTTGATTCTAGAGTAATCTGTACCAGTGCAGGTCTCCACTGACAATCTCTGCGTTCCTGACGTTGCAGGCATTGCACAAGTTGCAGGCCTCGTGTTTGGTATCTGAACGGTTCCAGGCATATCAGTCCTCTCGTTTATTGTGTTTATTTCTGGAAAAAAGGCGGTAAATGTATAATTGATTGACGAGTTATACAGTGTGAATGTATTATAGAAGATGCAATTATAAGAAATCTTTTTATTTTTTTATGTTTCGCGTTAAAACTCTTTACACTAAACCTCTGAGCAATGTATTATAGAAAATTACAACTGTGCTTTGCATTTTAGTGTCAATGTCAACTCACGTAGTTTTTGCTGCCACATTTTGTTTATTTCCAAAAGGTCGATCAATATGTTGACTCTGGCTAACTTCAGGGTGTAGGTTTTTCGTGACGGTGTGCGCGCGCATCGTAAAAATTTACTCTCATAATTTGTCCCTAACGCGCCAAAAGAAGTATAACATCAAAAATTAAAAAGAGTATGCTTAGATGGTTTAGCCACGTTGAGAGGATCGATGAAAGGCGACTAACCAAAGAGATTTAAAATACTATAGAGCGGGCATGTCAAGGAAATGCCATAGAAAAACTTTGATCCAATGTCTCAGTAACGCCATCTAGAATAATATATGAATATTGGAGCGGCAGCGGAGCGTACTACAAAAAACTCATAGACTTGTATCCAGCAGGACACACTTTTTCGGACGAAAATTTTGTTCGTGATGTCCGGTCTATAAGTATTGAATGTCTTTGCGACTAACGAAAGGTGTTTTAAGTTAGATGTAGGTAAGTGTTAGCAATTATGGTAAACAATGCTGTCATACAAGATACAAAAAGCCTGGGTGTTCTGCCTACCCTAAAATATTCCACAACTTTCACACTAACGTCATCTAGTGCCAAACTAAGCAGAGCTTGAGTACTAGACAACTGATAAACATACATTTCTAAATATACATATAGGTATAAAAATTAATATCTATTTTCCTTGGTCATGTCATCACGCACAAACGGCTGGACCAATTTTGCTAATTCTTTTCTTATTGTATTGTTTATTGTCAGAAGAAGGATCTTATGAAAGAAAAAAATAAAAAAGTTGAGCGGAACCTTTAAATTTAAGAAAACTTAACGACAAATAAACATTTCAAAATGCAGCGCCATCTTTGATGACATGACAGGCGACATATATGTCTTCCCGGACCATTTTTACACGACATCAATTGATTCTAAGGCGGAACGAAGTCCGGGGCAGCTAACACATCTCCTTTAACGTCCCTCTTCCTATCAGACGCGTTCTTCGCCCACGCCAACAACGTCCTCTTTTTTCCATTCCTCCAACCTGCTCCATAACCCTTAAGACCAGCCTACTGTTTCTAGCCCTTACCCATATCAATAACATGTTGACGTATGACGTAGGCGCAGATATCTTAGCAAGTACAGAACTGAGACTCCGGAAAACTGCTTTTCGGTACCTGCACGCGTAGCATGATCACCGAAGAAACGGTCTTTGTCGTGTCTCGGAAGAAAAGAAATTAAGTGTTCATGCTACGCAGGCTGGTGTATTGAAAGAAATTTGACAGATTGGGGTTCCTGTCTATATAATCTGTCACTTTGCCGATTCGTCTGTAGACAAAGGCCGTTTCTTCGGTGTTCAATGTGTTCATGCTACGCATGCTGGAGTCCATTGCCACTAAAAGCACTATCTCCCAAGATTATTTAAAATAATAAATGCTGCATTGTTTTATTTTAGTTTATCTGTGTTCCTGTTTGTGTGTTTTAATTGTATGTCCATTTTTTTTTTTTTTTTTTGTTATTAATTTGATATTATATTTCTTCAACCAATAGCTTCTATGTTTAGTTACTAACTGTTAGTATAAGTTGGTTGTAAATAAATAAATAAAAAAAATAAAAAGAACAAATGATCGTGCTCATCACACAAACATTTAGCCCGGTTTCCACCGCGAGCGGAACGGACCCATTAATTACTTCGTTAAACTTGCAAGCGCAAACTGCATACTTCTATTTTTTTATTTCAGCCAAATTTACATCATCAACTACTTATAGATTTCCAAGCCGCATCTTTTAGATCTATGTTTCGGTATTCTTTAATTGACACATTCTATGCAGTATGCGCTTGCGAGTTTAACGAAGTCATTAATGGGTCCGTTCCGCTCGCGGTGGAAACCGGGCTTTTGCCTTGGGTCACACGACCTCCGGCATAGCAGTCAGGGCCACTAATTATTAGACCACCAGGCCAGTCTAAAGGCATGAGTTTATGAATGATGATGATGATTACTTACGTATCCTGTGCCTAGAAGATCTCCTTCTATCTGAGTTATGTCTAGACCTGTTACAGACTGTAAGAATCACTCCAGTAGAGTCCAGACCCTGAACTATCGAGACCGTACCTTCGCCGTCTCCTTCCATGCTTTATGTAAATGTCCTTAGTTAATCGGTAGAGGTATATGCTGCAATAGAATAGAAGAATAAATTAATCTAATATTTCGAAAATATAAAAATACCGTGTCACACAGTGTTTGTAACAAAACTGGGAACTCCTCAAAAAATATAGGTACACAAGCACCGATTTTAACTTTTTAGTAACAAATCAATCATTTTCATTTAGAAAGTATCATTTGGTGAAGAAAAACTGATGAAGGAGACAGGAAACGGTACTCTTCAACGCATTGCAGCAAATTATTCGCGATTGCTATAAGTAGTCAGATGTCTATGCTGAGGTTTTGTATTTCCGTAACATAACATTACGGCAGAGATACTGTACAGTGTACAGATTAATGTTTAGATAGAACTTCTTTAGCAATTGTTAACCAATTTCAATGATTCTCTCAAGTTTTGAAAGACTTTCTTTATTTACGAAGGAACTAAAAATTGCAAAATAAAAACTATTTTACAAAAAAAAAACAACCGACTTCTTAAACCAGTGTTGCCTTAATTAAAGGCTGCCACGACATGCGTTAAATACTAAATTAGGAAAACAGTTTTACAAATCAAAACAAAACAAAAACAAAAGACACCTTCTTAGGTACCTACACAAAACAGTTACTTATAAAAAGTTCTTTGTTGCATTAATGCAATATACAATAGAATATTAGTTCACACAATTTGTTCGACGACAGCCAGTTAATAAGAGAAAAAAAACGCAAACATTGTCCAAATCTATAATTATATGAATAGATAGAATTTATTTGTAAGAATGTGGTTTTACATAAATAGAATGGTGTTAATATATTTTTAAAGTTTGTACAAAATTGTGAGCAAGTCACAAAGATTAAGAGACAAGAATTAAAAAAAAAATACATTTTTATGATAATGCCATAAGCAGGACTGACTGTTTACGCAAGGAGAGGGACATATCAATATCGACACTAGGTGAGCATGATGAAGAAAAAAATGATATAAGTACTTACAGTCATTTTGAGCAGTCTAAGAATTGAATAGCAGACGTCAGGCCGGAAACAGCCCTGCCATCCGTCGCTGGAGGGTATTGGCCTGGAACAAGGATTATGCATCAACTGCCTAAACGGTCCTGGTACCTGTGGGGCCCAGAAACCTGACTGATCCGTGGCTAATCCTACTAATATTATAAACGCGAAAGTTTGTGAGTATGGGTAGATGAATGGATGGATGGATATTTGTTAGGTACTCTTTCACGTAAAAACTACTGAATGGATTTTAATATACATCCGCAAAGGCCAATTATTATGTTATTTTTTTATCTTTTAATTGTGACTTTGTGTTGTTTGTGCTGTCTTTTGTGTCATAAGCGGCAATAGCCCAATGGCTAAGGTGTCGGCCGATCGAGAGGTCGTGAGTTCGATCTCCACCCATTGCACTATTGATCCGAACCAACTCCAGAGCTCTATATGCTCTCTGTATGCTCTGGAGTTAAAGTAATGTGCAACCCACGTTGCTAGTTACAAGCTTTTAAAAAAACGTTTTATTTATCTTCTAGGTTGCCTTCTAGCATCCCTAGCCGACTTCAATCTCCACCAAAGACATTCAATACCTATAGACCGGACATCACGAACAAAATTTTCGTCCGAAAAAGTGTGTCCTGCTGGATACAAGTCTATGAGTTTTTTGTAGTACGCTCCGCTGCCGCTTCAATATTCATATATTATTCTAGATGGCGTTACTGAGACATGGGATCAAAGTTTTTCTGGGACATTTCCTTGACATGCCCGCTCTATAGTATTTTAAATCTCTTTGATCTCCACAGATTGACGTCGGCTCACCACACCACACGGCGCGCGGCGGTCGGCGTCCATCCACAAGGATGATCATTCATTACATACATCATACAGACAGACACATTCGTAGCTTGGACAGTACGTTAAGTCGTAGGTTTAGACTGCCAATTTGAGATCTTTGATTGTCGTTACGTGTCGTCAGCAGCCTGAAAGCCTGACAATCAGTTTTTAATCAATTTAAGTAAATAATCTTCGTGGTGGGACAGAGTTGAGACTTACATTATAAAAATTAGAAAAATTTACATAAAGCAACACATAAATACACCGAAACACACACAATTTGTTGAATAAGTACAAAAAAAATAATGCAATTTAGAATTTTTGTAGCACCAACGTCATGCTGACATTGTCTTCTTTTGAAATACATATGTTAGAAGAAGATTAAATATTAATGTAAGTAGGTCGTAAAGTGTAGGTTTGGACTTAGACAAATAAAAGGTCAAGTTAGTTTTCAAATTTATTTAAAAAAACTTTTACCAACAGTAGGAATTTCTCCATTGTCTGTTAGAGCCTTTACGAGAAAAACATTAAAATTCACTTTTACAAACAGCCTGCCATTTCGCCCCTACCTTCTCTGCATGAGAAGAGGGCTTCACCTTCCCAGGGGAAGGTGAACTCCTCTTCTCAGGGCCTCTTCTCAGGGGCAGTAATAGGCTGGTAATATAATATATACTAGTAGCAGACGTCACGCAGTTTCACTTGTAAAGTTCCCGTTCCCGTGGGTAGGTATGTATTTAGAATTGTTAAGTACGTTTATCAGCTGTTTGGTACCCATAACACAAGCACTGCTTAGCTTGGGACTACCTAGTTGGCGTACTAGTCTGAAAGTAGGGGAATATTTATTATTTATAATTATATTTAGTATAATTATAAAATTCCTCCCAAAGATCTTTTGATTACCTATAATTTGACTTTGACATTATAATTTTATTAAACACCTCTTTTAATACAAGTTATACTTTCTTGTCCAAATAAGGATTAAAAATCGTGTTTTAAATTCGTAGTGTGAAGGCTGAACTAATTAAAAGTCGCACTTAAAATCAAAAACATTTAAAACGCCATGTTGTTTTATCTGTTAACGTGAAAGCTGTCAGTGATGTCAAAGTTTTCGGCGGCAAAAGGCCATGTTGTGACGATGTTGCAACAGAAAAAGTTATGCGTGAATGCTTTAAATTGACCGTAATTGGAATTTATTGCAGTAACTCGTAATAGCTTGAGGTTTATAGGTCTAGGTATATTTTGCGGTTAAAGCAAGGTCAATGTTTCGGGTAAATAACAATGGGTGCAGTTATATTGGTGGCGCAATTCGATTGCAGCGTTACATCGGTGGTCGCCTGGATTTGAATCGACAACCTCGTTCATAAGAGACGAAAGCTAAGTTACTAAGCCATCACGACATTTGACGTCAATTCGTTCAAACTAGGCTGTGGCTTAAAAATGACATAAGACAGTCCCCCTTCGCCACTTCCTAGTGTCTTTGTCAAACGGGGTGAATAGAAACTCAGGTGTAAATAGGAACAAACTCTTTAAAGAGGATTTTCACGTAAGTTAGTTAGTAGTTGTTAATAAAATGGTGTGGAAATTATTAATTTTTATTAATGAAAAATATTAGAATCAGGCAGATCTCAAGACTCCGGGCTGCCATTGAGAAATTCCATTTGGAAAAACTCAATAACACTTTGCCCGACCCGGGGATCGAACACGGGACCTCATGCTCAGCAGTAACGATTGCGACCAACGAGGCAGTCCAGGGAAGGTTGACAGAATATGAATATCAAAATATAATTATTTGTCCATCAGTACATACCTACGCGCTTTGACGTGGAGTTGCGGATACCAGCCCGGTATCTTTATCTTTATCTTTTTTTTTATTTATATTTTTATTATCTTCGATTTAATCGAAAGCGCATTAAGGTTGAGAAGAGGGAGCTTGTGACGTCATTATTCAGTATTTAAACTGTAAGTACAGTAGAATCCGTTTATTATGACATCGAAAGGAATTGACAAACACGTCATAATAAGCGGACGTCATACAAAACGTTTTGTGAAATGAAAAACCTTTGTTATGTAAATATGTATGTACTTAAGTATTTTAATACAGAAACATAGTAAATACATATGTATACATACATATTAAATCAAAATCAAAATTGTACATAATCAGCACATTACACATAAACTGTACAAGTGTATTTTTTACTGTAAGAAATCTGTAATTTTTGACTGCTTTTGTTTTTTCATTTTGTTGTAAAAACAGTACCTATCTAATACTATTGTGTAGGTATAGAAGATATAGGTAAAAATGGGTCATAATAAGCGACATGTCACTGTAAGGGAAGTCATTATATCCGACTTTTATATAAAGAATTTTATATGAAAACCAAACTTCGTGGTGTAATTACGTCATAATAACCGGTTGGTCAATATAGGCGCAGTCATAATAAAATAAATATTCCACAACTTTTTCACACAGCGCCATTTACATAATAAACGAATTCTACAGTATACATCTTCATGAGGGACTTAAAATAAAATTTTCTCTACTAGCCTAATAAGAACGCTATAACTAACGTGATAATTTAATTCCCTACAAAATATTGTTTCAATATACCCCTTCGTTACTATTCACCCAGTTTGACTGTAATTAGAAAAGTCATCAACTTAGTAATGGGGAAAGTAAATACTTTGTTCCACTTTCGTGCGTCGATAACGGATCTCTGTAGAGAGCAACATAGTATAACATTACGCCTTGTTATCTCCTATGGGTTAGGCACAGGTGTACTTAGGAGTAGTTCAGGAAGGTACATATTGATGTAACACACACACAACCCCCCCCCCCCCCCATTCGCAATCACGTGTATAATGTAAAAATGTTATGTACCTATACCTAGCTGTGAAAGAGCGGAGTCTCCTAATACAGGCTTTTACATTGCTTAAAAGGAGGCTCCAATCATCAACTTGTTGTTCTGATTTGGTTATGAAATAAACACATTTTTTTTTTTTATGTATATCCGGATATCAAGAGCATAAGTACACAGAAATATTCGTCCGTTTTCTTTTCAAAATTTGCACTTTTTGTTTCTGATGATAGTCATAATTCAAAATCGGCACTTATTCAACGTCAAAAAACACACACGCACACTGCACAGTAATAAATTGTTCAACACTTTGCCCGCAGTGATCCATGAACTGTCAACGGAGATTTATATAGGGTGACTGGTAATTAGTGATCGATACTTAAACACGTGATTGTACTCATGAATACGAATAACTTTCCCAAATAAACTTTTTTTTAAGACGCATTAACTTTCAATGAATTCAATTACGTCAGTACTGCACAACGGGAGCGGTGAGGGTGGCGGGGAGCGTTGACGCTACTACTACTAGATTTTGCCCTTCCCGACTATCAGCTGATAGATCATGCCGATTCGTGCCTACTGTGATCGATCACAGGACGCGTGTGGGAATTTCAAACAGCGTTTTTGTTAATTTATTGTGTTATAAGTTATTGTGTATAAAAAAAAGTTCCTTTGGGAAAGTCTATTGAAACCATGAACACAATCACGTGTTTAAGTATCGGTCACTAATTACCAGTCACCCTATATAATACGCAATGGCCCGCTAGAAGTGCACGCAGTTGTCAGTAATCAAACTTAACGACTCGAAAAACAATAAGTACCACGGTAATTACCGTGACAATATCCAAGAAAGCATAGTTATATTTGCCAAATCCCATAAATTAAACATACCACTTGGAAACTTTATAGACGTTCGTTACAGCTTAGTAACTCGTCGGATACAAGATATTATGTCATTGACCATTGACAAGATTCGGGGCGCCAACGGCCGTTGAATTTTGTACGTTAGACAATTGAAAACGGTCGCTTTTATAGGTTGGACATAATCAAACTGTGTTGGCAGGTAGGTACATTGTGCTCACATATTGTAATAACATGAATTACAAAATAGCGATAAAAGTAAAAAAAAAGAAAACAATACATTGGCTTACCTTTTACTAATCTAGTAAGGTAGCCTGAACTGCCTGTCTGACCTCCACAACCCTGCCAGTGGGTAATACGGTACCCACTGACAGGTGAATTTAATCCCCAGTGCTTTTAACCCCCGACGCAAAAAGAGGGGTGTTATAAGTTTGACGTCGGGGTACCGCTAATATAAGTATTTACATACCTACTAGGACGATTCCTAACACTTTTAGAACACCTTGCAGTTTTTGAAAAACTTTTTAAATGTGATCTTTTTATTTTTGGCTTTTATAAATCTTTAATTTATGAAACTCCATACTTACATAAATCTTTAATTTATATTTATGTATGGAGTTTCTTGCCCATTCTTCTCCATACGAAATACCTTTTGGAAGGGGCAACTAGAATCATTATATTTTATTTAACTTGTAAGTTTAGCGTTCAAAAGTGCCTTTTAAATGGCCTCCTGCTTAAGCCTCCTGAGGAATTCATCGAGCCATCAGAGAGACTTCCACCTGGGCACACACTGCAATGGCCGACTTGGAAATCTCTGAACAGACTCCGCACCCAGGTCGGATAATCGCAAGGATAATCTCTTGAAGAGGGGTTTCGCAGCTAGCACCGACCTTCAGTGCCTGTGCGGTACCTCTCCACAGACCATGGCCCACCTTTTGTCCTGCGCCGCGTGCCCTGTCACCTGCACACGTGAGGATCTTATGGTTGCGTCGGTGGATGGTGTTGCGGTGGCCGAATTCTGGGCTAAACATTCAATTAAGATTTAGTGACTTTTTTGCCATCGACACGCTAAGAAGAAGAATGGCCTAATTGAAATAAATGATTTGACTTTGACTAAGACTAATTTAATTTTTGCATATTAACGGCTGCCTGTCTCTACTGGGTATCACGATACCCCTTAGTAAAACTGCTTGTCAGATTTACAGGCTTCTGACTATCTGTAACGCCTGTCATGGATCTACAAATGTCAGCTGAGACCAACGCAACGGCTTCATGAGCTTTTCGAGGCAGGGAGGAGTCTTGATTCGTTATGAATTGTTACCCATCTACGGGCCAACCTCGCCAAGCGTAACTTAACCTTCGATCGACTCGTGCCGAGAGGCTGTTATTATTTATCAACAAGCTACAATAATGTAGAAAATGTGGACGAAGTCGCAGGTATGGCTTCCAATTTAGCGTAAAGTTCAAATAGTTCAAGGACTCGACTGGTCAGTTATTCATGCGTCATATGATTCTTAAACTTGACAATGATACCGAAATGTCGTTTACCTCTGAATGGTTTTTTCTGCTTCCGTAAGAAACTTCAATAGCTTCACGCTTTTCAAAAGGAGCGTAAACAGGATGTAAATGTGTTTCGTCATTATTCGCCTGTTTTTCCCAACTAAGTAGGTATGTAGGTACTAAGTTGGACTTGGACGAACAGTGAAATTTCGCAAAAAAACAACCGTTCAATACCTACGCTTTTCGACCGACTTACAAAAAAGGAGGAGGTTCCTAATTTGACTTTACAGATCGATTAAAAAAAATTGTTTGAAGGAGTACCTATATCGATATCAGTTGAATAGATTGGTTTTAATATCAAAAATACTAAAATAGAATAAATCATCCACACTGAAAAAAAAAATGGCGTAATATTTTTTTTACAAAAAATACCTATAACGAAAATACAAAAATACAACATACCTAGTAAAAAAAACTCTAACAAGTGTAAATTATCTGTTTTGGAAGTCGGTAGTCAATAATTAATTAAACAGAACCACACAAAACCGCCAAGGCCACAGACTCCCAAAACTAGAGTTATTTTACACAGTGTTTTTTTATGAAGTCGGTTGTATTTTTTATTTTGTAAAAATGTTTTTAATTAGTTAACTCTACAAAATTTAAGGGTTTGTCCCTTAATAAAAATTGATCATAATGAGGTATACACCCCTTATTAGACTTTTGTTCATTATAAAAATGTTGTAAGCAAGTACCTACCTACATAATAATAATAATATTAAGTACCTACATAGGAAGTACACAAATAATAATTAAAAGGCCAACAGCTTTTAACACAAATACGATTCTTTCTCACAAGGTAGGTAATATGAGGAATTTATTGAAATCTTTTACCCTTATTTTATGACAGTAAGTACCTACTACCCCACACAACTTTTAGTTCAACTTCAAAAGAAACCTGTGGAGTATGTTGTACGCAGCTACCAGGGCCGGATTTAATTCAAATTCAAAAATTAATTGAGCCCAGGGACCGTGAGATCCATGTGACAAACCGATAAGTGAAAACCCTTTTTTTAGTAGCAGACGAATTTTGTCCTTTTTAACCGACTTCAAAAAAAGGAGGAGGTTCGTTTTTTTTTTTTTTTAGGGTTTGTTACCTCAGTACTCCGTCATTTATGGACCGATTTTCAAAATTCTTATTTTGTTTGATAGGGTATACTAACAGATTGGTCCCATTTGTATCAAAACTCATATCTGATGAGGGATCTTCGAGGAATTGAGGGAACTCTTCAAAAAATATAGGCACACATGCCGATTTCAACTTTTTTAGTAACAAATCAAGCATTTTCATTTAGAAAGTATCATTTGGTGAAGAAAAACTGATGAAGAAGACAGGCAACGGAACTCTTCAACGCATAACAGCAAATTATTCGCGATTGCTATAGTCAGATGTCTACGCTGAGCTTTTGTATTTCCACAACATAACATTACGCCATTCTATTTTAAAAGGGGCCGGCAGAGATGTACAGACTAATGTTTAGAGATAGAACTTCTTTAGCAATTGTTATCCAATTTCAATGATTCTTTCAAGTTTTGAAAGACTTTCTTTACATACAAAGAAACTAAAAATTACAAAATAAAAATTGTTTTTTTTTGTAAAAAAGTTTTTTTTATAGAATTAATAAATATAGGAAAAAGAATATGATTCGAGAATGAATGTGAGAAGTAAAAGAGTAAGGGAAGACTCAAAAAGCGATACATCTGTGAGAAGAATGTGTGGAAGAATTTTAATGAAGATTTTTATGTGAAAAAGTTTATCTTTCTAAGATGGATCAGGAAATTCGAAAATATATGGTGTGCCACTGACCGTACATGCACACTATATTATTATCTCTTGTTATTTAAAAATAGTCGAATTGTTTTGACCTAATCCTTGTAGCGCTCGTCGACCCGGGGGTCAGCGCCTCTGTTGCCCTAAATCCGGCCCTGACTCAGTACGACCTTGTCATTTAAAGACTTTATCATTATGCGACCGGTAGCTTATTATTATACCGGTCTCTACGCTATGAATAAACATTATAGACCGGTACATTAAAAATTCGTTATTTTGAATTTGACCGTTAAGAATTCGCGACACTCTTTTATCGCTTGCTTGTTACCTATTTACTATGTGTTTCAAATAAGAATAGGAACTTCAATGACCTCTATCTGTTAAATGTCGCTTAAAAAGTACGGCCTGCAACGAAACCCTAATCGCGTATCAATTATTTTCTATTTTTTTTGTTTAAATAAGTCGAAGTTATTCAAAATGAAAAAACGTTTAAAATTAATTAATTACTTTTAAATAATTTACTTGCTGTGATTAATTATTTTCTTTTTATTTTACCAATAATTATGATCCTAAACGGATTGGAATACTTAGGTACATGATTTTGATTTTGTATCTGAATTAATTAAGGTAGGTAGGGGAGAACAGGGCAATGGGAGCCTACTAAGGGAAAGTTTTAATAAAAACCACGATAGTCAAAATTCTTGTAATTTTTTATTATGAACTCTTACCTTTGTTGTAAGAGAATACTTTAATCACAATTATAATCAACTACAGACATGTATTAAGGTACAATCACAGTTTTACAAAAAAAGTCAGTCGCTCCTATTACCCGACAAATACGGCTAATGAGAGCCCATTTAACGCTCATACGGAAAATGGGAGCCATTATAATTACTCTCAAAGAATAAAATTAACAAAACGTACTATAAATGAGATCTCAGTTATTATAATAAAATATAACTATTTGTAACACAAATAAACATGAAAACAAATCAAACAAAACGCAGATAAAACATGAAATTATATAGCTAGGCTACCATTAGCCGCTGACCACCATTTTGAAAAGTAATAACATAAATATGTAATTCTATTCTCAATCACAATTCAACTAATTCGACTTGTTATTAAACGAATCTAGGGATATAATAAGCATAAATACAACAAAATAAGAATATAATTTCATGCTTACCTTTATGCTGGCAATCGACAATTTCTTGTAAGCACGAAGCGAAAAACACACAACCGTCCCTCGTGACTAAACGAATGGCACTAACGGTACGAGCGCGTCAGGCGAAGTTTGCCGATAGTTGACGGAAGTAGCCGAGTGCTTACGATCGAGCAAATGTGCCTGCATTCCGTCCAAACATCATAGCTCCCATTGCCCGACCGCTCTCACTACCCCGCGTTCCCCTACACCTCTGTCTTACCCTTCGGAAAATAAAGCGTGGCGACATGTTTAAGATAGTTGTGCAGTTCATCCAAATGTATAAAAAGTACAACAAAGAAAACAATAAATTGTCTACCGAGCACCTGAAAATTAGCGGCCCTGCTAAGCCTATCTATGTGTCCGAAAATCTTTCTCCCAAGATGAAACGCTTGTTT
The DNA here is from genome assembly GCA_921972225.1 of Euplexia lucipara. NCBI lineage: Eukaryota > Metazoa > Arthropoda > Insecta > Lepidoptera > Noctuidae > Euplexia > Euplexia lucipara. The sequence continues at coordinate 11,493,045 of OV179169.1, read as the reverse complement.
TTCCTGGCCCGCGACTTTGCCAGCACTAACAAATACCGGTACTGCTGGATTAAGAATGGCAAAATTTTTGTCCGAGAAAAGGATAGAGCCCAGCATATCATGATCAGGGATGAGTCTGACCTACCGAAAAAATGACTAGGTACCTCCCATTTAATTACTGTATGTTGTAGTAAGGTCGGTTCACTTTGTGATTATATTATTGCCGCTACTTACTACGAATTAATTGTACAAAAACTAAAAAAAGTACTAAATACTATGCATGCTCTAGAATTAGTAAATATGTCACTTATGTCATACTATCACTGTAATATTATTACATACACACATAACTACTTACATTCGCTATACTCACAACGGAATACTTTTTCTGTTCAGAATCTGTATCAGATGGAATACATTGGTATAATATGCTATGTTACGTACAATAAATCAAATCACTTGTTTGTTCTCAACTTTGATTATGAACGACAATGTTAAATTAATAGATGATATAGAACACCTTTCAGCTTCAGCATCACATCAATGCTCCCCGGAACAAGTTGACGCATACCTACACAACGTTAATCTTGGTTTGAAAATTTTTCATGTTAACATCAGAAGCATCGGCAGCAATGCAAATTTTAACAACCTCCTGATACTGCTGCATCGAATAAAAACAAAATTTGATGTCGTGGTCTTATCGGAATGCTGGTTACGTAAATGCCCTCATCTTCCCATCATACCAGGATTTGTATCTAATTCCTCGGACCATACAAACCAAAATGATGGAGTTGTGGTTTACACTAAAGTCGAATTACAGTTCCGTTTAGAAAAGCCTAAAATTGCAGATGCAAATTGCCTTGTTTTCAAACTTAAAAATGAGGTGGCGCTTATCGCTATATACAGGTCACCTTCTAATAGGAATATTCAGAACTTTATTACTAGTCTAGATTTTATCCTCAAATCACTAAATAATTTCAGAACCCTTATTTCGGTTGGGGATATAAATATTAACATTGTCCCTAATTGTGTTGATTCGAACTCTGACATGTACCTAAATGCTGTTGCGTCACATGCCATGTTGCCTGCTCATGTTTTCCCGACACGCAACGATAGTTGCATTGACCACGTTATGCTAAAATCAAATAAACCAGCTGTTACCTTAGTTCTTGACGCTCTAATAACTGACCACGCTCCTGTTGTGGTCTTTTGTGATCTGAATTTGGTTATTCTTAAATCACCCTCCTGTCAACATCGTGTAAACGTCAATGCATGTGTGTTGGCTCTTGAGAATGCTGATTTTGTTCCCGTTATGAGCTGTCAAGATGCTGAAACTGCTGCTTCTATCATGGTCCAACTTGTTTCCTCAGTGGTTCAGAATAACAGTTGTATCTTGAAAGTTACTAACCGTAAACGTATTATAAAACCATGGATCACACCTGGGATCCTAAGGTGTATTCGAAACCGAGACAAAATGTATCGAAAAACGAAAAGAGATGCTGAAAATACTAGTCTGAAAATTATCTATAGTCGTTATAAAAATGTTTGCAACAATTTATTAAAGAAATTAAAACGAGAATATGAACGACACGAATTTGAAAAACATCGCATGAATCCGAAAGCTACTTGGAATCTCGTTAGAACCATCTCCAATCTTCAAAAGAGTAAGGCGTCTGCCAGTGAGTTGTTATCTGTAACTCCAGATCCGACTCAATCTCTTGATTCTGTTAACGACTTTTTTGCCAACGTGGGAAGGGAACTGGCTTCCAAAATCACGAACTCCCCAAACTATATCTTTACCAGCACTCCTGACTCTGGGATCCTAGATGTCCACCCAAACTCGATGGCTATTTTTGACACGGACTACGAAGAGATAGATTATCTCATTCGTGGCCTACGTCTGACTAGTGCTGCGGGTTGGGATGGTATACCCGCAACTGTAATTTATAGTGCCAGAAGCACTCTTGTCCCAGTTATCTGCCACGTCTTTAACCTTGCCCTAACATCTGGAGTATTCCCAAGAGTGTTCAAAAAGGCTATTGTGCACCCTATTCACAAGAGTGGAGACAGAGACAGTGTAAACAACTACAGACCCATATCTGTTTTATCAATTCTGTCTAAGCTTCTCGAAAAAGTGATAAACAAACGTCTGCTGGATTACCTTAGCTCGCGAAACATACTTTCAAGTAATCAATACGGATTCAGATCAGGCAAAAACACAGAGGATGCCATACTAAAATTAATAGGTTCGGTAGCTCAAGATCTGAACAGGAAAGATAAATCTATTGCAATCTTTCTTGATCTCTCTAAAGCTTTTGACACTGTCTCTGTCCCCCTTCTGCTCAATAAACTTGATAGGATTGGTATTAGAGGCTTACCACTTGGTTTGTTTAAGAGTTACCTCAGTGATCGTTCGCAAATTGTCAAGGTAAATAACCTTGTTAGTAAGGAAGCATGCCTCACCTACGGAGTCCCACAGGGTAGTGTCTTGGGTCCAACTCTTTTCCTCGTTTACATAAATGAGCTTTGTAAACTTGAACTAAGAAACTCTAATGCAATTGCTTATGCTGATGACACGGTTGTCCTGGCGCATGGTCGTGACTGGAACGAAGCTCGGATGTGGGCTGAGTCGGCCCTGCAAGTTATTATGAGATGGCTCACACAAAATCTTGCTCACCCTCAACCTGGATAAAACCAGATTTATCACTTTTAGTCCAAGGAAAGCGTCACAGCCTGTCTCGCCCTTCCGTCTAATAGCTCATGCGTGCGATGCAGTGAGGGATGTCACCTGTGGTTGTTCAGAAGTCCTCCGAACGGACTCAATAAAATATCTTGGTGTCTGGGTTGACGACACGTTGTCATGGAGTGGGCAGGTCGATTCACTGGTTTCCAGTGTAAGAAAATTAATATTTGTTTTTAAAAATCTAAGGACCTCCGCAGATGTCTCTACCCTGAGAACTGTGTACTTCGCACTTGCCCATTCCGTTTTAACGTATTGTATTTCGGCATGGGGTGGCGCAGGTAAATATCTTCTGCTGCGCTTGGAGAGGGCACAGAGGGCTGTCCTTAAGGTAATGGCCTTTAAACCTTACCGTTTCCCTACCAATGATCTGTACGCACTATGGAAGATACCCACAGTTAGACATTCCTATGTGCTAAATACGGTGCTGCGGACACACTCAAACTTATCTTTTGACCCAGAGCTACTAAGACGGAAACGTAAGACTGACAGAGTCTGCCCGTCATCGGGTAGTAAATTGGACGTTGTACGACGGCAGTTCCTTTACTGCAGTCCCATGCTTTATAATAGAGTAAATAAGGTGCTTTCTATTTATTCATGTACTCTGCGAGACTCCAAAAGAATGACAGATGAATGGCTTCGTACTCTCTCATATGAAGAATTGGAGATTCTAATTAAATCTTGAAGATTCTCTCTTTCCGTCACGTACACACACTACACTTACACCCCACAGACACACACTACACTTACATACAATTCTCCCACATACATGCACAAACTTCAGCACTTACTAACCTTAATTTAAATTTTTGATTTTGATTTTTGATTTTTATTGTTGTTCTAAGTTTTGATATGTACTTTTACTAATTTTAATTTTAATATTGAATTCAATTTTAAGTTTAATTTTGATTTAATTGGAATTAATTTTATTTTAATTCATTTTAATTTAATTGGAATTAATTTTATTGTAACTTAATTGGAATTAATTTTATTTTAATCTAATTGGAATTGTATTTAAAAAAATTAATTTAATTTTTAATTTTGTTTAATTTCAATTTTTTAATTTTTTCTTTGTTTTATTGTAAATTTTACTCTGTATTTATCTTTATCTTATTTTTTTTTAATAGGTATGTGATTTTAACCACTATTTTATTATTCTTTAAATTAATCAAATTTACTTTTAACTTTTGCCATTATTTCTTCTTACTTAACTGCATTATTTATCTCCGGAATCTGGAACGCTGTCATCTCCCTCTTGGAGGTGGGCGTTAATAGCTGCGACACAGTTTGTAACTATTGTGGCTATTTACGTACGCAAGTTTTTCTGTAAAATGTGTTTTGTGTTCCAATAAATATATTATTATTATTATTATTATTAATATGAATTAATTAAGATATAATTAACTCCTCCGTACTAAACAAGATGTCCTCTCGGACAATAATCACTTAGGTAATGTCTATGCTTATTAATTTCAAGGTACACAAGACTGCAGCTGAGTTAATATTTATAAGTACACGCGGCTACATTTAACAAGTTATAAACTAGTATAAACTGACCTCTGTATGTAGCCGTGTGTATTGAGTAAGTACTTACCTACCGACCTATAATTTTTTCTATCATTAACTGACTTCAATAAAGAAGGAGGTTTTTAATGTAATCTTTGTTTGTTACAGCTTGGCAAAAAGAGTAGAAAATAATGGAGTCGCCACTGTGCAGTTCGTACCTATGGCAACCCGAATAGCGTACTCAACCCAATCTTGATATTTAGCTGTTCTTTTTTTCGACATAAATTTATTAATAATCTATTTATGTATTATTAATTGAAAACAGTAAGTAATCAGCAGTTTAATGAACAAGGACGTGTTCTCGACACACAAATAATTAAATTACTAACCTAAAAAATATATTTCGGTAAATACTCCTCGGTTCACAGCATTGTTTAGGAATTACAATAAAAGAAAACATTACCTATATTATTATTGTTTAACACAAATATTCCATATTTTGTTCTAGTAGATCCTCCTCTAAATATTCTACCCTGAGCGATTATATACAGCTTGGCAAAAAAGTGTAGAAACGGAACTAAATTTTTGTCTGTTGGCAACATTTTTAAAATAATGACATCTCATAATAAACAAAGTTCACGATTTTGTAAAATTTTAATTTCGACAACCAAACGTTGATTAATAAACGTAAAAAGTGAATAAAAACGAATAAAACTATTCGTAGTACTGGCAGGGAGGTTATTTATAAGGTGTACAGGCAATATCTGGCGGAACATGAGGCCCAAACTATTCTTCCTGAACTTATCAACGTTTTCTAGAGTTCCGCTTATAATACAGGTATGTAAGAGTTTGTTTTGTTGATTTTAGGTAAATCAAGTGTTAGTTGATGAATACAAAGCTATATTAATTTGATTGCATAAGGAATAACTAGAAATTTGAAACAAAAAATGTCGAGCACATAGGTTATGTTTACATTTTTTCGACATTACTCTGGTATAGTGCGCTGAGATAAATTGATACTTTGGTGACTTGACTTTTAACTGAATGAAAATTCACTTTCTACGTAAATTATACTTTAAGTGCGATATCAAGTGAGAGAATTATTTGTTCTAGCGTTTGAATTAGAAATATAAAAGAAATTGTCGTGCCATAGTCTAAATCTGTTATTTAATTCAGGGAAGCCTGTTATCGTTCTAAGCAAAATCGTGCTGGAAGGAGATAAACAAAAGGGTATTTTCTACATCCGTCTTTTTAACAGTATGTGATAAAACTGTTTTACTTTTAATATTGTTAGGGATAAATGAAATATTTCGTCTTTACAGGAAGCAGCTGAATGTGCATTACAAGCTATTATCGAGGAGGATTGGAAGAACTCGTGCTAACATGTAATAAAAATAGAAAATGATTACTGGAAAAAAAATAACTATGAACGAGGAAATATAGCGTTTAGTAATAAATCTAGAAGATGATAGTAGCATCACCTCTGAACCCGAACATGACTCAGATGAGTTTGCGGCCTACGTGTTCGGGGTAGAATATTTAGAGGAAGATTTACTAGAATAAAATATAGAAATTATGTTATACAATGTTATGTTTTCTTTTTTTATAATTCCTAAACAATGTTGTGAACTCAGGAGTATTTACTCAATTTGTTATTTTTAGGTAAGTAATCAGTTGCGTGTCGAGAACACGTCCTTGTTCAATTAATTCATTACACCCCAAGAGGACACCGGTGTCCACGCTGTCATTGTCTTTCTATTGTGTCTCTAATTGCCACAATTAAAAGTGATTACTTACTGATTAAAAAAAATAATACATAATTAGATTAATTTGTTTAAAAAACAGCTAAGTATCAAGACTAGGTTGGTACGCTATGCGGTTGCCACGCGGGTTGCCATACGAAGAGCACAGTGGCGCCTCCATTATTTTCTACTCTTTTTTGCCAAGCTGTACGCGATTATTCCGCCAATTATGAATAGTAAAAGAAAGAAAGAAACATTTGGATGCACAAGACATTAAAAGATTGTTTTTTTTTCTTTCGTAGGTTAAATACCGTAAGTTTGTAATTCAGAGGTGGTTCTATATAAAGTAACTGGAAAAAAAAAAAAAAAAATAATAATAATATAATATAACCCCGCAGGGCAGCTTGGGGCAGTAGCGACCCCACGGACCCGATTTCCCGGGAGAAGTCCTGTTCCTCATCTCTGGCTTGCCTTTATTGGCCGGCTAGAGTGAGCACTGACGAGGAACGGAGCTCCCACCTCTTTCTTGCCTTAGTTGGCCGGCTAGAGTGGAGATTCGCAAGAGCAAACGTGCTCGGAGGAAGGAAGCATTCCAGTAAGGGGAAAAATTACTCCAAAAGATTTCGAAAATAGGTAGCAAATGATTATTAAAAAAAACCACCAAAACCATAGACTTCCCGACTTCCTTATGGCCTATTCAAACCTGAGCGATATTCGCTGCCGCTGTGGGTAGAGGTACAGACGCCAGCACATCAAGTTACCCCAATGTATCAAACTTTGATCGTTTTTCAACTTTGTTAAACAGTTTAGGGTTCATAATCAATTGGGAATATTTGACACATTGGGGTTACTTGATGTGCCGTCTGTACATAAAACGCGGGTTTCGCTCAGGTATGTAGTATCAAGTACCGCGGCTAGAGCGACCTGAGCGATATTCGCTGCCGCTGTGCAACGTGACTGACGTGTATATATATATCTTTGGCGACTCAGAAATGACTTAGTGGCGAAAATTTCTTACCTCTCTAAGCGAAACTCGACTACCGCGCGTTATTCTACCCACTAGGATAGCGAAATCCGTTTTGGTGTGAACAGTAATATTACCGCATACCCACTGGGTTTTCTCTGCCGCAGACGGTAGCGAATAACGCTTAGGTCTGAATAGGCCTTTATTATTCGATCGGGATTGGGTATTAATTTTTGAATCCTTATATATTTCCTACTTTTAGTATTTTATTTAAATAATCGGTTGAATGGGCATCGGTTACAGCAATCCATGAATTGGTCATGGATTGCTGTAACGGATGCCGATTGTTTTTTCAAACCATCTTTGCACAATTCGTAATAATGCTCAATATATTAATATTGATCGTCTATGAACCGCTTTACCGATCTTTTTTGACAGATCTATTTTTGAACATTACCGATCGTTTCTTCGTTCGTTTGTTTATTGTTATTGTTAGTTGTTGGTAACTGTTCTAGTAAGTGCAAAAACGCGTAAAAATTATGGATATATTTTTAAGTGATACTGATAGTGATCTTGAAGTATTAGCTATGTTATCTGATTGGGATGGCACTGATAGTAGCGATAGCGACAGTGAAATCGAAGACGATGGCGAACTAGCCAGAGTGGTGTCCACAAAAACTTTTCGGCGAATTAACTTAATGGCAAGTTTAACCGACGCAGAGTTTACATTCAGATTTAGGATGAACAAAGCGTCTGTTGAATTAGTTTTGACTAAAATAATGCCCAATATCAAAGTAAAATCAGGAGGGTAAGAAGTTTGTTTATATTTGCTCCGATTGTTTCTTCAATACACTATGTAAACATTACCTTGCTGCAGCTCGACGATATGCTGCACAGGTGAGGTCTTGTGACTAGGCATACAAGGTGCGAGGAGAGCGGCTCGGGGCGCGCGCTGAGCGGCAGCTGGACGGAGGCCAGCGACGTGCGCGAGTGGACGCTCACCAGGAACCGGGACAACTTGCTGCAGCTCGACGAAGCTGAGAATAATAACACATACAAGTCGCGTTCAGTACAAAACACGGGCGAAATCGTGTGTCCACATTATTATCATTGTCTGCGTGAGCCGAATGGGTTTACTCTCAAGCTGTGTTCGACGGAAAGAGATTTAGAATATTAGGTATCACAATACTATAGAAAAAATTAAGAAATGTCATTATCATAGGTAAACTTTTTTTTTTATACCACGATGGTGGCAAACAAGCTTACGGCCCGCCTGATGGTAAGCGGTTACCGTAGCCTATGGACACTTGCAACACCAGAGGCGCCACACGCCAACTGTGAGCCCATGTCTCAATAATGCCATCTAGAATAATATAGCAATATTGGAGCGGCTGCAGAGCATTCAAAATTAATCTCATAGACTTGTGTCCGCTCGGACACTAATATCAGATGATAATTTTGTTTGTGATATCCTGTCTAAAGTTAGCATTGAATGTCTGGTTCGACAAAACGTGACTTTTAGTACCTACTGACACGGCTTGCTGAGCATAGAAGCTAATTTTGGCTCAGTTTTAGTAATAACAATTTAATAATAGACTGGCCTGTTGGTCTAGTAGTTAGTGACCCTGACTGCTATGCCGGAGGTTGTGGGTTCGATTCCCACCCAGGACAAATGTTTGTGTGATGAGCACAATCATTTGTTCTGTGTCTGAGTGTAATTTATCTATAATTTGTATATATAGCTGTTTAGTAACCATAACACAAGCTTTCAATCTTAACTTGGGACTAAATGGCGTTGTGTGAAAAAGTTGTGGAATATTTATTATTATAATAATAATTTCAAAAAATTTAAAATCACTTCAAGACACAAGCATCAGTGTGGCTCTGGGTCTTGTAGGTACTAGGATTCTGTCTCTTGTTATACAGGTTATCACAAGAGCCAGAATTTAGTTATGCATTATTAATCTAAGCCATAAAGAAAGAATACTTGATTAAAGTACTTATAATTTTCAGGAATGGTATACCAGCATTGCATCAATTATTATTGACACTACGATTTTATGCATTGGGCACTACGCTAGATTCAGTGGCCGACTTCGCTGGAGTATCTGTAGAAACTGCCTGTAGTATAGTTGCCGACATATCTGCTGCAATTGCTAGATTGTTTAACAAATACTTTTTTGTGCATTTCAAAACTACAGAGAAGTTTTTTAACATAGCTCGGTTTCCGAGAGTATGTGGTGTTATTGGCTGTACACATATACGTATTCAGTCCTCATGTAGGTATTTATGCAAGATTTAATTTGTTTTCAATTGAAATGATGTGTGTGATGTGTGTTTCATGATGTGGTCTCCTATAATTGGAAGCGTACACTTGTACTTGTCCCTGATCTTTCTGTATTTATTTATTTTATTTATTTACAGCTTTATTTTTCCACTTAACATTTTTACAAATATGACTTTCTTTTTTAATTGTTTCGTGTTTTTTCATAGTTATGTGGCCCCCTGCGGGTAAAAGCCTCCTCCATTCTATTCCACCTTTCCCTGTCTTTGGCCATATGCATCCAGCTTCTTCCAGCTATGTTCTTTATATCATCCACCCGATCTTTCTGTATACTTTCATGTAATTGTGTAGTTTCTGTTGGAGATCGAATAAATAAATAAAAGTCTAGTGGTCGCAAGCGCTACCGCTGAGTACTAAGCCTCTGATTCAATCTCCGGATTGGGCAAAAAAAATCTTTATTATGGACTAGTATACGTCACGCGGTTTCACCCGCGTAGCTCCCGTTCCCGTGGGAATACGAGAATAAAAAGTAACTTATGTCATTCGGGAATAGTGTAACTATCCACCAGTGCAATAATTTTTATAATTGGATCATTAGTTCCGAAGATTACCCCCCACATACAAACTTACAAACAAATTTTACCTCTTTGTAATATTAGTATAGATATGCAACATATATTGCGGGGTATTTAACACAGAGAAAAGTTACACAAGTTAATATACTTATAATCTACTAACGGACGTCACGCGGTTCTACCTGTTTAATTCCTGTTACCGTGGGAATACAGGCCTAAAAAGGTCCTGTCATCCGGAGGTGGTGTAGTGTAGATTTTTTAAATTGGTCCAGTAGTTTTTAAGTTTTAAAGCAGTATTCCCGCGGGAACGGGAACTACACGGGTAAACCGAAGTAACGTAGGTAATATGTTAGTGTTTTAAAAAGTTACTTTAATTAACTATTTACCTACCTTCTGCTTAGTATCAGGAAACAACCCCTAATTTTTTTAAAAGAATTAAGTAGAATGCTACTTAAATAATTAACTGTTTATATGAGTCTACTAAAATTTTGTATTTCAGGTCCAAAAATAGGTGAGGAATTTAGAAATATGAAAGGATACTTTTCTATGATTGTTCAGGCTGTGTGTGACGCAGACCTTAAATTAATGAATGTTGTCGCTCGGTGGCCTGGTTCTGCTGACAATGCCAATATTTTTGCTCATTCCGTATTAAGAGGTAATACTGGGTTTATTTTGCTTTATGGATCATAAGCAATCATTTTGTTTCCATGGCTGGATGTTAGTTTAGTGGTTAGCGGCCCTGCTATGCTGGAGATTGTGGGTTCAATTCCCACCCAAGACAATTATTTGTGTGATGGGCACAATTATTTGTTCTGTGTCTGGGTGTAATTTCTCTTTAATATGTATGTATTTAGAAATATAAGTATGTTTATCAGTTGTCCAGTACTCATAGCATTAGCTCTGACTAAATGGTGTTGTGTGAAAGATACAGATTTTTATTTATTATTAATCACGACAGAGGGTGATGGCCCAGAGATTAAGGCCCCCTGCCTCCCATACACAAAGTTGTGGTTCAAATCCAGGCCAAACCAATGTGAATTTTTAAATTCATATGTACCTACTTTCTAAGTTTATCTTAGACATCATTGACATCGTTGAAGAAAAATAAAGGGGGAAAACCTAGACTTATAAAATAGAAGAGGATAGTAGATAAAAGTGGATATTTGTAATTGGCCTTCTGCAAGAAAAAATTATAACTATACTTTACTATAGCTGTACATTTCCCAAATAAAATAAAATAATAAAAGTTTGAAATCGCCAATCCGCCTTGAGCAAGCTTGGTGATCAATGTTTGTGCCTCTTCTGTATGAGAAGAGCTCTGCAGTGGGACAGTAAGAGGCTGGTATTATTATTTATTTATCATAATTTATTTATTTCAGCCCAGTGTGAGCAGGGTATTTTGAAAAATTGCTGGTTACTGGGAGACAATGCCTATCCAAACCAGCCTTACTTGCTCACACCTGTGTTAAACCCAACAACCAGCCAAGAAAAAAGATACAATGAAGCACATTTAAAAACAAGGAACACAATTAAAAGGTAAATTCAACACACTATAAAGCTTTCCCTTGTGAAGGTCACGCTTCACTCACTATTTATAACATAACACAGCCCCTGAGCCTTGAAAAGCATGTTAAGCTGTTAGTCCCGGCTGTCAATTGTAGATCTTTGATAGTTATTGCCAAAGAGATTTAAAATACTATAGAGCGGGCATGTCAAGGAAATGTCATAGAAAAACTTTGATCCTATTTCTCAGTAACGCCATCTAAAATTAAATATGAATATTGGAGCGGCAGCGGAGCGTACTACAAAAAACTCATAGACTTGTATCCAGCAGGACACACTTTTTCGGACGAAAATTTTGTTCGTGATGTCCGGTCTATAGGTATTGAATGTCTTTGGTTATTGCAAATAGTTTGAAGCCTCTGAAAGTCTGACAACCAGTTTATTAACCAAGGGGTATTGTGTTATCCAGTAACTGCAATGGGGGTTCTGGAGGTCAGACTCGCTTCTTGTAAAACACTGGTATTTAGCTGCATCTGGTTAAACTGGAAGCAGACCCCAACATGGTTGGGAATAGGCAGCTGATGAAGACGATCTTGGACATTATTGGCGTTTGTAAAGAAATACATCGTGAGGAAACCTGTACTAATAGTTAATAGAATTCTGAAGTCGCCAATCCGCCTTGAGCAAGCGTGATGACAAAAGTCCGTGTCTTCTCTGCAAGAGAAGAAGCCCATAATCTGCAGTGGACATATCGAGCTATTGAGCTATTGCCTATTGCGATTTGACTGGCCTGTTGGTCTAGTAGCTAGTGACCCTGACTGCTATGCCGGAGGTCGTGGGTTCGAGTCCCACCCAGGACAATTGTTTGTGTGATGAGCACGATCATTTGTTCTGTGTCTGGGTGTGATTTGTCTATAATATGTATGTATTTAGAAATATATAAGTATGTTTATCAGCTGTTTAGTACCCGTAACACAAGCTCTTAGCTTAGCTTGGGACTAGATGGTGTTGTGTGAAAAAGTTGTGGAATATTTATTATTTATTATTTTATTTTATTGCCCCTTCTTTAGAAGCCTGAAAGTCTGACCACCAGTTTAACCAAGGGGAAATCCAGTAGCTGGGTTGTGGAGGTCAGACAGGCTGTCGCTCCATGTAGAACACTGGTATTCAGCTACAACTGGTTGAACTGGAAGCTGACCCCAACATAGTTGATCCTTTTCCCATCTAGTCAGATGAAAGCTTTCCCATCTACCTATTCATGAAACAAATTCTTCTTTTCTGTTAACCAAAGACATTCAATACCTATAGACCGGACATCACGAACGAAATTTTCGTCCGAAAAAGTGTGTCCTGCTGGATACAAGTCTATGAGTTTTTGTAGTACGCTCCGCTGCCGCTCCAATATTCATATATTATTCTAGATGGCGTTACTGAGACATGGGATCAAAGTTTTTCTATGACATTTCCTTGACATGCCCGCTCTATAGTATTTTAAATCTCTTTGCTGTTAACCAACTTCATTAAAAAACTGATGTGACCGACGGATTGTCAAATCATAGGTCTCGCGTTCGAACCCAAAGGGAGGTCCCAACCCCTCTGACTTTTCGGATTCATGTGCGTATTGTATATTTATCACTTGCTTTAAAAACGGTGAAGGAAAACATCGTGAGGAAACCGGCATGCCTGAGAGATAGTTCTCGACGGCATGTGATGCCGAGGCCCAAGGGCGGCATAAAAACTGACATTACGTTAGTCACTACGATGTGATAAGAACAAAGACATTCAATACCTATAGACCGGACATCACGAACAAAATTTTCGTCCAAAACTTGTGTCCTAGGTGGACGTGGACACAAGTCTATGAGCCAATATTCATAATAATTATGTTATTCTAGATGGCGTTACTGAGACATGGGATCAAAGTTTTTCTATGACATTTCCTTAACACGCCCGCTCTATAGTCTTTTAAATCTCTTCTAGATAAAAAATACGTAATTTTAAACTGAACTAGTGTGCTGCGTGCAAAGAGATTTAAGTTACTATAGAGCGGGCATGTCAAGGAAATGTCATAGAAAAACTTTGATACCATGTCTCAGTAACGCCATCTAGAATAATATATGAATATTGGAGCGGCAGCGGAGCGTACTACAAAAAACTCATAGACTTGTATCCAGAAGGACACACTTTTTCGGACGAAAATTTTGTCCGTGATGTCCGGTCTATAGGTATTGAATGTCTTTGGATAAGAATAAGATTAATTAATATATTAATTTCGTTTTATAGGACATTTGGGATCTGGAAACGACGCTTCCCAGTCATTGCGTTGGCCATGCGTCTGTCGCTATCTGACATACAAACAATTATAATAGCTACAGCGGTTCTTCACAATATCAGCAGAAATTATAACATTGAAGATGTACCTCCTGAAGTAGAAATGCCAGAAGAAAGTGACATTTTTGAGTTGTCTGAAGATTCAGACAATATAGAGAATGATGTCAGACAAGGACTAATTTTAAATTATTTTTAATATACTACCGGCGTGTGTGTATGACAACGTGTCATTGTATGAAACGAAGCAAAAGAAGCAGTAAGGATCGTACCATATGGCGCTCTGTAGTTTCTACCTACCCCCATGGGGAAAAGGTGTGAGTTTATGTATGTATGTATGTCACTGACCCATTGGGAGTCAGTCTGGGCAGTGCCGGACTCTTACCGGCTAAAACCCTCTCTACAAGCCCTTGCTACAAGTGCCTTCTGACCTGATCAGAAACCTTGTTAATCTGTGGTTGATGTCATGTGTGTTTTAATACACTACAAAAATGTGATTTGCTTAAATTAGATTTATAATACTACTTACAGCCTTAACTCATTAGGCTCCGCGTGGACACCGGTGTCCGCAAACAATAGTAATTTAATTGTGTCTGGATTGCGGTAATTGACTAGTTATTATTGTTACACCTTGGTTCGGTATTTCTTCCATAGGTTAATAAAAAAATATTGTCTTGTTGGTATAGTAGTTAGAGGCCCCAACTGCTATGCTGGAGGTCGTGGGTTCGATTCCCACCCAGGACAAATGTTTTTGTGATAAGCTTGATCATTTGTTTAGTGTCTGGGTGTAATTTATCTATATTTTATAAGTTTTTTTTTACCTTTTTTTGTAATACTTAGCATGCCATGAAGGTTCCTATCTTAGTATTGTATTTACATGTTTAGAATATTATTATTGTAGTTAACTATTTTGAAAAGTACGTAAGTAAGGAGTTTCTTGCCCTTTCTGCTCCTATTGAAAGTACCTTTTGGAAGGGTTAACTAGAATTATTTTATTTAAGATGTAAGTTTGATATTCAAAAGTACCTTATAATGACTGACAAATTGAAATAAATAATTTGACTTTTGAACAGTTATTTTTAATTCATCACGCCCACTGAGAAATCGATAGAAAAGATTATGATTGAATCTCATTCATAACGCTACAAATACATAAAACATTATTCAAGTTCCTTGCATTACATCATAAGTAATACATAACAATTAGGTATACATAACAAGGTCATTCGTACATAAAGACAAGGCCATACCGTTCTCACGATGTGCTTAATGCAGTACATAACTAATTGTAGCAAAAAGATTTAAATAATTGAGGAATTATTGCGATTTAAAACAACGTTGTTGTTTAAAAGAAGTAACAAATAATTCAAAAACCCCCATCGCTTTCTATCTTATAAATAATATGTACAAATCTTGGATATGAAATTAATTATCATGGTGGTTCATTATGCAGTGCGTCGCTTATGTTTGCCGAAGCTCGAACGGATGGCTATCCAGCTATAGTTCGGAAAAGGGTTGCTTCGTTATTACGACGAGTGAAAGACAGTGGCAATGGCATCCTCAGGATGATTGCTTCTCGCACTGATTGTCCGATCCAACATAAGTGGATGTGTATTACTACCGGACAATACTGACGTGCTATTGCTTTGTTTTGTGATGTATTTAATGTGTGCAATTTCTAATGTTATTGACTATTTGACATGAATATATTAATTTTGACTTTTGTTATTTAATTTTCTTTATGTAATTATTTTCTATTTTATTTTCTATTGTGTGGTTTATAATTTTTTGAATGTTGTTTGTTTTTAATTGAATTTATTGTTTTTGTAAAATTGTGTATGTATGTGTGGGCGGGCTGTTCTATTCTATTCTGCCCCCCTAGCCAAGTTACAAACGATTCGTATCTATTCTCTTTCTACAATCGCGAACGCCTCAAATCCCTTTGTTTTGACCACGTGACTTATCACCTTTCGCTAGGTAAGTCACGTGGTCAAAACAAAGGGATTTGAGGCGTTCTCGATTGTAGAAAGAGAATAGATACGAATCGTTTGTAACTTGGCTAGGGGGGCTGTTTTATTTATGGATTGTATGATCTGAAATAAACTTTTATTATTATTATTTTATTATTATAATAGTATTCTACTAGTCAAGATCTTTCGTTTGATACCCACATTCAACTTTTAACCGCTTGTGTCACATAATAATATATGTGACTTATTAATATATGTGACACATATTTCCGTCTCCCTACCGCTCGTGTCGTATTTCTGCGACAGAGAACATGCATGATTTTTTCGTTGTATATTCAAAATACTGACTGTGTGGTACAACTAAACTAAAACCATTATCGAATTGAGATAATTATTTATGTAACGAAAACTCTAAGTCGATACAACAATTGTTTCTCCTTGTTTACTGTAGGTATTATTTTATTGATTTGTTGCAATTTTGGCCCGGCGCTAGGGACACGGCAACTAATATTTAGCAAAGCGATTGAAAGGTTAGGGAAGTTAGGAAAAAATATGTAGGTAATCCACCATTTTGTGACGGCGGCCATCTTTGACTGATTTTCATCAAACATAGCTAAGAGACCTCCCGAATAATTCACCTTTCCAAAAAAAAAAACAATCAAAATCGGTTCATCCATTTGGGAGCTACGATGCCACAGACAGACACACACACAGAGTTACAGACACGTTGAACTTATAACACCCCGTCGTGTTTTGCATCAGGGGCAAAAAAAAATAAACACTATTTTATTCAAAACGTTGCCTATACTAGGAATGCGTCCTATGTCGTGAGTGCGCTTACAAACATGTAAACTCACATGACAAACAGCCAGACACGGAGCTAAGAACCAAGAAAATATTATTTTTTTCAGTGCGGTAATCGAACCCGCGACACGCAGCGCAGCCACCAATCGCTCAGCCACTGCGCCACTGCGTCTTATATGTTTGGATGGTTTGGTTTGGTTTGGTTTCTCGCTAGTGATGGGCAAAGGATAAATACTCGAAGGATAAATACTCGAGTATTTATCCAAAGTGGATAAATACTCGTTTTTACTCATTTTTATCCGATATTTACCCAAAATGATGGATATTTATTATTTTGCATGTTTTTTTTTATATTGATAGGCTAGTTTTACTATTAAGGCTTTCGAAAATACTTAGTACATTATTACTTTTTCAAGTTCTGATTGTAAAGACGAAGCAACGTGTTTCTAACCGCACCGCACTATATCCCGGCCTCCTTTTGTCCCATTCCTTTTGTTTTATTACCTTTTCCCTCACACCACCGCGCCTGCGCTGTGCCCAGGTATGTGTCTTAGAGAGCGCACGCGCGTGTGCGTTTTTAACAACAAAATAATTATTATGAGGTGATAGTGTTCTAGTTTTATGAGACATTTAAGTGATTTTGAAGTTGGATTATAGCGTTTCAAGGTATGTTTTAAAAGCTGAACCTTTCTTTGTTTAAGGTTTAAACACTTAATAAAATCGGCGGATAAGTGAACTACTAAAAATAAATAGAAAAGTGTAGTTTTATTATTGTTGATAACGCTAGAAACCTACAAAAGACTGAAGAGTCCCTTGTTTTGAGTGTTTTGAAATCTCAGTGCGTCATGAGCCAGCAAATTAATAGTGTTGTGCGCAGTACTAAACTAACTTAGTAAAAAAAGTTTAACAACATTTTTGCCAACAGTTGTGCCTCTAAACTGCACAGCACACTCTTGCTAGCTCATTACGCACTGAAATGTGAAGTTTTCACCAATTTTATTAAACTCTGCATAGACGTCATCATCTGCCTAGCCTTTTCCCAACTATGTTGGGGTCGGCTTCCAGTTTCACCGGATGCAGCTGATTACCAGTGTTTTACATGGAGCTGTCTGTCAGACCTAAACAACCCAGTGGCAAGGCAAGGCAGTGAACTGGGTAACATGATACCCCTTGGTTAAACTGGTTGTCAGACTTTGGACTTCTGACCACAATTAACGGCTGTCAAAGATCTACAAATGACAGCTGGGACCGACGGCTTAACGTGCTATCCGAGGCACGGATGAGTCTTGGTATATAATAAATGGTCATCCATCCACGGACCGACCACGTCAAGCGTAGTTTAACCTTCGATCAACCCATGCGGATGTTATAATTTAACCACAAGTTCCTCCGACGACTCCTCTGCATAGACGTAATAAAATCTGTGCAAAATTACACGTGCTTGGGCTATACTTTATTTTATGGGCCATATAGTTGGAAGTCCATTTTTTTTTGTAGATAGTACTCATAAACAGAAGGTTTTTTACAATTTTTTAAGTTGCGGAGACTCCCAGTTATAATAAAATAATAAAGAGAAACACATTTTTTTAAAGTTTCCATATAAATTGAAAATAACACGCCCGGTATCACCATTTTGTCGAATGTCGGGAGGACACGGCGTGGCATACGCTGGCAAAGTGTGCCACTTGAGAGGAGCCGTGCCGTGCCCTCGTCTCTGGAGTAGGCAGTGACTTATCGCTGCCGGCCGTGGTCGAGAGGATGGCCGGCAGCGTCGAGTCCTGGGACACGGTGGTGTCCTTCTGCGGAACGGTCGTCTCGCAGATGGAGGCTGCGGAAAGTGAGAGGGAGAGCAACTCCACTCACCCGGCCCGCAGCAGACGTACCGGGCGCAGGCAGATGGCGGACAACGCCCTCTTCCAGCCCCCCTGAATGGGTTCAGGGGCGACGGACACGGGACGTCCGCCGCCCCCATGTACATGGATCCGAGGTGGCGGCGCGTGCTGTTTACGCGCGCCCCTCTTAGACGTTGCGAGGGTTTTCTAACACCTCACTCCCCTCGCTGACTTGGCGAGGCCCTCGGGTCGCAGTCAGTCGGGAGTCGCGGAAGTATCTTCTGTTCCCGTGACCCCCGGCGCAGGTGTGAGAAGGAACACGGGGTGGTTTTTAGTCAGTAAGTCTGACAGACCCCTCCACCCTCCCCGGGGCGGGGGCCATCCATGAGGATTTTCCACCACTAAAAAAAAATAAAAGTAGCGGGGTCGTAGTGAGTGAGCAAACACAGACCCCTCTCCACCTCCTTCGTGGTTATTTTTTTAAACCACCCAGAAGTAGGAGCCCCGCCAAGCGGTTCCAGCGACATCTTGGCAGGTAAGGGTATAAGAATAATAATATTCCTGGTGCTTTATTCAACTTATCCGAAAAATACCCGAAACTAATTTAAAAATGTTAACTTTTAAATTTTAAAATACGTATATCTCCGTAACCTTGGGGTTCCGCGGGTTGGAAATGGTACAGGATTTAGGCCCCTGCCACCCTCGCGCTCCCCGGCCCATAAATATATGGAAATTAGAGTGAAAATAATGGAAATTAGTGTTTTAACCAAACCTCAAACTTTAACAATGAATTTCTCCATAACCATGGGGCTCCGCGGTGTGGAAATCCGACAGGGGGGTAGCTCATCTCCCCCTCCCTCTCCCCAGCCCCTCTCCGATCCATAAATCAATGACCCATAAAGGAAAGTATTACCCATTTTTTTTATTATTGTGTGTAATCATAGGTTAGACAGGCTTGTTTTTTTAAAAGTTCTTGATAAGTTTTAGAATTTTACTTAATTTCATCCTTTTCTTCGTAGAAATATAAAATTTCCCTTACTAAAATCCTGTATAATATTTATCCGCCGTTTTGGATAAATACTCGAGTAAAAAGGGATATTTATGAGTATTTATCCACTTTGAGTATTTATCCGGATAAATTCCCAACACTATTTCTCGCCATTATAAAGAGAGAGAGACAAAGACCAGCCCTTTCGATGTTTCGATTTTAAATTCGACCTCAAAGACAAACACGTTCTGAATATCGTACCTAAAAACGTAAAAAATTTGGAAAAAAATTATGTCTTTTCATGTAATTTAATGAATTATTATCTCACTGTTGTATTTAAACGAAAATAAGTATTTACTTACTGCAAATAAAACTGATAATTAACCTGTAAATTATATTTATTTCTTGTTTCAAAAAGTGTTCTCGCTGCTGAAGTGAAAAGTTATGTGTGTTACATTACACGAGATGCAAAAACAAAGTTTTTTGCATCTCGTGCCTTTGAATCCCAATCGCCACACTCAGGATTCAAAATCAGCACTCACAGCAAAAAACGACTTCGCTCTCTTGTTGCACAAATAACTATTGTAGCAAAAAAACGTATTGCCTCGCAAGACGTAAGCATAATTATTATGTCAGAAACAGCTAACGACCTCGGATGTAGAAAAACACGTTTGAGCACGAACTAGCGAATTAGATCATCATCATTTGTTTGCTTTTTCCAAACTTTGCTGGGGTCGGCTTCCAGTTTACCCAGATGTAGCTGAATACCAGTGTCTTACATGCAGCGACTGCCTGTCAGACTTCCACAACTTATTTATTTATTTGAGGGGCGTATCGCATATCGTGTCCTTGAAGAGGACGTGTATAGCTTAACCGGGCGTCTCTGTAGAGATATCTTAAACAAAAGTTAAGACCTCCAGCCAGAGTATAAAAAAAAACTTAAAAACTAAGCGACTACGCGGCGGGCACCCCCTGCGGGGTACGAGCCTCGGCTTAGGGCGTCGCTGGGAGAGGACAGCAAGGGACGGCTGGATCTGTGTGGTTATTATTTGGGGGCAGCGAGTTTAACTACGGCTCAGCTCGCGGGCTGGCACACAAGCAAGGGACGGGAGGACGGGTAATTAACGGGGGCGTCGCGACGGGCCTCGGGACTTCCACAACTTAGTTAACTGGGTTTAATTTATTCAGTTCGCTTCGCTGCCGCTCTCCAATATTGCTATATTATGCTAGATAGGTATATGGCGTTACTGAGAGATGGGATCACAGTTTATCTATGGCATTTCTTAGCGAGTCCTCTTTAAGTTCTTTAATTTATTTATTTTACATTTTGTCTGGCAGTTTGAGTTCTTTATGGGACCAACCCAAATGTTCCTTCTTTGGTATTGTTCGTCGGCACGTGGAGCTCCTCAAGTTCCGTGTTGAGCTCACGATTACTGACAAATGCTTGCACTGACTGATCTGGTACCCTCATTTTGTGTGGCTCTTTCCTCATTTCTATATCATGATGGTATCTTTATCTGAGACCACAACTGTAAAGATAAGGTTGAAGATCTACTAAGAACTATCCTACATCGCGGTATCAAAGTTATCCGCGCAGTTTGAACGTATACAAGTTCCCGACAACAACCGTCGGGCAGTAGTTAGCCCACCAGACACAACACCCGTCTGGTCGGAGGATTCTCCCTTTTCAATGGTGGATGAGGAACTTTACACCCTGTTCCTCAAACCTCCAAACTCAACCATCTCAGACACTAATCTGCATGGATCTTACATGATTTGACCAAGATAATGTCTGGACTTTAAAAGAGAAAGAGAGTGTTTCTTCTCAGAGTAGTCAAATAGTGAAATACCGATCTCATTTACTAAAAAAGGCGACGTGTAAAAGTGTTTGTTAAAACCTGTTTACAAAAATAAATGTCATTTATCATTTATGGTATCGTATTTATTTAAGGAAGCTTTACAGACTAACAATCCAGTAATTGAAGAATAAAATATTTAAAAAAATAGCTAATAACAAGCCTCGACATATAGTTTAAAAAATAAATACAAAAAGTCGATAAAGAAGACAATGCACTTAGGTAAACATTAGGTAGAATTTGATAAGAGTCGATAAGTCGACTAGGTATCAAGAAAAATAGACTGTGCCAAAAGCCGTCTTAAGGTCGAAACACGGGTGCAAAATAAGTCGACATTAAGGTGCTTAGGAAGTCTATTAAAACTAAGTGCACTTCTTGAAGAGAAAACATTCCGCCTATAATTAGTCATTGCAAAAGGTACATTTAATTTAATATTGGCCGTTGACGTAACCCCATCAGATTTGTGCTCAAAGTCAGATTAGCATCGAGTTCAGTACAGTCGAAAGACATTCAATACCTATAGACCGGCAACACGAACAAAATTTTCGTCCGAAAAAGTGTGTCCTGCTGGATACAAGTCTATTAGTTTTTTGTAGTACGATCCGCTGCCGCTCCAATATTCATATATTATTCTAGATGGCGTTACTGAGACATGGGAACAAAGTTTTTCTATGACATTTTCTTGACATGCCCACTCTATCTTCTTATATATAAAATTCTCGTGTCACAATGTTCGTTCCCATACTCCTCCGAAACGGCTTGACCGATTCTCATGAAACTTTTTATGCATATTCAGTAAGCCTGAGAATCGGCTACTATCTATTTTTCTAACCTGTAAGTGAAAAGGGGTGTTCACCCCAATTTTTATTTTTTTATTTCTGTAAAAAAATAAAAAAAAATAAAATGATCAATTTTATTTTTTTTTATTTTTTATTATGTGGCATAAAAAAATACATACAACTCTAAATTTGCACTTTTTTATCACCAATCCTTGCTTTTTAATAGTCATTTTCATATTTTTATCATTTTCTATCCCGCTCGATAACATCAATTATTAATGATATATTTAATCCGCATCAAAGATGGTTCTTACATATTTTTTTTTAAGTTATTGCATAGCTTCTATCGCGGGCCTTGAGCGTGGAAACCGAATACAGAAATTCCGTAACGAAAATAACCTAACACAGGCACAGCGGTGATACTTTTTAGTTTTTTAGTTTTGCTATCTATCGATGAATAGCAGACCTTTTAATGACTTTTTGAAATATGGGAAAAGGGGAGGGGTGGATGAGGGGGGAGATTGTGAGAGGGTAGGGAGGGGCAGAGAGGGGGTAATGGGAGGGGGAGGGAGAGGAAAGTTAGGGAGGGGTGAGGGAGGGCCGTGGGAGGTGTAGGGGAGAGGGGAGGGAGAGGGAGGGGAGAGGAGAGGGGTTGATAAAAAATGCTATGCAATAGCTTTACCGCGGCAGTCTCCGAGTGCCACACGTAATTTTTTTTTTTTAACCATTCAATCACAATGTGCCACAGCGAAGCGTGGCAGGGTACAGCTAGTAGTCTATTAAATCTATTTGCTTTCAGCACAATTCAATATTCTATTAATGGGTCTACTCTTGACGTCAATCTTGTCCTGCGGTCAGAGATGAGGTTAATGATATATGAGACTCTCTCTTCTCGACTGCGCTTTGGTGGAGTCTCGCCCTTAGACTGTGTTCCTCAAAAGGTCTTCTTCTTCTAGTGTAGTTAGTGACCATCCTGGTGGCAGGGTTAATGCTGCCCATGGGCCTCTAACTTGGCTTTCCGTGCCGTCGAGAAATATGTATCAGGCATGCTCACGGTATCCATCAAAATCAATTATTCGAATAAGGCTAACGATCAGCACTTTTCCCAACGTCAATAATGACATAGACCAGTCCCCCGAAAAGTCCACCCTTCTCTACATCCTAGTGTTCTTGCTGGGAAACAGAAGCGGTGGAACAAAGTAAGTTACAAACTCCCCAGCAACACATTTATTGTCTGATTAGTTTAAAGAACTTGAATTTTATCATTATCTTATCGTTATGTAGGTACCTAGGTATAGGGTAAACTACTAGTCATTGGACACTTAAGGGACTTTAAACAGGAATAATCATTTTGTGGGTTTGTTTTTGAAGTTAAATATATTAGGTATAATTTTATTTATAGCATAAGGTTCACTCTATCATTTTTACCTTTGTTTAAAGTATAGTGTAATGATTTATAGGAACTACAAAATAAAATAAAAAAAATACTGAAATATACAGTTATTGGACAGTAATTCTAATATTGGACAAACAATACCAGACAATGGACAGATATTCTAACACTGTTTTATGTATAAAAAACATATTTAAATAGCCGCCAATGTCGAGGATACGTTAATAAAAGGATAAATGAGCAATGTCCAATCATATTTATTGCAACATAGGCTCTTCTGGATTTTGTAGATACCACAAACGTGTACCGTCTTCCCAAGCTGCTTTTACAGGCCTTAAAAATAAAATTTTAAATTTTAAAAACCCCCAACGCCAAAAAGTAAAGCTAATAGGTATATAAAAAGTTAAAAATTACATTTTCTTCTCGTTAAGCCATTATTTTAATATTTTGTGGGTAGAATTTTTTAGTTTGAAATGTAGTGTTGACTTGGGAATGCCATATTTACGAGCGATTTCTCGTATTTTGCCACGTTGTTTTATTTTAGGAAGTGCTAGATTTCCCATAGAAACATCATTGTCACTTTTTCCCCTTTAGGCATTTTATTTGACCATAAAATTACTCAAAACTGCAACAATGAATTATTGGACACTTTATTAAAAGTCACTGGACACCCTGTCCAAACACTAGTAGGATTTATTAAAAGTCATTGGACACCCTGTCCAAACACTAGTAGGAATCGTCTAAACTTCTTAACACTCAAAATAGAGTCCAATATGCTTTACCTGCCAATAAATAAAGTAGAATATTGCTAAAATAATAAAGGAACAAAATCTCAGTTATTGGACACTTGTCCAATAACTCAATTTTGAGAGATTAATAATGATAGTCATTGGACAAGCTAAAATTACCTTAACATAACATCCTACTAATTTAAAACTTATGAATTACTATAGATAATACAGTAACTTACCTACAACCAATCAGATAAACACCAAAGAATTGTTCTCCCAACACTGCGACTTACGAACAACGTCGGTTAGCTTACGATTTTTTTTATTTTTTCGCTTATGTCACCGTATTGCGCGAACGCCGAATGCAACTAAATATTTTTTAACTACTCCTGCCACCTATCAAAACTTCGGTGAATCGTGAAGGATTGTCATTGACTAGAGAACAGAAAAAACATCACAGATAGCGTTGTTTTTCAATATTATCCTTATTATTGACATAATAATCACTCACTGTCCAATAACTCGTAACGTCCAATAATTGGTAGTTTACCCTAGTATTTATTTTATTTTTCTCTTATTTATACTTATTTGATACATCTAGGTATTGAGATAGTCAGGTATACTCTGCCTACTCATCTTTTCTCGTCCACTATCAAGTCCATCCAAAGGTTGTCTGTAAGAGATAGCTTTTAGCGATCAGGCCGCCCATTGTATCACCCTATGTAGCCTTTAGAGTAATAATTTGTAAGTTTTTATGGTGTACAATAAAGAGTATTCTATGCCAATTCTAAAGAAAAATAATCTTAATGGCTGAATGAAAAAGATCTCTTGAAGCAACACCGCAAACTATTTGCATTGAGTAGGTAAACTATTGACTAATAGTTTACAATGCTGTGGTAACAATAAAATAAGTTACGGTTACTAGTAACTATCAGTTTATTTAAATGTTTCTTTGTTTTACAACTCTATCGAATCGATATTGACTTGTATTTCGTTTCAATGGTAAAATGTTTTATGAATAAGAATAATATTTATTTGCTCAAAACATGGTATAAAAGTTGGTAAAAATGAATAATAAGTACCTACTCATACATGTTTTGCTATAGTCATAGCATGCAATTGACAACATTTCAAAATTGACATGACCCTAAAACAAAAATACCGTTTCTTCATTTTTGTATGCTGAGTTCAAATATATATTTTTTTTATTTTTTTATAGCTTAATTTCTGAGAAAAAAAATAAAAACCAAAAACCATGCGATGACGTCACTTATACGGTGGAATGAGGTGTTTACCTTTGCAAAAGCAAGCTAATTTTTAAGATGAAAACTATAATGTCAAACAAGACATTTCTGTCAAAAATTACGTATCTAATGTCAAAAAAGACATATCTAATGTCAAAAATGACATTTCTCATGTCAAACAACACATATCTAATGTCAATGTGTGACATTGACAACTGCTAAATGACAGTGACATCTAAGAAACTGATTTTTTTTGACGTATCACAGTTAAGCAAAGGAATTATCGCGATTCCACCGTATGAATGACGTCATTTGGCGCTTACGTCTTTTTAGAATGCACCGAATTTCAAAGTTAAAATTATGAATGAAAAGTACATAATTTCGAAAAACCAAAAAATATGGGTCCTCTATTTTTGGATTTACTTTCAGTTAACATAATAAAACATGGAGGTTAAAATTTTGAAATGTTGTCAATTGTTGCATTACAAAATGTCGATCATACAAAAAAACTTTTACACTGTAAAAAAATATTAACTAACCATTTGTGTGGTTTAGATTGAAATACCTAGTCTAAAATCTAAAACCTTAAAATCACTTGGAATGTTATTTATATTCCAACACACATGGCTAAACAGCTTTTATTATATTTTGTCAGTCTTGGAAACTCATTTAAAACTATATTTCTAAATACATGCCTATCTACTTACATATTATTGATAAATAACACCCAGGCACAGAACAAATGATCGTGCTCATCACACAAACATTTGTCTTGGGTGGGAATCGAACCCACGATCTCCGGCATAGCAGTCAGGGCCACTGACGACTAGACCAACAGGGGGTGGAGTCTGCTATTGCAATCGTGTCTCAATGACCGGTCAATGACCGATTTTTGACGTATAACTTCAAACTTATGACACATTTCTCATACAAAAACTGTCAAAGTTGTCAAATATTCGATCAATGACCGGTCATTGAGACATGATTGCAATAGCAGACTCGAGCCCCAGATCACTCTCATAGTGGGGAATAGATACTGTGGTTGTTGAATCAAAGCAGCTCACCTACAGACCAACTAAGAAACAAGTCCGTAATTGTTTTAAATTTCATAATTACTGATTTCATACTAATTTAGTCACGATTACAATGTAGGTTTTGTGATTGAGGTGTGCGTGACTGAAGATCATTACCTAGCTTTATATGCCTATTTACATACCTAACATACAGACATACACTTGACTGGCCTGTGTATTTTTTATTCGACAGCAAATTGTTTTCACTTCTAGAAACTAGATCGATCTATGACTTTAATTCGATCTAAGCATCTCATCCAAGGTTAAGTCCACATTAGGACGTGTTAAATAAGGCTTACTACCATAAAACTAGTATTTCTCTCTGAATAAGGGAGTAGGTAGGTATATTCCTTGCAGGGCAACCATACAGCGAAATTTATAATGGCCGATTTGTTAGTTTACTTTTTAAATGCTTCAAGCACAATAATGCAGCCGCATTTCTATCTACTTTTAGGTGATGCAGAGCAAAGCAGGGATAGGTGTCACAAATTGCGTCACTAAATGTTAGTAAAGGAACCATATTCGAAAACGTTCCCGTTATTGAGATTCGGAAGTGGCAGCCAAAAGTTTTCTACGTAAATTCAAGATGGCTGGACACAGATTTTTGCATTTTTCTACTAAACCACTGTACGTATCACAAAACTTTTAGCTTGATGCCTGTCACAAATATGTGACGCTCGTTGATATGCAAAAAATCGTCAAAATCACTTCCGTTACCAATTTTAAAAACCAGCCAATAGCGTGTCGGGCCACGCTCAGTGTAGGGTTCCGTAGTTTACCGCCCGTCACAATAAGTGTTCAAAATGCTTGCATAATTATACGATAATACTACAAACTTAGTCCAGAAATTATTTTGTACAACTTTTTGTCTTTTTTGTACAAAAACTGTTTCCATCCAAGTTCAAAATAATGTTCCTAGAAAGTCCTTAAAAAGTTCTACATTTCAGATTCTTTTCATATTTTCTAAACTTATGGTTCAAAAGTTAGAGGGGGGGGACACATTGTTTTTTACTTTTGTAACGATTATTTCCGAAATTATTGTCATTATCAAAAAAATGATTTTAGTAAACCCCTATTCATTTTTAAATACCTTTTCAACAATATATCACACGTTAGGGTTGAAATTAAAAAAAAAAAATACTTCCCACTTTACATATAGGGGGGCTATCCTAATAAAACATTTTTTCCAATTTTTATTTTACCACTTTGTTGGCGTGATTGATACACATATTGGTACCAAATTACAGCTTTCTAGTGCTTACGGTCACAGAGATTAAGCGAGGACGGACGGACGGACAGACAGATATGGCGAAACTATAAGCATTGGTGGAAAGATGCACTATTCCCGGATGACATAGGCTACTTTTTATCCCTGTAATCCCACGGGAACAGGAACTATGCGTGTGAAACCGCGGGACGTCTGCTAGTTCTAGATAATATTGCGGTAGTAGACAGTAATTATTTCTTTTGCGGGTAGATTGAATGTTTTATGTTAATGTTCGTTAGTGTTAATTGTGTACGAAGTGAAATGTAATTTTTATATTGTTATAAACAGAAACAATAGCTGTTTGTGTTGTGTTTCGTATAATATAAGTTTAAAACATTCTCAAGTAAGTGAAATCTTTTGTAATTTCTTATCTATACTTCTAATATAACAGGAGCTTGTGGCTAAATTATAACAGCCGCATGGGTCGATCGAAGGTTGAGCTACGCTTGACGAGGTCGGTTCGTCGGTGGGTAACCATTTATTACATAGGTACCAAGACTCCTCCGTGCCTCGGAAAGCACGTTAAGCCGTTGATCCCGGCTTTCATTTGTAGATCTTTGACAGTCGTTACTTGTAGTCAGAAGCTCGAAAGTCTGACAACCAGTTTAACCAAGGGGTACTTATCATGTTTTTATTTATTTATTGTTGTTAATTAAAACGGTAACACCAATTACATTAATTAAAATAGGGATTTAAAAAGTTTCAAATACTAACATATAATAGAGGACACCCTAGCATACTTTCTCTCACAAAACATCAGACACACACACATAATTCTACTCCATTCATCAGCAAACAGAGTGCCTAGTGTGAGTTTGTTTTACGTTAACGCGATCGACACGTTCATGACGTTCAGCGCTCCGATTGGCCCGCTCCAAGCTTTTAACCAATCAGAGCCAAACGCGGTGAACGTTTCGATCGCGTTAGCGTAAAAACAACTCGCACTTAGGGCACAGATCACATTCAGGATTTGAAGTCAGGAGGGCGTTAAGCATCTTTAAAGTACGACACACTGGGGATTCTGCTCTGGCGACAGTTTTAGATGAGGGCGGCGCGAATAGCTTGCGTCGACGGCTTTGGCGATGTCCAATGTATTTGTCAGGAGCAAATAGCCGACAGAAAAGATCGTGAAGCTCAGGACTATCGATGCGTCCTCTAAGAGTTTTGCAGGCCACTATGGTCCCCGGTTGTGGAGGTCTGAAAGGCAGTCGCTTCATGTAAAACACTGGTTAGGTATTGAGCTGCATCCGGTTAATCTGGAAGCTGCCTTCAACACAGTTGGGAAAAAGGCTAGGCAGAGATGATTCAAAAATTGGTCCCATTTAGAAAAGATAGACCTCGTAGAAGGCCTTCTAACGGTGCGTTTCATTGACTGGTAAATAAATAAATAAATATTAAATAAATAAATATTGCACAACTTTTCACACAACACCATTTAGTCCCAAGTTAAGCTTGAGAGCTTGTGTTATGGGTACTAAACAGCTGATAAACATACTTATATATTTCTAAATACATACATATTATAGATAAATGACACCCAGACACAGAACAAATGATCGTGCTCATTACACAAACATTTGTCCTGGGTGGGAATCGAACCCACGACCTCCGGCTCAGCAGTCAGGGTCACTAACTACTAGACCAACAGGCCAGTAAAGATTGTAACATACTGTCTGCATTGCCACGTTGTATGGCAATGGCAATGCTTAGTCTTTAATCACATAGTAATTGTTTTGAATTAAATGTGCTTCATTCCGGTCTCTTCTAATAGTCATTAAGGCGTCTAAAGTAGTCTATGTTTGAGATTTAGCGTCCGAAAACGTAAACAAAAAAGTTATTTTTAACCGACTTTCAAAAAAGGAGGAGGTTCTATGTTCGTGTGTATGTATTTTTTTTTTTTTTTTTTTTTTTTTTTATTTATGTTACCTGATTTCTCCCCCATTTGTGGACCGATTCTCAAAATTCTTTTTTTATTTGAAAGAGTATACTCCCGAGGTGGTCCCATTTTAATTTGGTGAAGATCTGGTGCTGTTCTTCGGAGATATACAACGGAACTCTTCAAAAATGAACGGCAAATCTGTCGTGATTGCTGGAATCGCATGGATGTTTATTGTTTATACAACATAATGACGTATCATCACGCCTGTATGCGCTAAG
Source organism: Euplexia lucipara (assembly GCA_921972225.1). Taxonomy (NCBI): domain Eukaryota; kingdom Metazoa; phylum Arthropoda; class Insecta; order Lepidoptera; family Noctuidae; genus Euplexia; species Euplexia lucipara. The sequence continues at coordinate 11,463,330 of OV179169.1, read as the reverse complement.
GGGTACGCAGGTGGGTAAAATATACCTAGATTTCGTCAGTTAGGTATGTTAATTTTAATTTATTAGGGATTAGTGGAAAACCCTTTTATGATGACATGTATTGTTAACAATTAACAATATAAAATAAATTCATGGCAAATGTTTTTATGGTAACAACTAAAAATGGAAAAATAAAAAACTTTTTTGCAAAAAATAAAACCGACTTCAAAAAAACACTAAACGGTGTAAAATAACTCTAAATTCGGAAGTCGGTGGCCCATCATGAGTAAGACAAACCCACCAAAGCCACAGAATTCCGAATTTAGAGTTATTTTACACCGTTTAGTGTTTTTTTGAAGTCGGTTTTATTTTTTGCAAAAAAGTTTTTTTGGAAAACAAACTCTAGCACCCATTCTTAAAGATTATGTTTGCACTGCAACTTGTACATTTTTTATGACTTATGTAAATCAACCTTGATGTATTCTGTGTTCGAAATTTAACTGACAAAAACGTAAACAAATCTGTGTTTTTTTGGAAATTCAACTCTAACACTCACACTAAAAGTTCTGTTTGCGTTATAAATTTTAATTTTTATGGTGTTCTCAATTGTTTGGGCAAAATCGACTGAATATACCCACTTATAAGGTTGATATTTGTTTAATAAGCAGAAATTATCAACAAATTATGGATATGGGACAGGCATCATCATGTTGTCTGGTTATTTGCAGACACATATCAAGTTTCATTTGGTTATCATTTAGTGTGTTTGAGGTCTAATTGATTAGTAGACGTCTAAATATAGAAAAAGACAAAGACATAAGAAAGTCTGTGGCTTTGGTGGTTTTGTCTTATTCATGATGGGCCACCGACTTCCTAATTTAGAGTTATTTTTCACCGTTTAGTGCTTTTTTTGAAGTCGGTTTTATTTTTTGCAAAAAAGTTTTTTATTTTTCCATTTTTAGTTGTTCCCATACAAATATTTGATGAATGAATTGATTAAAACATGAATTTATTTTATACTTATTGTTAATTGTTAACATTACATGTCATGATAAATAGAGTTATCCACTTATCCCTAAAAATGAAAATTAACATACCTAACTGTCGAAATCTAGGTATATTGTACACATCTGCGTATCCCTCAGAGCATAAACATCCAAGCGATTCCAGCTAAAACGACGGATTTGCTGTCTATTTTTGAAGAGTTCCGTTGTATATCTCCGAAGATCAGCACCAGATCTTCACCAAATTAAAATGGGACCACCTCGGGAGTATACTCTTTTGAATAAAAAAAGAATTTTGAGAATCGGTTCACAAATGGGGGAGAAATCAGGTAACATACATAAAAAAAAAAAAAAAAAAAAAATACATACACACGAACATAGAACCTCCTCCTTTTTTGAAAGTCGGTTAAAAAGACAAAGACATAAGAAAAAAAAACGAATATTATAGATGCTCTACAACATTCTCGAAGCCTGAAATGGAAATGGGCAGGTCATATTGCCCGCCTTCCAGATGACAGGTGGACAAAACGAACCACAGCATGGCTAGACCCAGGCGGACACCGGAGTAGAGGACGCCCATACGAACGGTGGGCCGACGATATAAAAAATACAGCAGGAGTCGACTGGATTAAGAAGGCCAAAAACCGTCCAGACTGGAAAGCCTTGGAGGAGGCCAATACCCGAAAGGGACCTTAAATACCTTAATTTTATTACTCTTTTTTAAATTCTTTTGTTTACTTTTTTCTTACAAAATTATTTGTTTTATAAGTTAAGGAAATAAAGGCTATATTATTATTATTATTATTATTAAATATAGAAAAACGCAGGCCTGGGTGAATTTTGGAGTATTCCAACCGCCCGCCGTCATTACCTTCCCCTAAGTATTAAGGGAAGATAATGTATTTAATAAATTGTATGTAGGTACTTTAGCAGATTCTGAGCATTGTTGAAATATTGCATTAAATATACCTATGTATCTTTCATTAACATTTAGGGGAAGGTGGTTAAACGCTCGAAAATTCACTCGCCTAATGATAACGGTCTTGACTTATGTACCTACCTGTCATTAGTCGTTGTTTATTAGGTAGGTACTTACCCATAACACAAGCTCTGCTTAGCTTGGGACTATATAGCTGGCATTGTGTGAAAGTGTGATTTTTTTAGGGTTCCGTAGTCAACTAGGAACCCTTATAGTTTCGCCATGTCTGTCTGTCCGTCCGTCCGTCCTCGCTTAATCTCTGTGACCGTTAGCACTAGAAAGCTGAAATTTGGTACCAATATGTGTATTAATCACGCCGACAAAGTGGTAAAATAAAAATTGGAAAAAATGTTTTATTAGGGTAGCCCCCCTATATGTAAAGTGGGAAGTGTTTTTTTTTTAATTTCAACCCTAACGTGTGATATATTGTTGGAAAGGTATTTAAAAATGAATAGGGGTTTACTGAAATCATTTTTTGATAATGACAATAATTTCGGAAATAATCGCTCCAAAAGTAAAATACAATGTGTCCCCCCCCCCCTCTAACTTTTGAACCATAACTTTAGAAAATATGAAAAAAATCTGAAAAGTAGAACTTTATAAGGACTTTCTAGGAAAATTATTTTGAACTTGGATGAAAACAGTTTTTGTACAAAAAAGACAAAAAGTTGTACAAAATAATTTCTGGAATAAGTTTGTAGTTTAATCGTATATCTGCCGTGATTCTTTAAAAAGCAGTCATCTGACAATTTACCGATTTTGAGTTTAAACATTCTGACTCTGAGAAGAAACACCGAAAGAAACTCAGAGGTCACAGTCTCTTTTAAAGTCCAGACATTATCTTGGTCAGATTATGTAAGAACCATGCAGATTTGTGTCTGATAATGGTCTTTTGAGGAAAGAACCACACAGATATGAGTGGACCAGATCAGTCAGTGCAAGCATTTGTCAGTTACCGCGAGCTTAACTCGAAACTTGAGGAGCTCTACCTCCTGACGAACAATACCAAAGAAAGAACATTTGTGTTATGAGTAAGTACATAAGTAATCATTCTTTTTGCGATTTTAGCGTTCATAATTTATGGGTCCAGTAGGTAGGTATGTACTAAAAATGAGGTTACTTACCTACCTAAGTTGGCTGGACTATGTAAAAACAACTTTAGATAAATTGTATATTGTACAAATGTTGTAAATACGTAATCTCACCTCGATTTCAAGGCGGAGATCTCAATCCGTCGCCCTCAGCCTACATTTGGGAAAAATCACAACTTCATGAGTTGTTATTCGAGTACAAGGTCTTGCAGTTGCAAAAAAGAAATGAACCACTATAATTGAGCATGGTGATACTAGGTTCAATTCCCAGGTAGGGCAAAGCGTTAATGGTGACGTAATTACAAGATAACATTACGCCTGTAGTTGCCTAAGGGGTTAGGCAGACGTCGTGTGCAATTGTTTGAGAAGTTTTACTAAAAGTTGACGCATTCAAAGCTCAAAATTTAAATATGGCCCCTCAAAGGACCGCTCACTGTCTGTAAGAACCTTCCTATAGTAGTACCTTCCTGTGTACACAAAGAGCAGTTGCAAGCACGCTACCCAAATGTGTCAAATTTCTTTCATAGTTTTGCAACTTTATTTCGAACAAAATAAGGTTCATGTAATCATGTTACATTGGGAAAATTGCACAGTTTAGGGTAGTTTGATGTGCTGGCGTCTATACAACCAGAGTTCGTCAGTTATGTTCAAGTCCCATGTCAGAGGGGAGAACCTCCGACGGGCTTGTGCCCGAAATGGAAATGGAATTTCTCAGTAGCTGTCAGGAATCTGGATTTGTATCCAGATTCCTGACAGCTACTGAGAAATTCCATTTCATAACATTCCCACCAGACCCCCTTCCTACCAGATTCCCTTTTCTAAAAGATCTCTAGAAAAGGGAATCTGGTACAAAACGATCCAGCCACGTCCCATGAGCTCACCGTGGATAGATAATCTATCGCTAAACAGATGTGATACTGTTACTGCACTAAGACTTCGTTCCGGACACATTCCGTGCAATAAGTTCTTATACCTTCTGGCAAAGTCAACAACGGATAAATGTGAATATTGTAACGATACTGTTGACGATGTTTATCACATATTGACTGAATGCGTCCGCAACGAAGAATTTAGATATACTTTAGATTGTAGGCTTAGAGAAATAGGTTACTGCAACAGCGTTCTGGCTGCGCCACTCTCTGACGCAGCCAGAGCACTTTACAGACTAGCTATGCTAAGATGTAAATAGATGGTAATAAGTGTTAATTTTAAAATGTTGTGTTAAAAATTGTTAAACCTAACCAGGGCGACATGATCGCATGTGCGACAAAGCCCTTTTCTTTAGAATAAAAAAAAAAAAAAACATTCATTGCGGATTAAAAAATTTAACTGTTAAAATGCCTGGGGCTCGAGTCTGCTATTGCAATCGTGTCTCAATGACCGGTCATTGAGCGAGTATTTGACAAGTTTGACAGTTTTTTTATGGGAAATGTGTCATAAGTATGACGTTAAACGTCAAAAATCGATCATTGACCGGTCATTGAGACACAATTGCAATAGCAGACTCGACCCCCTGATAGAGACCAGGTGTCAAGGAGACCAGGACCTGGTGTCATATCCGCAGGAATAGGCAGAGGCCTATTCCTGCGGATATGACAGCCGTGATTTTATGTACCTACCTGTGTTACTTGATCACAGTTGCAATTAATTTAATTCCTATGCTTAGCTAGCATATAATTCAAATCTTTGCCTATTAATCTAATTATTTAATACCGCTTGCATATCATTTGCGTTCTCACATCAGCTAATTATTTTGTTAAAACAATCAGAATGCACTTTCGACGAACAAGATTTATCGCAAAAACACATCGCGTGCGCTTACCTACTCCATTCAACATGAAACCAACTTAAAAACTAGTTTTATACCGTTTGTAAACATAAAAAGCTTCGATTATAATCTGTATTTCAACGAAATAAGGCTCCAATCCGAATGAAGCAAATTTCCAAGACGGCAGCGTCTCTAAAGTTGGTATCGTCTGTAAACCTGTTGCCAACTTCAGTGTGCTACCAACGGCTGACACGAACGGCTTCGTCGCGCTCCACGAAATAATAAAACAAAAAGTACAACGTTAAAATTACAAAAAAACAATCATTCCCCGTGAGTTTGTGGTGTGACAATCCAAGTTTTTATGTTAAACATTGGCTTGAAGTGTGTTTTGTGGTAAAAGAACAGTTAAAAACAGCCATTGTTCTAAAGAAAACTTCGAAATTGTTGTAAACAATGATTGGTTAGCCATAATGGAAGACGTATACACAATTAAAGTTAAAACGAAACCTGATACAAGGAACTTATATCCGTCGGAGAGGCGGTATTCTGCGTCGACTGTGTCAGGATTAGCGTGGGTACATATTGCATTGGCTGCAACGTCCTTTCTTCTCGCTTGCTTGGCGTTAGTCAACCCGAATTCCAATCTACACCCTAGCAACAATAGTACTCTATCAAATGGCGGTAACCGCAGCGAAAATAGTCCTTTAATCAAAGAGGACAATAACGTTTTCGAAAATGAAAATGGAACTCAAATGAATTCGAACAATGATTCGAATTCTAACTTGAGTTGGAGCGGAAATCCTCTAAATTTGAATGAAACAACGGCATTTAACGGAAATAAAAATGACAGTAATTATATATTGGTTTTGGCGCCCGCTTTGATAACAATATTTGGGTTAGCGGCCGGTATTGCGAGCATTCTAGCGTCGGTAAGGTGGTACATCGACCATAACATAACGTGGTTGTTTGTCATTTCTTGTCTTTCGACTATAGTCTCCTTAACATCATTCTTTATGATCGCTGTCTGGTTTATAACGACGTCAGACGGCGATATAACTGAGTTCTACAAGGACAAAGTGCCTTTTAAAGATTATTTCGTTATAAAACACACTGATGTTGTAATAAGGAACGAGTCTCACATGATTGTTGCATTGAACACGACCGTGGATAAAGATGAGACACCGAATTTGTTTACTAAACGGGTGCTGTCTATAAACATACTGATTGCTGCGTTCTTAGAACTCTTATGGTCTATATTAAGCGTGAAAATCTCTTATAAAGGCATGAAGAACACTTATAAAGAAGACAACGAGCGACGAGGCAACTGCATATCAGTTGTGACAAAAATAAAAGGGAACGACACGAGAAAAATGCCGCGAAACGGCAAGCTTTTACCGCCAAAACCGGACTTAATAGACCACTATCCGAGCAAGAAGATAAAAAGGATATTCTTAGCACAGTCTGACAACGGATTCTATTTGAAGAATCAAGCTAATAAAGGGAAACAGAACACAGAGACCAGCTCGGAGTTCTATAAAGAACGTATGATGAACTTCTTGAACCGTTGCGCTAGTCTGGAAGGACACTCGAACCCGGAAAACACGTCCAGTGTGCATTCTGAGGCACTGAACTCGATTCCAGAAGGTGTGACCGTGGAGGTCAATATTAAAGAGGCTGTTAACGAAGTGAGAGATAGAATGACGCCTATCAGTTGGGGAGATACACCCGACCATACAGTCTACAATCAAAACACGTTAAATCTCGACAAGATATTTAAATTTAAGCCGAAACAGAACAAAAATGAAACCGTGAACAGTGAACAGTGAGCGTGAGAGTGAAATTGACAATGGAATTAGTGATCGAACACGCGAACTTGAGCATTTTTGATGCTGTTTGTGTTAAAATATTGTTGTTGTAGTCTTTTAAATAAGTACTATTTTCGTATAAGACATGTTTATATTCCCGAATGGTTGGACAGCTGAAATAAGATACCGGTAAACCGAGGTTACTTTGAATCTATGGGTAACTTTGATAGTTGGGTGATTCTACGGTATTTGAGTATTTTGTGTCCCCAAAGAAAAAATCATCTGTTTAATTTAATATTAATAATTCAACTACTTGGCATTATTTTGCCTAAGTAATTACAAGGGCCAGAAGATATTTCCATTTTTTTTCATTTTATAGGCTCCAGGGGAAAATGTGTTATCAGGGGAGAGACACTATTGGCAGAGTAGTGACAAATTATAGCAGGAAAGTGACAGGCTACTAAGTATTATCTAAGGAATTTTAATAATACTGTATAAAATTAATAAATAATAGCTTTATCGTTATATTTTTAATGAATAGAATACAATCAGCCTTAACAGTTGAAACATATTCACAATATTAAGTTCTTAAAAAATTAAGTTTCGATCACCATCAAATAATTTAAATATGAAAATAATAATAAAACAATAATAATATCTAATTATAATATTATATATATATATTAATGCATATCACTCTCGTCTGTGAATTGAACAAAATTAGTAATTTTTCCTATTAAATAATCACAACACTTACTGTTCAACAGTTTTTAATAATTAAATACTCGAAAAAGTGTAATTTCACATTTAAGGCTTACCTAAATAGTAAAATGATACACCTATGAGAGGTTATCTTAGCAAGTAAACTTAAAAATCATTATTATAAATGTAAACTTCCATTTTAAGAAAGAACTGAATCAATAATTTCGGTTAAACTAAGTATTTTCTACTTATATACTAAACAATAAATAATTAACTTTTTGAGCACATCAACCAGCTCTAAAAAATTGTAGAATACTCTATTACTCATCATAAGTAAACTGGCAAATTTAAAAAGAGTAGCACCTTTAATAGATTTCTTTAAATAATGTAAAATAATAATCTCTCCTTCTTCGTCATCAAATTCAGACTTGCATACGGCAGCATAACTATATTTTTTATCACTTATCTGGTATTCCACAAGTATAAAATCACAGGTATCACTAACGTATGAATGATAGAACTTTAAAAAAAAAATCTCTGGTAAAGTTGTCCATTGTAGCAAGGTTTGTCTACATGCCCATCTGATACCATGTCCGGTTTCAAGATAATTCCAAGTAAAATCAGAAAAAAATCAGCCCATTCCCTTTCAGTCGTGTTTAATACACTTAATTTATCCCTTTTCTCCTTTTTGAAAATTTTGCTTTTCTTTCGCTTGTATTTCTGTATTTTTAATCAGATTGTTTTTAATTTTTTGGTAGCGTATTTTTTCTGCTTGGATCTGGTTTTTTAGCCTCTCATCCCTTGTTTGCTTCTTTATCATGTTTGACATGATATCTGCGCAACTAGAACAAATGAAATAAACCGTTTTGAATAGTAAATATTTACAAAAAAAAAATTGTCACTGCCCCTGCATGGTATTATTTTCCCCTGGCATAGAAACTGGCAGAGAAGTGACGCCAGAGAAGTGACAAAATTGGACATAATCTCCCAAAAGTAATACCCCATGTTTTTCTGACCGCATTTTACACAATAAATGTCATCTACACACACTAAACATTGCACTGTGCAAATTCACAATTATTTAACGATGAAATATAAAAAGATATACTTACCAAGGGAAATACTCGAACTACTGGCACAAGCACGTTCTCAGACAATGAATTGAAAACTGACGCCACATTGTTTTAGTTGTGCTCAACACTGTTAGCTTGCATTTAACTTCACACTGTCCCACGCGCGTCGTTTATGGTCAAAAATATACTTTAGCACTTTTAGGTGAAAATCACAGTCTTTCAATTTCGCCAGGTGAAGTGACGCTTTTAGCAAGTGACGTGAAAATAAGATTTTTTTAAATTATATAATAAACACTTTTGCAATGTATTGTTATAACATATGTTTCAAAGTTATATTAGCTATAACACAATATTAAAATAAAACACAATACCATAAATATTAAAAGTACTAGGCCATATAAATGAAAAAAATGCAGTAATGGGGTAGGCCAGGGGAGTATACATTTGTTACTATTTTATAATGTTAATGTGTAAAATTAAACCACTATCGTGAATTGACTAAGTGGTCCAAATGAAAGAAGTTATACTTTATTGCATAAGCACACATTAACGGCAATGTAATTAGTTTAACATAAAAAAAATCTAAAGGCCGTTGGAATCCAAATAGCGTAGAATCACCCAGTTACACAAAGTGTTGTTCTTTTTCCGTTTTACCCGTAAAATTAACGTAGCTGATTATTTATTCCCCTACTAGGAATTCTAGTCGTTAGACTATTTTTCGCCAATGTTATTAGCTATATCAACTAGCACTGAGTGAACTAAAAGTCATGTATTGACATGACTTTTACACCGAAAGAAACTCAGATGTCCCAGTCTCTTTTTAGCATTATCTTGGTCAGATTAATATGTAAAATCCATGCAGATTTGTGTCTGATAATGGTCTTTTGAGGAAAGAACCACACAGATATTATTTAAGTAGGTAACCAATCCATCTTAGCACACTATTTTCTTGTACTGGCTCTGTATAAGCAGACCACAAAAACTAGACTTTAGTAAGAAAGAAAGAAAAATATTTATTTGACATCAGTCTTCAAAACACACATACACACAATAATTTATAAAACAATAGAAAATATACAATAGTAGGTACACATCATGTGTGTGTGTTGTGTGTGTGTGTTAAGTATCGTTAGGCCACTTACAAAATCTAGACATAGTATCTAGACTCTAGGCATATATATGCCTCCGATTGTCGTAAATTGAAACAGCCGACCGCCAATCAGATTAATATTGAATTCATTACTATCACCGAATAAGGCCAGTTGGAACTATGACAATGCGCAATTTTTATGGGATCAAAATCAATCAAAACAGCCAATCAAAACAGTTTTATTGCAACTTGGACAGACTCTAGCACGTCAAGCAAGCTACACCAAATTGTCAATTTTCTGTCAATTGAGACCTTATTGGTGAGGTTCTTCAAAAAAGATAACATGCAAAAAAAACGAAGAAAAAGAAAAAAGAAGTGGGTATGTTGGAATCGTAGCATTATGGCGATCTGTAGTTTCTGCTTACCCCCATGGGAAAAGGCGTGAGTTTATGTATGGGAAATTTTCCGAATTAAATGTGAACGTTATGCTTTTTGTTAAAAGTTAAAAATAGATCAAAGAAATTTGATTGATTGGGGTACCTATCTTAGGTAATGTTCTAGCGTCTTTATCTAAAGCTGTGTGCAGACAGACACAATCCTTCATAACCTAATCAAATGCTTTTTTACTGCAAAAATCGATTGTTTCATAATAAAGCGATAAATAAACGAGCCATTTTCTAATAACATACCTATAGGTATTATTTCCGCAGAAAACATTAGCGGTTTTCTCGTTGTTAGATACAGAGAAAAAACCGCGAAACGCATTAAAATACCGCCAATGTTCTCCGCTTCTGTACCTACTGCGTAATAACTTTGGAAGATCAGCAGTGCGAGTCTGGTGGTCAAATCACCGCGTGAAAATGTAGGCGTAGTGAGGGCGAATTGAGCTGTCATTCCATACTAATGCTAGGCATTGACAGTTCACTTCACTAAAGTTTTCACGGCGTGACTTTTACTGAATCGACCGGCTGAGTTACAATTCTCGTATTTCTAAGACCGTTCTCGCGACCGTCTCCATCAATCTGTCAAAAAGCATCTGGTACATAGATACATACTTTGCAGTAAAAATCATAACCCCCCCCCCCCCCCGCCCCTTTTATTTACTTCGCCGTAGTCGTGTAATAAATACACAGATAAGTAAACCTGTGTCTTTTAATGCGAAATATCCAGTTAAAAAATGTTTCTGTGCTCGATTTTTTTCCTTTTCGGGCCTGGCAACCCTATACCTACACTGTCAAAAATCTATGACTTAGTGTACGGCCTGAGTGCACGCTATATTCGAGCGTCGGGCGGGGCGGGGATGAGCGGTCGAAAGAGCGTTCTGTAAGTGGCCTCAGTGCACGCTCAGCGTTTGTGGTGGCGGTCGTTTGTGTCGATCATGGCGTCTGCGTCGTACGATATTATTGATATGTATTTAGAAGAAAACTTGTGGCTAAAATCTAATTATGAGTCAAGGCAAGGTCCTAGTAACATTGTGAAGCAAAGAAAACAATTTGGAGAGTTTTCTACGTTATTTGAAACATTAAGGGAGAACGAAGATAAATTTCATGAGTTCTTATATAAAGAATGCGAAGATAACCACATTTCAGGTTTATTTTTTATTTCTGAAATTATTTCTTCAAACGACATCCTTCAAGAACGCTCGTATCACCGCTGCAAAACACAAACTGGTTTGAACTTGCACGCGACGCCCCGCTCGACGCAAACAAGCCCGCTGCTGCGCACGCTCCGCTCGGCCGGCACTCAGGACGGCCACTACGGGTAGCACGTGTTTAACATGAACGCTGCACGCCCCGCCCCGCCCGACGCTCGAATAGAGCGTGCACTTACAACCAGGCGGGATAGAGTTTCGGTATATTAGATGTACGCCCATACAAACGTGGCTTAACCTTCATTCATTCCGTGCCACTGTAAATAATTTGCATAGGTAATCGTTTAAGTAATAAGGTAGCTATATTTACGCAATCATTTTTATGATTATTGTAATTGATTACTACCTACTATTGGTCTCAGATACGGTTTTTATTGCAATTTCCATCGTTATAATGAGTTTATTTTGTTATATAAAAAAAGAAAGACAAACCGGCCAAGCTCGAGTCGAACTAGCACACGATGGGTTCTGTACCGTGACGAGGATCTAATAAAACACGCCGCCCGCAAAGATCACGTTTCCTTTATCGTGGCTTTCATTCAATTCCAGCCAGCTTGAATTCAGGCTGGCTGGACACTAAGTTTTTATTGATTTCTCGTAAACACTTACATGTGGCGCAATAAATCAAACTTTAATACTGTCACAAATTGCGATACTAAATGTTAGTAAATATTCGAAAACGCTCCCGTTATTGAGATTCGGAAGTGCCAGCCAAAAGTTTTCTACGTAAATTCAAGATGGCTGGACACAGATTTTTGCATTTTTCTACTAAAACACTGTACGTATCACAAAACTTTGAGCTCGATGCCTGTCACAAATTTAGGTGACGCCCGTTGATATGCAAAAAGTCGTCACCAAGATTGAGAGACCAGCAAAAAGTGCTTTTTCAAGATGGCTGGACACGTTTTCGATCGATTATCTAAGATTCAGTATCGTCACAAATTCTGAAATAAGGGTGTTTAGCCGTCACATAAAGTGCCCTTTTGACCTAGTTAAAGGCGAGCTATTTTGTAGATTTGTCCAGCCAACCTGAGCCACATCTTTTTAATTATAATGTCATTGTTCTTACTAATAAGTATTTTATAGAGGTAAAGTTTGTGAGTTTGTAACGTTGTAGGAGTTAATCTCTGGATCTGCTGAACCGATTTTGAAAATTCCTTTACCAATAGAAAGCCAGATTATTTAGTGAGTGTGGCTATATTTTATTTTCAAAACTAAGAGGGGATGTTAAAGTATAAAATACACGCGGACGAAGTCGCGTGCGAAGTTCTAGTTTATTATATTTTCATACTTGACTGTAATAGTTACTTCTGTCTGCCTTCTAAACATGTATAAGCGTGAATAAACCTACTATGTTAAATACCAACGTTGATATTATAAACGAATTTAAATATTCTTTTTTAGAGTTTAAGAGACTGATTTTTATACACTTGTGTAATAAAATTTGAATTTTATGATTTTCGTTTTATTTTTTGTGAATATACCTTATTTATGAATGTGTATGAATCGTAGTATGTTGATTCTGATTTCTGATCACTTTGGTACACTTAACTCATTTTCGACAAAATTGGACTTATACCCCTTTTCACTAGGGCCACAGCATTTTCATGCATAGGTAGGTACTTTAGCCAGGCCTCGAACATTGGACGATGACGAGCCAGGCGCGTCATGGGCCTACATACTGGATGACGTAGGTACCTTGGGTGTCATTGGCACCCTATGATGTTTTATGCGTATTTCGCCGTTATCATGCGTCGATCTGCTAAGAGAAAAAGTTCTGTGTGTGCTTCAATTCTTATTCGTTGGTGTTCAAAGGAAATATGGCCTCCCAACGTAGGATTTATTTATTTTAGTTAAATGTTACGGGGGTAGTCAACATTTGTGTATTTTTTTTTTGTATTAGGTCAATTGTTTGTGATAATAAACGTATTATTTGTAGATAAACAGCAAGAAGACGACATTTTTCCTGAATGTAGTCAAGCATTATTTACTAATAAGCATGAAGATAACTAACAAGATAACGATAAAGAAATTGATGTTTTTCATGTCCCTTCCACCCCGTATAAGTTTGTAAACTGTTACCAAAGGTTTGCTATCCCTGACTTATAAAATATGTATTCTAAATTAATGGCCAAGGGTATTCTCAACTTCAATGTTTGATTTAGGATAAAAAGTGGTAGTTCTCTTTATCTCATATCTGTTTTTAAGTAAGTTCGATGTGACGCGTCAGGGGCGTCAAGGGCCTCCCGTGATATTTGCTTACTGGGGCGTCATTGGCCATGAATTGGTAGTAACGACTGTCGAAGATCTACTTATTGTATAACAGCCGACCAACTGCTTTACGCGTTTTCTGGGGTCTGGGTATCCAAAGAATGGGTGACCGTTGCAAATAAAAAAAAAAAAACACAAAATCTTCAAAAAAAAAAACAATTTTATTTGGCGACAAAATATAGTTATAAGAAAAATGTACTCGCAATACAAAAGTGTATGAAAATGTACATTTCAATTTTAATACTTAGGTATTAATAGTAAAAAAAAAACTTCATCTAAAAATATATGTAAATTGTTATTATGAGATATTGAGAACCATGTAATTACTTATTGTTACGATATTATTGTCATCGGCACCATTTTATTTTTTTGGTCCTTACAAATAGACTCAAAAAGGCCGACATGTTTACACCTATCAGACGTATCCAAAGAGATTTAAAATAAAATAAAATACTTAGTTTAGGAAGTGCACGACCTCCGGCATAGCAGTGAGGGTCACTAACTACTAGACCAACAGGCCCATCTAATTAATTATGCCTATCTAGGTTCACATTTCGAAGCCATTTTGAATCATTTTGTTTAGGGAACCATAATTCTGTGGGCCTAGTGAAAAGGGGTATAAGTCCAATTTTGTCGAAAATGACTTAAGTGTACCAAAGTGATCAGAAAAAAATGCTCTATCGTTTGGTGAAGACAGATCTAATTTATCTCTAAAAATAAGAAAGTTACTTTGTGTAAAAGTGTCCAACTGACACCAAAAAAAAACTGTAAAAGTCGGTTTTCTGATCACTTTGGTACACTTAACTCATTTTCGACAAAATTGGACTTATACCCCTTTTCACTAGGGCCAAAGAATTATTTTGTAATACTATCAACTATTATCGACTTGGCTAAACATTAGATGTGAGTTTTTCAAAAACAAAAATGAATTGGGCGTATCATTCGCCCAAAGGTTAGGCTTATTACGATTCCAGAAGTTTTTTTTCAACTCAATCAAAGTTTTAGCCAGTCCATTATTTCAGCTCCTATTTTTAAAATTAATTAATTAATTAACATACATTGTGTAGGAATAGCGACCAAAAATACAGTGTCCGGCCGTTAATATGACACGTTGGAAGAGAGTCCTCAAGTTCCGTGTTGAGCTCACGATTACTGACAAATGCTTGCACTGACTGATCTGGTCCCCTCATATGTGTGGTGCTTTCCCCAAAAGACCATTTCAGACACTAATATGCATGATTCGTGCATGATCTGACCAAGATAATGTCTGGACTTTAAAAGAGACTGTGACCTCTGAGTTTCTTTCGGTGTTTCTTCTCAGAGTAGTCAGATAGCGAAACACCGACCTCACCTTCTAGCTAAAAATGACGTCATGTAAAAGTGTTCGTTTGAACCTATTACTCCCAGAACCTGTACTCCCAGAACCTGTCCCTGAACTGTACCTGTATTATATAGTAGACCCACATATTTCCATACATAGTTCCATGCAATAGTGGGCGAGCCTGTTCTATTATTGACGAAGTAGCTATTATTGACATTTTAATTTGAAATTATTATATTAATTATTTTATTAGTTTTCCTTATTCATGTATTGAAGTTTAAAATTTAATTTTGAAATTATTATATTAATTATTTTATTAGTTTTCCTTATTCATGTATTGAAGTTTAAAATTTAATTTTGAAATTATTATATTAATTATTTTATTAGTTTTCCTTATTCATGTATTGAAGTTTAAAATTTAATTTTGAAATTATTATATTAATTATTTTATTAGTGTTCAAACTGTATTTAAATTTGAAACTTAATTTGTTAAATTTTGCATGCCAATACTCAGGCAGAATGTGCACGGGCCAATATACATATATTTTTCTTTACCAACTTTTGTTAAATACCCACATTCTATGCGAATAAATGATTTGATTTGATTTGTTCCCATCAACTGGGTACAAATAACTCCGGGCTGGTACTAAGAAAAGAAATTTCAGATGAAAAAAAAAACCCAGTTACACTTTTCCCGACTCGGAAATCGAACCCCGACCCTCAGGCTCAGCAGCACCACTTACGACCAATAGCTCAACTCAAACTTTTATTTTAATCCGTGCCATACTAACGACCTTATACTGTAAGTGTATAGTTAAATTGGTGGGTTAACCTAAATAGACCCAGTGTACCCAGTTACTGGGAGCTAGAGCTTATGTAAGCGGTTCATCAGTAAAGTAAGGATGTTCTAAGCAGTCTAAAGCAGTCAGCCGCTTCGCAGGATCGAAGATCAGCATCCCCTGAAATTATAGAAATAAATAAATAAATATTCCACTTGTTCATACAACGCCATCTAGTCCCAAGCTAAGCTAAGAGCTTGTGTTATGGGTACTAAACAGCTGATAAACATACTTATACATACACCACTAATTTTTAATTAGTACAAATACTTAAAGGCCTTAGTCTAGACGGTCTTCTCATTATATTTGTAAAGTATCAATAAATAATATTCATAAACAGCAAAGTTATTAGCGTTTGTTTATATATCCCAAAAAGTCACCCAATTTCTGGAAATATTGTACAGGGTATTCATGACATAGTAGTATTCATTAATCGTCATCTCTCGCTCACGTTCGCGTGATCTCGCTCAAGCATGCCCCGCCTCCAACAGCTGTTTTCGTTATTTAAGTTTAACTGAATAGTGGCATAATATATTTAAAAATTGAATTTCGTTTTTTTTTTACTTTTAATTACGCAAATATGATCAGTAACAGGTACGAATACAGCCAAATTTTATTTGTACTAATTAAAAAATAGTGGTGTATATTTCTAATTCTAAATACATACATATTATAGATAAATAACACCCAGACAGAAAGAAAAGTTATATTTTAGTAGTATACCGACATCTATCTCGTCACAAACGAACTAATTGGTCGTGTCCGAAATCAACATTGAAATGAACATAACATAACGCCTGTTATTCCCGAAGGGCTAGGCAGAGGTGTACCTGGTAGTAACAACCACATTTCGCCAGTTATGTTTAAGTCCCATGTAATAGGGAGCGAGCCTGTTGCCATCAATCGGGCATGAATCCAGACTTCGGTCTAGATTTGATGATCATCTTATATGTATACCGTGTTTTTATGTAAATAAATGTTACTTATTTTATTTTATTAACCGACTTCAAAAAAAGGAGGAGGTTCTCAATTCGACGGTATGTTTTTTTTTTTTTTTTTTTTGTGTGTTTCTTACGCGATTTCTCCCTCATTTGTGGACCGATTCTCAAAATTCTTTTTTTATTTGAAAGAGTATACTCCCGAGGTGGTCCCATTTTAATTTGGTGAAGATCTGGTGCTGATCTTCTGAGATATACAATGGAACTCTTCAAAAATAGACGGTAAATCTGTCGTGATTGCTGGAATCGCTTGGATATTTATTGTTTATACAACATCATGACGTATCATCACGCCCGTATGCTCTCAGGGGTACGCAGATGTGTACAGCATTTTCGACAGCTAGGTATGTTAAGTTTCATTTATTAGCGATAAGTGGATATCCCTATTACTGTGACATATGTATTGTTAACAAATAACAATATAAAAATAAATTCATGGCAAATATTTGTATGGGAACAACTAAAAATGGAAAAATAAAAATCTTTTTTGCAAAAAATAAAACCGACTTAAAAAAAACACTAACCAGTGTAAAATAACTCTGAATTCGGAAGTCGGTGGCCCATCATGAATAAGACAAAACCACCAAAGCCACAGACTTCCTAATTTAGAGTTATTTTACACTGGTTAGTGTTTTTTTTAAGTCGGTTTTATTTTTTGCAAAAAAGATTTTTCTATTCTAAACTTTATTTGAAATAGCGACAACTCAATTTACAGCGTGGCGATGGGTCGGCATGGCCTTTATTGCCACACCAACAATCAGGTTTAGGCGGTTTACCCTCGCTTAGAAATGGTTCACAAAAATAATATAGATTACGACTTATTCTTGAACATACTGAGAATATACACACAAAATTTCATAACAATCGGTCAAGCCATTTCGGAGAAGTTTTGGTAAAAAACACTGTGACACATACATACTTTTAATAAGATGACAAAATAAAACAAAACAATAATAACTACTACTACTTTTTATTTAGCGAGTCTCTATTGTGTTCTTTAAACCTTTTGTGTTAGATGGAATTAGAATGTAACATAGGTATATATATGTATAACCTAACCTAACTTACCATACCTATCCTATAGCGAACCTAACTAGCGAACCTAACTACCTTAACCGAAATGCATTGATTTTGAAAGATACAAAATACATAATTTTAATCTAAACTACTGCGCTGCGTGTCTCTATGTTACATACAATACTAGAGTAGGTAGTAGTATTTGAAGTAGTAGTAGGAGGTAATAATTTAACTCGATTGGTATTTCATCCAGACAAAATACTACGGTGACTGGCCTGTTGATCTAGTGGTTAGTGGCCGTGACTGCTATGCCGGCCGTTGTGAGTTCGATTCCCACCCTAGACAAATGCTTGTGTGTCACACGATAAAAAAAAATGTTTTTGAGAACGAATTTTCATCACATTATTTTTTAAGACTAAGCATATCCTATATAAGCATATCTATCTCCCATGCCTTTCAATATGATCCGTTCAGCCGTTTAATCGTGGAAAGCCGACAAACAAACAGACAGAGTTACTTTCACATTTAAAATATTATGATTATTTATTTATTTAATTTAAATAGAACGGCCAAAGCCAATTACACTATTAAACATAATTATAATTTATTAAATATTCACTTCACACTTCTCAATCATGTATTCTTCTCACAAAAAACCAAGCATTC
Organism: Euplexia lucipara; assembly: GCA_921972225.1. Classification (NCBI taxonomy): domain Eukaryota; kingdom Metazoa; phylum Arthropoda; class Insecta; order Lepidoptera; family Noctuidae; genus Euplexia; species Euplexia lucipara. The sequence goes on along the minus strand of OV179169.1, from coordinate 11,445,076 downwards.
TGACATTATCATCTTCCATTCATCCGCAAACATATCAAGACCTGTGCCTGAGTCCAGGAGAGCGTTAATAGACGCTACAGTCCGAGGAATAGGTGACTTGGAGTGCGCAATAGTACGGCTAGTTGGAACAGCCAGTAAGCGGTGCTTTCTGCCACAACAGTAATTGTCTGGGACAAATAGATTGCAGATTTCTTTATGCAGATCAGGATCATCGATAATCCCCCTAAGAATTTTGAATACTACAGCTTTACATCACGCGACCGCCTTACTTCTAGAGAGTTGAAACCTAAGCAACCCAACAGGAATTTAGTGGGATACAGGAAGGGATAAAACCCGTACATGTGTTTGTAGAGGTATCTGAGGAATGCTTTCTGTACTTTCTCTAGAGCTAACGCATACTGCTTCTCAAAAGGATTCCATACGCACACACTAGACTCAAGCTTGCTGCGGACGAATGCCTCAAATACAAGCCTGACGACGTATATTATGTATTACCTTGATAAGTTCCAATGCATGCGCATGTATCCTAGGTAAGATTTCTTCCAGATCTTGGGCCTGGTACTCTGGGAAACTGTCCAGCATTATAGACACGTTTTCAGGCCACTCCTGACGTGACGGCCTGCCTATTAGTCTGAAAAAAAAAAACATCGAAAATATATTTTTAACAAAAAAATGTTAATTGTCAATGTATTTTACCCTCCTGATCTAAGAAGGTCTAAGTAGCAAAATGTCCAACATCGCGAAACGACCAATAAGCAGTAAGGCTAACTTTATAATCTCAATGAGTTTTGTTACATTTACGATTTTGTCCTTTGGCTGCAAGTCTGGCGTTACTTTTGGTACCTCCTCGGCGGAAGTAAATGATTGGTGGAAGCTTGCGGTAGCCGAATCAATTCTAGACAAGTAATCCCCAAGCTGTTTGTCAATAGTTGCAAAGTCGGTACTCAGACCGGTTGGGGGGGTTATCCTACTCAAACGATGATACAGGTGGTAACCTAAAGCCTTAACGCGAAGGATATTTATCTAGTACTTCACTAATTTCTGGGAGTTTGGCCTTGATAACCCCCCCAACCGGTCTGAGTACCGACTATGCAAATATTGACAAACAGCTTGGGGATTACTTGTCTAGAATTGATTCGGCGACCGCAAGCTTCCACCAATCATTTACTTCCGCCGAGGAGGTACCAAAAGTATCGCCAGACTTGCAGCCAAAGGACAAAATCGTAAATGTAACAGTGATAATATCATCTAAATAGACGAACACCTTATTACCAAACTCTGGGCCGAAAAGTCTGTCCATTAATCGCTGTTGGGTAGCTGGGGCTCCTGCCAACCCAAAGCACATAACTTTAAAATGGAACAAACCTCGACCCGGAACCGTGAATGCGGTTTTCTCTTTGGAAGAAACGGAGTCCAATTCGATTTGCCAAAATGCAGATTTTAAATAGTTGATTTTAAGTTGTTAATTTATTTAAAGCGTTGTGGGATAAGTGTGTCAGCACGCCTAGGTCGTGTCCTAACTTTATTATTAAGGACGATAAAATGTTCCGCTACGCAAAAAATAATTTCGGGGTGGCTAGTGACTATGACTGGAAGCAGGTAGTACCGGAGGGACAAAATCTTTAATGTAACAGTTTTTACGTCAAAATTAATATTTGTAAGTATCAAATATTTATCAGAGCGTAGGGTTCAATATATTATCCTTAGTTAAGAGGCTATGATATTTTAATCATATTAGAATTAGCATTTCATCCAGTGGCAATGCTGCCAGTCTTCTGGGCACGTTTCTAGATGACAGCGATGGGGAGGAGTACTTTGACGCCTGAGTGTTCCGATTTTTACACTTTTATTTGTAGTTAGTTTAAGTGTACATATTTAATTTATTTTAATTAGTTTTATTGTATTTTCTGTATTTTAGATTACTATTAAAAAAGAATGAAAAAGTTATATTAATGGGATTAAATTAACTTCTGTGATATTTTTAGTTGTTATAAAATATTTTATGTTGTTACAAATAAATAACTGACTGATCGTTTATGTCAACAATCAAGGTTTATTTATTCATTGTAAAACATATGTAAATTATAAGACATCAACCTACCCCAATGTGTGAAATTTCTTTGATAGGTTTTCAACTTTATTCTAAACACAATAAGGTTCTTGTTCGATTGGGTTTTTTTTTCAGTTTGGGGTAGTTTGATTTACTGGCGTCTGCACAATGAGGGCGCTATGTTTTGCCTTTAAGAGCGGCCAACCCATCTATCTTTTCATACAAACGCTCGTACGTGATTATGGCGTTGTAACAGATCTTTCTTTGAAACTTTTGAACTTATAGGTTTCTTGTGCACTATATCTGGGTTTCTATTAAAACGCGAAATCAAAATTTGAAGAAACAAATTCAGTACAAGCCTTCAAAAATCAGCTTTTTTGCATAAATTTTATTATGAAATTTGGGCGTTTATAATGTACTCACTAATTGTGACCGGAAAGAAATATTTGCATAGAAACCTTGCAAATTTAATGGAGTTTCTAAATGTATAACTTTTTTTTCATTATCTTGTAAAGCTTACGAAAAAACATGTATTTCTTGGAACAAGTTTTATGAAATTTCTGCACACTATTTTTCTTTCAATGTTATCGCGTTCTCTCTCACTTGCTTGCGGAAGGGCTCGCTACCGACCGAGCGCCCGCGAGCGCTCAGGCGCTTGTTCTAACAATGCGCTGGACGAAACAACAAACTTTTTGGCCATGCTCGCGTTGACGTTCGTCGGACGGGGAAGGGCGCTCTTAAGGCGTACAAAAGTAGTAACACATGTCATGCAATATAATTACAACAAAGAACTTAACTATCACATTAAATTTTCATACAGAACAGTCGATTGGATAGTTAGGTAAATTATGTCTGGTGAGAAAATAGAACATTGAGAATAAATGTGTGCAATTGTTGGCAAGCATATATTGAACTTGGCTATCATTTTACATTTTGTGTTAATGATGGGATAGACAATAATCCTACCTGAATATTTCGTGCAGTTGGTCCGAGTCTGAAGATCCAGGGAGCAAAGGTTTCCTAAAACAGAATACATAATATATACTTATAAATATAAATATATAGGGTGACTGGTAATTAGTGACCGATACTTAAACACGTGATTATACTCATGAATACCAATAACTTTCCCAAAGAAACTTTTTTTATACACTCATTATTTCTTTTATCTCAATTAAATTTCGGGATGCGCATTACGGGGTGACCGACTCACGGATGACTGTTTTATTATTATACGTCAGTACTGCGCAACGGGAGCGGTAGGAGTGGCGGGGGAGCGTGTGACGCTACTACTATTAGGTTTTGCCCTTTCCGAGAACAGACTATCAGCTGATCGATCATAGGCGCGCGCGCGGGAATTTCGAACAGCGTTTTTGTTGTCTAATGTGTTAATAAGTTTTTGAGTACAAACAAAAAAAGTTTCTTTGGGAAAGTTTATTGAAATCATGAATACAATCATGTTGATAAGTATCGGTCACTAATTACCAGTCACCTTATATATTCCACAACTTTCACACAACGCCATCTAGTCCCAAACTAAGCAGAGCTTGTGCAATGAGTTCTAGATAACTGATAAACACACTTATATAGTATTTCTATTATATATATGTATATTCAGACACAGATCAAATGATTGTGCTATCACACAAACATTTTTAATGGGTGGGAATCGAACCAGTCAGGGCCACTAACCACTAGACCAACAGGCCAGTCAAAGTAGTAGTTTATATAAACTGCAGTCTGGAATAGTGGTGGTTATTATATCATAAAGCAAAATAAAGCACCGTGCTTAATACACATAACATAAAGCAAATGCTATCGTGGCTTTCACAAGTTGCTATTTGCTTAATGCTTTTACATCGCACTGTCCGTCGCGCGAAACGCAATAAGCAGAATAAGCAGGGGGCCGGGCGGGGCGGACAGTCGTCGCAAGCTAGATACGCACCGCGTGCGAATTTGCGATCTCGGGCGGCTCACGTAAATACGATACTTAGATGCTTAAATGCTAATTTGCTTTGTGCTTTTTTAGTGTAAATAAATTCAGTGATAGGACACGCAATATTGATTAATTATAAACCTATAATTATGTAAGAAAGGACGATTGATTGAGTGAGTTAATGTGTTGTTGTTGTGTGATTTTGTGTTTTGTAATTTTTTGACGAAAATGTCTTATTTTATTTCTTAATAACATTTTTATCAATTATAGACAGTCCTAAGCCTGGCAAGTATGAAGGAAAGTTCATTGTATTTTTAACGGTTCTGTTTTATCGTAATTCATAAACGCGATCTCAGTCACCGCGCTTGCTTAAAGTCTAGTACCTACGCGTATAAAATAGCATATAATAAAGCAAGTAATTGCCATATAGCAACTTTGAACACCACTAGTCTTGGGTAGGGGAGGGGGGAGATTGTGACAGAGGGAAGGGGGGATTGTGAGAGGGGTCGGAGGGGGAGAGGAGAGGAGTTGATAAAAAATGCTATGCAATAGCTTTACCGTGGCAGTCGCCGAGTGCCACAAGTCATTTTTTTACCTAGTGTGTAATTGAGCTAGCACGCAGCCCGCAGACCACACGTCTACCGCTGTGTTGTATGATGTACCTAGCAACACTTCCGGAGGTCTGTACCAGAGGGTGACTACCTGGAAAAAAAAACATCATAAAGAAAAGAAACCGGCCAATGGCCTATACGACAAAAAAATTGATTTTAGCAATTAGATTACAAGAAAATATTGGACACATATTTTTTAACCGACTTCCCAAAAAGGAGGAGGTTCTCCATTCGACGGTATGTTTTTTTTTTTTTTTGTGTGTTTGTTACGCGATTACTCCGCCATTTATGGTCCGATTTTCAAAATTCTTTTTTTATTTGATAGGGTATAATGCCAGGTTGGTCCCATTTGTATCAAACCTTAGATCTGATGATGGGATCCTCGAGGAATTGAGGGAACTCCTCAAATAATATCGGAAGTCGGTGGCCAATAATGAACGAAATAAAAACACCAAAGCCGCAGACTTCCGAAACTGGAGTTATTTTTCACCTGTTAGTGTTTTTTTAAGAAGTCGGTTGTTTTTTTTTTGTAAAAAAGTTTTTTTCTTTTTTCATGTAATCAAAAAATAACAGCGATACATCGACTCAAAATGTCGAATGACTTCACTAGCCAGTACAGTTTCTACTAGTTAATGACGTTACAAGCCCCCTCTCCTCAATTTTAATGAGCCTAACGTAAGCAGTTTTCCATCAATTTGAAAAAGAAAAAAATATGGGCCGAATATTTTCTTGTAATCTAGCTAGATGATGGTCTAAAAACTAACATAACATCACGCCTGTAATCCCCGAAGGGCTAGGCAGAGGTGTACCGGGTAGTACACCCACATTTCGCCATTATGTTTAAGTCCCATGTAATAGGGGGCGAGCCTATTGCCATCCATCGGGCACAAATCCAGACTCCGGGCTGCTCTGAGAAATCCCCGAATGAAAAACTCAATAACACTTTGCCCGACCCGGGGATCGAACCCGGGACCTCATGATCAGCAGTAGCGCTTGCGACCACTAGACCAACGAGGCGGTGGTCTAAAAACTAAATAGCCCATAGTGTGTTACAATATTACAATAGCAATAGGGAATATGCATGTAATTTAAATATGGTTCGAATATTTTTTTTCCGAATCTTTAATGGCAGAAAATATGAACTAAATCATTATTTTACTTTTTAATAGCGTCATAATTATAAAAAAATAACAATAAAAGTGCGAATTAAGCGCGGGAAATTCAAATTTGTGAAACGCATCACCATTGGTTATAACGAAAAGTGACGTCAAATACTACGACAACAACTCAACGCCTACAAAACATACAATGTGTTAGTATGACATTAAGTATTGGAATGGACTTTTTATTGGAAAACATAATTATTGCCGTGTGTGTTGTGAACTAATTTAATGTTCAAGTGTAATGTTAGCTTCATAGTGAGGTTATAAAACATAATGTATAAGAAAAATGACTGAAAGTGGTTTTGTAAAAGCACAATCTGATAATGTTTATTGCATTCGGGTACAAGCAATACCGGTAAACTGGTTTTTTGAGCTCTTTTCATGGTGAAATGGTTAGAAGAACGAAAACACCCAAAGTAATAGTAATAGGATCATAGTATTTGACGTAATCGAAATGGCGCGCGAAAATGGCGGCGTTTAAACAGCTCAAATTTATTCTGTATTTTAAATATTTTTATAAGCTTCATTACTGCATTTTTAAACATGTTTATATTTTTTTACTATGTTAAAACGTTGTAAACAGTGAATTAAAAATATAAAAAAAATACATGCATATACCCTAGTGCCACATTTACTTTAATACGAAATGTAATGAGCCAAGAAACACATACCACGCTTGTGAGCTTCATATCAGTATCATAGGTCTTGGCCAGCCCGAAGTCCGCGAGCTTCACGCGTCCGCCACATGTCACTAGTAGGTTGTGAGGCTTCAGGTCGCGGTGGACAATCCGGTGGGAGTGGAGGAAGTCTATGCCTGATAGGATGTCGAATGACATGCTCTGAAAAAGAGATGGGGGGGGGGGGGTTAATGAGTATTTATAAATGATAGCAGATGTTACACGGTTTTACGCGCGTAGTTCCCGTTCCCGTGGGAATACAGGGATACAGAGTAACTTATTGTTACTCAGGGTGAATGTGGCTTTTCAATGGTGAATGAATTTTTGAAATCGGCACAGAAGTTTTTGAGTTTATTCATTACAAACATACACACAAAAATACAGGTTTTTACTCCTAATAATATGTATAAGTTTAGCTATGTAGATAAATCGTGTGACTGCCTCGTTTGTCTAGTGGTTGCAAGCGCTACTGCTGATCATGATGTCCCGGGTTCGATCCCCGGGTGAAAAATTAAGATTGTATGAACTTGTTTCTAGAAAGAAATACCATTTATAACATAACATCACGCCTGTAATCCCCCAAAGGTTAAACAGAGGTGAACCTGGTAGTACACCCACATTTCGCCAGTTATGTTTAAGTCCCATGTAATAGGGGGCGAGCCTATTGTCGTTATTCGGGCACAAATCCAGACTCCGAGCCGCTTCTAAGAAATTCCACATAGATAAACACAAAAACGTTTTGCCTGACCTGGGGATCGAGCCTGGGACCTTAGCGAGTGTAGTAAGCAATTAGCCATGCAGGAGTGTGAAGAACACTTACCCTAATGGTATTCTGTGAGAGAGGTGAAAGGGATCTCTTCAGAAATGACTCCAGGTCCTGGTCCACATGCTCAAATACTAGGAACAGTACAAGTTGCTGATCTCTCTCCAGGGATTGGCCTCCATGGCAGACGTCTAGGAGCCTGAAACGAGAAAAAGACTGTATTAAGAAAAGAAACTTGAGAAGTGTCAAGGGATGGAACGAAGGTCACTAATCAATCGAAGGGAACTTCTTTCTATCCGGGTGTCTTCGTTACAACTTTTGGTCTTAATTTTTTCTCTCTCTCTGCAAAGCAAGCCAGTTATTGGAACTTCGTTAGTCGTGCTTTCCATGAGAGAGAGAGAGAAATAGACAGAGTAACACGCGAACGCCGCACGGCTTACAACTATAGCAAAAAGTGTCGTTACAACGTTTGGTCTTAATTTTTTCCGTCTAGCCCCCTTTCGCAACGCGCGATAAGGAACTTCGTTCCATAAATTGCCTAAGTGTGAGACATAGACCCTAAATTAATACAGACAGATAAATATGATATATTAAATTCCCATTCCCCGCCGGAGTCGGTGCTTCCTGATAGCTACAACCTAGGGGTCTTTAAGTCAAGAGTGAACAGGTTGCTTCTAGACAGGCGTGCTTCATGGTCGACCGCATCATCGCTTACCATCAGGTGAGATAGTGGTCAAACGTGTGCCTGTTGATATAAAAAAGGCAACTTACAAGAGGCCTGTGGAAACGCCCAGAAGGGAAGGGAACATAGACCTTATTGGTGAGGTTCTTCAGAAAGGTCAGGTGCGTTTTCAAGCAAACATAACGTCACTAGCCAGTACAGTTTTTACTAGATAATGATGTTACAAGACCCCTCTCCTCAACTTTAATGCGCTTAATCTAAGCAGTTTTGCATCAATTTGAAAAAGAAAAAAAATATGTGTCGAATATTTTCTTGGAATCTAGATGAGGGACTATACGCTAAAATTTTGTCAATTAGGCCATTGTGCAGAGGAGTGGTAAATAGGTTCTATTGCTCCTCTTTGAGTACAGAACTACATCTCATAAGCTAATTAAAAGGAAACATTCACCTGACAATATTAGGATGTCTATAGGCCTCCAATTGCCTCAGCAGCGCTATCTCCCTCAACGTAGACAGCGGAATACCGTCCTCTGTGAGAGCCACCTTTACTTTCTTCATGGCTACGATGTTACCTCCATTGTGAAGGTCCCGGGCTTTGTATACGGTGCCGTATGCTCCTGTAACAAATGGTAATTGAAAATCTCATCGATGAATATGTTATCTTCACACTCTTGCCAAACAAGTAAAATGCCTGTTAATTTCTATGACCTAAAGGCATACATTAAACAACTACGGAAAACAAGAAACACATGAAAACTAAACTAACAGATGCACTTAATTTTAGTTTAAAACAGAAGTGGAAATAGGCAGGGCACCTGTCGAGATACCAAGATAAGAGGTGGACTCACCTAGCAACTAAATGGCAGGGCCCACAAGGCAAAAGAAAAGTAGAAAGACAGAAAAAAAAATGGGCGGATGATATAAAGAACATAGCTGGAAGAAGCTGGTTGCATATGGCAAAAGACAGGGAAAGGTGGAATAGAATGGAGGAGGCTTTTACCCGCAGGAGGCCACATAACAATGAAAAAACACGAAACAATTAAAAAAGAAATTTAAGTCATATTTTTAAAAATGTTAAGTGGAAAAAATAAATAAAGGCATACATTTGAGTGCAATGGTTCTGGCCACCAGTGGAGGCAGCTGTTTCAAACAGTTTCCGGACGGAATCTGACTGCTTCAAGGATTATAATAATAAAGCCTCTATTTATTTCCATACCTTTACAATGATTATTTACTAAACTATTTGTGTTAGTGTGGTTAGTAATACAGTATATTTAAGTAAGTGTTAGTATTATTAGTAAGTTATTTTAATTTCTAAGGTATGGATCCCTTTCTTGGGTATAGGCCTCCTCTAGCCGTTCCCATTTTTCTCTGTCTTGACCCTTGATTAGCCAGTCTTTCCCCGCAACGTGAACAATGTCATCGGCCCAGCATTTTTGGGGACTACCAACTTAGCTTAGCTTTAGCTTCAAGGATTAACGGGTCTTAATTGTTTAGACACCACGCTTTCCCAGGGTCAGTGATGACTAAGATATAATAAGGAAGTACCAAAGAAATTCTGGGACATCACAAACAAAACTTTTCTCCGATACATGTGTCATAGTGGACATAAGTTGATGAGTCCAGTTTAATATGCACCGATATGCTGCCAATCCAATATTGATATAGATAATTATTGTGTTAGGTGGTGTTACAAGACATGGCATCACAGCTTTTCCATGACATTTGTTTGCATGTCCCCTTTATAATATCTTAAATCTCATTACAGAGTTCATAATATGACAAAGTTACTGGGTTATCAGAACACCAAGGTAAATGTGGTATTTTTATTTAGTATCAAGTCAGTATTTTGGCCCATTTACACCATGAAACATAGCCTTCTTTGTGCTTCTACTATTTCAGTCTCTCAATGACCTACTAACATTATTAAAGTCAGGCATTATGTAGGCTAAATCAGCTAAACTTTGCTTGGTATCAGAAAATACCATACAGAACAAGCCATATTTTTTGCCATAGAAAACACCAATCTTTGATCCTGGACTTTAAAAAGAATTCAAAATTGGAATTAATTCTTTTAGCTGAGCTCAGAAGTAGTAAACAAAGCGAACATGTTCGCAATTCAAATTTCAAAAGAGAGACTATCCTAAAGTATATCAATTAAAAAAAAGTACAGCTACTGAAAAGTAAACTTTCTAACGTAAATTGCGCGAAATCCTTATCAGCCGGCACATGTAGAATTAGGTTATTTACAATGTATTTTCATCTCTTACCTGTCCCAATCACATTTAACTCTTCATACTTCTTGGCATTTTGAAATAAAGCACTAACATCGCTGATTGAAGCCATCGGCGGTGGACTCTGCGATGTACTGGCTCCCGACATGCTTCACAAATAATAACACTTTAGAATAACTTTTGATGCACTTTTAAACACTTTGGACTCCGTAAATGTAAAGTTTACACACTTAGTACAAAACACGTGTTGAAAAGTTCGTGTTTTGTCTGGCGTAAATTGTAAACTTTTTTTAAAGGGAGAGAGGGGAAGGGAAAAGTCATTGACCAAGACCGAATTCAGCCACCTGCCGGTTATGCGGCCGATTTAGAAAGTACCGGTATAAACAAAACCGTTGTTTACATTCCGGGCCTACTTTAAAAGGTCGAGTTTTTATATTGTGTTTTGTTGCTGACTATACCGCCATCTATCGGTCGTATTAGTTGAACAACGTTAGTAGAGGTAGTTAGACGTTGGTGCTGATAGGTGGCGCTATTTCCTTGAGTATTTTTTTGTCCCGTTTTGAGGGTTTGTCAGCAACAGAAATATTTAAAATTTCAAATGTACCTATTGCAGAAAAATACATTCGAGGAGTGCATTCATTTGATTTCAAAAGAGAACTGTTTGACCCAGATTAGAGTTATATTTTTTGAAACAATGACTAAATAAATAAAAATATTCAAATTTATTTTAATATTTTTTTAAATATAAATAAAAAGTACTACGACAAAGTAAAAAAGGAGATCTTTAATACCTCCCACGGGCTCGTCCGGGATTTGAACCCGGGACCTCTCGCACCCGAAGCGAGAATCATACCCCTAGACCAACGAGCCGTGTTAGTGATGAGCGAATTTAATGTTCGTATTTTCTTAGTAATGACGTCATGAAAATGGTCCCGATTTTTTTTTTATTTCGATTACCTGAGCTGATCAGGAGAAAAATGAGAAATATTGTCAACAGCTGAATGTTGACTTGTGAACTATTTCATTCTATAAGGGTTTTTTACGATTTTATTATTTGAAAATTAATAAAATATTTCTTTCTCTTCTGATAAACATTAAATAATTATCCTTTAATTTTAACACCAAAACAATTTTTACCACCAAAACAAAATGTTCGAACACCTCAAGGCGTTTTAGAAAGTTGACGCGCGAAAGGAGAAAAAAAATACCGCTACATGACAGCCTGTAGCTATCTCATTCTTTCTCTCGGAAAACATATTTGCCGCCTCGTTTACACTTACGAATCGGAGTAAATTTCGAGTCACCGCGTCAGTTGACTTCAGACAGTACTGCGCGCGCATGTTTAAATAAGATGGCGGTATTTTCGACTTAATAACATACAATACTACCACTTTTTTTTGTAAAATAAACTCTTTACGATTTTTTTGAAAACAGAGTAGTGTTTAAAATTTTATAAGAATATTTCTGTGGTAAATCAAAAAGAGTGGACACGGAAATCGCGTGTGGAAGTGTGTGGCAAAATGTGAAAGTTCCTTCGTATAAGAAAACAGTGGATCGTTTTTTACCTGGTATCCTACATTATTTCTTGTTTCTACAGCTGTTTCACTCTTTAAAAATCGGTAAGTGTATTAATTTGGCTGATTATTCTTTTCAATTATAGTTTTGAGATATATTTCACTTAAAAGTTTCTTTCGGATTCGGATGTGAGTAAAGCATGAATGAAAGTTGTGGCTTCCTTTTATTGAATAAAACGGATCATTGAATGAAATGGATTCAATGATTCATTGTTGTTTAGAAATGGGCCGATAAACAAATGAAAACAATTTGAGATACTAGGTACTTTGTGTTTTCGATGGTTATAGCTTATTTACCTACGTACTTAACTTAAACACAACAGTATGCATTAGGTACACTAGGTACCTCTAAGTAACTAATATAGGTACCACTTCGCAGATGATTTAGCTACAAAATAAATACAAAATATGGAATCTCATAATTTATCTCGCCTAGAGAATTAAAACCCGACTAAAGGGTTTATTATCCGATTTGTAGGATCCAAACTAGGATAATAGTTAGGATATAATTGATGTTAGCTATCTGCTAACATCAATTTTGTTCTACGAGTTCTGACGTAAGACAATATACCTACATGGAACTAAAATTATATGTTATGTTTTTATTGTACTGTCGTGAAATTTGTAAGCCTATGTTTTACTCATGAACGACAGGACGACGAAGTTTCAGGCGCTTGCGACCTAAACCGCGATGCGCGTAGAGTTACTAACATCCAAGCGGGCAATTGAATTAATATTTATTTTTGTATGAAAATAAAATCAAAGAAATTATTAAAAGTCGTAAAACAAAAATTGTTGCTTATTTAAGATATCTAGCCGTGCCGTTTTTTTTAAATAACCCTGTAAAGGTTCACAAGTAGGCAGACAGCCAATAACACTTCAGGTTTCCTTACCTACGATGTATTCCTTCACCGATGTCATCTAAACCTAAACTTCTTCTTCTAATCTTAACTTCCCAACTTTGTCTACTGCCCACTTTGAGAATAAATTATTTTTTAGCGCCGCTATTTTTCACCTACTTAAAAACTACTTTAACTTCAAATTAAGAGTAGGTACACCCAGGTAGGTAAGACCACCAGGTACTAGGTAGGTAGGTTAGCGCTGGCCACTTTTGACAATACTCCAAAGTTTGGTTACTTCTTTGGTTCTTCGGTGATAAAATACACAACATACATCCCACAAAGTTGCAAATTCCTGTCACTAGTATTCTTAAAGAGATTTTTTTCAAAATATCTTGTATTTACAACAATTAATAAAAATCATCGGTGTCGCTAGTGAACGCTAGCGCTTACCAGGGCGCACTCTTAAATTACCTAATTAATTATTGTGAGCTATTTTATCGGAGGTTAAACATTAATTAGAGAGAGAGGGCGCTACAGTGCGTAAACCAACCCCTGTTACGTGTACTCTAAAGTTTTAAAAATAATTTCAGTGACAAAACAGTCAACCCCCAAGCCTCTACACAACGCCCCCATTTTTGTCTGGGTCTCTTGGCCCTTTAGGCCTGCAGCGCCCACAAAGGAGCGTTATCGCGTTAACTTTGGGAAAGGCTGATCTCAACTAAAACCACAGTATAAATATTAATACAGTAGGACGACGCCTTCGATCTCTGGAAAAATGCCGACAACTTCTACACGCGTTAGTCTTGAATAATACCCCCCTCCCTCTACGAACATCGGTTTGTTCGCAGTGCGCGAGCGGCTTTCCCGCGTCTCGCCCCTCACACCCCGCACGATTGCCCTGTTTAGACAGCTTCATCGGACGACTGTATGTTTTTAGACTGTGCTAAAACGTAGAAACTCGTCTGCCCAGCCTCTCCCCAACTAAGTAGGTATATTGGGATCGGCTTCATTCTAACCGGATGAAGCTCAGTACCAGCATCTGCTAAGCAGTGATTGTCAAAACTCTGTCTGCTGCTACATTAACAAAACAAGAAAGGAGATGTTTCATTTTCGGCCATCAGATGTACGTATGTCGAAAAAAAGGAGAAAAAAAAGACAAATTGGGGAAAAATAGTATCTGGTGAATTTGAATCTGATTTGTTGTGTACAAAAAGTATTAATTTTTCAATTATTGCCATGTTTTATTCAACATGGCGTCTCGTTTGCTTGCATACTTTATTCGTTCTGAAATAATGTCTCATTCAATCAATGCAATATAGTAAAAAATTAAAAAAGTTGTGTATCTTTGTACGGTTAAAAATAAATTACTATTATCCTCTTGTACATATTTTTGGTAAATATAATTAAGTGTGATGATTTCATCGTTTCAAAAATCTTTAGTCGCCATTTTTGAACTGTGTTTCTGAACGAATTAAAAAAACAGCTTGACTTGAAACTCATTTATGTCACTTGTCAAGTTGTCAGTGACAATTTCGTTCGACTCGATTTGATTTTGGCTTTCGTGGTTTTCAGTGTTATTTTGCATTTTCTCAATTTTATACTACTATACTATAACTTCGGTTTTGTGATATCTGCTCATTCTTGGATTGACTTTGGCTTTGTTTAGCGGTACTCGAACTCAGAAATCTGCGATTTGGATTCGTCTGCCCATTGGAAATCTTCTGTTTTTACTTACATTGAAGGTAAATTATTGAAAAATATTTGTAAATCAGTTGGATTAAGTTGGAAACACAAGGTTTACCTCATTGTTTTTTGCAGATCCTTTGGCTTGTTGGGAAATAGCTTGTGTGAAGTGCAATAAAGGGATACTCAGTGATGAAGTCATTATATTGCAGCAGATTTAGGTCCAGAGCTTTTGTTTAATTTTTTAACAAGCCATGGCTCAAGAGGTAAGAATATATTTTTTAAACAAACAGTTTCAAACATGTGCGACTCAACATGTACCTATTGGTATCACTGGCTTTCACGTTGGAACTTATATTAAATGTAAAAACAAATGTTAAATACAAACACATGAATGCAATTAAGATTTTGAGTTTGAGTTTTATCCTTTCAACTGTCAAATGACTATAAACAGTTCTTAATATGTTAACTAGGTATTATGAACTTGTTTTCAGAGTATATATAAGTATGTTTTCAGATTGCTCCTGATGCTGCATTATGCAAGGCATGTTGTAACTCAATTAGTAATCTTCTTGAGAGTACTCATAGTAGTAAGTAACGCAGGGTAATGGAATAGGACCCATCAGTGAAACATATGAATCAAATGTACGTGTCTGTGTCATAATGTATGTGGTGCCTTTTATCTTTAATCTCAAGGAGGTCGCATAATTTAACGAGTGGCCTCAGAGAGATGCAATATCTAATTTAATTGCCCCGAGACAGGTACCTATTATTTGCAAACAGTTCACTTTGCTTTTTTTGGCTTTTACAACAATTTATGGTATCACTAACATCATGATAATAATTTTAGATACCAGATGGTGCCATTGTTTGCCATTGATGTGCGGTGAGTGCCTGCAGGCTGGTAGATGTATCTACCAGATCTCTTTCTCTCTCAGAGAAGATCACACAGTATTCCACATGGTCCTGAGAGAGATGAAATCACAGCCCGGATAACTCCACAACAGGTCTGTTACCTACTGTAAATATGCGTTATGTATGATTTTTATATATGTTAAGATTACACTTACAATGCTCCTGCAATAGACTGATTCATGCGATAAGGAAGTAATGATTGTCAATTGTATGGGAAAAATACATAATAAAACTATGAAAATGTTTTATCAAGCTTGGTAAAAATCCTAACAAATGTATTATTTTTAGATACCCTCTGGAGGCAGAGTATGTTATTCATGCTGGGTATCTGCTAGAAGAAATGTACAGCGTGCAGCCAATCTTCACCTTAATAGTAGGAATGTTTGTGTTGTATGTTCAACATCAACATTGAGACGTCGCACACATTTGTTCCTGAATGCTCCAGAAAGAGATGTTATTTCTAGAAGAATATAACCTAGACAGTTGTGTAAAATAGTTAACTGTAAATCTATGTAGTATGTGGTTTTTATCCGTATATGACTTGTAAGAATCCCTTATCAATAAAATACTATGACTACTATGTATTGATCTGTGAATGTGTGAGTTTATTCTGTATTGTTTTTACAGGTCAGTTATCGTTCATTGGTGTGCAATGTTTGCTGGACTTGGGCTAGAAGTGCTGTTTGTTTAGAATATGAACCACCTATCGTTGAAGCTGACTCTAATCCAAACTAACCTCCACAGGTTTTGCCCATTACATATAATTAAACTCATACAAAAAAGTTGGTATATCTAGTTCGAGTTGTTTTGTACCAGGTTGTACAAACCTAGAACGACACATAGTGCCTGTGTACTTGATGATGTATCAGTAAGAGAAGAAGAATAAAGTTTTAAATCTTGATTTGTTCATTTTTTTCTTTTTTTTGGAGAGTCCCTACACTCCTTCTGTAGTTCACCAAAGGTTTAACATCCCTCAGAAAGCATGTTAAGCCAAATGGCTTATTTATTGATCTCCATCGTCATTTGAAGATATTTGACAGTTGTTATGGATAGATAAAAGTCAGTAGGTAAATCTGATACCAATATTTACAAATGGTAGGTACCATTTTACCCAGTTACCGCGCTCTTTATATTCTGCGGCATCCAGCTTAACTGGAGCCGACCCAAAAAGCAATGACCCTTTCTCCAATGGTTTTGGGGTCGGCAGGTACCTAGTTCTCCAATTATGTACCTACTTACATTTTTAATTTCAATCTTACTAGTACCATACCAATCTATTCAATAATTATAGCATCATTACAGCATATTCTGTATAACATTAGACAAATGAGACCGGTAACTTGAAGGCAAAGAGATTTAAAAACTAGCTGAAGGAAATGTATTGAAATAAACGCATCCAGCAGGGATTGAACACAGTAGGTTTTAACTTTTATATGATAAGCCAATACTCCCTAAAGAAATGATTCTTGATCTTGCTTAAGTGAACCACTTTTGTCTAATATTTTTAATGAAAGATCACAGTAATTATGATCTTAGACTATTAATGATTTATTTGTTCGATGAACAAAAACTAAACAATTATATTATAGGTTAAGTAAACGTCATCTCTACAACCTGTCATGGATGGCTGTCAATAACCCTTAGGACAAACGTCAAACCTTTTCAATTTTAATTTTGTACATAAAAACCATATGATATTATGTAAAAAAATTAACTTTATTCTATTCAGGGGTAAGTTTCGCAGCTTCGCTGATGGCGTACATGTTATGGCCGGAGGCCCATACAAAAATGAAACATGTCCTTTCAAAACAAATGAATGAATTATACGGGAGATAAAAACCCGCAGAATGCCAGTAACGGTCGAGTTCTCGTCAATAATTGCTCGTAGCCGTAGCTTCACGCTAGTGTAGTATGTGGGTGAGCAGGTAAACGTGTGTAGGTACCATAGAAATCTAAATATATCTATGGTAGGTACCCAAAGATATTCAATCTTACGTATTCAATAGACGCGACACCACGAAGAAAATTTTCACGTGTCCTAAGTGGACATAAGTCTATGAGTTAGTCCGTTCCGGTGCCTCTCCAATACTCATATATTATTCTAGATGGCGTTACTGAGACATGGGATCAAAGTTTTTCTATGACATTTCCTTGACATGCCCGCTCTATAGTAATTTTAAATCTCTTTGTAGGTAGGTACTATGCTTGGGTAAAAAAAACTACGAAAGGGTGTAAAAAAATTGTTTATTGGTAAAGCAAAGAATAAGTTCTAACAAAATGTATGATTGGAGCTTCCTTTTAGGATGCTTGTTTTAGGAAGCTCCAATCTTCCATAGCAACATGTGTCACAAAGGCAAACGGGGCATAATATTATTTTTACGTGTATAAAAGATGACATAGGGCCTTACCTTACTAGGACACCACCTGGCGTTCAGTTGCACAACGTACCTTGAAGCCAACTTATTTTTCTTCTCGAGAGTTTACGACCTTACACACGGGTCGGAACCAAGTTGTAAGGGGAAATTTAAATTGAAAATGTGGATGATAGTGTAGAAGAAGTTGAGAATTTTCTGTTAATGCGACAAGTATTGAGAATGGTGGCTTTTTGAAGCATGTGAAGTGTATGAGAGAGAAGGCATGTGGAGTGTGTTGTTATTATTGTAAAAGTGAGCTAGATTGTGTTAAAGGGAATGTAAAATAAGTTATTAAATATTATAAGATACGTAGGCGATAAGATTTTCTCTTCATAAATTATATCTCTTTTGCTGTGCCCGACAGGCTCCATGATTGTTTCTTGAAATGTTTAAGTACCACTTAAGCCATGCAATAAAGAATTGAGTATTGAGTAGTTGGAAAAAGGCACTACCAACTACTACGTTTTACTAGTTAACTATTTGGAGGTATGAGGATCAGGGTGTAAAGTTCCTCATCCACCATTGAAAAGGGAGGATCTTCCGACCAGACGGGTGTTGTGTCTGGTGGGCTAACTACTGCCCGACGATTGTTGTCGGGAACTTGTATACGTTCAAACTGCGCGGATAACTTTAATAGCGCGATGTAGGATAGTTCGAATGTGGCGAGATAGATGTCGCTACAACTAACTTAACGTCAGAGTTGATGCTATTACTGCTGGCAGATGATTAAATTGTTCGTAAAAACTAATTTACAAACTTTTTTGGACTGGAAATTTGGCCGATTACAATAGGCCTCATCAGGAGGCTTTAAGTCACTTATAGGGCAATGGAGAGGGCTATGCTCAGAGTTACCTTGCGCGACCGAATCAGAAATGACGATATCCGCAAGAGAATCAAGGTCACCAACATAGCCCGAAGAATTGCTAAACTTAAGGCGATTAACACAAGGCACCGCGCACCGCCGCGGTAGGCGGTGTAGCGGATCTCATGGCGCATTGGCCTCTAATAAATCCGTTGATACCTCACACACGTACACCGCCCGACCGCGCGGTCTAGCGGGGCGCCAGACCTTCAGAACCGCCTCGGTGCGCGGTGCCGTGTGTTAATCGCCTAACGCCCGATATTAATATTCTATCTCAATCCAAATCCCGATCCTTTGTTTTTGACGGCTGCTTCTGATTGGACATCTTTAAGACTCGAATAGGCGAATTCGGTCGTGATTGGTTACAGACAAAGATCGGGATCAAGATAGCAACCGAGATAGATTATTAATATCCAGCGTAAGTGGCAGTGGGCAGGACATAATATAATTATCGATCGCAGAACAGATGTTCGTCGGCTCCGAAAAATTCTGGAGAACGTACCGGAAGACGCAGGGTTGGAAGGCCTCCCACAAGGTGGACCGACGACTTGGTGAGAGTCGCGGGAATCCAATGGATGAGAGACGCACTGGACCAGTCGTAGTGGCGACGTTTGGGGGAGGCCTATGTCCAGTGGACGTCTTTCGGCTGAAATGATGAGGATGATGATGAATTTACAAAAATCAACATCAATTGGTCAGTAGCCACATCAAATTGAAAGTTACTAATAACATCTATAGATTTATATATCTACAAGAAGAAAGCTGAACACTGGTCGAAGCTTGCTTAGTCACTCGACTGTACAATTATGTAAACCTAACCTGAGGGGAACGATTTCGTTTTCTTAGAAGACTGGTCGATTTTAAGAGGCTATAAAGCGCTTACACTTAATGTTTAAAAGACCAATCATTGTTCTTCAGACAGGCCAGGCAAGGCCGCCCTTAGTCAAGCGGGGGTCTTAGGACAGGCAATAATTTTAGACCCAATTATTAAGTAAAATTAAACTTTCACTTGCTGATGTTTTAAGGAGTAACCAAAGACATTCAATACCTATAGACCGGACATCACGAACAAAATTTTCGTCCGGAAAAGTGTGTCCTGCTGGATACAAGTCTATGAGTTTTTTGTAGTACGCTCCGCTGCCGCTCCAATATTCATATATTATTCTAGATGGCGTTACTGAGACATGGGATCAAAGTTTTTCTATAACATTTCCTTGACTTGCCCGCTCTATAGTCTTTTAAATCTCTTTGGGAGTAACGCATAAAAAAATCTACGAAATTCCACACAAAGTCGCGAAGCTATTCTTAATGAATAAGTTGACACAAAATAACTTCTCCCTTTCTATGTAAACGAACATTTCGTACAACTACTACCTTTTTTTATATATATATATACATATATAAAGGGTCTACTCTTGACCTCAATCTTGACCAGCGGTCAGCGATGAGGTCGACGATGGAACGAGCTTACCCAAAAGAAGCCTATTAACTCACGACATAAACAGATTGGGAACCTGTCTACACTATTACTTTTTTCATTCTATTTTAAGTATTTTTATTATTTGTATTTTCGTTTTAAATGTGATCCTGTGAGTCCAAATAAACGCTTTTCTTTCTTCCTTCTTTCTTTCTCTTGAGTGAAGTTTACTGTCAATGTCTACTGGCGAGAATCCTGGCCTCAAGGTCACGGCTAGGGCTTCCAAAATTACGGAAATGTCAATTACGTAACTAATTACGCAACTTTTTTCTCCAATTCCGTAATTACGTAATTACGGAATTTTTCCTATTTTTTTTTATCGACTATTTTTTTGGTAAATATTGTAGATAGAGTATCTACAATTTTTACAATTGTCATTTACTATCTTATATTCAAGGAATTATCAAAATGAGCACAATATTTAAACAAAAAAAAAAAATATTCAGGAACTTATCAGTTAAGTCAAAGTCAAACCATATTTTTTCGTCCCGAATGTAATCTTTCTTCTTGAAAATGTGATCTCTTAAATAACAATACATTTAAAGTTTTGTCACTCAGGTAACCTTATAGTTTATTACAAAAATATCCGGCTGATAATGCTTGATTTACTAATTATTTTGTATGAATTATGCATGCTCCAGGGGGTTTTTTATTCCCTTTTAATACTAATAGACTGATCAAGCCTGATGGCTGCTCATCCGGTCAGTTAGACATCAATGCCGAGGTCCCTCAGGAGTCGGTACTCTCGGCAACATTATTCTTGCTGCATATTAATGAACTGCCTTTGTACCTTTGGGTATGCAGACGACAGCACTGTTGTCGAGAGCTACATGTCTGACGCACGGGCTAGTGGGTCACAGATCCAATCTCTCCGAGAAGCTATGGTCGAGCGCTTGTACTTGTCCTTGAAGGCAGTCGCAGAGTGGGGTGATGCCAATTTGGTCAAGTTCAATGCTGCGAAAACCCAGGCGAGTCTGTTTTCATCTTTGCGACGGATCCGCCAAATACCAGCTTGATGCACTTGAGTCTATTGAGAAACGAGCCAAGAAGATCATCGGCAATGATACACTCGTTGAGTCAAAACTTCAAAGTCTTGAGCATCGACGCCGAGTTGCTAGCCTGTCGGTTTTCTATCGGTTATATTTCGGAGAGTGCGCATCGGAATTGCACGATTTAATTCCACCAAGCCCTTTCCATCATAGGACCACCAGACGTACAGCACTGCGCCACCGGTACATGGTAGATATCCCAACCATACGTACTAAACGCTATGGAAACACATTCATTGTGCGAACAGCCAAAGAGTGGAATTCCCTGCCGGTGTCGGTGTTTCCTGATAGCTACAACCTAGCTGTCTTCAAGTCAAGAGTGAAAAGGTTGCTTCTAGGCAAGCGTGCTTCATCGTCGACCACATCATCGCTTACCATCAGGTGAGATAGTGGTCAAACGCGTGCCCATCAGTAATAATAAAAAAAAAAGATTTGATGAACGATGAAATAAACTGCGGAGACTAGGTTTGTATGTTTCGATGTACAGACGCCAGCACATCAAGTTACCCCAATGTGTCCAATTTTCCCAATTGAATATGAACCTTATTCTGTTTGACATAAAGTTGAAAAACGATCAAAGAAATTTGACACATTGGGGTAACTTGACGTTCTGGCGTCTGTACTTATATCGTATAGTGTATCCACATTATAACTTTAATATGGTACGTATCTTATTGCTTTTTTACTGGTTGACTATTTTGATTGATTTATGATACCAATAATTACGTAAGTACGGAATTGACATCTTCAGTTACGGAATTGAAAATACTTTAAAAAGAGTTCGTAATTACGTAATTGCGTAATTACGTAATTACGTAATGGAAGCCCTAGTCACGGCCCTTGGCCACTCGAAAATTCGCGCGGGGTGGACTAGGTATTCCCTACAATCGACACATTGCATTCATAAAAATACACCTGACAAAATTTCATACGAATCTGTCAAGCCGTTTTGGAGGAGTTCGGTAACAAACACTGCTGTGACACAAGAATTTTATACTTGCACTAGAGAGACTTTTAATAAAATGACGACAAATAGATCCAAAACAATTATAACTACCACTACTTTCATTTAGCGAGGCTCTAATGTGCTCTTTAAAACTTTTGTGTTCGATAGAATTAGAATTACAACATATATACATATGTATAACCTAACCTAACTTACCATACCTACTCTATAGCTAACCTAACTACCTAACCTAACTACCTTATTGAAATGCATTGAATTTGAAAGATGCAATATACATCATTTTAAACTGAACTACTGCGCTGCGTGTCTCTATGTTACATACAATACTAGAGTAGGTAGTAGTATTTAAAGTAGTAACGGTAGGAGGTAAAAGTTTAACTCGATTGGTACCTATATCATCCAGTCATAAAGTACTACATTTACAAAACTATTAAAATACTATTCTGTTCTCTTGTACGTAGTCATCTATACATATAATAAGACTGTAAAAAAACTGTGTCTGTACATTGAATATATTTAAAAAATAATAATTGAGGGGGGTTTAGAAACAGTAATAGAGCACGAATCCAAAAAAAAAAATCTGTCTGTTTGTCTGTTTGTCTGTTTGTCTGTTTGTCTGTTTGTCTGTTTGTTTGCACACGCTAATCTTCGGAACTACTGGACGGATTTGAATGATTTTTTTTTTGTTGTATAGATATTAAGTCTGGTCAACACATAGGCTATAATTTATCTTGGAAACTGGAACACCTGATGCAGAACCGCAACAGACCAGCTAAACTATAGGCGATACAAAAATGGTCCCATAGCAAAAATTGTTCCACGTGATGAGCATTTTCTGCTGAGAGAATAAATTTGAAGATCCGGAACACCTGATGCAGAACCGCAACAGACCAGCTAAACTATAGGCGATACAAAAATGGTCCCTTAGCAAAAATTATTCCACGTGATGAGCATTTTCTGCTGAGAGAATAAATTTGAAGATCCGGAACACCTAATGCAGAACCGCAACAGACCAGCTAAACTATAGGAGATACAAAAATGGTCCCATAGCAAAAATTGTTCCACGTGATGAGCATTTTCTGCTGAGAGAATAAATTTGAAGATCCGGAACACCTGATGCAGAACCGCAACAGACCAGCTAAACTATAGGAGATACAAAAATGGTACCATAGCAAAAATTGTTCCACGTGATGAGCATTTTCTGCTGAGAGAATAAATTTGAAGATCCGGTACACCTGATGTGGAACTTCAAGAGCCCAGCTACACTATAACATATATTGGAATGGCGTCTTAGCAAAAGTTGTTCAGCCTTATGAGCACTCGCTGTTGACGTATAAAAATCGAAGATCTGGAACACCTGTTGTGGAACTCCAAGAGCCCAGCTACACCATAACTCAAATAGTAATGACGTCTTAGCAAAAGTTGTTCGGTCTGATAGGCATTTCCTGTTGACTTATAAAAATCAAAGATCAGAAACATTTGATATAGAAATTAAAACTATCACTAATTTCATTGCATAATTATAAAATAACATAAGTAGTACTACGCGGTGAAGGCGGGAACAGTTCAGGACTGATTTTCGATGACGATGGTATATCGTTGAAAATTAGACTCTACTGGCTAAAACTCCCATTTTTTTTATCGTATGCCTTCGGGCTTATGTTATTTGAGTGTTTAATTTCCTTTTCCATTTATCTTCGTTACACGGTAGCTTACCCGGTAACGCAGGGGAGCAGCCACTTAGATTTTAATTGATCAGGTATCATCACAATAAAACTATAACCATGCCTGGAAAGAGGTCAAATTTTTCCCAATGTTCCAAAGGTGCTAAATGATTAAAGACCATAAGATCGCAACAATCTACCGAAGAGCGTTAGGAGAGACTTGATGCTGTTCGAGAACATGAGGCTGCAACTTGCTCCGTGGAAACTTCTTGGGATCGCGAAGCACGCCTGCATTCTCAGCGTATTTACGCATCTACATCCAGGTCTCTAGAGACCAGTGAAGAATATGTGCGCGACTGACCGCTGATCGTGAACATCATGCACTGTCTCGCGAGTTGGAGACGTTCACGGAAAAAGCATGACGCTTGAGTTTTCAGCGTATATACGCATCGACTCTAGAGATAAGTGGGGGAAGCAGATGCGCGACTGACCGCTGATCGTGAACGTCACGCAACATATTATAGGCTATAATTTATTTTGGAAAATGGAACACCTAAAGTGAAAGAGATATAAAAATGGTGCCATTGCTAAAACTATTCCACGTGAAGAGTGTTTTCTGCTGTGAGACTAAATTTGAAGATCTGGAGCACCTGTAGGGGAACTCCAAAGCCCAGAGACAATATAACATATACATAATAGAAATGGCGTCTTAGCAAAAGTTGTTAAGTCTGATAGCATTTCCTGTTGACCAACAAAAATAAAAAATCTGGAACATCTTGAATCGTCTCGCGCATCCCATTGATTTCCCGTCCCCGGGCTTATAGAATTCGACATCAGATGTTTCAGATCTTCGATTTTGACGACCCCGTTGTCGCTGGCATAAGCAACAGGATCCGCGTACGAAGTCGCGGGCAGAAGCTAGTCTAGAATATGGATCGCAAGTTTGGAACCCAAACTATAAAATATATTTAAATTGATCGCTTGGAGAGCATTTAAAAGAATTTTTAAAGGTAGGTACATTCAATTCCGGTCAAAATCATATTTATCTAATTAGGTATGTCTCTAGGTGTAAAAAAAATTATGTGCTTCCTCTTTATGAACGGAGAAGAATCGGAGATTTAGCATACCTATAAGGTACTTGTTCAAGATCATGAACCGATCGGCTGACATTCCCGAGTTGATGAGCAAGATAGGTCTTCGGATACCGTGTACATTTCTACGAAAATTTCATCTTCTTCACACACCAGTGGGAAGAACCTCGAAGGTACAGGCGGAACTCGTATCTTATAAGAGCTTGTCGAGCTTGTAACGTGGCTTGCCAGGAAGTCGACGTTGATCCGTTCGTTTGTGATATTCGCAGATGAGAAAATCTCTGTGCAACCAATTCTTTGCTAACATATCCTAGCATCCATGTTTGTTCGAATAATTTATTGTAATTGGAGTGTAGCCTACTATTATCTATATCTATACTAATATTAGGTATAAAGAGGTATTTTTTTTTTGTTTGTATGTTTGTAAGTTTGAATGATCCAATTTTCAAAATTATTGTACTGGTGGAAAGCTACACTATTCCCGGATGACATAGGCTACTTTTTATCCCCGTATTCCCACGGGAACGGGAACTACGCGGGTGAAACTGCGTGACGTCAATATATCGAGTAATACTCATGGAGTACATTTTCGGAAGCTACGCGAACGAAGTCGCGGGCAAAGTGCTAGTTAAGTAATAAAACTAAGCTATTTGTTTAATTATAAGTGGAAATTTGTAATTGGCTTTCAACAAGATAAAATTGTAACTGTACTTTACTATAGCTGTAAATTTCCCAAATAATAATAATAATCTTTATTATGAACATCTTACAGGGTATCTTCGAGGTGAGACCCTGACCTCCAAACTAGAAAAAAAAATACTGTATCTTGAAGGTCAGTTCCTTCCCTTCACAAACGTGTTATTAAATACGAGTACAAATTTGTCCATAATTTTAACGTATGCTAACTTCTATCTTAGACCAGCAAACATGTGTGTGCCCACACCCACACACAACTATAATAAAAATAAAATAAAATAAAATACCTACATTGCCTAGCCTGTTGATCTAGTGGTTAGTTGCTCTGACTGCTATGCCGGACGCCGTGGGTTCTATTCCCATCGAAAGGGCGATTGTGTGATGAGCTCGATCATTTGCAAGTCCTGTGTCGGGGTGTAAATATTAAGTTGTCTAGTAGGTACTTATAGCACAAACTCTGCTTAGTTTGGGATTAGAAGGCGTTGTGTGAAAGTTGGGGAACATTATTAAAAAAAAAATGACGCGTGGCACTCGGAGACTGCCGCGGTAAAGCTATTGCATAACATTTTTTATCAACTCCTCTTCTCTCCCCCTCCCCATTCCTTTCCTCCCCCTCTCGCTATTGCCGCTAAGAATGTACCTACATAATTATATGAGCACGATCATTTGTTCTGTGTCTGGGTGTAATTTATCTATAATATGTATGTATTTAGAAATATATAAAAGTATGTTTATCAGCTGTTTAGTACCCATAACACAAGCTCTTAGCTTAGCTTGGGACTAGACGGCGTTGTGTGAAAAAGTTGTGGAATATTTATTATCACTTTATAAAAGCCACAACAAAATTCTCAAGCCCCAAGCGAGGTAGACAGACCTGCTACAACAACACGTAAACAAGCCCGACTGCACAAGGGCTCTAGTGACCTGCATAACTTGGAACCGGTTCCTGACCGCCTGACCGCGAGATACGGAGAATGTGTGTAGATGGTAGATTAGAATTTTTATAAGGCTTTTTTTTTCGTTAATTATTCTGTTCGGGGGCCATGTTTTTTTCTTTCATTTCTTCCCAACGAGTCACACGGCAACACGTTACTATGTGACTCGTTCGGAACACAAGTTATTTTTTCCATAACAAAAAATACGTTTGCGTTGAAATATTTGCACAGTAGGTACACACAAAGAAGCAACAGCAATAATAATTATAATATAAGAAAGCCACATTCCGTATCCAAAAATAAGTTAAACAAATATCCAAATGTGAAAATACATAATTTACAAACATATTCTCAATATTCTCATTGATAGAGAACAGTCACTAGAAAAATGCGTAAAATATATACATTTCATATCGCAATGTAAAGTATGAAAAACTGCATTTATGATCGTCAAAGAACAACACATATTTAACAAAAATCAACTAAAAGCTGTCCTATTGAGTAACTAAATTGTAACTAGGTACCATGCTTGTACAGACGCTAGCACATCAAGTTACCCCAATATGTAAAATTTTCCCAATCGAATATGAACCTAATAATGTTTGACATAAAGGACGTGAAAAACGATCAAAGAAAATTGACACATTGGGGTAACTTGACGTGCTGGCGTCTGTACAAGCATGGTCGTCTGTACCTTATATAATTGCACGACTCAAAAGTCGAATTCAATTAAACCATCTACAATTGTTATCCCAAATATGGACCTGTATTCTGGAAAATGAACCATTATAAAAAAACAGTGTGACTAGTGGGAATTTTTTTCCCAACGAGTCGCACTGTAAACCGTTATAGTGTGACTCGTTGGGAATAATCGGGTATACATGTCATACACAGCCCACAGGTGTATATTTTAGATAGACGCGATATTAAGGGGGTATTCCTCGAAGCGCAACTATCTTATTCCGCGAAGCGCCACTGTTGGTTTCGCGCCCAAAATTAAAATAAAAATATTAGATTTATATTCCACGAAGCGCAACCATGATTAAAATAAGAAAGCGAGTGGTATGATGGATTGATCAAATATTTTGCTAGACAGTTTTATATCGACTGTCTAAATTTTCTACCAGGCAAAAATAAGTAGCAACTTTTGGTCAATTATGTTAAAGAAAATACAGGTTCAATTGAGTTCATGAATTATGACTGTTGTTTTGAAAGTACCAGGGTATCAGAAATTAACAGAAATACGACGCCTATAAACAATCTTGGTGCGCTTATAAAAGGTTACGCTTCGAGGAATACCCCATTTTAAGAACCGAAGGCGATAGAAGGTACGCTTGCGGTCGTCAGGTTGAAGATGGGTGATCATAATTTACCAGTTTTAAGTAGGTACTAGGTTTTGTTTTATTATGCTGACTTTGCTGACTAAGCAATAAGAGAAATTTATACGAATTAAATCTTGCTTTCATCAAATTATTTTCGAACTTAAGTAATTTTTATCTAAAATGTTTATAAATACGTATAAAAAAAAATCAGAACACTTATAAAACAAGGTAAAAGTTGTTGATATGTAACCGATTTCGTAAATCTCTATCGTAATTATACGAAATATATTTTAAATTAAGTAAATTAAACCACATCTTACTGAAAGTTCGTTCCTTCAAATTTCGCTGAGAATAAGCAATTTTTAAAAGTCAAAGTCAAAGAATTCATTAGTGTGCTTTTTGATGATACAGCAGATTTTATAAATAATTTATGGTAGCTCAAAAAGCTGCCCTATAAGCATAACCTATTTAACTTTTTTTTTAATTAGAATAGAATACAGTTAAGAAAACTCTTTACTACCTAAACACCAAAGAGTACCTATTTATACTCTATTAAACCTACCTCAAGGTTTAACCGACTGCATTTTAGCATCGTTTAGAGCTTACTGATAACACTATCGCTGCGCAGTGACACATTTTGAAACATGGCATAATCTGTTAGTTTTCACTTTCAAACAACTCATATGACAGTCCGTTTGTATGCGGGAGTGATATTGCAAATACATACCTACCTACCACATAATTTTATCATTCGATTTTGAAAATTCTGTAACCAATAGAAGGCCACATTATTTCTGAGTGTATATTTGAGGCTCTATTTTAAACCCCCGACGCAAAAAGAGGGGTGTTATAAGTTTGACCGCTATGTGTGTGTGTCTGTCTGTCTCTGGCACCGTAGCGCTTAGACGGGTGAACCGATTTAGATGCGTTTTTTTTATTTGAAATCAGGGTTTCTTGCGATGGCTCTTAGACACGATTCATCAAAATCGGTTCAGCCATTTTAAGGTTATCAGCTCTTTTGTGTCAGCTACCGTTGCGATTTTTGACGTCTATGGGTATTAACTTTACTTACAAACATATGTGTGGCTTATAATTTCAAACGCCCATGTGTGTTACTGCACACAATGCACTGATGGCAACAGGATGAGCTGATGCTGCAACCAGGCTATCCAGCACATCAGTAACAAAATAATAGCAAATATGTCTTGGATTTGATTCTGCACATAATGCATCAATTTTGTTTTATTAAATAGAGTTTTGCAAAAAACTTCAAAGTTTTAACTGCACGCGGACGAAGTCGCGAGCGAATAAATATAGTTTCTGTAGTTAAATTTCCTGAGACCCAAATAAGCGCCTTTTTTTCTTTCTTTCTTAGTTATAAAAACCCAAAGGAAAAACAAAATCGGAACACTCAAGCGTCAATCTACTCCTCCCCATAGCTGTCATCTAGAAACGTGCCCAGAAGACTGGCAGCATTGCCACTGGATGAAATGCTAATTCTGAGGCCAAAGAATAAGCCAGCCCTCTGGTCACGCGAAGTATCGACAAATCGCCTTGTATAGGCTGCGTGCACACAAGCCATATGATGACCCGAGCGTTTCGTTCGATCCCAAACTGCTCAAAATTACACTTCCAATGAGGTGTTTGGACCGCTTGAGGGCCTCAGCAATTGCAGCAGCAGCGCCAACACAGCTCTCCGTACTTGGAATATCCTACTTCCTACTTTAACATTATAAACGCGAAAGTTTGTGAGGATGGAAGGAAGTTTGTTACTCTTTCACGTAAAAACTACTGAATGGATTTTAATGTAATTTGGTATGGAGTTAGCTGACACCCTGGATTAACAAATAGGCTACTTTTTATCCATGTATTCCCACGGGAACGGGACCTACGCGGGTGTAACCGCGGAACGTCTGCTTGTTAGTAAATAAATTTGCAATTTCTCTAAACAAATGCATCAAGAAATACTGCTGAGCTCATAAAGGAAAACCGAAGTAAATTATATAGTTAACAAACAGAAAGTTAAATTAATATTCGCTTTTACGACACACAAACGTCACAGCAACCTGCAGTTCAATGACTCGGAAACAAACGGTATATTTTATCTATTTTAGTGAAATATGTATAAAATATGCTAATATAAGAGGCCGGTGGTAAATGGGTTATCACGAAGTAATAATGGTTTAGAATAGAGTAGAATATTCTTTATTGTAAAGTCAGCCTCAAAAGTCGATGATCATATCCACATTTTCAAAGCCCATGAACACCTTAGCTTACAGAAATTGCTTTAAAACAAGACTAGTGCCAGAATTGTATTAACATCTTAAAAGTGAAAAATTGCTGAACAACATTTTGCAAAACTTAATGCTAAAAAGTCAAAAGTAGTACTAAATAGTCTGAACACTATGTTTCATAAATCGTTTCGACTAAATGATAAATTATATTTATTTCTGTAAATAGGTTTTCACAAACACTTTTACACGTCTTTTTTTTAACTAGTAGATAAGATCGGAGTTTCACTACCTGACTACTCTGAGAAGAAACATCGAAAGAATCTCTGTGGTCACAGTCTTTTTTAAAGTCCAGACATTATCTTGGTCAAATCATGTAAGATCCATGCAGATTAGTGTCTGAGATGGTCTTTTGAGGAAAGAACCACACAGAATGAGGGGACCAGATCAGTCAGTGCAAGCATTTGTCAGTAATTGTGAGCTCATCTCGTAACTTGAGGAGCTCCTCGTGCTGACGAACAATATCAAAGAAAGAACATTTGGGTTGGTCCCATAAAGAACTCAAACTGCCAGACAAAATGTAATACATATAACTAAATAAAAGAACTTAAAAAGATGTAGAAAAATATTTTTTTAAAAAAAACTTTTAAATTTAAAAAAATAAATTCATGGCAAATATTTGTATGGGAACAACTAAAAATGGAAAAATAAAAACTTTTTTGCAAAAAATAAAACCGACTTCAAAAAATAAAACACTAAACGGTGTAAAATAACTCTAAATTCGGAAGTCGGTGGCCCATCATAAATGAGATAAACCCACCAAAGCCACAGACTTCCTAATTTAGAGTTATTTTACACCGTTTGGTGTTTTTTTTTTTTGAAGTCGGTTTTATTTTTTGCAAAAAAGTTTTTATTTTTCCATTTTTAGTTGTTCCCATACAAATATTTGCCATGAATTTATTTTATATTGTTAATTGTTAACAAAACATGTCATGATAATAGGGTTATCCACCCCAATAAATGAAAATTAACATTCACGTTAACAACTGTCGAAATCTAGGTATATTGTACACACCTGCGTACTCCTCAGAGCATACGTCATGATGTTGTATAAACAATAAACATCCAAGCGATTCCAGCAATCACGACAGATTTGCCGTCTATTTTTGAAGAGTTCCGTTGTATATTTCCGAAGATCAGCACCAGATCTTCACCAAATTAAAATGGGACCACCTCAGGAGTACACTCTTTCAAATAAAAAAAGAATTCAAAATAAACGGTCCAAAAATGGGGGAGTAATCAGGTAACATACATAAAAAAAAAAAAATACATACACACGAACATAGAACCTCCTCCTTTTTTGAAAGTCGGTTAAAAAGAATCCACATGGTCCTTACATTTCGTCTGTTTGTTTGTTTGATTGTATGTTTTGGATGTAACAGCCACCTCTTGATGTGTCTTTCAGCTAATTTTTAAAATTTCTATCGTTTACATTAGTTTACCGAACAAACGAAACGATTTTTAAAACAAAGTGCAATTTAATTTTTCTGCCAAGGGCTGGTGGGTACTGGTAGCGACTTCCGAACCACCCTCGATAAAGCCAACCACATCCGCTATTATTGAGGTTACTAACTAACCACGAATGTTTATTTATTGGATCGAAGTTCCTTATCGCGCGTTGTGAAAGGGGGCTAGACGGAAAAAATCTTACGAAAAGTTGTCACGACACTTTTTGTTATAGTAAGCTATTGTAAGCTGTGCGGCGTCGCATGTTCGCAGGGAGAGGGAGAGGGAGAGGGAGAGGAAGAGGGAGAGGGAGAGGGAGAGGGAGAGGGAGAGGGAGATAGCAGGAGAGAGGGAGGGAGAGGAAGAGGGTGTGGGAGAGGGGGAGGGAGGAGGAAGATGGAGGGGAGGGGGAGAGAGAGAAGATTGAATAGTTCACTAATCAATCGAAGGGAACTTCGTTCCATCCTGGTGTCCCTCGACACCTCCCAAGTTTTTTTATCTACAGTAATATTATCGAAAAAGGAAGGATTGGTATTTTCAAAGAATAAGAATTGCCACACAACGTGACAATGCCGCTACTCCTTTGGGCACACTTCCCGCAGTCGACAGCAAATCAGATGAATTTTTTGACGTCATATTTAATAAATAATTCAGTCCAAAGTTTTTATTTTTATTGCTAGTGTTTAAGAAGAACTCAAGGGGTGCGAATGTGCGACATTCCACCTTATGTTAAGTAAAAGTTACAAAAGGTATTTAATTAAAAAATTGATTCAAAATCTCATGTATGATGGAGTCTTCACGAATTCCCCTATAACTCGGCCCCCCTCTTTATCACCACATCAAATCCGCATCTCCGCCTAACGGAGGAACAGGTGTTGTGGTGACCCACATAACTAAGTTTACCGTACCCATCGCCATTCAACTTTGTAAGTCAAAACGAACTTAAGAAGTTACGCTTTACAGTTGACACGGCCTTTATCTCGTTGTAGTAAGGGCCATATTTGTTGTTTTGAAGTTTATTGTCACTCAATGATGTGACTTGTATGTGTGTGTGACTGATGACCATGGTGTCTGTGTGTGTGTGTGTAGTAAGATGGTTTTACGAATTTACGTTACGGGAGTTTGTGTGTATTAAATAGAGACATGTTGTGGAGCTCCTCAAGTTCCGAGTTGAGCTCACGATTACTGACAAATGCTTGCACTGACTGATCTGGTACCCTCATTCTGTGTGGTTCTTTCCTCAAAAGACCATTTCAGACACTAATCGGCATGGATCTTACATGATTTGACCAAGATAATGTCTGGATTTTAAAAGAGACTATGACCTCTGAGTTTCTTTCGGTGTTTCTTCTCAGAGTAGTCAGGTAGTGAAACTCCGATCATATCTACTACCTAGTTAAAAAAAAAAGACGTGTAAAAGTGTTTGTGAAAACCAGTTACTGGGTTGTAAAGGTCTGACAGGCAGCCGCTCCATGTAAAACACCGGTATTCAGATACATCCGGTTAGACTGGAAGCTGACCCCAACATTAGTTGGGGAAAGGCACGCAGATTTTGTACCTATGTGTTGGTGGTGAATTTGGGAGTAATCTCACTAATACCTATTAGATATAATACCTACTAGCAGACGTCCCGCGGTTTCACCCGCGTAAGTCCCGTTCCCGTGGGAATACAGGGATAAAAGGTAGCCTATGTGTTAAACTAGGGTGTCAGCTAACTCCACATCAAATTTGATTAAAATCCATTCAGTAGTTTTTACGTGAAAGAGTAACAAATATCCATCCATCCATCCATCCTCACAAACTTTCGCGTTTATAATATCAGTAGGATTACCTATAAACGTGATTACACAGATAGATTATAACCTAGATTAACACATAGGATATTTTTATCACGAATAGGTATATCTTCCCGTGGGATATTTTTCGAGTTGTAGCGGATAAAGCCGCTGGAAACAACCAGCTGTACTTACCTATATACAAGGTGTTTTTTTTGATATCCCATAACTCTAGGGTTATATTCTGTAGGTAAAAATAATACTAAAACTTCTAGAATAGATGGTCCAAAAATGCATAGTTTCGGAGATACTCGTATCATCAATCATAATTAAATTATCAGTTGTTTAGTACCCGTAACACAAGCTCTGCTTAGCTTGGGACTGGACGGCGTTGTGTGAATAGTCGTGGAATATAAGTATTATTAATATTATTTTTATTAACTAATTAGTTAAAAATTGTCACCAGTACGACGAATCTTCTTTCTAACGTCACTTTTCTTTCACGTAAGTGTGTTTTATATTAATCATCATGACTTTTTCGAATTATTTTGTATGATAGTAAAAAAATCAAAGTTTAAGTTCGATTTAAAATCGTCAGCAAATGATAACAGCACTCACACACTCTTCTCCACATATATTATGTTTATTTTGCTGTGCCCTACTGGGTTATCAATGAGTATATCTTTTGCCAAATGTTTACTACTTAAAACCAAAACATCTCCGGGCCATTCCGTATTTTGCAACGCCCGCCGCCGCGCGCCGCCATGACACATTGTAAGTGTCGTCGGTTGCACAACAGCTGTTTGGTTGCACGACATCCTCCTCGGACTCATGAGTAATCACAGTGGTCTACCTACTTATGCTAGATCCGCTTGGGTATTTCTGTTTATATAATTTGGCCACACACACAATTTGACACAAGGTGGCCTGACGATTTGGGTCGATTAAAGGTTCACCATTTATTCAAAGTCAAATTCAAATCATTTATTTCAATTAGACCCTTAACAGGCACTTTTAGAACGTTATACTTACTTCCAAATTAAAGAAATTAAGAGAATGATTCTTATTGTACAGACGCCAGCATATCAAGTTACCCCAATGTGTCAAATTTCTTTGATCGTTTTTCAACTTTATGTAAAACAGAATAAGATTCATATTCAATTAGAAAAATTAGTCACATTGGGGTAACTTGATATTTGCTGGCGTCTGTACATTTTAAAAGTTAAAAATAAAAATAAAATAAATAAATTAATATTCCACAACTTTTCACACAACGCCATTTAGTCCCAAGTTAAGCTTGAGAGCTTGTGTTATGGGTACTAACAGCTGATAAACATACTTATATATTTCTAAATACATACATATCTATATCATAAAATATTCGACACATATTTTTTCTTTTTTGACATAGGTACTTACTTAATCAAATAATAACGGCGATACATCGAGTCCAAATGTCGCATGAAATGAAATGAAATGAAATGAAATGATATTTATTTCTGTAAGTAGATCTTCCCAGATACTTTTACATGTCTTTTTTTTTAACTAAACTAAATGGCATTTCCAAAGTGACTGATCCCTGAGAAGAAATGCCGAAAGAAACTCAGGGGTCATGGTCTCTTTTAAAGTCCAGACATAAGATTATATTCATTTACTATGCGAGTCTGACGATGCAGGGCAAAGTCTGGAATAGCCAATTGAAGAAAGAATCAATTCAGCTTTGAGCCGACCTGTCCCGACAGACGGCATGCATGCTTCAGACATCGTGTAGCTCAAACCTATTTCAGGGAGCTCGACGACCCACCACACGACGCTATCTGCCGGTCATTATGACGTCACTTGCCAGTACAAGTTATACTAGATAATGACGTTACAAGTAACCTCTCCTCTACTTTAATGCGCAGCAGCAGCAGTTTTCCATCAATTTGAAAAAGAAAAAATAGGTACCTACCTATATGTCGAATATTTTCTTGTAACTAATCGTGATGAGGGTCTAAAAACTAAGATTTTGTCCAATAGCCCATTAGATACTATATGTTTATTCCTCATGATATCGTTGCGCTTAGAAATGGTTGCGCTTTGACGAAATACCCCGAAAATTTAGGCAGATGATGAATACACTACAGGCGGATGTAAAGAATAAATTCAGTTCAAAAACACTGTCTTATACAATTCGCTATGGGTCAATGGGTAGACCCGAAAAGGGGGTCAGACGCATGACGTCAGCTGTTACCAAAATATGACGCGTTCAGCATGCTTGAGTTGTTGCAGGTGACTTACCTCCGGTTACTAAAAGGTTTTTCGGTACAAACTGTTGTAATATCTCTTGAAGAGTTGACACAGAATAAGTACTTTATACTTGAATTTTTGATTGATGAAGGTTTATTGAGTTTATCCATCTAGAATTTCTTAGTAGCAGGCTGGAGTCTGGATTTATAAAGAAAGAAAGAAAGAAATAAAATATGTTCTCTATTCTGTAAACCTCTAAACAGCCATCATTCTCCCCACGTAAAGCCCTAGAATTTAGATCCAGGTGTTCAACCTAGGTCTCAGACTAAGACCTGAATACTTCAATCGATATTCATCACAGCAAGTGAAATTGATTGTAGATTCAACGCTTGAAGTACCTATAGCGGTTTGGCTTGCCAAACGTTGGTGTATGTGGGCCAATGTTTGGGTTACTTTGCGAAGTAAGTATTTGTGATTTAAACTGATAGAAATATTGTGATTTTGTCAGTTTTTTTTTATTTGTGCTGAAAATAAATCTTTAACCTGGACTTTATTTGCTTTTCGCGACGTGTTTTGCGCAGAACCTTATTTATTTTTGTAGAATAATTTTCATTTTTTAACCGCCTTCAAAAAAGGAGGAGGTTATAAATATGTTTGTGTGTAGGTATGTATTTTTTTTTTTATGTATGTTACCTGATATCTACCACATTTGTGGACCGATTCTCAAAATTCTTTTTTATTTGAAAGAGTATACTCCCAAGGTGATCCCATTTTAATTTGGTGGAGATCTGGTGCTGATCTTCGGAGATATACAACGGAACTCTTCAAAAATAGACGGCAAATCTGTCGTGATTGCTGGAATCGCTTGGATGTTTATTGTTTATACTACATCATGACGTATCATCACGCCTGTATGCTCTAAGGGGTACGCAGATGTGTACAATATACCTAGATTTCGACAGTTATGTATGTTAAGTTTCACTTATTAGATATAAGTGGACAACCCTATTACCGTGATATGTATTGTTAACAAATAACAATATAAAATAAATTCATGGCAAATATTTGTATGGATACAACTAAAAATGGAAAAATAAAAACTTTTTTGCAAAAAATAAAACCCACTTCAAAAAAAACACTAACCGGTGTAAAATAACTCTAAATTCGGAAGTCGGTGGCCCATCATGAATAAGACAAAACCACCAAAGCCACAGACTTCCTAATTTAGAGTTATTTTACACCGGTTAGTGCTTTTTTTGAAGAGGGTTTTATTTTTTGCTAAAAAGTTTTTTGTTATAATACAAATCTTTAACACAGCGCAATCTAGTCCCAATCTAACCCACCATCTGACAAACATACTTACACACAAAACAAAATGATCGTGATCATCACAAAAACCTTTTTCATGGGTGGGAATCGAACCAACGACCTCCGGCATGGCAGTCAGGGTTCCACCTATTTTTTATGATTAACACTGAAATAATACCACTAGATCAACAATCCAGTAAATTTATTTAACGTTAGTTATGAAAGCCAATGAAAGTCCCATCAATCTCGTAATTAATGGTACAGCCGTTTAGGAGATTTGAGCTAAAAACAACTATACAAAATATCTTTAAATTGAGAAGAAATCATTAGAAATATCGTCTCTAGGCATGCACAATACCGTTATCTTCTCATAAATACTGTAAAAAACTATAAATAAAGAAGTTGTATGAACCGTTATTCAAAGAATTTAGCTTAGGAATTTAGTTAACGGCCTGAGAATGTGTACCTACTATGAATAGCATAAACTAAGTTCCTAAGCTAAATTCTTTGGTAAATGCTTCTGTGGTAAATCCTCATGGATGTCCCCTGCCCCGGGAAAGGTGGAGGGGTCTGTCGGACACTTACAGACTAAAAACCACTCCGTGTTTCTTCTCACACCTGCGCCGGTAGTCACGGGAACAGAAGATACTTCCGCGACAGCTTTGAGCTGAACTGTCCCAACAAACAGCATGCATGCTTCATCGTGTAGCTTAAAACTATTTCGGGGAGCTCAACGACACTTCACTTGACGCTATCTGCCGGTCAATTGCGTAATTCACATAAAAAGTAACTATTCAAAGCCGCTAGACTTCAATAAACATAAAATCTAGCCACAACCACACTATCTACCAACACACGTAAATAAGACACTAACTGATAACCCGCTGGCCTGCTCCTCATTCAATACCACAACCCACAGCCGATCACCCACTCTTAACCACATGCGCAGCATAGTGCGGTTATGTATTTATTATTCAATGCAGTACTTGTCCTACATACTACATTATGTCTGGTTTAATTAGGTAACTGCCTATTGTTTGCTTGTTAGGCGAAGCTTTTTACATCCCATCCTTACTATTATTATATACGCGAATGTTTGTAAGTATGAATGTTTGGATGTTTGTTACTCTTTCACGCAAATACTACTGAATGGATTTTAATAAAACTTTACAATAATATGGCTTATTTATTAGAATAGGACATAGGCTATTTTTTGTAAAGATATTGAATTAATTGTTTGAAATATAACAAAAAGTGTTAAGTACTTAAGTAGGAAAACATTCTGCCACCTGCGAGCTATTTTGGCGTGCGCAGCAAAAATGTATGGAATGATTGACATGGTAATCTAAAAATGTCCTACAAAAAAACCTGCGACAGCATAATTATATATTATATGTATCTATCTTTTATAGGTCAGCCATTATCACCAAAATATTTAACTATAAACACAAAAAATAAAGATAATTGATTTCTAATGCACATTTGATAGTAGATACGTAACAAAGGTACTTACCTAAACTTAAGCCTGTTTTTTTTTTTTTTTTTTTTTTTTTTTTTTTTTTTTTTTTTTTTTTTTTTTTTTTTCTGGCTTCGCACGGTTTGCGCATTTAGCCAATGTCAAGTAGAGTCCTTAATCCTGTTTCTAGTGCGGGTAGGCAAAACGGAGTATTCCCGTTTGAGCACCTATTTATTGAGCATGCATATATGCATTAACCTATGGGAAAAGGGAATACCTATGGTGCTAAATGCATAGGTGCTCAAATGGGAATACTCCGGCAAAACGCCACCTGCTCCTATTCTAAGAATAACCTCAACTAAGCTGGTGTCAGAGCTAAGATGCGACTTGGCTTCACATGCCGTCGTCGTACTGTGTATACCTACTTAAACAAAACAATGTTGTTCCCAAAATGCTTGTACCGATCTTATCATTATGTGAATCAACTCTAACTTGACCTTCTAAACTTAATTTAAGTTACCTTATTAATCTACATGTTGATCTTAGTGAGTGAGTAAGCATTTTGATGGCCCAAAATTAGAGATAAAAAAAAAAATCGGTTCTGAGTACATAACAAGTTATCCAAATCCGTTTTAAATAGCCGTTTAGAATAGAATAGAATACTCTTTATTGTACACCATTAATACTTACAAATCATAATTTTAAGGGGTTATTGCACATTCGTCACAAAGTAAACTCGTCACATTTTGTTAACTCCATACATTGAAAGTAAATTCGTCACATGCATAAAAAGTATGTGTAAACTCGTCACAAGTCTGCATAGGAACATATTTTTTGCATAAAGTACTGATAGAAAACAAAGTTATTGATTTTTGGCGCTGGAAATGAAAATTATTTCTAAAATCTTTCTTTTCTCTTCTGCGCTCCTGCACATGCATCATCATCGTCTACAGCCTGACTTCACCCACTGCTACTTTGCCATAGGCCTGCTATAGTCCTCTCATCCAGTCTCATCCATGGTAGGTACTTCTGCAAAACCAACAATGTCGTCTGTCCATCTCGCCGCAGGACGCCCTGCACTTCTCCTGCCGTTTCTTGGGGAAATTTCTCGAAGCGCAACCTTTTTTAAGCGCAACCATCGAAGCGCAACTATCTTATTTTTTACCAGGTAATCAAATATTGACTGGAACTAAGTGTTAAGCAACTTTTGGTCAATTATGTTAAAGAGACATACAGGTTCTTTAAATTGAATTATGACTGTTGTTTTGAATAGTACCAGAGTATCAGAAATGAACAGAAAGTCGACGCCTATAATCAATCTGGTTACAAATTTCAACTTCATAATGCGATTTCCAATATATATAGAGACGGGTCTTCAGGCAGTGTGGAATTCTGGCTGATATCATGTCGTCCAATTTGCCGAACGCAAAAGAGAAGATAGAGATAGTGGTCATAAACAGAAAACTTAAAAAAAAAATAAGTTGCAAGGATTCATGGTATATGACTATGAGGTATAATACGTATTATAACCAGACAATATAAGCGTATATTTTTTTGCTGTAAGTAGAACTGTGATTTTTATGTGACTTTCTGTGATTATGAAAAATAAAGAAATAACGTTTTATTCTTTATTGTTTGATTTTTCTGCTGACTGTACGGTAATAAACAATATGGCGGATATTTTTGCATAAAAATAAAGTTGTGGCGAGTTTACACATACTTTTTTTCGTGGCGAGTTTACTTTGTGACGAATGTACAATAACCCATTTTAAGGGCTACAAGCGGTGATACAATGGGCGGCCTTATCGCTAAAAGCGATCTCTTACAGACAACCTTAGGATGTACTTGATAGTGGAGGAGAAAAGATGAGTAGGCAGTGTACTATTTACATAAATATATACCATACAAGACTATTTGAATAGACATATTTAATAAGTATAATTAACAATAGAAAAAAAAGCTGTTTCAGCTTAATGGAGTAGGTTCTAGCAGACGTCATGCGAATACAGAGATAAGAAGTAGTAGGCTACTTCTTATCCCTGTATTCGCATGACGTCACCCGGGGATATTTAGTGTATGTAGTGGACGGTGAAAGAATTTTCCAAATCGGTACAGTAGTTAAGGAGCCTATTCAATGAAAACAATCAATTTTTTCCTCTTTATTACCCGACTTCCAAAAAAGGACGAGGGTTCTCAATTCGACGGTATGTTTTTTTTTTGTGTGTTTGTTACGAGATTACTCCACCATTATGGTTCGATTTTCAAAATTCTTTTTTTGTTCGATAGGGTATACTACCAGGTTGGTCCCATTTGTATCAAACCTCAGATCTGATGATGGGATCCTCGAGGAATTGAGGGAACTCCTCAAAAAATATAGCTACACATGTACAAAATTTTACATTTTTGGTAACAAATAAAACACTTTCATTTAGCAAGTATCTTTTGGTGAAGAAAAACTGATGAAGAAGACAGGCGACGGAACTCGGAAAGAATGAAATAAGTACACTTTAGTATTTGGAACACACCCAGGATATACCTACCTACAACAAAACAACAACAAAAAAAATGTGATAAGTAACCCATTTAATAACCAACTTTTTCTTTGTTACAGATCTACCATCAAATAAATGTGATCAACAACAGTTAAAAAATCAACGAAACAAGAGTGAGAGTGTAAAGTGATGTGAAAAATAATGTGGAGTGGAACGGACAACGTATAGTTACGCGCCAAAACAAGATGGCCGCCGTCATAAAATGGCGGACGAGGAGCATCAATGCTATGATGATGCTTCTTTTGTTTATTCTTCAAGTTGTTAACGGTAAGTTTTTTTATCCTTTTTTATTATAAATTTATAACTAGCCTAAACTTTCCCACTGCTGGACCTCTCTCGACTCATCCATGTATTGCGATTCCGCGCCACCTTTCTTCAATTCTTAAGGAAGACATGGCTGGGTGTGGTGTTCAACGATTAACTGTCAAACAGCCACTTTCGTATTGGCTAGCATCAGTGTGTATGATCTAGGATGACAACATTCGCGATCGCAAAGATGTGACGAAGCGCACAGTACTCCGTCTGATAGTCACCGTAACTTGAAGTCCACTTAATACAATTAATTTTTTTTGTAAATTCTCAGTTGTTATTAAGGGCTCCCGCACACGGGCCACCGGCCACAACCACAAAACGCCGCCACTGGCATATTTCCTGTAATTTTCATACTTTTTATTTGGACTCGCCGCACACGGTTGACGCCGGTGGCCGCCAGCCGCCACACGCTACAAATCGTCGCCACTCGCTTTTTGTGGCCCGCACCGGCCACTAAACGCCGACACACACAGAACGCCGCCTCACGCCACTCGGTGATTATCGTCCCTCTCTACTTTACGTCAGTCAACCTGTTCATAGAATTATTCATATCAGAGTTTCAATCCCATCCTGCGATTCGGGATTCAAAAAGTAATAGTTACTGTAATCAATATCTATTATGATACTGCATGCATGAGTTAAAAAACGTAGCAACCACCGACCGCAAGTGTCGACCACTGGCCACAAGTGGCTGTCGCGCGCGTCAGCTTCTTTTGTAGACGCTTCTGGCTTCTCGTGGCGGCGTTTGTGGCTGTGTCCGGTGGCCCGTGTGTGGCGACCCTAAAGTACAGTGTGCAACTAGACGCCAGTTAGTAACTGGCAATTGAAAGATGGCCAATAACACTGCACGACGATGGACAGAACTCATGGTGTCCGAATGACATACTTACCACCCTACAAACAGGGTGTAAAGTCCCTCATCCCCCGTTGAAAAGCTCGGCTCCTCCTCTCAGACTGGTGTTGTGTCTGGTAGGCTACTACTGCCCGACTGTCGTTGTCGGGAACTTGTATAAGTTCAACCGCGCGGATAACTTTAACATCGCGATGTAGAATTATGGCAGTAGTTAGTTCGTATGTGCCGAGATAGATGTCGCCGTTTCAAGCAATCTTCAAAACACTCTGACTCATCCTTCGTTACACACTAAAATGG
Source organism: Euplexia lucipara (assembly GCA_921972225.1). NCBI lineage: Eukaryota > Metazoa > Arthropoda > Insecta > Lepidoptera > Noctuidae > Euplexia > Euplexia lucipara. Next base: position 11,402,950 of record OV179169.1, on the reverse strand, counting down.
TCCCACAATAATTTGGTGTCGCCATAATTCAGCTGTTTCCGAGTTATTACGCCACAGACACACTTTCACGTTCTTGACAGCTGACGCTAATGAGCAGTGGTTTCTTTCACGTCACATTATAATGGTCATGTTATAATGTCACCCAAATACGATAAATGTTCAATGTTTTTAGGTAGCATTTGCATGGCCGTTTAGTTAGGTAGTTGCTCCGGGTTTGGCTGATTGAGTATGTAATGTGAGTTTACATGTTTACAAACGCACTCACGATACAGGAGAAATTACAAATGTATATAAAAATAAGATTCGAAATTTATTAACGGACCAATGATACTACTTACAGTATAAATGACTTCTTAACGGATACCTTTTTAGATACCTAATAGAGTTTAACAATGTGTGTTAATTTTTTTGTGATAATTTTGAATGCTAAAATTATTTGACATTTTTAGATTACCTACCTACTTTTCTCTTGCTATTTTTTTGCGTACTGTAACTCTTTTATTAATATTTGCAAGCCATTGTCTGGCAAATATGACGATCTATAATACATTTTTTTTTTATGACATCTCTTGTATGCTGACATTTTTTTATGAATGCATTGTAACTACTACATTGTAACTACTACATTCTACTCATGTTTGGGCAAATAAATGATTATCTTATCTTATCTTATGTTAAAAAAAAATACTATACTTCTGCCTACCCACCTATCAATAATAATAAAACCGTGATGCACAGTTCGGCTGTCCAAAATCAAAACCTAGCAAGTACATCTGAGTTAATTTTACAGGAGAAGACATGAAACATTTTCAGCTGCCATTTAGAATATAATTCCTTTTTTAAACATATCTTGTTTTCATGGCAATAATTATGATTTGTTTTATTTTACGAAATAGATAAATTAAATGAAAATGCATTTGGACAAGTTTTATGTGCCTTACTAATGACTTCTTTGGATACTTCAAGATATGTATGATACTAAACCAATAGCAAAAACCTAGTTAGATCTCTACCTAGGTTTGTTAATTGGTTTCTCTATACATTAGTTTTTGGATCTAACATTGAAAACCTAGCAAAAACACTTACTAGGTTTTTGAATTGGATTTTTTATTATTTAGCTGGTGCCCGCGACGTCGTCTGCGTGAACCAAAAATACCTAAGATGTCAGAATCGCTATAGCATTATAGGATGTAAACAACTTTTAAAATGACATTAAAATAAAAGGTTTTTTTTTGCAGGCAAAGCAAGTGAAGAGAGTTATATGGGAATCCTGCTGAGTTCAGTCATAAGATGTGACTGAAAGAAAATAGAGAAAATAATGCAGGAATACATTCCATGACACAAAATAGTAAAAATACGTACAAAGGTATCATACCTTACAACACTTCCCTATAAACTACGTTGGTAGTTATGCTGCCAGGAGCCAAAATGTAAAGAGAGTCAGGACTGGTGACGCGGGAGCAAGCGACGTACAGTTGCCCGTGTGAGAAGCAACTTGTCCTGAGGTCGACACCCGCTGCCCTCAGTGTCTGCCCCTGTGACTTATTGATGGTCATTGCGAAGCAAACACTCACGGGGAACTGTACGCGCTTGAACTGGAACGGGTAGTTATGAGGTATGAGGGGAATGCGTGGTATAAATACTGGCTCGCCGACGCCACAACCCGTAAGAATTTCCGCCTCAATGGTGTATCTGTGGAGCGAGATAACTTTAAGGCGCGTCCCGTTACACAACTTTGGAGGAGATAGGTTCCCAAGAAGCATAATCGGGACACCGACCTTCAGCTTGATGTTATGCGCTGGAAGTCCACTTGCTGACAGGGAGTTCAGAAATTCCACGGGATAATGCGTGGCGTCATCTTGCTCGACCACAGTGTTTATCGAGGTGTAGACCACTTCATTCCCCTCAATTTCAGAGAGAATGCTTTCGTTAATTGCTGCAGCCTGATCATTTTTGGGCGTCAAAATGGCCCGCTCACACACCCAAGAATTCTGCTGGTGCGGTATACGTCTGATGTCCCCGTACACACAGCGAATGAGTTCTCCTAAGCTGGATACCACTCTACCGAGAGACTCTGGAAGCACCACCTGTCCACCTCTCTCTTCTGGTAGAGTGCCTTCGCCGAGACTTAGAAGGACATCTGAGAATTCTTGAGCACGTGCATTGCCACCGAGCCAAGCTCTCATATTAATGGTCAAGCGCAGCGAAAGAACTCGTGACCACAATGAAGATCGTTTCAACGAAGCATTCACCTCGTCAGCCCTCGATCCCCGCGTCACCACGGGAAGCGTTTGCCGGAAATCGCCACTGAACAGAACTGTGACACCACCCATCAAATGTTCGTTCCTGCGGATGTCCTGCAGGGTTCTGTCCACGGCCTCAACTGCCTTCCTATTGGCCATCGTACACTCATCCCATACAATTAGAGAGCAATCCTTGAGCACGTGTCCCTTATCACTGTTACGTGACACACCACAAACAGGCATTTCGGTGCTCTCTAAGTTGATGGGAATATTGAACATGGCATGTGCTGTCTTGCCACCCGGAAGCAGTGTGGCAGCGATTCCCGACGACGCTACAGCAATAGCAATTTTGCCTTGCTTCCTGACCTCTGCAAGTATGCCAGTGGTAACAAATGTTTTTCCTGTTCCACCAGGAGCATCCAAGAAAAACATTTTACCCTGGTTTTGCCCGACGCTTTCAAGGACGGTGTCATAAATTAGTTTTTGCTCTGAAGAGAACAAATTGACATGGTAATTTTGTATGGTGGTCATTTCGCCCGGATCGTAATTTGTCTCAGCGTTATACTCCCGATTTCCACGGTCTTGATGCGGTGATGTTTGGGGAGCTGGTAACCCATATTCTATCAGTGGATTGCCGCCGATAGAAATGACCACATCTTGAAGTGAATTGAGACAGGTGTTCAGCACGCGTTCATCAGTTACTTCGACTTCGTCTCCAGTAGCACGCCTCAAAGCTCGTAGAAAATCTTCAGACAGATGATAGCGATACTTCTCCCATAAAGCTACCGGGTTTGCGACTCCACAAAACACCAAAAGGACGGCAAACAGATGACGCATGGACTGCCACTGACGCTCGCCTCCGCGAGGGTGTCATCCCAATTTTAGTCACCATCGAGAAGGTGACGTGCTACGCAGGCTGCGCGGTAAGTGGGATACTCCACGCTATCAAATGTCCTCAGAAAAGCAAAAGACGTTGGGCCTCGGACGGTGTGAAGTAACAACCGCAGAAAATAGCATTTGCCATTATTCGGATGCACGGTATAAACCCTACCAATGCGGTGTCCTTGAAAATTCCCGGAAAACCTTCCACAGCACCTCCTCGTTGACGTCGGTTAAATACACCCCTTTGCTTGTCGTACGTGTAATATGAAGGCACCTCGTCATACGTAAGGGATCTCGCAAACTGGCCGACTTCACAGAGCCTGAAAAATGCCAAGAGAGTGGTTTGGCGCGGATTTTCAAGGCGCTCAGGAACGTTGTCGGGATCAAAATATATGCGCTGGCCGTTCTCTAGGTGGACGTCTAAATGCATGACGGTAGGATGCCTGTCATGTATAGAGAACGCCAGTATCCGCCAAACCGATTCAGACGTGCTGATGTAGCGACCAGACTGGTACTTGGTCACCTCGTCTTTAAGGCGGCGCGGGAGTAGAGCCCCCCTCTTCGTCCTGCACGCCTAGTTCTCATCGACTTACTATTATTTATTATAGACATTATTTGATAATCGTGTTCAACACTTCAGTGATATTGTAAATCAAAAACCTAGTCAGGGACAATTCCAACTTCAAAAACTTAGTAAAAAGACTAATTTCAAATTCAAAACCCTAGTAAGTCCATTCACAAATTCAAAAACCTAGCATGTACCGTACTTAATAGGTTTTTGTATTTGGAAATGTTACTTACTAGCTTTTTCACTTTGTAAACACCGAGTACGAAGTGCACTTGCTAGGTTCATACATGTTCATATCTCCGATTCTATTTAAGATAGAAATACAGTTGTTTTTACTATAGACGCAGCAAAAAATTTTGGGAATATTGGTTGAAGAAAACGTGTTTCATCAAAAATGTCCCTTGCTAGGTTTTGATTTTGGACAGCCGAGTTGTCTAAATACACTTACCACCAACGTCTTGTTGTCAAGAGCAATCATCTTCAACTGAATTTGAGGGCGAATGACCTCAAGGCCTTGACTCCACGATGAACGGAGTTACGAAGCTGCCTTGATCGAAGCAAGGTTCTATTAAAAGATATTGCATTAAATAGGATATTATACTGTAAGTTTTCCAGCTAAGAGAAACATAATAGTAATTATGTAAAATATATCTATAATTACTATAGCACTTCGCTTGCGACCTGGTCCACATGAATTTTCACATATACATAAATATAATATCATTGCTTCCAACTTTAACATCCCTTCCAACCTCTTTTGGTTTGAAAATAAATATGGCCGATATTGAGTTAAAACCCTACAAACAAACATAAAATTATTTTTTTTCTCTTCATAATGTTAGTATAGGTACATAGGTACTTACATAATATTATAATCTATAGATTTTGAAGCCTGATGTTGGAGAAATATCTGGAAAATCTCTCGATTTGATTTGTATGTAGTTCAGGAATCAATTCTCTCTTCAGACTCGATTCCAGAACGATTACCATAGTTTCAAGTTTCATACAGAACCGTCGTCGGTGCGAGTAAATCACACACTTTGCCTTTACTTTCTGAGAAAATCATTATCTACCTATTTTAGTAAAAATAAATATTTTTGTAAGTATCCGACTCGAAGGACCATTTTGTGTCTTTTGAAAGTAGACGATTGAGAAACGCAGATTTTTGGTATTAAACGACGGTGATGATGAGAATTTTTTTATGAAGTTACAAATACTATAGTAGGTACCTATTAAGTACCTAAACCCCTGCCCGCTCCTTCGTTAAACAAAGTCGTGATATGTTAACAAAGAAATGTCTCAATTACGTACAAACTGCAGCAGCACTAACAAATCGGAATTAATTCACTTTCACCGCCAAAGAAGAGAACTTTCGTTTTTTTTACGTCCATTGCGCTATTTTAATGAGATCCGCGAGGTATTTGTGAGATTAATGTTGCTACGAACAAAATACATTGGATAAAATACTGGGCGCAAAATAGTAAGTAAGTAAGTATAAAAATCGTAGCAGTCGGCTTCCAGCTTAACCAGATGCAGTTGAGTACCAATGTTTTAGATGGAGCGACTGCCTGTCAGATCTCCACATCCTTGGTTAAACTGGTTGTCAGACTTTCGAGCTTCTGACTACAAGTAACGACTGTCAAAGATCTACAAATGACAGCCGGGACCAAAGACATTCAATACCTATAGACCGGACATCACGAACAAAATTTTCGTCCGCAAAAAGTGTGTCCTGCTGGATACAAGTCTATGAGTTTTTTGTAGTACGCTCCGCTGTCGCTCCAATATTCATATATTATTCTAGATGGCGTTACTGAAACATGGGATCAAAGTTTTTCTATGACATTTCCTTGAAATGCCCGCTCTATAGTATTTTAAATCTCTTTGGCCGGGACCAACGGTTTAACGTGCTTTCCGAGGCACGGAGGAGTCTTGGTATGTAATAAATGGTCACCCATCCACGGATCGACCTCGTCAAGCGTAGCTCAACCTTCGATCGACCCCTGCGGCTGTTATGTAGCCACAAGCTCCTCAACTGATAAACACACTTATATATTTCTAAATACATACATATTACAGATAAATTACACCTAGATACAGAACAAATGATCGTGCTCATCACACAAATATTTGTTCTGGGTGGGAATCGAATCCACGACCTCCGGCATAGCAGTAATGGCCACTAAACTAGACCAACAGGCCAGTCTCTCTAGTTTATGCTTATCCCTATATGTAGAAAACGGCGTGATTTTATGTATGTTTGTAAATATTCGGATAAATGAAAGTCGACTGACAAAAGATATAAATTTATGAGGTAGCTGACATTAGTGGGAAAGCCAGCAGGTTCCTTTTAAAAAGGAATAAATAATAAATAATTCACAACTTTTCACACAACGCCATTTAGTCCCAGGTTAAGCTTGAGAGCTTGTGTTATGGATACTAAACAGCTGCTAAACATACTTACATATTTCTAAATACATACATATTATAGATAAATTACACCCAGACACAGAACAAATGATCGTGCTCATCACACAAACATTTGTCATGGGTGGGAATCGAACCCACGACCTCCGGCGTAGCAGTCAGGGTCACTAACTACTAGACCAACAGGCCAGTCAAGGAAGGACATACACTAACCTGACAATACCCAGCCTGTTACTGTCCCACTGCTGGACAAAGACCTCTTCTCATACAGAGAAGGCTAGACCATTGATCACCACGCTTGCTCAAGGCGGATTGGCGATTTCAAACTTATCATTTCAGCGATTTCAACCTTCAGAGTCCAATTGCGAATCTAAACTAAGTATTCTCGAATCCATTCGAACACACACAAACTATTTCATCAAAATCGGTCCATCCATTTAGGAGGAGTATAATTACAAACACACGCACAGAAGACTTATTTAAACAAAGATATACAGAAGCCTGTGACCGCCAATCCGCCTTGAACGAGCGCGGTGATCAATGCTCGTGCGTCAATCGTGGTGAAAACTCTACGAAGTGGCTGAGGTCGGGCTTTTTGGGGGACTGTATTTTGTAATTTTGACGTTCAAAAAGTGCTTATCCTCAGCTTAATTAAAAAAAATAATTAGTAAATGACTTGATTTTGATTTCGTGCCTTCTCGTTACAAGAAGAGGCCTTCGCCCTGCAGTGGGACTGGAACAGGCTGGTATTATTAATCTATAGATACTATTCTATAATGAAGACTATTCTATCAAAAGACCATCTCAGACACTAATCTGCATGGATCTTACATGATTTGACCAAGATAATGTGGATAATGGACTTTAAAAGAGACTATGACCTCTGAGTTTCTTCTCAGAGTAGTCAAATAGTGAAATACCGATCTCATTTACTAAAAAAGGTGACGTGTAAAAGTGTTTGTAAGAACCTATTTACAAAAATAAATATCATTTATCATTGAAGTCTGAAAGAAATCGGTCAAGTTCGTGTTAGCAATGAACATTGCGTGTTTGTAATATATTTCTTTGATAGATTCATAATTGAGGAACATCCAATTTATTCTTCATTGGTATTCTGTTTGTCATTCTAATCCCGGCAAACTTGGTCCCTTAGAATCAATTTATTAGTTTTTATGAGTTTAAGTCCTAATCCTTAGAAAAGAAATGCATTTAGGAATTTATTTTAAACCCTAAACATTTGGTATCCAATAAGTATAAAGTAATTTTATTATATCTACATACTTATATGAAAGTACCGTGGTTGCTTAGTGGTTAGGGTCTCTGACTTTCATGCACGAGATTGTAGGTTCAATTCCAGGAATAAGATAATAAGATAAGAAGATAATCTTAATCTCATAAGATTCGGTCAAGCTGTTTCCAAACAGTTTTGTTATAAACACGCTGTGACACGTAAATTTTATAAAATTTATATTTTACATACATATAGGAAGACAGCCATAGAAAAGATCTAAAACAATATTAACAACTACTATTTTTTATTTAGCGAGACTCTTACGTATTCTTATTTAATCATTTTGTGTTACATAGAATAAGAATGACAAAATATATATGTATAACCTAACCTAACTTACCATACCTATCCTATAGCGAACCTAACTACCTAACCTAACTACCTTACTGAAATGCATTGATTTTGAAAGATACAAAATACACAATTTTAAACTGAACTACTGCGTTGCGTGTCTCTATGTTACATACAATTTACTTAGTTCTCCCGGTCTACTTTAAACTGCAGACAGTATTTAATTATAGGTACCTATTTTCAATGAACTTTTGAAGTTCGCCTCTGACGTCATTTTTGATTACGTAACTAAATTAATTTCTGAAATAGGATAAGGCTTTCATACGCAGCTGGAATGCTTTTTCTAAGTAACAAAATAAATTACAGAACATTACGCAAAATTGACAACCGAAAATATGTTAATCCGTTCCTATGAAAGAAAGAATGATAAAGATTTATTTATTTGTAGAAACATTATATGCATACACAAGCATGTAAGATTTATAGTGAGTCCAATTATGTTTGTTTTGCGTACAATAATGTTTTCACAGGTTACAATTACAATGATGCACACACGAATGAATGTTGAATGTCAAACTGTTTCTTGATTAAGTAGTGCTTTTAAATGTAATCTTATACTTTAATTTTTTCGTTCATTTCCATTTAGCATGTAAGCGTTTTGGTGTTCATGCTTTGTAATTTTAAATAAATAAATAAGTAAAACATAAAAAAACTTTACATTTGCTGGAATTTTCTCTTACAAAATATATCGTCCCATTAGTAGAATAATGTTTTATCATCACATGTGTCAAAAACGATATTATATTAAATTCGTCATTACAATAACGTAAGCTATCGACTGGTATATTTTTTTATTTTTTTTAACCAGTATTTCATAAGTTATAACGCTCGAATAAAGTTTCTTCTGCTGTGAGAACCTAGAATAACGCTGCTTGATCACATAGCGCGATATTCTGTGTCCGGTTTCGGCGCATTCGGCTCCGTGCGCTGTGTCGCATCATCACAAATCACGTTATTCAACGTAGTGGACGCGAGTTGCGTTGGTGGCGATTAATATCGATATTTGCGATCCAAAGTGGAAGAAAACTTTTTATTTTGTGTTAACCGAAGTTGTAGTTATTTCCCACAAATACAGTATTTATAATCACATAAAACATTGTTTTATGAAGTTGCAAAAACATTTTAAATTTTAGAGTAACACGAAATAAATAGTTTATTTATAAGCTCTATAACACAAACTATACAATAAAGATTGTCTAATTTATTTCCCTAACTTTGTGGTTTCTTATGCATGTAGAACATTTTACCACGAATAATTTTGTATATTTTATGTCCGCATGTACACATGAAACATTATTCTATTAAACAAAATATTAAAGTTAGTATCGCAAGTGCAAATGCCACAATTTTCTACTGATTGTATTATCGTAAGACATTATTCGAAATCTTAAAAGTCCTATAACATGGTTAAATATTATTTTATATGCGCTGCCATTCTCAATAATTAATTATCAGTTTATAAAGAATTAGGAAATCCTTTCAGGTTTAAAAAATACTACTAACTATAGGTGATAAACATTAAGACCTAACTTAGTCTACGGTGGTCTCAGAGTTAAATTAAACATGAATTTATATTATTTCTACAAAGATTTGTTTAAAAAAATATAACATGATTTAACAGTTTTAATTCTGCCCCTTTGGGATGATAAGATTCATCAAACAATGTTCCTGCTCACGCTACTTACTATGCCGCACCAGCGGAACCGCCGACTCTTTCTAACCTCCATCCGTTCACTCCATTTCAACTTGAATCTGCGTCGAGTTTCAAAGAATCACCTGCCATCTGCATAATTTTAATATCATCTTTATCAAGTAGGGTACCCACACGCCCTACACCTATGCCATTACCGACTGCGAATGACACTAAGTGTGGTGGTGAATTTTGTCAAATGAACTGACACGCGCTGATAATAAACCTTCCTAAACAGTCTACTGCAAAAGCGCCAGCTCAAATTCAGACATGTCAGCCAAAGATATTTAAATAACATCGGCAGAAGGTATCACATGAATTCGGAAGCCTTCAACGAACATTCTTTAGAAGACGAACAAAATGTTCCCGTTGTTCAATCTTGTCAACTCAGTCTGAGATTGAAAGAGTACTGTGATTGAATCTCCCGCTCCTTCTCATCTACAGTACAGACAAGTCTGTTTCTCATACAGATACACAAATAAAAAAAACGAAAGTTCACAATTATTGGGCAACAACATAAAAAGAAATTCTAAATATTCTCTTCCTAACATTAGATAAAAAGTACCGGGCAAGCTTCGTCCATACATCATCTTTTCAGCCGAAAGACGTCCGTTACTGGACAAAGGCCTTCCCCAAGTGTCGCCACAACGACCGGTCTTGTGCGTCACGCATCCATCGGATTTTCACGACCTTCACCAAGTCATCGGTCGACCTTGCAAGAGACATTCAAGCGCTGCGTCTTACAGTATGTGGCCGACACTCAAGAACTTTGCGGCCCCAACAGTCTGTTTTACGCGCAATGTACCTTGTCCACTGAAACTTAAGCTGCCATACAATCTGTTCGCAAGAAAATGTTCGTGAACTATAAGTTTAAGCGATAGAGCAGTTTTACCGGCTTGAGATAAATAGGCCAATAGCACCATTGTTAGAGATGATTACCGAGATCGCCATATAAATCACAGGAAGGTCAGCGTGGACATGATTAACAGCGTTAGTGTAACCACAATATGACAAATATAAAAAACGATGGTTCGTGCGAGAAGGAAGTTCGCAGGAGAATTGGCATGGCTAAGAGCGCTATGTCCCAGCTTGACAAAATCTGGAGGAGTCGCAACATCTCCATAAAGACCAAAACCAAACTGGTACGGACCCTGGTCTTCTCGATCTTCTCATATGGTGCTGAGACTTGGACGCTGAAAACTGCAGACCGCAAACGTATTGACGCTTTTGAGATGTGGTGCTGGAGAAGGATGCTCCGAATCCCTTGGACAGCATATCGCACCAACGTCCAACCAATCTCCTCGCGGTTGTCGTCCGAGTGCCTACGTAAGGTTCTTCAATACTTCGGTCACATAACAAGGAAAGACGGTGGTAATCTCGAAAGGCTCATCGTGACCGGCAAAGTGAATGGGAAAAGGCCTCGTGGACGCAGCCCAATACGTTGGTCCGACCAGATCCGCACCACTCTTGACTCTTCGGTATACGAAGAGACACCGCCAGAGACAGAAGCAGATGGAGGAACATCGTGAAGAAAAAGTTGATAAAGCAGGGAGGTCACGACCCTCAGCATTGAGGAGTACGACGCAAAGAGGAGGAGGTAACCACGTGAACTCGTTAGTGCCCATCGAATCTGACTAATAAGAAGAAGGAGAACGTAATTGTATCTAAGGGTAGGGGCGTGCTTTTTAGGGACTATATTATGTAATTTTGACGTTCAAAAAGTGCTGATCCTCAGCCTAATAAGACAAAATAACTTTTGATTTCAATTGTTGAATTTAAGTGAGCAGCTGTTGTCTTTTTGATTGTGTATATGACAACTATAAAAAAAGATGTCCATAAATTAGTTATCGGTCAGTTATCGAAGTAGGTTCTAGTTCGATATCTGCTCTGAACACAACAGAAATCGAATCAATTTCTTTTATTATTATGAGCACATTGCACAAAAGTAAAATTACACGTCGTTACTAAAATTATAGGGTATAAAATCAAGTTAAATTCAATTTATAGATAGAATAATTTCAAATAAGACATTGAAATAACCTTAAGATTCCGTAAAATATTGTTTCATATGCAGATGTAACGCGATAACTTTTGTCGAATAACGTTCCATGTGTTCTTAAGACAGTACTTGAGCTACTTTCGTAGGCAGTATAACGTTACATATGCACATACGACGCACTATTTAAGCACAGGCATAGTTTTTAGGATAAATAATGATAAATACATAATCCGTACTGTATTCTTCATGTACTGTTAAAATATAAAATGGCTAGTGACTTTCATTAAAGAGTTATAAGCCAATATGTGCGCGCGAAACTTCTAATCGCTCTACTGAAAAGTTGGCATTTCGCAGATAAAACGTTATTCTTCTAATGGGACGATATAACTTCGAAACTATTTACAATTGAAAGCATATTTATGTCATATCGTCAAATTAGTACGTCTTTTTTTTTTGATAAAATCAATAATTTACACATTAAATGTTGGTGATTCGAAATCCCTATTTACGTATCTTTATAAGTACAGATACGTTCTTTAATTTGAGTGGAGTATGCCGGAAAAATATTGGGTAAAGGGAGGGAGTGTTAATGCCCAGCATTATTTTGACAGAATCTCACTGTTGATAAAATCAAACGTCTAAGGTAAACGAAGTTTAATTAATTATCGGACCCCTAACGGAAGCCGGCTTCCGCGAATAATAGGTAATTTAATTTTGTCTGGAATTCCGATAGTTGACGAGTTAATATATGGAGTATGTTAGGATCATTGAAGTTGGCATTCTGTATACTTAGCCCCTGTAAGAACCCCTTCTTAAACTTTAAAGTTATCGAAACACTAAACAAATATCTTTATATGTATTTATGGAACCCCGTATCAAATTATTACAAAACAACACAGAAATTTGTATGAGAACATTTTTTTTTAGAAATTGGTAAATCTATACTAGTTAATATTATAAAGAGGAAAAGTTTGATTGTTTGTTGGTTTGCATCGAATAGGCTCCGAACCTACTGGACCGATTTGAAAAATTCCTTTACCGTTGGAAAGCTACAATGTCCCCGAGTGACATAGGCTACTTTTTATCCCTGTATTCCCACGGGAACGGGAACTACGCGGGTGAAACCGCGTGACGTCTGCTAGCATAATTATCTAATGGAAATACATTATTTATCCATGACATATATTAAGGATTCCTGTGAAAAATGTTTTTTTTAAACTGTTTTTTTTTTAAATAATTGTTGTATGTAACACCTAACAGTCACCCAATCTGACCTTTATTTGTTTTGTAACCGTGGTATTAATTCAGTGTTAATCATAAAAAATAGATGGAACCCTGACTGCTATTCCGGAGGTCGTGGGTTCGATTCCCACCCAGGACAAATATTTTTGTGATGAGCACGATCTTTTGTTCTGTGTCTGGGTGTAATTTATCTGTAATATGTATGTATTTAGATATATAGTATAAGTATGTTTATCAGTTGTTTAGATAGCCATAACACAAGCTCTGCTTAGCTTGGGGCTAGATGGCTTTGTGTGCAAGTTGTGGAGTATTAATTTATTTTATATATTTATTCTACGAAACGCCTAGGTTCTGCAGAACCCAGTTTGGGAATCCCAGCTGTATAGTATCCACTTGAGAAAAAATGCGCGAGTTTATGTTTGTATGTACAATTGTATACATGTATGTATGAGTTGTCAAGATGTTAGAGGCTCGGCTAGTATGTAGGTTATATTACCGTTACAACTCGTACGCGTGTGATACCGGCAAGCGTGATGAATTTACTAATGAATGGCAAAACAACACTGTCTATTAATAATTCTTTAAATTGGTACTAAATAAGTAGGCACGAATCTCGTAAACGGCGAAAATTACGATGAATGTAGGAATTGGCACACAAACTTGTAGATATAACATAACAAAATAATGTCACGCTTGTGATAGAGGGTTAAGTAGTCAGAGTTTTACCTGCCTGCGTAGCATGCGAACACCGAAGAAACGGTCTTGGCCGTGTCTCGGAAGAAAAGAAATCAAGTGTTCATGCTACGCAGGCTGGAATAGTACATCCACATCACGCCAGTTATGTAAAAGGGGTTGAGCATATTGCCATCAATCGGGCAGAAATTTCAGTTAGAAAAACTCAATAACGCTTTGCCCAAACTGGGGATTAAACACGGAACCTCATGCATATCATACTTGCTTCTCTAGGTATATTTGTTGATATGTAAATGGTAAATAAATAAAAAATAAATAAATATTCCACGACTTTCACACAACGCTATTTATTCCCAAGTTAAGCTTCAGAGCTTGTGTTATGGGTACTAAACAGCTGATAAACATCCTTATATATTTCTAAATACATACATGTTGTAGATAAATTATACCCAGACACAGAACAATTGATCGTGCTCATCACACAAACATTTGTCTTGAATCGAACCGGCGACCTCCGGCATAGCAGTCAGGGTCACTAACTACTAGACCAACAGGCCAGTCAAAATGGTATGTTATTGGTATTTCTATTTTACATATTTCGTCATGAATCGAATAGTACACACGCCAGCACATTCAGCCTACCCGAAACTGTCATATTTCCCCAATCAATTTTGAACCTTATGCTTTAACAATAAATACCTATTCTTCTTAGCGTGTAGTTATTGACTAAACTGGCGTCGAAGTTTATGCCACCCATTGGCCTCTGACTTAGCTTAACATGCCGTCGAGAAAGATCTGATATTTTTAGAAGCAATCCAGATTCGTGCCTGAATGATGGCAATAGGCTCGCCCCCTATTATATTAGGTGCAGACGCCAGCACATCAAGTTACCCCAATGAGACAAATTTTCCCAATAGAACATGAACCTTAAGGTTATGGCACATTATACCGGTACGGCACTGGCACCGCTCCGAACTAGCAATTGAATTGTCATTCAATTTAGAGCATTAAATCGTGTGTAGTATAGTATATTTCACAATGTCAATAAGAAAAAGCCAACAGCGAGCAGTCAGCGCGCTCGCCACTACCACTGAACTCGACTCGCAGCCCGCGTGCCGATAGCAAGCGGATCATGTGCTTACAGCGCGTCGACCGCACGACGATCGCATGTTTACTACTCGCCGACTCCCGAGTAACCAGCAAAACAACGTCATTGCGTCGTCGTAAACCGAGACATTATAAAAACGTGCAAGTCCTCGGCGTGTTTAATTATAAATGCCATATACCTATATGTATAACAATTATGGTCGCGGTGACAGCTAGCTTGCACCTCGAAGCCAGCGCGCGGGTGGCGTGCGGACTGCAAGCTGGCACTCGATGCGTAGTTAGGGCACTGGCAGCTCGCCGTAGCCTAAATTCGAGGCGACGACGCCGTGCGGCAGCTGTGCAGTTGCGGTGCCATTACAATGTGCCATGACCTTTATTTTGTTTGACATAAAGTTGAAAAACGATCAAAGAAATTTGACACTTAAACATTTCAGGAGAACCGGAAAGCACACTGCCTAACATTTCGCGGATTATAAGCGGTAGCTTGGTGTGGGGCAACGTTGTTGTGTGCTGATATCATCTAATTAAAGATAAAGATAAAGATACCGGGCTGGTATCCGCAACTCCACGTCAAAGCGCGTATTTTGCGTATGGGCCATTATCTACCACGCGGGCCCAGTGCGAATTGATAGATGTCACATGTCTTCGAATTATTGGTTCTAGGACATGCCGGTTTCCTCACGATGTTTTCCTTCACCGTTCTTGAGAGCAGTAAAAATAATAATACCAGCCTGTTACTGTCCCACTGCAGGGCAAAGGCCTCTTCTCATACAGAGAAGGCTCGAGCATTGATCACCACGCTTGCTCAAGGCGGATTGGCGATTTCAAACTTATAAGTATTAACTATAAGTCCTGGTTTGCTCTCGATATTTTCCTTCACCGATGTCAATGATGTCTAAGATAAACTTAGAAAGCAGTGGCGATGCGTGTGTGCTTGAGAGCAGTGGTGATGAAATAAATTACTTACACAAAGTAATGCGCCTGCCTGGGTTCGAACTCACGACTTACTGTTCGTAAGTTGGGGCTGCCACCACTGGGCAACCGCTGCTCTCTCATTATCTAATTAACGGTCACCCATCCATGAATCGACCTTGGCAATCGTAGCTTACCCTTGGATCGACACGTGCGGCTGCCACAATCAGCTTTTATTAATAATTGTCTAATCAAACTTTATCCGTCATAATTACTTAACTAGACCCCATGAAGTTAATAACAAGCGGGTTTAAATTATGCTGTAACAGATATCCAGTCAATACGAGTAGTTAACTGCAGTTACTTGATGCAGTTAAGAATCGCTTCAGTGAACCAGCCGGTCAAGTACAGTTAAGAGTCGGTTAAAATTGCATCTTAGTGTGTTAAATGGGTCATCTATGCTATGTTCTAGCATTTTTGTCGGGTTCCGTAGCCAAAATCACCGCCTGACGTGTACTCGTCTCGTGTCTTAGAAAATGAATGCCTAACTTAATAAATTGAGTTCACCTATGTACAGTATTATATACTATACATAATTATAATAATAATCCTACTAATATAATAAACGCGAAAGTTTGTGAGGATAGATGGATGGTTGGATGTTTGTTACTCTTTCACGTAAAAACTACTGAATGGATTTTAATAAAATTTGGTATGGAGTTAGCTGACGCTCTGGATTAACACATAGGCTACTTTTTATCCCTGTATTTCCACGAAAACGGAACCTACGCGGGTGAAACCGCGGGACGTCTGCTAGTAATATTATAAAGACGAAAGATTTGATTGTTTGTTTGTTTGCATTGAATAAGCTCCGAAACTACTGAACCGATTTGAAAAATTCTTTCACCGTTTGGAAGCTACACTATCCCGGTTAACTAGTCCAGGAGATTGAACTTCTTTTCTCTATGTTGCTAGATATTTTTTTGTGGGTCTCATTACGTGATAAGGGACGGAAGTGTGTAACAAGGCAGACACTAATCTGCATGGTTCTTACATGATCTGACCAAGATGAAGTCTATACTTTAAAAGGGATTGTGACCTCTGAGTTTCTTTCGGTGTTTCTTCTCAGAGTAGTCAGATAGTGAAATACCGACCTCACCTTCTAATTAAATAAAAAGTGTCTGTAGGAACCTATTTACAGAAATAATATGGTACTGGAAAGCGCGCCCTATTTGATTTGACCAATAAGCGCGCGCGATGGCGCAGATGTGGCTGTAAGATCGTGGTGCCTTTTTCTTTACGCACACTTGATTTGTGGAGTAAGCTGGTGAAGTTTAGCTCAAGTGAAACGTGTGTAAAGAAGTTTTACTCCTAAAACATATTTAATGCAGCGTATTACCACAGTATAAATATTAATACAGTAGGACGACGCCTTTGATCTCTGGAAAACTGCCGACAACTTCTACACGCGTTAGACTTGAAAAACACCTCCCGCACTACGAACATCGGTTTGTTCGCAGTGCGGAAGCGGCTTTCCCGCGTCTCGCCGCTGACACCCCGCACGATTGCCCTGTCTAGATAGCTTCGTCGGACGACTGTATGTTTTTAAACTATGTGTTGGGGCTTCAGTGTGGTCTTCAATGAAACTCCCTCATTGAGGTATGGTGGTTTATTTCAGGTTTTTAAACCTTTAACAATTAAAATATGTGGAGAGCGTAGGTAGTTGACGCGACGATGAGAAAATTTGTACAAACCATAATGTCTGTGGAAGAATAAAAAATATGACAAATCTATTATATTTATTTATTTTAAATTGCACGAATACCCACTGTTCTATCGTTTTAAGTATTTAATATTAATGTGAATTGTTATATTATTACTTTTTTCTTATTTTCTTTGATCAATTTAACTTTGTATATTATTTTATTTTGATTTGAAATCTGATGGTCTTCTGACCTAATTTGTACACCAGCCATGGTCAAACATGTTGTGCCAAAGAATATACTGTAACACCTATAATAAGCATCATACTATTACTATTATCTACACATGTTTTTGCAAATAAATGAATTTGAATTTGAATTTGAATTTGACACTTATTAATTCCTTAGAGCGGTGCGACGCCTAAGCATTTTAAAACAGCAAAATGCAACGTATAGACTGCAGGCTGCTATACTTTAGGCAGGCGTTAAAACTATGGCATTACAGACATCCATCATAGTCTTCTTATCGTGTGGTTAGTAACTAACATGGTATCAGAGCTTTAATGCCGTCTACGGCCCTTTGACTTGGCATCACATTTCCGAAAAATATCTCTCAGGCATGCCGGTTTTCTCACGATGCTTGCAGCTTTAAAACCATCAATATTTTCTACTAAGTCCTCAAGTACGCAGTGAGGTAGTTGGAGCGTGACGCTAGCGCGTACCGTGACGAACACCCATAACGAGGCGCGATGCAATGCAACACTTCTTGAGAAACATCTTGTTATCTCTGTTCGAAAAGACACGTTGTTCAAGCAGGAGTTTCGGAAATCACAGCAAATAAAATCATTAAATATTCCACAACTTTCACACAACGCCATCTAGTCCCGAGCTAAGCAGAGCTTGTGCAATGAGAACTAGAAAAACTGATCCCACCAAAAACATTTCATGTAAAATGTTGTCAACGACCACATAAGGTTTGCCTTGTGAAAAAGATATCAGATCTCATGTAGAGCCAAGCTTCTGAATCTACACGGCCTAACTGTACCGACCCTAACTTCACAAATTCTACATATCAGTAAAAATGTATGGCTTCGCCGTTTCGCTACCGTCGAGGAGGTGATACGAATGTTTAGTTTCTGAAGTAACTAACAGGCAGATAAATATACGAATATATTTCTAAATACAAACATATTATAGATAAATTACACCCAGACACAGAACAAAAGATTGTACTCATCACACAAACATTTGTCCTGGGTAGGAATCGAACCCACGACCTCCGGCATAACAGTCGGGCCACTTATAACTACTTGAGCAACAGGTCAGTCAAAAGAATATTTAAGTTAAGTTTATCTTGAGCATAACTGATATTAATTCAATACTGACAATTGCGTGCACTGACTGATCTAGTCCCCTCATATCTGTGTGATCCTTTCCTCAAAAGACCATTTCAAACACTAATCTGAATGGAGAACTGCACTGCATCTTTAAAAGGGACTGTGGGCTCTGAGTTTCTTTCGGTGTTTCTTCTCAGAGTAGTCAGATACTGAAACCGATCTCACCTTTTAGTTTAAAAATGACATAATACATAAAAATCTTTTTTGCAAAAAATAAAACCGACTTAAAAAAAACACTAACCGGTGTAAAATAACTCTAAATTAGGAAGTCTGTGGCTTTGGTGGTTTTGTCTTATTCATGATGGGCCACCGACTTCCGAATTTAGAGTTATTTTATTTTTCCATTTTTAGTTGTTCCCATACAAATATTTGCCATGAATTTATTTTTACATTGTTATTTGTTAACAATATATGTCATGGTAATAGGGTTATCCACTCATCCCTGATAAATGGAACTTAACATACCTAACTGTCGAAATCTACGTATATTGTACACATCTGCGTACCCCTCAGAGCATACAGGCGTGATGATACGTCATGATGTTGAATAAACAAACATCAAAGCAATTCCAGCAATCACGACAGATTTGCCGTGTATTTTTGAAGAGTTCCATTGTATATCTCCGAAGATCAGCAGCAGATCTTAACCAAATTAAAATGGGACCACCTTGAGAGTATACTCTTTCAAATAAAAAAAGAATTTTGAGAATCGGTCCACAAATGGGGGAGAAATCGCGTAACAAACACAAAAAAAAAAACATACCGTCGTATTGAAAACCTTCTCCTTTTTTAACCGACTTTCAAAAAAGGAGGAGGTTCTATGTTCGTGTGTATGTATTTTTTTTTTTTTTTTTTTTTTATGTATGTTACCTGATTTCTCCCCCATTTGTAGACCGATTCTCGAAATTCTTTTTTTATTCGAAAGAGTATACTCCCGAGGTGGTCCCATTTTAATTTGGTGAAGATCTGGTGCTGATCTTCGGAGATATGCAACGGAACTCTTCAAAAATAGACGGCAAATCTGTCGTGATTGCTGGAATCGCTTGGATGTTTATTGTTTATACAACATCATGACGTATCATCACGCCTGGTATGCTCTGAGGGGTACGCAGATGTGTACAATATACCTAGATTTCGACAGTTAGGTATGTTAATTTTCATTTATTAGAGATAAGTGGAAAACCCTATTATCATGACATGTACTGTTTCAATTAACAATATATATAGCAAATATTTGTATGGGAACCACTAAAAATGGAAAAATAAAAAACTTTTTTGCAAAAAAATTAAACCGACTTCAAAAAAAACACTAAACGGTGTAAAATAACTCTAAATTCGGAAGTCGGTGGCCCATCATGATAAGACAAAACCACCAAAGCCACAGACTTCCTAATTTAGAGTTATTTTACACCGTTTAGAGTTTTTTTTGAAGTCGGTTTAATTTTTTTGCAAAAAAGTTTTTTGAAGTCGGTTAAAATAGAATAGAATAGAATAGAATATTTTTATTTCAGACCGGAGTCCATAGGGTTAGTAACAATTTTAACTTAAATTCTAGTGTTAGTACTTAGGTTACAGACACATAAAAATATACAATTAGATTTCGGCATGGAGCCGCATCCACCTCCGCAACATCGGGGAATCCCACCGATCTACGAACACACTGAGAATGCTGTTGGTGCCGCCGCGAACACGAGACATCAGGGACGCACACCTTTTCCTAATAATAGCGGCAAAACCATCAATACTATTATCTGCAAACATCCCTGACGCACTACATCGCCACGGCAGCCGCAGCAGCACTCTCAGTGCATTATTATATTGAACGCGTAGGTCGCTGTATGCCCTCTGCGTGAAGTTGACCCACAGGCTGCACGTGTAGAACGATTGACAGTAAGCTTTGAAAAGCGTTACTTTAACTGGCTTCGTACAACGTGCAAACCTGCGGGCCAGCATGTTACAACGGACAGCCAGCGACCTACGTTCCCTTTCAATGTCACAATTGTCTTTAAGGTCTTCAGTGACCCAGTGGCCTAGATATTTAAATTTGTCCACCCTTCGCAGTGGTTCTCCACAAAGTGCTACGTCTGGGATACATGGATATGTCAGACTACCAGCTTTAAAAACCATTAGTTCGCTCTTAACGACGTTATATTTAAGCCCATGTTTCACCGCATATTTTTCGCAAATAGCGATCAGTCGCCTCAAAGCACCGATTGATGGGCTCAGCAACACCATGTCGTCCGCATAGCTAATATTGTTAATGCACACCCCGTCAATATGACATCCAACATTGGTGCTGCTGAGCTCAAGGATCAGCTGGTTCATGTATAGGTTGAAGAGCCGGGGTGAGCTAAGCCCCCCTTGCCTCACCCCGCACTCCAGCCGATACACATCCGAGTGCGAACCATTCCACTTCACGCTATTGCTTTGACTACTGTACCAGTACTTAAATATTGACACTATTTCAGATGGTAACTTGGTTTCACATTCTAGTTTACGCCACAAAACATCATAACAAACAAGATCAAATGCGCGTGAGAGATCCAGAAAACAAGCAAAAATAGGCGTCTTCCTGTCTGTGTAGTATTGAACAGTCTGCTTGAGGCAAAAGATTGCACTCTCAGTTGACAGCCCAGGCTTAAAACCGAACTGGGCGTCATGTAATTCAAGGTGATTAGCCAATTGCTTATCAAGCAGACTATCCAACACTTTTGCTATGACAGTAGCCAGAGAAATGGGCCTATAATTGGAAATGTCAGAGACA
Organism: Euplexia lucipara; assembly: GCA_921972225.1. Lineage (NCBI taxonomy): Eukaryota > Metazoa > Arthropoda > Insecta > Lepidoptera > Noctuidae > Euplexia > Euplexia lucipara. The sequence goes on along the minus strand of OV179169.1, from coordinate 11,381,681 downwards.
TCCCCAGTTTTATTTTTCACAATAGGTACTACCATTGTATACATTACAGCATCCGGTAAGTAACCGTGACTAAGGCACAGGTTAAAAAGCAAAGCTAGCACACGCGGCAAATGTCGCCCCGCATACCTCAGGTGCTCGATGCTGAGGCCATCATGACCCGGGGATTTACCCCTCTCCATTTTATTTATGATGGCTGATATTTCCTGTGCCGTAAAAACAACAGAAATGTCCCCAGTGTTGGCTCCAGCATCAAACACCTGCACAGGTCTAGTAAGAGGTGACTCAATCTGGAAATGACGTCTAAATGCATTGGCTATATCAGCCGGCTCGTGTACGCCCGCCACGCTCACCGGGGGACTCGACTTCGGATTCAAACTATTTGTTGATTTCCAAAATGAACCAAACTTCTTCTTAGTGTGATGTTTAGCTAAAATATCCATTTTTATCTGCTGTTGGTTATCTTGACAATATTTCAGATTGATCTTAAATATTTTTCTAGATTCACACATTTTATTGTAAACATAACCACTAGCAGGTTTACCATAAAACAACCATGTTTGGTAACACAGTCGAGCCTCTCTGTGAGCGTCACGAACATATTTGTTCCAACCAGGAATGTATCTTTTGCTATTATGACGCATCTGTCTACATACATAAGTACGTTCGGCACCCTCCTTTAAAATGCTAACCAAACTACTATACATTGTTTCTAACACTGTCACATGATTAGCATTAGAACACATTTTATGCGCACAATGCCGAAAATCATCTGGAAAATCTATTAATTTTAATTTTGAATTACAAAAATTTGAGTATTCATTGATCAAATAAGTCAAATCAAATAAGTATCATTTAATATTTAATTCAAACATTCAACCCCAGTTTTACCAAACCATTTTTTGTTTGGTGCAAGATGAAATATTGCCATGGATGTCGTCCACCTCGAGGAAGGCTCAGAGATCTGTCAGACTCTTAGTGACTGACTATTAGCTACAGTTGTTCAGGGAGTCACAACAACAGCCGATACTCCCGACTGATAACTTTTTGGTGCGGGGTGGAAAGATACTCTTGCGACCCCCAACTGGACTGTATCAACGTTGATACAGTCCAGTTGGGGGTCGCAAGAGTATCTTCCGCTCCCGTGACCCTCGGCGCAGATGAGAGACGGAACACCCGCTAGGTTATTAGACCCCCTGTCAGACATCCATGATGATTTTCCACCCCGCACCAAAAAGTTATCAGTCGGGAGTATCGGCTGTTGTTGTGACTCCCTGAACAACTGTAGCTAATAGTCAGTCACTAAGAGTCTGACAGATCTCTGAGCCTTCCTCGAGGTGGACGACATCCATGGCAATATTTCATCTTGCACCAAACAAAAAATGGTTTGGTAAAACTGGGGTTGAATGTTTGAATTAAATATTAAATGATACTTATTTTTAACCGACTTCAAAAAACTTTTTTGCAAAAAAATTAAACCGACTTCAAAAAAAACTCTAAACGGTGTAAAATAACTCTAAATTAGGAAGTCTGTGGCTTTGGTGGTTTTGTCTTATCATGATGGGCCACCGACTTCCGAATTTAGAGTTATTTTACACCGTTTAGTGTTTTTTTTGAAGTCGGTTTAATTTTTTTGCAAAAAAGTTTTTTATTTTTCCATTTTTAGTGGTTCCCATACAAATATTTGCTATATATATTGTTAATTGAAACAGTACATGTCATGATAATAGGGTTTTCCACTTATCTCTAATAAATGAAAATTAACATACCTAACTGTCGAAATCTAGGTATATTGTACACATCTGCGTACCCCTCAGAGCATACCAGGCGTGATGATACGTCATGATGTTGTATAAACAATAAACATCCAAGCGATTCCAGCAATCACGACAGATTTGCCGTCTATTTTTGAAGAGTTCCGTTGCATATCTCCGAAGATCAGCACCAGATCTTCACCAAATTAAAATGGGACCACCTCGGGAGTATACTCTTTCGAATAAAAAAAGAATTTCGAGAATCGGTCTACAAATGGGGGAGAAATCAGGTAACATACATAAAAAAAAAAAAAAAAAAAAATACATACACACGAACATAGAACCTCCTCCTTTTTTGAAAGTCGGTTAAAAAAGGAGAAGGTTTTCAATACGACGGTATGTTTTTTTTTTTGTGTTTGTTACGCGATTTCTCCCCCATTTGTGGACCGATTCTCAAAATTCTTTTTTTATTTGAAAGAGTATACTCTCAAGGTGGTCCCATTTTAATTTGGTTAAGATCTGCTGCTGATCTTCGGAGATATACAATGGAACTCTTCAAAAATACACGGCAAATCTGTCGTGATTGCTGGAATTGCTTTGATGTTTGTTTATTCAACATCATGACGTATCATCACGCCTGTATGCTCTGAGGGGTACGCAGATGTGTACAATATACGTAGATTTCGACAGTTAGGTATGTTAAGTTCCATTTATCAGGGATGAGTGGATAACCCTATTACCATGACATATATTGTTAACAAATAACAATGTAAAAATAAATTCATGGCAAATATTTGTATGGGAACAACTAAAAATGGAAAAATAAAATAACTCTAAATTCGGAAGTCGGTGGCCCATCATGAATAAGACAAAACCACCAAAGCCACAGACTTCCTAATTTAGAGTTATTTTACACCGGTTAGTGTTTTTTTTAAGTCGGTTTTATTTTTTGCAAAAAAGATTTTTATGTATTATGTCATTTTTAAACTAAAAGGTGAGATCGGTTTCAGTATCTGACTACTCTGAGAAGAAACACCGAAAGAAACTCAGAGCCCACAGTCCCTTTTAAAGATGCAGTGCAGTTCTCCATTCAGATTAGTGTTTGAAATGGTCTTTTGAGGAAAGGATCACACAGATATGAGGGGACTAGATCAGTCAGTGCACGCAATTGTCAGTATTGAATTAATATCAGTTATGCTCAAGATAAACTTAACTTAAATATTCTTTTGACTGACCTGTTGCTCAAGTAGTTATAAGTGGCCCGACTGTTATGCCGGAGGTCGTGGGTTCGATTCCTACCCAGGACAAATGTTTGTGTGATGAGTACAATCTTTTGTTCTGTGTCTGGGTGTAATTTATCTATAATATGTTTGTATTTAGAAATATATTCGTATATTTATCTGCCTGTTAGTTACTTCAGAAACTAAACATTCGTATCACCTCCTCGACGGTAGCGAAACGGCGAAGCCATACATTTTTACTGATATGTAGAATTTGTGAAGTTAGGGTCGGTACAGTTAGGCCGTGTAGATTCAGAAGCTTGGCTCTACATGAGATCTGATATCTTTTTCACAAGGCAAACCTTATGTGGTCGTTGACAACATTTTACATGAAATGTTTTTGGTGGGATCAGTTTTTCTAGTTCTCATTGCACAAGCTCTGCTTAGCTCGGGACTAGATGGCGTTGTGTGAAAGTTGTGGAATATTTAATGATTTTATTTGCTGTGATTTCCGAAACTCCTGCTTGAACAACGTGTCTTTTCGAACAGAGATAACAAGATGTTTCTCAAGAAGTGTTGCATTGCATCGCGCCTCGTTATGGGTGTTCGTCACGGTACGCGCTAGCGTCACGCTCCAACTACCTCACTGCGTACTTGAGGACTTAGTAGAAAATATTGATGGTTTTAAAGCTGCAAGCATCGTGAGAAAACCGGCATGCCTGAGAGATATTTTTCGGAAATGTGATGCCAAGTCAAAGGGCCGTAGACGGCATTAAAGCTCTGATACCATGTTAGTTACTAACCACACGATAAGAAGACTATGATGGATGTCTGTAATGCCATAGTTTTAACGCCTGCCTAAAGTATAGCAGCCTGCAGTCTATACGTTGCATTTTGCTGTTTTAAAATGCTTAGGCGTCGCACCGCTCTAAGGAATTAATAAGTGTCAAATTCAACGTTGATACAGTCCAGTTGGGGGTCGTAGCTCGGAAAGCACGTTAAGCGGTTAGTTCCTGCTGTCATTTATAGATCTATGACAGTCGTTATTATATTGTCAGATGCCCGAAATTTCAGTGAAGTCCGTGCCAGCCACCCTGACGTCAGAATGGCTGGCCACTTTATTTTGTTGATATATTTGTTCACGCAAAGGTAGCAAATATTGCTACCTTTAGTTACACTATAGTTAGTAAATTAAAGTTAAGTGCACATGGTCTCAAGGACATATCTCGTGATGGGAAGACACCCAACAAACACGCATACGCCACGCACAGCCGACGTGACCGTCCTACGCGTCATCATGGTCGGCGAGTGAGCGGAGGAGCGGTACGGCGAGACGGCGCGGGTGGCGGACACTCGCTTCCTCGGAGCCCACCGCGACGGACGGTCCTCGAGTCCATAACTCTTCAATTCATGTTTGTCACAACCAGTACACCTGTGTCATTTAAACTGCAATAAATCAGGATAATCCAAATTACAGTCTACTTTTATTTCTTCGCCATCACCACGAACTATCGTCGGAAACATCTCGTTTGGTCCAGTCATTCTGACGGTCTCTGGTATTCAGCTGCATCTAAAATCTAATTCTCCTCATCTTGTTCAGGTTAAACTGGAAGCCGACCCCAACATACTTGGGAATAGGCTAGGCAGATGACGAGTACCTACTCTAGAATAGGTATAATTTTCACTTCAAGGTACTTACTAAATCATATCACAAGATCAGTGCGTTTGTTCTCAACGAGTCACACAGTACACTGTAACCTGTAACAGTGTGACTCGTTGGGAATTTTTTTCTCAACCAGTCACACTGTTACTCGATGGGGCAACTTTTGGGACTGGTTACCCGGAACGCAACTATCTAGATTAGGTTAATTTCTATTTCTAAAATAGGTAGGTTAGGTTAGGTTAAAACTGTGACCTCCTGCTGAAACTGTGGCCAGAAACGACTTGCCAATGTAATTAAATTATAAATGATGATAAATATATAATTTATCTTCATTTATAATTTACTTACATTTTTCGCCCCATCGAGTAACAGTGTGAATGGTTGGGAGAACAATTTAAAAAAAAATCACAACCAGTCACACTGTAACACGTTACGGTGTGACTCGTTGGGAACGAACTTTAAAAAGTTTTCCCAACGAATAACAGTGTGACTGGTTGGGAAAAAAATCCCAACGAGTCACACTGTTACAGATTACAGTGTGACTCGTTGGGAACAATCGGATCTTTAAGTGTCTTGTAGTTATAAATTCACGCTACACTTCCCTACGACTCGAGGAGTGAAAGTTCTGTCAGTCTGTCAGCTCTTCCATTGTGTGGGCAATTGTTATGTCATGCATTGCATAAGTCAATGACTTGGAGTGACTCTTCAAATTACATTTAACTAGAGACATTTAAGTAGACGTCCCGCGGTTTCACCCGCGTAGGTCCCGTTCCCGTGGGAATACAGGGATAAAATGTAGCCTATGTGTTAATCCAGGGTGTCAGCTAACTCCATACCAATTTTTTTTATTTTTTTTTCAATCTATCCAGTAGTTTTTACGTGAAAGCGTAACAAACATCCATCCATCCATGTATCCATACTCACAAACTTTCGCCTTTATAATATTAGTAGGATGTTGTTAGTGGTTGGTCGAAGGTTAGACTACGCTGGCCGAGGTTGTTCAGTAGATGGATGGATGGATGGATGCAGATCATGCTGGGATAAGCCTTGGGTTCCAGCTGTCATTTGTAGATCTTCGACAGTCGTTACGGGAAGCCAGCAGTCTGCAATAGAGTCTAGAAGATACCATGTTACCCAATGATATTATAAGTAAAAAGGTGTAGATAGGTTACCTAAACAACATTGGATCTTCAAAAACGGCACACTAACGCACGCATGCGTAGCTTGACGGCGCGACGTGACACTGAAGTCAAGTGTGGCTAGTTAGCCACATTGATATGGTGAAGGTCAGGAAGCAGGAGCTCCATGTAAAACACTGGTATTCAGCTGCATCCGGTAAACTGGAAGATTACTTCGACTTTGACATTGTTGGAGAAAGGCTAGACTAGACGATAAAATATCTATAACTATGGATAGGCTAATTAACAATCGGTTGTCTTGTCTACACTTCATCACAGTGACACTGATACTGCCAGCCTGTATCACTTCGATCAATAATAGCACTAGATACAAGATCAGGAACAAAAATACCTCGCTAAAGTGTCCACGTTTAGACACGCATAAACAATTGCATTTCTTACTACGAATATAGAAAAATGTTTTATAATATTATCAAGTCCAGTTCATTATAAACCTTGACACTCAAGCATAAAGTTTAATTACAATTGCAAAATATTTATGCCTAAGTCCTTCTGTCGTCGGAGAAAAGTAAAAGGAATAAATTTGAAATGTGACTTAAAAATAAAAGCAATATGTACAAAATTATTTATTCTAAATGAAACTTAAGGTTTAGAAAATAAGGTTAAAAACGTTTTGTTCACAATTTCATCTTTACTGTATTTTGGAACTAGACGTTGTTCTTGGTATGACATTTCAATGCTCAGAACACAGTAAGAATTGAGACGTAGAGTTGCAGAATAATCATATTTATTAATATATTTCTTAAGCGAGAGAAGGTTTGTTTTATATGGTAGCAAATAATTACATTTGACCCATTTTAAAAAAGTAGTAGGCCTAAATTAGTAGAATAGTTATTTTATTAAGACATTGCTATTAATTGTCTGCGGGTTGGCTCATTATAATCAACCCGCAAAAAAAAATAATGCGCCTACTTTTGTATGCGATTTAGAAGTTTTCACACTAATATTATAAAGGCAAAATTTTCTAAGTGTGAGTGTGTGTGTGTGTATGTTTGTTACTTCTTCAAGCTCAAACGGCTGAACAGATTTGGATGAAATTTAGTATGTAAGTAGCTTATATCCCGGATTAACACACAGGCTAAGGCTTTTAACTACTCCTGGTTTACACGGGTTAAACCACGGGGCGCAGCTGGTTAATAATCATTGAATGAAATCAAATTATTTTAACCGACTTCTAAAAAAGGAGAAGGTTATCAATTCGGTTGTATTTTTTTTTTGGTTTTGTGACCTCAGTACTCCGTCATTTACCTTTAGACGATTTTCAAAATTCTTTTTTTATTTGATAGGGTATACTAACAGATTGGTCCCATTTGTATAAAAACTCATATTTAATGAGGGGCCCTTGAGGAATTGAGGGAACTCTTCAAAAAATATAAGTACACACGTACCGATTTTTACATTTTTAGTAACAAATCAAGCATATTCATTTAGAAAGTAACATTTTGTGAAAAAAAAACTGATGAAAAAGACGGAACTCTTCAAGACATAACAGCAAATTGTTCGCGATTGCTACATTGAGATGTTTATGCAGAGTTCTTATATTTCCATAACATAACATTACGCCTGTCTATTTTAAAAGGGGCCCGGCAGAGATATACAGATTAATGTTTCGATAGAACTAGAGATGAGATATACCTGCCATTCTCCATACCCGGCCTTTAAGGTATGGGTATCACTAAATACCTGGTACAAATACCAGGTATACAAATACTTCTAAGTATTTGGGTGTGGTAGGATTTCGATAAGTAAACGTATGCGATAAGTATGGTATGCCTCCAATATAATGTTGGTACGACGTTTCAAGTACCTATACGTAATTATGCATTATGAGATATGAAATCTTTCCTTCCTACTTTACCAGGCTTAGGACCGTCGGCTAAGAGTATGACGATGGTTATTAATGAATTCTAGTTATTTCTATATAAATTAATGCAAAATAACATTAATTATATTTAAACTGACTAACTAGCCTTATGCACGTAAAAATAAGTACCCATTTTGTCTAACTAAATTAAATCAACCGAATGTTCATAAACACAGAATGTCGTTTCGGGTCCCTTCGTAAGCTGTCGGGTAGCTTCGAGTTGCTTCGGCGTACCGAACTACCGATAAAAATGGGCGCTACCTTGTGGTAGCGGTTCGTATCGTACTATGCGTCTGACGTCATACCTTCAAGGTATTTACCCAGTATTTCGGTCCGTACCCGGTCTATGTACTGGAAAGCACATACTTGGTATATATACCTCTACCAGTAATATACGTCTCATCTCTAGATAGAACTTCTTTAGCAATTGTTAAGCGATTTTAATGATTCTTTGAAGTTTTGAAAGACTTTCTTGATACACGAAGAAATTAAAAATGGCGAAATAAAAACTTTTTTACATAAAAATAAACCTTCTTAAAAACACCAACAGGTTAAAAATAACTCCAGTTTCGAAAGTCGGTGGCCAATAATGAACGAAACAAAACCTCTTCTTTCTCTGGCGACAATCGAGATCCATTCTGCACACGTAAATGGATTGCTAGGAAAGCTAAAATCAAAAAGAAAAGCTAAGTACCTAATAAGAGTCCAACAAACTAAAGTAGCATTAACCGATTTTAACCAACAAATTTTTAAGTATTAGTAACAAATTATTAAAATGATTACAATACAAATCTACTCCATGCATCTGCTGTTCAGTTAAACAAAAGTTTGTGCAAATGTTGGCGAGCAATGGTCAAACATTTGTAGCGGTGGTTTAAAATCGGTAATTTTGTTAAAAAATTGATATTATTTGTTAAATTATAGCTTAAGATATAACTTATTCTTCATGTTCTTACTGAAAGTAAAATACTCCGGCCGAATAATTACGTTTTCGGGGATTATTTTTGCAACTATTGAATACACACTGCGGCATTGTGGGACGGGTTGACATTGGCCGTGTTTCAAGCAAACTAAACAAAATAACAACCTACGTCTCTAGTGAGCTTATATTTACCGAGACGGATTTTTGACGCCGACCCGACATCTAGTGCTATTATTGATCGAAGCTGTATCATCTCACTGCTTGGCAAAGGCCGTTATGACTTTCAATAAATTATACTTAACAGACTCAATATCTTTATTGCTTTTATGTGTAGGTAGGTAATTACCTACTCTGGCGAGATCATTATATAAATAAAAAAAATATATATATTCCACAACTTTTCACACAACACCATTTAGTCCCAAACTCCCAAGTTAAGCTTGAGAGCTTGTGTTATGGGCACTAAACAGCTGATAAACATACTTATATATTTCTAAATATATACATATTATAGATAAATTACACCCAGACACAGAACAAATGACCGTGCTCATCACACAAACATTTGTTCTGGGTGGGAATCGAACCCACGACCTCCGGCATAGCAGTCAGGGTCACTAACTACTAGACCAACAGGCCAGTCACACATTATGGACCCTGTAGGGCACAGCAAAAGGGTAGGAGAGTGGAAGCCTTGCTTATCGCGATCATTATCGAGTAGAGACGTTATTATTTTTTTACTGTAAGCACTAATGCAGATCATGAAGACCTAGGTTCAATTACCGGTTAGGGCAGCGTTATTGCGTTACCCACTGATAGCATGGAGTCTAAAGGGGAATGCCCACCGGTCATAGACACTTCGGCCACGGGTGCCCACATATAAAAGCATATGGAAATGATTGTATGCAATAAAAAGAATGAACTGGTTAAGGAATTGATTTAAAAAAAGTCCGGATTTTTAAGATATAAAGGTTTTATATTTTCACATATTACAGTTTTACAATAAGATATTTTATAACCTTATACATCATTTGTATCATAAACAATCAGCACATCATCAAGGAATTGAGCTATTTGTTAACAAAATAACACAAATGCAAACGAATTCGACTTTTGGTAATTTTGTTGTGATCACAGAGCATTCTATTCTATTTTTTATATATGGCAAACAAAGCCGATGTCGACTATTCTGCCAATGTCAAATGTAAATTGAACAGCAAGTGCGTAAAAAAAAAAAAAAAAAAATTAAGATCACAGAGCATGTAAACACTTGTAATTTCGCGTGACAGCTGACAGATTCGATGTTGCCACTTAACAGACCCATAATCGATATCGATTTTTCATTTGAATTTTAATTAAAGTCTATAAAGCGCTTTTAGTTCTGCACGTCTGGTAAAATACATTTTCTTGTACTTATTTAAATTGTGTGTTTTATAGAAAGGATTAGAATAATTGTGCATTTTCGTTATGATCTAAAGAATTTATAGTAACTCAACTAGCAATTCACTTGTTTCATTATCATAACATCAGAATAAATTATAATTATAATTAAAACACCATAAAAATCGATCGACAAACAGAGAATCGATTTTTTTTAACGTGATTAGTAATTGGCAACACTTTTATTTTTCTCCGTAACCTGCGGATTTGTCATTTATCATTTCGTTACTTTTTATTTGTGCAATATTTTTCCAATCTTCTTTGGATAAATGAATACCGCTATTTATAACCATAAAAACAGACGTATTTTTCTAACAAAAGCAAATTGTTGGGCGTTTCATGGCCGAAAATGGGCATTTCCCTTTGTGTAGGATAGGTGGCAATAACAAGGCAAATCTTTGTATTTCCCTTCCCAAAATACAGGTTATATGGTAGGTATATTGTTGATTGCATAAAATTTATTTCAGATTACTTTTATGAAACTCTCTACGATATTGAGACATTTTTTTATTTTTTCATCCAAGATCGATTACCCCCTGTCTTTTATCTTCGTACATTTTTACTATACCAGTCACCTTTGCTACTCCATCTAGTAGCTCACAAAACTCATTGATCCCTTCCTTTTACAGGTTACGAAGAAACCTTCACAATATCGCAGCTATCACCCAAATCCGTGATAGCAGACCAGTTCCTCCAAGATGCGGTGCTGCAAACCAGTCTGCCAGACAACGTGGGGCTAAGGATAGAACCCAGCGTGAAATATGAAGACGAACAACCACCAGTGCTCACCCATGAAGACCTAGAAGAGCATATAGTCGTAGCAAGATCAGCAGATCCTGTCAGAGAGTCAAGATCGATAAACATCGATGAAATCCCGACATCGAACAACGAAATCGATAACCATTTAGAGTTGCATAACAAGAGGAAGTACTACGATATTCATCCGACGAAAACGACAGGTTATTTGAGGAGTGATGATGAGGTTATACTGTCTTCTGAAGGTTTTGGAGACAGGCTTGAGTTCAAGTTTCCGGGGGAAGGGAAACGGGTTCCAAAAGCGCGTGCGCTGGCGCCTATGGGACCCAGAATACGGCCTACTGCAGTGCAGCCGATCTTTGCGACAGCTACCCTTAGGAGAGAGGAAGGTAGACAGAATACGGAAATCCAAAACATCATAACTGGTCTTGTCAAGTTATTGAACGGTAATGTTAATGTTCAACAAGCCAATTCCCAGCTTTTAAGGCCGGGAAGGCCAATGGCTTCTAGGATCAATAACAGGGGTCCGCCGAAGATATCAGATGTTCCACCGTTACCAGATTTTGATAAGCCTATTACTCCGCCACCTCATCATTTCCATCCTACTAAGATTCCTCCTCCATACCCGTTTGATAGGCCACCAGTGTATGTAAACCTGCCTGAACAGTTAGTCCCTCCATTAAATAGGCCAGGTTTTCATAGACCAATGCCACCTTGGCAGAGGCCGCGACCTAGACCTCCTAACAGAAGACCGAATCCAAATCTTCCTATGTACAAACCTAACCTCCCACCACTACCGAACATTCCAGATATACCAGATTTAGGAGGAAAGCCGGAAGAAACTGTAAGCGAGAATGAAACGGCACATTCAGAGAATAATCTTCATCATGAAGAAGTTGAAGTTCCAGAAGTTACTGCAGAAGTAAACACAACAGAAGCTAATACTAGTAAAGAAGAAGAAGAAGAAACAACAACGGCTGCTGACACAACGACTTCATCAACAACGACCACAACAACAACGACAACAACGACGACTACAGAGATGCCTACAACAACAGAAAAAGCAACGACGACAGAAAAAGCGACAACGACAGAAAAAGCGACAACGGCAGAAAAGGCGACAACGACTGAAAAACCTACTACCACGACAGAGAAAAAGATCGAAAAACCGAAACAAGAAAAGAAAAAAGACACAGTTCTTGGTGAAAAGGAGAAACCTAAAGACAAAATCAAGATTGATGACAAGCCTTACAACAAAACCAATGTAATAAAAGACGATTTTCTTGATCAAGTCATTCAAATTGTCGAGCCGTCACTGATTGATATAAAGACTAGTACTTCGTCTTCTACTGAGGGTCCAACTCCGACTGAGGGATTGATCAATCATGCGCCGTCTGTCACTGTGACGTCAGCTCCTACGTCATCCTCATCATCACCATCATCATCACCTGCAGCGGAAGTTATAGAAACATCGTCTATAAATACTGAGCCGTTGCCAAGTAAGTTCTAAATTCTAATCTATTCAATTAAGACTGAGAATCTGCACTTTTTGAACGTCAAACATTGAATAAGACAGTCCCTCAAAAGCCCGCCCTTCACCACTTCCTTCGGAGGCTGTGCTTCCTGATAGCTACAACCTAGGGGTATTTAAGTCAAAAGTGAATAGGTTACTTCTAGGCAAGCGTGCTTTATCGTCGACCGCATCATCGCTTACCATCAGATGAGATAGTGGTCAAAAGCGTGACTATCAATAATAATAAAAACAAACTTCCCAGTCTTTGAGTTGGGAAGAGGAAGTGGTGGAACAAACTCCCCAGCAGGTCATTCTGTCTGATAAGTTGATGATAGAATATTATCGGCGCACAACCTGAGCATTGCAAGTTTTCTTTGAGCTTTATTTATACAGGATACTTTTCATAAATACATAATGAAATCTCCCAACATATAAAGCTTTTAGAAGTACCTAGCTGCAAAGAAGTTAAAGCATAAAATTCAACTTTTTGAAGTAAAGACTTCCGCCCGCCGACTTAGGCCCGTTGGGTATTTTTGAGATTGGAAAAACCATTGAAACCGCGACTCTGTTACCGTTACCATAACCGACACCTTTGTATAAATGAGTACGTTTTATGCAATAGATTACACACTCACTCTCTCATTCTCTTCCACCTCTGCTGGCAATGCCAGAGTGTTTTTCCTTTTCATCTCACCAATCTCAAATATTCTCTTTCCAGCATCCCAAGGCACAATCCCCTACCATCCGTACCGTCCCCGGCCCGGAATAGTCCTGGATGATACGGACTTCAAGCCTCACGGGTCTCGCTACAGGCCCCAGGTAGAGGCGTCCGTCATCACGGCGCCGGAACCACGGCCCGGTTACGGCGAGATCTTCGATGTCACCGTGTCCGCTATACAAGGACTTGGCGAGAAGGGAGGTGCTGCTTCGGGTAAGTTCTTGTTTTTAATCATCATCAGACTCTTCTGGGAGTAAAGTTTCTATTCCCAGTAAACACGACCAACCCAAATGATCATATAAAAACTTTAACAAGTAATGTTTTAGCTAGGTCAGGTCGGCGTTTTACTATCTATGACTACTCTGAGAAGAAACACAGAAAGAAACTCAGAGGGTATTATAGTCTCTTTCAAATTCCAGCCATAATCTTGGTCAGATCATATAAATAAATAAATAAGTATTCTTTATTTCAGATAATTACAATCCATAGGAACCAAATTGACTCATTAAAAAAAGCAACTTATAATTAAATGACTTTGCGAACTAAAAACCTCCACAGAGGGGATGAGTTCCTGTCCGCTACAGTCATCTGAATTACATTGCGGCTGCCACGCAATCTGTAGATCAGGGATGCTGTTTTTTTGGCATGAAAGCCGTCGGTATGATATAGCGCGAACATCCCTGACGCACTACAGAAACCACCATATGAGAACCATATGAGAACCATGCATATTATTGTCTGAAATGGTCCTTTAATTTACTTTCCAATATCTTTTCAGTGCACATCGAAAACGTGAACCTCTCAGGCCACGAACTGGATGACATCATAGTCTCTCCATCAGGGGAACAAGGGTTCGTCTCCATCGACGGCAAGAGGACGTACCTGAACCTGTTTGATACTTCCACTCCTGGGCCCAGCATCAGACCTACAAGGGTGCAGACTTTGCCGCAGTCGGGTAAGATTTCTGTTGTATCATTGATTGCAAGGTTCGGCTCAGGATCATGATTTGCTATCCAAATTTGTGCCCAAAGTAGTTTATAAAAGACCAGTAGACGTCAAGCGGTTTCACTCACGTAATTTATCCATAATATGGATGTAATAGCAGAAGACCCACGGTGTCACCCGCGTGGATCCCGTTCCCGTGGCAATACAGGGATAAAAAGCCTATGTGTTAATCCAGGATGTCAGCTAACTCCATAGCAAATTTTATAAAAAATCATTCAGTAGTTTTTACGTGAAAGAGTAACAAACACCCATCCATCTATCCATACTCACAAACTTTCGCGTTTATAATATTAGTAGGATTTAGAATATATATGTCGGCGTCAGCGATGGCTGAGCGTTATGGGCCGAGTTTCGTGGTACCAGGTACATAACGTTGAATAATAATCTTCATTGCAGTAATAACCTCACTTTATTAAAAGTAATCACATAACATAACTCAGACAGGTAAACAGACAGTTTCGCACTGGACTAGTGTCTTCGTTGGTGTCTCAAATCCAACTGAGCTCTGTCTAGCTTCCACTTCCCAATACGACTCCATCCACGTGACATCGCTCGCGCCATTTGCAAATGACAGCTGACGTCACGGCGTTTACCACAGACTCTGTACTAATGTAATCAACTTCACAACTTCTTATTTCTGAATATCGTTCGCCACGACATATATATAAGTATGTTTATCAGTTGTTTTGTACTCATAACACAAGCTCTGTTTAGTTAGGGACTAGATGGCGCTGTGTGAGAGTTGTAGAATATTATTATATTTATTATTTTTTATATTTACAGTTCCACCACTCCCGCCCCCACCTCTAGCTCCTACACTAGGAACTGGGGAAGCCATCCCCGCGGATGACATACCACTGCCTCCACCACCGGTGAGGAGACCAGCTCACAGCCCACAGCATCCAGGACATGGGCAGCACCCGCAGCTGCACAGGCCGCAGCAAGGACATAGGAGACCGCAGCCCACAGTCAGGTGTGTTGATGAAGTTTTTCGTCTGTTCCCACTTGTTTTAATGACTGGCCTGTTGGTCTAGTAGTTAGTGTCATTGACTGCTATGCCGGAGGTCGTGGGTTCGATTCCCACCCAGGACAAATGTTTGTGTGATGAGCACGATCATAAGTTATGTGTCCGGGTGTAGAAGTTTAGTTAAGCTTGGCATGTAACTGTTTTTTGTCCCTAACAAATAAAATAAAATAAAAATAAAAATAAAATAGAATAGAATACTCTTTATTGTACAGCGTAAAAACTTACAAATTATAACTTTAAGGGCTACATAGGGGACGGGTAGAGGCAGGGATCGGGAGGGGTTAGGGAGGGCAAACAGAGGGAGGGGTGATGGGAGGGGCGTGGGAGGTGTGGGGAATGGGAGGGAGGGGGAGAGAGGGAGGAGAGGAATGGGTAAGGGGAGAAGGGGAGGAGAGGAATGGGGAGAGGGAGAGGAGAGGAATGGGGAGGGGGAGAGGAAAGGAGTTGATAAAAAATGCTATGCAATAGCTTTACCGCGGCAGTCTCCGAGTGCCACACGTCATTTTTATTTCTGTAAATAGGTTTTCACAAACACTTTTACACGTCATTTTCTTTAACTAGTAGATGAGTTCGGAGTTTCACTATCTGACTATTCTGAGAAGAAACACCGAAAGAAACTCAGAGGTCACAGTCTCTTTTAAAGTCCAGGTATTACCTTGGTCAGATCATGACGAGGCAAAGTGTTTCGCCTCGTCGTTTATACCGCGAACGTCGAAGTACTGGAACAACTTGCCTGCTGCGGTCTTCCCGTCCGAGTATAAATTAGGTGTCTTCAAGGCTAGTGTGAATCCGCTCTTAATGAACTACTTAGTGCACTTCACCATCATTGATTTAATCTCTCAGATAAGATACCCAACTGAAAGTCTATACCAGATGAGTGGCCTGCTTTCTGTTAGAAAACTATACATCTTTTACACAGTCCTAAAAAAACATAAGACATTTCCTTATAATGCAAACACACTATCAAAGAGACGGAAAGACATAATTGCTCAAATCCCACCAACTAAATCAAAATTCGCGGCTATACAATACAACACACGTTCTGCGCAGCTTTATAATAGGGTAAACAAGGAGATATACATACATATACTCTAAACAACTACATGAATGTAAAAAAATGGTATCAAATTGGATAAAACAATTAACATAATGATGATACTGAGGCGCTCATGAAACACACAGTTTAACTGAACTAACTCACCCATTTCTCTCTCTCTCTACACACGCACACACACACACACATGCACACATACATGCACAAACACACACACCCACATGCACACATACATGCGCAAACACACACCCACCCCCCCCCCATTCGCAATCACGTGTACCTATAATGTAAAAATATTATGTACCTATTCTGTTCTTTTGCAAAATTGTCTAGCTGTGAAAGAGCGGAGTCTCCTAATACAGGCTTTTACATTGCTTAAAAGGAGGCTCCAATCATCAACTTGTTGTACTAATTTGGTTATGAAATAAACACATTTTTATTTATTTATTTTTATTTATCTCCGTTTGCATTTTTTTCCAGGATTGACACCTGCATCGTCGGTGATGACTCAACTTGTGATCAAGCGCAGAATGAAAAGTGCAGGACTGAAGCAGGTATACTCTACAGAAATCATCGAATATTAGATTGGCCTTTTGGTCAAGTGGTTAGTTGCCCTGACTGCTATGCCGGAGGTCCTAGGTTAAATTCCCACCCAAGACAAATTTTCGTGAGTTTGCGCACGATCATATTTTGTTTTATATCCTTTCAAATTTTCGTACCACATTGTCTGTTACCAAACTCCTCCGTAACGGCTTGAAATATTCATTAAATTTTGTGTGTATATTCGGTAAGTCTTGTCTGAGAATAGGTCAAAAACTATTTATTTTAAAAGGCGGAACGAAGTTTGCTTTCGACGTAACCAAACCATCTTTACTAATTTATCAATATTATAAATACGAAAGTTTGTATGCATGTTTGTTACTCTTTCACGCAAAAAACTCCTGAATGGATTTAAATGAAACTTTATAACAATATAGCTTATACATTAGAATAGCACATGGACTATGATTTATAAAGATATTGTGTGAATTCTGCCATCTGCAAGCTAATTTGTCGTGGACGGCAAAAACGTAAAGAAATTATTGACATGTTAATCTTAAAATGTCCTAAAAAAAACCTGCGATAGCACATAATATATCTATCTTTTATGGGTAAACCATAATACATCAGAATAGCACATAGGCTATATATAATATACAGGTGTCTCATTCAAATGGGTCAGTATGGGAAAGTCTGAAACTATAAGACATACGAAGATCTGTTCTGAGGAACCATGTCATCGATTTTAATAACAAAAAAAACTGCATTCATACATTTTAAAAAACATCTGTACTATTGTAGTAATATTGTAAACGTGGTCACTTCGAGCACCTACTAAAATAAATTAAAGTATGTGGAAACAATGCATTTTATTCATTTTAGACATCATGTTTCATACAGACATTTACTGCTTAATACCTACACAATCGATATCTAAATAGAAATAGTGTAGGTTTTTTTTTCCAAAACAACCGGGTTGGATTTCAGATGTTTTTTGAAATGTATGAATGCAGTTTTTCTTGTTATTAAAATCGATGTCATGGTTCCTCAAAACAGATCTTTGTATGTCTTATAGTTTCAGACTTTCCCATACTGACCGATTTGAATGAGACACCCTGTATAAAGATATGAAATAAATTGTACAAAATAAAACGATTAGTAAAAAGTAACTAGGAACAAAATCTGCCGTCTGCGAGCTATTCTGGCGTGTTAATCCTGCGCAGACGAAGTCACGGGGACCAGTTAATCTAGGCTTAATTATCTTCTTGATCCTCAAGTCCTCGTGTCCCGCTGCAGGTATCTCCAGCTGCCAGTGCCGTCCTGGCTACGCGCGCCGCATCCACCGCGACCCGTGCCGGAGAGTGGTGTCCCTACTCCTCGACTTGAGGGTCGACAGACTCTACGAGAGAAAGGTATTTATTTCTCTACACTTCTGAAAACATATTCAAAACTTTCCTACTGAATAAATGTCTTAATGCCGTGGGAGATTTATAACAAAATTCCTCTATTATTTTGTAATGTATGTAATCTTAGTATAATAATACTGAATTCATCACATCAATCTGAGGAGGGCTGTCCCTTACACCCTGTATTTATTTTAGAAAAACTTTTTTACAAAAAAACAACCGACTTCTTAAAAAAACACTAACAGGTGAAAAATAACTCCAGTTTCGGAAGTCTATGGCTTTGGTGGTTCTTGTTCATTATTGGCCACCGACTTCCGAAACTGGAGTTATTTTTCACCTGTTAGTGTTTTTTTAAGAAGTCGGTTGTTTTTTTGTAAAAAAGTTTTTATTTTGTAATTTTTAGTTTCTTCGTATGTAAAGAAAGTCTTTCAAAACTTGAAAGAAGCATTGAAATCGGTTAACAATTGCAAAAGTAGTTCTTTCTAAACATTAATCTGTACACTATATACTCTGCCGGGCCCCTTTTAAAATAGACAGGCGTAATGTTATGTTATGGAAATACAAAAGCTCAGAATAGACATCTGAGTATAGCAATTGCGAATAATTTGCTGTCATGCGTTGAAGAGTTCCGTTGCCTGTCTTCTTCATCAGTTTTTCTTCACCAAATGATACTTTCCAAATGAAAATGCTTGATTTGTTACTGAAAATGTTAAAATCGGTGCGCGTGTACCTATATTTTTTGAGGAGTTCCCTCAATTCCTCGAGGAGCTCTCATCAGATATGAGTTTTGATACAAATGGGACCAATCTGTTCGTATACCCTATCAAATAAAAGAAGAATTTTGTAAATCGGTCCATAAATGACTGAGTACTGAGGTAACAAACCCTAAAAAAAAAAAAAAAAAAAAAACACATACGACCGAATTGAGAACCTCCTCCTTTTTTGAAGTCGGTTAAAAATAATGAGTTTCCAGTTAATTTAATATAGAAAATTACACCAAAAAATAATAAGCCAGACAAAGTTTTTCTAGGCATTTTGTTAAATGAGTTTGTGCTTTTCAGGTGGCATGGGACGCTAAACTAGCTGATAAGGACTCGGATCCTTATCAACAACTGAGCTATGAAGCTGTAAGAGCTGTAAGTATTCTAAGCTATTGTTTATCACCACCATCACCATAATCATGGCTATCTCAAAGACAAGTCACAACTGATTTCCTAAAAAGGGACGAAAATATGTAACAGAAAAAGGAGCGCGCGCTATTTGATTTGACCAATGATCGCTCGCGGTGTCAGAGATGGTGTCAAACCATTTTGCGTTGGTGCTGTATTTCTTTTACGAATGTGAACTCCAGTCTTTTCCAGTTTTTTGATCATGGCACTGTAAAAATTTGCTTACTGAATTTAGTACTTACTTTGAATTGTATTATGACATCTGTAAGCACCATATTTCTTGCAAATAAAGTGTTTTTATTATTTTATCGTTGAGCTAGGATATTTTTTATCCTCATAGATCGACTCGGCGTTCTCTATGACACCGTTCTCGGATGACTTCGTGAGCGGTTCTGTGAATTCTCTTCACAAGGGAGATGAAGATTCCCGCGGGGTGTACGTCAACCTAACTATCTTGGTAAGTTCTGAACAGCTGATAAACATACTTATATATTTCTAAATACATACGTATTATAGATAAATTACACCATATCTGTGTGGTTCTTTCCTCCTAAGACCATTTCGGACACTAATTTGCATGGTTCTGACACGATCTGACCGAGATAATGTCTGGACTTTAAAAGAGACTGTGACCTCTGAGTTTCTTTCGGTGTTTCTTCTCAGAGTAATCAGATATTGAAACACCGACCTCACCTTCTAGTTAAAAAATAACGTGTAAAAGTGTTTGTATGAACCTATCCTGGCAATGATTGGCAATAGGCTGGACTGCCCTTATATTCGACATTGCTGTGGCAGGCACGTTGCTGTGCCAACACGTGTTAGACATTTTTAATATTTAATTTTTCAATTTTCAATTTTATATTATTGTATTTATTTATTTGCATGGCTAATTAATGTATATATATGAATGAAATTGTAATTTAATCATGTGTAACGGGTGTCTTAATTACCTGAATAAATGAATTTTATTTAATTAAAACAATTATTTACAGAAATAAATATGATTTATGATTCACATAATAAAATTTATAATTTAGTCACACACACGCCGGTTGCAAGTGACACCTGACCTTTTTTTATTGTATTTTTTTGTTGTATTTCCCAGATGCAAGAGACAGCGGAAACCCTCCGCCCTCAAGTGGGCACGGACATCCAGAAGCACCTCCTCGGAGTGATCAGGAGACGCTCCAACAACGTGGGAGCCTCCGCACTCTTCGTTGACACTCCAGCCGGCAGCGTATTACCTCTACACGGTAAGTCTAAAGTCAAAGTAAAGTCAACCCGTGAACAAAAAATGACGTGTGGCACTCGGAGACTGCCGCGGTAAAGCTATTTTTATCAACTCCTCTCCTCTCCCCCTCCCCATTCCTCCCCTCCCCCTCTCCCCCTCCCTCCCTCTCCCCCACACCTCCCCCGCCCCTCCTCTCACCCCTCCCTCACTTTTCCCTCCCGTCCCCTGCCTCTTCCCTCCACCCCCCTCCACATCCTCCACATCCTTCCCCTGCCCCTCCGACCCCTCTCACAATACCCTCTTCCCTCTCTCACAATCTCCCCCTCCCCCCCTGCCCCTCCCCCTCCCCTCCCCTTTCCCCTCCCCACTATCCAATACGTCTATACAATACGTCTAATCGCACACAACGCCGTGTCGAAGACTGCCGAACTGAAGCGACGTTAGACGATGCACGGCCTTCAAGCCACACCTCCTTGCCCGTCGGAGTGGGGAGCGTGAGGTTTTTACGTTACGGAATTTCTGGATTCGGTCCCCGCGCTCAAGGCCTGCGATAGAAGCTATGCAATAGCTTAAAAAAAATCATTACACATAATTATTTTTATTACTAAATAAAAAATTACTAATAAAAAAACATTCATTCATAAATTCATTCATTCATTTATTCATTCATTCAAACCTGAATGAGATGAACTGTCAATGTTCATAGTAAAACTCAAAGATCTTTATTGTGAGTCAGTGGTTACAAAGTTGTTATTGTTACGTTAGTGTGCGATTGCACTGCTCTACCATGATAGCCGTACAATAGTTTTACAAGTTGTCTTAGACCTAAGTTTATGTGATATATATTATAGTGTGACTGGTAATTAGTGACCGATACTTAAACACGTGATTGTACTCATGATTTCAATAAACTTTTCCAAAAAAACTTGTTTTTATACACAAAAGCTTTTAATAACACAGTAAACAACAAAAACGCTGTTTGAAATTCCCGCGCGCGCCTTTTACCGATCAGCTGTTAGTCGCGTGACGGCGCAGCGCTCTGTCTCACAGCTTTTATGTTATTGTGATAAAAGAAATTTAATAAGTATAAAATAAGTTTATTTGGTTATTCGTATTCATGAGTACAATCACGTGTTTAAGTATCGGTCACTAATTACAAGTCACCCTATATATACACCACTATTTTTTAATTAGTACAAAAAATAATTGGGCTGTATGCGTACCTGTTACTGATCATATTTGCGTAATCAAAAGTAAAAAAAAACGAAATTCAATTTTTAAATATGCCAACTATTTAGTTAAACTTAAATAACGATAACAGCTGTTGGAGGCGGGGCATGCTTGAGCTTCATGAAAAGCCTGTACAATATTTCCATAAATTTGGTGACTTTTTGGGATATAACCAAACGCTAATAACTTTGCTGTAGGAAATGATTTATTGATACTTTACAAATATAATGAGAAGACCGTCTAGAATAAGCCCTTTATGTATTTGTACTACTTAATTAAAAATTTGTGGTGTATATATTAGGTACATAATCTCTCAAACATATTAGAATAAAGATTATTATTATTATTTCAAATAGACATTTCAATTTCAATAGAGCATTATTCGCATCAAAACATAAAGACAGTTTAAATAAATAAACAATCTTGACAAGTCTTTTTACATAAACGCTTATTAATTAAATACAACTACTGTTTAAACAAATTGTTTAATTGATCATGTAATCGTTTTTGTGGTATCTAAATTTGTTATCAGCTGCATTTTATTTTTAAACTGTGTTATTAACTTAAAATACATGTCAAAATTGTTTACCTTTTGTTAACTACCTAATCGGATGGAGTACCTATAGGAAGTTTATTATAAATTCGTGAAGACATTCCGAAGAAACTTTTAGAAAAGAAAACGTGATTTAATCTTACAGATGTGGACGAGTGCTCGTCGCCGGATCTGAATGACTGTCACCAGCTGGCTTCATGCACCAATACATGGGGAGGATTCAGGTTAGTCAGATTGCAGAAATTACGTAAATTGGAGTGTGCTAGCTAATACAGGCTGTAAAAAGACTAATCACATAGCCGATAACTACACATTCTGTACATATACTTAAGTAACTTTAACCAAAAAATATTGCTGCGCTTTAAAAAATAGATGGTTTTTATTGCGCGCAATGAAAGCGCGACAACGCAACGCCATTTTCGCTCAGCTGAGCGTACGGCCGGCCGCAGCCACTCGCGCTTGGTCGTTGACCCGACCGGCCCGCTTGTGTTTAGTATCTATTGCATTTTTGTTTAGCGCCATCTTCGATGGCAAGACAGGACGGTGACAAACGTCAATGTATTAATTTAAATAAATGGCTTGATATCGATTTTTTTTTTCATTTACGATTGTGATGTATTGGGGAGAAATTCCTCCCTATAACAGATATTGCACTCTCAACTCTTCAAGGAATACAAACGTGATATTAAGCCAAATACATTCTATTCATCCGACACTTGTGTCCTACTGGACACAAGTCTATAAGTCCAGTTTAGTACGTCCCGTTGCCACTCCAAAATTGGTATATTATGCTAGGTGGCGTTACTTAGACATGGAATTACAGTCTTTCTATGACATTTGTTTGCATATCCCCTCTATACTTTTTTGTATTTAGCCAATTTTTTTATCTATTTTTCTAATGCTCCGTTGTTCCTATCCAGATGCCAGTGCCCCGACTCCACCCTGGACGCGGCCGCGTCTCCCCTCAAGTCAGGGCGCGAGTGTCGCTCGTGTGCCACCTCACACTGTAACGACAGGGGAGCGTGCAAGTACGCGAATGGACAGCCTTACTGCAGGTGTGTGTGACGTCATACATTGTAGCGACATCTATGTCGCCACGTACGAACTAAACTGAAGTATCCTACATCGCGATGTTAAAATTATCCGCGGGGTTGAACGTTACAACAACCGTCGGGCAGTAGTAGCCCACCAGACACAACACCCGTCTGCGAGGAGGAGACGAGCTGTTCTATGGGGGATGGGGAACTTTATACCTTATTCCTCATAACTCCAAAGCACAAATCACAATAAAATTATGCGCAAGCGCAACATTGCTGGTGACCCAAGTCACGATAAGCCCCAACAGGGTTCAAATAGTCATGTATGTCCAAGGGAATGAGATTTTTAATTAAAGACGGGACTTAGTGAAGTACTGACAATTATCATCCCTCTTGGATGCTATTTTCATGGTTCTTTACAGCTTAAAGAATTAATAATACTTTTATTTTTTTTAACTGCAAGACCTCCCCCTCCTCCAGGGGATGTAATGTAATAATAATAATAGTAATAATACCAGCCTGTTACTGTCCCACTGCAGGGCAAAGGCCTCTTCTCATACAGAGAAGGCTAGAGCATTGATCACCACGCTTGCTCAAGGCGGATTGCCGATTTCTAACTTATATTAACTGTAAGTCTAGGTTTCCTCACGATGTTTTCCTTCACCGATGTCAATGATGTCTAAGAACAACTTAGAAAGTACATATAATAATAATAATAATAATAACCCCGCAGGGCAGCTTGTGGCGAGCTGTTGGGCAGTAGCGACCCCACGGACCCGATCTCCCGGGAGAAGTCTTGTTCCTCATCTCTGGCTTGCCTTTATTGGCCGGCTAGAGTGAGCACTGACGAGGAACGGAGCTCCCACCTCTTTCTTGCCTTAGTTGGCCGGCTAGAGTGGAGATTCGCAAGAGCAAACGTGCTCGGAGGAAGGAAGCATTCCAGTAAGGTGCTGGTAGGGATCTTGACCGTACTTCCGGGATTGTCCTGATAGCCGTGGAATGCCTCTCCACTCCTCAAGCACCTCAGGTTATGTTGCCCTCTTGTCGCTACGTCACTGTGTGCTAGCGGCCGTTTCAGAGGGCCCATTACTGAGTGTGCAAGTCACCCCCTGCCATTTTATTCGTGTATTTATAAAGCATTGATGAGGCAGGGGCCATAGTCCTTCCATAGTACTAGGTATCCAGTTCACCTTATCCACTCCTAACCCATAGCCCAATACATTTGTTGCTTTAGTCTGCAATAGTCCTGCACTAGTCGTAGGTTTTCCTTGGGAGCATTTGCATAATACATACAGGGAAAATCTGCGATTGGTGCCTCACTTCATTAAAAACGACAAAGGGCCTCTGCGAGTTGGCTTAAGCCCCTCGTACGCCTTCCAAAGATCCGGAACAAAAGGGTTCCGAGAAATGTAAGCGTATCAAAATAATAATAATAAAAAAAAAACACAAAAAAAAAACAAAAGAACCAAAAAGAAAAAGAAAAAGAACCGAATTGAAAAAGTCACATTGGTACTTGCCCGGATTTGAACCACAACCTCGTGTACGAGACGTAGGCGTCTTAACCTCTGGGCCATCACGACATCATGTAATGTAATAATAATTGAATAAATAAGTATCCCGATGTATTCCAGCTGCTCGTCGGGCTACTACGGCTCCACGTGCGAGGTGGACGGCGAGGTGGTGGGCGTGGCGGTGGGCGCGTCGCTGCTGGCCGCGCTCGTCATCGCGGTCACGTTGGCCGCGCTCATGTCTTGGAGGTAAACACATACAGAATGACTTTTGATCTGTCACATCTTTTCTCTCGGTGTGATTTCGTGGTGCGCGCGGTGTTTGATTTTACCAATCAGCGCGCAAGGTGGCGGGGAGGTGGTGCCAACCCACTTAGCGTGAAGATTAATATAGTTTATTTGCCAAAACTTGAGTAAACAGTACAAATTTTAGGATGCAAAGCATGGTGTTATAAATAAAAGAAACGTCAAAACATGTTTTCCTATTGGTACCACGTTGTACTATCATTTTTAAACCCCGACGCAAAAGAGCAGTGTTATTTGTTTGACCGCTGTGTGTCTGTCTGTCTGTCTGTGGCACCGTAGCGCTTAACCATTTAACCGCTTGTGTCGCATAATATATGTGACACATTGTATATTTCCGTGTCCCTATCGCTCGTGTCGTATTTCTGCGAGAGAGACATATATTTACATTTTTCTTCCCATGTGTTTAATATACCTAGCTTATAAGATCTTCGGTTGGGGCCAGGAGACCCAAGACACAAGCTTTGCTTAGTTTGGGCTTCTGTCTCCCTTCTAATTTTGTAATAATCTCATTGTAAACATGTTTAACTCCTAAGAACCTTCACGTTTCCTTTACCATCGTAGCACATATTCACCCAATCAACCTGTACTACCACCATATTTTTCAAATACTGAATATTGAAAATGTAATATCAATTATTTGTCGAGTTTCCTGTTGGTACCTACTAGGTTTTAGAAAGAGCGTTTAGCGAAGTTTGTGGAATATTTAAGGGAGAAAATAAACGAATTATTATTATTATAGAACATGCGTGAAGGTTTCGTTTTATTTTCAAAATACTGACTGTGTGGTATAACTAATATTTAGCCAAGCGCTTAAAAAGTTTAACCTTTTAAGCGCTTGGCTAAATATTAGTTGCCGTGTCCCTAGCGCCGGGCCAAAATAGCTACAAATCAATAAAATAATACCTACAGTAAATAAGGAGAAACAATCGTTGTATCGATTTTTAGTTTTTGTTACATAAATAATATCTCAATTTGATAATAGTTTTAGTTGTACCACACAGTCAGTATTTTGAAAATAAAACGAAAAAATCATGCATGTTCTCTGTCGCAGAAATACGACACGAGCGGTAGGGAGACACGGAAATATGTGTCACATATATTATGCGACACAAGCGGTTAAATGGTTAAGCGCTACGGTGCCACAGACAGACAGACAGGCACACAGCGGTCAAACAAATAACACTGCTCTTTTTGCGTCGGGGTTTAAAAATGATAGTACGACGTGGAAATATGTTTCGCACATATGCGACACAAGCGGTTAAAAAGTACGGGTGAACCGATTTAGATGCAGTTTTTGGAACGAAGTTCCTTATCGCGCGTTGTGAATGGGGGCTAGACGGAAAAAATTCTTACTAAAAGTTGTCACGACACTTTTTGCTATAGTAAGCTATTGTAAGCTGTGTGGCGTCGCACGTTCGCAGGGAGAGGGAGAGGGAGAGGGAGAGGGAGAGGGAGAGGGAGAGGGAGAGGGAGAGGGAGAGGGAGAGGGAGAGGGAGAGGGAGAGGGAAATAGCAGGAGAGAGGGAGGGGGTAGAGGGAGGGAGAGGAAGAGGGTGTGGGAGAGGGGGAGGGAGAGGAGGAGGGAGAGGGGGAGGGGGAGAGGGGGAGGGGTATATGGGGAGGGTTGGGGGAGGGAGGGAGGGAGAGGGGGAGGGAGGGGAACGGGAGGAGGATGATGGAGGGGGAGGGGGAGAGAGAGCAGATTGAATAGTTCACTAATCAATCGATGGGAACTTCGTTCCATCCGGGTGTCCCTTGACACCTCTCAAGTTTTTTTTTTTTAAACATTTGACCGCTGATGTGCTGGTCTGTATCACCATGAATCTATCATGTATCTTCCTGTCTCCAGTCGCAAGTGGTCCCGTGAACAGAAGGCGGCGGGCATGGGATCTCCTATCTTCAACTACATGGCGGCCAACACCATCAAGACACCGCCAGTAGGACAGCCGCCATACCAGGTCTGTAACTATAGGCATGATGGAAAATAAAAAAAATATAAATACAAAAAAAAAAAAAATAAGAATTAAAATTAAAATGAGAATTTAATTGAAAATTTAATTGAAAAATGTTATTACACGATGGACGAGTTTTTTAATGATGAACTTTGTAACTTCAACATTAAGTAATTTCGGTGGTGATATTTTTTTTTTTGTTGTTTTCTCTTACTTTAATTAATATTTATGAATCTTTTGACATTTTTAGTTTTATTTTTTTTATTTTTTGCTGTAAAATTTAAAACTACCCATATTTGTATGTCGTACCATGGACAAAACATAGCGCACTGTATTTACTTTTAAGATCTGTATTTTCTGTTACCTATGTTTTACAAATAATAAATGATTGATTGATTGATTGATTGATGGCGGTATATTGTGATTCGTACAGACGCCAGCACATCAAGTTACCCCAATGTGTCAAAGAACACCGGCGAGGGAATTGTTGATGAATTAAGCGTCTACGTATGTCACCGTAATAGATACCAACGAAATAATTTACTAAGTTTTATCAAATCAATCATAAAGCCTATCAAAGTCTGGAAAAAAGTTTTTATAATTAAGAGCTTAATTGACTAGATTATTGATGAAATAAATAATCATAGCTTTGTGTTTTTTTCTTTCTGGCTTGACTTCATGGCTTTTGGATTAGCTATACTTCTAATGTTGCCATGTAAGTCAAGTTGCTTAAAATGATTGGCTTTACATAATGCATTAATATAGGTACTTAGGAAATACCTAAATGTCTGCATCAGAATACAAATGTTAAAATAAACACGATTGTTTGTGCTAAGATTATAGCGGAGATATCCTTTTAAATAGTCTTAACCTCTAAAACTTAAAAATAAAATATCTTTAATTCCTGACTTCCTATAAAAGTATAACCAAAGAAAAAACTGTTCAGAAATTCAAACTCTATACTTTTAGATATTTTTCATAGGCAGACGCAAAAAAAAAAAAAGTCAACAAAAATTTGTTTGGGAGGTCGCCAGTGTTCTTTCATACTAGCACGCGCACACGCATTAGCACTGGTTTATAATATTAAAAAAAATATATATAAATTTTATCGTTTTTCAACTTTATGTTAAACAGAATAAGGTTCATATTCAATTGGGAAAATTTGACACATTGGGGTAACTTGATGTGCTGGCGTCTGTAAAAGTGCATAACATAATTTGTCACATTTAAATGGAGTCCAGGTGACCTGAAATAACCTTTAATAATCTTCAGTTTTGTAGTCGTTTTGCTTTAGTTTAGATTTCAATGTTCATGCCGTTTGTCGGGACAGGTCAACTCAAACCTGAATTGATACTTTCTTCAAAAGGCTTTTCCAGACTTTGCCCTGCATCGTGAGACTCGCATATTAAGTTAATACAATCTTATGTCTGGACTTTAAAAGAGACCATGACCCCTGAGTTTCTTTCGGCATTTCTTCTCAGGGATCAGTCACTTTGGAAATGTCATTTAGTTCCATTAAGTTAAAAAATATAATGAAATGTAAAAGTATCTGGGAAGATCTATTTACAGAAATAAAGATCATTCCATCATCATTTAATTCAATATGAAATTTATTTTTCCAGCTTGGTATATTAGAGTGTGTAATGTATTATGTATTTTTTTTGACGTTCGACTATTTTTTACTTATTTCTAGGTGACTCTAGAAGAACGAATGCGCTGGGCGCAAATAGCTGAAGCGATGGCTCAAGCTAGCCATTATGCGGTGAGTTAATATCATACTTAATACTTACATCAAAAATCATATTTAAAGTGAAATATATAACCTAAAATAAATAAATAAAACGATGTTTTCTCATCTTTTTATCTCTTTGTGCGTTATGTATTATAAATATTATATTATATACCTATAATTTTATTTATTACTAGCAGACGTCACGCAGTTTTACCCGCGTAGTTTCCGTTCCCGTGGGAATACGGGGATAAAAAGTAGCCTATGTCCACCGGGAATAGTGTAGCTTTGCACCAGTCCATTTTTTTTTTAAATTGGATCATTAGTTCCGAAGATTACCCCCTACATACAAACTTACAAACTTACAAATTTTACCTCCTTATAATATTAGTATAGATATAGATTATTTCATTATATTGTACTTAGAATTGCACCTACCACTGCTTTTCTCTGCATCACCTAAAGGTTGACTGGTAGAAAATGCCTATGGTATTAAGTCCGCTTCTGAACATTGGTGTGCTTGAAGAATTAAATAAATAAATAAAACCTGCCATTAAATACAGGTCCATTACACACAGAGACTTTATTTATGTACAAAGTGTTGAATTGGTTGGATTTTGAGGCAATGTTATGCCCAATTTAATAAAGTGTCCGATAACCACATTACGAACTTCTACGGCCTAATTTTATCATCAATAGCGTGTTTGACAGAATATGAACATCAAAATATAATAGTCCATCAGTAAGATTATAAAAAAAATGACGTGTGGCACTCGGAGACTGCCACGGTAAAGCTATTGCATAGCATTTTTTATCAACTTCTTTCCTCTCCCCCTCCCCATTCCTCTCGTCCCCCTCTCCCCATTCCTCTCCTCCCCCTCTCCCCTTCCCCATTCCTCTCCTCGCCCTCTCCCCCTCCCTCCCATTCCCCCACACCTCCCACGCCCCTCCCATCACCCCTCCCTCCTCTTCCCTTACCCCTCCCTCTGTTTCCCCTCCCTAACCCCTCCCGACCCCTGCCTCTACCCGTCCCCCTATCCCCTCCCCTCTCACCTCCTCCCTCCCCCTCCCCTCCCCTCCTACCTCCCCCACCCTCCCCCATCCACCCCCTCCCCCCCATCCCCCTCCCCCTCCTCTCTCTTTCTTTTTGAAATTGATGGAAAACTGCTTAGATTAAGCGCATTAAAGTTGAGGAAAGGGGGCTTGTAACTTCATTATCTAGCTAGTATAAACTGTACCGGCTAGTGACGGCATGCTACATTTTGACTCGATGTATCGCCGTTATTTTTTGATTACGAAAAAAAATAAAAAAATGACGTGTGGCACTCGGAGACTGCCGCGGTAAAGCTATTGCATAGCATTTTTTATCAACTCCTATTCTCTCCCCCTCCCTATTCCTCTCCTCCCCCTCTCCCCATTCCTCCCCTTCCCTCACCCCTCCCTCTGTTTCCCCTCCCTAACCCCTCCCCCCTCACCTCCTCCTTCCCCTCCCCCTCACCTCCCCCTCCCTCTCTCCTCCCCTCCCCTTTCCCCTCCCCACTATCACCACTATGCCTGCCTCACCTTATGCCAATATAAATATATAATATATATATAAATACACACATCAAAAGTGTCTAGGGATCAACATATATTTTTGCAATAACCTTTCTCCTGATTGATATTAATTAAAATTTTCTTTAAGGATTCATCAAATAAAGTGTTTTCGTTTGTCACAGTAACGATAAACCAAGTCACCTTTGCATTAATAAAGAAATTTGCCATTTTCCTAATAAAGGGATTTTTGACATTTGAACCACTAACATTAAAGTTCGAAAAAAAGACTGAAATAACAGTTTTCTTTAAAATTTTATTGGGTAACTTAAACAATTAATAATCCGTGTTTCTACCGCGAACGCTAACAACACAAGAACATCGGTTTGGCATACTCAAAATGAGTTCATCCAAATCACGCTGTGGAATGGCCGCCCATGTTCGTTGCAACAACAAAAAAAGGTCTTCTTGCGACTGGATACCCTCCATGTTCGGCAGAGCTCTTCTCTGTAGCATATCCCATCAGGGACCGTACAACCCCGAATATGAGTTAACTCTTTCGAAAGGGTTACGGGTTGCGCGCCCACAGTAACGGAAGTGGTTACCTCTTGGTAGTGGTAGTCCTTTCAAAACACTAACGTTAGGGTAACCCTTTCAATAAGTTAACTTGTACAAGATGTTACCGGCTCTTATTTGATATTCAATTGAAGAAGATAACCCTTTGAAAGGGTTTGTCGGGGTAATCAAAAGGTTTTAAATCAAATCATTTTAAATTACGTTGGAGTGGAGGAATAAGTATTGACCTTGGACGTTTACGCAACACTCAATACTTTATTGCATTCTGCATGATTATTTTTAGGTGGTAAGCTTATAATTAGATAGGTACTATGGACCCTGTCGGGCACAGCAAAATAAGTCAGTTTGGAGAGGAAGCATTATCTCTACATAGTATAAAACAAAGTAGCTCCCGCTGTCTGTCTGTCCCTATATGTATATGTTTAGACCTTTAAGAGTCTATTACGTATACCTACACCTCAGCGCAAATTCGGATTTCACCTACACTTCCCCGCGCCAACTAACTCTCTATCCCGCTCGCACACACAGTGCTCCCGGTACCACGCGGTTAAAGCGATTGTGTGGGGGTAAACTGCACTTTTATTGTATTACGGGTACTGATATAATATAATTTAATTTTAGTTATATTATACATAAATAAATTTATGTAATAATTTAATTAGTAAAATAACTCCTATGTTTTTCCTTTAAGGGTTGAATTTCCAAAAATCGTTTTTGAGTGGATACTTACTCTTCACTAAGAACACCTCTTCAAGTTTCGTGTCTCTAATACCACAGGTTTGTGCTGTGCGTAAGTGCGTTGCTATATATTAAACGTTATAATTTTAGCATAATACTTCCGAATAGACTACTTTCAAAGTTGATCCTTCCGGTATGTACTATGTATGCATAAAGATTTCTGGAACTACTGACCAGGGAAAGAGCGCCGTACAACTGATCATGCGTAAAACAACTGAGACAGTTTAGATCAACCTGCCCAGGCGTATTGATTACAACCGTACCTACATACCAAGTTAGGTTAAAATCCCTATAATAGTTTTTGAACTATGCGTGCACATACATACAGACAAACCAATGCAATAAAGAATTGAGTATTGAGTATTGAGTATTCTTCTTCTTCTTATCGTGTGGTTAGTAACTAACCTGGTGTCAGAGTTTTCAATGCCGCCCATGGGCCTCTGACTTGGCATCACATGCCCTCGAGAAATATCTCTCAGGCATGCCGGTTTCCTCACGATGTTTTCCTTGAGTATTGAAACCGACAGACAAAACATTTACTGATTGCAATTTTGGCATCAGTATCGATCACCAATCATCCTGCAATATTAATTTTGAATATATATTCAATGTACAGACTTGACTACTCTACAGTATTATTATATTATAAGTATTATTTATTATCTTAATAGTGTGTGATAGTCCATTGAATTTTATGGCAAACTATATTGTATCCTAAGATAAAATATTATAGTACCTATCTTAGTCGTGTATTATAGCGCCCCTTGGTGAACTCCACTGCGGGTGACGTAACCTACGACAAACTTATTATTTGCGGTTAGTACAGTAGTCGAGTCTAGGGATCGAACCGCAAAATTAAGTTTGTTTTTTATTGTATGAACTTTTCCGGGATAAAAAGTACCCAGTGTAGTGCCCAGGATATTCAAAAATAAGTATACCAAGTTTCATCGTAATCGAACCGGTAGTTTTTGCGTGATACCTGAACATACAGACAGACAGACAGACAGACAATTTTTTTTTAAATCATATTTTTGGGTTCAGTGTCGGTCCAGTAACACCCCCTGCTATTTATTATTTTGATATTATCAATGTACAGAAAGAACACCGGCGAACTCCCAAACAAATTTTTGTTGACTTTTTTTTTTGCGTTGCCTATGAAAAATATCTAAAAGTATAGAGTTTCAATTTCTGAACAGTTTTTTCTTGGGTTATACTTTTATAGGAAGTCAGGAATTAAAGATATTTTATTTTTAAGTTTTTAAGGATAAGACTATTTAAAAGGATATGTCCGCTATAATCTTAGCACAAACAATCGTGTTTATTTTAGCATTTGTATTCTGATGCAGACATGTATTTCCTAAGTATATAAATGCATTATGTAAAGTCAATCATTTTAAGCAACTTGACTAAGATTTATATTAGGTACATGGCAACATTAAAAGTATAGCTAATCCAAAAGCCATGAAGTCAAGCCAGAAAGGAAAAAACACAAAGCTATGATTATTTATTTCATCAATAACCTAGTCAATTAAGCTCTTTTATGAAGACTTTTTTCCAGACTTTGATATGCCTTATGATTGATTTGATAAAACTTAGTAAATTATTTCTTTGGTATCTATTACGGTGACATACGTAGACGCTTAATAATTTCATCAACAATTCTCTCGCCGGTGTTCTTTCACTTCTACAGATTTATTATAGGTATATTTTTACGTTTTTTTTTAAATTTTATTATTTTCTAGATTTTTACTAACATTAGTAGTTAAACGCTTGTTACTAACAACTTTTATGGACTGTTTTGTCTGAAATATTTTTTTTTTTTTTATTAAGGATATACAAAAAAATGGTCTAGGTACCAACAACTGGAAAGGCTTACCCTATTGCAGATAATAATATTTATTTTTATAGCAGTAGTAGATACTTACTTGATTTCGTTGCTTACATGTTAGCCTCTTTTTTTTACGCCAACCGAGTTTATTTTCTGTTTTATTCCGAAAATTTCGTAATTCACGAAAAACTTACTGGAATTATATCTATCTATATCTATATTCTATATACTTATAATAAATCTGTAGAAGTAAAATTTCTGTACATTGAAAATATAAAAAAAATAAATAGCAGGGGGTGTTACTAGACCGACACTGAACCCAAAAATATGATTTAAAAAAAAATTGTCTGTCTGTCTGTCTGTCTGTATGTTCAGGTATCACGCAAAAACTACCTGTTCGATTACGATTAAACTTGGTATACTTATTCTTTAGTTTCATGGGCACCACACTGGGTACTTTGTATCCCGGAAAAGTATGTACAATAAAAAACAAACTTAATTTTGCGGTTCGATCCCTAGACACGACTACTGTACCAACCACAAATAATAAGTTTGTCGTAGGTTACGTCACCCGCAGTGGAGTTCACCAAGGGGCGCTGCATACGGCTATGATATTATTATATTTTACCTTAAGATACAATATCGCTCGCCATGCAATTCACACTACGAAGATAATTATGTACATTAAACATTTATTCAAAATTAATATTGGAGGATGATTGGTGATCGATACTGATGCCAAAAATGCAATCAGTAAATGTTTTGTCTGTCTGTCTGTGCACGCATAGTTCAAAAACTATTATAGATATTTTAACCAAACTTGGAGAGCAGCGGTGGCCCAGTGGTGGCGGCCCCGACTTACGAACAGTAAGTCGTGGGTTCAAACCCAGGCAGGCGCATTACTTTGTGTAATTTATTTCATCACCACTGCTCTCCAAAACGGTGAAGGAAAACATCGTGAAGAAACCGGCATGTCCTAGAACCAAAAAAAAAAAAAAAAAAAAAAGTTCGAAGACATGTGACATCTACCAATTCGCACTGGGCCCGCGTGGTAGATTATAGCCCATACGCAAAATACGCGCTTAGACGTGGAGTTGCGGATACCAGCCCGGTATCTTTTAACCAAACTTGGTACGGGTGTAATCAATACGCCTGGGCAGGTTGATCTTAGTTTCAGTTGTACAGTACGGCGCTCTTTCCCGGGTCAGTAGTTCAAGAAATCTTTATGCATACATACCGGAAGGATCAACTTTGAAAGTATTCTATGCGAAAGTATTATGCTAAAATTATTACGTTTATAATGTATCAACGCACAGCCCAAACCGCTGGTATTAGAGACATGAAACTTGAAGGAGTGTTCTTAGTGAAGAGTAAGTATCCACTAAAAAACGATTTTTGGAAATTCAACCCTTAAAGGGAAAACATAGGGGACGGAAGTTCGACATCCACGCGGGCGAAGCCGCGGGCAAAAGCTAGTATCAAATAAAATTAGTTGTCCCGCCGCGTCATGTTTCGTAATCGTGTGGCGTGAGCGCAAGCGACATAAGCTCCACGTTCGTAAACCAAAGCGAGACTGAGCGGGGAGCCGGGCGGCAGGGCGGACGGCTACAATGCGCGATAGTTAAGGTATTTCTTTTTACAGTGTAAATAATGGTAATTTTCAAAATTTAAAATATATAATTATATATTTTATGAAGTTTCATGATTACAAAGTGATTTCTGCAGTAGTTTTAATCTTAAGAGGTTTTTGCTTAGCAAATTGAGGTATTAAAACTACGCAACGGATTGTAGTTGGGTTTTTTAATAGATAGAGTCATTCAAGAGGAAGGTTTATATGTATAATACATGTATAATATAGCAAAGAAACACTGATCATTTTAGAGAGATTATAATACGCATGCGTTTGGCCACTATCTCACCTGACGGCAAGCGATGATGTGGTCGACGATGCAGTATGCTTTCCTAAAAGCAACCTGTTCACTCCTGACTTAAAGACCCCTTGGTTGTTGCTATCTCTGGAACACCGACTCCGGCAGCAATTCCATGGTTGGGATATCTATCATGTATCGGTGGTGCAGTGCCGAACGTCTGGTGGCCGATGATGAAAAGGGCTTGGTGGAATTAAATCGTGCAATTCCGATGCATAACCGATAGAAAACCGATAGGCTAGCAACTCGGCGTCGATGCTCAAGATTTTGAAGTTTTGACTCAACGAGTGCATCATTGCCGATGATCTTCTTGGCTCGTTTTTCAATAGACTCAAGCGCATCAAGCTGGTATTTGGCGGATCCGTCCCAAAGATGAGAGCAGCTGTGCTATTCTGTAATAGCAAATCACTTCGAAAGTCATTTCGCAAATCATCTCGAAAGTCATACTCACTACGCTTCTCATGTCGCCTGTACTAGTTTCGGTATTAACATTTCAACGTCAAAAAGCTCACCCGTTTTAGTTCCTCTCACTTTGGTCATCACTTGGTGGCGCCAGTGTCGAAATCACTCCATTTAAGAATACGATATTTTAATTTCACATGATTTCACTGCGGATTCAGAAGTGATTTCGCAAATAAACGTTTCAGAATAGCACTGCAGAACTCGAACTTGCACTTGATAAAGGTTAAGCAGCTGTTCCGGTGTGAAGTAACGGTACGCCTTTGCAAAAAGTTAGGTATCCCTAACTTTTTTGTAGCTATCTGAGCCTTTGCCTCGATGTAAGAGTTATGAGAGTGGATGACAACGTTACACCAATAAGATCAAGATGGTGGGTTATCGTCACGGTTACACCTCGAAAAGATGGAGCCGGGTGAAATAGACTCCGCTTGGCGGGAAACAGACACGTCTGGGTTTTCGCAGCATTGAACTCGACCAAATTGGCATCACCCCACTCGGTGACTGCCTTCAAGGATAAGTTCAAGCGCTCAACCATAGCTTCTTGGAGAAACTGGATCTGTGACCCACTAGCCCGTGCGTCAGACATGTAGCTCTCGTCAACAGTGCTGTCGTCTGCATACCCAAAAGTACCGAGCTTAAGCAAGCGCAACTATCTTATTCCGCAAAGAGCAACCGTTACTTGCGTACAAAAAATATCAATTACAACTCGGATGGAGCGACCACTCAGGAACTCAGCAATCCAATCACATAGACCAGTGGGCAGACCGAAAGAAGGAAGCTTACCAATGAGACTTTTGTGCCAGACCCTGTTAAAAGCCTTCGAGATATCGAAGGAGACGGCACAGTGTTTGTAACTAAACACCTCCGAAGCGGCTAGCCCGATTCTTATGAAATTTTGTGTGTATATTTATTGGGTCTGAGATTAGGATGTTAACTAATTAAAAAAAATGGTAATTAATTAAAACTAAAGCGGAACGAAGTTTACCGGGGCACCTAGTTATAAATAAAGTTTAAAAAAAAGTAGAAAAAATAAATAAAAGGTAAAAAAATAGATATTTAAAATTCAAACGTCAAGTAAACTAAAACTAAAAACTAAAAATTGCAAAATAAAAACTTTTTTACAAAAAAAAACAACTGACTTCTTAAAAAAACACTAACAGGTGAAAACTAACTCAAGTTTCGGAAGTTGGTGGCCAATAATGAACGAAACGAAACCTCCAAAGCCACAGACTTCCGAAACTTGAGTTAGTTTTCACCTGTTAGTGTTTTTTTAAGAAGTCAGTTGTTTTTTTTTGTAAAAAAGTTTTTATTTTGCAATTTTTAGTTTCTTCGTATGTAAAGAAAGTCTTTTAAAACTTCAAAGAATCATTGAAATTGGTTAACAATTGCTAAAGAAGTTCTTTCTAAAGATTAATCCGTACATCTCTGCCGGGCCCCTTTTAAAATAGAAGGGCGTAATGTTATGTTATGGAAATACAAGAACTCTGCATAGACATCTGACTATAGCAATTGCGAATAATTTGCTGTTATGCGTTGAAGAGTTCCGTCGCATGTCTTTTTCATCAACTGATGATTTTCTTCACAAAATTAAACTTTCTAAATGAAAATGCTTGATTTGTTACTAAAAATGTAAAAATCGCTGTATCTATATTTTTTGAAGAGTTCCCTCAATTCCTCGAGGATCCCTCATCAGATATGAGTTTTGATACAAATGGGACCAATCTGCTATATCCTATCAAATAAAAAAAGAATTTTGAAAATCGGTCCATAAATGACGGAGTACCTACTGGTAACAAACCCTAACCAACCCTAAAAAAAAATACAACCGAATCGAGAACCTCCTCCTTTTTTGAAGTCTGTTAATAATCTAATCTAAGTAATCTAATCTAATCTAAATAATCTAATAATCTAATCTTTATAAGTCTACAGACTACTAGGTAATCGTTTACAGAGAAAGTAGCATTTATTTAACAAAAAGAAAACCTGAGTCTCTTAAAAAATATATTAATTTTCTAAGACACAAATTGCATTTGCTGCTCTGAGAAAGTGCATCGTATTCATAATATCTATGTACGGCATCCCGTCTCGGTTGTGATTTTTTAAAATCTTACAGTTAGACGCAGCTCTTTTCCCTTCGGGCACTAAATGATGAGTGTGATGATCGAATAACATAATTATGATTCCGTAAACAGACAACATTATACATAAAACAATCCTGATTATTCCAGAAAAAAAATACATTGAACTTTAAAATCACTGTGATAATAACTATAATCGTATGTGTGTG
Organism: Euplexia lucipara; assembly: GCA_921972225.1. Classification (NCBI taxonomy): domain Eukaryota; kingdom Metazoa; phylum Arthropoda; class Insecta; order Lepidoptera; family Noctuidae; genus Euplexia; species Euplexia lucipara. The sequence goes on along the minus strand of OV179169.1, from coordinate 11,343,539 downwards.
GAGTCGCTAGGGCATGGACTGCGTGTTGCGACTTGACGCATATCTGCCGAATGCATGCAGTTAAGTACTTTAAAGTAAAGACACGAAAGATAAAATTACAATACATGTTGTCTGAATGGGTAACTCTGTTATAGTCGTTGAAGGGGTAACCCGTTCCAAACGTGTAACCATTAAAAAGTATAACCCAACAAGAATGGGTTTTTGAATGTACAGGTAATCAAATCGAAAGGGTTTTGAAGAGGTTATCCATTGATGAGGGTTTTCGTAAAAAAGGGTAACACATATGAAATTGGTTTTGAAACAACACTTTGTCAAAACCCTATCAAAAACCCTTTCAATGGGTAACCAAAATCGTCCCTGTAATCCCATGCATGCTCAATCGGGTTCAAGTCTGGCGACTGAGCAGGCCAGGGCAGGACATTGATGTTAGCTGCGGCGAGAGTCTGTCTTACAACTCGTGAGGCTTCATCACTCTTCAGGGAACTTAATTAGCGACCAAACAGTCAGAAACCGCTTGCATGAAGTGAACCTTCATTCCCGAAGACCGCTACGGGTACCACCTATAGCAATGCACAATCGTAGGATTCGATATCAATGGGCTCTTGAACACAGAAATTGGGCAGAAGAACAATGGCGTTTCGTGTGCTTTTCTGATGAGTCTCGTTTTGGTATGAGACCGGATACAAGACGTATACGACACTGGAGAACCCCTGGACGCCAATTTCTTTATTAATGCAAAGGTGACTTGGTTTATCGTTACTGTGACAAACGAAAACACTTTATTTGATGAATCCTTAAAGAAAATTTTAATTAATATCAATCAGGAGAAAAGTTATTGCAAAAATATATGTTGATCCCTAGACACTTTTGATGTGTGTAGATATGCAATAGCTTCGGCCTTCAAGCCACACCTTCTTGCCCGTCGGAGTGGGGAGCGTGAGGTTTTTTCGTTACGGAATTTCTGGATTCGGTCCCCGCGCTCAAGGCCCGCGATAGAAGCTATGCAATAGCTTAAAAAAATATGTGTCGAATATTTTCTTGTAATCTAGATGAGGGACTTTTGTCAAGTAGCCCATTCAGTACCATCCATTTTGATGCGGTTTGTTTTATTAAACGAAATACTTTTCGTTGGGACACGCATAGAAATTAAATAAATTTATTGATGACTCCATGTTATAGCCGGAAGCTGCGCAGATGGCGACGCGTCCGTCTTCAGCCATGTTCGGTGGATACCCGACACTGCCCCCAGTGCCATTACCCAGGTAAACTATAATTTACACCTAAATAATACTACAAATGCATTAGGCTCGCCCCCTATTGCATAGTCCTGGAACATAACCATTTCCACTCATCTTTTTGTTGCTATTTCCTCGAAACACCTATACAGTAGTCAGATAGTGAAACACCGACCTTACTAGTTTAAAATTTACTCGATATGTAATCACCAACCTTAGTTGTTTTAAATTCGATCGAAGTTCAATCACCAACCTCACTAGTTTTAAATTCGCTCGAAATTCAATCACCAACCTCACTAGTTTTAAATTCGCTCGAAATTCAATCACCAACCTTACTAATTAAAAATTCACTCGAAATTCAATCACCAACCTTACTTGTTTAAAATTCACTCGAAATTCAATCACCAACCTTACTAGTTTTAAGTTTACTCGAAATTCAATCACCAACCTTACTAGTTTTAAGTTTACTCGAAATTCAATCATCAACCTTACTAGTTTTAAGTTTACTCGAAATTCAATCACCAACCTTACTAAGTAGTTAAAAAATCACTCGAAATTCAATCACTAACCTCACTAGTTTTAAATTCGCTCGAAATTCAATCACCAACCTTACTAATTAAAAATTCACTCGAAATTCAATCACCAACCTTACTAGTTTTAAGTTTACTCGAAATTCAATCACCAACCTTACTAGTTAAAAAATCAATCACCAAAACAAAAAAAAATCATTCGATCCTCTTTAGATTTAGGTATATTATTTTATTATATAATAATTTTATCATGTTTTGTATAAAGTTAGGTACTGCTAATGTCTGTTTTATTTTCTGTTTATTTACAGTAAATGATTTTTACCTTAGTAATTATAAAAATAATTGGTTTTCAAGTAAATAACCCTTGGAGGAATTCCGGCATGATGTTATATGAAGTTAATCCTTCTATTTGTCCTAAGGCTGGGCATGCATGGAGGACATCACAATGGTACCTTGAACACCGTAGCATCAAGAGCAAATACTGCAGCATCCCATCATAATTTATATGGTAAGCAATACTTACTCGTATATCTAGCAGTCATAGGTCTAGTGGTCATACGCGCTACTGCAGAGCAAGAGGTCCAGCGTTCGATCCCCGGGTCGGGCAAAGCGTAATTAAGTTTTGCCAATGTATACAGGATGAATTTTTAGTCACCGTCCAAATTTTGATATATTAATCTTTGGCAAAAATCATTGAATACGTGTTTTTTCTTTTAGTATCACTCAATACAAAAATATTGAGATATCACTTCACAAAGTTATCTATAAAAAGTTTATGTTTCTGGACACTGCCGCGCCGTGCGTACGCGCTAGGTGAAGCTACGCGAGCCGGGCCGCCCCGCGCGCCGCGCGCCGCCGGAATTCATTGATAACACAATACAAACAAAGTTGCAAATTTTCCCTTCATACTTTCACGGGCTTAGGACCGTCAATAAGCAAAAGGTTTGTGCTATGTTCACTATGATTAGAATCTAACCCTTAATTAATCAATTAAGTACGTATAAATAAAGTAAAAATCAATTAATTAGATAAGAACTTGAGACCTTAATAAAAGCTGAGCCAAAACGTTTTGCTATTAGGCGTATTTAAAAATTTGAATCAACTTATGTACAAATAATAAAAATTTAATCAAAATCATCAACAATCAAATTAACAGTACTTTAATAAATGTTCAAAATGCATACCGTTTCTCTCTAAACAGAGTCTTGCACGTTTTTGCACATTGTTTTTAATTTTATTGAGCACTACAGTGTCACTTTTAACTTCGTCGAATGCACGTACAATTTGCTGTTTTAATTGGTCTAGGTTTTGGGCTTCCTCCACATACACTCGTCGTTTTATTTCACCCCACAAAAAAAAGTCACATGGAGTAAGATCTGGTGACCGGGGTGGCCAGACGACGGGCCCCCCGCGACCGATCCAACGATCACCGTGTTCGAGGTTTAAATAATTACGAACGGCGGCGGAGTAATGAGGCGGTGCACCGTCCTGTTGAAAATAAAAATCTCGATAGGAGATTACCGGCACGTCATCCATGAAGTCAGCAATTACTGTGCGTAACATATCTAGGTACGTGCCCCCGGTCAACCGTCCCTCAATGAAATATGGCCCCAGTATTTTGTTGCCGACAATTCCAGCCCACACATTTGCACTGAACCGCACTTGGTGATACGTTTCTCGTATCATGTGTGGGTTTCGAAATGACCACCAATGTTCATTATGATGATTATACAGCCCCACTCGAGTAAACAAGGCCTCGTCAGTCCACAAAATGTTAGCATCGGGGTGTGCAATCAGCCACTCACAGAAGGCTCGACGGGGAACTGCATCTGCGTCGTTCAAGGCCTGTGCCTTTTGAAAATGGTACGCGTGCAACCCGGCAGAATGGAGAAGTTTCCACACGGCATATTGGCTTACGCCGAAGCGCCGCGCTGCATCTCGCGTACTGGATCTAGGGCTCCGTTCAAAGAAATCGAAGATATCTTCTTCGATCTCCACTGCGAGTCTCGGCCTGCCCCGTCCTTGAGCGTGTGTAGGTACTATAAATTGGCCATGGTCTAATAGCCTCTGATTTGCGGCCAAAATCGTTTGGCGATTTGGTAATAAAGGATTTATTCCTTGATTGCGAAGGCGAGGAATACTTTCGGTTTCGTACAGTCTCCGGGCACCGTTCAAGCTTTCACCACTCAGTATGTAGGATCGCACCATTTCGTAATACTCGCGGTGGGAATACGACGACATTGTAAATAAATTCACGATACGCACGGGGCGCCGTCGCGCCGGCGCCGGCGGGTTGCGCGGGAACGCCGGGAACACGGAAGTAAGCGCTTGCGTCGCGAAAGGGTGCGCGCGCGAGACCGACTAACGATAGATGATAGATGTCATAAATGTGTCGCGCAGGTGTAGCGGGGGTGGGGGTGAGCGGGGTGAGCGCTGCCTTTTTCATTGAATATTTGCGCGGCAAGTGTAGTATTATTAACGTTTAACTTGTGACCACGCAGAGCGGATAATTTTTTCGAGAAAATGATTTGATATGAAATTTTTTTGTATCGATTTTTTTTCAAAAATGGACTAAGTGAATGATACCTAATGCCTAGAAAAAATTTGGACGGTGACTAAAAATTCATCCTGTATATAACCTAACCTAACTTACCATACTTATCATATAGCGAACCTAACTACCTAACCTAACTACCTTAATAAAATGCATTGATTTTGAAAGGTACAAAATACCTTATTTTAAACTAAACTACTGCGCTGCGTGTCTCTATGTTACATACAATACTAGAGTAGGTAGTAGTATTTAAAATAGTAGCAGTAGGAGGTAATAATTTAACTTGATTGGTTTATCATTAACATAATTATAAAGTACTCCGAGTACTTTGATTAGCCTGTTGATTTAGTGGTATGTGGCCCTGTATGTGACTACTATGCTGGAGGTCGTGGGTTCGATTCCCACCCAGGACAAATGTTTGTGTGATGAGCACGACATTTGTTCTGTGTCTGAGTGTAATTTATCAATTAAATGTAAATTTAGATATACACACCACTATGTTTTAATTAGTATCGAGGCAGTCCAAAATCCAAATAGATATTATTTATAATTTATTTTCTCAATAAACCAATTTCTGAAAAGTTTTAAATAGTAAATACTTTTTCGAAAAATTACGTCATAAAGAAGTTTCACTTCTTACGTGTGTACAGTCACGAGCAATAATATGTATACATTGTCACATTTTTTAAAATATCTTAACTTCTACCTTTAAAAATGTACGATAGGTATTTTCTTCTAAATTATCATAATTATATATCTGAGACAATTTAAAAGAAAATATCGTACACATATTTTTTAATGGTAAAAGTTAATGTATCTTAGAAAATGTGTAGGTACATGATATTATTGCTCGTGACTGGACAATAATACACACACACAATTTTTATCATTATTTGCAGGCTACACTAACCACATGGCGACAGAATCCACCAGCTCTGAAGCGTCCTCCCATGTGCAAGAGAGAGCTGATCTGCTGGTGCCACGACCCAAGTCTAGAGCCAGGAGTATGCATGTAAGTCTCCCATCCATCCTTGCATTGCTTACATTCTATACTCAATTTATAATAAAAAAAAAGATCGTAGAAGCGGGAATGCAGAACATTTAATTTCAAACATAAATTAAAACAATTTGAAGGGGGAGGGGGGAGGGGGAGTGGGAGGGTTGGGGAGGGGAGGGGGAAGTTTGGGGAGGGGGTATTGTGAGAGGGGTCGGAGGGGCAGGGGAGGGATGTGGAGGGGGGTGAAGGGAAGAGGCAGGGGACGGGAGGGGAAAGTGAGGGAGGGGTGAGAGGAGGGGCGGGGGAGGTGTGGGGGAGAGGGAGGGAGGGGGAGAGGGGGAGGGGAGGAATGGGGAGGGGGAGAGGAGAGGAGTTGATTAAAATGCTATGCAATAGCTTTACCGCGGCAGTCTCCGAGTGCCACACGTCATTTTTTAACAATACTTAACTTTATACACTAGAAATGAAAACAAAATCTATAAACTAAAAGCTAAATCTAAAATATGGCGTCAATAAACTCATCCGCATCGCTGTCCACTGGAAGTGTACCCAAAAGACTGGCAGCATTGCCACGTTTTATGGCAATGCTTATCCTTTGGCCAAAGAATATGCCAGCCCTCTGGTCACACGAAGTGCCGACCAGTCAGCGAGAAATCTCCTTGAAATACCAACCAAGGTAAAAATTTATCCAGCCAGTTATTAATAGCAATACAAAAAAGAGTCTTGTAGAAGCAGGAATGCAGCACATTTTATTTTATAGATAGATGAAAACAATTTTAATTATAATAATTTATTTTAAATTTAGAAGAATAAAAGTGAAACGAAGAACGTGCCCATGTATTGTTCATCCCTGCTTCTTTTAGGTTTTTATCATTGACACGGCAATTTTCAAGTGAAATCAAATAATACAAACTAAATGAAATACACGTAATTTCTTAAAATAAATAAAATTGCTGCAATGGTTACAACTAAGCGTGACAGATGCTGTAAAAAACGATCATAATAAATTTGGCATCTATCGTAATTGTAACAAGCTTATTGTACAGACGCCAGCACATCAAGTTACCCCAATGTGTCAAATTTCTTTGATCGTTTTACAACTTTATGTCAAACAGAATAAGGTTCATATTCAATTGGGAAAATTTGACACATTGGGGTAACTTGATGTGCTGGCGTCTGTACTTTCGTTGCAAAGTGTGCCGAAAGGACTTTAAGCTTTTGTCAGAAGTTTGACAGTCTGACAACCAGTTTAACCAAGAAGCGATACCCCTTGGTTAAACTACTGTTGATTTTCAAAGATCTACTTATAACACAGGACTGCCTCGTTGGTCTAGTGGTCGCAAGCGCCACTACAGAGCTTGAGGTCTCGGGTTTGATCCCCAGGTCGGGCAAAGTGTTATTGAGTTTTTCAATCTGGAATTTCTCAGTAGCAGCCCGGAGTCTGGATTTGTGCCCGATTGATGGCGATAGGCTCGCCCCCTATTACATGGGACTTAAACATAACTGGCGAAATGTGGATGTAGGTACTACCAGGTACACCTCTGCCTAGCCCTTCGGGGATTACAGGCGTGACGTTATGTTGATGTTATAACAGCCGGGACAAACGGCTTAGCGTACTTTCCGAAGCAAGGAGAGGTCATGATATTATGTAATTAAAGGTTACCCATCCGCGAACCAACCTCGGCGAGCGCACCTTAACCTTCGTTCGACCTATGTATCGTATTCTATTCTACAATGCTTTTTGTATTAAATCCAAACGTAATTTCCCTTTCAGAATCAAAATGGAATATACTACGACGTTGAGTATGAAAACGCGCCGGACGCGATCTACGGCACTAAGGGGATTCCCCTATCCACGTACACAGTGAGTAGGGGACCCCCCTTCTATAGGACATAGTATTTGTAAGTATCGTTGGCCTGACTCCAAACTGTAGTTAAAAAATGGTGCTTGAACTTTAACGAAAAATGTGGCTTGAAAAGTTGCAAGTACAGAACTAGAGAAGATTTAAATTATTCGCTAAAAAGTGTAGCTTGAACAATTAATTGTGGCTTGAAAAGTTAAATGTAGCTTGAACTGTAAAAAGTTGTGGCTTTAAAAATAAGATGAAGATTTATATTGTAAAGTGATTTTAAATAAGAATTATAAAAAGGTGTATTTTCATATTGATTTGTAAAACTATTTATTGTGAGGATAAATCAGTTATTTTGATTTAATTAAATGTTTGAAATAGACATGATATTTAAATTTAAATTATTTATGCTATCTTTTCGTAAGAAAATAACAATCAATTGCATTTATAAAGTTGTGATTTGAGTACTTAATTAATGTATGTTATACTTACAAGAAAAAAGCAACTGAATTTAATAAAAAAATGGTGAAAATAATGATAAAATATTATAAAATAAAACTTCGAATTGTACATAAGACTGCTTTCAACGAATATAATAATATTATTTTGCATAATTATTTTTTCAATTATTTATATTATTGTGATTTTTATCAATTTTAGTATTTAAGGTTTACAACTTTATTTTTTGTATAATGTTGTGTTTTGAATGGTGTTAAAGAAAAAACAAAAAAGAGGTGTCTTTTTATACTCAAAATAATGTTGTATTAAGCATAAGCAGAGATAAAAATGTTGTTTCTATAATCATTATTCATTCTACTAGTACAATTTTTAATTAAATTGTAGTTTATGTAAGACTTCTAAAATCACAACGAATTTTCAAATCACTTAACACGTAATCACATACGTTTTTTCTAGCAATTCTCGAAATACAACTGAAAATAAGATTTTAAGTACTGAAAATAATATTCTAAAGTCGATATTTGTTCAACCAGTTTGCAAAGTTGAAGTCAAATCATTTAATTTATATTTTAATTATTATTTTTAATTTCTGACAACATAGCCCACTTTTTTGGGAAACAATGTTGAAAACAATTTTACCTTAAAAAAATAAAAAATAATTTTAGCTTTTATTTAAACATATACGACCACTTAAAATTAACTTTGGTTAAAACGTCACATTCAAAAGTAGCATATTAACACAAAAAAATATCCTAGTTGCTTCTGCCAAAAGGTAGTTTCGAATGAAGAAAAAGAAATAATTGATAAACAATGTCCAAGGCATTAAATCCTCCTTTGTTGTACGTTTCTTTTCACTTGGGTATAAAGTTTTAATCTTAAATAATTATTTTGACAAAATCAATAAACTATAAAAAGAAAAGTAATTATCAAAAAATCTTCAGTTCTTAGTTTTCGAGTTGCGGCCAATACGTATGACACAAATATAACTTAAATTATCTAAATCTCTGCTTATTGTAAATACTTATAGTTAAGATTAATAAGTAAAATATTTTAATAAATTAGTCAATATTTTGGTAGGAGCTTTTAAATACCGATAAATAAGTAAACTCCGAGAGACTGTCTCGCTGGTCTAGTGGGCGCAAGCTCTACTACTGAGCTAGGTCCCTAGTTCGATTCTCGGGTCGGGCAAAGGGTTAATGGTTTTTCCTAGATGGAATATACAGAATAATTTTTTTTGCAGTGCGCAAATTTTCACAGGATTAATAACTCACAAATATGAACAACTTTCACTATTGGACGAACTCTTAAAATCACAATAAAAAATCAGCTGTTTCATACATTTTTGTCGAGTACCTACCTAGGTGAACTTTTCTTTGAAACCTATGTTTTTTTTCTTGATTCCAGAGTTCCTCCGATGGTGAAAGTTGTTCATATTCATAAATCATTCATCCTGTAAAAATTTGCGAACTGCAAAAAAAAATATCCTGTATAGGGTGACTGGTAATTAGTGACCGATACTTAAACACGTGATTGTACTCATGAATACGAATAACTTTCCCAAGGAAACTTTTTTTTAAACTCATTAACTATTAATTAATTCAATTAAGTCAGTTTTGTACAACGAGAGCGGTGCGGGTGGCGGGGGAGCGTGTGACGCTACTTCTAGTAGATTTTGCCCTTCCCGAGGTCAGACTATCAGCTGATCGATCACAGGTGCTCGAGCGTGAATTTCAAACATCGTTTTTGTTAGTTTATTGTGTTATAAGTTATTGTGTGTAAAAAAAAGTTTCTTTGGGAAAGTTTATTGAAATCATGAATACTATCACATGTTTAAGTATCGGTCACTAATTACCAGTCACCCTATATAGCATCCCGGAGTCCAGATCTGTCACCAGTTGATGGCAATAAGCTCGCTCCTATTTACATAGGACTTAATCATTACTGGCGAAATGGTAGTGTACTATTAGATACACTTCTGTTTACCCCATCGTGGAATGTAGGCGTAATATTATGCTTCCGAATACACCGGAATAAAAATTATTTTCATGAAATAAAATAATCTCCGATGTAATTTCTCCATTTTTTTCCAGGTCATCGATACATTTTTTTGTAAATAAAATTTATATTGTCAAATATTTCATTACAAATTTTGTAATATGTTGGTAATGAATTCGGTTAAAAATAAGCAAATAAGTAAGTTATTCTACTTATTTACTAATTAGTGACCGATATTTAAACACGTGATTGTACTCATGAACACGAATAACTTTCCCAAAGAAACTTTTTTTATACTCACTAACTTTCAATTAATTCAATTACGTCAGCACTGCACAACGGGAGCGGCGGGGGTGGCGGGGGAGCGTGTGACGCTACTTATAGTAGATTTTGCGCGCGGGAATTTCAAACAGCGTTTATGTTATTTTATTGTGTTATAAGTTATTGTGTTTAAAAAAAAGTTTCTTTGGGAAAGTTTATTGAAATCATGAATACAATCACGTGTTTAAGTATCGGTCACTAATTACCAGTCACCCTATATAATTAAAAGTAGTGAAAAAATCAGGGAAAGCGTTAAAATTATATATTATTAAATATTGTTTATTGTATTTAAAATTAATTAAAGAATAGTCATAGTTTTATTAAATTAAGTTAAGTTATTGGTTAAATGTTAAAAAACTACATATTTTTGAAATAAGTAACATTCTTACGGGAGAAATCGATTCCAGGCCCAGCCATATTGTAAATTCTATTTCTATTCTATTTCTTTTATAGAAAGAGAAAATGGCGTATATGGAATCAGCTGATTGACAACTGTCAAGTGTATTTCATTTTCAAATTCTACTCGTTAACACTTGACAGTTGACAAACAGCTGATTCCATGTTACGCCATTTTCTTTCTATTGTCGCCTTATCGATTACGATAATTGAAATAGAATTTGTAATAGGACTAGGCCTGCAGATTTGTCCAAATATTTTTTTTAATGTAAGTAATGTATTGCAAGAAACCTGATATTTTTGTACTGAACATTTTTATATATTATGTAAATTATAGTAACTTAAAGAACGATGTATGGTTTGTTTTATTTATTTAATTAAAAAATCTACTAATGATTAGGGATCAGTGGCGAAGTGTACATACAACTAGATTGCCTATCGGCTTCCCCTTGAAGGTTCGGAAGAGCAACTCTACCGTTAGGTATTGAATTATGACAGCCGGACACTAGCACTGTCAAATATACTAAGTATAAGTATTTACACCAAAGGCGTATATAGGGTCACTGGTAATTAGTGACCGATATATAAACACGTGATTGTACGCATGAATACGAATAACTTTCCCAAGGAAACTTTTTTTTTTATACTGATTAACTTTCAATTAATTCAATTACGTCAGTACTGCACAACGGCAGCGGTGTGGGTGGCGGGGGAGCGTGTGACGCTACTACTAGTAGATTTTGCCCTTCCCGAGGTCAGACTATCAGCTGATCGATCACAGGCGCGAGCGGGAATTTCAAACAGCGTTTCTGTTATTTTATTGTGTTGTAAGTCATTGTGCATAAAAAAAAAAGTTTCCTTGGGAAAGTTTATTGAAATCATGAATACAATCACGTGTTTAAGTATCAGTCACTAATTACCAGTCATCTTATACATGTCCGTAAGAATTGAGGAGCCACATTAGATTTTTAAAATCTCATCTCACCTGCTAAATGGTTATTATGTCGAGTATATTAATTGATCGCTCACATCCAATAGAAATTCACCTCTTGAGTTTAGATTGAGGAGCCATTTAAAAAGTATTGTATTTTCTTTAATTTTAGCGCTACAGAAGCTAAATTTTAAATGATACAAAATTTTCATAAATATTTACCTATTAGGTACTTAACGAGTTCCAGGTGGCTCCTCAACTCAGACGTTTAGATTGAGGAGCCACTTTTGCATTAAAATAACTAGTGATTTTGCTGCTAAATCTAGAATTCGTGCTGCAAAATAAGCTTCATCACTGCTAAATAATGGTGAGATCAGATCTCACATCTGATCTCACCTATAATTTGTGTGGCTCCTCAATCCTTACGGACATACTAGGCATAGGTACAGGTGGTAGGTAGACTGATGACTTCAAGAGAGACAAAAAATAGTGATACGAATACGAAGTTTTTTTTTATGGTTTCTCAATTAAGAAAATTTACCCCTCACCACTGAGTCTGGTAGGTATATAAAAGAAAGTAGAATACAGAAGTTCGACGCACTAAATTTTGATAATACGATGCTACACAATTGAGAACATTTCAAAATTGACATTACCCTAAAACAAAAATACCGTTTCTTCATTTTTGTACGCTGAGTTCAAATATATTTTTTAAATTTTGTTTTATTGCTCAATTTCTGAGAAAAAAAAATATAAACCAAAAAACATGCGATGACGTCACTTACACGGTGGAATGAGGTGGTTACCTTTGCGTAAGCAAGCTAATTTTTAAGATGAAAACCATTATGTCAAACAAGACATGTCAAACAAGAAATATCTAATGTCAATCAAGACTATCTAATGTTAAACAAGACATATCTAATGTCAATGTGTGACATTGACAACTGCTAATTGACAGTGACATCTAAGTAACAGTTTTTTTTGACGTATCACAGTAAATCTAAGGATGTATCGCCATTTCACCGTATGAATGACGTCATTTGGCGCTTGCGTCTTTTTAGAATGCACCGAATTTCAAAGTTAAAATTATGAATGAAAAGTACATAATTTCGAAAAACCAAAAAATATGGGTCCTCTTGTTTTGAATTTGCTTTTATATAACGTAATACAACATGCTGGTTAAAATGTTGAAATGTTGTCAATTGTAGCACGTTACTGCGACAGACCGGTCGTAGAAAATAATAGTTGGTACAGACGCCAGCACATCAAGTTACCCCAACGTGTCAAATTTTCCCAATTGAATATGAACCTTATTCTGTTTGTCATAAAGTTGAAAAACGATCAACGAAATTTGACACATTGGGGTAACTTGATGTGCTGGCGTCTGTACAATAGAAAGAACGAAAGAAAATAAAGAAAAAGCATCAATTTAGCCCAAACTTAGACCAACACGAAAAAGCAAAGACGGTGCGTCGCGATCACCAAAAGTGAAGTCACAAAACCGTGCTCCTACAAGTTTAATACACACACACCTGCACTAAAACCATGCTCATCGTTCTTAGTAAGTACAGTCAGCAACTAAAGTCCATGAACACATTTACAAAACACCACCACCACCACACACCACTTAAATCCTCCATAAGTGACTGTCACGATCACGACTACAGAAAGAAATAACCTTGACATCAGAGATTTACAAAAATCGTTGAACACTGCTTTTTCAATTGAATGTTGAGTGCATTCTACTTTTGTCGCTCATGATGTTCACCAATTTATGAGATAGTGTTTGCACAAAATAAAAAGACTCTTACGTTTATTTATTTGCAAACACCACAAAATAAATTTCTAGTAACATTGTCAAAAAAAATCTAATTATGCATTCCCGTGTAGGTACTGAAAACTTATAAAAACTAATCACATAAAAAGTCTTATGCAAGAACTTTTCTACACTAATGGGCTATTTACCAAAATTTTAGTTTTAAGTCCCTCTTCTAGATTACAAGAAAATATTCGACACATAACTTGCATACCTACCTAAATTACTCTTAATTGCCAACCTATTACCTACACGAAAAAAATAATTCAACATACCTATCCAGTAATTACTTTACACAAACATCTTACACACAAATATTTGTCGAGTTTCGTACAATGCGGTGCATTGCCCTTTTGCGTAATGTTTGTGTTGGATCAACTTTAAGAATTATGTTTGTCTTCATACTTGAGAATTCGTTGACTTCTATTTTCTATGTCTATGTCGTGGCGTTAACTTATGTGGTGTGAGCAGAACTGTAGGGTCTTGGTTAGTAAGCAAGATACGAAGGCCAGCACATCAAGATACGTGTCAAATTGCTTTCATAGTTTTTAAATTTTATTACTTACAAACAGAATAAGATTCATGTTTAATTTGACTTGATTTGATGTTGGTCTGTACCTCAAAAATCATGATAGAATTGAATATAAAAATCAATGGGTCCGGAGAAGAGAAATAATTACGATACTTGAATTATTTTACTCTGAGGAAACATTGCTTTAAACCTGAAATTTAAAATAATGAACACTCGCTATTTTGTTTTATTAGATGGTAGGTACCTACAGTCAATGTAAGAGATAAAATTTCTCCAAGAAACCTTTGGTCTGACACTTGCCCTGTTGTCGTATCGGTACGTGAAGCAAAAAACGTCATAAAATCATGTTTGTTGCAATAGGTACCTACCCTGTGAAGATATGCCGAAAGAAACAATGGTCTCTTTTAAGTCCTGACATAAGATTGTATGAATAATATTATGCGAGTGTAACGATGTAGGACAAAGTCTGGAAAAGCCTTCTAAAGAAAGAATCAATTCAGCTTTGAGTTGACCTGTCCCGACAGACGGCATGCATGCTTCAGTCATCGTGTAGCTCAAACTATTTTTCGAAACCTCGTGCTCAGACGACCACTATAATTTTTAAGAATAATAATATTCCACAACTTTAACACAACGCTATTTAGTCCCAAGCTAAGCAGAGCTTGTGCTATGGGTACTAAACAGCTGATAAAAGTACATATATTTCTAATAACATACATGTTACAGATAAATTACACCCAGACACAGAATAAATGATCGTGCTCATCACACAAACATTTGCCTTGGGTGGCATAGCAGTCAGGGCCACTACTAGAACAGCAGGCCAATCAAAATCAATGCAATTAAAATACCTACCTACCCAATTAAAACCAAAAAAGGTCTCATTTGAGGTCGCATTTGATCACTATCTTACCTGATGGTAAGCGATGATGTGGTAGACGATGAAGCACGTCTGCCTAGAAGCAACCTTGTCACTCTTGACTTAAAGACCCCTGGATTGTAGCTATCAGGAAACACCGACTCCGGAAGGGAATTCCACTCCTGAGCTCAAAACGTTTCCTTCTGCCGTGCTATGCTTAAAAACGGTATCTCAAAAATAAAACGTAAAGTTGATTTTTATGGCATTATGGATAGCTTATAGAAAGACATATCCAATGAAGTAAGCCAATTAGAGGTATCTTGTTTAAAACATATTTAAAAACCCTTAAAAAGTTCAATCTATCTGAAGAAATCTATAGAAAAACTGTAGGTATTATAAAACTTACATTTTCTCGAAACAAGCTTTCCTTGAGTTACCGCTATTGCGCTTAGCTCGGCACTACGAAATCAAATCTTTGAAATTAAAGATTTGACGTTTACTCCATTGACAATCGGCATGCTTGCTTAAAATACAAAAGACAAAACATCTCGTGTCCGTGAATGTACGGTTAAACTTTACAAAACACGAAAACAGGTACCTCTATATTTCTATAGGTAAATACTTTTATTATACCTAACGCTCCACTAAACCAGTGACCAAACTCATAACTCTTCTTATACGTGAGCGTCGGTTAAACATGTATTTGGACGACACAGGTTGACGAATACATTGAGAAAGACGCTTTTAGAATATCTAAATAACGAGTTTTTTTCAAGAAAAGTAGTTTGATTTGTTTATAAGGCCAATTGCCGCAATTAAATAATTAAATATGTTTAAAATCTAGTCACAATCTCAACTCAGCGAGAATCAACATTAGAAATTTTCTTACTGGGGAAATTCGACATATTTTTTACTATTTCGATATATATGTATAAACCTAACCTAACTTACCATACCTATCCTATAGCTAACCTAACTACCTAACCTAAGTACCTTACTGAAATGCATTGATTATGAAAGATACAAAATACGTAATTTTAAGTTGAATTACTGCGCTGCGTGTCTTAATGTTACATACAATACTCGAGTAGGTAGTAGTATTTGAAGTAGTAGTAAGAGTCATTGTACACCACAATGTTAGAAAAAATTCAACGTAAATTTTGTAGGTATCTATACAAACGTCAATATGGATACTACCCCTTTCTTTACCCTTCTTTGTTTGTGTCAGGAATGGTAGGCTTAGACACACTCCAACTTAGGCGGGAATCCACCCATATAATGCATTATTATTTAATATTAGTTGACAAGGTAGATAGCCCCGTTGTGCGAGAATCAATACATTTTTATATACCCGATCAATACATATATGCGTGGTGTTGCAAGACGACAACATCGACTTCTTTGCTACCCGCCTACGTGGCGCGCTCCCCAAACTGACAATACCCCCACTGCTAAAGCAATTAAGTTAGTTAATGATTTTTTAAAACATATTCCTGAAGCAGATTTATTTTTTGACACCCAAAGCACAATTGCAAAACATGTATACATCTATCTAAACAAAAAGAAATAACTAGTTTTAAGTTTGTTTGGTTTTTGTTATTTTAGGTTACTTTGTTTTTGTTTTACTATTTCATTTTATTAGTTTAATTAGCTTTTTAAGTAACAGTATAGTGTAATTTATGTGTTTAAATGTATTATTAGTATAGATATAAGCGATTTGGTTTTTAACTGTAAGCTTATGTTTTAATGAATAAATGATTATTATTATTAGTGGGAGGTGATAATTTAACTCGATTGATATAATATCATCCCTACTTAAAGTTACTACTTTGACTTGCCTGTTGATTTAGTGGTTAGTGGCCTTGACTGCTATGCCGTAGGTTGATGTCGTAGGTTCTATTCCCAGCTAAAACAAATAAATATTAGTGTGATTTTTTTCACAGTTTATCAAACAATAAATAATAAATAAAAAATAAATATTCCACAACTTTTCACACAACACCATTTAGCCCCAAGTTAAGCTTGAGAGCTTGTGTTATGGGTACTAAACAGCTGATAATCATACTTATATATTTCTAAATAGATACATATTATAGATAAATTACACCCAGACACAGAACAAATGATCGTGCTCATCACACAAACATTTGTCCTGCGTGGGAATCGAACCCACGACCTCCGGCATAGCAGTTGGGGTCACTAACTACTAGACCAACAGGCCAGTCCAATAGGAATGTCAATAGGAATGTTATAATACATAAAATTCTCGCGTCACAGTGTTTGTAACAAAACTCCTCTGAAATGGCTTGACCGTTACTTATGAAAACTTGAGTGTATATACAGTTGGTCTGAGAATAGAATGTCAACTATTCTCAGTAAGTGTTAAAGTTTTCCACACCAATTCAGGTTGATTCTATTACGACACTGCACGGATCCAGCAGAATATCAGCGCCAGGTACCTAACCACCAGTAACCTACCTTTGCCTGGCACATGCTGAGCTGGACTCCTATTTGGTGCAGCCTTGAGACGCACACCGCATACTGTATGTATGTGACTGGCCTGTTGGTCTAGTAGTTAGTGACCCTGACTGCTATGCCGGAGGTCGTGAGTTCGATTCCCACCCTGGACAAATGTTTGTGTGATGAGCACGATCATTTGTTCTGTGTCTCGGTGTAATTTATCTATAATATGTATGTATTTAGAAGTATATAATTATGTTTATCAGCTGTTTAGTACCCATAACACAAGCTCTCAAGCTTAAATTGGGACTAAATGGCGTTGTGTGAAAAAGTTGTGGAATATTTATTTATTTATTTATGTATATCTTACTTCTCACTATTCTTATTATTATTATAAACGTGAAAGTTTTTTTGGATGGATGGATGTTTGTTACTCTTTCACACAAAAACTACTGAACGGATTTGGATAAAATTTCGTACACAGATAGTTTATAACCTAGACTAACACATAGGATAGGTTTTATCCCGATTATATCTTCCCGTGGGATATTTTTTGAGTTGTAGCTAGCGAAGCCGCTGGCAAAAAATAGTTAATTAAAAATTGTGTTATCTCTTTTGTATGTTGTATTGTGTGTTGGTCTATGTTTTTTGTGAGTACTGAATATTTTTTTTATCTATCTATTACAGAACTTCATTTTGCTGGGCAGTGTACCTAAAACTCAGCAGGTATTTTACAAGCGTACACGCTTCTCATATATCGATGGTGAATCAATA
Organism: Euplexia lucipara; assembly: GCA_921972225.1. Lineage (NCBI taxonomy): Eukaryota > Metazoa > Arthropoda > Insecta > Lepidoptera > Noctuidae > Euplexia > Euplexia lucipara. The sequence goes on along the minus strand of OV179169.1, from coordinate 11,325,830 downwards.
ATCTATATTTACCGTCAACAGGGCTCTGACCTCTAATTTTATTTACTGTTATATAAAAAAGGCAGCCATTAGTTCCAGGGATTACAGCAAACAGACGCACCAACGTAGAAAAAATATGAGCGGTGTAATTTATCATAAATACTTAAGTAATATGTTCTCGTACGAACCAAACGGGTTTGTGACGAATTTTGATTAGTGTGAGATTTAAATGGTTTTAAATGC